>OX438570.1:9213563-10599104 GCA_949316365.1 Hoplodrina blanda
TAAATTGATTGTGTACAAATTATTACATAAATCTCATCAAATTGTATTGTATTAAACAATGGGGATCCCACCGCAGTATGAGGGACGTGCGTGTTGACGAACGCGTCCAACGGTACTCGTGGTGCGGGTTTTTAGACCAGTCTACGTACCGTGCGAGGACGCGACGCGAGATCAACACGCGCAACAAAACGTGCGCACGCGCCGTCAGGCACGCGGACATCGGTGAATCGCGCGTGTGTCGACCTCTGTTACGATCGTTCGAAATATAATCACATTCAATCACGAAAAAAAAAAATTCGTTCATGATTGTGTTTATATTGTATATTGTGTTTAAGGATTGTGTTATTATACGTTCACGCGCATCGTGTATCAGCGTCCGCGAAGACTCTTCACACGCGTAGCGTTACACGTTAATGATCCTTCCGCAGGTTCCCCTACGGAAACCTTGTTACGACTTTTACTTCCTCTAAATGATCAAGTTTGGTCAACTTCCCAGCAACGCCGACGGCCGTGAAGCCACCGCGTGTCGGTCCGAAGACCTCACTAAATCATTCAATCGGTAGTAGCGACGGGCGGTGTGTACAAAGGGCAGGGACGTAATCAACGCGAGCTTATGACTCGCGCTTACTAGGAATTCCTCGTTTATGGGGGATAATTGCAAACCCCAATCCCCAGCACGAAGGAGTTTCAGCGGGTTGCCCGGGCCTCTAGGCCAGGGAGAACATGCTGATTCCTTCAGTGTAGCGCGCGTGCGGCCCAGGACATCTAAGGGCATCACAGACCTGTTATTGCTCAATCTCGTGCGGCTCGAAGCCGCCGGTCCCTCTAAGAAGAATTTTAATACGTCGCCAGTGAGTTGCGTGACGGAGCCACGCACACCTAAATGACGACGCCTATTTAGCAGGCTAGAGTCTCGTTCGTTACCGGAATTAACCAGACAAATCGCTCCACCAACTAAGAACGGCCATGCACCACCACCCACCGAATCAAGAAAGAGCTGTTAATCTGTCAATCCTTCCGGTGTCCGGGCCTGGTGAGATTTCCCGTGTTGAGTCAAATTAAGCCGCAGGCTCCACTCCTGGTGGTGCCCTTCCGTCAATTCCTTTAAGTTTCAGCTTTGCAACCATACTCCCCCCGGAGTCCAAAATCTTTGGTTTCCCGGAAGCTGCCCGCCGAGCCATTGTAGTAACGTCGGCGGATCGCTAGATGACATATTTACGGTTAGAACTAGGGCGGTATCTAATCGCCTTCGAACCTCTAACTTTCGTTCTTGATTGATGAAAACACCTTTGGCAAATGCTTTCGCTGATGTTCGTCTTGCGACGATCCAAGAATTTCACCTCTAACGTCGCAATACGAATGCCCCCAGTTATCCCTATTAATCATTACCTCGGAGTTCTGAAAACCAACAAAATAGAACCGAGATCATATTCTATTATTCCATGCACGAAATATTCAAGCAGCATTTTGAGCCCGCTTTGAGCACTCTAATTTGTTCAAAGTAAAATTGTCGGCCCACCTCGACACTCATTGAAGAGCACCGCGATAGGATTTTGATATTGAACCGACGTTTGACCGACGGCTCACCGACGATATGCTCCGCAGACGTGTCAGTATCACCGCGGATGCGGTGCACCGACAGCGCGGCGCACAAATGCAACTACGAGCTTTTTAACCGCAACAATTTTAGTATACGCTATTGGAGCTGGAATTACCGCGGCTGCTGGCACCAGACTTGCCCTCCAATTGTTCCTCGTTAAAATATTTAAAGTGTACTCATTCCGATTACGAGGCCTCGTAAGAGTCCCGTATCGTTATTTTTCGTCACTACCTCCCCGTGCCGGGAGTGGGTAATTTGCGCGCCTGCTGCCTTCCTTGGATGTGGTAGCCGTTTCTCAGGCTCCCTCTCCGGAATCGAACCCTGATTCCCCGTTACCCGTGACAACCATGGTAGTCGCAGAAACTACCATCGAAAGTTGATAAGGCAGACATTTGAAAGATGCGTCGCCGGTACTGGACCATGCGATCGGCAAAAGTTATCCAGATTCATCAAAATTAACGACTTCGGACGCGAGGCCCTCCGTCGATTGGTTTTGATCTAATAAAAGCACTCATCCCATCACTGGTCAGAGTTCTGATTGCATGTATTAGCTCTAGAATTACCACAGTTATCCAAGTAACTGAGTAAGATCTAAGGAACCAAAACTGATATATTGAGCCATTCGCGGTATCGCCTTAATACGGCTTGCACTGAGACATGCATGGCTTAATCTTTGAGACAAGCATATAACTACTGGCAGGATCAACCAGGGAGCTTCGTCGTAAGTTATTTTAAACGCGCGAGTCGCACGCCGCGAGCGACGGCGAAGCGCACGTAAAACACTCAAATCCCGCGCGTCAACGTTAAACAATGACGCTGACGCGTACCGGGCGAGCTCTGGATTTGTTATTTTTGTTTCGCACTCGCGAACGTCCGAAACGTATAATATCTCAACACGTCGGACGCGCTGCGCGTGCATAAGGGCGTAAACGTCGGTCGCGTTCATCACGGCAAAGTAAAAAAAAACGACCAACAGATAAGCCCCCATAGGGAACGTTCGTATCGAGACGAGTTCACGCGTGTAAATTCTGTTAACACATTCGCGACATCATATACGATTCCGCCCGGAATCTATAGAGCGCCTCACGCAATAATAATAACACAAAACTCATTATGACGCGACGAAACGCCTGACGCGTCCGAGCGCCGGCGTCGCCGCACACATGATTTCATACAACGACCGTTACCTTGTATACGGACACGCATTAAATACGATCCGTCGGTCCGCACAGTTCAACACATCAACAGTGAGAGAGAAAGAACACAGCGCCACACCCGACAGGCGGTTGTTCGTGATGCACACACAAACAAAGCTTTTACCGTGAAAACAAGACAAAGTCCAATCTCGCACTAATTGAATTTAGATTAGCACAACAAACTCATATGAAAGCCACATAAACACTCATTAAGAAAATAAACACACTTTTATTTAACGAGGTTGCTCACACATATTCGTCGTGCGCCACGCGCGCGCTCCGTCTACACTCGGACTTCGCGTCGCATGACAACATAGCGAAGTCAAGAATAGATGTCATCGGCGGTCATTCGGTGGCGCTAACACTTGGCGAAATGGCGCGTGGGGGAGTGGGTGGTGGGGGTGATTATCACACAACGGACCCATGAACCCCGGTATTAGTAGTTATTGGTGTTACATCGAAGGAAACGTACCCGTAGCCCCCCCCCCATTCTGTTCGTGTATTAATTTCTTGTTCGCGTCGCGAGCAGGTCGGCGGCGGGGCCGGGCGGCGTCGCAGAGGTCTGCATTTGAAAAAAGTATTCAGTTCGTTAATGTTTTAAAAATCGGTTAATAAACGAACGGTGTGTTTTAAAAAAAAAAAAAAACGGGTTGCACTCCGGGAGTGCCGGCAGAAGTAAAAACTTGATTATTAACGTTGAGCATGTTTGATATTTTGGAATGGTTAGGGAATAATTTTGCACCAATTGCTTTATCAGTATAAAAGTACTATCATTTATGTGGTAGAATACAATATTCATTTATTGCGCTATCGTACACAAACATGACAATTTATATTACATTAAAAATTTAACTTTAAAACTATTACAATTATCATTCGCGCAAGCGCCCTGCGCTGTCCTACGCTTTTTCGATCAGGTCACGTGTCCTGACGCGCACGTGTCCTGACGCGAGTTTAAGATTTTATACCCATTACAGAAAAAGTGCTCAACGCCGCTAAAGAAGTTTTCACTTCAAAAAAACGGGTTGCACTCCGGGAGTGCCGGCAGAAGTGAAAACTTGATTTTTGACGTTTACGTTTAACATACACGAACATTCGCGCAAGCGCCCTGCGCTGTCTAAACGAAACAGTAGATCCGTCCTACGCTTTTTCGATCAGGTCACGTGTCCTGACGCGCACGTGTCCTGACGCGAGTTTAAGATTTTATACCCATTACAGAAAAAGTGCTCAACGCCGCTAAAGAAGTTTTCACTTCAAAAAAAAACGGGTTGCACTCCGGGAGTGCCGGCAGAAGTGAAAACTTGATTATTAACGTTTACGTTAACGTTTAACATACACGAACATTCGCGCAAGCGCCCTGCGCTGTCTAAACGAAACATTTGAATTTGAATTTGCTTTTTCGATCAGGTCACGTGTCCTGACGCGCACGTGTCCTGACGCGAGTTTAAGATTTTATACCCATTACAGAAAAAGTGCTCAACGCCGCTAAAGAAGTTTTCACTTCAAAAAATGCACTCCGGGAGTGCCGGCAGAAGTGAAAACTTGATTATTAACGTTGAGCATGTTTGATATTTTGGAATGGTTAGGGAATAATTTTGCACCAATTGCTTTATCAGTATAAAAGTACTATCATTTATGTGGTAGAATACAATATTCATTTATTGCGCTATCGTACACAAACATGACAATTTATATTACATTAAAAATTTAACTTTAAAACTATTACAATTATCATTCGCGCAAGCGCCCTGCGCTGTCTAAACGAAACAGTAGGCCCAGGCATACATTTTCGCCGCGCCGTAGAGAGGGGATAGCTGTCTACTCTCCATCCGTCTTACGCTTTTTCGATCAGGTCAAGTGTCCTGACGCGCGTGGTCACGTGTCCTGACGCGAGTTTAAGATTTTATACCCATTACAGAAAAAGTGCTCAACGCCGCTAAAGAAGTTTTCACTTCAAAAATAAATTGAGGCTGGTATTAATTTACGTTTTAAAGTGACTACACCGGTTTCTTTTTATTTTTAACCGACTTCAAAAAAAGGAGGAGGTTATCAATTCGACTGTATTTTTTTTTTATGTTTCTTAGCTAATATCTTGCGACTGGGTGAACCGATTTTCATGATTCTTTTTTTATTTGAAAGCTGGTGCTTCCCGTGTGGTCCCATTGTCACCATTTCAATATCTGATGATGGGATCTTGTAGAAATCGGGGGAACTCTTCAATATATAACAGCAGATTAACCGCGATTGTTGCTATACTTAGCATATCTAAGCATTGTTTACGCCATCACACAACATAATATCACGCCTGCACTCACGTTTTACAAAAAACGCAATAAGTACTGAAACTAAAATAAGCTTATTTTGATGTTTGTTCTGATGAGATATTCGGTTATATGAACGGGAATGGAACTAATCATAGGATCACAGCAGCAATATCGTAACAAGTGAAATTGCTTTGTTTATACGTGTAGTCGATGACTGACTGAAGAAAAAGGGGAAGGGGGTATGTAAACCCCCCTTTCCAAAATTAAATATATCGTGTGAGGTATTGTTTGAAAAAGTTTTTTGTAAGGATTTCAAACATTAATACACAAGCACTAAAAAGTGAAAAATAAAAGGCTTTTTTACAAAAAAAGATAACCGCCTTCAAAAACACAAAATAAAAAATAACTTTAGTTTTGGAAGTCGGTGGCAATACTTACCTACATAACAAAAAACAAAACTAAAGCCGCCGACTTCCAAAACTAAAGTTATTTTTTATTTTGTAATTTTTGAAGGCGGTTATCTTTTTTTGTAAAAAAGCCTTTTATTAACTAGCCTATGTTACTCGGAACGATGCAAGGATTGTAACGATACCCCATACATCTAAATCGGTTTAGGCGTTTAAAAGTTATGGTGGAATAAAGAAACTCACATACATACATACATACATACATACATACACACATACATTAACCCTGAACACATAACACTCCTTTTTTTTGGGCAGTCGTGTAACAAAGTACAAATAATTATGTGCAAAAATATCGGTCAAATGAATATTGTTCTTGTTACACGACTGCCCCAAAAAAAGGAGTGTTATGTGTTCAGGGTTAATGTATGTATGTATGTATGTGAGTTTCTTTATTCCACCATAACTTTTGAACGACTGAACCGATTTAGATGTATGGGGTATCGTTACAATCCTTGCATCGTTCCGAGTAACATAGGCTAGTAATAAAAAGCTTTTTTACAAAAAAAGATAACCGCCTTCAAAAACTACAAAATAAAAATAACTTTAGTTTTGGAAGTCGGCGGCTTTGGTTTTGTTTTTGTTATGTAGGTAAGTATTGCCACCGACTTCCAAAACTAAAGTTATTTTTATTTTGTAGTTTTTGAAGGCGGTTATCTTTTTTTGTAAAAAAGCTTTTTATTTTTCACTTTTTAGTGCTTGTGTATTAATGTTTGAAATCCTTACAAAAAGCCCTTTCAAACAATACCTCACACGATATATTTAATTTTGGAAACTGGTAGGAGGGGGGTTGACGTACCCCCCCCCCCTTTTCCTTCAGTCAGTCATCGACTACACATATAAACAAAGCAATTTCACTTATTACGATATTGCTGCTGTGATTCTGTGAGGAGTTCCATTCCATATCTCCGAAGTTCATCATCAGATATTGAAATGGTGACAATGGGACCACACGGGAAGCACCAGCTTTCAAATAAAGAAAGAATCATGAAAATCGGTTCACCCAGACGCAAGTAAGGAGCTAACAAACATAAAAAAAAAAAAAAAACACTGCACTCCGGGAGTGCCGGCAGAAGTGAAAACTTGATTATTAACGTTGAGCATGTTTGATATTTTGGAATGGTTAGGGAATAATTTTGCACCAATTGCTTTATCAGTATAAAAGTACTATCATTTATGTGGTAGAATACAATATTCATTTATTGCGCTATCGTACACAAACATGACAATCGGGGGGCACGGGAGTGCCCCCGCCAAAGTCGAGCGCGAAGCAAACACTGCCGTACCATCCTTTACTGGAACCATTTCGCTGCATTTTCAGGCCCCTATTTAAGAACCTCTAGATAAGACCAGAACGCAGAAATTTTCGTCATCCAGTAAGCTGTAATCATATACTTAAAATCCAAAATTTCAAGTCTGTAGGTCATTTAGTTCCGAAGTTAAGTGAAAGCAAAGTTTCGCATTTATGACACTCACTCACTCACTCACTCATGATCATCAAAATAGAACTAGTACTTCCCATAAACTCAGAGAGCTGAAATTTGGTACAGAGTTAGGGTTTAATGGCCACATAAAGGGAAAACTATAAAAACTAGGACAATCGAAGATCTGGAGTACCTGGTGACCCTGATTAGAAAACACAAGAGCCCAACCAAACTATTAGAGATCGCGACATACCGCCTTTACAAAAAATATTCGCCTTGGTGGGCCGCTTCATTAAAAACAAAAAGAAAAAAAAAACAAAAAAAAAAACTGTGTCAAATAAGAAAATCTAATAACATAAATCAATATACGTTTCTACAAAAAGAAGTGAAATCCCACCAAAAACATTCTGTAAAAAACTAGCCAAGTCTCGATGGAGCTGCTTGTTTATCTCTAAAAAGTAATGAAATCAAAACAAAGTCCTGCCAAGTCTAACGTTCCTTACTGCGATTTCTTTATTATTATAGTTAATGTTGTGTGACTTGGCCGTTTAAGGGTACAAAACCAGGTGCTCCATGACACCATTGCTCCAATCTGTCGCTAGAACCGCTACCCATTGACGATGGAAAATTGCCACTTGGAAAACGTTGATTCAATAACCAGTCAATTGTTGACTTGTACTCACTAACGTATAATGAATGTTCAACGGCCAAGTCACACAACATTAACTATAATAATAAAGAAATCGCAGTAAGGAACGTTAGACTTGGCACGACTTTGTTTTGATTTCATTACTTTTTAGAGATAAACAAGCAGCTCCATCGAGACTTGGCTAGTTTTTTACAGAATGTTTTTGGTGGGATTTATATTACATTAAAAATTTAACTTTAAAACTATTACAATTATTTTACATTAAAAAGTTTATCTCTCCGAAAAATCAACTTTCATCCATAATTTCAACGACTTTTTCACCATCATCATTACCAGAACTATCATCGCCAATCTCTAAAACTGATACGATAGGTTTATGGTAGCTGAAGTAAGAAACGAACAGTTTTGATTCGAACCTATTTATTATCATTAATAGATGCACTTTGTTCAATTTCCATATCTGTCACCATCCATGGATACGCGTGGCACGCTGTAACATACACGAACATTCGCGCAAGCGCCCTGCGCTGTCTAAACGAACGTCCTACGCTTTTTCGATCAGGTCACGTGTCCTGACGCGCGTGGTCACGTGTCCCCTGACGCGAGTTTAAGATTTTATACCCATTACAGAAAAAGTGCTCAACGCCGCTAAAGAAGTTTTCACTTCAAAAAATGCACTCCGGGAGTGCCGGCAGAAGTGAAAACTTGATTATTAACGTTGAGCATGTTTGATATTTTGGAATGGTTAGGGAATAATTTTGCACCAATTGCTTTATCAGTATAAAAGTACTATCATTTATGTGGTAGAATACAATATTCATTTATTGCGCTATCGTACACAAACATGACAATTTATATTACATTAAAAATTTAACTTTAAAACTATTACAATTATCATTCGCGCAAGCGCCCTGCGCTGTCCTACGCTTTTTCGATCAGGTCACGTGTCCTGACGCGCACGTGTCCTGACGCGAGTTTAAGATTTTATACCCATTACAGAAAAAGTGCTCAACGCCGCTAAAGAAGTTTTCACTTCAAAATATATAACACTGTGAATAAAAAACGTCGTAAAAAAACTGACGAGTAAACAAAGTACAAATATGTGCAATTTTTGCAGTCGTGTTTTTACCCGACTACGGCAAAGCCAAAAGGAGGGTTATGATTTTGACCGGTATGTATGTATGTATGTTTGTATGTATGTTTGTTTGTTCCCTCGTAACTTCTAAACTACTTATCATTACATGACAAATGAGGTGTCGTTAGAAGCGTCTCAGTTGTCCGCTTGTTATAAGGTAGGTGACGTGTCACCAAATCCAATATGGCGCCCTCAAGGGGATGTGAAGTCGTTATCAAAAAAAAAAAAATTTTCGCACAATATCGACATGGGTATCAAATTAAAGGGCTTGATGAGCACATTTGAAATATATGTCGAAGCGTGGGCGAATATCCAGTCTTTGGGTAACTCGGACAAGCATAAGATGGTATTGGTTTACAATGGTTTTACTTCAGTTAGGTCTTCACAATATTAAATTAACAAAACTTCGAGTGAACTGGCAGGTTCAGTCGACATGCAGCGCCCGTCATCCACGGCAGTCCAGACCATTCTATCTAGCACTCCTTTTTAACCGACTTCAAAAAACGAAGGAGGTTCTCAATTCGGCCGGTATTTTTTTTTTTTTTTTTTTATGTATGTACACCGATTACTCCGAGGTTTCTTGTCCGATTAGTGTGATTCTTTTTTTGTTCGATGCAGTATACTTGCCATTTGGTCCCATAAAAATTTCATCCAATTTGGTTTAGTGCTTTTTATTTTGTGAGCATTTTTGAACCTATGTTACCCGATTACTCCGCCAATTATGAATTGATTTGGATGATTCTTTTTTTTTTGAAAGAGTATACTTCCGAATAGGTTCCATAGAAATATTGTCATAATCTGATGATGAACTTCGGAGATATGGAACGGAACTCCTCATAGGATCACAGCAGAACTATCGTAACAAGTAAAATTGCTTTGTTTATACGTGTATCGATGACTGACTGAAGAAAGAGGGGGAGGGGGTACGTCTATCCCCCTCCTACCACTTTCCTAAATTAATATATCGTGTGAGGTATTGTTTGAAAGGGCTTTTATTAAGGATTTGAAACATTAACACATAAGCACCAAAAATTGAAAAATAAAAAGCTTTTTTACAAAAAAGACAACCGCCTTCAAAAACTACAAAATAAAAATAACTTTAGTTTGGAAGTCGGTGGCAATACCTACATAACAAAAAACAAAACCAAAGCCGCCGACTTCCAAACTAAAGTTATTTTTATTTTGTAGTTTTTGAAGGCGGTTGTCTTTTTTGTAAAAAAGCTTTTTTTCATTATCCTGACAGCACTGAGTCACCGACGCCCACCCAAGTACTAATCCCATTAGTACTCTTGTTCACTCTATGCATAGACAATCCATAGATGGGATGCAACCTCGTTACATTTCTAGTTCCAATTTTCAATAACAGATGGCGTTGCAGCAAATGGTTTCTATCTCCGACATATATATACATTACATAGCTTTTACTAGCTACTTTGCCTGTTTTTAACAGTGTCAACATGGGTATCAAATGAAAAGGCTTAATGAGTACATTTGAAATTCACTCGCTACTTTGCTTTTATTATTATATCAAATAATTAAATAGAGTTATTCCTTCAAATAATATAACCCCCAAATAATATAAGTAACCCCCAAAATAGTGTAAATAAAAAATAAGTTAAAAATAACTAAAACCCGACTACGACAAAGTCGCGCACTGAAAAGTATAAAACAAGAACAATATTCAATTGACCGATATTTTCGAAATTTTTAAGTAATAGCCGTGGTCGTATGCCACCTATTCAATAAAGATTGTGTGAAACAACCGCAGGTGGCATACGACCACGGCTATTACTTAAAAATTTCGAAAATATCGGTCAAATGAATATTGTTCTTGTTTTATACTTTTCAGTGCGCGACTTTGTCGTAGTCGGGTTTTAGTTATTTTTAACTTATTTTTTTATTATTTGGTATAATATTAGAAGCAAAGTACCGAGTGAATTTCAAATGTACTCATTAAGCCTTTTCATTTGATATCCAATACTCAATACTCAATACTCAATACTTTATTGCATTCCATAATGTATACAAGGCTGGTAGGTAAATTAATGAGAAACAATTATGGACCCTGTCGGGCACAGCAAGTTAGTTTTTTAGAGGAGAGGATGAAGCGCTTTTTGTTAGAAACATAATAATATTGAAATTAAGGAAGTAAATCTTATATTTAGATATTTAAGTAGATATTATTTATGAGTAGATTTATATTAATTTTGTTTATTATTAATAATTCTATATTTATTTATTTATATATTTGTTTATTTATTTATTTATTATTAATAGATATTTTCTAAATTATATATTAGGTAATTATTTTATATATTTATTTTTATATTAGCTGTAATTTATTATTAACTAAATAGTAAGTAATTAAAGATATTGCACGGTAGATAAGGTAAATAGATGTATTAGGTACTACTTGGTTATTCTAATTATCTTCGTTTCTCTAGGAGGAATAAAATTTATCTTTGAAGTATTCGTCAATTGTGTAGTAAGTTTTATCTAAGAGAAATCGTTTTAGTTTATTTATAAATATATTGTTTATTTCTGTGTTTTTTATGTATTCAGGTAATTTATTGTAGATTTTTATTGACGTGACAAACGCACTAGAGGAGTGCATTTTTAATCGTGAAGTTGGCAGGTTGAGTCTATTTCCATGTCTAAGTTTGATTTCTGTTTGTATGTCTTCTCTCGACTATCCATGTCGACACTGTTAAAAACAGACAAAGTAGCTAGTAAAAGCTATATAATGTATATATATTTCAAATGTGCTCATCAAGCCCTTTAATTTGATACCCATGTCGATACTGTGCAAAAATATTTTTTTTTCGATAACGACTTCACATCCCCTGGAGGGCGCCATATTGGATTTGGTGACACGTCATCTACCCTATAACCAGTGGACAACTGAGACGCTTCTAACGACACCTAATTTGTCATGTAATGATAAGTAGTTTAGAAGTTACGAGGGAACAAACAAACATACATACATACATACCGGTCAAAATCATAACCCTCCTTTTGGCTTTGCCGTAGTCGGGTAAAAATAAATGTGTAATATATCGTGTGAGGTATTGTTTGAAAAGGCTTCATAAAAGGATTTCAAATATTAACGACGAAAAATGGTGTCTTTTAAAAGATACCTGTAGCTTAGAAAAAATTTGGAATGTGATAAAAAAGTCTTCCTGTATATCTAGATATGAACCTTCTGATTTCAGTAGAATACCACGGTTGCACCTATTGTAGCTCGAAAGCTCGGCGCGATAGGAGTGGTGGCAGTCGCTAATGGATCTGCCATTAACCACTCAATGCTCGTATACTCGTGTTATAGGTCTCGTCTTAAGGGTTGATTTTAAAAACGGTGAAAGTTCTTGTTCCTTAAATTGCGATAATAACAATTTCAATCTTTGGATAATCTTACTACTTTACTACTCAACAAATTCTAAAGAACAACGGTATTTAATTACACGACTGCCCCAAAAAAAGGAGTGTTATGTGTTCAGGGTTAATGTATGTATGTATGTATGTATGTGAGTTTCTTTATTCCACCATAACTTTTGAACGCCTGAACCGATTTAGATGTATGGGGTATCGTTACAATCCTTGCATTGTTCCGAGTAACATAGGCTAGTTAAAAATAAAAAGAAAGCCGTGTGGTCACTTTAAAAAGGAAATTAATACCAGCCTCAATTTTTTTTTTTAATGAATCTGGTCGTGTCTATGTTTATCGTCTAGAATTTGACAAGTAGATTTAAAAAATATATAACACTGTAAATAAAAAACGTCGTAAAAAAAACTGACGAGTAAACAAAGTACAAATATGTGCAATTTTTGCAGTCGTGTTTTTACCCGACTACGGCAAAGCCAAAAGGAGGGTTATGATTTTGACCGGTATGTATGTATGTATGTTTGTATGTATGTTTGTTTGTTCCCTCGTAACTTCTAAACTACTTATCATTACATGACAAATGAGGTGTCGTTAGAAGCGTCTCAGTTGTCCGCTGGTTATAGGGTAGGTGACGTGTCACCAAATCCAATATGGCGCCCTCCAGGGGATGTGAAGTCGTTATCAAAAAAAAAATTTTTTTCGCACAATATCGACATGTGTATCAAATTAAAGGGCTTGATGAGCACATTTGAAATATATATACATTATATAGCTTTTACTAGCTACTTTGCCTGTTTTTACCCGACTACGGCAAAGCCAAAAGGAGGGTTATGATTTTGACCGGTATGTATGTATGTATGTTTGTATGTATGTTTGTTTGTTCCCTCGTAACTTCTAAACTACTTATCATTACATGACAAATGAGGTGTCGTTAGAAGCGTCTCAGTTGTCCGCTGGTTATAGGGTAGGTGACGTGTCACCAAATCCAATATGGCGCCCTCCAGGGGAAGTGAAGTCGTTATCAAAAAAAAAATTTTTTTCGCACAATATCGACATGGGTATCAAATTAAAGGGCTTGATGAGCACATTTGAAATATATATACATTATATAGCTTTTACTAGCTACTTTGCCTGTTTTTAACAGTGTCAACATGGGTATCAAATGAAAAGGCTTAATGAGTACATTTGAAATTCACTCGCTACTTTGCTTTTATTATTATATCAAATAATTAAATAGAGTTATTCCTTCAAATAATATAACCCCCAAATAATATAAGTAACCCCCAAAATAGTGTAAATAAAAATAAGTTAAAAATAACTAAAACCCGACTACGACAAAGTCGCGCACTGAAAAGTATAAAACAAGAACAATATTCATTTGACCGATATTTTCGAAATTTTTAAGTAATAGCCGTGGTCGTATGCCACCTGCGGTTGTTTCACACAATCTTTATTGAATAGGTGGCATACGACCACGGCTATTACTTAAAAATTTCGAAAATATCGGTCAAATGAATATTGTTCTTGTTTTATACTTTTCAGTGCGCGACTTTGTCGTAGTCGGGTTTTAGTTATTTTTAACTTATTTTTTAACAGTGTCAACATGGGTATCAAATGAAAAGGCTTAATGAGTAGGTACATTTGAAATTCACTCGCTACTTTGCTTTTATTATTATATCAAATAATTAAATAGAGTTATTTCTTCAAATAATATAAC
This sequence comes from Hoplodrina blanda, assembly GCA_949316365.1. Classification (NCBI taxonomy): domain Eukaryota; kingdom Metazoa; phylum Arthropoda; class Insecta; order Lepidoptera; family Noctuidae; genus Hoplodrina; species Hoplodrina blanda. The sequence continues at coordinate 9,227,398 of OX438570.1, forward strand.
CCCCAAATAATATAAGTAACCCCCAAAATAGTGTAAATAAAAAATAAGTTAAAAATAACTAAAACCCGACTACGACAAAGTCGCGCACTGAAAAGTATAAAACAAGAACAATATTCATTTGACCGATATTTTCGAAATTTTTAAGTAATAGCCGTGGTCGTATGCCACCTATTCAATAAAGATTGTGTGAAACAACCGCAGGTGGCATACGACCACGGCTATTACTTAAAAATTTCGAAAATATCGGTCAAATGAATATTGTTCTTGTTTTATACTTTTCAGTGCGCGACTTTGTCGTAGTCGGGTTTTAGTTATTTTTAATTTAATTTTTTAATTATAGTAGCTTGTTTTTATTTAGTACCTATCGGGGGGCACGGCAGTGCCACCGCCAAATCAAGCAAATAAAAAAAAAACACTGCACTCCGGGAGTGCCGGCAGAAGTGAAAACTTGATTATTAACGTTGAGCATGTTTGATATTTTGGAATGGTTAGGGAATAATTTTGCACCAATTGCTTTATCAGTATAAAAGTACTATCATTTATGTGGTAGAATACAATATTCATTTATTGCGCTATCGTACACAAACATGACAATTTATATTACATTAAAAATTTAACTTTAAAACTATTACAATTATTTTACATTAAAAAGTTTATCTCTCCGAAAAATCAACTTTCATCCATAATTTCAACGACTTTTTCACCATCATCATTACCAGAACTATCATCGCCAATCTCTAAAACTGATACGATAGGTTTATGGTAGCTGAAGTAAGAAACGAACAGTTTTGATTCGAACCTATTTATTATCATTAATAGATGCACTTTGTTCAATTTCCATATCTGTCACCATCCATGGATACGCGTGGCACGCTGTAACATACACGAACATTCGCGCAAGCGCCCTGCGCTGTCTAAACGAACGTCCTACGCTTTTTCGATCAGGTCACGTGTCCTGACGCGCGTGGTCACGTGTCCCCTGACGCGAGTTTAAGATTTTATACCCATTACAGAAAAAGTGCTCAACGCCGCTAAAGAAGTTTTCACTTCAAAAAGCTTTTTTACCCGACTACGGCACAGCCAAAAGGAGGGTTATGATTTTGACCGGTATGTATGTATGTTTGTATGTATGTATGTTTGTTTGTTCCCTCGTAACTTCTAAACTACTTATCATTACACGACAAATGAGGTGTCGTTAGAAGCGTCTCAGTTGTCCGCTGGTTATAGGGTAGGTGACGTGTCACCAAATCCAATATGGCGCCCTCCAGGGGACGTGAAGTAGTTATCGAAAAAAAAAATATTTTCGCATAGTATCGACATGGGTATCAAATTAAAGGGCTTGATGAGCACATTTGAAATATATATACATTATATAGCTTTAACTAGCTACTTTGCCTGTTTTTGTCAGTGTCAACATGGATATCAAATGAAAAGGCTTAATGAGTACATTTGAAATTCACTCGCTACTTTGCTTTTATTATTATATCAAATAATTAAATAGAGTTATTCCTTCAAATAATATAACCCCCAAAATAGTGTAAATAAAAAATAAGTTAAAAATAACTAAAACCCGACTACGACAAAGTCGCGCACTGAAAAGTAAAAAAAACAAGAACAATATTCATTTGACCGATATTTTCGAAATTTTTAAGTAATAGCCGTGGTCATGTGCCACCTGCAGTTGTTTCACACAATCTTTATAGTGAAAAATAAAAAGCTTTTTTACAAATAAAAAGCTTTTTCACAAAAAAAGATAACCGCCTTCATAAACTACAAAATAAAAATATCTAGTTTTGGAAGTCGGCGGCTTTGGTTTTGTTTTTTGTTATGTAGGTAAGTATTGCCACCGACTTCCAAAACTAGTTATTTTTATTTTGTAGTTTATGAAGGCGGTTATCTTTTTTTGTGAAAAAGCTTTTTATTTTTCCACTTTTTAGTGCTTGTGTTTAATGTTTGAAATCCTTACAAAAAGCCCTTTCAAACAATACCTCACACGATATATTTAATTTTGGAAACATAAGACCACGGCTATTACTTCCTCCTTTTGGCTTTGCCCTAGTCGGCTAAAAAAAGAAAACTCCACCCGAATTGAGAACCTCCTTCTTTTTGAAGTCGGTTGAAAATAGATTGTATCATAGGAAATAAATTGTCATGATCTGATCATAAACTTTAGAGAAATGGAACGGAACTTCTCATAGGATCATAGCAGAACGTTTATACATAGACGATGAATGACTGAAGGAAGAGGGGGAAGGGGTACGTCGACTCAACTTCTACATACTACTTTCCAAAATTAAAAAAAAATCGTGTGAGGTATTGTTTGACAGGGCTTTTTGTAAGGATTAGCCAATGTTTTTTCTTTGAGTACGCATGAACCACTACCGTGGGTTTTGGTGTATCCACAAATCGAAAAGTAACGAATCCATATCGCTTTGTGTAAACATAGAATAGACTATTTTTAGTTGCAATACATACATATAATCACGCCTGTAATCCCCGAAGGGTTAGGCAGAGGTGTACCATTAGAACCTCCACATTGCGCCAGTTATGTTTAAGTCCAATGTAATAGGGGGCGAGCCTATTGTTATCAACGGAGCGCAAATCCAGGTTCTGAGGCTACTACTGAGAAAGCTGATGAAAAGTTGCAATTGTAAATAGAAATTCTCGTCAGTCTTAATTACCATGATGCAGAAAGCTTTATTCTTCCAAAATTGACGAGCAACACATAGATTAAAGTAGGTAACTTGTTTGATGGCAGTCCGCCGTCGCCGCTGAATGATCCGGAACGAGCACAAAGTGGCTCAGACGAACGTCAAATTTATTTCCGACTATTAGCGAATTTCTTTGAGAGCGTCTCTAATGGGAAGCCTATTATTTTATTTTCCGTTCGCGAAATTGCCTTAATTTACTACAAAGAATTCTGTGAAGGAGTGTGGGTAATTTCGAGAGGAATAGGAGAGCTGAACTGATTTGCATCCGGGGGGCCAAGATTAGGACTTACGACACATAAAAGCATGTTAGAATAAGTTCGAGTTGGTTTCTACCAAACTCGGCCACTACAAAACTTAAAAAAAAATTGCCATGATGTGTGTTATAATAATATCTTTGGATGGATATTTGTAACTTAATCTCACCAGAACGGTTGTACGGATCGGGATGAAATTCACAGAGGTAGATAGAGATAGATTATAGTCCGGAATAGCACAGACGGTACTTTTTATCACGTTTTCGTGTTTCTGAGGTAAAGTTTAGGAGGTGTCGTATTGTATGGATCGGAGTGTTGGGCAGCGAAGAAGACGGATGAAAAAAGATTGCATGTAGCGGAGATGAGAATGTTGAGATGGATGTGCGGAGTGACCAGAATGGATAAGGTCAGAAATGAGTACATAAGAGGTAGTCTGAAAGTGGCGCCAGTGACAGAAAAGTTGAAAGGGAAACGATTCCCCTTCAGTCTTGGTATGGGCATGTGAAGAGGAGGGGTGAAATGCATGTGACCAGGAGAGTTATGAATATGAATGTGGATGGATGGAGAGCAAGAGGAAGGCCAAAGAAAAGATGGATGGATTGTGTGAAGAATGATATGAATGAAAGGGGAGTCAGTGATTGCATGGCGGCTGACAGGACAGAGTGGAAGAGGAAAACGTGTTGCGCCGACCCCAAGTAACATGGGACAAGGGCAGGAAGATGATGATTAGGTATGCACATTGCATGACAAAGCTATTTGAAAGCATGTTTTATTACAACACGCTTTTATTACAAGCTTATAATGACTTCCACCTGTTCCGCTAGAATAGCACTTGTTAGTTTTATCTTAACCTAACTAACTTGTAAGAAAATCTTGAAAATGAATATTTTAACCAATTTCTATCAGTCGTATCAATTTGAAACCTTGTATCTAATATCCATGATAATAGAATAATGATGATTGAACTGATCATCAGATCAGTTAATTAACCACATTAATTGTTATCTTGGACATCACTAGCATCGGTGCAGGAAAACATCGTGAGGTAATCCGGACTTACTGTTCCACTCAAACCATGTCAGATACCCTTGAAGCTCAGACACTAGGGTGTGTGGGGTCGTAAGACCTTACTGCCCACACGTTAAAGAAGAAAGAATGTGGGTACTGGAATTCTACAACGGAAGGACGTATCCTAGTGATAGAATTTTCTCTGAGATGCACTTTAGCCATGATCGATTTTCAAGAACTGTTGATGGAACCGAAAGATAGGCAGTAGAGCTCCAAAACGGAACAATATATAAATTATCTTACCTATAAATTATCTAGAAGTAAAGCATCCTATACATACAAAGTTATCTATATCCCCTAAGTCATAACCTGCATAGCCTTCATGAGCCCAATCTTTACGCTCCCTACATTGCACCCAACCTTCATCCACGCGGCTTGAACATTCTTCGAAGCAGCATAAGCGCATGTTATCATTTATTTTGTTTTTGGAACGAAGTTCCTTATCGCGCGTCGCGAAAAGGAGCTAGACGGAAAAAATTAAGACCAAAAGTTATAACGACACTTTTTGCTATAGTTGTAAGCCGTGCGACGTGCGCGTGTTTCTCTGTCTGTCTCTCTCTCTCTCTCTTATACAATGTGATAGGGGTGGGACTTCTAACCCGTTAAGGCTGAGTACTACATCTAATTTTATCGACAAAAATAATAATATGGGGGGTTGAACCCCCTCCCCCTAAAAATTATGGCTACTTTAATATTTTTTTTAATGTACTACGGCGCGCTTGATACTTTATGTGATATCAAAGGTTGTATGCGTCGTAGAAACAAAAAAAAAACGACAAACTGTAGCTAATAACCTTGGCTAACTAATTCATTACTTTTTTCATGTTTGATAATGTTTTGGTGAGTAAAAAAATATCATTTCTGAATTATTTTGACCGAAAAAATCGCTATTTTTCAATATTTTTAATTTTTAGGGGGAGGGGGTTCATCCCCCCATATTATTTTTTTTGTCGATAAAATTAGATGTAGTACTCAGCCTTAACGGGTTAGAAGTCTCACCCCTATCACATTGTATAACTTCGTTCCATCCGGGTGTCCCTTGACACCTCTCAAGTTTTTGTTTTGGTTTTTTGGTCTTAGGCGGTTGATCCTTACTAATATTATAAAGTAACTCTGTCTGTCTTTCTGTCTGTCTGTCTTTTCTTCGCGCCTAAACAACTGAACCGATTTGTGTGAAATTTGGTACAGGGTAAGTGTGAACCCCAACAAAGGACATAGGCTACTTTTTATTCAATTTCGACTTCGTCTGCGTCCGCGATAACTGACATATACGCGGACGAAGTCGCGGGCAAAAGCTAGTGTATAAATATATCACTTACTACTACATACGCAAACCACTTTTGCCTACTCAAACATTTGTTAATTACGAGTAAATATACACACACTTGGCCATCGCATGAAAACAATGCCATCAACAAGCTATTATAATTAAAAAATTAAAAAACACGACTGCAAAAATTGCACATATTTGTACTTTGTTTACTCGACAGTTTTTTTTTACGACGTTTTTTATTAACAGTGTTATATATTTTTTAAATCTAATTGTCAAATTCTAGACGATAAACATAGACTCGATCAGATTCATTAAAAAAATAAATTGAGGCTGATATTAATTTACGTTTTAAAGTGGCCACACCGGTTTCTTTTTATTTTTAACTAGCCTATGTTACTCGGAACGATGCAAGGATTGTAACGATACCCCATACATCTAAATCGGTTCAGGCGTTTAAAAGTTATGGTGGAATAAAGAAACTCACATACATACATACATACATACATACATACATACATTAACCCTGAACACATAACACTCCTTTTTTTGGGGCAGTCGTGTAAAAACAAAACTTGTAAAAAACTAAGTCTCGCGACTCAGTCAGCGCGATTTTGCTATCGCACTAAACAATCTTATTTCTACAATATGTATTGATTGTGAGTTACATTGTGTTTTCATGCGATTGCCAAGTCAATCTATTATAATTAAACATAAATGCTAATTACGTAATAACTTAAGACAGAAGGTCCCTTAAGTAGGGACTGAATAAATCGACTGACTTGGTATTACATGGATCTCACAACTTTTTACGGTAGAAGAACTGAGTTGCGAGACTTGGAATTTTTACAAGTTTTGTTTTTGGTGGCATTCTATTTTCGTGTGAAAATGCGGTTTACAGAATACATCTACTTACCAAGTTTGACCAGTATAGTTCTTATAGATTCGGAAGAAAGTGGCTGTGACATACGGACGGACAGACAGACATGACGAATCCATAAGGGTTCCGTTTTTTGCCATTTGGCTACGGAATCCTAAAAAGTATGTATTATCAGCGGCTGATCATGTTGCTTAAAATGCATCCCAGAGGTGTAATTCGGCATTGACGTTGATAGAATATGTCCAACCCTTAGTCATGTCTCGTCAGTAACGTTCAAAGCGCTGTGTAATGGGGACAAACAATGCCGTTCTTGGTCGGGAGTGGGATCACTCTGCGGCACTAATTTGGCTGGTTCCTTCCTTCCGGCAGGAGAGGGCGCTTCTGTTACGTCGCCTGTGATTTAATCGTAGTTTTCCGTTCGCTCTGTACAGGATCATATCTATTATCTGGTAGTCGTTTATTGTTGAAAAAGAACTCGTTTTATAATGTCGTAATTATTTTTGGACTCTACCGGGACTCGATGTAAGTAATGCCATCAGAGGGAGACTATTGACAGCATGGGCAATTGCTTTAGTTCAATTTTAGATTAGCGTCAATAACGTCCCTACTACAATTGTCTGCTATCTGTATCTATTGATAATCTATACTAATAATTATTATAAAGCTGCAGAGTTTGTTTGTTTGTTTGTTTGAACGCGCTAATCTCTGGAACTACTGGTCCGATTTGAGAAATTCTTTCAGTGTTAGATAGATTAGTTATCGAGGAAAGCTATAGGCTATATACCATCACGCTACGACCTACGGGAGCGGAGCAGTAACCAAAGACGCGGGTGTAACCGCGGCGGACAGCTAGTACGTCATAAATCGTAAACCGCAATTCTGCTACGGAACCCTTCATGGGCGAGTCCGACTCGCACTTGGCCGCTTTTTTTTAATTCAGTAAAAACGCTACTATAAATAAGGCTTTAAATTGCTACATTTAAGTGTGACTTGTTATGCCCGCGACTTCGTCCGCGTGAATGTCGGTTTTCTACGAGGTTTTAATTTTTTGCATGGAACCCTAATTCTTTTTCGAAAATAAAAGTAGCCTAAGTTACCCCTTATTACATCAACTATCAGCTAGTGGAAGTTCCGTCAAAATCGGTCCAGCCGTTCCAGAGATTAGCCGTACCAAACAGACAGATAGACAAACAAGATTTTTAAAAAATAATAAGTGTTTTGTTTGATATATGTACCGTATAATACATTCCTAAGCATATAGTAAAAAGCGGTTATTTTAATATTAGATAAAGATAAAGATACATTTATTGCATAACTGTGTAAGTACTAAGTACATTAAGTTCTTAATTTAATAAATTATTTTTGAAGTGAAAACTTCTTTAGCGGCGTTGAGCACTTTTTCTGTAATGGGTATAAAATCTTAAACTCGCGTCAGGACACGTGCGCGTCAGGACACGTGACCTGATCGAAAAAGCGTAGGACAGCGCAGGGCGCTTGCGCGAATGATAATTGTAATAGTTTTAAAGTTAAATTTTTAATGTAATATAAATTGTCATGTTTGTGTACGATAGCGCAATAAATGAATATTGTATTCTACCACATAAATGATAGTACTTTTATACTGATAAAGCAATTGGTGCAAAATTATTCCCTAACCATTCCAAAATATCAAACATGCTCAACGTTAATAATCAAGTTTTTACTTCTGCCGGCACTCCCGGAGTGCAACCCGTTTTTTTTTTAGTTTCTACAGTCTACCCAACTCGGATTTATGCAATAGTATTTTGAGAAAAAATTAGGTGCATTATAATATTTTTTTTTTTATCAAAAAAACCATTTTTTATTCCAAACAGACACTTCAATTGTATATGTATAGATAACTTTATAAATAACAGTCTATCAAGATCAAGAAATAATATTAGACGATAATAAAAAGCTTTTTACAAGCTTTTATTTAGCTTGCACTGTTCGTATGTAAGTATGTATGTAAATAAGTTGTCCTTTCAAAATTTGCAAACCATTTTTCGACCATTTGTTGGTATACGATTGAGCTGAAATTTTGCATACACCTTTAGTTCTGGTGACAATAAAATGATCAATACTCAGTATTGTAATAATTTCAATATGGCCGCCGTTCCAAGATGGCGGATAACATATTTTATCTCAATCCCCTTGATATGGGTATCAAATGAAAGGGCTTAAAGAGTACAAAACGATAAAGTTAGTAGCATCACACTAAAAAAGCTTGTTTTAAAAAGATTTTTTACCATTAATTTATTTACAAAATAATTTATGGTAAAAAAAACTTTTTATAAACAAGCTTTTTTTGTGATGTTACAACTTTATCGTTTTCTACTCTTCAAGCCCTTTAATTTGATACCCATATCAAGGGGATTGAGAAAAAATATGTTATCCGCCATCTTGAAACGGCGGCCATATTGGAATTATTCCAATATTGAGTATTGGACATTGTATTGTCATCAGAACTAAAGATGTATGCAAAATTTCAGCTTAATCGGATACCCGCAAATGGTCGAAAAATGGTTTGCAAATTTTGAAAGGACAACTTATTTACATACATACTTACATACGAACAGTGCAAGCTAAATAAAAGCTTGTAAAAAGATAACCGCCTTCAAAAACTACAAAATAAAAATAACTTTAGTTTTGGAAGTCGGCGGCTTTGGTTTTGTTTTTGTTATGTAGGTAAGTATTGCCACCGACTTCCAAAACTAAAGTTATTACAAGCTTTTATTTAGCTTGCACTGTTCGTATGTAAGTATGTAAATAAGTTGTCCTTTCAAAATTTGTAAACCATTTTTCGACCATTTGTTGGTATCCGATTGAGCTGAAATTTTGCATACACCTTTAGTTCTGGTGACAATACAATGTCCAATACTTAATATTGATATAATTTTTTAAAAAAGCTTTTAAAAATATTTTTTATTTTTATTTTGTAGTTTTTGAAGGCGGTTATCTTTTTTTGTAAAAAAGCTTTTTATTTTTCACTTTTTAGTGCTTGTGTATTAATGTTTAAAATCCTTACAAAAAGCCCTTTCAAACAATACCTCACACGATATATTTAATTTTGGAAACTGGTAGGAGGGGGGTTGACGTACCCTTTTCCTTCAGTCAGTCATCGACTACACGTATAAACAAAGCAATTTCACTTTTTACGATATTGCTGCTGTGATTCTGTGAGGAGTTCCATTCCACATCTCCGAAGTTCATCATCAGATATTGAAATGGTGACAATGGGACCACACGGGAAGCACCAGCTTTCAAATAAAAAAAGAATCACGAAAATCGGTTCACCCAGTCGCAAGTTAGGAGCTAACAAACGTAAAAAAAAATACAGTCGAATTGATAACCTCCTCCTTTTTTTGAAGTCGGTTAAAAATAGATGAAAATTGACCATTAGTGGAGTGGCTTCGCCTTTTTTAAAACAGAATCAGCAATTATAATCATGTACAGAACTTCATCAGTAAACGAACTATACTTCTTGAATCACCGCGTGATATTCATAAACCTAATCCATTCATCGCCCTTAACTTGTTCATCTTCATCATCGACCAATCGCAATGACTAGGCGGAGTTATAGAGTGAGACAACAATACTTGCATTTAAATGGGTGTGAAAGAGGCGGATTATTTAGTAACGCTGCGTCTAGAAGCGGGCGTCGAGGAAGCGTGGAACACGCTCATAACTTAGTCGTCAGTCAAAGTTTGCAATTTGAGCCATAAACTCGCGGTCGTATTACACGGGTTAACTATTTACGCGGTTTGTCCCAAATTAAGTAAAAAAAATAAATAAGTGATTAACACAATGGACATTTAGTTGTTGTACTTGAAAATAAATAGGACTGTTATTTTGCCCGAGCTAAATTATTTTTCTTTAGTTTTACAAGGACGAAACAAAACTAAATGTTTTAAACAATAAGTGAAGTGTTTGTGGTCGCTATGTCCGAAACTGGTCGTCGCGGTACAGCCTACACGATAGATAACATACTTGGACACACCGACAGCCAACGGGGTATGTGACACCACGACAGGTCATCATCATTTTAACAGATGGGCCATATTCGCATACTAAGGGTTCCGTAAAAGGCAAGATTTTTGAATTTTGCTTTGCTATCAGGAGCGCGTTTGTAAATTATTTATTGTTGAATGAACTACTAACTAATTTTGCTAGTTTGGTCATTTTTTAAAGGGAATCGAAAAATATAATCAGTAACAAACCTGCCTTGGTATGTAAAATTTTCAAAAGTCTAAAGTCAAAGTGAAATCGTTTATTTCAATTACACCATTAAAAGGCATTTTGGAAATTGACTAGAAAAAAAAACAAATTACTTACTTTGATTCAGAAGTAATACGTAAGCTGCGCTATTCGGTCTCTCTTTTCGATACCAAAATGAGTCAATGAATTTTCAGCTAGGAGACAAACAGACATACCTACCTACTTCTTATCAATGGTGAAGTGGTGTTAAAGTTTGATAGGAGAAATGTAAGCGCACAGCCAATTATCTTGAACTTACTCGGCATTCATAATATACATATGGAAATAGGAATTGCTTTGATGGTGTTTTAACCCGACTACGAACACGCCAAAAGGAGGGTTTTGAATTTAGCAACTTTAGTATGTTTGGTCAGATTTTCCGCTTATTTCCTACTCTACTTGGCGGTATATAATGAACCTAAGGGTGGGAAAAAAAATGACGGCCGGGAGAGTGGTTCGCACGTTTTAGGTTTCGGCCCCCATACTACACTGAGCAGTCAATAAAGCGGCCTCTGATCTGCCGTCATTACTTACTGTATTATGATTTGCGAAATAAACCTATGTTAGCTCTTGGAGTATGCCTGCAAATGACGATCTGCTATAGAGTAGATCATTATTTTTAACCGACTTCAAAAAAAGGAGGAGGTTCTCAATTCTGCCGGTATTTTTTTTTCTTGATTTAGCTCAATCACATAGGTCACCTGAGCTAACTTTTTATTTGAATATCTTATTTACTATTATTAATGCGAAAGTGGGGATGAATGGACGTTCGTTACATAATCACACCAGAACAGCTGAATGGGTCTGGATGAAAGGCACAGAGATAGATTATAGTCTGGAATAACTGGTCCTCAACCGCACAATATTTCATCCTTAAGTATTTATTTAGGAGATATGGAACGGAACTCCATAGAGGATCACAGCAGAACTGTCGTAACAAGTAAAATTGCTTTGTTTATAGATACGTGTAGTCGATGACTGACTGAAGGAAGAGGGGGAGGGGGTACGTCAACCCTATGATCCTATGAGGAGTTCCGTTCCTTAACTCCGAATTTCATGATCAGATCATGACAACATTTCTATGGGACCAATTCGGAAGTATACTCTTTCAAACAAAAAAGAATCATCCAAATCAAATCATAATTGGCGGAGTTATCACGTAACAAACATACAAAAAAAAAACATACGGCCGAATTATACATCCTCCTTTTTGAAGTCGGTTGAAAAGGAAAACTACCACATCTAAGTAGACCTTACAAGTTAGCGAGTAATACGGGCAGAGCCCTACACTGCACCGGATCCAACATTAGGCCGGATTTTTGAACATTACATCGCCAACCTCACGATGTAACAATAATAAGGTACCATTATACAATAATGCAATAGTTGTAATCCTCAAAAGGTTAGTCAAGTTTGATAATAACCCATAGCGCAGCATTGTAATGGCTTTGTGAAAATCATAAAAAATTGCAATGAGCCCAAAGCAGATTTAAAAACTTCCGCAGCTTTACAAAATAATATAAACAACTGGTATTTTACAGGACGTATTATGTAATTATTTTATTATTAAAAAGTTATTTTTTATATTATTATTAAGTAGGTACCATTATCTATGGCTGAGGAAAGAAAAAATGTATTTATTCAGTTCAGGCACATGAGAACATAAGACTTTGTTACACGTATAACTAACATTTCGACTGTAAATATTCATAGGTACCTAGGTACTTTGTGTATCGTTTTTAAACAGTATAAACAAGACCGATGTGGAGTATACACTCGTATAAGCTTATTGGTTATCTGACAAGTAACTTTAGACTTTATTTCATACACATAAGACTTAAAACATGTATCATGATTTTTATTGATGTATAGAGAACCTGGAGGGCCAATTTGGCAGGATTAATATCGAACGAGTATGAACTCTGTGAGGGCACACACTATTCTGGATCATACCAATGTGCTGGAGGTATTTTGTAAAGCCTTCAAATATTGTTGTCATTCACTGATCTAATTATGTATCTATCTACATAAATAAAATTGAAGTATGTATCTGTATGTAATGCCAAAATCAAACAGCTTGTTACTCAATGCAATATGAATGTTTGTACGGCATTAATACCAAAACCATTTTTTTAATGGTTGTGTCTGTTTTTAGGGTTCCGTAGCCAAATGGCAAAAAACGGAACCGGAAATTAAAGAATTTTATTTATTTATTTATGGATTCGTCATGTCTGTCTGTCTGTCTGTCCCTCCATATGTCAAAGCCACTATTTTCCGAAACTATAAGAACTATACTGTTGAAACTTGGTAAGTAGATGTATTCTGTGAACCGCATTAGGATTTTCACACAAATATAGAAAAATATAAAATTTTGGGGGTTCCCCATACTTAGAACTGAAACTCATTTTTTTTTTCATCAAACCCATACCTGTGGTGTATCTATGGATAGGTCTTGAAAGATGATATTGAATTGAGGTTTCTAATATCATTTTTTTCTAAACTGAACAGTTTGCGCGAGAGACACTTCCAAAATGGTAAAATGTGTCCCCCCCCCTGTAACTTCTAAAATAAGAGAATGATAAAACAAAAAAAAAACAAAATAATATATCGGGTGTCTGGTAATGAATGAATAATCTTAAAGTCGGTCATGGTAGAACTAATGGCCACTCAGAAAAAAATACTAAGTAGAACCAAAGATATGAGTTATTTAATAATAATCGACGTTTTTGGTACCTTATTTTACATTCTTGTACACCACGACCACAAATTAATGATCTCCATCGGTTTTTTATTGTTAACGTTATTTACGTTAGCTAAACTGATAGATAAGTAATCAAAAGTAGGGCTGCTATTACAAGGTTTTGAAAAAAACCAACTTCTTTTAAAAAACATCGTGAAAATTTGTCTTATTAACAAAGTTTAAGCGTCCGTAGTTTAAAAAAAATGTATTGAAACATAAGTGGCCAATAATTTTAAAAAATTATGTGCTAATAGCCGATTTCAAAATGGTATGATTCATTATTGTACCTATTGTAAATAGTGAATTATTGCTATTCGTTTTCAAAAGGAGTGAAATTTAGTAAAACAATAAAGTTTGCAATATTGTAACAAATATGAACATTAGATGAACCTGACCATCTGGGTATAAATAAAATGATTAGTAGATGTTAGTACTGAATAGGAAAGCTTGAATAGCCTGTTGTGGGTTTGAAAATGTGGTGTGATCGTGATTTTTAGGGTTCCGTACCTCAAAAGGTAAAAACGGAACCCTTATAGGATCACTTTGTTGTCCGTCTGTCTGTCTGTCTGTCTGTCTGTCTGTCTGTCAAGACCTTTTTTCTCAGGAACGCGTGGAGGTATCAAGCTGAAATTCATATCAAATACTCAAGTCTATGGTCTCTTGGAGCTGTGAAAAAATCAAACTTCTAAGTCAACGCGATCAAAAGATACTCCCGTTTATGCCGCAAATTTTCGACACTCGCAAGGGAATCAAAACCTACAGGGTACTTCCCGTGAACTCAGAATCTTGAAATTTGGTATGAAGCAACGTCTTATAGCAGAGATATAGGAAAAATTGCGAAAAGTATAAATTTTTAGTTACATCATATAATAAAAATATTTTTAATAATTTTAAACTTACTACCCCTTTCCTCATGAACACGTAGTGGTATTATATTGAAATTCATATCAAATACTCAAATCTATAATACCTTTAAGCTGTAACAAAATCAAACTTCTATGTCAACGCAATCAAAAGAAACAGGAATTAAAACCGCATATTTTGAAACTCGCCACTACTCGCAAGGGAATCAAAACCTACAGGGTACTTCCCGTGAACTCAGAATCTTGAAATTTGGTACGAAGCAACGTCTTATAACACAGATAAAGGAAAAATTGCGAAAAGCATAAATTTTTAGTTACATCATATAATAAAAATATTTTTAATAATTTTAAACTTATTACCCCTTTACTCATGAACGCGTAGTGGTATTATATTGAAATTCTTAACAAATACTCAAGTCTATAATATCTTTAAGCTGTAACAAAATCAAACTTCTACGTCAACGCAATCAAAAGATACAGCAATTAAAGCCGCATATTTTGAAACTCGCAACTACTCGCAAGGGAATCAAAACCTAAAGGATACTTCCAGACGACCTGGAATCTTGAAATTTGGCATGAAGCAACGTTATAAAGTACACATATAGGAAAAATTCCGAAAATCTTAAATTTTTAGTTACATCACATAGTATATTTTTTTTAATAATCATAAACTTACTATTTCGTACCTTAGCCAATCTAAACCGAGATTGATCCAAATTGTGCCTATTTCTAGTATTAAAATTATGTCTATCACTTCTCTTCTTAAAGAGATGAAGATTTTTCCGAACATACATAATGTTTTCATATATGTATTGACAAGGTACCGTCAGCTTTCCACATTGTTATGTTATGGATTTCATTTAGCAATAAAAATACCATAACTTTTACTTATATACCTACAGGTTTGTACGGAACCCTCGGTGCGCGAGTCTGACTCGCACTTGGCCGGTTTTTTTTTTATTGGCTGTCCTAAGGAAAATTATTACGCGAAGCCGATCCTTGGAAGACTTACGAAGCTATATCCGGTCCACCACATCGAAAATAAGCAATCGACGTGATAAGCCACTTCTTAGGAAAGCATTTATTCTAAAATGTAAGGTCCTGTAATTCCTGAAGTGTTAGGCAGAGGTGTACCCATTAGTACACCCACATTTCGCCAGTTATAACACTTTGCCCTATAACACTGCAAAACCTCATGCTCAGCACTCAAAAACAGTGTTATTAATATCAAATGATGTTTTTTAATAAACCCCAATGACCAGGTACATTAATGTAAATAAATATTCCAATATCTCAAACTTTGTTGTTTAACCAAATTTCACTCCTTTTGAAAATGAATAGCAATAATTCACTATTTACATTAGGTACATTAAGAAATCATACCATTTTGAAATCGGCTATAAGCACATGATCTTACAAAAAAGCTTTTTTACAAAAAAGATAACCGCCTTTAAAAACTACAAAATAAAAATAACTTTAATTTTGGAAGTCGGCGGCTTTGGTTTTGTTTTTGTTATGTAAGTAAGTATTGCCACCGACTTCCAAAACTAAAGTTATTTTTATTTTGTAGTTTTTGAAGGCGGTTATCTTTTTTTGTAAAAAAGCTTTTTATTTTTCACTTTTTAGTGCTTGTGTATTAATGTTTGAAATCCTTACAAAAAGCCCTTTCAAACAATACCTCACACGATATATTTAATTTTGGAAACTGGTAGGAGGGGGGTTGACGTACAAGCAATTTCACTTGTTACGATATTGCTGCTGTGATTCTGTGAGGAGTTCCATTCCATATCTCCGAAGTTTATCATCAGATATTGAAATGGTGACAATGGGACCACACGGGAAGCACCAGCTTTCAAATAAAGAAAGAATCATGAAAATCGGTTCACCCAGACGCAAGTAAGGAGCTAACAAACATAAAAAAAAAAATACAAACGAATTGATAACCTCCTCCTTTTTTGAAGTCGTTTAAAAATTATTGGCCACTTGTGTTTAGATACATTTTTGAAGTGAAAACTTCTTTAGCGGCGTTGAGCACTTTTTCTGTAATGGGTATAAAATCTTAAACTCGCGTCAGGACACGTGCGCGTCAGGACACGTGACCTGATCGAAAAAGCGTAGGACAGCGCAGGGCGCTTGCGCGAATGATAATTGTAATAGTTTTAAAGTTAAATTTTTAATGTAATATAAATTGTCATGTTTGTGTACGATAGCGCAATAAATGAATATTGTATTCTACCACATAAATGATAGTACTTTTATACTGATAAAGCAATTGGTGCAAAATTATTCCCTAACCATTCCAAAATATCAAACATGCTCAACGTTAATAATCAAGTTTTTACTTCTGCCGGCACTCCCGGAGTGCAACCCGTTTTTTTTTTTAAACTACGGTCACTTAATCTTTGTTAAAAAGAAAATTTTTCACAATTTTTTTCAAAAGAACATAATTCAAGTTGTTTTTTTTTAAAACCGCGTAATAGCAGTCCTTCTTTTGATTACTTATCTATCAGCTTAGTTAACGTAAATTACTTTAACAATAAAAAACCGATGGAATTCATTAATTCGTGGTCGTGGTGTACAAGAATGTAAAATAAGGTAACAAAAAACTTCTAATATTATTAAATGAATCATATCTTTGGTACTACTTGGTTTTTTTTTATTTGCATTTTTTTTCTGAATGGTCATTAGTTCTACCATGATGACCCATTTCAAGATTATCCATTAATTACCGGGCAGCCTGTATATATGATGTAAAAAATATGTGATCTAGTAAGTAGTTTTTTTTTAATCCGTCATAAATCTACTTTACTTACATGCTGCTACGGAACCCTTCATGGGCGAGTCCGACTCGCACTTGGCCGCTTTTTCTGGCTAATTCCCGAAATGGCTAGGCCGATTTTGATAAGACTAAGCTGATGTTTTAAAAAGTAGCTTTAGAAAAAGAATTAAGGTGCCGCGCCAAAAAAAATCCATGAAATTGTGAACAAAATCAGATTCAACAACAACTGATTGAGTTTGTAAGAATTATATTAGGTTTCTTTTGGCTCCAAAAATTATTTAGAGCCCGTATCAATACAAATTTAATCTTCGTTGAGCTTCACATGGAAATCATGCTAAAAACTTTTGACTTGAAACAACCGGGCTTGGCAAGCTCTTTTAATAATATTCAAGAGACGACTCATTTCATAATCAAATCACAAAGCAAGTTAGGGTCTTTACAAAGATCAGGATTACATACCATTATTATCAACGGCCATTTTAAAAGAGTAATCACTGTCGTTGATTCATCACATTGTACCCGTATTCTGACGTTTCATTCAATTGTATCAAAGCTCTTATAAAAATAGAATTAGTATAAATAAATAGTGAATAAAAAGCGACGTTAAGTGCTTAACAATACGCGTGTTTTGTTAAATCCTGGTTGTTTAACGGGGGTCATGTGCACGTATAATGGAACTTAAACTTTAAATGCAATGAAGTAAGGTGTGCTTTTGAGTGAACTTGTTTAGCTAGTTGAAAGTGCACATAGGGCGATGCGATTTACGAGGGACTGATACTGAACAGGAGCGCCGGATTACCAGATCGATGTCATGTCAATCAAATGCGAAGCAGCGGTAACAAGCAATTAATGCAATTTTAAAGATTTTAATACTTTTTGAAGTGAAAACTTCTTTAGCGGCGTTGAGCACTTTTTCTGTAATGGGTATAAAATCTTAAACTCGCGTCAGGACACGTGCGCGTCAGGACACGTGACCTGATCGAAAAAGCGTAAGACGGATGGAGAGTAGACAGCTATCCCCTCTCTACGGCGCGGCGAAAATGTATGCCTGGGCCTACTGTTTCGTTTAGACAGCGCAGGGCGCTTGCGCGAATGTTCGTGTATGTTAAACGTAAACGTAAACGTTAATAATCAAGTTTTCACTTCTGCCGGCACTCCCGGAGTGCAACCCGTTTTTTTATTTATTTACTTTTGCTTGACTCAGCGACAAATAAACGGATTACAACGAATTTTTGTACCATTCTAGTGCCATAGGCTATATTTTATCAACCGACTCTCTTTTCTCAATTCGGCGCGTATGTTTTTTTTTCTTTTTTTTTATGTATGTTACCTGATTACTCAGCCAGTTATGAATAGATTTGGATGATTCTTTTTTGTTTGAAAGAGTATACTTCCGAATAGGTCCCATAGAAATATTGTCGTGATCTGATGATGAATATAATATATAAAATAATTCTACATATCAGTTAAAATGTATGGCTTCGCCGTTTCGCTACCGTCGTGGAGGTGATGCGAATATAGTTTCTGAAGTAAGTAACGAAACAGCCAAGCCATACATTTTTACTGATATGTAGAATTTGTGAAGTTAGGGTCGGTAGAGTTAGGCCGTGTAGATTCAAAAGCTTGGCTTTACATGAGATCTGCAGTGCTATTCTCTAAGCATACAGCCTTGCGCGCAGCGCTGCCGCAGCGCTGACACTATGGTTTGTGTTTAGTGGATTTTCAACTTTATAGTGTAGATCACAACGTTGAAAATCCACTAAACACAAACCATAGTGTCAGCGCTGCCGCAGCGCTGCCGCGGCGCTGTGTTTTTACAAGCTTTTATTTAGCTTGCACTGTTCGTATGTATGTAAGTTGTCTTTTCATTTGCAAACCATTTTTCCACCATTTGCGGGTATCCGATTGAGCTGAAATTTTGCGTACACCTTTAGTTCTGATGACAATACAATGTCCAATAATCAATATTGGAATAATTCCAATATGGCCGCCGTTCCAAGATGGCGGATAACATATTTTTTCTTAATCTCCTTGATATGGGTATCAAATTAAAGGGCTTGAAGAGTAGAAAACGATTAAGTTAGTAACATCACAAAAAAGCTTGTTAATAAAAAGTTTTTTTTACCA
Source organism: Hoplodrina blanda (assembly GCA_949316365.1). Taxonomy (NCBI): domain Eukaryota; kingdom Metazoa; phylum Arthropoda; class Insecta; order Lepidoptera; family Noctuidae; genus Hoplodrina; species Hoplodrina blanda. Next base: position 9,246,365 of record OX438570.1, read on the forward strand.
TTAATAATAATTATTAGAGAATAGCATAGCTGATATCTTTATCACAGGGCAAACCTTATGTGGTCGTCTTGGCAACATTTTACATGAAATGTTTTGTGGGATTTCAGTTCTTTTTGTAAGTTGCTAGGCAGTCTTTTTAGTGTTTATTAACATTTTAAGTCTCATACAAACTTCCACCCCCCCCATTTTACGGGATGGGGGGCGAAAGTTATAAGTTTATGATTTTTTTTGTTGGTTGTATACTAAACTTAGTTTACATACCAAATTTCAGCTTTCTAGCACTTCAGGAAGTAGCCAAACATTTTGATGATCATTAGTGTGTCAGTGTGTCAGTGACGAAATCGGTGTATTTTAGATATCAATAAAATCTAAAGTATTAGAGCTATTCAATTGAGACTTTGTATGTTTAATTAGTTTATTATTGACATCATATCCTGAGAATATGAACTATCTGGTACATCGAAAACCAACTCTATGAGGGTTCAAAAAACGACGAAACACTTCGAGAAAAGGTAGGTAGTGCCCTTGCGCTTCGCTTGGCTCGTCTTGGCGGGGGCACTGCCGTGCCCCCCGATGTTTTTGTTAATCGTTGGTTGTCAACTGAAAATTTACAATGGTGTTTTGGTAAAACATTAGTGAACCGATTTTGTACCCAAATATTTTGTGAATATTTGAACTAAGTGTGTAAATAATTAATGTCATCAAAAACAAAACTTGTAAATAACAAGTCTCGCAACTCAGTTCTTCTACCGTAAAAAGTTGTGAGATCCATGTAATACCAAGTCAGTCGATTTATTCAGTCCCTACTTAAGGGACCTTCTGTCTTAAGTTATTACGTAATTAGCATTTATGTTTAAATAAAATAGATTGACTTGGCCATCGCATGAAAACACAATGTAATTCACAAGCAGTACATAGTGTACTTAGTAAATAAGATTGTTTAGTGCGATAGCAAAATCGCGCTGACTGAGTCGCGAGACTTGGTTTTTTATAAGTTTTGTTTTTGATGGCATAGTGTTTTTAATTCAGCGGTTTAAGCGTGAAGAGGTAACAGACAGACAGACAGACACACTTTCGCATTTATAATATTAGTATGGATTTTTTTAAAAGCTTAGGTACCTAAAACTTATTTTTAGGGTTCCGTACCTCAAAAGGTAAAAACGGAACCCTTATAGGATCACTTTGTTGTCCGTCTGTCTGTCTGTCTGTCTGTCTGTCTGTCTGTCAAGACCTTTTTTCTCAGGAACGCGTGGAGGTATCAAGCTGAAATTCATATCAAATACTCAAGTCTATGGTCTCTTGGAGCTGTGAAAAAATCAAACTTCTAAGTCAACGCGATCAAAAGATACTCCCGTTTATGCCGCAAATTTTCGACACTCGCAAGGGAATCAAAACCTACAGGGTACTTCCCGTGAACTCAGAATCTTGAAATTTGGTACGAAGCAACGTCTTATAACACAGATAAAGGAAAAATTGCGAAAAGCATAAATTTTTAGTTACATCATATAATAAAAATATTTTTAATAATTTTAAACTTATTACCCCTTTACTCATGAACGCGTAGTGGTATTATATTGAAATTCTTAACAAATACTCAAGTCTATAATATCTTTAAGCTGTAACAAAATCAAACTTCTACGTCAACGCAATCAAAAGATACAGCAATTAAAGCCGCATATTTTGAAACTCGCAACTACTCGCAAGGGAATCAAAACCTAAAGGATACTTCCAGACGACCTGGAATCTTGAAATTTGGCATGAAGCAACGTTATAAAGTACACATATAGGAAAAATTCCGAAAATCTTAAATTTTTAGTTACATCACATAGTATATTTTTTTTAATAATCATAAACTTACTATTTCGTACCTTAGCCAATCTAAACCGAGATTGATCCAAATTGTGCCTATTTCTAGTATTAAAATTATGTCTATCACTTCTCTTCTTAAAGAGATGAAGATTTTTCCGAACATACATAATGTTTTCATATATGTATTGACAAGGTACCGTCAGCTTTCCACATTGTTATGTTATGGATTTCATTTAGCAATAAAAATACCATAACTTTTACTTATATACCTACAGGTTTGTACGGAACCCTCGGTGCGCGAGTCTGACTCGCACTTGGCCGGTTTTTTTTTTAGATACTAATATGAAAAATTGTTTGAACAAATAATTTTATACAAAGCCACGTTAACGTGTATAGTGTGATGCTCGATAAGAGTTTTATTTGGTTTAACCTCGATGAAAATGTAGTTTTTTGAAGTTTCAGATTTTTCATTTGTAAATACTCAATGATCTACCCTGATGCTAAAATTTGACGTCAATTAGAAGTTGGTTTTGATAAGTAAGTGAGTCAGTAATAAAAATTACACTTTTTAGGCCTTAATAATTTTAACGAAAGGGTTTCTAAAAGTTTTGTTAGACATACAAAGTTGCACTATTAGACCTACTCGTACATTATGTAGGTACTTCCTACATATGTACGAGTAGGTCTTATAGTTTTAAGTTATGGGGGGTTGAAAGTAGCTCGGAATGTTTCGTGTAAAATACACAATACAACACACTCCAGTATTCGCTTTTCTTTTCCAAACTCGACTGACACACTGTAATGTATCTAGATTATTAACGTGCGCCACACACCTGATAACTTGTTTTCTTCCCCTAGATCGAATAGAACTGAAAAGCGAGAGCGTAGCACATTCAGACTCGGAGCACGAACACGAACACGAGCTGAGCGAGCACAATGATCTCGAGCACGCCCACGGTGAGCACAGCGAGCACGGAGAGCATTTAGAAGCATTAGACGCTGGTAGACCACGCAAGGTAACTTGATCTGAATTGATGAATCATTTGTGATCTGCCATTCTTTATGACTCCACCGACGCAGAGCGAAATAAATGTACCATTACTATTCATTCGTCAGTGTTTTATAGGGGGACTTATGAAAGTTTAGCGAAAAATAGTTGTTAAAAGTAAATAATGTTAAATATTAATGGAATAATTATTGCACTGGAATGTAGGTATTTCCAGGATGAAAAGGTCGTAGTCTATACGTGTGTCTTTCCTCCAAATTCGTTTAGCTATTTATTTTAACATGACGGATAGACAAACATCAGGACCATCCTATTAAAGACAGCGGGGTTCTGACAAGTGCCTGCCACCTCACCGCTCGTTTAAGTGGAGCTTTGAGCTAATGATATGAAACAAAAGAAGTAAGAAAATAAGATTGAATAGACATCAGACATTTCGACAAAATGCAATTATTGTTTTAGAAAATATTTAAATTGAAGTTACCTTTTGATCTACTTTTCGTAATTGCAAAAATATAAATATGCAAGCCTGCATTTTAAACTAAGTTGTGTCTACTGAGAAAGAAACGCTAAGTACTAATAATCTTATAATTTAGCACATGCTTTAATTTAGCCTCTCAGACTTGCGTTGCGTACAACTTGTTAGTGTATTAAGTTCGCCCATCGACCTGTACACTGTTTGTCAAGCAGGTGCGCCGCAGCCGCACCACGTTTACCACATACCAGCTGCACGAATTGGAGCGAGCCTTCGACAAGACGCAGTATCCCGACGTGTTCACGCGGGAGGAACTCGCCATGAGGCTGGACTTGAGCGAAGCTAGAGTGCAGGTGAGCACGACTATATTAACTTACTAGCTTCTGCCCGCGACTTCGTACGCGGATCCTGTTGCTTATGCCAGCGACAACGGGGTCGTCAAAATGGAAGATCTGAAACGTCTGATGTAGAATTCTAAGGCCTGGGGACGGGAAAACAACGGGATGAGCGAGATTTCATCGAAAATCAGTCCTAAACTGTTACCGCCTTCACCGCGTGGAGATACTCCCAGCTTATGTTATTTTATAATTATACAGTGAAATTGAGCTTTAATTTCCACATCAGGTGTTCCAGATCTTCAATTTTTTAACGTCAACAGAGAGTGCTCATCAGGCTGAACAACTGTTGCTAAGACGTCTTTCCTATATATACACATCAAAAGTGTCTAGGGATCAACATCCCTAACAACTGTTAGGGATGTTGATCCCTAGACACTTTTGATCTGTGTATGTTATAGTGTAGCTGGGCGCTTGGAATTTCACAACGCGTGTGCCAGATCTTCAATTTTTATACGTCAACAGAGAGTGCTTATCAGGGTGAACAACTTTTGCTAGACGTCATTCCTGTATATATTATAGTGTAGCTGGGCTCTTGGAGTTCCACAACAGGTGTTCCAGATCTACAATCTTTATACGTCAACAGAGAGTGCTCATCAGGCTGAACAACTCTTGCTAAGACGTCATTCCTATATAATATGTTATAGTGTAGCTGGGCTCTTGGAGTTCCACATCAGCTGTTCCAGATCTTCAAATTTTATACGACAACAGAGAGTGCTCATCAGGCTGAACAACTCTTGCTAAGACGTCATTCCTATATATGTTATAGTGTAGCTGGGCTCTTGGAGTTCCACATCAGGTGTTCCAGATCTTCAAATTTATTCTCTTAGCAGAAAATGCTCATCACGTGAAACAATTTTTGCTATGGTACCATTTTTGTATCTCTTATAGTTTAGCTGGTCTGTTGCGGTTCTGCATCAGGTGTTCAAGTTTCCAAGATGAATTATAGCCTATATGTTGCCCGGATTTAATAACAGTACAACAAAAAAAAATCATTCAAATCCGTCAAGTAGTTCCGAAGATTAGCGTGCACAAACACACAGACAAACAGACAAACAGACAAACAGACAAAAAAAATAATAATTATAATTTCGGGTTCGGCATCGATGTAATAACAACCCCTGCTACTTTTTTTTTATATATTTCCATTGTACAGACACCACTTTTCTACAATTTTATTATATGTATAGATAGATGTGTATTATTATTAACATATTAATTTGTGGCACCATCCTTCAACATATCTGCATTTAACCTATAATTTTTTAACTCAATGGTTTCTACTGATTATACAGGGTCATTGAAAATATACCCGAAACCTTGAAAGGGGTCAATGTACTCATCATTATGAACAACTTTTACTATGGGACCAACCTTAAAATCAAGAAAAAAAAAAACAACTGATACATACATTACGATCGTGTTGTGTAGCATTTTTGTATGGAACAGCTGATTTTTTTTTCATGATTTCAGGGTTGGTCCGATAATAAAAGTTGTTCATAATAATGAGTTCAATGACCCCTTTTAAGGTTTCGGGTATATTTTCAATTACCCTGTATATTATATTGTTGATACCTTGACTTTCAGCTAAGAGTTATATTTGTTTTTATGCTCTTATTTTGTAAATAACTATGTTAATTAATAAAAATATAATAATAATAATAATTACTAATTATGTGAAAGAGTGTACAGGTGTACCCCTTTAAGGTAGATTTTTTGAGGAACTAATGATCTATATATATAAAAAAAGACAACCGCCTTCAAAAACTACAAAATAAAAAATAACTTTAGTTTGGAAGTCGGCGGCTTTGGTTTTGTTTTTTGTTATGTAGGTATTGCCACCGACTTCCAAACTAAAGTTATTTTTTATTTTGTAGTTTTTGAAGGCGGTTGTCTTTTTTTGTAAAAAAGCTTTTTATCTTTCACTTTTTAGTGCTTGTGTGTTAATGTTTGAAATCCTTAATAAAAGCCCTTTCGAACAATACCTCACACGATATATTTAATTTAGAAAAATGTTTACAAAATAAAAAGCACTAAACCAAATTGTATGAAATTTTTATGGGACCAAATGGCAAGTATACTGCATCGAACAAAAAAAGAATCACACTATTCGGACTAGAAACCTCGGAGTAATCGGTGTACATACATAAAAAAAAAAAAAAAATACCAGCCGAATTGAGAACCTCCTTCGTTTTTTGAAGTCGGTTAAAAATGAAACCCGTTTTCCTTGGTCACGGCATCACGCGTGAATGGCTGGACCGATTTCACTAATTCTTTTTTTGTTGTATTTGTTATTATTAGGAGAAGGTTCTTACGGAAAAAAATATTAAGAAAATCTCTCAGAAATTTTGAAAAATATACATTTAATATTGCATGTTTAAAAAAACGCGCGTAACGAATGTCAATGTCATTCACAGCCATAGACTATATTGAAAGAGCATTGTTTGTTCGGAAACGTGGTTACTTGCTACGCTAAGGCGGTACGAAGTTCGCCGGGTCAGCTAGTTTAATATAAATATAATAATTAAACATTTATATTCGTACGTTTTAGTATATATGTTCATTATGTAATTTATTCTTGTTATTTTTACATTAATTTGTATTATTAACCGACTTCAAAAAAAGGAGGAGGTTATCAATTCGACTGTATTTGTTTTTATGTTTGTTAGCTCCTAACTTGCGACTGGGTGAACCGATTTTCATGATTCTTTTTTTATTTGAAAGCTGGTGCTTCCCGTGTGGTCCCATTGTCACCATTTCAATATCTGATGATGAACTTCGGAGATATGGAATGGAACTCCTCACAGAATCACAGCAGCAATATCGTAACAAGTGAAATTGCTTTGTTTATACGTGTAGTCGATGACTGACTGAAGGAAAAGGGGGGGGGGGGGGTACGTCAACCCCCCTTCTACCAGTTTCCAAAATTAAATATATCGTGTGAGGTATTGTTTGAAAGGGCTTTTTGTAAGGATTTCAAACATTAATACACAAGCACTAAAAAGTGAAAAGTAAAAAGCTTTTTTACAAAAAAAGATAACCGCCTTCAAAAACTACAAAATAAAAATAACTTTAGTTTTGGAAGTCGGTGGCAATACTTACCTACATAACAAAAAACAAAACCAAAGCCGCCGACTTCCAAAACTAAAGTTATTTTTATTTTGTAGTTTTTGAAGGCGGTTATTTTTTTTTGTAAAAAAGCTTTTTAAGCAAAAAGTATTCAGGTCGTGGCATCTATAATATTACCAACGTATTAATTTTTACACGTCTGCCCCAAAAAAAGGAGTGTTATGTGTTCAGGGGTCATATATGTATGTATGTATGTATGTGAGTTCCTTTATTCGACCATAACTTTTAAACGCCTGAATTCATTTAGATGTATCGTTACAATCCTTGCATCATTGAAATCTAGTAAAAAATAAATAGAAACCGGTGTGGTCACTTTAAAACGTAAATTATAACCAGCCTCAATTTATTTTTTTAACGAATCTGGTCGTGTCTATGTTTATTGTCTAGAACTTGACAAGTAGATTTAAAAATATATAACACTGTAAATAAAAAAACGTCGTAAAAAAAACTGACGAGTAAACAAAGTACAAATAATGTGCAATTTTTGCAGTCGTGTTTTTTATTTTTTTTAATTATAGTAGGTACTTAGCTTGTTACATCTTTGGTTACACTGGCTGCTAATAAAAATCCCTTGTTGATACCTTGACAGAGGAGACATTGCGGGAATGTCAGTCGCGATTGCATAAATTGTAATTTAATTTACTTAGCAATTCATTTATAGCTATGTTTTTTCCTTACATTGCAATATGATTACACACTCAAATAAAATGATAATGTACTAGGTATTCTTTCAACTTTATCACCCTGTTGTTAGATCACACGGTTGATGAGCATAATTATAATATAACACAGCGCTGTTTTAGCTTACGTTACACAAGTCCGTACTCATTAATGTATGCTAAACATTCACCTTTACTTATTAACAGCGTTTTAACTACAGTTTATTATGCATAACTAATATATACCTACGCAATATTGTGGAAATATATTGTAACACCAATATTAGAGGTTCAACAAATTATTAATTAACTGCCTAATAAGTGACATTATAAACTTTGATTAAGTTAAATTAATAAGCGCAGTTCTGTTCGCGTTTAGTATGAAATGTTTGTTTAACCGCAAATTAGGAACACCTAAATTGGCTAAATACTTTGGATGCTGCTAATTAATTTAATTGTCTTCGTTATTTACGTAAGATTTTTAATATTTCTGAGTGATGACTGATGATTATCCAAAATTCGTTTTTTTAATTTTTGTTTTTAGCACCGTTTTGGTTGTTTAAATTCTTTCCTTTGTAAGATTTTTATTAAACTAAACAACTCTGAAATGAGTAACGAAAATATAATTTTATTATAAATATTGACATTGAGAGCTTCAGCCGTTTCAATTTTTCATGTACATAACATGATTTTCATCTCTTATTTTGTCATGCAACTAATTTCATCATGTAAAGTTAAGTTTGACATCTGTACCTTCAACAATTTTGATTTTTCCAGCCCCTTAAAGGTTGAATCCCAAAAATCCTTAGTGCTAGCCTACATCATAAATGGAAGCAGTGTGCAAAATGTTTCTACTGTATGCTGAAGCGCGTCAGTCAGTCAGTAAGGTTCTCCTATTGGTCAAATGCGTAGTTTTCTTTGTTCAAAAGCAACGAATAACTGAAATAGTCCAATTTTCCACCACAGGAACATTTTTTTATTCTGTGGCATCGTGGCTCCTAAACGATTAGACCGAATTTGATGCGGTTATTTTGTTTGAAAGCTGACGTGATCGAGATGGTTCTTAGCTATAATTTAGGAAGATCTGTTCAGGCGTTTGATGATCAACAGCTCATTTCATCCTAACTAATATTATAAATGCGAAAGTAAGTTTGTTTGTTACCTTTTCACGCCTAAACCTCTGAACCGATCATCCTGGAATCTATATACATATAATAAAATGGTAGGAAAGTCAAATGTAAGTATGTCCGGGATAAACTCAAAAAGTACTGGACGGATTTGAATGTTTTTTTTTTGTTGTATAGGTATTAAGTCTGGACAACATATAGGCTATAATTTATCTTGGAAACTTGAACACCTGGTGCAGAACCGCAACAGACCAGCTAAACTATAAGAGATATAAAAATGGCACCATAACAAAAATTGTTCCACGAGATGAGCATTTTCTGCTGAGAGAATAAATTTGAAGATCTAGACAGTCACTTGGGTTTACGCAGACGAAGTCGCGGGCTGCAGCTAGTTTTGCATATACTTTGTCAGTTGTACAGAAACGGACATACTCGTAGGGTACCTTTCGTCCCGAAAAGAAGTACTGTTCCAGAGGGAAATCACAATAACGTTCTTATGATGGTAGATGGTGCCACATGTCTTTCGAATTATGATAGAATTTAAAATATTATTTTTTTTACTTAAATATGAATTTTCCGAACTACTACCTTTGAACGTGGGTTGTTCAAACTTTAATACAGTGTTAAAGCTAACGAAATTGCTGGCAGAGTTCTGTTGCGGGAGGGGTCCACATCGGCGTCGGGACGACGATGAAGTATTTGGGTCTCGTCCTCGACAGCCGGTGGGGCTTCCAGGAACACTTCCGACGCCTGGCTCCGCGATTGGAAAGGGCTGGGGCTGCTTTTTGGCGGCTCCTGCCCAACCTCGGGGGACCAGGCGCCTCCTGCCGGAGGTTGTACGCGGGGGTCGTGCGGTCCATGGCCCTCTACGGGGCCCCTGTGTGGGCCCCCATCATCAGGCGGCGGCCACCAGCCAAGTTGGTCGCCTGCCAGAGGGTCATGGCCATCCGGATGATCCGGGGATACCGCACGGTCTCCGGCGAAGCGGCAAACCTCCTTGCCGGATTACCGCCGTGGGATCTGGAGGCTACAGTCCTCCAGCGCGTCTATGAGTGGCGCGTGGACGCGCAGCGCCGGGGCGAAAACCCGCTGCCGCAGCAAATCGCGGCACTGCGGCTCGAGCTCCGGGGCGATCTCATGGCGGAATGGGAGATGCGACTGTCGCAACCTAGGTTCGGGCACGCTGCAATCGCGGCGGTAAGACCCCTCTTTGAGGAGTGGCTAGAGAGGCGCCACGGCGTCCTCACCTTCCGGCTGACGCAGGTCCTCACCGGACACGGTTGTTTCGGGAGGTTCCTGTGTCGGATTGCACGGGAGGAAACGCCCGGGTGTCACCACTGTGTGGACCGCCCGGAGGACACGGTGGAGCATACGGTGCAGGTCTGCCCAGCTTGGGCAGAGCATCGCCGTGTCCTCACGGAGGCGATAGGCGGCGGCGACCTCTCGCGCCCGGGCCTGGTTCAGGCCATGCTCCGGGGCGAGAGGGAATGGGATGCAGTCACCTCCTTCTGCGAAGCAGTAATGCTAGCGAAGGAGGAGGCGGGCCGCGTGAGGGAGAGAACAACACCCTCCACCTCACGCCCCAGCCGCCGCGGGAGACGCCCAGGGCGTCGGACGTCGCGAGGCGACATCCGGCCACCGTAGGCGCGGGCTTGCGGACGGCGAGTAATGGGTAGCTCGCCGTCCGATCAAGGACCATGCCCGGGTCGACGGCGCGTTCTGTTCGCGCGCGCCTCAAAGAGCTGTCAGCACAGGGACGGGGCCCCCCAACGGGGCCAAACGCCTGCCGGGGTTGCGGGACGTCTTAACAGGATACCGTGGCCCCGGAACGTAAAGGGCAACAGAAGGAACAGGGTGGTTTTTTAGTCAGTAAAAGTCTGACAGTCCCTTCCGCCCCGCCCAGGACGGAAGGACTCATTTGATGATTTTTACCACCTCAAAAAAAAAAAAAAAAAAAAAAAAAAAAAAAAAAAAAAAAAAAAAAAAAAAAAAAAAAAAAAAAAAAAAGAGTTCTGTTGCGAGTATTACAAAAACTAAACGCTTTGCATCGTACCGTTCACGATATACACACATACATAGACATAAATGTAACCGCATGTTTAACCAAATTGCAAAGGGTTGTCCGTAGACACATGAGTAGATAAACGGACCAGAGGTAAAGCTTCTTAAGAACGAGCAAAATTGATACCTATTTTGGTAGGGTTGTCACAATTGGGTAAGACAAATTAAACAAAACATTTGTTAAATAGTAAACTTGTAATTAAAAAAGGACCATACCAATGATATTCTAATAAACAGATATGTTATACCCTTACAAAGCAACAGAAAAAAGTGTTCCGCGCCGAGAGGCAGCACACATACACACTTTTCATTCATTTTACATTTCACTTCAAAAGGAAAAGGAGTAAAAAGGATAGCTTGATAAAATCAATAAGAAAAAAAGTGACAGCTAGATGTTGTCAATTGCGCGTGAATGTAAACAGACATTATTCGAGCCACCAATGTGACCAATCACCGCACGTTGGCATCATAGACTAACAAATTAACTAGGCAGAAGGTGCAAACCGTGTGTACAGAATTTGTAGCCGGGATTTGTGCCTATGCAACGAATAAACTCTCTCTTGCTGTTGTCACATAGTAAAGTAATATAAACGATTCATTAATTCTTTGTTTACGATGTCGGCGACGAAGACCCCATGCACGTACCTACGTACTATAACGCAAGTACAGTTAGTGATATTTTGTAAGGACTTTATAGTTAAGTTTAATTTTTGAAAGGATTCTATAATTTGTTTTTTTGAAAGGATTTTAAAGTTGTTTTCTTATGTTTTATTGTACTTATTAGGTAGGCAGAAACTTTAATTTACTGATAAGGATATTAGGAAAACTTGTCTGGTTAGAAAACATAACGTAAGGGAATTTGTGCAAAATTGGTGTAATATGTATTATTGGAACGATGTTAGCGTAATCCAATTAGAAAAGTCTAGTAGGATAGTAATTTGAAAGGTTTTTGACGAAAAATTGTATGATAAGGAATAATTACGTAACTTGAAAATGAGGTTTTTTGTTTATGGAGGAATATTAAATATTTCTATCATATTTTGGTAAGATCACATAGAAACAAGGTTTACAAAAGGAATTGTAAAAATCTCGTAAGTATTGTAAAAGTTATAGTCGATTGTTCAAAGTGAAAATGTTAAAAGAACAATTTTTACACTTCAATGTTCTAGTAGAGCAAGAGCCCATGAGGGCCAGACCTTCGTTATTTTATAAAAGCTGAAAGTTTGTCAGCGCATGCTCCCAACACAGGTAAGAACTATGCACGAACGATGAAGTTTGGGTAACGGTTGCTTTGGCAGGTACACGGTTCTAAAGGTGTGACAAATTTAAATCTACTTTCGTCATTTTATAAAGGCTGATTTTTTGGTATTACCTTTAGAATTTTATTAAAAATCACGTCATTCATTGCCAGACACTTATCATGGTGGAAACCCCTTGCCAGACACCCTTATTGTTCATGAAATTATAATTCTACTTAAGTTATAGTATAAAAAGCTGATTTTTACTGGGATGTCCGGTAATTAATAGATAACCATGAAATGGGTCATGGTAGAACTAATGGCCATTCCGAAAAAAAAAAACAAATAAAAAAAAAAGCTTTTTTACCAAAAAAGACAACCGCCTTCAAAAACTACAAAATAAAAAATAACTTTAGTTTGGAAGTCGGCGGCTTTGGTTTTGTTTTTTGTTACGTAGGTATTGCCACCGACTTCCAAACTAAAGTTATTTTTTATTTTGTAGTTTTTGAAGGCGGTTGTCTTTTTTGGTAAAAAAGCTTTTTATTTTTCACTTTTTAGTGCTTGTGTGTTAGGGTCAGTTCACACCGAGACGCGACGCGACGCGACGCGACGCAACGTGACGATACTTGAAGAGGCCAGTGACTTCGCGCCGCGCGGCGCATCGCAACGTCGCCGTCGCCGCTCTTGCACGTCGCGCGTACCGGCGATTCACCGCTGCGTCGCGATGCGTCTCGCGGCGCCGCGCGGCGCAGCGCGGCGTAGAGCGACGCATCGCGACGTAGTGCTGCGTGGTGTAACGTATTCTAAATTCTTACAATGAAATGTGTATCTTTTCGTGTAGAAAATAAAGTTATATTTTGAGTCGCTCTTTTAAAGTGTGCACGCAGCGTCGCGTCGCGTCGCGTCTCGGTGTGAACTGACCCTTAATGTTTGAAATCCTTAATAAAAGCCCTTTCAACCAATACCTCACACGATATATTTAATTTAGGAACGTGGTAGGAGGGGGGTTGACGTACCCCCTCCCCCTCTTTCTTCAGTCAGTCATCGATACACGTATAAACAAAGTAATTTTACTTGTTACGATAGTTCTGCTGTGATCCTATGAGGAGTTCCGTTCCATGTCTCCGAAGTTCATCATCAGATCATGACAATATTTATATGGAACCTATTCGGAAGTATACTCTTTCAAACAATAAAAGAATCATCCAAATCAATTCATAATTGGCGGAGTAATCGGGTAACATACACACAAAAATGCTCACAAAATAAAAAGTACTAAACCAAAATGGATGAAATTTTTATGGGACCAAATGGCAAGTATACTGCATCGAACAAAAAAAGAATCACACTAATCGGACTAGAAACCTCGGAGTAATCGGTGTACATACATAAAAAAAAATAAAAAAAATACCGGCCGAATTGAGAACCTCCTCGTTTTTTGAAGTCGGTTAAAAAACAAGTAGTACCAAAGATATGGGCTTTTTAATACTAATCGATGTTTTTTGTTCCCTTATTTTACATTCTTAAGTACACCACGACCACGAATTAATGAATTAAATCGTTTTTTTTATTGTTAACGTAAATCGTGCAAAGTTTTATTGGGTTTTTTCATCAGGAATTTCTCAGCAGCAGCCTCGGAGTCTGTGGGTGTGCTTATGGGTACCTACACCTTAGCCTAACCCTTCGGGGATTACAGGCGTGATGTTAACACTGTATTCGTTGTAAATTACAATAATAATAATAATATTTCCCTGTTTCCGCCTCCGGTGGGCTACTATTTTTTATATTTTTAAATGTTTGTATTTTTATATTAATATTTAAAAATGTAATTTATATGTATGTACAATTAATAAATGAGAATAATAATATAAAAGATTAGTAGACGTTACTACTGAATAACAAAGCTTGGTTAGCCTGTTATGGGACTTGTGGGTTTGAAAATGTGGTGTGACCGTGTTTTTTGAAGTGAAAACTTCTTTAGCGGCGTTGAGCACTTTTTCTGTAATGGGTATAAAATCTTAAACTCGCGTCAGGACACGTGCGCGTCAGGACACGTGACCTGATCGAAAAAGCAAATTCAAATTCAAATGTTTCGTTTAGACAGCGCAGGGCGCTTGCGCGAATGTTCGTGTATGTTAAACGTAAACGTAAACGTTAATAATCAAGTTTTCACTTCTGCCGGCACTCCCGGAGTGCAACCCGTTTTTTTTTTTCTATTGGGGCTGTCTTAAGGATGTTAGCCACCGCATAGAAAATAAGCGAATATATTGTTAAAGTTTTCTTAGAAACCGATGGATGGCTTCGGTTGAAACTTAGTATTATTAAGGAACTGTTTATTATATACATCTTGAATTAAATCAGATTTGAGAATATCCACTGGTTTCTAAGAAAACTTCAACTATATCTGACGACCCTGCATACCTGTCTCTTTTGTAGACATTACTGACATCAATCCGTGCCTCGGAAAGCACGTTATGCCGTTGGTCCCGGCTGTCATACGTGGATCTTTGGCAGTCGTTACGAGTCGTCAGTAGCCCGAAAGTCTGACAACCAGTCTTACCTAGGGGTATCGTATTACCCAGTTACTGGGTTGTGGAGGTCAGATAGGCAGTCGCTCCATGTAAAATATTGGTACGCAGCGGTTGGACTGGAAGCCGACCCCAACATAGTTGGGAAAAGGCCAGGCAGATGATGAAATATTCCAATTTCTCAAACTTTAAATTTCACTCCTTTTGTAAACGAATAGCAATAATTCACTATTCATACTCTAACGATTCACATTCTAACGATGGAATTCATTAATTCGTGGTCGTGGTGTACTTAAGAATGTAAAATAAGGGAACAAAAAACATCGATTAGTATTAAAAAGCCCATATATCTTTGGTACTACTTGTTTTTTTTTATTTGTTTTTTTTTTTCGGAATGGCCATTAGTTCTACCATGACCCATTTCATGGTTATCTATTAATTACCGGACATCCCATAAGTAAAAATCAGCTTTTTATACTATAACTTAAGTAGAATTATAATTTCATGAACAATAAGGGTGTCTGGCAAGGGGTTTCCACCATGATAAGTGTCTGGCAATGAATGACGTGATTTTTAATAAAATTCTGAAGGTAATACCAAAAAATCAGCCTTTATAAAATGACGAAAGTAGATTTAAATTTGTCACACCTTTAGAACCGTGTACCTGCCAAAGCAACCGTTACCCAAACTTCATCGTTCGTGCATAGTTCTTACTTGTGTTGGGAGCATGCGCTGACAAACTTTCAGCTTTTATAAAATAACGAAGGTCTGGCCCTCATGGGCTCTTAGGCTATAGGGTTTTTGTCAGACTGTATTTTATCATTATGTAATTGATTTTAAGTATTAAGTATTAAATTATAATGAAAAGTTATTAAAAGGGAAACTAGAACTCTGGAGTAAAGATGACTTTACTGCCTAATATTCGCATCTGTACTTTTATTCTATGTCCGGAGTGCACGCATCCTTGTCGTTCTCACGACAAAAAATGTATTTTCCATCTCTTTCTTTTTTCTAACCTCAAAATATCAGAATATTAGGAAAATAATTGAAATATATTAATAAATCGAAGTATATTGCGTACTTACGTGTGGTATGAGATCCCTTGTGTTTTATTAACTTTGGTATCGTAATTGGTACACTTTCTAAACACACACGATGGCATTTTGGATGGTAATTACGTAGCAGCGCGCAACGTATCACTCGTAGTAGTGCCAGACACAGACTAAAGGCAATGCGTCCTAATTAGGACGGTTTCTGATCTTCACGTTTTGCGCGCTTATAACATATCTGTTTACTAAAATATCATTGGACCATACAATAAAATAAATCAATAAGTAAGAAAATTAGCGAGAATGATTGTTTTGTTAAACAACTTTAAATCGTTATATATCCTAAACTATTATTTAAAATGAAAAATGATAAAAGGAACCTAAAGATGATTTTAAAATACCTATTCAATGACACCCCACTTGACATAGTTCATCGACCTTTTTTTTTTCATTGACAATATGGCGTCTGGTTGACGCTGTGGTGAATTTTGATTACTGTCATGTCTTTAGTGACACTCGCAAGGTTAACACGAATCGATTGACGTAAGAATTATCAAAATCGGCCTACGCATTTGCGGCCCACATAGAAACAAACATACATACATACATAGACTGATAAACACATTACCCTCCTTTGCGTCGCGCAGTCGGGTAATAAAGGTAGGTAGGTACTTACTTGAAAAAGTAATAGGTAATCAAATAGTTACTCACCTATTGTACTCCTTGGGATAGTTAAAGTATGATATATTGTTATTTTTTCTGGTATTATTCATACACACAGTGCAGTAAACAACCATTATTAACAAATACCACGTTTACCATAAAAATATTCAAAATTGCAACTAACAAAATAAACAACGTGCGTTGTACTAACCCTGAGATTGTCAACTGGCTGTGCAAGCGTAAACCGGTTTTTTCCAGTTTCGCCGCGTACGTGACAAGCGGCCAGTGGTCACGCACACATGCCCCGCGTGTTTGTAGTAGTGCAATCGAATCGCGCGGTTGTTCGAAACTGGGACTCTGTATACTCTGTGCCGTAGAGGTGCGAGGGTGATTAAAATTAGTTCCATTCTCATCGCGCGGTGGCACAATGAGCGCAAATTGTCGATGGTCTCGCGCTCACCGCAACGTGTCACCAAAGCTGCTGCTAAGCCGGCCGCACACTAACCGCTCCTTGACTAGCATGCACAAACAATGATGCCTCTATATAGGCATTTACAGCTCCTAAACTTGAGATTTCGTTTGAGTTTAAAACATGAAAGAACCCTTCAATTTGTTTACTGCTTTTTTGCAATGTGTCTTCAAAGTACTTTCGTTTGAGCATCGTCCTTTCCGTGACTATCGTTTTCAAATCTAAATAACGTTCAAAGACTGACTTTTGACAGTGCAGTTCTATTATTTTACATAAAATAAGAGCACAGTTAATCGCATTAAGTGCACAGTCGGTACTACGTCACAGCGGCTTGCCGTACAATGCGCGTTAATTCGCGCGTCATTACGCTCTCGTCGCGAGAGCGCTAATGTTTGCAGCGTCGTCAGCGCCGCATTATCGCGACTCCTTCGCTAATTGTCGCAGATATTGTAATCAGGCCTCTTGCAGACTGCAGCGTTTAGTACAAGAATGAAATTATTAAGTTCCGTTAAAAGATAATAATAGCCAATGTGCATTTACGGCGTCCGTTCTTTTCAACTTGGCGAATGGAGGCTGGAACTGTAATTGTTTTCTTCATTGCTAGCTATTATTGCGCCTCAACTAAGATTCTTGTAGTAGAGAGTGCATCTTATTGTTCTTAGTATTCTGTTAAAGTTACGCTTCTGCTTGATGTCATGTCTCTTAAAATCACTAAGGTTCGATGTGCCAAGAAACAACACCATGTTATCTATCTTTCACATTCAGACAAGTCGTTAGTTGACCATGAAGCGTCGTTCTAGGTCAGTCCTTTTGAGCATGTTTGATTACTGCGCAACAAGGATTGAAACATAACCTTCATGGGAATACCTACCTACAATAAATTATTTATTTATCGTCAGAAACCGTAATTCTGTCTTTCGTTTTGTTCCTAAATTCTTTGTATGAAGAGTTGTCTGGGCCGACAATTTGGCATCATCGTAGTTGAGGGTTGCCTAATCCGAGCAACTGCAGTGGAGGCTCTTCGTCGCTCGTTACATCCATTCATGGATCTTAACGTTGCCGACGTGTCATTAAAATATTAATTTTGGATGTTTAAGGGTTTTACATAAATGTCAATGTTATAGAAAGAAGAATATTTCGGAATTATACAATGTGATAGGGGTGGGACTTCTAACCCGTTAAGGCTGAGTACTACATCTAATTTTATCGACAAAAATAATAATATGGGGGGGTTGAACCCCCTCCCCCTAAAAATTATGGCTACTTTAATATTTTTTTTAATGTACTACGGCGCGCTTGATACTTTATGTGATATCAAAGGTTGTATGCGTCGTAGAAACAAAAAAAAAACGACAAACTGTAGCTAATAACCTTGGCTAACTAATTCATTACTTTTTTCATATGTTTGATAATGTTTTGGTGAGAAAAAAAAATCATTTCTGAATTATTTTGACCGAAAAAATCGCTATTTTTCAATATTTTTTATTTTTAGGGGGAGGGGGTCCAGCCCCCCATATTATTTTTTTTGTCGATAAAATTAGATGTAGTACTCAGCCTTAACGGGTTAGAAGTCTCACCCCTATCACATTGTATAATTATTATAGAGAGAAACACAAGTATTATTCATTCATAAGATAAATTTAAAATTGATTGAAGATGCTCTCATCCATTAATCAACTAGAACTACTCGTATCAACTGGACTTGGATTGTCAATTTTTTAATTATTAACACGCTATATTAGCTTCACTTGTAACTAACTATGTATGTAAGAAAATCTTGGAATCTTAATTTGACCCACTTCCCGGTCTTCGATTAGGATGAAATTTTGCACACGCTCTGAATTCTGATGACAATACATGACTAGCTAAGAAACGTCATTACAAATCCAATATGGCGGCCTCCCCAAGATGGCGGACTAGCTGTTTGAAATCCACCCCCATGATATGGGTATCAAATGGAAGGGTTTGCTGTCAGGAATACGAAAAAATTTTTTTAGTTTTTTTAACCGACTTCAAAAACGAAGGAGGTTATTCTAAATTAGGAGCATTTTTCTAAATTAAATATATCGTGTGAGGTATTGTTCGAAAGGGCTTATATTAAGGATTTTAAACATTAATACACAAGCACTAAAAAGTGAAAAATAAAAAGCTTTTTTACAAAAAAGATAACCGCCTTCAGGAACTACAAAATAAAAATAACTTTAGTTTTGGAAGTCGGTGGCAATACTTACCTAGGTACATAACAAAAAACAAAACCAAAGCCGCCGACTTCCAAAACTAAAGTTATTTTTATTTTGATGACAATACATGACTAGCTAAGAAACGTCATTACAAATCCAATATGGCGGCCTCCCCAAGATGGCGGACTAGCTGTTTGAAATCCACCCCCATGATATGGGTATCAAATGGAAGGGTTCGCTGTCAGGAATACGAAAAGAATTATGCTATTTTTTTTTTTTTTTATGTATGTACACCGATTACTCCGAGGTTTCTAGTCCGATTAGTGTGATTCTTTTTTGTTCGATGCAGTATACTTGCCATTTGGTCCCATAAAAATTTCATCCAATTTGGTTTAGTGCTTTTTATTTTGTGAGCATTTTTCTAAATTAAATATATCGTGTGAGGTATTGTTCGAAAGGGCTTTTATTAAGGATTTTAAACATTAATACACAAGCACTAAAAAGTGAAAAATAAAAAGCTTTTTTACAAAAAAGATACCCGCCTTCAGGAACTACAAAATAAAAATAACTTTAGTTTTGGAAGTCGGTGGCAATACTTACCTAGGTACATAACAAAAAACAAAACCAAAGCCGCCGACTTCCAAAACTAAAGTTATTTTTATTTTGTAGTTTCTGAAGGCGGTTATCTTTTTTTGTAAAAAAGCTTTTTATCTTAGCAACGGATCAATGATTATCTTAATTAGAATGAAAGGTAACGGCTCTTTTATGACCCGGTTGACAAAAGTTACCGTACAAAGACCAAATAATTTTTAAGTTACGGCCATATAACCCACCTTTCATGTTATGTAAACAGTTTATGGAAATTCAATGGGAGAACACGTAAAATAAATTAATGGTAAAAAATCTTTTTAAAACAAGCTTTTTTAATGTGATGTTACTATCTTTATCGTTTTCTACTCTTTAAGCCCTTTCATTTGATACCCATATCAAGGGGATTGAGAAAAAATATGTAATCCGCCATCTTGGAGCGGCGGCCATATTGAAATTATTACAATATTGAGTATTGGAAATTGTATTGTCATCAAATCTAAAGGTGTATGCAAAATTTCAGCTCAATCGGATAACCACAAATGGTCGAAAAATGGTTTGCAAATTTTGAAAGGACAACTTATTTACATACATACTTACATACGAACAGTGCAAGCTAAATAAAAGCTTGTAAAAAATAAAAAAGATTTGGTAAAAAACTTTTTTAAATGTACTAAAACTGCAATTTTTACTTTAATATAGTTGAATTTCATCTAGTTGAGTTGAATTAATAATTGATTAATTGAATTCTAGTTGAATTAATTGAATTTAATCTAGTTGAGTTTGCACTTTTTCGAAATATTTCGACACCGGGAGTTGGTTGGCAACAAAGTTTTGATATATGTGGGAGAATACAATCACGACATGTCAGGAGCAAACAATATTATTGTTACTTAATAGTGAACCTAACGGGACATGGTAGAGAGGGTATCGCGGGGTACTACTGCGCGTGCATTCACGGCCGCCGCGCCATATTATTTATTTATTATCTTGGGCTAGACATCAAGACAACATACACGCACCTGCGGCCTTTTTGGATTATGTGACCATACCCTTAGAGCAATAGCGCACTAGCGGCCAGGCCGCGGCGGCCATCGAGATACATACCTTAGTATGAAATCGCCACAGAGCGCGCGCACCTGGCCGCACGGTGTGGCCGCTGGCCGCTACGGTCAGGCCGCTAGTGCGCTATTGCTCTTAGATTTAGATCAGGTCGAATAAAGCTAATACAATAATAATAATTGCCCTGTCCCCGATGACGGTGGGCTACTATTTTTATATATTTTTAAATGTTTTTACTTTTTTATAAATATTTAAAAATGTATTTAATATGTATAGAAAGTAATTGAATGGAAAAATAATGAATTTCATTTCCTCATCACCTAATTCCTTAGTAATAAATGCGCAAAAACGTTCTCTAGGTGAACTATAAATTCTGTAAATAGAGCTCTTATGTCGTTACTGTACGCCGTGAGTATGGTTTATTTCTTAGAAAATCTAGCCTTATATGTTTTCTGTAAGGGTTGGATATGGTTTTTATACTTAACTCTTAGCTAATCACCCATAAAATATGATACAACACATATGCACTCACATAAAAAATAAACTTTTTGTATTTTTTTTACCGTCTTGTACAATCCCCACAGTAATGCGACACATACCATTGCAAACTATACATATTTCTCTGTATATCCAGCACTTTTTCATGTCTGTACGCCGTGGGTATGGTTTTCATACATTGGCGGGCCATTACCTTTATTAATAATTTAATTAGTATTAAATCAATGTATTTTTTAACCGACTTCAAAAAAAGGAGGAGGTTATCAATTCGTCTGTATTTTTGAAGTGAAAACTTCTTTAGCGGCGTTGAGCACTTTTTCTGTAATGGGTATAAAATCTTAAACTCGCGTCAGGACACGTGACCAGCGTGACCTGATCGAAAAAGCGTAAGACGGATGGAGAGTAGACAGCTATCCCCTCTCTACGGCGCGGCGAAAATGTATGCCTGTTTAGACAGCGCAGGGCGCTTGCGCGAATGATAATTGTAATAGTTTTAAAGTTAAATTTTTAATGTAATATAAATTGTCATGTTTGTGTACGATAGCGCAATAAATGAATATTGTATTCTACCACATAAATGATAGTACTTTTATACTGATAAAGCCATTCCAAAATATCAAACATGCTCAACGTTAATAATCAAGTTTTCACTTCTGCCGGCACTCCCGGAGTGTTTTTTTTATGTTTGTTAGCTCTTAACTTGCGACTGGGTGAACCGAATTTCATGATTCTTTTTTTATTTAAAAGTTGGTGCTTACCGTGTGGTCCCATTGTCACCATTTCAATATCTGTTGATGAACTTCGGAGATATGGAATGGAACTCCTCATAGAATCACAGCAGCAATATCGTAACAAGTGAAATTGCTTTGTTTATACGTGTAGTCGATGACTGACTGAAGGAAAAGGGGGGGGGGGTACGTCAACCCCTCTCCTACCAGTTTCTAAAATTAAATATATCGTGTGAGGTATTGTTTGAAAGGGCTTTTTGTAAGGATTTCAAACATTAATACACAAGCACTACAAAGTGAAAAATAAAAAGCTATTTTACAAAAAAAGATAACCGCCTTCAAAAACTACAAAATCAAAATAACTTTAGTTTTGGAAGTCGGTGGCAATACTTACCTACATAACAAAAAAATAACCAAAGCCGCCGACTTTTTGGAGTCGGTGCCAAGACCGAGGATATTATATCCAACCGTATGGCACCGACTCCAAAAAATTGTTAAATTTTAGTATAGGTTAATCGTAGGTTAGGTTAGGTTTATTAATATAGGTAGGTTTTAGGGTCAGTGGATACGAAACGGGGCACTATGAAAAAAAGATTTAGAAAAATTTCACACAAAAACAACGCCTAATCAAGCCTTCGGGATCCGGTGGGATGTGGGAGTTCTAGGGTGGGGAAACACCAGGGGACGACCTTAAGGTCAATGACCTTGACCCCAAGGTCAAGGTCAAATTAAAAAAGACGCAGACACGGTGTACGCTTTGAGGTCAGTGACCTTGACGCCAAGGTCACTGATCTCGAGCGTACCCCGTGTCTGCGTCTGTGTCCTGGCACCACTCTCATGTAAAGGCAATGCCCAAATCACTGATTACCACCTATCAAAGTGGCTCGACGGAGCCCCGCTTCGCGGGGCTCCTATTTCTGCGTTCAAGGTTTAAAGTAACCTAACACGAAGGGGATGGCGGGGTCTTTCAGACCCCGCCATCCCCTTCGAACCTAACCTGTCCATGTCGGGGTGCCCCAAGTCCCGAGCTCTAACTTTATATGAAATTGACGGTCATAAAAAAATAACCACGAAGGGGATGGCGGGGTCAAGGTTACTGACCTTGGCGTCAAAGTCACTGACCTCGAGCGTACCCCATGTCTGCTACTTTTTTAATTTGACCTTGACCTTGGGGTCAAGGTCACTGACCTTGGCGTCAAGTTTACTGACCTCGACCATACCCTGTGTCTGCGTCTTCGTTAATTTGACCTTGACCTTGGGGTCAAGGTCACTGACCTTGGCGTCAAGGTCACTGACCTTGGCGTCAAGGTCACTGATCTCGAGCGTACCCCGTGTCTGCGTCTTTTTTAATTTGACCTTGACCTTGGGGTCTTTTTCATTGCTTTTTCCTCAAAATTTTCTAAGTCCCAGACGCCTTCACAATGAGAGTTAAATTTTGCCTCCTAGCTCAGCGGTCATTGACGTCACAAAAAAAAATCCCGGGGAAAAGTTGTTTCTTTTGATGTCCTCCATACGATAAAACCATAAAAAGTAAGTATTATTATGTTTGAAAAATTCAGTGTTTTTTCCTCAGTGCCCCGTTACGTACACTCCAACCGGTTTTAGTATTATTTTTAACTTTTTAGTGCTTTTTTTTGAAGTCGGTTTTTTTTTTGCAAAAAAAATTTTTATTTGTTAATTTTTAGTGACATATTTTTGTCCGATTGCGATAAAATTTTCATGGGACCATTTGGGAAGTATAACCTTTCCAACAAAATTTTTGAAATCGGTTGGCAAGCGACGGAGTTAAGCGCGAACAAACCTAAAAAAAATTGCACTCCGGGAGTGCCGGCAGAAGTGAAAACTTGATTATCGAGGGGCACGGCAGTGCCCCCGCCAAGTCGAGCAAAAAAAAGCGGCACGGCCGTACCATACTTTTCTCGAAGCAGTTCAGGCCATTTTCGACCCCTTATAACTTCGTTGTGGATTAAACTAGAAGCCTGTGTTTCTAGTTACCAAGCAAGCATTGTATAAACATAGTATATTTCAAATTTCATTCAATTTGAACCAGTAGTTTGAGAATTATAACTAGTCAAAGTTCTTAATTTTGTCACTCACTGACTGACCGATCATCAAAAGTCTAAAGCACTTCTAGTAGACATAGAAGCTTCAAATTTTGAATGCAATTAGTGTTTAGCGTATATATCAAGGAAAAACTAAAATATTTTGCAATTTCAGTCCAGTTCTCTAGATACACCAATTCTTAAACCGATCATCAAAAATCTAAAGCACTTCTAGTAGACATAGAAGCATCAAATTTTGAATGCAATTAGTGTTTAGTGTATTAATCAAGGAAAAACTAAAATATTTTGCAATTTCAGTCCAGTTTTCTAGATACACCAACTGCATAAATAACTTTGTAATCCCATATGACATGATAT
The DNA here is from genome assembly GCA_949316365.1 of Hoplodrina blanda. NCBI lineage: Eukaryota > Metazoa > Arthropoda > Insecta > Lepidoptera > Noctuidae > Hoplodrina > Hoplodrina blanda. The sequence goes on from OX438570.1 coordinate 9,270,446, forward strand.
AATCTTAAAGGATTACAAAGTTATTTATGCAGTTGGTGTGATCATCAAAAGTCTAAGGCACTTCTAGTAGATATAGAAGCTTCAAATTTTGAGTGCAATTAGTGTTTAGTGTATAAATCAAGGAAAAACTAAAATATTTTGCAATTTCAGTCCAGTTTTCTAGATGCACCAATTCTTAAATTTGAACTGCATAAATAACTTTGTAATCCCATACGATTATATCATGTCATATGAGATTACAAAGTTATTTATGCAGTTGGTGTATCTAGAAATCTGGACTGAAATTGCAAAATATTTTAGTTTTTCCTTGATTTATACACTAAACCCTAATCACATTAAAAATTTGAAGCTTCTATGTCTACTAGAAGTACCTTAGACTTTTGATGATCACACCAACTGCATAAATAACTTTGTAATCCCATATGACATCATATAATCTTAAAGGATTACAAAGTTATTTATGCAGTTGGTGTGATTATCAAAAGTCTAAGGCACTTCTAGTAGACATAGAAGCTTCAAATTTTGAGTGCAATTAGTGTTTAGTGTATAAAACAAGGAAAAACTAAAATATTTTGCAATTTCAGGCCAGTTTTCTAGATACACCAACTGCATAAATAACTTTGTAATCCCATATGACATGATATAATCATATGGGATTACAGAGTTATTTATGCAGTTCAGTTTTTTTCTACAAAAAGAAATGAGATGCCACCAAAAACAAAACTTGTAAAAATTCCAAGTCTCGCAACTCAGTTCTTCTACCGTAAAAAGTTGTGAGATCCATGTAATACCAAGTCAGTCGATTTATTCAGTCCCTACTTAAGGGACCTTCTGTCTTAAGTTATTACGTAATTAGCATTTATGTTTAATTATAATAGATTGACTTGGCCATCGCATGAAAACAATGGCATCAAAAACAAAACTTGTAAAAAACTAAGTCTCGCGACTCAGTCAGCGCGATTTTGCTATCGCACTAAACAATCTTATTACTACAATATGTATTGATTGTGAGTTACATTGTGTTTTCATGCGATTGCCAAGTCAATCTATTATAATTAAACATAAATGCTAATTACGTAATAACTTAAGACAGAAGGTCCCTTAAGTAGGGACTGAATAAATCGACTGACTTGGTATTACATGGATCTCACAACTTTTTACGGTAGAAGAACTGAGTTGCGAGACTTGGAATTTTTACAAGTTTTGTTTTTGGTGGCATTAACGTTTACGTTTAACATACACGAACATTCGCGCATATGGCGGCCTCCCCAAGATGGCGGACTAGCTGTTTGAAATCCACCCCCATGATATGGGTATCAAATGGAAGGGTTCGCTGTCAGGAATACGAAAAGAATTATGCTATTTTTTTTTTTTTTTATGTATGTACACCGATTACTCCGAGGTTTCTAGTCCGATTAGTGTGATTCTTTTTTGTTCGATGCAGTATACTTGCCATTTGGTCCCATAAAAATTTCATCCAATTTGGTTTAGTGCTTTTTATTTTGTGAGCATTTTTCTAAATTAAATATATCGTGTGAGGTATTGTTCGAAAGGGCTTTTATTAAGGATTTTAAACATTAATACACAAGCACTAAAAAGTGAAAAATAAAAAGCTTTTTTACAAAAAAGATACCCGCCTTCAGGAACTACAAAATAAAAATAACTTTAGTTTTGGAAGTCGGTGGCAATACTTACCTAGGTACATAACAAAAAACAAAACCAAAGCCGCCGACTTCCAAAACTAAAGTTATTTTTATTTTGTAGTTTCTGAAGGCGGTTATCTTTTTTTGTAAAAAAGCTTTTTATCTTAGCAACGGATCAATGATTATCTTAATTAGAATGAAAGGTAACGGCTCTTTTATGACCCGGTTGACAAAAGTTACCGTACAAAGACCAAATAATTTTTAAGTTACGGCCATATAACCCACCTTTCATGTTATGTAAACAGTTTATGGAAATTCAATGGGAGAACACGTAAAATAAATTAATGGTAAAAAATCTTTTTAAAACAAGCTTTTTTAATGTGATGTTACTATCTTTATCGTTTTCTACTCTTTAAGCCCTTTCATTTGATACCCATATCAAGGGGATTGAGAAAAAATATGTAATCCGCCATCTTGGAGCGGCGGCCATATTGAAATTATTACAATATTGAGTATTGGAAATTGTATTGTCATCAAATCTAAAGGTGTATGCAAAATTTCAGCTCAATCGGATAACCACAAATGGTCGAAAAATGGTTTGCAAATTTTGAAAGGACAACTTATTTACATACATACTTACATACGAACAGTGCAAGCTAAATAAAAGCTTGTAAAAAATAAAAAAGATTTGGTAAAAAACTTTTTTAAATGTACTAAAACTGCAATTTTTACTTTAATATAGTTGAATTTCATCTAGTTGAGTTGAATTAATAATTGATTAATTGAATTCTAGTTGAATTAATTGAATTTAATCTAGTTGAGTTTGCACTTTTTCGAAATATTTCGACACCGGGAGTTGGTTGGCAACAAAGTTTTGATATATGTGGGAGAATACAATCACGACATGTCAGGAGCAAACAATATTATTGTTACTTAATAGTGAACCTAACGGGACATGGTAGAGAGGGTATCGCGGGGTACTACTGCGCGTGCATTCACGGCCGCCGCGCCATATTATTTATTTATTATCTTGGGCTAGACATCAAGACAACATACACGCACCTGCGGCCTTTTTGGATTATGTGACCATACCCTTAGAGCAATAGCGCACTAGCGGCCATGGCCGCAGCGGCCAGGCCGCGGCGGCCATCGAGATACATACCTTAGTATGAAATCGCCACAGAGCGCGCGCACCTGGCCGCACGGTGTGGCCGCTGGCCGCTACGGTCAGGCCGCTAGTGCGCTATTGCTCTTAGATTTAGATCAGGTCGAATAAAGCTAATACAATAATAATAATTGCCCTGTCCCCGATGACGGTGGGCTACTATTTTTATATATTTTTAAATGTTTTTACTTTTTTATAAATATTTAAAAATGTATTTAATATGTATAGAAAGTAATTGAATGGAAAAATAATGAATTTCATTTCCTCATCACCTAATTCCTTAGTAATAAATGCGCAAAAACGTTCTCTAGGTGAACTATAAATTCTGTAAATAGAGCTCTTATGTCGTTACTGTACGCCGTGAGTATGGTTTATTTCTTAGAAAATCTAGCCTTATATGTTTTCTGTAAGGGTTGGATATGGTTTTTATACTTAACTCTTAGCTAATCACCCATAAAATATGATACAACACATATGCACTCACATAAAAAATAAACTTTTTGTATTTTTTTTACCGTCTTGTACAATCCCCACAGTAATGCGACACATACCATTGCAAACTATACATATTTCTCTGTATATCCAGCACTTTTTCATGTCTGTACGCCGTGGGTATGGTTTTCATACATTGGCGGGCCATTACCTTTATTAATAATTTAATTAGTATTAAATCAATGTATTTTTTAACCGACTTCAAAAAAAGGAGGAGGTTATCAATTCGTCTGTATTTTTGAAGTGAAAACTTCTTTAGCGGCGTTGAGCACTTTTTCTGTAATGGGTATAAAATCTTAAACTCGCGTCAGGACACGTGACCAGCGTGACCTGATCGAAAAAGCGTAAGACGGATGGAGAGTAGACAGCTATCCCCTCTCTACGGCGCGGCGAAAATGTATGCCTGTTTAGACAGCGCAGGGCGCTTGCGCGAATGATAATTGTAATAGTTTTAAAGTTAAATTTTTAATGTAATATAAATTGTCATGTTTGTGTACGATAGCGCAATAAATGAATATTGTATTCTACCACATAAATGATAGTACTTTTATACTGATAAAGCAATTGGTGCAAAATTATTCCCTAACCATTCCAAAATATCAAACATGCTCAACGTTAATAATCAAGTTTTCACTTCTGCCGGCACTCCCGGAGTGTTTTTTTTATGTTTGTTAGCTCTTAACTTGCGACTGGGTGAACCGAATTTCATGATTCTTTTTTTATTTAAAAGTTGGTGCTTACCGTGTGGTCCCATTGTCACCATTTCAATATCTGTTGATGAACTTCGGAGATATGGAATGGAACTCCTCATAGAATCACAGCAGCAATATCGTAACAAGTGAAATTGCTTTGTTTATACGTGTAGTCGATGACTGACTGAAGGAAAAGGGGGGGGGGGGTACGTCAACCCCTCTCCTACCAGTTTCTAAAATTAAATATATCGTGTGAGGTATTGTTTGAAAGGGCTTTTTGTAAGGATTTCAAACATTAATACACAAGCACTACAAAGTGAAAAATAAAAAGCTATTTTACAAAAAAAGATAACCGCCTTCAAAAACTACAAAATCAAAATAACTTTAGTTTTGGAAGTCGGTGGCAATACTTACCTACATAACAAAAAAATAACCAAAGCCGCCGACTTTTTGGAGTCGGTGCCAAGACCGAGGATATTATATCCAACCGTATGGCACCGACTCCAAAAAATTGTTAAATTTTAGTATAGGTTAATCGTAGGTTAGGTTAGGTTTATTAATATAGGTAGGTTTTAGGGTCAGTGGATACGAAACGGGGCACTATGAAAAAAAGATTTAGAAAAATTTCACACAAAAACAACGCCTAATCAAGCCTTCGGGATCCGGTGGGATGTGGGAGTTCTAGGGTGGGGAAACACCAGGGGACGACCTTAAGGTCAATGACCTTGACCCCAAGGTCAAGGTCAAATTAAAAAAGACGCAGACACGGTGTACGCTTTGAGGTCAGTGACCTTGACGCCAAGGTCACTGATCTCGAGCGTACCCCGTGTCTGCGTCTGTGTCCTGGCACCACTCTCATGTAAAGGCAATGCCCAAATCACTGATTACCACCTATCAAAGTGGCTCGACGGAGCCCCGCTTCGCGGGGCTCCTATTTCTGCGTTCAAGGTTTAAAGTAACCTAACACGAAGGGGATGGCGGGGTCTTTCAGACCCCGCCATCCCCTTCGAACCTAACCTGTCCATGTCGGGGTGCCCCAAGTCCCGAGCTCTAACTTTATATGAAATTGACGGTCATAAAAAAATAACCACGAAGGGGATGGCGGGGTCAAGGTTACTGACCTTGGCGTCAAAGTCACTGACCTCGAGCGTACCCCATGTCTGCTACTTTTTTAATTTGACCTTGACCTTGGGGTCAAGGTCACTGACCTTGGCGTCAAGTTTACTGACCTCGACCATACCCTGTGTCTGCGTCTTCGTTAATTTGACCTTGACCTTGGGGTCAAGGTCACTGACCTTGGCGTCAAGGTCACTGACCTTGGCGTCAAGGTCACTGACCTTGGCGTCAAGGTCACTGATCTCGAGCGTACCCCGTGTCTGCGTCTTTTTTAATTTGACCTTGACCTTGGGGTCTTTTTCATTGCTTTTTCCTCAAAATTTTCTAAGTCCCAGACGCCTTCACAATGAGAGTTAAATTTTGCCTCCTAGCTCAGCGGTCATTGACGTCACAAAAAAAAATCCCGGGGAAAAGTTGTTTCTTTTGATGTCCTCCATACGATAAAACCATAAAAAGTAAGTATTATTATGTTTGAAAAATTCAGTGTTTTTTCCTCAGTGCCCTGTTACGTACACTCCAACCGGTTTTAGTATTATTTTTAACTTTTTAGTGCTTTTTTTTGAAGTCGGTTTTTTTTTTTGCAAAAAAAATTTTTATTTGTTAATTTTTAGTGACATATTTTTGTCCGATTGCGATAAAATTTTCATGGGACCATTTGGGAAGTATAACCTTTCCAACAAAATTTTTGAAATCGGTTGGCAAGCGACGGAGTTAAGCGCGAACAAACCTAAAAAAAATTGCACTCCGGGAGTGCCGGCAGAAGTGAAAACTTGATTATTAACGTTTACGTTTAACATACACGAACATTCGCGCAAGCGCCCTGCGCTGTCTAAACGAAACAGCAGGCATACATTTTCGCCGCGCCGTAGAGAGGGGATAGCTGTCTACTCTCCATCCGTCTTACGCTTTTTCGATCAGGTCACGTGTCCTGACGCGCACGTGTCCTGACGCGAGTTTAAGATTTGATACCCATTACAGAAAAAGTGCTCAACGCCGCTAAAGAAGTTTTCACTTCAAAAAAAAACGGGTTGCACTCCGGGAGTACCGGCAGAAGTGAAAACTTGATTATTAACGTTTACGTTTAACATACACGAACATTCGCGCAAGCGCCCTGCGCTGTCTAAACGAAACAGTAGGCCCAGGCATACATTTTCGCCGCGCCGTAGAGAGGGGATAGCTGTCAACTCTCCATCCGTCTTACGCTTTTTCGATCAGGTCACGTGTCCTGACGCGCACGTGTCCTGACGCGAGTTTAAGATTTTATACCCATTACAGAAAAAGTGCTCAACGCCGCTAAAGAAGTTTTCACGTCAAAAAAAAAAAAATTCAAACATCCGAATTGAGAACCTCCTCCTTTTATAGAAGTCGGTTAAAAATGAAAGCGAATATTTACTGGACTATTAAAGTGGACGCAAGTGGACTTGATGTATTAAGTATCTGATGAAACCGGACTGAGTGTGAGTGGTATGTACTGTGTTAATACATCACTTAAACACACAGATGTCGGTACGGCTTGTAAAACCTGCCACAGTAATTTGAACTATAAAGTGCTACTGCATTAATTATGACCCTGACCGTACATGTTACAACGATCCTTTTTATAACAATCATACGAACTGATCATGTATGGGACGCTGGACCACGGTTCTTCGTCAGCCGGGTTCTAGAGATGCTACTGTTTCGCCGAGCCTGATAAGGATAAATCGCGGTATCTTCCAAGGCGACAGTTTGAGCCCTTTGTGGTTCTGCCTTGCATTGAATCCTCTAAGTACCTTACTTAAGGATTCAAAGCTGGGCTATCGTCTTCACAGAGGGGCTGAGCCTATATCTCATCTGCTGTACATGGACGATCTCAAGTTGTATGCACCAAAAAAGTCACAGCTTGTGGACTTGCTCAAGATCACAGAATCATTCAGCAAGTCCATCAGGATGGAATTTGGTGTAGACAAGTGTGCGATCGCTCATGTACAGGCAGGAAATGTGGTGAACTCAGAGAGCTTACTACTTTCAGAGGATATTACTCTCAGATCCCTCTCTGAACTCGAAACCTACAAATATCTGGGAATGCCACAAGCACTTAGTATAGACGACAAGGCAGTAAAACAGTCATTGAGGGACCGGTTCTTTGCGCGCCTTTTAAGAGTACTTAATAGCCTCTTATCTGGTGGCAACAAGGTCCGCGCCTTCAATGGCTGGGTTATGCCACTGTTGTCCTATTCTTTTGGTGTTCTCAGATGGACTCAAACTGAGTTGGACGCTTTGGACAGAAAAGTGAGGTGTTTGTTGACTGCACATCGGATGCATCACCCAAGGTCATCTGTGATGAGATTGTACATCCCTCGGAGATGTGGAGGACGGGGATTTCTCAATGCCAAGAATCTGCATAATCGGGAGATGTACAATCTCAGGGAGTACTTTCTCCACTCTGACGTGGGTATGCATCAAGATGTTGTATCGGTTGACAAGGGCCTTACTCCGTTATCCTTAGCAAACGGGAACTGGAGGAAACCCTTGGTATTGAGTACTTCGGACCGCAGGGATATATGGAAGGGTAAGGAGTTACATGGCAGGTTTTATCGGGCCCTGACAGGGCCTGATGTTGACCCGCTAGCTTCTGTTGCCTGGCTACGCTTCGGTAACCTCTTTGGGGAAACCGAAGGTTTTGTCTTTGCAATTATGGATGAAGTTATCAAGACGAAGAACTACCAGAGACATATTATAAAAGATGGTACCGTGGACATATGTCGTGCTTGTCACCTTCCCGGTGAGTCAATAAGACATATTGTCTCTGGATGTTCTCGTCTTGCTAACGGCGAGTATTTGCATAGGCATAACCTAGTAGCCAGGATCATTCATCAGCAACTTGCCCTTAAATATGCCCTTGTGGAAATCGAGGTACCGTATTATCAATACCATCCCGAACCAGTTCTCGATAATGGTCAGATCACGCTCTACTGGGACAGATCAATTATTACTGATAGATTTATTACTGCTAATAAGCCTGATATAAGTAGTGATAATTGATCGGTCGGTGCGTCGTGCAATACTTGTTGATGTCACTATTCCCCATGATGAGAACCTTGTGAAAGCTGAAAAAGAAAAGATCATTAAATATCTCGATCTAGCTCACGAGGTTACCAGCATGTGGAGTATGGACTCGACAATTATTGTTCCGATTGTCGTGTCAGTGAACGGTTTAATAGCGAAAAGTTTCGACCAACACCTTGAGAAACTTTCGCTCAACAGCTGGGTCAAGAGTCAGATGCAGAAGGCGGTTGTCTTGGACACGGCACGCATAGTGAGGAGGTTCCTCTCTCTGGATCCCTAACCGCCGGTAGCTTGGGCTTTACCACCTCGTTGCGGGCGGAGCACTATTTTTATACATATTTTTGTTTTATAAACTACTTATATTATTTGTAATTTGTATAAGAAAAATATGTAAAAAAATATGTTAAAATAAAGAATGTGGAGAATAAATACGAACTGATAATATTTACCTGTGACAAACAATAAATGAATTTGAATTTGATCTATATCAATAATTATTCCTTTCAAGTGTGTTGATGACACACGTGAGTATTTTCCATTGCGTTCTTGGGTCCATTACAACAATAACCAAATTATAACACTAGTGTACAATGTACAGTCTGTACAGCCACGTAGAATTTACATTCGTTTTGTAAGTGTAGATCAGATATCGATTAGCTACCTAATTAAATCCCACTGAACTGTTCCATAATTACTCGTAATCTCAATAACAATGGTTAAATTAAGCGCGGTTTGGCGCGGAGTGCTCTTTAACTGCAGTTAAAGCGAGCGCCTGCAATTTGGTAATTAGGGACTTCAAGCGCGGTCTGCGAGGGCTAGGCGGGGGGGAGAGGGGACTATAATAGTAAGTATTCGTCACCACTCTTGAGGGATTTGTGGGAAGTTCCGGATGATTTAGATGTCTGTAGTTACGATGATGATCCTTTAATTTGTTAGATTCGGATGCAAAAAAAAGATCATAAACATCATTGGCACAAACTTTTATTTGATGAGCATGAAGAAAGTGCGATGAATTAGCAGCTTTTTTTCTACAAGCCTGATCAGTTAAGTTATTTGATAGTCAAATCACCGAAATGGTCATTTTCAGTCAATATTAACAAACTTTAAATGCTATACGAAACGACATAAAAGTCAAGACATTTCGTAAGAGCATTCGTATTTGCAGTTGTAAGGTACCAACCCTATTGGTATTTAAGTATTGGGGGTGCCACACAGTTCTTAAATCACACTCAACGCAGTGCAAATTGCTTTTAATCCACTTCATAGATGCCGTTCGCCGACAAAGGACGTAGTACTTATGTTCGTTCTCACCGATTTAGAATCAACCTTATAATAATAGCTGTAAGACTCGTCTTGCTGTGTGCTGTTGAAAGTTTTAAGTTGAGAATAAAATGGAGTGGGCCTCAATAAAAATGTCTAGTGATTGCTCTATGCTCTATGTAATCGACACGAGGCATTCTATTCAATGTGAGTAGTACTTGACGAGCCTAACGAATTAAATCCATGTTTAATTGATGAATTTCACTGCTGGCTTGGGAAAGCTAAATGCACGTCCTCATTATATTATTTTGCCAAGAGAGCAAAGTGCGAGTAGCAAATTGGCTCACTATATGTCTTGATTTAGCTACGTCGCGCAATTATAGCTACAAGACACTATTCATTGTAACAAAAATCAGCTTACTTGTAAATTGACTGTTCTTGCACCTCCTTTCGGGTCACAAATATTACTACACTAGTGCGGTAACTTATCCTTTTTAATTTTTGGCAAAAAGTTTTGATTGTTCTAAGCCTACATTTTTGTGATTAATTGAAATAAGTAATATGTTATTAATTTTATTAATCAAATACATATATAATCAAACATTATATTTCAAAAAAATATTTATTTTTGGAGATATAAGTAAATAAACTTTGTTTGTGTCATTAAACAAAATAAATCTATCAGTTTATGACACCTATAACTTCTCACCTATTTGGTTCCTACTTGCCGCTTGTAAAAGTAACTTGTTGACACCTTGACAGAAAAGATATTGTATGAATGTCACTCATGATACATTAAATTGTATTAGGTACAAGCTTTTTATTTAGCTTGCACTTTTCGTATGTAAGTAAGTTGTCCTTTCAAAGAAAACCATTTTTAACCGACTTCAAAAAAAGGAGGAGGTTATCAATTCGACTGTATTTTTTTTTTATGTTTGTTAGCTCGAAACTTGCGACTGGGTGAACCGATTTTCATAATTCTTTTTTTATTTGAAAGCTGGTACTTCCCGTGTGGTCCCATTGTCACCATTTCAATATCTGATGATGAACTTCGGAGATATGGAATGGAACTCCTCACAGAATTACAGCAGCAATATTGTAACAAGTGAAATTGCTTTGTTTATACGTGTAGTCGATGACTGACTGAAGGAAAGGGGGGGGGTACGTCAACCCCCCTCCTACCAGTTTCCAAAATTAAATATATCGTGTGAGGTAGTTTGAAAGGGCTTTTTGTAAGGATTTCAAACATTAATACACAAGCACTAAAAAGTGAAAAATAAAAAGCTTTTTTACAAAAAAAGATAACCGCCTTCAAAAACTACAAAATAAAAATAACTTTAGTTTTGGAAGTCGGTGGCAATACTTACCTACATAACAAAAAACAAAACCAAAGCCGCCGATGTTGGTATCAAGTATTGAGCTGAAATTTTGCATACACCTTTAGATCTGATGACAATACAATGTCCGATACTCAATATTGAAATAATTTAAAATTAAAGCTTGTTTTTAAAAATACTGTGACGGACCCAACTCTTTGGTAACTCGTGGCTGACAACGAACTTAAAGAACTAAGGGTCTATCAGGTTTATGTTTCGCGTACGTAGTGTGAACATTAAGTTAAGTTAAGGCGGGACTCATCAGAGTTCAGCTATCATGATAATAAAGTTGTAGCATTTTGTTGATAAGTCAGTTCATTGATCCCAACTTCCAACGTGAGGTGTTTAGTCCGCCGTAATTGTCGACTCGACTACCATTGTAAGAATGCAGCGACTCTGCAAAACGGTCTCATTTGAAAATTATGAAATTACACCAATTTTTCCTTCTACAATGTCTTTTTATTAGCGCAATGTGGCTCGACTAGCTCAATTTGTTTCTATTCTCCGTGCCATTACATGCAAAAGTGGACTTTACGGCAATGGTATAAGGTGTATTATGGTACATGGTTGTGAAGGAATGGAAACCACGTATGCGTAATTGCTTTTCATTACGGTTCCATTGTAGTCGAGAGGTGCGGACGAGTGGGGGGCGAGGAAAGCGGGAGGGCGTCAAATTGCCAACAATTACACAATAAAAAAATTTAACAACTCGTATTGGAACCATTATGCGGAAAGACTCAAGTTCTGATTTCTGGTGTAATGCTAAAATTCTCACGTTTTTCATACAACGTTATTCAATACATTTGTGAGGAAAGAACATAAATAAAAATTAAATTCGTTCCATGTAAGTCGTTCACACAATACCTCCTCTGTCAAGGTGGATGAGAGACATTTACTAGCGGCCACTAAAACCAAAGAGGTGTCAAATTATGGGCTTTAGGTGCCTTAAGTGCTACTAACTGAATAATTATATTCTGAAATTCGGCCCCTTAAGTGGTAAAATAGGGGATGAATGTTTATATGGACATTCGTTACTTCAGTGTTAGAAGTATGAGAACTGTAATTTGGACTTCGGTTAAGAAAAATTCCTGTCCAGTTTTATTCTATATTTCACCCCCAAGGGGATAAAAAAAAATAAGTTAAAAATAACTAAAACCCGACTGCGACAAACCACGGCTATTACTTAAAAATTTCTAAAATATCGGTCAAATGAATATTGTTCTTGTTCGGGGGGCACGGTAGTGCCCCCGCCAAGACGAGCCAAGCGAAGCGCAAGGGCACTACCTACCTTTTCTCGAAGTGTTTCGTCGTTTACCTCATAGAGTTGGTTTCCGATGTACCAGATAGTTCATATTCTCTGGGTATGATGTCAATAATAGACTAATTAAACATACAAAGTCTCAATTGAGTAGCTCTAATACTTTAGATTTTATTGATATCTAAAATACTTACACCGATTTCGTCACTGACACACTGACACACTGATGATCATCAAAATGTTTGGCTACTTCCTGAAGTGCTAGAAAGCTGAAATTTGGTATGTAATCTAAGTTTAGTATACAACCAACAAAAAAATTCATAAACTTATAACTTTCGCCCCCCATCCCCTAAAATGGGGGGTGGAAGTTTGTATGAGACTTCAAAATGTTAATAAACACTAAAAAGACTGCCTAGCAACTTACAAAAAGAACTGAAATCCTACCAAAAACATTTCATGTAAAATGTTGCCAAGACGACCACATAAGGTTTGCCCTGTGAAAAAGATATCAGATCTCATGTAAAGCCAAGCTTCTGAATTTACACGGCCTAACTCTACCGACCCTAACTTCACAAATTCTACATATCAGTAAAATGTATGGCTTGGCTGTTTCGTTACTTACTTCAGAAACTATATTCGCATCACCTCCACAACGGTAGCGAAACGGCGAAGCCATACATTTTACTGATATGTAGAATTTGTGAAGTTAGGGTCGGTAGAGTCAGGCCGTGTAAATTCAGAAGCTTGGCTTTACATGAGATCTGATATCTTTTTCACAGGGCAAACCTTATGTGGTCGTCTTGGCAACATTTTACATGAAATGTTTTTGGTGGGATTTATACTTTTCAGTGCGCGATTTTGTCGTAGTCGGGTTTTAGTTATTTTTAACTTATTTTTTTAATACAAAAGTAGGTAGGGATAGTCAGCAACAAAAGTCGATTAACAATGGTTCTTTTTTATATCATTTAAACAGACACTAAACACATAATGTACTGGCTTTCAGAATTTCAGGCAATAGCTAAGGGTTTATTTTATTTTAATTTTATATTCATTGCGTTTTACTTTTAATATTGTACCTAATAATTAGGATTTAAAAATCATAAATGTTAATCGACTTTTGTTGCTGACTGTACCTATATGATATTCTAGACATTAACTTTGGTATTGTTTGCAGGTATGGTTTCAAAACAGACGCGCGAAGTGGCGCAAGCGAGAGAAGGCGCTCGGAAGAGATCATGCACCTTTTATGCACCACGACCACGGTAAGAAAATGTCTTAGTTTAATGGTTATTATTATACTGATTTTATTTATCATACTATCCAAAGGTTGTAGTCTAGCTTACTCAGGCATAACTAAGTTTTAAGCTGACAAGAAGTTTAAGAAAATAATACTTAATAAATAAAAAGCTTTTTCACAAAAAAAATAACTTTAGTTTTGGAAGTCGGTGGCAATACTTACCTACATATCAAAAAACAAAACCAAAGCCGCCGACTTCCAAAACTAAAGTTATTTTTATTTTGTAGTTTATGAAGGCGGTTATCTTTTTTTGTGAAAAAGCTTTTTATTTTTCACTTTTTAGTGCTTGTGTATTAATGTTTGAAATCCTTACAAAAAGCCCTTTCAAACAATACCTCACACGATATATTTAATTTTGGAAACTGGTAGGAGGGGGGTTGACGTACCCCCCCCCCCCCCTTTTCTTCAGTCAGTCATTGACTACACGTATAAACAAAGCAATTTCACTTGTTACAATATTGCTGCTGTGATTCTGTGAGGAGTTCCATTCCATATCTCCGAAGTTCATTATCAGATATTGAAATGGTGACAATGGGACCACACGGGAAGCACCAGCTTTCAAATAAAAAAAGAATCATGAAAATCGGTTCACCCAGTCGCAAGTTAGGAGCTAACAAACATAAAAAAAAATACAGTCGAATTGATAACCTCCTCCTTTTTTTGAAGTCGGTTAAAAACTGTTTTATGTATATAGTAACACAGACGTTATTTGGGAAGACAGCCTGTAAAGAAATAAATAATTTACAAGGTTAATTGTATTGAATGGGCATTGGTAGGTAGTTCATTCTTTCATAAAACACCCGATTTATAAAGGAACGTGAAATGTTAAGCTGCTCAAATAATTCCTATTATTTTTAAAACAACATTAGTCCAAAATAAACACTTGTAATTACATTGGAAAAATACTTTCCTTGTCAAACGACACAGTCATATCCCTCTACCCTATAATGACACAAGCTACAGTCATCATCAAAATTCACAAGTTATATATTTCACGTAATTGGTGCCCGTTTATCGGCCACAGCGTGGTAATGAAATACGAACTCGATTGCACCCGATGTTTACCGATCATTTACCGATCGCTATCGGCGGACGTGTGAGCAAGCAATCTGTACATAAACTAGGGTTGATGATCGTTTGGAAACTTTTTATAATTGTCCAATTAGAAGTTGATATAGTATTAGGTACAGGGTTTTTGTAGTTTGTGGATTTAAAACGAATAAAGTCGATCCTAAATGAATTTGATTTTATAAAACTAAGTATAGAGATACTTATAGGCTTAGTGTTTTAACAATTATATTGTATCAGTTTATTAAACTAACTTAAATATTCGAAGTGTGAATTCAACTTTGCAAGAGACTGTTACTTCATCACTGAATAGCTTGAATTAAAGGAAAAGGGTCTGCTGTTTTCAACCGACTTCAAAAAGGAGGAGGTTCTCAATTCGACGCGTATGTTTTTTTTTTTTTATGTATGTTACCTGATTTCTCAGCCAATTATGAATCGATTTGAATGATTCTTTTTTGTTTGAAAGAGTATACTTCCGAATAGGTCCCATAGAAATATTATCATGATCTGATGATGAACTTCGGAGATATGGAACGGTACTCCTTATAGGATTACAGCAAAACCGTCGTAATAAGAAAAATTGCTTTGTTTATACGTGTAGTCGATGACTGGCTGAAGGAAAAAAGGGAGGGGGTACGTCAACCCCCCTCCTACCACTTTCCAAAATTAAATATATCGTGTGAGGTATTGTTTGAAAGGGCTTTTTGTAAGGATTTCAAACATTAATACACAAGCACTAGGTCCCATATAAATATTGTCATGATCTGATGATGAACTTCGGAGATATGGAATGGAACTCCTCATAGGATCACAGCAGCAATATCGTAACAAGTGAAATTGCTTTGTTTATACGTGTAGTCAATGACTGACTGAAGGAAAAGGGGGAGGGGGTACGTCAACCCCCCTCCTACCACTTTCCAAAATTAAATATATCGTGTAAGGTATTGTTTGAAAGGGCTTTTTGTAAGGATTTCAAACAGCACTAAAAAGTGAAAAATAAAAAGCTTTTTTACAAAAAAAGATAACCGCCTTCAAAAACTACAAAATAAAAATAACTTTAGTTTTGGAAGTCGGTGGCAATACTTACCTACATAACAAAAAACAAAACCAAAGCCGCCGACTTCCAAAACTAAAGTTATTTTTTATTTTGTAGTTTTTGAAGGCGGTTATCTTTTTTTTATTATGTGTAAACCCTAAAAAGCATTACATCGCGGGCTCATTGAGCGGGTGTCAGTCATACCGAAATCACCGACAATTAGTAGCAATTGCAACGTAATTGCTCGTCACCCCTACACACTGCGCTCCCTTCTTCGATTTAAAACGCTACTATAAAACTTTCCGTGCGCACATTAAATATTGATTTACATTTAATCATTGTGGTCGTGTTGGATTGTTTTTTTGTTTAATTTAACACAATTTATTGAAAACACTGTCTGACTGTGTTGTTGGTAATTAAATTATTTTATCGACCAGATTTATTAATAATTTTAATTAAAGATTGCAGTATCATGATCTATACCTTAAATGCTGAATTTGTCTAATACTAGTAAAATAGTTGCCGAATTACTTTCTTGTAATTCAATTAATTCAGTAGGTAATAGTGGAAAAAAATTAAATGGCACAATCATATATTTTATTTATTCGAATTTTATGAAAAATCCACCGAACCATAATCAAAGCCACCTCGAAGCGAACACAGTAATAGTAATTGTTACGGAGTCATTATACTAATGCGCGTATAATGACGCGGCCCAGTTTACGCGATGTCCCGATAGCGACAATTGCTGGCAATCCGTTTACCGGCTGATATATTGACTGTTAGAATTTGTTGTTGTGATTGTACGTGCGTGAGTAGGGCGTATGTGTGTACCTTTATTATTGTGTATGACGGAGAGAAATACTTTCACTTTTAAATTAAAAACTCTGGTAACTGTTTGAATTTCATTATATAATTTATTAACACAATATGAAACATTTTCTGCATCATGTTCTCGTGGTACTAATGACTATAGGAAGGAAGCCTTTTGGGTTACATGAGGACTTTCTGTCGTGTATTACTTGTATTATTACGTGTGCGTGACTCGTTACCCGTCACGCGACAAACATGATAATTGCTTATAATTTGTATTGATACGCTTCTTTAAATTTATACAAACTGGCAGCCCGGTCGTGAAAGTTAATATCATACATAAATAGGTTCCTACTAGATTTTAACCTAAAATATTTAGCGTGGATAAATTCAAAAGCAAAACGGCTAAGGCAGGTGTAGCCGCATCACTACAAAGGGCTTACTGTACTGTGAGCGATATCTGCGCGCTATCACCTGCCTAACCACATTATACTAAACAAACATTACATTATTTATCTACTAACTGTACTTGTGATTTTGTCAAAGGGTGCTTTTACTTGACTACGCAAAGTGAAAAGAGGGCCCTTGCGCATGTTCTGTATCAAATTGATAAGTTCTGGTAAATATTTACGACTCTAGCTAAAATTGTAGGCGTTGCCTTAAGCGCATATGTACCTATGCAAACGGGCATCGCCACAAACCTGCCAGTTGTAACACCTTCGATTTGAAAGTAACTTCCACCCACCAGTTCTTCGACGGTTAATATTTATGGTCTGATTATGCTGTCAGAATAGACAAATAATTAAACAACAATATTATTTTATACGTATACCTATGATCCACTTGCGCCACAACCCATTAGTTGCTAATACAAAGTTAAATGACCAAATATCATACATAATGCAACTCCTCCGTGTTCTTAACTCCGGGTTAAAAGATAACCCTAGATGGCGCACCTTAAATGATATTATTCTAAACATATTGTTGTTACAAAGAGGAGATTGAGTAAGTAAAATTGTTCGCTTGTAAAAGGTAGTCTCTGGAAGTAAACATACTACACGCGTAATTTTTTAAATTCCAAGCGGATGAAAGATTTGCGGGTAAAAGATAGTTATTTTAAAGATGGAATTCGCTCTTCATTATAGTATCGACAGGATAATAGCCTGCATACAAACCCGAAGGATTAAGTTTCGATTGATTTAATAAACCAATATTTATTATTTCATTCATATTTTTCGTTATTCATTATTATTTGGTAAAATACCTAAACATTACAGGTAACAATGGTAATTGTATCATCTGTTGAAAAATACTGATAATTTGTATTGTTCCAGTGGTAGGTGAATGGGGCGGCGGTGGTCCGCCTGGGGGCGAGTGGTGGGCGCTTGGTCTCGGAGCCGGGCTGGGGGCGTTGGGCGTCCCGGCGCCGCTATGGCATGACGCTGAACCGGCCGCCGCCTTCAGAGCGTTGCTGCATAGGTATTTATGATGTTAATGCAATATGGCGGTGGACGCTCGGTTACGATTCCGATGTAATTGTTATAACTTTTTCAATCTGGTAGGGTACCTATGTCTCAGTAACAGCCGGTCTGGATTTTGAAAAACGCTGACGGCAATGGGCTTCAGCTGTATCCAGACCTCTGTAAAACCCATAATAATAAGAGGTTAACTAAAGAGACATAATACTCAGTCTAAACCCCATGTTATACGGGTAACCTCTGCTTAACCTTTAGGGAAATTGAGGCGTGAAATTATAATTGAAACGATTAACTCAACGTCACTCTCTCTAACAGGTATGTCCTCGCTCTTCCACCGCCAGCACTGCGCCCTCCTGAACCAGAGCCGTCACCGTCTTCCCCCCCATCGCCTCCGTCGCCGTCCCCCTCGCTAGCCCGCCTCGCTAGCGCTGAGGCCCTTCGTCTCCGCGCCCACGACGCCCTGCTGCAAGACCGCGTGGTCCTTCAACATAACAACAAGGTCCACACGTAACCTGAAGCGAGCCAGTGGGAGTTCGACCCCTACGTATACGCACCTGGACATTCTTAAATGCGTTTCTGTAAGGATCCATTGGGATGTGTCTGTGTATGTTGATAGATCCTCAGGATAATCTATTCGATGTGGTTTTTTTAAACAGTAGATTAGGTTTTGGAAGGTTGGGTCACACTAATTGCCTACATAGGTTAATTTTAATTCTGCGATCCTATGATCGCAGAACTAAAATAATCTGCACCCTATCTAAGTTCTATAACTTAGATAGGGTGCAGATTGCAAACGGGATCTGACAAAAAAAAAAATCTGCACTCCACAACCATGAATTTGATTGTTACTGCAGGCTCAGGTTTGCTCCTCCAATACCTGTAATAAAAGCTTATGAACCCATGGGCCCACGTCTACAACACATTACATTCAAACAATACATTACTACAAATGACACTATCAACATACATTGAACGTACCAATGTTGACCATTTGCAGCAGCATAAGTGGTTCTCTAGTTCGCGTAATGTTAGTGACTGCACAGTTTTGTTTACAGTGAAGTTTCAATATACGAAAACAATAAATAGTACATAATTCTTGTAGCTTATTTAGGTTTATAATTGACTATCAGTATCATTCTGGTTTTTAAAGCTACAAACCGATTAAAATAATCGGCCCAATTATAATAAGATGCACATCTTTAAAAATCATGCTCTATCAGCAAGTATGCGTTTAGTTTGAAAATTATTATGTACTTACTATATGTATTTATGTTGCGTTTCATGAAGTTTTCTAGAAAATCAACGTAGTACCTATTTTCACGGTCCTGTATGCATTGGCTTACATTTGTTTACCAAGAGACACAAGCACTGTGTAGTGACATAATGAGTGTTATGTTTTCTTTGAGTGAAACTAGTCAAATATAAGTGATCAAAGAAATGGAAAGTCATGCGAACGACGTTATAATGCCGGTCCCCGTTTGGGAACACACTTGGGGCACACATAATGTTTCAAAGATTTTAATTTGGTTACTGAAATGTGTTAAAAAACTACAAACTTTATAATGTAGTATTATGCCATTGTGTGAAGACCATGCTATATTATTAAGACGTGTGCCTTAACGTTCGACGTTATACTTATTTATAATATTATTATATGAAACTATTGTTTTCTTTACATTCCATCAGATCTCAACGTGTATTGTAGTCATGTAATTTAGCAATAGTTATTGTTGTAAATAGACACGTATTATTTAAGACACAATTATATTGATAAGAGCAGGTTTCTGTAATACTGTAGTTATTTTATAGCGTGTTGATTTGACTGATTTAATCCACTGAATAATTATAGATTCATAAATACATCTAGTAAATTAAGTACTTGCTTATGTAGACATAAATATTGAAGTAACTTGATTAATGAACACAGTTTTGAAATATGTACCATTATTATAAATAAGACCTCTGTCAATATTTTTGCGCAGTTTCACAACTATATGCAAATGTATGAAAATGGTGTCCAGTGTGTTTTGAATGTAAATATTGAATAAAACTTAATCGTGTCTATGACAAGGGGTGGGCCAAGCAGTTAGTGGATAAAATAATTGTAATTTGATTACTGTTTCATTTGTTAGTGTATTTCCTTTGCTGCATAAAATATTAATTAATATTCGGTAAATAAAGTCAGTTTTACAGCTGACTCCATTTTCTCTTTAGATGTTTCATGTTATCTCACATCTGAAAAAATAAGATGAGTCGTATTCGTGGTACAAATATTATTTGGGTATTCCACTTACTTCTTAGGGCTCTTTCTCTCGTACATTGCGTAGTTGCTTGCAAGATAATAATGCTGCGCGGAATTATATTTTGCACACCATTCGTCCACTCTGTTGGTAATGCATTTTAATTCATTATCAATGAAAACTATTCGAGTATTTGCATTTCTGTCTGCGCTACTACTGTTCCTAGTAATAGTGAAGTACGTCCAAGATCCTGACGACACATGGATCTGTAGAAAACTGTTCGATCACAGTGTGTCACACATTCTAGTATGATCTAGAATGTGTGACACACTGTGGTCGAACAGTTTTTTGTATCTTTCATTTTATTATCTTACATTATTATGACCGGTACATTCTCGTTGGGAATGATTAACGCCTAGTACGCTAGCGGTGAGGCCCCGCCTCTGGTCTGAGCAGCTCAGTGTATATAGTGTAAATTGTAGCGTTTAGTTATAGTAGTGCACTTACACGCGTTATGTACCAATGTATTAATATTTATTGAAACGATTAGTAGTAGTCAGTTTGCAATAATGTGTCAGTGTAGTTGTGTTAATAAATACAGAGTAATAACTTTTATGCTGTTTTTGTGGCCACCTTACCCATCCTCTTCCTACTATATTTAAATTGACAAAAAATGACATAATACTCATATAGTTGCAAAGTTCGGCCAAAAAATCAATGATTAGCAGTGCGCTGCGGTCACGTCGCAATTGATCAGTGGCCGCAAAAAGCCAACGAAAGACGTCATCTTTACAATGTCTCCGCTTTCAATACGAAGCAGAATAAAGAGGGTTGAATCTGAGAATTTCCAGAGTCATCTGCTTAATATCACGACATCTTTTCTTTACCTAGAAGCTCAAAACAATCTGTATACTTCACCACCTTTCTATTTACCGATCGCTAAATCTTTAATAATCAAAAGAACTTTCTGTTCAATCCTCCTTCTCTCCAGCCCCTCACATTAGGGTGTGCGAGAGATGTGCGCACATCAGCTTCTCCGTCAATTGTTCCACAAAAAACTCAAGTGTTTGAAGAAAGATTAATTTGGTAAAAATTTGGGAGTCTGCCGGGGAGCGAATTAAGCCAGACCACACATGTCGATGTAGATACCTAATAAAGCCGTTTTGTCTGTTGGTATCTACTCTTACTTTTAGAGTTTTCGGGATTACTTAATATGTACATAATTTGGTTACAAACACCACATTGTCATGTCGCCGTAATTCGTCTATGGTATCAAAAAAAAACGGGTTGCACTCCGGGAGTGCCGGCAGAAGTGAAAACTTGATTATTAACGTTTACGTTTACGTTTAACATACACGAACATTCGCGCAAGCGCCCTGCGCTGTCTAAACGAAACAGTAGGCCCAGGCATACATTTTCGCCGCGCCGTAGAGAGGGGATAGCTGTCTACTCTCCATCCGTCTTACGCTTTCTCGATCAGGTCACGTGTCCTGACGCGCACGTGTCCTGACGCGAGTTTAAGATTTTATACCCATTACAGAAAAAGTGCTCAACGCCGCTAAAGAAGTTTTCACTTCAAAAAATATTTATTGTAAGCAGATTTTCTGTTTTAAACACATAATAATGTGGATTACATACCTATTGGCATAGAAGAATGTTTCTGCTTATTATCCTTAAGAATTATTATGATTCCTTAGTCTTCTCCTGTGCACCCACTAGTGGTTATAGTGGTCTGATCTTCACTGGAAACTGCGAAGAAGTGTATACGTATAGTGCACTGGTGAAGGATTCACCAGAAAATACTCTACTAATTACAAATGTCTGAAAATAGCACAGAGTATATAATAGTCTTGTCGCGGGAATGACAGATCAATCCTCTGTCATTTTCTGACATGTATCTATACCTATAGAGGTATTATTATCAGAGATACAATTTCGAATTTAGAACGTTCGTATTTTGATCTTAGTTTCATCTTAATCTGTCAACATGGCCGGTTTTTCTACAATTTTGACAAGTTATTGACGTTGAGTCGATACAGAGCCGGTGCTATATCAGAAAAAAAACTAATTTAAAAAATAATTTTAAAAACAAGCTTTTATTTAAAATTATTACAATTTTGAGTATTGGGCATTGTATTGTCATCAGAACTAAAGGTGTATACAAAATTTCAGCTCAATCGGATATCAACAAAATTAAATGGTTGAAAAATGGTTTACAAATTTTGAAAGGACAACTTACTTACATATTTACCATAGAGCAACACGGGTACCTGACGGAAGGGGAGACGCCATAGCGTATTTTTTCAATACAGAAAAGTCTGTCATTTTTTGCGGGGGGAAATACACACACAAACACACTTTTCAATGCCCCACACAAAAACAATCGTCTGTCGCTACGAAACTCACACATAGAAATAATAACAATACACTAACAATTTCGTACACACATCATAGATACATTTTGTGTCATAACAGTGTAACGACATGATGCAACTACATTGACAAACATTGCTGTAACAGCTGTCGATACGCATTATCGATAAATTAAAGAACTCTGTTAGGGAAATCAGGTTTTTACTTTATTTATGTTATTTATTACTTTTTCAACAGTTGTCAATTAAAAAATAATTAAAAGCATGTAGGTATAATTTAAAAATAATTTAAAGCATGTAGGTATAATTTAAAGTCAAAGTCAAAACATTTATTTCAATTAGACCATTTACAGGCACTTTTGAATTGTCAAGGAGTCGGTCAGTTAGTCCGAAAGCTGAAACTAGTTGCTCGTTCCAAAACGGAGGTAGGCCTCTATGGAGAAGAACGAGCAAGAATCTCCACGGCATTCTTTTAAATTAGGTTTTTACAAAATCCTGGTTACATTATTCTTGTTGATTCTACATGTGAAAACAATGAAGATGAATATAAAACAGTAGTAAAAAATAATAAAAATAAATATGTAAGTCATAGCAGATAAGAGATGACCAATCCTTTTGCAGCCCTCTTTTGCAGGATAAAGATAGAATTTATATCTGCAACCATTTATGGATTTATCTATTACTGGTTTTTAGATTTATCACCTATGTGGGTTTGCTTTTGTCATTAAGTAAGTAATTCTTGTATCAGCATAATTTTCCATTAACATACTACTAACTACAACTTAGTCTTTAGTTTTTGCAAATGCAAATGTCACACATCGACTGATGGTAAGTAAATATTTTTATCGATAACAAACAAACAATTTACAAAATAACAACACTATCGCACTTGGTGACAGTGACTTAACAGTGGACCATTTGGTCATATGTTTCGACAGAGGGGAACGCCTGCCTATGGCGTCTCCCCTTCCGTCAGGTACCCGTGTTGCTCTATGATACTTACATACGAACAGTGCAAGCTAAATAAAAGCTTGTAAAAATACACACAACGTAATAGACAACGAAGTAAATAATCAGTACCAGCCCAATTAGGGACTCCATATAATAAACCTATCTTCAAATCCAAAACCCAAACAATAGGTACAAAATTGTTATGAAATTCAGTATAGGAGACCGAATTACGAGTACATTACCAACCTACTTACATAGGCATTCAATAGTTAAAGAGTTCTTAACTCGACCGGGAGCCGTCGTCAACGTGGCGTGGCGTTGCGTCGATCTGCTTAGCGGCGCTCAGCCCTCCCGTAATCTCCTTAAACTGTTACTTATTGTTCACGACGACGTTGGGGGTGAGGTAAGAGGAGGCAAGCGGGAGGATCACGCCCACTCGGCAAATGTCTTCGACGAGCTTGTAATTGGTGAACATCTGACACATTTATTTCGCACTTTCAAAGATACTTTGTGTGAAATGAGTTTGGTAGAATTGTAATTTTAAGAGGTGCTCGGTGGAATTGTATGAGACTTATGTGCCTACGAGTGTTTGTACATTATGTGTGAGAGGGGTTTGTGTACTTTTGAGTCTAAATTGATTTTGGTTAAAAGAAGATCCGCTTTATCCTCGTAAATTTAACAGTCACTTAGACTGCTTTGTAGCTCGCATGACTCATGTATTACATAAAGTAGATTTTAAAATTCTCCAAGTCCTGTTTAGGTAATTTTAGTAAATACATAGTACCTATTATAGTTTGCTCCTTGTTCGAAGAGATTTAATAATAATGTTACACAACATAGTAACATCTATAGAGTTGATTCCAAATCTGCTTAAAAGTTGAAAGGAAAACCTACAGTAATCGGGGGGCACGGCAGTGCCCCCGCCAAAGTCGAGCGCGAAGCAAACACTGCCGTACCATCCTTTACAGGAACCATTTCGCCGCATTTTCAGGCCCCTATTTGAGAACCTCTGGATAAGACCAGAACGCAGAAATTTTCGTCATCCAGTAAGCTATAATCATATACTTAAAATCCAAAATTTCAAGTCTGTAGGTCATTTAGTTCCGAAGTTAAGCGAAAGCAAAGTTTCGCATTTATGACACTCATTCACTCACTCATGATCATCAAAATAGAACTAGTACTTCCCATAAACTCAGAGAGCTGAAATTTGGTACAGAGTTAGGGTTTAATGGCCACATAAAGGGAAAACTATAAAAACTAGGGTAATCGAAGATCTGGAGTGGACCTGGCGACCCTGATTAGAAAAAATAAGAGCCCAACCAAACTATTAGAGATCGCGACATACCGCCTTTACAAAAAATATTCAACTTGGTGGGCCGCTTCATTAAAAGAAAAAAGAAAAAAAAACTGTGTCAAATAAGAAAATCTAATAAAATAAATCAATATACGTTTCTACAAAAAGAAGTGAAATCCCACCAAAAACATTCTGTAAAAAACTAGCCAAGTCTCGATGGAGCTGCTTGTTTATCTCTAAAAAGTAATGAAATCTAAACAAAGTCGTGCCAAGTCTAAGGTTCCTTACTGCGATTTCTTTATTATTATAGTTAATGTTGTATGACTTGGCCGTTGAAGGGTACAAAACCAGGTGCTCCAAGACACCATTGCAACAATCTGTCGCCAGAACCGCTACCCATTGACGATGGAAAATTGCCACTTGGAAAACGTTGATTCAATAACCAGTCAATTGAATCATTGATAGAAGTCCGTCTGTACGTCTATTTTATGTTAGATCGATGGTCGATTTGATGCTCCAAAAAGAAGAGAGCAGAAGTCAGCATGTACTGCACAATCAACAACAGCCTAAAATGAGACACTAGCGTCCAATTATCAATACCATTAAGGGCTATTATCTCGCTTAACAAACATAGGTAGTTACAACAGATATAACATTACGTGTAAACAAAATTGACTTGTACATACTAACGTATAAAGAATGTTCAACGGCCAAGTCACACAACATTAACTTTAATAATAAAGAAATCGCAGTAAGGAACCTTAGACTTGGCACGACTTTGTTTAGATTTCATTACTTTTTAGAGATAAACAAGCAGCTCCATCGAGACTTGGCTAGTTTTTTACAGAATGTTTTTGGTGGGTTTTTATTTTTCTGTAATCTGTCACCGGTGTTTCCACATTTTTACGACACTGAAAAACCAATCTATGCAGACCTATTGGGCAGGCATGCAAGTACTTTAAAGATGCTACTAAGCACGGATTTGACTTTGACTTTAATTTTCCCTCGGACGAAGTCGTGAGCAAGAGTTAGTCATCTATACATATAATAAAATCGAAGCGAAGTCAAAACTGTACATTTAATATTTTTGAAAAAGAGTAATTGCTATGAGGTCGGGGAGTGATTCTAATGCCGAAAATATGTTTTTTAGAATTTTTGTCTGTTTGTCTTTTTGTCTGTATGTTTGTTAGAGCATCACGCGAATACTGCGGGATAGATTCTGTTCAAAATTTTTATGAATATTTCACTTTGGCCAAATTAGTCCATAGGCTATAAATTATCACGCTATTTGCTTTGGGGGGTGAGCAATGTTTCATTATGACTATGCAGAAACAAACTTTGACGCGGACGAAGTCGCGGGCAGAAGCTAGTTAATTAATAATAATATTATTGTAGATACTGTAATATTTATACTGACCTTCACCTGAACTTACACTCATTAGTGAAAGAACTGTAAAAATATATTGAAGGCTGGTATATGACGTATATAGTTAGGCCAAGATAGGTATGGAACGACAGGCAATGTAGGCATTATGTCAGAACTACTGAACCAAATGTGTGACATGGTTTGAGTGGGACAGTAAAAGGCTGGTATAAGTCCAGGTTTCCCCACGATGTTTTTTCTTCACCGAACGAAATATCGGTAATCAATCATTATCAATAGTAATCATCAGTCATTATTGAGTCCGAGAGTTGTTTCTGTAAGAGGTACCAATTCTGGTGAAAGATAAAATCTTTGTTATAACCAAAAAGATAGCGATAATATTCGTCCGTGTCTCACGTTCGTCCGCTCCTAACTCAGTTAACTTCATGATGGACTTGGATAACAACAGCGTGTGCACAGAGGATTAATATCGAAGACTGTCTGTAAAGCGCTTAAAGATCCTTTCATTTTGAGGTTGAGTTGCTCTTGTAAGCCTGTTTTAGGCTACAATAGTGGGTACATCCTATTCTTATTCATGGATGCAGCGAGGAGGTGGATGAGATGACTTGATAACTGGCATAATTATATTCATTTACGTTTCAAGTGGCTTTTGGTCAGTACTGGCCACTGCTTTCACAGTCGTACACTCAGAGCTACCTACATAATATTGTCGTAAACGCCTGCAAAGATATAAAACCAAGGGGATGAGTAGCTAGGTACCTACTCCTTTGTTACGTACCTACTAATTACGATAATCTGCGGTCAGTAACACGCTTAACGGTGTTATCTATATCTATACATATAATAAATCTGTAACTGGTCGCTGTCTGTACATGGGAGATTTATGAGAAAACCTTTTTTTGGGGGCATTTATAGAACCCAAAACAATGATTTTTAGATTTCTTTTCTGTTTGTCTGTTTGTTGGTTTGTCTGTTTGTCGGTTGTCTGTTTGTCTGCCCGTTGAACACGCTAATCTCAGAGACGGCTCAACCGAATGAAGTTGTGTATTATAGTATTCAGTAATGTATTGGGGTACCCTTTACTCAACGTTTATTGTTTGTTTTATTTAAATCGGATCAAAACAAAAAATGATATATCAATTTAAAGATCGATCGATCACAAGATGAAAGGCAGGATGGTAGTTTATATTTAGTAGATGTCCGCTAAGAAAGGATTTTCCAAAAATTTCTCCCCCAAGGGAATGAAACGGGGCCCGGGGGTCCGACATTTACGCGGACGAAGTCGCGGGCAGAAGCTAGTTTTGAATATATCTCTTTTGTGATCATCATTAAACCCATTTAAAATCACAGCCTTAAGTCTGATAATAATTTGAAAAATGTATAATAGATAAGTATTTTATTTAATGGTGCTGTATCTGAAACATCTGTTGTAAATTGACAATATCAACTGACGCACAATGCTCAGCGAGATGTCAGGAGTCGCGCTACTACAAGAGAAACAACAGAAGTATGAAGTTTAAGTATTGTATTATAGCTGTATTATTAAAAACACTCGGTATATTTCGGCTACAAGGTGCTTGTCTGTCTACCTTTATATTTTCTGCTAATACCTATACTATGGTGAATCTGCAATTTTAATTATTTGACCTTACTTAGGTAGATGCCTACTAAGTATAATAATGTTAGGCCCTTCTCTGCAACATCACTGTTTGCACTAAGTGTAACATTGGTGAGTTTTATTAATAAAATTGAACAAAATATTTGACAGACCTACCTTACTGTACATATTTTAACCGTGTAACAAGTCATCCAATAAAGCAGTCGAACACTCTTTTTACCCGACTACAGAGGGTTACAACATTTTGACTTACTGCCATATCTCTGCTCTGTGTCTACTCCCCAGGACGCGAAAACAATGCTCCTTCACCGCTGTGCCTGTCGCAGACATGCAACCATTGTTCCTTGTTTTAATTACTTACCGGAACACAATAAATACCTTTTTAAAGAAGTATGTGTTTCGATCGGGTTAGTAATGAGATTGGTGGAATTATGGTTTAGCGAAATAAGATTGTCGACTGTCTTTAAAGTCTTTGCAGCGCATTTTTTCCGTTTTCATATCTTACGTACAAATCTTAAAAATGGTACTAATTTTCCTGTTACTTTTTAACGACTTCAAAAAAAGAAGGAGGTTCTCAATTCGGCCGGTATTTTTTTTATTTTTTTTTATGTGTGTACACCGATTACTCCGAGGTTTCTAGTCCGATTAGTGTGATTCTTTTTTTGTTCGATGCAGTATACTTGCCATTTGGTCCCATAAAAATTTCATCCAATTTGGTTTAGTGCTTTTTATTTAGTGAGCATTTTTCTAAATTAAATATATCGCGTGAGGTATTGTTCGAAAGGGCTTTTATTAAGGCTTTCAAACATTAACACACAAGCACTAAAAAGTGAAAAATAAAAAGCTTTTTTACAAAAAAGACAACCGCCTTCAAAAACTACAAAATAAAAAATAACTTTAGTTTGGAAGTCGGTGGCAATACCTACAGAACAAAAAACAAAACCAAAGCCGCCGACTTCCATACTAAAGTTATTTTTTATTTTGTAGTTTTTGAAGGCGGTTGTCTTTTTAACTGCTTTGTTGAAGTACCTATTAGTTTTTCATTGCAACAGCATTAAAGGTCATTCAATTTCATACTTTAGGGATAATTATTTTATTTGATTACTAGCGACCCCTAATCATTCACTGTTGAAAATAGTCTTTTCTCTGAACAAGTAGGTACTTAGGTCCTTACTGGACTTTGGCAATCACTGCTCATTCAAAAAATTATCGATCACAGTCGTAAAAATACCAGACACAAAACATGATAGTATTATGATACATCTCTTCCTAAATCTATAAGATTTTGACGATTTTGATTTTTTTTTTGTCAAAATCTTAGGTACACCTAAGATAATTTACAAAGACTTCAACAAGAATATTTAGACTGGTAGAAAATGCCCAAGGCATTAAGTCCGCCTTTGTACAATGTATTTTTGTTACTTGTGCATAAAGTTTAAATAAATAAATAAATATTTTACCTAAGTTTAGTACTTAAAAGTATTCAAGAAATTCAAAAGGAGTAATCAATTGAAATGACAATTTAAATGTCCCGAGGTACCCAAAACAACAACCAAAATAAGGCTCTTTCTAATTCTCAGACCATATTTGAGTCCCGTTCGTCGTCTCATTATTAGTTTTATATCGTGTATTCTCTCACAAAAACACTCGGATAATCCTTGTTCCCGTACTATTTAATTACATTTTGAACGCCACCCCACTGCAAATAATATTGTAAAATTTTATTAAAGATACTTCACAGAATTTCCGAGTGATTCTTGGTAAGGTTACTTAAACAAAATGTTGGGTACTGTAATTATTTTTCGGATTTTGTTGGAGAATTACTGTAAAGGGTTGAAAATTTGGAATTTTCTGTTTGTTATTTGAGTTTTAATATTAAATGTGTATGAGTTTGTGGTGTTTGGGTAAGAATTTCAAATAATGTTTGTTAAAGATGAAACTGAATCAGATGGGTGGGAAGAACCATCACATTCATTGTCATTGCTGAAAGCAGAGGATAAACAGAGCTAGTTACTCAGACTATCCCAATGATTAGGTCGTCACCCAAATTGTGAAAGAGATGTATGTGTGACATATTTGAATGATTGATCACCGGAAAACAGTGAATCCAAGACGTCTGCAAATACTTAGCAAACCACGAATCCAAGATGAAATTATCGTTGTAACAGCGGCTTATGACCGGAATCAATACGCGATGATGGCAATAAAAGCTAGATGTTTGCTGTCCCCCCCCCCCTGCGAGCGCGTCACCCTCGCCCCGCCCCCGCGGCGCCCGGCAATTTAGCCGATATTAAGTTTATACAGCGATTTGTACCCTTCTTTACACCGGCCTAGGTTTCGGAGCGACGGGTACAACGATCGAGAAACAAAGTCATGACTTACTTAAGTATTTTTATTTTATGGTTGGCTTATCGGTAAAGATGCGATTAGGATACTGAATTCAAATAAACTTTATCAAAGTTTAATATTTATTGAAGTGAAAACTTCTTTAGCGGCGTTGAGCACTTTTTCTGTAATGGGTATAAAATCTTAAACTCGCGTCAGGACACGTGCGCGTCAGGACACGTGACCTGATCGAAAAAGCGTAAGACGGATGGAGAGTAGACAGCTATCCCCTCTCTACGGCGCGGCGAAAATGTATGCCTGGGCCTACTGTTTCGTTTAGACAGCGCAGGGCGCTTGCGCGAATGTTCGTGTATGTTAAACGTAAACGTAAACGTTAATAATCAAGTTTTCACTTCTGCCGGCACTCCCGGAGTGCAACCCGTTTTTTTTATTTATTTATATGTGCGCAGAATGGTGAAAAGAAGGGACTCTAGGTAGTAGATTGCCAGATTTTCCTCACTGTCAGTTGCAGAGAAGTCTTATAACAGCTTTGGAATACTTACTTATGCAACATTTGCACGGCAGTGTATTATAGTGCATTGCAGCACGGCGTGTGTTTCACGCCGTGCTGCTAAAAATGTTTTAGTTTCTGGAGAGCAGCTTGAAACTGGCTGGATATGGCAGTGGAGTTTTGAACCACCATTGTCTGCAACAGAAGAACAAAATATAATAATGTTGTAATATTGAATTTAAATTATCAGAAAAAGGAAAGAAGAAAGGCTTGTCGCTGAGTGTCCGTTCCTCCTTAAGCCTCAGTTGGTGAACGTTATTATTGGGTCAATTGCCCCTCCCCTAGCGATATTAGTTCCACGCCCGCGGCTGATCGGCCAAACTCACCTTATATTCATTATTACAGTATTATATTCAATATACTTTTATGTATTCAGCGGTGGATTAACGATTGATTGAATTTTTATGTGACTGCTGTGAATGCTATGATTCTTCTTCTTTTCATTTAAACCAGTATGTATAAGTCGACTGATAAACACGGCTCTTTTAATTTAAATTACTCGATTACGTTTAGCAGGTAAGGTAACACCCCCAATAATCGACACTTTAACGTGCGCAAACAAGCATTTTTTTAAATATTTTCTTACTTTATGATATTATAAGGTATTTTGGAGCATTGGGCAACGCTTCAGACTTCGTTGCGTAATATTTGAAAGCAAACATAAGTTTTATATAAATAAATAAAGTAATAATATATCGAAATAAATTAACGTTTTTTGGTCTAGTGATCGACAGCAGAATTCTATTTTTCGACACCCGGTAATCGACATGTTCCAGTAATCGACATCCAATAATCGACATATTCCTAACACTTCTAAACAATAAATCCCAATAGAAAAGCCGAGATAATCTAGTATTATATGTGACGAAATAAAAACTTAGTCTTAATCAGTATTTTGATCATTTTAATCAACAAACAATCTTATAATAAACAAATAGTGGCTAGTAATTCGTAGGTTTCTAAATAAATACACTTTTGCAATATAATACATCATTTAAATGTTAAACAATAAATGTAGAAGATGTGTCATTTGGCTTCGGTTTAGTATCCGCCTTTTCTTGTTTTTTTATTGTTTTTATCTGTTAGTTTTTTCTGTTTTTTGTTTTTCTATCTTCCTCAATTTTAATCGTTTTCTTTTTTCTCTTTCCTTGGATTTAATTTCTAATTTTTTCACCTTTCTGACAACTTCTATTGCCTGTATTATTTGAAAAAGTGTGGAATTTTTTTTTGGTGCCATAAAAAACATTTATGTCGATTATAGGAACATGCGAAAAAAAAAACTCCAGTTATCGACAAGCGTGTTTTCATATTATATTATAAACTTACAATTGCAAAGACATTACTAAAAACTAAAGAATTTGGGTTCTAACTTAATAAATAATTTAGATGCTCGGTCAAGCAAAACAATTAAAAGTTATGGGCATTATATCTTGCTCACCTCCTTAGCGATTTCGCTAATGAAACGGGAATTTATTTAGAGATCTCTGCCGGTTGGTATGTTCAGCTACGCCATTTTCTTTAAAACAGCCGAATCTATGAAATATCTTTCGCAATGATAGCTAGATAATCCTTAACTATGTTTATGGTTCAAATACGTTCCGAAGCGAGACTCAACTCTTGTTTTTTTTCGTTAACTTTTTAAGTGTCGAACACTGGGGCTCTGTCGAACACTGGGTGTTTTACCTTAGAGTGGTACAGGTTACATTATTCCTAGAAAACATAGCAATCTTGTTGTCGATTCAAACTCGTGTTGTGCCGAGCATGGTAAGAGAGTTCACATTTTCATGTGAGCCGTTGCTTTGGCCTTATGGCCTTACTTAATATTAATCTAGGTGCAGTAACTATGTAGATACGTGGACTCATAAACGTAGAACAGTGCAGTAAGAAGTGCAAAGATCTCTTATTATTTGCTCCCCACCCACACAATATTCCAAAGACGCCTTCAATTTAATAAAAGTGGAGCGATTCGATGGCTTTTCACTATTACTCAAAGTAATTGACTAATCGAAATTTATTCCGTCCCCAAGGACCAATAAATTAAATCAACAATGACTTCTCACGAAAGTCAATATTCACTGAATTGTAGTTAATGTGCAAATATGCGCACGTACAGCTGACCGGGCACTTTGTACCGGACTGTTCGCGAATTAACCGGGTAATGTGAACAGGGGTTAATGATGATGTTGTGCCAATAGTTTGGCGTGGGAAAAGGGTCTCATTGTGTACCAATTATTTAGTTTTCAATGCAATTGTATTGTAAGGAGTTAATTTATTTGAATGCCAATGGCACTGTGATTGGTTGAATTTGATCATAATTTTGTTATTGGGAAAATTTTGAAAGGTTGTTGATAAATTAAGCGATGGTAGTTTCAAACAGATATAATTCAATAATTCTGTTATGCTTAAGAAGTACGCATATCTGGGTTTTTGTAAAACTAAAATACCTACAGTCCTAAGCTTTGGACAAATTCAAATAAAGTTCATAAAAACCAAAGGCAAATAGAGCGACTGTAAATAAGATTCTCAAAAGACTCAATTGATTAACGAGTAATACGATACAGTTAAGCGAGCCTACTATCGATATAATACCATATTATCGATACACAATATTATCGATATGCACAATATTATCGCGCCGTAGCACGTGAGCACTCGACGCGTGAGATTCGCCGCGTGGCTGATAATAATGATGTCGTGATAGTGTATTGATGTCGTGATGATTATCTGTTTATACACCTGAGGCCTGAAGACAGAGGGTTTCTGCTGATATTTGCTTTGATAGAGAGGCACCCTTTTATTTGAACGTAATAACCATTTTTTACGTCATTTGTGTTTGTTTAACAGTCCCAGTTTACAGTTTTGAAGAAAGGTCAAATAGAAATACTGTATGTTTGACATCATTCTTTTAATCTAAATAGTAAATTAACACATACCGCAACATATTGAGCATCACTTATGTCCCTGGTGCTTCAATCGGTCATCGCACAATCCAATATTATCTTTTCTTTAACAACAATTTATCAACGCCATTACGTTTTATATAAACATAAAAACTGTACATACATTTTACGACTACAACAGATAGGCGTCAGCTGTTGTTTCCCGCCACATGATCGATGGTGTAGGTAATAACACCATTATCACTATATTAAATTTACACCTCTATGACGTCACAAATTATCAGAAAATGAGCTTCATTACACTCGATTGATAAGGTTCGCGATATGAATGTAATTGGTCCTTAATATTGCGTTTATTGTTTTAGGGCGAGATATTGTATATATTGGCCTTTATGAGTAATCGCTTTCGGATAATAATGTAACGAAGTTGTGTTATTATGAGATAGTCGTGAGTACTATGTACTGTTCTCATAATTACCTACATAGATGGATCTTTCTCATGGATATTATTTTGAAAGTAGGTTATAGGCTGAGGGTTCATTCCAGGGATATAGACAGCTTTTCTCTTCCCGCTATGATAAATATAAAAGTGAGCACAAATGCTTTGTTTAGTAAAACGATGACGCATATAATAACTTGAACAATTCTCCTGGAGATCCGTAATACAGGGTCTCCTTAGTACGGACTCTAATCTCTCGCAAAGGAGCTTTTGTAGGTATTCACTTATTATTTTAATCCTGAGGTGATAATTTATTAATTTGTTTGTTAACAAATATACATATAAAATAGGTATAATATATTGAAAATGATGCAAACATAAACTCATAGCTTTTCCGTGCTTTAATTATAATGACCATTTATTTTAATGTAACTTAGTAACTAGAGTGAAGGTGACGAACAAAATATCATTCCACAAAACGAATAAGTTTAAGCCTGTAAATATTATGGGTATATTGGTGATTTAAAAAGCGGCCACGTTCTGGCCGTACTTACCTACGAGTCGAACATGCACAAAAAGGGCTCCGTACCACAGTACAATATTTAACATATTGTTTATTTTGCAGAATGAACGCAATATTATGTCAGATATTGTATAGGTTACATCCGGAGTTGTCTACTACGTGAACTACATACAAAAAATACACGTTTCTTATATAGTCAACATAAAGTTAAACAAATAAAGTGGTTTCTTTAGTTTTTCACTTCATTTTAAATTTTTGTAATACTAAAATCTACCTAGGTACTTATTATAATTTAAAAGATCCAGCCCTGTGACAGACGGATGGACCGACGGATATACAAACAAACAGTGGAATCTTAGTTATTGAGTACGGGACCCCAAAAAACAAAATATGAAAAATAATTCGCTTATGGCAGCTATTTAAAAAATCATACTCGATCGTCAATTTGCCAATACACTCCGCCGTGTGACCCCCCGAACAAAGTCGGCTGCAAGCCAGCATGCACATAATCTGCAACGTTAACGAGAGGCATACAGCGCTTAATTGGACAGGTACACCAAAGATATACAGCGTGTTCTAAAGTAAAACTGTTTCTAAATTTTTTTTATTACTAAAAACTTCTCCTTGCAGGTAACATGCTTTTTGGTTTAATTCTGTTATGAAACATTGGATTGGTTTTTAAATAGTTTTTTATTATCTTTCACGACATTTCTGGCGAAATGTGTGTGTACTACCTATTAGTACTCTTTTGCCTAACCCTTTAATGAAAACAGACGAGACTGTTCTCTTACACGTGACCTTCATTGCAAAGAGACAATAAATAAAACAGTGGTAAATGACTACAATCACCATGTTGAAATAAATAACTGATCGTAAAGATAAATAATAAACCTTGCACAATTAACATTTTTAAGCGGTGATAAAATTAGTTTTCGACACATATCGTCGCGTATACGACGCAAAACGATTAAGTATTACTTATGGTCATCATTTCGTAGACATAAACTAGAAGAACAAATCAATTCTGACACATAAGTACCAATATTAAGTTGCACTGAATTTTTGCCTCTTGGTAATTCTGCGTGGACGGATTTCAAAACAGTGCAGTAATATTTAAGTGTCATCCTGTATGGTTGCATTACTTAGCCAATCGAAATAATTGGTGTATAACGATCAATTAGACGGCTTCCTGCAACACGTTCATACTGTATCACATAGTAGTGGTCCTTTGAAGCGCGTCGGATCGAAGGACCAGCGAACACAATGATTCGGTATCTCCTGTCTTTGGCCGGTTTAGTGGCTACTGTCACGGGATATGGTGAAGGTAACAGTAAAAATACCTATCATGTTATCCTATTAAGTTTCAGCTACATTTTCTGTATTCAGATTCGACTAAAAAATTAACAGTTTACTAAGCTGGCACCGACTTCATTAACAATAATTTCATTTTCTAAGGTTAGCTGCTTGATTTAATTGTGAGATGTGTAATTAATATGTCCAAATCTTTTATCAGATCCTCGCGTGGGCCGGCGGGGCACGCCTATACCGGGCCCGCTTAGCTCTGTCGGCGGTGGCGGCGAGGAGTCACCCCCAATATACCGGCCGGGCAGCCAGGCGTAAGATTTATTTACTCGTACATAATAAACAACTATATTATGCAACCTATAGCTGATAAACTCAAGTAAAACATTTTATTTAAAAATAACAGCTGATAAATACAGTGAGGTTAGAAATGGCATGCATGACAATATCGAACATAGCGCGAACAATTTTGCTTCGAGCTTCTCTAGTATAAGACGAAGCACTAAGAACTTAACTCACAGTACTCGCAATAAAACTTGTCGTTTAAACAGCTACGTAGTCTCTCAATTCGTGAAACCGAAGGCTCCTCACCAGTACTGGGAGGAGGAGACTTCTCTGACCATCATCCCGGAGAACAAGAACTGTCTGCTGTGTGAGGCGCAGGACACGGGCGCCTGCCGGGCTATGCCGTCGTGCGTGTTCTGCGAGCCCACGGTCACCGCCTTATGTGAGAGAAGCACGCCTTGCCTTAGATGTACTGGTAAGGATCAGATTCTTACATAAATATTTTTACTGTAAGGACCAGCTATCTGAGACCTGCGAGTCGACAAAAAACTACATTAAGAAAATATAACACAAAAAAGTGTTAAAAGGAATTGGACTGTTCTACGATCAATATTGCTACTTGACCACACTTGATTCATGGATTTGTAATTATATCAAAATCATTAGATAGTTAAGATGCTTACAGTGGAATGTGTATCGTCTATGTACTTCATTTAACCCAAAAATATAATACTCACAATGCTGTATCGATAGTTTCCGACAAGTGTTCGTTTGTGTTTTCTTGCTATAGCTCTTTCGTCAGGCGTCGACAATAAGTTCCAATTTATGAATAATTTTAGATTTCCATACCTCATAGAAAAAAAAATGGTACTTATATTTTTTTATTTATATAATATGTGTGCGTATTTAAAGCATACGTTAGTTATATGCTACATTATGACCTTAATAGCGGCCCAAAAGCCACTAAAAGAGCTCTTGCTGCTGTTAAAAAAATATATTTTTATTTTCAGTGATCAAGAACCCATTCTTCAAGTGCATTCCTGGCGAGAAGTACATGGACGAGTGCGACTCATGCCGTTGCACTGACGGTCATGACGGGTGGTGCACCAACCAATACTGCGAGTTCCGCTCTCTCTACCTATACGCGATGAAACTCAGCGATGGAGAGTTCTATTGAAAACTAATATATCTAGTACTAACTGCCAGATAGTCGTCAGTCCTAATGATAATCTACTCAAATGTAAGTTAATATTAATAAACGTGAGTCTAGCTTAGTTTTCTTATCTTAACACATATCAGTTTGCAACCCGACATCAACTCTACTATAAAGAAGTAAAAAGAGCGCCAAAGCGAAATATAGGCGCCAGTAAAAATCAAGTGCTCTGGAATAAATTCGGATAAATATGAGATTTATTAAATACTTACGCTATAAAGTTGAGTATCGTAAAGGTTTACATAACCGCAACCCTATGTTTGCAACTACTTTATGAGTTCTTACTCACAAATAAGTTACCCACCGCAGTAACAAATACTCCATCGGTCCGCAAACATCTTCAATCTTGAAATCTTATCAACGTTTTACCGGAAATCCTTCCCAAAAATATCGACTCTCCCTTTAGATTTTACCGTTATATTGGTGTTAAATTCACCATATTCTTCGTCAAAACATTTTAATTACGATTGACAACCCTACAGATCTTGCCGCCACACCTGAATACCCGCACTACACTGAAACGTTGCTAATTGACACAAATATTTACTTCCATACAAATTATTCGGTTATTCATCTATACTTCCGATACGCCACAGACTTATGCCGAAGGAATGAGGTACATATTCGTTTAAAAGGATTAGCAAGACCAAGGTGGGTGGTCAAAAAAGGATTATAGGAAGTAATTACTAGCTACCGTGAGATAGTTCGCCGTAAGCCTCAACAATTTGGATAACACTTTTGAATGTTATTTTTGCAATGAAAGTGAAGTTCTTTGTTAATTGATCTTTAGAAAGTGTATTTAAAGAAGTATCATTATTTTTTTGCAAAGATTATGAACTTAGTTTATTTTAATACAGTAGTTAAGTATCGTTTGTTAGATATTTGAGATAAGGTCAGAATCATAATTATGAAACCTAAATAACTAGTAAGAAACCGATATAGACGTCCCTTTGTTCGTTTTAATTGTTTATTTATTATTTCTAGGATACTAACTAGCAGAAATAAAGTATGCAGATGACAAGCATTGGTCCTTGGATCCACAGAATATTATCAGTCCAGTCACATTACAGAACTTTTTACTTACATTATTCACGTTAGAAAATCTCTAAAAATACTTACCTGAAATATCAATTACATACTAACAATACAACAATTGTAAACTGTCGCACATGGCTACAAAATGACTGCTCGTCTCGCATTACCTGTTTATGTACTCCGATGAATGAGTGTATGACATTGTATGCGACCGGAAACTACAACAATATGCAACAGTTACGGCAATAAGGTTTCCTTTTCCATAGAGTAAGTATAGTGTGAATAGATGCGACTGATTAGAAACGCGAGTGCAGTGCGCACCGACTTTTAATGTGACAAAACATGTCTTACATATTTTGTTGATGATTGTTATTATTAACGAAATTTTTTATGACTTTTCAGCGCAGCATAGCATAGCATAGCAGTCAGATAATGGTAACTTACTGTTGTTACACTATGTGAATGATTACACGTTGACATTATAAATCCAAATGCATCTCGAATGCAAATTATAACAACTATTGTTATAGTTAGGCTGGTATGTCAACAATAAATCTAATAATACTCCTATTCAAATACTTGTCTTCATTGCTCATTTCTGGTAAAGAATGAACCTTAACTAATCTGCCTAGCCTTTTCCCAATTATGTTGGGGTCGGCTTTCAGTCTAATCGGATGGAGCTTAATAGTAATACCAGTATTTTACATGGAGCTGACTTCCACAACCTATTATCTAGGTAATACGATACCCCTTGGTAAGACTGGTTGTCAGACTTTCGGGCTTCTGACGACCTATAACGTCTGTCGAAGATCCATATATGACAGCCGGGACCAACAGCTTAATGTGCTTTCCGAGGCATGGAGGAGTCTCGGTGTATAAGTACCCATCCATGGACCAACCCCGGCAAACGTAGCTTAACCAGATGGAACGATCCGAGCTGCTGTTATTACTTAGCCACGAGCTCCCAGTGAAAAGTGATCCTTAATCTAACTAGTAATTACAGTTACTGTTGTCAGCTCAGCGAGCTTCTACCACGAGAGGTCACCATAAGCCTCCCTATAAAATCAATATCCACACATGTCGTACACAGGACTTCTCCCCAAGTATTAGAAACTCTTCACCACACAAATTGCCGTCCTCATTGTACTCACACAAGGACCGCCCGCTGACACACATTGTGCGTACGCGCATAAAAACTGCTTGTAAACCCATCAGCCGTCATTAGTGTGGTTATAATGGTTATAATAATGTGTGTAGCAAAATAAATAAATATTAAATATTGAGGGGATTGTGTAAACGGGTTATTATTATATTTTTTGTGTAAATGTTACTTATGAGATTTTGAGTTTTAATAGAGTTGTAAAATTGTGCTTAGGGTTGTTATAATTGTGTATTGAAGAAAAAATGAGCTCGGATCGTTAAGTACAAAATTACAATACAGACGGACCACATGAACGTCTAAGCCCATCTATAGCCAGCTTTCCAAAAATATGTTTCGTATACTCAAGTAGACTTTATATGAAACTTGTTCACAAAATCCGAGAACCTAATAATTTATTAAAATGGTTTTCATAACTCTGAAATATTGGTCCTTAAACCTTAACTTCAAACCTCAAATTGTGTTTAATTTAAATACGAGGTACTTAGTTACCTCAATAATCTTAGAACTGTAAAATGAACAATGTAACCTCTCAAGATGTCTACAATCTGATACAATATAGATGTTACAATCGATTTCATTCAAATGTAATAAATGTGCTGATGTTCATGACAGCACGCTTCATGCGTTCGTAATACATTATTATGTCAATGTCGTTGATACACACATTTCGGTAAATCCTGTAACAAAAAGATATTCCTTACACTTACTTGCAAAATTATTTGACCTTGTTTTAATGTATATTAGTATTCCTCATTTATTTACCCTAGCTTTTTAAAAGCCAATCAAAAATAAAATCTCAATCGCAGATCTCAAATAAGCTAAGAGTACCTATGTTTTCAAGGAATCCCTCCCCCGTATCCTTTTAGAATTATTCTTATATGGTTAGATAATACAACATAAATAACTATGCTAGGGACTCCTGCATTAATTGATGACCCCTTATTAAGTAATTTTAATGCAAGATGGGTACCTATCTCAATAATGCATCCGGGAACCTACACACAATTTACTTGTTACAAAAAAATGTAAGAGCAATTCCAAAACATCAAAATGTTGTTACTTTGCCCTTATATTGCACGTGAGTGTACACCCAAATAACCCAGAAACCGCATTCACACGCACCGACAAACGTCAAAAAAAATGAGTATCGATGTCGCCCGCTGTGCTGCGACAAATTGCTAAAGGAATTGTTGGCTATCACCCACAACTCGCTGTAACAATATCCTAGTGTTGGTTTACTCGGCCGTATCACATTATGCGATTTTTTTTCGAGTTTATTGTGAAGAATGCTCAATTGCCAGTTGACATTATTATTAAGCTTCGAATTGTCGTAGGTGCATACCCTTAACGTTTTTGGTATCAAAAAGCGTTAAGCAGAGTTTAATTTGCTGTAAATGGGCGGCGGAAACGCATTGTTGTGAGTTTTTTACGACGTTATAAAGGTAGTACAAAGGTGGCAAATAGCTGCTAAGGAACAAACATGACCATTACCTAACTAACTTGCTTTGAGGGTTTGGTCTACCACCTGACTGCAACATTAAAAGTATGATTAAAATGGTTTGATGGCAAACACTATTTGGCTGATTGCCAATTATTTCTTATCACGATCTGCTGCCGAAAACCTATAAAGTACCTGTAAATTTTAACAAAACTCAGTTTCATGGGAATTGAAGCTGATATAGAATGTGAACCGATTATATGTATACACCACTGCGCACCAACTATGTATGTACTTTTTAAAGGATATTACCAAACGCTAATTACGGATGGCTAAGTCTATCTATGATGTTACATATGTACCCAAAAAAAAAACCATCAATCGCTGAACATAATTAATATAAACACTCAATAAAATGTCAATGAAACACGTGCTTTAATTTTACATAGATCATAAGCAGGTCGGTCGGAAAAAGTAGGTAAGTATTCTATTTTAAATAGTAGATATGATTGTGTTGGGAGCTAACTGGATATTGCTGCAGTCAATCTCGACTCCGATCTATGATCAAAAACAATCATCGCGATCGAGTTTTACTGTGCAACGGCTGCAAATTAATTTTCATTGCAGATCGCGATCGACATTAACAGTATAATTAATAATTAGTGCCAAATAAATCACAACACTGCCGACGCCGCAGATTCGGATCATTGAGCGATTCACCTTCATCCAGAATTGATACCTAATACATGACATTTATAAACACTATGACGTCAGTAACCCACTTTTTATCCTCTCTTTATCAACGATGTTTCAAAATGTAACATCACCGTCGGGATCCTCTAATTTTCCATAAACACAGCACGTGGACTTGCACATAATTAGCTACAAACGAACAGGTCAAGTTTCTAGCACAACCAGAAATACACAAACAAGATTGTAATCAGAAAACGCTTGAACGTCCCCAAAATAATCCAAAGTAATGTTTTCTAACGCAGTCCAGGGTTTGAAAGCCATCTAATTTAGAACTGATGCGATGTAGTCATTAAAATCTTTGTAAATACAACAAAAATATTTCAAGCAAAATTGATATGCGTTGAGCTCCAGTGTAGAAACGATACTGAAACTACTGAATTCTGAAACATGCGCGGGAGTTGGCGGATGACGGCAAGAATGGTTGGTTATACCGATTGGTTAACGCTAGTTAAGAAATCAGTTTGCGATTTACTATATTTATTTGCATTGTGATTGTTGGTGTCAAGTATGCTAATCTTTACACAATAATTAGATTAACATTTAATTCGACTTATTTTTAGTAATAATTCTAGGTAATAATGTTCAATTGTAATCCGCTAAGAACTACTTACATTAAAAACTCTTATGTTAAAGCTAAAATGTAGATGTAATTAGACTCAGGTACTAGTAACTGGTTAGGAGAGGCCTATTACTAGCAGTGGACGCCTCTCGACTGAGATGGTGACCAGTCTTCTTGCAAATAAGATAAACTAACGTTGTTTGTAAAATTTTGTTTGTTTGCAATACAAACAAGACTGTCAAGATTTTACAAGACTGTCTGACAATAATGTTCGTTTGCCACTCCGGGGGAACACATGAACAAGACTTGGTAGGTTACAGGTACACGCACAATGTAATAAACTAATTAAAAAACATTTTTAAAAACAACCTTTTTTTTTTAATTATTACAATATTGCGTATTGGACATTGTATTGTCACCAGAACCAAAGGTGTATGCAAAATTTCAGCTCAATCAGATATCCACAAATGGTTGAAAAATGGTTTGCAAATTTTGAAAGGACAACTTACATACATACTTACATACGAACAGTGCAAGCTAAATAAAAGCTTGTAAAAAGTTAGGTCGTAAGGTTCATAACGAATGCAGAAGCATACCTACTACTTATTAGAAAACTTAACTGGGGATCATCTTTGCAGACCTATTTGAAATCAGATTTGAATGGTAGTCAGTCTCAAACTCTCGATGTCAAATAAGAACCGCCGGTCTTTGGAGTGTGAATTTAAGCTAATACACTCTAATAAGAATAAGTTGAAAGCTGATGTGTTCCGTGCCTATTAATACGGCTGCAGCGGGGCAAAGTTTTATGGTTATCTGTCTGTATGTTACCTGTTAGACTCTTAAGAAGCGCACGAATTTAAACAAATAACGAATCGTTAGATTTTGATTGACGTCGCGAGTTAGCGATTGTTATATCCGGTCAAGTGAGAGTCGGGCTCGCACACGAAGAGTTCCGTACTACCTTACAAAATATACAAATAACACGTTTCTTGTACGGTACACGTGTTTTTATAGCCCTGTGACAAACGGACGAACAAACGGACAGCGCAGAGTCATTAGAAACATTAGGGTCGCGTTTGGCACTCTTTAGGTACAGACCCTTAAAGAACAATAGGGCAGACTTTATCATCATGGCTATCATTGCCAATGGACGTAAAAGTTTTAGGAAGTAAAAAGAAAACACTCGCCTACGAAATTAAATCTTTGTAGTTGTCATTTTGCAGTCCAATGTTTTGTTTTTTTGTACGCAGCTAAGACTGTCTGATATTAACTTCCACTAAACCGCAGATTAAACATCACTAACCTAAAACAGTTTCACTGAAATAATATACACAGACATACAAACCGTCACTCACACATGCTAATGGCACGCAACACACGTGGGGATTGCCCACGCGCATGTTACCAAACACAGCTGCGCACAGACCAGATAACCTAGATCCCCCGCCTCCTTCGCTCAGTTGTATATTTGAACGAATGCAGGGAAAATATTAAACGTGCCAGAGGTCTTGTACTATTGGTTGTAGTGTTGGCTTCAGCACCACTGTAGTAAGACGCGTACGCGCCTTATTTAGTGGCCGCGAGAGAACTTTCAGAGGCTCGTGGTGCAGTAGAGAAGTCGAGAGAATAAAAAGGTTTTTTACAAAAAAAAAAAGATTTTTCGTACCACTTGCTCAAAAAAGTGACATTCTATGCCACAAAAAGCGAACATAACAATAGTCATTATTAATCTGTCAAAAACAGGGAAAGAAAATTGTACTGAATTTCATTTATCCTCTAGGGAGAGAATGTGATTTAAATTTGGAATACTTACCGATATTAATACTGCACTACATCTGTGTTTACACCATTGAGTTCGTATATAAATTTCGCATTAGACATCTTTTTGAAAAAGGAATACGCATTTATTATGCAGTTAAAATTACGAAAACCGACGAGGCCGTATGAGCTTGATGCGTTTGCTTTTCCGACAAAAAAATATTAGTCTAGGAATTTGCCGCGTTTTTGTTTTCTTCAAATACATAAACGTTAAGTTTATTTTAATTTATTTTTATAAATAACTTAATGTTCTAAAATGCATATCTCATATTATTATTGTGTAAATTTTTTCGCAAATGGTACGAAAAGTAGAGTATTTTCCTCGGTGATAAAGCTGTCTTAGTCTTGGGTGAACTTAAATCCCTCGCTACACTCAGGACTCGCCTTAAATCCCTCGCTTCGCTCGTGATTTAAGTTGTTAACACCCTCGCTACGCTCGGGAGTAAACCTCGAGTCCTTCGTTACGCTCGCGATTTAAATCGTCACCCGCGACAGAAGACACTGCTTTATCCCCTTGGTTAATAATCTACTATTTCGTACCACTTGCTCAAAAAAGTGACATTCTATGCCACAAAAAGCGAACATAACAATAGTCATTTTTAATCTGTTAAAAACAGGGAAAGAAAATTGTACTGAATTTCATTCATCCTCTAGGGAGAGAATGTGATTTAAATTTGGAATACTTACCGAAATTTATACTGCACTACATCAGTCTGTGTTTACACCATTGAGTTTATATATATAGCATTATACATCTTTTTGAAAAAGGAATACGCATTTATTATGCAGTTATGATTATTAAATAAAATTACGACAACCGATGTGGCCGTATGAGCTTGATGCGTTTGCTTTTCCGACAAAAAAATATT
Organism: Hoplodrina blanda; assembly: GCA_949316365.1. Lineage (NCBI taxonomy): Eukaryota > Metazoa > Arthropoda > Insecta > Lepidoptera > Noctuidae > Hoplodrina > Hoplodrina blanda. The sequence continues at coordinate 9,315,239 of OX438570.1, forward strand.
AGTCTAGGAATTTGCCGCGTTTTTGTTTTCTTCAAATACATAAACGTTAAGTTTATTTTAATTTATTTTTATAAATAACTTAATGTTCTAAAATGCATATCTCATATTATTATTGTGTTAATTTTTTCGCAAATGGTACGAAAAGTAGAGTATTTTCCTCGGTGATAAAGCTGTCTTAGTCTTGGGTGAACTTAGGTAAATCCCTCGCTACACTCAGGACTCGCCTTAAATCCCTTGCTTCGCTCGTGATTTAAGTTTTTAACACCCTCGCTACGCTCGGGAGTAAACCTCGAGTCCTTCGTTACGCTCGCGATTTAAATCGTCACCCGCGACAGAAGACACTGCTTTATCCCCTTGGTTAATAATCTACTATTTTACAAGAAAAGTTAACCGCCTTCAAAAACTACAAAAAAAACGGGTTGCACTCCGGGAGTGCCGGCAGAAGTGAAAACTTGATTATTAACGTTTACGTTTACGTTTAACATACACGAACATTCGCGCAAGCGCCCTGCGCTGTCTAAACGAAACAGTAGGCCCAGGCATACATTTTCGCCGCGCCGTAGAGAGGGGATAGCTGTCTACTCTCCATCCGTCTTACGCTTTTTCGATCAGGTCACGTGTCCTGACGCGCACGTGTCCTGACGCGAGTTTAAGATTTTATACCCATTACAGAAAAAGTGCTCAACGCCGCTAAAGAAGTTTTCACTTCAAAAATCACGGTCACACCACATTTTCAAACCCAACAGTCCCACAACAGGCTAACCAAGCTTTCCTATTCAGTACTAACGTCTACTAATCATTTTATTTATACCCAGATGGTCAGGTTCATCTAATGTTCATATTTGTTACAATATTGCAAACTTTATTTTTGAAGTGAAAACTTCTTTAGCGGCGTTGAGCACTTTTTCTGTAATGGGTATAAAATCTTAAACTCGCGTCAGGGGACACGTGACCACGCGCGTCAGGACACGTGACCTGATCGAAAAAGCGTAAACAGCTATCCCCTCTCTACGGCGCGGCGAAAATTATGCCTGGGCCTACTGTTTCGTTTAGACAGCGCAGGGCGCTTGCGCGAATGATAATTGTAATAGTTTTAAAGTTAAATTTTTAATGTAATATAAATTGTCATGTTTGTGTACGATAGCGCAATAAATGAATATTGTATTCTACCACATAAATGATAGTACTTTTATACTGATAAAGCAATTGGTGCAAAATTATTCCCTAACCATTCCAAAATATCAAACATGCTCAACGTTAATAATCAAGTTTTCACTTCTGCCGGCACTCCCGGAGTGCAATTTTTTTTTACTAAATTTCACTCCTTTTGAAAACGAACAGCAATAATTCACTATTTACATTAGGTACAATAATGAATCATACCATTTTGAAATCGGCTATAAGCACATATTTTTTTAAAATTATTGACCACTTATGTTTCGATACATTTTTTTAAAGTCGGTTAAAAATATAACCGCCTTCAAAAACTACAAAATAAAAAACAGAAGTGAAAACTTGATTATTAACGTTTACGTTTACGTTTAACATACACGAACATTCGCGCAAGCGCCCTGCGCTGTCTAAACGAAACAGTAGGCCCAGGCATACATTTTCGCCGCGCCGTAGAGAGGGGATAGCTGTCTACTCTCCATCCGTCTTACGCACGTGACCTGATCGAAAAAGCGTAAGACGGATGGAGAGTAGACAGCTATCCCCTCTCTACGGCGCGGCGAAAATGTATGCCTGGGCCTACTGTTTCGTTTAGACAGCGCAGGGCGCTTGCGCGAATGATAATTGTAATAGTTTTAAAGTTAAATTTTTAATCTATACTAATATTATAAAGCTGCAGAGTTTGTTTGTTTGTTTGTTTGTTTGTTTGTTTGTTTGTTTATTTGTTTGTTTGAACGCGCTAATCTCTGGAACTACTGGTCCGATTTGAAAAATTCTTTCAGTGTTAGATAGATTAGTTATCGAGGAAGGCTATAGGCTATATACCATCACGCTACTACCTACGGGAGCGGAGCAGTAACCAAGGACGCGGGTGTAACCGCGGCGGACAGCTAGTGTAATATAAATCCCACCAAAAACATTCTGTAAAAAACTAGCCAAGTCTCGATGGAGCTGCTTGTTTATCTCTAAAAAGTAATGAAATCTAAACAAAGTCGTGCCAAGTCTAAGGTTCCTTACTGCGATTTCTTTATTATTATAGTTAATGTTGTGTGACTTGGCCGTTGAACATTAGTGTCACAAGTTAGTGTAACACTAATGTGTGTGTGTACCTACAACAAGTTAGTGTGTACAAGTCAATTTTGTTTACTAAATAAATAAGTATTATGGAAATACGCAGCTTTATCAAGCCTACAATTGACTGGTTATTGAATCAACGTTTTCCAAGTGGCAATTTTCCATCGTCAATGGGTAGCGGTTCTGGCGACAGATTGGTGCAATGGTGTCATGGAGCACCTGGTTTTGTACCCTTCAACGGCCAAGTCACACAACATTAACTATAATAATAAAGAAATCGCAGTAAGGAACCTTAGACTTGGCACGACTTTGTTTAGATTTCATTACTTTTTAGAGATAAACAAGCAGCTTCATCGAGACTTGGCTAGTTTTTTTACAGAATGTTTTTGGTGGGATTTCACTTCTTTTTGTAGAAACGTGCATATTGATTTATTTTATTGTATTTTTTTTTATTTACTTTCTTGTATTTTTTTTTTTTTAATGAAGCGTCCCACCAAGTTGCATATTTTTTGTAAAGGCGGTATGTCGCGATCTCTAATAGTTTGGTTGGGTTCTTGTGTTTTCTTATCAGGGTCACCAGGTACTCCAGATCTTCGATTGTCCTTGTTTTTATAGTTTTCCCTTTATGTGGCCATTAAACCCTAACTCTGTACCAAATTTCAGCTCTCTGCGTTTATGGGAAGTACTAGTTCTATTTTGATGATCATGAGTGAGTGAGTGTCATAAATGCGAAACTTTGCTTTCGCTTAACTTCGGAACTAAATGACCTACAGACTTGAAATTTTGGATTTTAAGTATATGATTACAGCTTACTGGATGACGAAAATTTCTGCGTTCTGGTCTTATACAGAGGTTCTCAAATAGGGGCCTGAAAATGCGGCGAAATGGTTCCAGTAAAGGATGGTACGGCAGTGTTTGCTTCGCGCTCGACTTTGGCGGGGGCACTGCCGTGCCCCCCGATTGTCATGTTTGTGTACGATAGCGCAATAAATGAATATTGTATTCTACCACATAAATGATAGTACTTTTATACTGATAAAGCAATTGGTGCAAAATTATTCCCTAACCATTCCAAAATATCAAACATGCTCAACGTTAATAATCAAGTTTTCACTTCTGCCGGCACTCCCGGAGTGCAATTTTTTTGAAGTGAAAACTTCTTTAGCGGCGTTGAGCACTTTTTCTGTAATGGGTATAAAATCTTAAACTCGCGTCAGGACACGTGACCACGCGCGTCAGGACACGTGACCTGATCGAAAAAGCGTAAGACAGATGGAGAGTAGACAGCTAGTCTCTACGGCGCGGCGAAAATGTACCTATGCCTGGGCCTACTGTTTCGTTTAAACAGCGCAGGGCGCTTGCGCGAATGATAATTGTAATAGTTTTAAAGTTAATTTTTTAATCTATACTAATATTATAAAGCTGCAGTGTTTGTTTGTTTGTTTGTTTGTTTGAACGCGCTAATCTCTGGAACTACTGGTCCGATTTGAAAAATTCTTTCAGTGTTAGATAGATTAGTTATCGAGGAAGGCTATAGGCTATATACCATCACGCTACGACCTACGGGAGCGGAGCAGTAACCAAAGACGCGGGTGTAACCGCGGCGGACAGCTAGTCTATACTTAATATTATAAAGCTGCAGAGTTTGTTTGTTTGTTTGTTTGAACGCGCTAATCTCTGGAACTACTGGTCCGATTTGAAAAATTCTTTCAGTGTTAGATAGATTAGTTATCGAGGAAGGCTATAGGCTATATACCTATACCATCACGCTACGACCTACGGGAGCGGAGCAGTAACTAAAGACGCGGGTGTAACCGCGGCGGACAGCTAGTGTAATATAAATTGTCATGTTTGTGTACGATAGCGCAATAAATGAATATTGTATTCTACCACATAAATGATAGTACTTTTATACTGATAAAGCAATTGGTGCAAAATTATTCCCTAACCATTCCAAAATATCAAACATGCTCAACGTTAATAATCAAGTTTTCACTTCTGCCGGCACTCCCGGAGTGCAATTTTTTTTTGTCAGTAAAAGTCTGACAGTCCCTTCCGCCCCAGCCAGGGCGGAAGGACTCATTTGATGATTTTTACCGCTTTCAAAAAAAAGGTTAAGAATCTCTTAAATATTAATCACAAGAGAGTTCATGAATTGCGGTATTACGATTCCTACCATAGCTGCTTCTTCTCAATTGGATGACACTTTTATAATAATTTATACTACCTGGGCTCAGTAACTGGCCACGTTTATTGACGCGTCAGAGACGCGATTTCAGATCGTTAAAGGTGCAGGTGAAAGGACAATTAGGACACTTCAGCATATTAATATGGGACATTGTCTGATCAGGAGCTTCGCAATCGCAATGGGGGCCAGATGGATGTATCCCCCATTCCGCTAAATACTTGGGTATGCAGTTGATTCAGTGCCTTCCAGATAGACCAATGCAGTTCACGAAAAGGAGGCAGGTATTCTTGGCCTCCCTTGATGGATAAAATCCCTAGCTGCGGTAATAGTTGAAGATCAGAATTGCAACAGGTCATAAGTTCCATCCCCACCCGTTCTACTACTACATTTAAGCTTAGACGTAAAAGTTCACAGCTATACCAGCTATTATGTGCAAGCGATATTGCTAGTGTACTACAATAAATCATTTAAGAGCTGAATATAATGAAATAGACATACGGGTCGAATCTTAATTCGAAATTCATTTTTAACTGACTTAAAAAAGGTGTTCTTTTTTCGCTTTTTTAAACATAAATCAAACAACTCTGCATTCCTATTATATTCAAATGCTGGACATAGGGGCCACAACACCAGGTTCACCGCTGAACAAAGTCTGTCATCTCGACTATCAGTATCCAAGCCTCGGCACTCTTTATGTCTTACCGAACGCAAAAAACTCAAGTTAGTAACGAAAAAATCAACCGAAAATATTGTTCTTCCGTTTGAGACACACAGACAAAGGTTTTAAACTTTTAATAATACCTAAGTCATAATCTACTTTATATTTTTAAATCTAAATAATAATTGTAACGTCCCATTGCTTCTGTACGTCACCACGAGCCTGTTCAGACTCTCCACCCAAATAAGACGGTCCTCCGCGCATTCTGCAACATTCTATTAATATGTTACTCCACCTGTCTCAACATACTATAATCAGTCTTATCATGACTATATAAAAGCTATTTCAGCTTACACGACACGTCCAAATCTTCTTTTTACCTGCCGTGTTATTATAAATTGTATCTCATGGGCATAAGTGCGTTTTCCACCAACAGTTTTTATGCAAGCTGCTCGTAGGACATGACACACACTGTGTCGTGGGCGCTGTCTGTGTCGTCATCGCGGAAGCCGCCTTAAATATTGTGAATACAGCGGGCCCCTGCTTCCACCGCTGCAATATTTATATTGCACTTTAAACTTTCGGCGGTTGAAATGAAATTTGTTCAACGGTGCTGTGTAAATTCAGAAATAACTCGTCTGAAATTGCTCATATCAATTTCTACCTTATAATTTCTATGGTAAAGTTTAAATTACACTACATACGTTTGTAGAACTTAAGCCATATTTAGAATCGACACGCTCCGGGTTTCGCCTGAAATGGTGTCGCGCTGCAGCGGTTCTATCTCTTTCTAACTAATAGGTAGTTACATCTGGAATTATGTCTGTCTTTGTCTAGCTAAATTGGTTGGTGGGCATGTGTTCGTTTTAGTCAATAGAATATTTTGAGAGTGCGTACCGCGGATAAGTTTGTGTTTACGTTTTGGAGTTGTTCATTAAACGGGAACTATTAATACACGTGTAGGTAATGGCAACACTGGCCGGTTTCATGAAGACTTTATGAATGTTATTGAGATCGTGTTACGTATGTTTTTACAAGCTTTTATTTAGCTTGCACTGTTCGTATGTAAGTAAGTATGTATGTATGTAAATAAGTTGTCCTTTCAAAATTTGCAAACCATTTTTCGACCATTTGTTGGTATCCGATTGAGCTGAAATTTTGCATACACCTTTACTTCTGATGACAATACAATGTCTCAATATTGTAATAATTTTAAATTAAAGCTTGTTTTTAAAAATATATTTTTAATAAAATTATTGTGGCCATGGTTTATTAGACACTAGATGGCGAGTAAAAACAATTGAAAAGCGATCTATTGTAGAATACCTACTTGCTGTATCTTAATAGGGTCCATAACTGTACTTTAGCTTTAAACCCTATTTAATATGTTTTATACACATTATGGTATTCAAATAAATGAAAATTAATAATAATTATGACAGTTACAGACTCTCAGACTTAATAGAGATTTTGCATCATGAATTTTGCCATTGATGGCTAATAATATAATTAATAACCCACGAAGTGTTCATTATTATCTCTTCCTCAGTCTAGCAACAAGGAAACCAAAGACAAACATATCAGCCAGATACTGCAGACAGTCAGCTGTCTATTTCTGTTGCTAATGCAAAAGGAAATCAGGCACAAGTCGCCCTTTCAGAAACAATTTGACAATATACCTATCTATCCACAAAATACCATCGAAGTCTGAATGAGTTCCGTAATGCATACCTAACACTCATACGATTGCTTTTATTTCGTAGACTACAATACACAAACCGGATCCACATTAATGCTTGCACTTTAACTCGTGAACCAGCTCACTTGCTATAGGACGATAAGTGCTCTACAGCGTTTTAAGATTGATTGTCACAATGTACTTTTATAGCTTGAGTAGAAATAAAACAAAGGGTATGCCTTTAACACAGCTCAATTTGGGAGACATTTTAACCTCCGCTAAAAGGTTATCGAAAGAATGGGTACTCAACATACTCTTGCTCGGGAAACTCAATTTCAATACAGCACAATCGAATATCCAGTAAATGTCCTTTAATCATTATAATTATCTGCTTGTAAACGTCAAAGTCGTTCATAAGTATAAGAAGAAACGTCCATTCTTAAACATTGTCCTTCCAATGTACTCGGTATTAAATGTGATTGTAAGGGATATTTCATTAACCACAACTGTGGACAGACGGATGGCAGTATTAAATTAGTAATTATTAGGTATTTAGGCAAGTGACTTTGTTGTTATTAGTCATCAGAAGGATACTACTGTCCATCTCTTTGCCGGTATCCCTTAGCGAGTAGGTATCGTACAAGTTACCAATCGATACATAGGTAGAAGGAGACGATCTTTGGCAGATATCACACCAAACTCTTCTGACTGGTTATGAAGAGTCTCGAGCAGCACAGGTCTGCCAACGAAGATAACAATAATAGGCTTTGGTTTTCTTTTTAGGGTTCCGTACCTCAAAAGGTAAAAACGGAACCCTTATAGGATCACTTTGTTGTCCGTCTGTCTGTCTGTCTGTCTGTCTGTCTGTCAAGACCTTTTTTCTCAGGAACGCGTGGAGGTATCAAGCTGAAATTCATATCAAATACTCAAGTCTATGGTCTCTTGGAGCTGTGAAAAAATCAAACTTCTAAGTCAACGCGATCAAAAGATACTCCCGTTTATGCCGCAAATTTTCGACACTCGCAAGGGAATCAAAACCTACAGGGTACTTCCCGTGAACTCAGAATCTTGAAATTTGGTATGAAGCAACGTCTTATAGCAGAGATATAGGAAAAATTGCGAAAAGTATAAATTTTTAGTTACATCATATAATAAAAATATTTTTAATAATTTTAAACTTACTACCCCTTTCCTCATGAACGCGTAGTGGTATTATATTGAAATTCATATCAAATACTCAAATCTATAATACCTTTAAGCTGTAACAAAATCAAACTTCTATGTCAACGCAATCAAAAGAAACAGGAATTAAAACCGCATATTTTGAAACTCGCCACTACTCGCAAGGGAATCAAAACCTACAGGGTACTTCCCGTGAACTCAGAATCTTGAAATTTGGTACGAAGCAACGTCTTATAACACAGATAAAGGAAAAATTGCGAAAAGCATAAATTTTTAGTTACATCATATAATAAAAATATTTTTAATAATTTTAAACTTATTACCCCTTTACTCATGAACGCGTAGTGGTATTATATTGAAATTCATATCAAATACTCAAGTCTATAATATCTTTAAGCTGTAACAAAATCAAACTTCTACGTCAACGCAATCAAAAGATACAGCAATTAAAGCCGCATATTTTGAAACTCGCAACTACTCGCAAGGGAATCAAAACCTAAAGGATACTTCCAGACGACCTGGAATCTTGAAATTTGGCATGAAGCAACGTTATAAAGTACACATATAGGAAAAATTCCGAAAATCTTAAATTTTTAGTTACATCACATAGTATATTTTTTATAATAATCATAAACTTACTAGCTGACCCAGCAAACGTTGTTCAGCGATTAAAAAAAAAACAGATGTTGGCCGATTCTCAGACCTACCCGATATGCACACAAAATTTCATGCAAATCGGTTCAGCCGTTTCGGAGGAGTTTGGAAACAAACACCGCAACACGAGAATTTTATATATTAGACTTGCTGACCCAGCAAACGTTGTTATGCGATTAACAAAAAAAAATAAAAAAATAGATTTTGGCCGATTCTCAGACCTACCCGATATGCACACAAAATTTCATGCAAATTGGTTCAGCCATTTCAGTTGTAGAATCCGCAGTGGTATTTTATTATAAAATTTTACACAATTCCCCATAAAAGAATTTCGTACCTTAGCCAATCTAAACCGAGATTGATCCAAATTGTGCCTATTTCTAGTATTAAAATTATGTCTATCACTTCTCTTCTTAAAGAGATGAAGATTTTTCCGAACATACATAATGTTTTCATATATGTATTGACAAGGTACCGTCAGCTTTCCACATTGTTATGTTATGGATTTCATTTAGCAATAAAAATACCATAACTTTTACTTATATACCTACAGGTTTGTACGGAACCCTCGGTGCGCGAGTCTGACTCGCACTTGGCCGGTTTTTGGTATGTAGGTATTGCCACCGACTTCCGAACTAAAGTTATTTTTTATTTTGTAGTTTTTGAAGGCGGTTGTCTTTTTTGTAAAAAAGCTTTTTATTTTTCACTTTTTAGTGCTTGTGTGTTAATGTTTGAAATCCTTAATAAAAGCCCTTTCACCTCACACGATATATTTAATTTAGAAAAATGCTCACAAAATAAAAAGCACTAAACCAAATTGGATGAAATTTTTATGGGACCAAATGTCAAGTATACTGCATCGAACAAAAAAAGAATCACACTAATCGGACTAGAAACCTCGGAGTAATCGGTGTACATACATAAAAAAAAAATACCGGCCGAATTGAGAACCTCCTCCTTTTTTTGAAGTCGGTTAAAAATGCAAAGTATGTACCTAATTAAATATTCTAGAACCCTTCACAGTTGTTGTTCTACCGATCACAAAAGTGTCATCACTCTATAAACAATTAATAACTGCTAATAACTCATTATGACTCTAATTGCCACTGGCTAAAGATCACAGTTGCTTTTACTGTGCATTATTAGCCAGAGTATTTAGAAACCTTAGAGCAGCGCTGCTTGCTAAGTCAAACATCAACTGTAAGCCAAATACAGAACATTTAAAAATAGTTCCTAATCTCGCCGTAGGTCATGCTATGCTGGATAGATGATTGCAAACATATGATAAACAGATGAGCAGGTGTTGCGATTTTGGCAGCCAAAGTGCGATTCGTCGCTAGACTTTGTAGTTATATTTACCCAGCAAAAACATGAATGTGATCTAAAAAGCTTTTTTACAAAAAAGATAACCGCCTTCAAAAACTACAAAATAAAAATAACTTTAGTTTTGGAAGTCGGCGGCTTTGGTTTTGTTTTTGTTATGTAGGTAAGTATTGCCACCGACTTCCAAAACTAAAGTTATTTTTATTTTGTAGTTTTTGAAGGCGGTTATCTTTTTTTGTAAAAAAGCTTTTTATTTTTCACTTTTTAGTGCTTGTGTATTAATGTTTGAAATCCTTACAAAAAGCCCTTTCAAACAATACCTCACACGATATATTTAATTTTGGAAACTGGTAGGAGGGGGGTTGACGTACCCCCGCCCCCTTTTCCTTCAGTCAGTCATCGACTACACGTATAAACAAAGCAATTTCACTTGTTACGATATTGCTGCTGTGATTCTGTGAGGAGTTCCATTCCATATCTCCGAAGTTCATCATCAGATATTGAAATGGTGACAATGGGACCACACGGGAAGCACCAGCTTTCAAATAAAGAAAGAATCATGAAAATCGGTTCACCCAGACGCAAGTAAGGAGCTAACAAACATAAAAAAAAAAATACAAACGAATTGATAACCTCCTCCTTTTTTGAAGTCGTTTAAAAAGAGCCAAGTTCGGTAGTAACAACATTCGGTTTACACGGTGTCACCAATAAAAGATTTGAGATCTTTAATAAGTATAAATTAAAGATCTCAAATCTTTCAATAATGAATAAAGAAGGATGGCGAGAGCGGACCCAAAATTAATGGAGCACTGTGAAAGGTCTAATTTATATCAATTATAATATCAAGTTAATAAGTGTTGTACAAAAAAAATACTAAGTTTTTACAAAACGGGAATCAAAAGTTATCAATCTACACTAATATTATAAAGAGGAAAACTTTGTATTTTTGTTTGTTTTTTTGTTTGTTTGTTTGTAATGGATAAACTCAAAAACTACTGGACCGATTTTAAAAATTCTTTCACCATTAGAAAGCTACATTATCTGCGAGTGACATAGGCTATATTCTATTTTGGAATAAATAGGGGTCCGTAAGATATTTGGGTTTTTCGGACCCAAGGTGTAAAAAATCATCCAAAAAAGTTCCTTATTTGGCGTACGCCGCCTAAACTATAGAAGATAGAACCATAAAATGTTCTAATTAATTAAAGACCTTAAAAATATCTACAAAAAAGTCCGCGACACACTATACCTATCTATTTCGAGTTAAGCACAACAACCATTTTTTTTTTTTAAATCTTGAATTTTTTTAGGACTTCATTTAAACGCGTTTATTTTACAAATGTTATTACTCCTTATCAAAATAAACTTGTCACAAACGACTGTTTATGTAGATAATATTTAGTCTTTAATTCATTAAAATTGGACGTTTGGTTTGAAAGTTATGGCAAAATCAAAATAATACTATTTCAGCGCTCCGCGGCCCGTGGCGACAGGCGAAGTAGGCGGGGGTGCGGTTGCGGGATCTATGAGAAAGGAATTTACTTTTGTGTAGGTAGTTCAACACATGGGTCATACTCAGAAAAAGTGTACATTTTAAATTTGTAACTAAACTGATAGGTAACGATACTGAGAATCTCCGTCACGAAACTGATGTCATAAGGTATAGTACACATGGATTGGGCGAATAAAACACGTGATTATATTTGGCTAATCAGTCATATAAGTTTGTTTGTTTGTTACCTTTTCACGCCTAAACTACTGAACCGGTCATCCTAAAATTTCGCATATACTTTGTCAGGTGTACAAAAACAGACATAGGGTACTTTTACTGAGGAAAACAACAATAACGTTCTTATGAGAATAGGTGGCGCCACATGTCTTTCGAATCTTGATTTACTTATATTATTATAAAAGCTTGAGGAGTTATGAGATAACAAACACAAAAAAAAACTTCTTTTTTTTAAGTAGGTTACAAGTGTATGAATTTGTATGTGCGCGAACTACCCTCACTTCAAAATCTTTATCCAAATTACGTGACGGTAATAATAATTACAATTTAAGTACTTTTCGTCTTTGTGAACTAAGCTTAACAATTTCTCAATTTCGTAACGTAACGCAAAATAACGAAAATGAGAATAAAATCTGAGAAACTTTAACTTCTACAAATATTTTAAAGTAAACCACGTGTATACTATGTCATCACTGAGCGTATTCGTTAAGATAATACATAAAAATAGAAAATAACATAGTAAGTAAACAAAAAATATAATAAACTTAGCACAATAATAGTCGTTTATCACCCTGAGGATTTTTTTGTAAATCCCTATTCACTTGATAGATCTCGACTTCACGACTACCGAGAAAACGTAAAGGCTGCCGCGACAGTGACTTTCACGTAAGTTATAGTGTCGCCAGAATAGGAAAAAGTATTTATTAAAATAAAGTATTTTTTCCAATATTTCATTGCGTGAACTAACCCTGAGTAACAAAACTTCATAATTTTGGGACAAAGTTATTTAAATAAAAATAAATTCTTCTCTAGATGATTGATGAATATACTTGGTCCTATTTAGTTACTTGATTCATAAAGAATAATATAGCCACAGGTTATGTAAAGTAAAGCTATGAATATTCGTAACAATTCATATCTGAAAATGTGTAATCGTCATTGGGACACGAAAAAAATGTATGGAGAAATTTTTAACAATGTTTTGACATTCAAAAAAAATACTCTTTTAATGAAAATTAAAGTTAAAATAGCATATAAATCTATTCTTTATTACACTAACATAAAAATTTGAGGGTAAAAAAGGAAACATTGTCATAATTTGGATATTTACTTTAATATGAAGTAGTGGGACAAGAAAAGATACCAAATGTACACTTTTTCTGAGTATGACCCACATGGGATCAAACTTAGACTTTTTGTCGCGAAAACCGACATCCACGCGGGCGGAGCCGCGGGCGACTGCTAGTTATCCCAATAATTTTAAAAAATAATCATCGTGCAGTTTCTAAACGAAACTTATAGTTACATTCCTTTCTAGGCTAATGATTAGATAAAAAGTAGTTCGTTTTCGCTTGGTGATTTTCCTTCTTTTATACTTATACATCTTGTTAAAAAGTTGTTAAATATTCTGAAAACCAATAACGATGAAACATACGAACCATGTAAATAGACCGTAAAAAATAAGATTCATTATTTTGATACATCATACGTAATGGATTACATGAAACGGAGAAACGGAACGTCAGTATCAAATTGACACTGACGATGACGGCATTTTTGTTGACATTTTTGTTTTCAACTAGAGTTGCCCATCTGTCGATAGTTTCTCTATCGATAGATGACCTCAAAAACTAGTAACAATGCTAAACCACTGATACTATCGATATCACAAATTAACTAATTGTACTATTGATTGGAATCGAGAGTATCGATAGGATTGATACTATTACATGATAATACTATCAATAGTATATCGATTTTTTAAAGTAATACTATCGATACTAATGATAGTTTGTATAACTATCAATAGTATTACAACATCGATAGTTTTTTCGATAGCTCACACTATAGATACCAACAATACTATCGACATTATTGTTCCTAAACATATGCTGGACTTCGATAGTATCGATACTATCGATATTATCGGAACTAATACTTTCGATACTATTTTTGTATATCATTATAAAAATGCGTAAACTGTATCATACTATTATAGATAATATGGATACTATCGATAGGCTATCGATAGTTTAGCGATAGTCGACTTTCAATAGGCAACACTATTTTCAACGGTTAGCGTTGTAAAAAACAAATAATATATCGGCGATTTTGTAAATTCTTGACGACTTGGCTTTACCTTTGGACTGATTATGCTGTATACCAACCTAAATTACGGCATTTACTACTGGATGACGATTTGTAAGTGATTTGGACTTTGTCAAACTGTTCAAATGCGGTGCATTATTGTAAATTACACAGAAGACATCGCTTGTCCGAAAAAGTCATCAAATTGTTAAAAGAGTTCAGAGATGGGTGTACCCGCGCGATGTGAGTATATATGTGAACTAATTTGTTGAATTTCTGAACAAGAAACCCTACAACAACTAACAATTCGACCATTGTAATGTCTGTGCTGCATGTGGCAATCTATTTTGAGAATAAGGAGTAGTTGAAAATCAGTTTCTTCGTCCTGACATGACTGAAATGGTAATCCGAATAGAAAACATTATAATAATATCTGAATGGATAAGACCCCGTGTTTAATGTCGAGCATAAATACTTTTTACATTAATATGTAAAAAGTATTTATGCTTGAAAAAAAAACCTAAAAAGAAAGTAAAGTGTAATGTCATACCGTAACCATGGAAACTCTATATAACAAAGATGTCAAATTAAGATTAATTATTTTATAACAGCAATAACAAGCTACTATAATTAAAAAATTAAAAAACACGACTGCAAAAATTGCACATATTTGTACTTTGTTTACTCGTCAGTTTTTTTTACGACGTTTTTTATTTACAGTGTTATATATTTTTTAAATCTACTTGTCAAATTCTAGACGATAAACATAGACACGACCAGATTCATTAAAAAAATAAATTGAGGCTGGTATTAATTTACTTTTTAAAGTGACCACACCGCTTTCTTTTTATTTTTAACTAGCCTATGTTACTCGGAACGATGCAAGGATTGTAACGATACCCCATACATCTAAATCCGTTCAGGCGTTCAAAAGTTATGGTGGAATAAAGAAACTCACATACATACATACATACATACATACATACATACATTAACTCTGAACACATAACACTCCTTTTTTTGGGGCAGTCGTGTAAAAATGGTTTAAGTTTTATTAAGCAGTATTTTTAACTATTTTTATTGACCAAAAGATATGGTCAAACACCCCGACAGGTTGGTTATGAAATTAATAATTATTCTTTTTATCCATATTATTATTTTTACATTGTATTTGTATTTTTGTCAACTTTTTACTTGTTTATTGTTTCAGTTAATCTTTAACAATAAAATATGTGTGCCATGCTATTTGCAGGCAGAGTGGTGGACAGTTCTCACAGAAACTCTGCTCTTGTTGTTGTTATCGCCATTGGACATAAATGTGGACTCTTGCTCACATGGTATGAGCATTTTGTGGTACGTGGATTATCCCAGACACCAAAGCTATGTCGCTGCACCAGCTAGCTTCTTAGATAATCTTTTGATTAGGTAAAAAGATTATTTATTATAAAATACTATCTAGAAGATACAATGTTTGTATGTCTTGAATATTTTACAAGTACATAATTACAAAATAAATAAAAGTTTTTAAATAAATAAATGTTGTTTTATTCAACAATACTCTGGTAAATGTAGATAAAAGTACATCAACTGTGCTTTTAAAGAATATTCCAGGAGATATAAAGCTGCCTCCTTATCCTGTGATATTATGCACAAATATTAATTACTGGTGAATCTGGCTAAACGGGTATATGACTGATAATGAGCATCGGAATAAAAATAAATAATAATAATATAGTATGTAAAATAAATAATAACCAATAATTGCGAGTCTTAGATTATTTTAGGTTATAATCTTCCACCTTTCATATTTTTTCCCTCTCAACTTTTTCAAACTACTTTCCATTTGATTTTTGGTTAGCCTTAAGTCGTTCTTTAACTGCAAATCAGTTTCAATATTACACACTACTTCTATCACTGGGTCCCAAATTACGTGTACTCTCGCCATTCTCCTTTTAAAAACTATATAAATTACGTTGATTCACTATGTATCTAGCGGGTTTTGGATATTTTTGTAATAATAAGTAAATTTGTAAAATTATTTGAAAATATATAGTAGGTAACTAGTTTCTAATTGGAGGACTACATTTTTTTACTTACATCTAACTTTTGCCAAGTTACTAATCCGATATCAAAGAAAGGATCAAATTATTTTTAAATGAATTGAAACCATTGTACATTCACACATACTACTATGATTGTAGAAACTGCTGTGGAACTTGGCACGAGATTAGATCTGGACTCTTTTATTGGTGACACCGACTAAACCGAATGTTGTTGCTAACAAACTTGGCTCTTTTTACAAGCTTTTATTTAGCTTGCACTGTTCGTATGTAAGTATGTATGTAAATAAGTTGTCCTTTCAAAATTTGCAAACCATTTTTCGACCATTTGTTGGTATCCGATTGAGCTGAAATTTTGCATACACCTTTAGTTCTGGTGACAATAAAATGATCAATACTCAGTATTGTAATAATTTCAATATGGCCGCCGTTCCAAGATGGCGGGTAACATATTTTATCTCAATCCCCTTGATATGGGTATCAAATGAAAGGGCTTAAAGAGTACAAAACGATAAAGTTAGTAGCATCACACTAAAAAAGCTTGTTTTAAAAAGTTTTTTTACCATTAATTTATTACAAGCTTTTATTTAGCTTGCACTGTTCGTATGTAAGTAAGTATGTATGTATGTAAATAAGTTGTCCTTTCAAAATTTGCAAACCATTTTTCGACCATTTGTTGTTATCCGATTGAGCTGAAATTTTGCATACTTGTCCAGTCCCCATGACAATGCATGTTTATGATAAGCATGACATGATGCTGCTGCCAGGATTGGCTCCAGACGAGGAAACTCCTCAACGGTTAACAGTAGGGACATGAAATTTTACATACTGGTCCAGTCCCAATGACATTGTATGTTTATGATAAGCATGACGTGATGCTGCTGCCAGGATTGGCTCCAGACGAGGGAACTCCTCAAATCAAATCAAATCAAATCATTTATTCGCATAGAATGCAGGTATTTTACAATAAAGTTGTTCTAGAATATAATGAACCGGGTACATTCTGCCTGAGTCATGGCATGCAAAATTTTAACAAAATAATTATGTCAATATCAGTAAAATAAAATAAAATTAATAAAATAATAAAGAAAATGATTAATTACGTATAAATTATTTTAACAAGTCAAGATAAAATCACATTAGTACTTAGATGTCAAATAATGTCAAATAATGTCAATAATATTAAACTGATGAAATGTCACACATAGGATCATTCATAAAGTCACTTATCGAATAATAACATTTATGTATCAAAAAAACCTTTAGTTTATTTTTAAATTGTTGAAGGGTGTCATTTTTCATGCTGTCTGGTAGTTTATTAAATATTATTGGACCCATGCAGAGAACACTTTTCCTAAGTAATGCTGTTTTATAAGCACCGACAGTTAAAAGGTTTTTGTATTGGCTTCTCACGGGACCTTTTTTGGCGTCCGAAACCTTAGCAAATAAATTTTTATTTCTTTTTACAAAAATTGCCATTTCTAAAATATATAATGACGGAAAAGTAAGAATTTCCAAAGACTTAAATAGAGGTTCACAGCTATTTGTAGAATTAACACTACACATAGCTCTCACACAGCGTTTCTGGGCTTTAAATACGTTGTCTCTCAGGCTACAATTACCCCAAAAAATTATTCCAAACCTCAAGACCGATGCGACTAAACCATGGTATGCTACCAAAGCCGTCTTTATGTCAACTTTTTTTGCCAGATTAAAAAGAACATATGCTGCAGTGCTTAGTTTTTTGCACACCTCTTCAGCTTGCGGTTTCCATGTTAGTTGATCGTCGATATGAATTCCTAAAAATTTCGCGACCTTTGTATGATTGATCACTTGTCCATTGTACTGTACATTGACGTTTGGTGGAATTTTACGTTGGTAAAAATGCATCACATTGGTCTTTGGTAAGTTTATTACCAGGTTGTTTTTATCAAGCCAATCAATAATATTTTTAAGGGTAATGTTGATGTCCTGTTCGTAATTGTTAATATTTGTACATTTTATCAGTGCTGTGCTGTCATCGGCAAATAGAACCATTGGATGGGGTATCTGACGGGGCAGATCATTTATATACAGCAAAAATAGCGGGGGACCCAATACACTACCTTGCGGTACACCGAATTTAACAATTTTACCTTCTGATTGATATTTTTGTTCACATTTTGAATTAAGACAAATTCTGGAAATCTCCGTATATTGTGTGCGGTTACTGAGGTAGGATTTTAAGAGATGCAGCACGTTTCCCCTCAGCCCGTAGCTATTAAGCTTGTTTAGTAAAATATCGTGATTAACACAGTCAAACGCTTTAGTCATATCTGTAAAAATGGCACAGATAGGTATTTTATCATCTACATTTATCATTATTTCGTGTAAGAAATCATATATTGCAGTATTTATACTTTTATTTTTTCTAAAGCCTGCTTGTTCGTTACATAGTATGTTGTACTTTGTCATAAAGTTGTTGATCAATTCATATATAATCTTTTCTACTACTTTGGAAAACACAGGAATTAAAGCAATTGGTCTGTAGTTAGCTATATCCTCCTTGCAATTTTTTTTGTGAAGCGGTTTGACTATGACTGTTTTTAAACCGTCAGGAAACACACCAGTGCTGATGGCTAAGTTAATAATGTGGCTAATATGTGTGCTTACGTTATTTGATACGAATTTAATAACTTTCGTAGCTATTTCATCATATCCTACACTATTTTTATTTTTTAATGATTTTATTGCCCTGAGTACGTCTTGAGGTACAACTGGTCTCATGAACATTGTGTTAGGGTTTTCGAGTAAACCCCTTGTTTCGAGTGATGCTCTGGGTGAGTTTTTAATCTGATCAATGAAAAAATTGTTGAATATGTCTGCAATTTCTTTGGGGTTATGAATAATTGTATTATTTATTTTTACCTGAGAAATGGGTTCGTAAGCACTTATTTTATTATTGATAACTTGCCAGGACGCCTTTGATTTATTGAGGGAGTTCTTGATAAAATAGTTATTTTGAGCCTTTTGAGTTAATTTTACAATTTTCCTAAATCGCTGGGAGTAATTTTTAAATTTATGTTTGTTTTCATTTGTTGGTCTAAGTCTATGCTCCCACAAAAGGTGACGCTGCTTCCTACTACACAAACGTATTCCCCTAGAAATCCATTTAATTTTTTTGTCTGGTTTTATTTTAACCAACTTGACAGGGAAACAAAGTTTATATAACAGACTAAACTGCTGCATAAATATGTTATAAGCTTCGTTAACATTTTCTGTTTCATATATTTCAGTAAATGAAAGGCATTGTAGATAGCTATTAAATTTTGACAAGTTTTCCAATGATAGGTCTCGTTTCTTTACATGCCATGAGTTCAGTCTATATGTTTTATTTACTTTTATCTCAAATATTTGTGCAGAGTGGTCAGACAAGGCAAAGTCTATTACTTCACATTTACATTTATTCTTAGAATTATGAGCGAAATTATCCAGACAGCTATTACTAGATAGCCGAGTTGGTTGATCAAGTTCCAGTTTGAGGTTAAATCCCAACAGAAAATATTCAAAATCTAAACTAATATGATTTCTTTTTAACCTATCTATATTAAAGTCCCCGCAAACAACAATTTTTTTCTTAGGGTTGGTACATATTGTTTTCAAAACTTTTTCTAAATTATCATAAAATAAGTTTAAATTACTCGATTTAGGTGGTCTGTATATACATGCAATTATCAATTTTTGTTCTACCAGTTCAATAGCACAACATTCGATTACACCGGTTATTGAATATTTCGTTGCGTCTGTAAGTTCTGTGCACTGAAGTGACTTGTTAACCAGAATGCAGGCACCTCCCCGCTTCTTTTCCCGTCTTGCATAACATGCGACCAGCTTATAATTTGGTATTTTTAAAAGGTGTTCTTGGCCATGCATAATAAAGTGCTCGGTTATGCATATAACATCTATGTTTTTTCGACTTAGCGATAGTTCTTGTAGATGAATGGTGAGTAAATCTGCTTTGTTCAATAGTCCGGCAATATTTTGATGTAGAATTTTTAAATTATTGTGTACGAAAAAAATCCGTATTATTGGTGGTTAAATCTGAGTCATTGAAGTTAATTGATAGTTCCTTAGATGTCAAACATTCATATTGGGTCGATGATATCTCTGTTATGGTTAACAATAAATTTTGAAAGATATTACGCATACCGCAGTCATTAATTTTTCTATTAAGTTTAGAGAACATAGTAAAGTCATAAAGAAGATTTAAATTAGAATCAAATGCAGTTGCATAGTCATACGTTTGTAAGTCTAGATGTAACAAATTATTAAATGTTTCTATGCGCCAATTAAACATTGTTGAGTAATTACTTAATTTAAAAGTAGGAGCACATAAGATTATATTCGTATTCTGTATTGTCATCAATGTCTCCCTTAATTTTATAACGATATTAACATAATTTTCAGTATGTAAAAAGTCTTCTTCTCCAATCAAGATAACACAATAGTCATTTATAGTAAAATCAATTAGTTTTTTATGTAAGTCCTTTATAAGTCGAAGTGTACCACAATTCGGCGTGATGTAATGACATACTTGAAAGTTTTTAAATATCTCTTGTGCTGTAGATAAAACTTTGTTATTTTTATTCGCACTAACAATGCACATTTTTCTTGCTATGGTAATCGAAGAATGGTCATCGCTTTCTACCTTCTGTGTTATTGTATTAGCTATTTCTACAATTGAAGGATTAATCGTGTCTTGTTTTTTCAAAAATAGTTGTGTGTTCCTTGACTTCTTCTGAGATTTTGTTTGAGAATTTGGGCGCGGAGTAGATGTAAGTGAGTCTTTATTAGGAGTTCCTCCCACTGTACTCGTTAATTTCTTTGTAGCCTTTTTTAGAACATCATTTTTACTTGTTAATTCATTTACAGATTTTTTAAGCTGAGTATTTTCTATGTTTAAGTTCTTTATCTCTTCGTGTGCCGAATTTAATTGTGAAGTAAGTTGTGCAATTTGATTTTGTAGTTCCTGTATTTGAATATTGTTTTCGTCATTTGATATATTTGGTAAGCTACTAGTGCTGCCATCTAACTTCGAACTATTAAGGCTATTTTCTTCGGACATTTCTAAAGAACGTGTCTTTGTCTTTCTAAACGTTATATTGTCAAAGAAGTTCATTGTCTATTGATATTAAATATCACAACTTCAGATAAAAATGGAAAAAGATTGTTTTGTACCTGAGTTCCGAACTCGCACCTTCTAGCGTATTCACTCCAACGCAGTGGCCGCTAAGCCACCTGATCATTGAAAATTTGTTTGAAATTGTTCCTCTGAGTAAGCATACAGTTCCGTTATTTTTATTTGGATATTGACGGTGAATTGAAAATAATTGGTTGTTTTGTATGTTTCGTTAAAAGTTTTTGTTGTAGCTTACTGTTTTGGCTTCACTATTTGACTTTGATTAGCTTTTTATTGTTCACCAGCGTAATTTTTATCACTTCAAATGAAAATTCACTTCGAATGACCAAATTAAACAATCTTCTTTGAAGTTTAAAGCGTCTGGTTTTCGGTCGCTTAGAACTTTATTGTTTGTGAATATTATCACTAGATAACAATGTTGGTTGATTATTATAGTCCACTTTCACTAATTAATTACTTAAGAGCACTTAACACGCACAAAAACTATTTTTAATTATTATTTAGTACGGAGCTGTTGTTAACGAAGTGACAGTGGCGCCACACTTTACACGGTTAACGCACTCAACGGTTAACAGTAGGGACATGAAATTTTAGATATTACAAACTGGTCCAGGTCCAATTACAATGCATATTTATGATAAGCATGACGTGAGGCTGCTTCCAGGATTGGCTCCAGACGAGGGAACTCCTCAACGGTTAACAGTAGGGACATGAAATTTTAGATTTTACATACTGGTCCAGTTCAATTACAATGCATGTTTATGATAAGCATGACATGATGCTGCTGCCAGGATTGGCTCCAGACGAGGGAACTCCTCAACGATTAACAGCAGGGACATGAAATGACATGGAGCTGACATGATAATGGACCTGGAATATAGCCATAGCTAAAAAAAAATTCCTCGTGGCTAAGTTAATCTTGACTAATGCTAAATCTAATATTGATTGTAAGATTTCTAAAGACTAAAAAGTAGAAAATAAAATATAAATAAAAAAATGTTTTTAAAAACAAGCTTTTATTTAAATAAAAATAACCTAATAAAAGAATAAAAAGCTTTTTTACAAAAAAAGACAACCGCCTTCAAAAACGACCAAATAAAAAATAACTTTAGTTTGGAAGTCGGCGGCTTTGGTTTTGTTTCTTGTTATGTAGGTATTGCCACCGACTTCCAAACTAAAGTTATTTTTTATTTGGTCGTTTTTGAAGGCGGTTGTCTTTTTTTGTAAAAAAGCTTTTTATTTTTCACTTTTTAGTGCTTGTGTGTTAATGTTTGAAATCCTTAATAAAAGCTCTTTCAAACAATACCTCACACGATATATTTAATTTAGAAAAATGCTCACAAAATAAAAAGCACTTAACCAAATTAGATGAAATTTTTATGGGACCAAATGGCAAGTATACTGAAAAAAAGAATCACACTAATCGGACTAGAAACCTCGGAGTAATCGGTGTGTATACATAAATTGAATACCGCCACGAATACCGTTCTAAATAGCGTGATAGAAACATGGTGTGTCCAACCTTATACAGTATGTACGATACTATTCTCAGAAATTCGGACACAGTTGTCTGTGCTTCGGTTTATTACAGGGTCCATGGACCTCATGGGGTACGTGTAATGAGCGCCGGGGGTCCATGACGAGCTTACCTGCCTAGAAATGAAAGATGACATGCGTCTTGCATTTCATAATCCAATATAAGCAGCAGCAATCGTCATAATGTGATAGTATAACGATTGCTGCTGCTTATACTGCAAACAATAAAAGCTGTAAAGTTTAGATAATCGTAAACAATAAAAGCTCGTACAAACTAAATACTCTTTACTCCTTTTCGGAAAGTGTCCATGGCTAGAAAAAGATTGAGACCCCTGGTTTAATGTCAAAGTCAAAACATTTATGTCAATTACACCAATTAGGCCTCTTGTCCACGACACGGTTTATCGCCGTGAAAATCTACGGTTAATTCGCCACGTGTAGGCACGGTCGTCAGTGTTGTATGGATCACTATGAAAGCTTGTAGACGTGCACGGCCAGCAACATCGCTGTATCAGAAGGACTAGTGAATGGAGCTATGGGTATTATAAAAAAAATCAAATGGCCAGCCTTGAGGAGAGACCAACTGGAGGATGGCGAGCTACCAGATGCCGTATATATTAAATTTGATGACGAGTCTATTGGGCTTAGACTTAAAGACAATAATGGTTGGATACCCATCCCTCCATCTAGTACTACGTTTCAGGCATTGAGAGGTTACGGAGATGTAGAGCGCCGTATGTTGCCTCTAATATTAAGCTGGGCGGTTACAGTTTACAAACTCCAGGGTACCACCCTTGAAAGAGCTGTAATTGAGCTTGGCAAAAAAAAATTTGCAAAAGGGCAAATATATGTTGCACTAAGTCGTGTCAAAAGTTTGGAAGGCATAGTTTTATCGGATTTGGACGCCAACAAATTATTAAATAAACCACACGACGATAGATCGTTGCAGGAAATGACAAGACTACGAAATCTGTCTTCCGATAATGAAGGTCACACATAAGAGCAATAGCGCACTATCGCCACAGAGCGCGCGCACCTGGCCGCACGGTTTGGCCGCTGGCCGCATGCGGCCAGGTGCGTGCGCTCTGTGGCGATTTCATACTAAGGTATGTATCTCGATGGCCGCCGCGGCCTGGCCGCTGCGGCCAGGCCGCTAGTGCGCTATTGCTCTAACAGATCATGAGCTTAAACCTAAAAAAAATGTCAGATATTTGATTTTTATTACATAACAATTGTTGTTTTAATAATAAATATATATTGTGCAACATATTATTTTTTTATTGAAAACAAAGCTGAAAAACACTGGATATAAAAATCATAACATGCCGTTTCCGGCAATGTCGACCCAATCTATTTTCAAGCGTGTGCTTGACCTGTAAATCCGAAATCTACCTACTTACCAAGAGAGGTGCTGAATTAGTATCTGGTCATCTTCCAACACCATGGAACCACCAGCAGAGCCACAATTAATACATTTTCAACTCTCCATTTCGTATGGAAAGTCCGTGGCGAAGTCCGATATCAATGCCAGGTGTCGTTAGAGCAGGTCACTAAGTCCGTATATCACAGCCAGGTAACACGTCAGCGACTTTCATCGATGTCCTTTGAAGAGTTTCGTTCATATAACCGAATATCTCATCAGAACAAACATCTAATTAAGTTTATTTTAGTTTCAGTATTGCGTTTTTTGTAAAACGTTGTAAGGGCTTAAACATATTTTTTTTTCGAAAAAGTTTTTATAACCTTTGTAGTGAGTACAGGCATGATATTATGTTGTGTGATGGCATAAACAATGCTTAGATTAGAGATGGGTTGGATTAGGTAAAAATGATACCTAATCCACCTAATCCCAATATTAAAAAATACCTATTCCATTTACCTAATCCTAATATTTATTCAATATAGCCGCTGGCCTGTTACCAATATTATGTATCGTATGTGGATTACGTAGGAAATATTTAGCATGATCGTTCCTGTTAACTATAGTTTAATATGAAAGTTTTGTTATTTTCTTCGACCTAATTATGTTTAAATTATTATTATCTTTTTATAGGAAAAGATGCATACCAATATATTTTTTTAATATTTAAAAGTAGTTGTAAGTAGATAAGAATGAATATTAATTTTTAAATAATTATTTTAATTAAATCCAATATGTAATTTGATATTGACACACAACAGCCAAGGAACAAAACAAAAAAATAGGGGGAACGGCAGAATACGTCACACAGATATTTCTCACGAGAGCTCGGTAACACTTTTTTTGGCATGAGAAGATTCTAAAAAGTCTGCAGCTTCTAAAAACTATTTCTTTATTTTAGTTTAGTGAAACATATCATATTTTTCAATTTTAATCCAAATAGTAATAATTTGATTCCTAACTACGACGTGCATTCGTTACGAGTAACGTCACGCATCGCTACTAGAACAGTAACTAGTCCAGGAACGGAATCCCTTCTGTATACGAATATTTTGTACCATACCTAATCCTCGACGCTTTTGATTAGGTACGGATTCGGATCGAAAAATACCTAATCCACTAACCTATTCTAATATTTATGCCTCACGTCTAGCTTAGATATGCTATAGCAACAATCGCGGTTAATCTGCTGTCATTTTTTGAAGAGTTCCTCCGATTTCTACAAGATCCCATCATCAGATATTGAAATGGTGACAATGGGACCACACGGGAAGCACCAGCTTTCAAATAAAAAAAGAATCATGAAAATCAGTTCACCCAGTCGCAAGTTATTAGCTAACAAACATAAAAAAAAAAATACAGACGAATTGATAACCTCCTTCTTTTTTTTGAAGTCGGTTAAAAAATAGTGCGAACTAAAAAAAAAAATTAAGTGACTCATACAAATATAGATCGTATATGATGTTTATGAATATAAATCTTTTCAAAATGTAAAAAATATATAAATTTTAAAAGCTTGAGGCACTGATGTACGCTATCCGTTATACAGGTGTACTGCACAATATCAGTGCCTCAAGCTTTTAAAATTTATATATTTTTTACATTTTGAAAAGATTTATATTCATAAACATCATATACGATCTATATTTGTATGAGGTACTTAATTTTTTTTTTTAGTTCGCACTATTTTTTCTTTTATTAGGTTATTTTTATTTAAATAAAAGCTTGTTTTTAAAAACATTTTTTTATTTATATTTTATTACAAGCTTTTATTTAGCTTGCACTGTTCGTATGTAAGTAAGTATGTATGTATGTAAATAAGTTGTCCTTTCAAAATTTGCAAACCATTTTTCGACCATTTGTTGTTATCCGATTGAGCTGAAATTTTGCATACTGGTCCAGTCCCCATGACAATAATAATAATAATAATAATACTTTATTGCATAAAAGGTGTTGCAGTAAATACAATAAAAACAGTTGCACTTTACAAATGAACACTAGGTATACAACATAAATGGTTGGGGTACTGTCCTCTTAAATAGGCTACATAATAGCCTGTAGTAAAGAGAAACAGTGCCGTATCCCTCAACAATGCATGTTTATGATAAGCATGACGTGATGCTGCTGCCAGGATTGGCTCCAGACGAGGGAACTCCTTAACGGTTAACAGTAGGGACATGAAATTTTATATACTTGTCCAGTCCCAATAACAATGCATGTTTATGATAAGCATGACGTGATGCTGCTGCCAAGATTGGCTCCAGACGAGGGAACTCCTCAACGGTTAACAGTAGGGACATGAAATTTTGTATTTTACATACTGGTCCAGTCCCAATGATCATGCATGTTTATGATAAGCATGACGTGATGCTGCTGCCAGGATTGGCTCCAGACGAGGAAACTCCTCAACGGTTAACAGTAGGGACATGAAATTTTACATACTGGTCCAGTCCCAATGACAATGCATGTTTATGATAAGCATGACGTGATGCTGCTGCCAGGACTGGCTCCAGACGAGGGAACTCCTCAACGGTTAACAGTAGGAACATGAAATTTTGTATTTTACATACTGGTGTAATCCTAATGACAATGCATGTTTATGATAAGCATGACGTGATGCTGCTGCCAGGATTGGCTCCAGACGAGGGAACTCCTTAACGGTTAACAGTAGGGACATGAAATTTTATATACTTGTCCAGTCCCAATAACAATGCATGTTTATGATAAGCATGACGTGATGCTGCTGCCAAGATTGGCTCCAGACGAGGGAACTCCTCAACGGTTAACAGTAGGGACATGAAATTTTGTATTTTACATACTGGTCCAGTCCAAATGATCATGCATGTTTATGATATGCATGACGTGATGCTGCTGCCAGGATTGGTTCCAGACGAGGAAACTCCTCAACGGTTAACAGTAGGGACATGAAATTTTACATACTGGTCCAGTCCTAATGACAATGCATGTTTATGATAAGCGTGACGTAATGCTGCTGCCAAGATTGGCTCCAGACGAGGGAACTCCTCAACGGTTAACAGTAGGGACATGAAATTTTGCACACCCATTGGGAAGACATTGGGTGATGTTAGTGAGTCCACCATGAAATTGCTGCCACCTTAAGAATTGGCTCCAAACCAGAGAATTCCTCAACGGTCGGCAGTAAGGACTTGACATTTCGCATTTCCTCGTGGCTAAGTTAATCTTGACTAATGCTAAATCTTATATTGATTGCAAGATTTCAAAAGACTAAAAAGTAGAAAATAAAATATAAATAAAAAAATATTTTTAAAAACAAGCTTTTATCTAAATGAAAACGTAACCTAAAAAAGAAAATATAATGCGAACTAAAAATAAATTTAAGTGACTAAATAATGTATATGAATATAAATCTTTTCAAAATGTAAAAAATATATATATAAATTTTAAAAGCTTGAGGCACTGATATTGTGCAGTACACCTGTATTAACTGATAGCGTACATGAGTGCCTCAAGCTTTTAAAATTTATATATTTTTTACATTTTGAAAAGATTTATATTCATATACATTGTTTAGTCACTTAAATTTATTTTTAGTTCGCATTATATTTTCTTTTTTAGGTTACGTTTTCATTTAGATAAAAGCTTGTTTTTAAAAATATTTTTTTATTTATATTTTTTTCAAGCTTTTATTAAGCTTGCACTGTTTCACGTTAATGTTTTGTTGACTTATCATTATGTTTTGGAAAGCAAAATTAATATTCTTAGAGAGAGAATTCTTATTTAAACACTTAAGTAAATGAAAAATCTTACACAGGTATACTTACATTAGTTTAAGAACTTAAGTTATTAAGGATTAATAACTAAGAAAAAAGATTTATTATTTTTTACTTTTTAGTTTTTTCGGCGGTTTAATTTTTATGTTACAAAGTTTTTGAAGTGAAAACTTCTTTAGCGGCGTTGAGCACTTTTTCTGTAATGGGTATAAAATCTTAAACTCGCGTCAGGGGACACGTGACCACGCGCGTCAGGACACGTGACCTGATCGAAAAAGCGTAGGACGTTCGTTTAGACAGCGCAGGGCGCTTGCGCGAATGTTCGTGTATGTTACAGCGTGCCACGCGTATCCATGGATGGTGACAGATATGGAAATTGAACAAAGTGCATCTATTAATGATAATAAATAGGTTCGAATCAAAACTGTTCGTTTCTTACTTCAGCTACCATAAACCTATCGTATCAGTTTTAGAGATTGGCGATGATAGTTCTGGTAATGATGATGGTGAAAAAGTCGTTGAAATTATGGATGAAAGTTGATTTTTCGGAGAGATAAACTTTTTAATGTAAAATAATTGTAATAGTTTTAAAGTTAAATTTTTAATGTAATATAAATTGTCATGTTTGTGTACGATAGCGCAATAAATGAATATTGTATTCTACCACATAAATGATAGTACTTTTATACTGATAAAGCAATTGGTGCAAAATTATTCCCTAACCATTCCAAAATATCAAACATGCTCAACGTTAATAATCAAGTTTTCACTTCTGCCGGCACTCCCGGAGTGCAGTGTTTTTTTTGCATGATATTAGACGTTCAGTTCAAATAGACGAGTCTACGATTTGGGTTTCCTAAGAAAGCGTTGGCGGAGGGCGCTATAACATACGACGACCACTATGACTTCTCGTCTGTTTAACACTGTCGAAATATTACTAGTTAGGAAATAGATTTGTGGTGGCACCACATTCTTAAGCAACCCCAAACTTTAAATGGCTTATAAGATGATGACACGTAGATGCATAATTATTACTAGTTATGGATTAATGCGAATAATGACGCAGATTTTGTCATGTAAGGCTAATTCATCATCAGGAAGTGTGTTTGATGAAAACGAACAAAGCTAGCTCTAACTGTTGATGATCGTGCATCCGCATCTTATTAGAATACTGCCTGATCAAAAGTTAACAATGTGACGCGGCGACGTCCCGCCTCCCACGTTCATGACGTCCCGCGTCGAGATACTTGGTCAGTGAAGTATTTTATTGCTTGTAGCTCACACCCATTTGTAAGTATTTCATTATTAATTATTCCTAGCTAGTTGATAGCGTTGTTCAATAGTTGTAAAAATATTAAAGCAAATAATAGATAATTTGCTTGAATTAGTTTAACGGTTTAAATATGAAAAAGCAGCGTAGAGTACAGGCTAGAAAATCCATATTTCCTGTCGGGTTTTTACAGATTTTAATAGGCTAAGAAGTAATTGAAAGTTTTTCAAGAATTTGAATTATTTTGTAGTTTATTATGAAGGAATTGTTACAATACTACGCTGTGTTGCTTCGATCTTATAAATTCGTTTACTGTGAGTCAGCGGGAGATACGCGTCACTATGTATGTATGACTAATTATCTGAATAGTTTAGAAGAAAATCTGGCATACTTCGCTCCAAGTCTACATGTCAGTCGTTTAGTTGTGACCGACATTATTGTCGTTCTCATTTATATTTAACAACTTTGTGTCTAATACTATTTTCACCTAGTTTTATTACGTGTATGCTTGTGAAGGATTGTTTCCAGTTTCGTGTATCTCGCTGTTCTTCGTGTCTCTATTTATTGATGTGGAAAATAGACTATCGAAGATGCGATGTTGTAGAGATATCCCTTCGAGGATAAAATTCGAGACATTAATCTTATTTAGCATCAGTTTCAGAAATTTATGAAGAATTGTTTCCAGCTCAGTGTGTCAGTGAAGCACCGCCCACACGGCAGCGTGGGAAAATGTGAATCGTACCACATTATATATAGCGGCACTGTACTACATGATATTCAATACGAGTTTGCAGGGACGAATATTCATTCTGAAACTACCAACCATTTACAATTGGGCATTTATATGTACCTTAAAGGATACTTAATATAACTGCCTATGTTTCTATGTCCTTAGAACCTTGAATTTTGAAAGTCTAGTCGAATTATCAAGTTCATATTTTGTAGAGAATAATTAATTTAATGATACCTAATAAGTACCTAATTTAATTCACATTTCAATCCAAATGACTAAAGTAAAGCTTAATAAAATTACACAAAATACTGAATGAAAAAAAATTAAAAAAGTCTTCAACATATCCAGACGCAACGAGCTTACCTTCAGACTTTATCATCATTTATCCTCAGACTCAGTCCTCCACCGAGGACTAAAATACTTGTTAAGACTAATCTAACTAGACCAAACACAACGGCGTTATCTTTTGTCATAATATAAACTGTCACAAAGATTCTTATCTCTGTCTGCAACTAATCGTTGCCCTCAGACATAGTGCACTCATGAGGCTGAGGATGTTCAGCTGTCACCTGTCACCATTAAACGAATATTTTGTGTCCGTACTACCAACCGTTCAGGAGTACCCTCATAAGGCTGCAGCACGTGGTTAGGTAATCGTAATACAGTAACCGTAACAGTCAGATGATAACATTATCATCAGAACAAGCCTTCCAAATTCTAAAGCAGTAAGTTTCTAAGAAAATGGTTCAATAAAATTTTGTTTAATAAGTAATTGACCACATACAGACAAGTTAAATAAAAGCTTGTAATATAAATAAGAAGAAAAACTTAACCCGATCTATATTGACGGTTAATTTAGGAATTAAAAATCATCGCACTCTATGGTAACAACATTAAACATTAAATTTAGCTGGGTAGTTATTTGCTCTGTTTGTACCGACCTGTGAGAACGTCACTGGCTGCCAAATTATTTGTCGCACCCAATTCAGTCGTTCCTTTTATTCGTATTCATCAAGTGATAAATAATTGGCAATAAAAGTAATTAAGGAATTCATTCTCATTGGCGATCACAATAGTTTTTGTGAGAATAGTAATGTGGTAACTTGATTGATTGTACTCTTATTTTCTTAATGAATTATATAAGGGAATTAATGATTAGTCTTTGTTTTAAAAGATGGTTAGTTGGATATCTATTAATTGACACTCGTGAACTCGTGGTTAGTACCTAACACTCGTGAAGTTATAGGCTGTTAAGTAAATTGTAGTTATGCGCTGATAAGATACTGACAACAATAATTACGTTTGGTAGTGGACTAACAGGCAAAATGTATTGCGTGATCAACCTACGGACAACACTGTGCATATAGGTAATAAAAACACATTTAGAAACGCAAAGCAATTCAATATTCAGTAATATCACTACATATAATAAAATGAAGTCACTTTCCCTGTCTGTCTGTCCCTATATATGCTTAGATCTTTAAAACTACGCAACGGATTTTGATGCGGTTTTTTTTAATAGATAGAGTGATTCAAGAGGAAGGTTTATATGTATAATACATGCACCCGTGCGAAGCCGGGGCGGGTCGCTAGTCTTTAATATGATAAACAGTTTATAAGGGAAAATGTCATCACGACTAAATTAAACTAACAAACTAAAACTGTTTACCTCACCTAGCCCAATAAACTCGATAAATCCGATACGTCGTCAGTTCAATAAGTATGTTCGATAAATCTGTCACATGTAAATCTACATTAGTGGAGTCCCAAAGGAAATATTGCCAATTAATTGAGCAAACGAGGCGCGAACGACCGCTTATTATACGGGGATAGAATCAACATAATAAAGGACAAATTAAGTACACAGCCCCCGTCCGACGATCATCGCGCAGGGGATTAATGACGTGTGCGCACTTTACACGCCGGGACACGGAAAATAGACAGTCAGAGTTGTAGTGTACAATTTCTTTTAGAAATAAAGTTTCTGGATACACTTTTTAATAAAGGATTATCATTTTCTTTGAAAGTGAAAAAGTTCATAATAGAATAAGTGTGTGTATTACGATTACGTTTAAGTTTCACGTACTTCAGTGATACTTAGAAAGAAAATTTTAGAAATTTGTGACATTTTATCTTTGAATTATATTACATAGCTTTTGCCCGGAACTTGTTTATACCGTACTTGCATACAAACTTCCACCCCCCTTTTCACCGCCTTAGGGGGTGATTTCCGGGATAAAAACTATCCTATGTCCTTCCTCGGATCTTAAACTATCTCCATGCCTTTCACCAAAATCGATTCAGCGGTTTAAGCGTGAAGAGGTAACAGACAGATAGACAGACA
This sequence comes from Hoplodrina blanda, assembly GCA_949316365.1. Classification (NCBI taxonomy): domain Eukaryota; kingdom Metazoa; phylum Arthropoda; class Insecta; order Lepidoptera; family Noctuidae; genus Hoplodrina; species Hoplodrina blanda. The sequence goes on from OX438570.1 coordinate 9,347,277, forward strand.
CACTTTCGCATTTATAATATTAGTATGAATAACATGACATTTTCACTCTAAAACGGTCCCATAAATATAGGCCAAATAAATTGAACGCTACATTTCAGTGACACAGCCATTGATCGGCTACAAATCAAGCTATTCCACTACAGGATTGTATCTCTATACTCTGTCCCGCAGTGTACTGGGCAGCAAATCGTCAATTAGTGCTATGATTGCAGCGCGCCACGCGACCAGCGATGTGCACTTTGTGACGCCCCTTGTGGGATACATCTGATATCATAGACCAAGCCAGATCAGACATGCAACACTGTATGCAGTCGAGGCCTAATTATTTGCCTTGACTCCTTTCGAGACGATGCACAATGGAGAAAGAAGGACTAAAGTAATAGCAAGATAAAAATCATTTTTACCAAAAGGACAACCGCCTTCAAAAATTACAAACAGTACACAAAATATTATATATGTACAGGAGGTCTACTCTTTACAGCAAGTGAAAACACAAGCCATCTAGCATTGCTAGAGGCAAGTTGCATACCTAATTAAACCTTGTTAAACACTTGCAGCATTTACAACAATCAGACTTTATTAATGAGCATCAATTAGGCGTTACAGACATCACCCATTTAAAAGGTGTCGTGTCTGCCAAAATATTAAGAAGATTAATAATCTGTGACAACGCAGAGCGTGTGACTCGACTTATGATTTAATACGCTCACTTATTTGATCTGTCCTCTCTGTAGAAATCAGATTTTATTAATTTTGCTACAGCGCATACAATTTTCATCACGAAAAGGTATGACAGGATGAATGAAAATATGCAAAGAGACTCAGTGTATAAGAAATACAGTATTTTATTGCAAAACAAAATAATTTACTTGTGTTGAAAGTTTTTTTCGTTTCAGACAAAAAAGCTTATCTTGTATTTTTACACGACTGCCTCAAAAAAAGGAGTGTTATGTGTTCAGGGTTAATGTATGTATGTATGTATGTATGTGAGTTTCTTTATTCCACCATAACTTTTAAACGCCTGAACCGATTTAGATGTATGGGGTATCGTTACAATCCTTGCATCGTTCCGAGTAACATAGGCTAGAAAAAATAAAAAGAAACCGGTGTGGTCACTTTAAAACGTAAATTAATACCAGCCTCAATTTATTTTTTTAATGAATCTGGTCGTGTCTATGTTTATCGTCTAGAATTTGACAAGTAGATTTAAAAAATATATAACACTGTAAATAAAAATCGTCGTAAAAAAAACTGACGAGTAAACAAAGTACAAATATGTGCAATTTTTGCAGTCGTGTTTTTTAATTTTTTAATTATAGTAGCTTGTTAATTGGTATGAAAAATTTACTAAAACTGATTATTTTTTTCAAGAAGAGGAACCGAGGACCACGGAAAAGCAATCGGTTTTGGTCCTTCGGATCGGATCTCTGATTTGTGTAGTGTTGTGAAAATCGTTATTTCATAATAATTTGTCGAATTTATGCTGCATTAAGCACAATCTAAATTCTTGGCTATTCTCACAAAAGTTTTGGAAACTAATTTATGTAGTGTCCTTTTATTCCGCTAATTAGATTCATAGTCATTATCGTGACAACAGCATCAGTCTCACGTCATTGTGTTACACCGCGATGACGATAACAAACAATATGCACTCGACGACTCGCAACTATCGAATAACACGCGTACAGATAAAACTAATAACTTTCAATAGCCGGGATGCATCCGAGATTATACTCTAAACAGTAATGACATAACTACCACAACGGATAATTTGAAAATCGACTTTACGGAGCATTAAATGGAACTGATAATTCATTGTAAGAGGATTCAGTATTATTGATAAGTGTTTTGCAATGAAAAAGATCGTCGGATGGGGTGCGCCGACCACTCGACCGGCAAATATCGTAGATTAAACTTTTTTACGAATCAATTTGTACGCCAATTAGGGGGATGACGCGACCATTTTCATTTAAACAATTACGTGGATCAGCGATGCGAGCTTTAACTGCTTTAATGCTACTGTGACTAACAGTATTTTCAATTCATTCACGTATGTTTTTAAAGATTTAAAATAATAGATGTAAAATTGTATGTGCTTTACGATTCAAAAGATTTCATTGCTCGATATGTTTTACTATCAGCAGCTTCAGTTTGATCACCGAAACTACGTAATTTTATTGACAAAGTTGCAACAGCTGTTTTACTTCCATAATAGCAGCTGCTGCAGATGCTGGTTGCTTATTAATAAAGGCTTCTTACGTAGTAGTTGGAAAATGTGGCATTATTGTGATCACCTTGGGAAACATCACAATTTGGTTTCTGTTTTGGTATTTTTAATTATTTATTTAAACTTTGCACATGTAAAAAATACGCTGTACAAAGGCGGACCTAATATGTATATACCTAATAACCTTGGGCATTTTCTACCAGTCTACCTTAGGGCGATGCAGAGACAAAACAATGAGACTTATCGTATCATATGATGTGAAAGATAATTAAGAAATTACCAGCAATAAAATTATTAAAATAAACAAAACACTTGTTTCTAGTAGTGTAGCCGCGAACAACAGATGTTCATCGCGTTGGTTTTTGTCTATAGATACAAAGTGCGCAGACGATGTGCGACCAGCTCCGTCGCTCGGGTGCGGCCACGAGAAAAGCGAATGTATAATGAAAGTGAAATGATATGTCAACTGGACCTGAACAGCGTTTGATATTAGTCTTTTATGGATTTATGTTGTTATTTTTGTTTGTTATTTAGTATTAGGTACATATAAGGAAGCATTTGAAGGCTAAATTAGAAGTATTTTGGCCTTCTGGTCCAGAATCATAAAGCTGAGTTTTGAGTTTTGGTCATAAACAGACGTAATTTACTGGTTCTACACCCAACGATCCAGAGTTCGATCGCCGCCTCGTTGGCTCCACAATGCGTACGGATCGGCAGTGAACTTGCGCTCCTATTTATAATCCTCCCTACTGCGCCTGAAATAAATACATTACGACGTCGATACTGATCGAGCAGCGGACCTGAACGTTTTAATACTTGTGTTTCACTATGAGAGACATTGTTGCAGCCGTAATTCATAAACGACTTGTGTACCAAACAGCATTTACTGCGCAGTAGAACCACTTTTATAAATAGTGACGTCATAATGACATAATGTCAGCACTAGTAGATGGGTTACCTTGTTTATTTAGATACTAAAACATTTGAAAGCTTGTTGGGTAGGTAATATTGGATTTTATCAAGTACTAAGCAATACAATGTTGAGCAACTAGATTCAATTCCTTTTATTTTTATAGGATGTTCAAAAGGGCCTTGTAATGGCCTAATTGAAATAAATGATTTGACTTTTAGTTACATCATAATTATACGCATGCAAACATAGAAATCAAATTAAAATTATTTTTGGATTTAAGGAATCCTGTGAGCGACTGGAAGAATCTCAACTTCGATTGAGAGCTCTGTTTCAATCGACCACGAATTTTCCTCCGAATAGGTAACTTCCATGTGCCATCTAACTATGTATGAAGTAGGTGGGCAGCTCCAACATACTCTCCTTTTACGGCTAACATGATTATTACATCGAGAGTACGCTATGATTCACATTCACCGATGTAGCTCTGTAGTATAACGAGTGAGCTTTGCCAATAAAGCCGGCAAACAAATGAGCCGGTGTCAAAACAAAGTTTTTGTAAGTATCTATATGATCTGTGTTTACAATATTTTCAGCATGGCTTTCATTGACGATGATTACAAAATATTATGAATTATTTAGGTATAACTTATCATTAAGTCTGTGCACTTCATTAGTTCTCATTGTCGTCTCGTTTTAAACAGAGGAACATTAAGGCTGATTATGTAAACTCTTTCTTTCTTCTGTATTCTTTCTTCTGCCTGCTAGTTCCGTGAACGTCATCAAACACTTCCTTCAGATGAGATTACTGAAAAGCGACAAAAGTGTTATGTAAATATTGGATGTGGAGTAATTTACTTCTTAATGCTTGCTTAACATATTATTTAGTAACCAATTCTCTCAGCAGGCGAACGGCAAAGTATTCAAAACTTTTAAGAGCGATCGTTGACGTCTACGGGCTATAACTTCTGGCCTACTTCCAATGTACGGTTTACTCAACCATACGAGCAAGGCGATAGAAAGAGGTAGATGGCTTTACTGAATGTCAAACAATGCACTTCTAAAAATATTTGCCTTCTATTTGTAGTCGCGCCTAATAAGTGCGCGCTTGATCTTTTGTAGTAAGACGCAAATAGAAAAGTGCTGCACCTACATGCATGGTGATAGTACGATACGATACAAATTGTTTAAAGATTTCAGGACTATTGTTCACTCCGTAATAACGAGTGGAAGAGACGTGGTCACGAAAACTTTTACCAAGCTTATACGACCAAACAACAGATTTTTAATAATCGACATTTAATGTTACCGCTGGGGGATATAGAATCATGTACTGAATCCATGATATAAGTCTGCGTTACGTTGTCCCTTCCGCCCCGCTTACATCTGATAATAGGCCTTCCATTTCGTTTGTAGACACGTTCATAAAAGAGGTTTCCTTAAAGATAAGATAAGAAACATCCTCTCTACTTGTAGGTAAGGAAACTGCGGTTTGAGGAAAAAGGATAAGCAGCAGCGCCAAACAGGTCGTGTCCAACGTTTAGTTGTGGATATGTATGTACTTGTACAATGATAAGGTACAACATAACCGCATACACGTCATGTGAACAGGGTTATCCGATTCAAACATCAATCGTTTAAGTTAGTGTGCACGTAGACTGAATAGTCTGTGTTTGCGAATAAAGAACAACTTTACAGGCTCAATATAGGCTTCGGTTTAGGTTTGCTAAATTTCTGCAAAACAGTTATCTTTCAGACCATAACTTGCGATTTAACAAGTTATTTTAAACGCCGCCGGGCGCCGCACTTAAATTGGTTTACGTCCCGTTTCAAACTCGCTCGGAGATAGAGCATATTCTAACACCCAAGCATCGGCGCAATGATTACACGCCTCACACCTGTTACCACAAATAGCCGCGGCCAATGCACCCGATGCACTTGCATCATACCTCTAACACTGCACACTTACCACTACTACTTTATCTGTCTGTATAATATGCATTGCTGGTTTAATATGCATAGTATGAACGACTACTGCCATAAAGTTATCAATGGTAATAAAAGTTAGCGATAATAACAGATGTTTAGAAGCAATCAGTGATGAAACAGTAGCGGTATTGGTATGCAATTGTGAGAATCAATGAATGGTGATAGTGACAGTTCGCTACCGTGATCCAAATATATTCTGTTTGTTGTCGTAGTATAATTAAACTTGACTAATGAACTCTCAGTCAGTGTTACAACGATGGCATGGCGATCTCTTTGCTGAACTACATCTCAAGAGTTACCGATATAATGATTTCAACTATTTCTATTAATGATTTAAGCAAGCAAGTAGCAAAATATTGTATATAGTTTAACAGTCTTATAAAGATGTATTGGATGTCGACTGATATACTTGGCTGTTTGTAAAGCAGTCCCTTGTAAAACAAATGACAGTTGCTCCACGAAAAGGTAAGACTGTAAATCGAGGCAAACTTGCCATGTTGCAATTAATAGACGCACACGTCATGTGTCTAGTTTTTCTCAACTAGCTTGGGGTCAACTGCAAAGTACCTATTTAAAAGTATTATTAGTATTATTATTTGAACTAATTCCGTCAACGCTTGCGAAACCGTTGGAAGGTCGTCATCATACTAAAATATCGGAATTTGGAAGACTTTTCTTAAGAAAGTAACAGATCGACAGATCGTAATAAAAATCTAATGGTTTCCCCGCTGTAACATCTGTTTCAACACTAACAACATCAAGGTCTTAATACTACTGTGAAAGTATTATTTACTTGCTCATAGCAAGCTATATAATCAGAGTAGATAGAAACTTGCCTATCAAGACACTGTAGGCACGGATGTAATTGAATCAATTTGTATAGAGGTACCACTTGACCCAACTACCTCCCCAAAGCAGGAAGGTCGTGAGCGTAAATCGACCAATCACAGCGCAGTCCCATTTTGTTTGGCGCATAGGCTACGACGTAGCGCCTCTACAACCTTCGTAGCAGGTTGTAGCGGCGCTACGCCAAAGTTACATTGTACTAGGTTTATTTTAATAATTTTATATGCATTTCTTTTTATTTCAAAATTATAATTTTATTTTGATGAACAAAACGAGAAATAATAGTACCGTTTTAGGGCCAGGCTACATTTCTTGTTGCTGCATTTTTATGTAATAAGTAAGAAAGTGTTAATACAGTATTATTATTTACGCTTAACTGTACTTAAAAATTTAATTTATCCCACGGTATTTAAAGCTACAACTACGCTTCATAAAGTTGCTCATTTAAATATCTTCTTGACTTCAATTTATTTTTAAGCGGTATTTATTTCTTGACCGCCTCAAAGGACCAAAGAAAACGACATTTTAAAAGCTAGTGAAAGCTGTTTTACCTAATCCTTTATTACCCGACTACGGCAAAGCCAAAAGGAGGGTTATGATTTTGACCGGTATGTATGTATGTATGTATGTTTGTATGTATGTTTGTTTGTTCCCTCGTAACTTCTAAACTACTTATCATTACATGACAAATGAGGTGTCGTTAGAAGCGTCTCAGTTGTCCGCTGGTTATAGGGTAGGTGACGTGTCACCAAATCCAATATGGCGCCCTCCAGAGGATGTGAAGTCGTTATCGAAACAAAAAATTTTTTCGAAAAGTATCGACATGGGTATCAAATTAAAGGGCTTGATGAGCACATTTGAAATATATATACATTATATAGCTTTTACTAGCTACTTTGCCTGTTTTTAACAGTGTCAACATGGGTATCAAATGAAAAGGCTTAATGAGTACATTTGAAATTCACTCGCTACTTTGCTTTTATTATTACTTATATCAAATAATTAAATAGAGTTATTCCTTCAAATAATATAACCCCCAAAATAGTGTAAATAAAAAATAAGTTAAAAATAACTAAAACCCGACAACGACAAAATCGCGCACTGAAAAGTATAAAACAAGAACAATATTCATTTGACCGATATTTTCGAAATTTTTAAATAATAGCCGTGGTCGTATGCCACCTAGTCAATAAAGATTGTGTGAAACAACCGCAGGTGGCATACGACTTCTTTTCTTCATTTGAATTCTTTCAGTGTTAGATAGATTAGTTATCGAGGAAGGCTATAGGCTATATACCATTACGCTACGACCTACGGGAGCGGAGCAGTAACCAAAGACGCGGGTGTAACCGCGGCGGACAGCTAGTAAAACATAAAACCGTCTGCCAACCAAACACATTATTATAATACTTACACAAACAACTTACATCAGCTTTAAAGCCACTTAAAGCTCTCGATCCATCACACAAGCCGTCCTATTCACACCTGTACTATTAATCACAGAGTCGCCGATCAAGTGATCAATTAACGCAGACATGCCTATCCACCTTGTTTCGGTAAACCAATTACGAAGAGTATCCGAACTATTCATGAAGCAAACGTATTCAGTGTAATTCCTCAGTTGAGTCATGAGTTAATTGAAATAGATTATTCTGTACACATTGTTGCCATAGTTTTAGAGAAATAAATAAATGAGTATGCTTTTTACAAACTTTTATTTACTTTCACCTGTCCCGGTGTCTGTGGAAATCTTGCAGGTTTAAAACCCACTTCCGGCGATCGGTTGACCTGGAATTTTGTATACATCAATCACATTGCATAAAAATTAAACAAAAATGCTTTAAAAAAAAATTGAACTTGTTTTCTCTATAGTTTCAACAAATGCATTTGCAATTTTAATTACCCGCATCATTAACTGTTGCAGACCAGTTAAGCACAGCGCAAATATATCCTGCTTTTTTTTTCAAAAATCATTTGGTATCCAAGTGAATTCTAGATGGAGATAAAAATACGTGAATTAATAATCTGTGTATCTTAATTATTATAATTATTGCACTAGTTAATTATTGTGAGTTGCAACAGCTGCAACACACATTTGAATAATAATCATCTTCCTATTAGTACCTACTACTTGACTTGGTGGCACAGTCTTCACTAGCATGGACTGTAGGAGATAATTATGACCATCTATGATAATTAATACAGTTAAAGAGAGAATGTTATTGTAGAACTAATATTTATTTATTTGGTATAGTTTTAACAATCGGCGAGATGATAATAAATAAGGTAGTGTTAAATAAGTAATAGTTGATTTATGTAGCTAAAATAATGTAACAATTCAACAGTAAATTGTGGAGTTCATTAATGGCGGCTACTACTGAACTAAATGAATTGTTTTTACGAGTATAAACTTTGTTATTAGTTGCACAATTATTTGGTTTGTTCAGGTTTCCCATTATTTTGTTTATTAATTAAAAACTATCTTAAATATTACCTACTATAGCTAATAGCTGTTATAATATCTATGTGTATTAAAATTACATGTTACATGAACACATGCGAAATGTAATCATCGTCCATTACTCATTAAACTCTGTTGACCTAGTAACTCCACAATTTGCAAACATTTTCGACGTCAAAATATCCCATGCTTATTGTCGTCTTTTCGAAAACGTAATAAGAGTTATTCTGCTTTGTTTTATTTTGAGGAATGATGCTGCCTAGTTAAAAACTTAGAGGTTTCTACTTAAAATAATTAAAGTTATCTTTAATAATAATATCATCGATAATGTGATGTGATATTGTCGAAATTAAAATTTTATTAAATCTAAAAATAAATGATAAAGTGAGATTGGATCTTTAACCACAGTTCTGTTAGTACTTGCAATTCAAAAAAGCAATAAAGTTAAAATTCATAGTTAAACGCCGGCGTCCGCCCATCGCCTGAAATGGCACAAGGCGTGCGGGCCGTCGCTCGCGCCTGTTACGGCGCGCGGCGCTTTATACTAAAATATTGACTGAAAACCTTTCCTTTAACCCCAAGGAATGTCCAAGGGTTGATAAGATGGATTACAGTTAATATATTTGTGTAAAATATGTAAAGAAAGGCGGGGGCTGTACGCGCGAGGGGGCCGGCGCGCTCGCCATGTATGGCGCGCGGCGTCTGCGCAGCTGCCCCTATATAAGATTCCGCGACCGCTGTTCGCCGCACTCGCAGTCTCGCTGCCGTAGAGTCAACATCCACCGCGTCCCAAACCAAACACAAACGCCAAAATGTGCGACGACGATGTTGCTGCGCTTGTAGTCGACAATGGCTCCGGCATGTGCAAGGCCGGTTTCGCCGGCGACGACGCGCCCCGCGCCGTCTTCCCGTCCATCGTTGGTCGCCCACGTCACCAGGGTGTGATGGTCGGTATGGGTCAGAAGGACTCCTACGTAGGCGATGAGGCCCAGAGCAAGAGAGGTATCCTCACCCTGAAGTACCCCATCGAGCACGGCATCATCACCAACTGGGACGATATGGAGAAGATCTGGCACCACACCTTCTACAACGAGCTGCGCGTCGCCCCTGAGGAACACCCAGTCCTGCTGACTGAGGCTCCCCTCAACCCCAAGGCCAACAGGGAGAAGATGACCCAGATCATGTTTGAGACCTTCAACTCCCCGGCCATGTACGTCGCCATTCAGGCCGTGCTCTCTCTGTACGCCTCCGGTCGTACCACCGGTATCGTCCTGGACTCCGGCGATGGTGTCTCCCACACCGTCCCCATCTACGAAGGTTACGCCCTGCCCCACGCCATCCTCCGTCTGGACTTGGCTGGCCGCGACTTGACCGACTACCTCATGAAGATCCTCACCGAGAGGGGTTACTCTTTCACCACCACCGCTGAGAGGGAAATCGTGCGTGACATCAAGGAGAAGCTGTGCTATGTTGCCCTCGACTTCGAGCAGGAGATGGCCACCGCTGCCGCCTCCACCTCCCTCGAGAAGTCCTACGAACTTCCCGACGGTCAGGTCATCACCATCGGTAACGAGAGGTTCCGTTGCCCTGAGGCCCTCTTCCAGCCCTCATTCTTGGGTATGGAATCTTGCGGTATCCACGAGACCGTGTACAACTCCATCATGAAGTGCGACGTTGACATCCGTAAGGACCTGTACGCCAACACCGTCATGTCCGGTGGTACCACCATGTACCCCGGTATCGCCGACAGGATGCAGAAGGAAATCACCGCCCTGGCTCCCTCCACCATCAAGATCAAGATCATCGCTCCCCCCGAAAGGAAGTACTCCGTATGGATCGGTGGATCCATCCTGGCTTCCCTGTCCACCTTCCAGCAGATGTGGATCTCCAAGGAGGAGTACGACGAGTCCGGCCCCGGCATCGTCCACCGCAAGTGCTTCTAAGCGTGCACATGACCCTCGCGTATGCGCGGAGTTCCGGCGCCGCTGCTGCGTGACCCTAGTGCTGTGTATTGTGGTGCTCTCGTTCCGCAAGGAACTCTAGCATTTGTACGTTGTACGTAGTGATACCTGACAGAACTGAACATCTAAGATAACGCCATCTATTGTAATGTAATTTATTGTAAAATTTATATAAATTTAATTTTCTTTTTTTTATTTTTATTATATACACGGGATCGTTATGGATCTCACGCCAAATGTAATTAATAAATAAACGGTTAATTTATTTATTTTAATTACATTATTTCTTTTTATACAACCGTTGACTTTGGTTTTTGTTTGGAGTCCCGCACCCGCATTCCCCCTGCGGTATAGTGTTTCATGTGACAGCTATGTGAGTCAGTAGATCGCACCTGTCTATATCTGGGTCACACTGACTGCCAACATTCCGGCGATCAATCGCCACCTACTTGAAACTTTTAAAATTCATTGGAAAGACAAGGAAGCATAGCTAGCTAACTAGAGTAGGTACACTTCCCCTGGAGAGAGCGGGGTTCGCAGTTATAATTAGAAGCGGAGGTTACCACACGCATCAGAATTAACCACCGCGTGCACTACCATAAATAGTAAAGACAACTCCCGCGGCCAAAAGCATTTTCTAAATTTAACGTAATATCTTGGGGCGGCGCTGCCTAACCTGCCATACAACACTGGTCCTTAGGAGCTTACGATAAGCTAAACATTTGCATAAACCACATGTTTCCGTAAATATCGCGAGAGCTCGCTGGAGTAAAAGAAACCGACGGTTCGGCTTGTCTATTAATACAACAGACTCCCGGCGTGTTCAGTTCACATGTACGACGAATATTAGGAGCAATACGTCGATATGACGACAATTCTTGTTTACCACGGCGCCATTAGGACTGGTTAATAATAGTCATCGTTTGAAACTGTATGAATGTGGCAAGAATCCAATTCGTTATCATGTTAACGCTTTAGATTTTTTCGGTGACAGGAATTCGTATTGTTGTGGACTCTGACACTTGTGGTGTAACAAAGTTCATTCAAGTTCATGACTTAACAGATTGAATGGCAGATGAATTAGAATCAATTACGTATTAACACGGAAGCAAGAGGTTAGATAACCTTAGCGCGTCTTCCTCAAACGGTGTTTAATATCCGAATCTATTTCGGGAACTTTACATCAGTGAACGCACTTCTCTTGTATCTCGGGGTACAAGCTTCAACACATGGTGAGTAGTGTTTTGGTTCTTAGATATACATGTGTTGCTTAGCTTCTTCTTGAACTCACACTCATAATAATTATGCTTTTTATCATACAAGTTGTCATCACGTCACGCATCATCAATCACATAACATTACCAATAACCACATCCACACATACTACTCATACTGTCTGTTCTCCATAGCTCCATATAAAATGTACTGATGTCTTATCGAAGGTGTCCTACCTTCGATAAGACTTCGGGGATAGTTGCCTATCATTATCAAAAATTCATTAAACACATAATGTTCTATCATCCTTAGCCATTCAAATTACTTATAATGCATTAACAGCCATCGGAACAACACCTTAAATATCATTTTTATTACACAAAACACTAACCATCATCAGGAATTCCTATAACATTTTAAATATCATCTATCATGATCTTACACTCTACTAGCTGGTGATAGCTAATATAGTGTGCTATCATTAACTAACACCAGCCAGGTATTTGTATCTTTTAACAATTCGTAGTAGGAGTAACAGGGGTATCGCGTAGTATATTAAATACATTTACTGGTAAGATTATTTAGTTTTATCGTTTCTTAACGTGTTTGAATGATCATTAAGTAGGTAATAAATAGGTAGGTAGTTGAGTACTGTTCATCGATGAAGAGCTCTTTGGGGTATCTTAGAACTCCATTATTCATTGACCACGGATAAGTTAGCTAACCATCAGCCTACCTTGAACTTGTCGTAGTTGAGAACTTCCATTATTTATCTCCGACGGTCATTAACGGAATTATTATGGGCTAACTAACAGTATCTTCCTAAACTTTTTCTTTTTCTACGCCCACAAGAACAGGTGTGACTGCTATTCTTAACTCGCGATCTAACAATCCGAACATATCAAACGAAACAAGTTTTATTGTTGCATGGCAAAAATAAATCACAATGTAGTACATCGCAATGTGAATTATCGTGAAATACTTACCAACCGCTTGCCAATGCTTTCATTACTATTCAATCTCATGTTTTTGCAGGTTTTGCCGTTGAAACATACTCCTTATACTTAGGATACTTTTTAAGGTTTATCGGTTGGTTCGCTCTTGTTTGTGGTAGAATAAAGTGGTTACTGAGCATTTGAATATTAATTACTTTTGGTATGTTTGAGTGACCTGTTCAGCCATTCGTTACAAAACATTCGACATAATATACACCTCAAAACCAGTCGACTGCAACACGATGTCATGACATTTCAAAGGAAGGGTTTATCGCCGCAATCTGATAAAGACCAAATTATACTGGTCCTTTTCTGACATTTCCCAAACATTCTGACAATGTGACAATACATGAAAGTTCATTAGTTGGTACATTCTAATCGGATTGTCGTTGATGGCACGAATGGTGGCGAGTGGCGGCGAGCTAATTGAAATAGCTGCGCGTTTAATATTCAGCTCTGTTACATAGCGCGGGAGCTGTTCCTCTGTCGCATTCAATAGACCGTACTGTTCATGGACTTGATTAAAATTTCTGTACCTCGACTTATTTAAAACATTCATATTACAACTTCAGAACGCAATTTTTAAAATATAAATAATAAATCTTACAGTTGGTGCATGTACGATTTCTCATCGATTTAATAAATCCTATTAACAAAATGATAGTGCCAGACAAAATAGAAGAAAGCAAAGCCGTTTGTTTTGAAGAGTTACTGATTCCCGATGCAGCTTGACTGTAGCGAGATGGTAGTGGACCCATCCATCCAGCTACACGGCCGAACAAAAGTAAAGGCAACAACAACATAAGCAATCAAGAATTGTGTGACAACAGTGTGTATGTGCGTCATATATTATGTAGGTACTACTTATCTAGTTCTGTGTGTCAACTCTTGTTCCAAAACTTAAATAGGCACTTATTTCTGTGTTATAGCTAGCTTTCCCTTCACTTTGTTAGTAACAATCGTCATGAACCTAACGATCTCTCTATAAAAGCTAAAACTCAGACTACAAACGGTAAAATTACAGTTCCACGCTCCCGGCTCATCTCCAACCACGAGTATTTGCGCGCTGCGATATTAGACAAGTTGTCGCGGCCGCCTCATTTAGACCTAACGACTACTAAACTATATTAATAATCATTATTAACCTGCCCCGGCACGTCCGGGGGGGCGAAGTGGGATGAGGGACGTAAGGGGCGACGGAACAAGCGACCATTGTTGGAATCTATCTGTCAAAGGATAGACGAATTTAATTGACGCGCGCTCAATAAGGGCTATTATCCCGTAACTGTGATGTTGCTCTTTCGAAGCCGGTGAACCGGAGCGAGCGACAGCTTTTTATTAATTTCGCACTTAATAACTTTCAGATGATATTCGACTGTGAAGTTTTTCATAGCGACACAATAGCTCGGGTCGATAGAATTCGTTTGATGTTCACGTTTTTGTTGCTTGTGCTTTCTGTTAGTATTTTATTGATTTGTCGAAAAATCTGGTAATTGGCTTTGCCGCTTTGGGCAATATTGTAGAAAATTTTGGGACTTTTGATTGACTTGAATTGGGAAAATCTTCTGTGTGATATTGATGTCTTCTTACAAAATGTAAATAATTATGTTACCAAATAGTTTGTAAAACTCGTATTGATGATGATGATTGATTCATAATTTCCATTATGAGCAAAAAGTAAAGCGATAGGTAGCCAATTCAGTTTTTACATAATGCTTAAAAGTAGTCAGTGTGCTTAGTACTCAAGATTTAAGTACTTTAAAGACTGTTGTAATAGAACCGGTTCGGCGAAATACAGGAAACTGTCCCTGTTTGTGTGAACTCCAACAATTATGTCCGAGCTGCACTACTGATGCAAATGTCGCAACAATATGTATTTATAAAATTCATTGTTTGTTTAGTTTAACGTTCGTCCATATTCAGCAGTTTAGCTACAGAACATTGGTTGTGCAACTTCAACAACACACAACCGGCCTATAATACCTATATTGTTCTAACTGTTAGAACTCAGGCCTCCTCTCTTAACACGCCTTGCGTTTTGGTAGGATGATAAATATAATATGTCGTTAAATTTAGTTTCCTCACGATCATTTACTTTGCCGTTTACAGAATTACAGAATAATTTCAGTAACAATGTCAATATTTAAAAATCGGTGTGAACGTTCTTAAAATGTCGTAGGCCAGTCGCTTTGTAGAATATTTTGTTGACAACAACTATGTCAGTGTCCGTTGGCTCCAGGCCAGCGGGCGCACGCAAGCATGCTGCTATTGAAGCAGATAAAAAGATAGGTAGTACAAAAAATTAAGTACGAAAAAACTGTAGCTATGCGCAGTTGTTCAATTACTGACAACGACAATGCTGAGTTAATTACAGATCTACTTAACATTTTCAACCGACTTCGAAAAATGAGGAGCTTTTTCTCTCTAGTTATTGAAGGCGGTTCTCTTTCTGTAAGTTTATTGTACGCTTCCATGAAGAATAGCCATAGGTGAAAGTTCCATAAAGCAGCGTACTTCTACGTGTGAATAGTAACAAATTACGATCAGCAGTAATTGCCTTACAAAGGTAGTGCTAGGAGCAGTTTATATAATTAATATAAATCTACTCATAAATAATATCTACTTAAATATCTAAATTTTATATAAGATTTACTTCCTTAATTTCAATATTATTATGTTTTTAAAAAAAATAAAAAGCTTTTTTACAAAAAAAGATAACCGCCTTCAAAAACTACAAAATAAAAATAACTTTAGTTTTGGAAGTCGGCGGCTTTGGTTTTGTTTTTTGTTATGTAGGTAAGTATTGCCACCGACTTCCAAAACTAAAGTTATTTTTATTTTGTAGTTTTTGAAGGCGGTTATCTTTTTTTGTAAAAAAGCTTTTTATTTTTCACTTTTTAGTGCTTGTATATTAATGTTTGAAATCCTTACAAAAAGCCCTTTCAAACAATACCTCACACGATATATTTAATTTTGAAAACTGGTAGGAGGGGGGTTGACGTACCCCCCCCCCCCTTTTCCTTCAGTCAGTCATCGATTACACGTATAAACAAAGCAATTTCACTTGTTACGATATTGCTGCTGTGATTCTGTGAAGAGTTCCATTCCATATCTCCGAAGTTCATCATCAGATATTGAAATGGTGACAATGGGACCACACGGGAAGCACCAGCTTTCAAATAAAGAAAGAATCATGAAAATCGGTTCACCCAGTTGCAAGTAAGCAGCTAACAAACATAAAATAAAAACGGGTTGCACTCCGGGAGTGCCGGCAGAAGTGAAAACTTGATTATTAACGTTTACGTTTACGTTTAACATACACGAACATTCGCGCAAGCGCCCTGCGCTGTCTAAACGAAACAGTAGGCCCAGGCATACATTTTCGCCGCGCCGTAGAGAGGGGATAGCTGTCTACTCTCCATCCGTCTTACGCTTTTTCGATCAGGTCACGTGTCCTGACGCGCACGTGTCCTGACGCGAGTTTAAGATTTTATACCCATTACAGAAAAAGTGCTCAACGCCGCTAAAGAAGTTTTCACTTCAAAAAATACAGTCGAATTGATAACCTCCTCCTTTTTTTAAAGTCGGTTAACAAAAAGCGCTTCATCCTCTCCTCTAAAAACTAACTTGCTGTGCCCGACAGGGTCCATAATTGTTTCTCTATAATTTACCTACCAGCCTTGTATACATTATGGAATGCAATAAAGTATTGAATATTGAGTATTGAGTTCGATTGTTCCTAAGAGCAGTCAAGTGAATGCTTTGAGTGAATAGTAACCCCCATGATTACTATACAATCAAAGAAGGTCAACATCAATTTGTCAAAAAGATATCAGATTATCAGATATCAGATTTATCTGCGGTGCAACTGTTTACTATTTTAACTTGCCCTGCACTTAAATGTCCTGGAAACGATCATGGGGCCCATGTTTATCATATTCTAATATGAATATGAATATGAATATTCATTATAATTATCAGTCACAGTGGGTATGTAGGTGCTTTCAAACAATCTGGCATTATTCCAGTTAAGTATGAAAATTTAAGCTTTGTTAAATGAATGTGGAAATTGATAGTACATGAGACGTACCAACATATTATTTGCCAGACGTTTACGTCAGCTGACTGGCACAATGATAATCCCTTATCTTTCAAGCACAAAATTAATTATATACTTACATACCAGCCTTATGACAAAAGTCATCCCTCTTACGAATGGAATCAAACTTCAGCAAACATATAATGTAATTTGAACATAGCGGGGCGGTGGGGTGAGGTAGCGGGGCACGGGGGGTTGCAGAATTTAATATTGGCAGCGCGCGCGGGTTAAGGCGGCGTGCAAATAAAACTCTATGAAACCGCACCCCCGAGCTGTTAAGGGGTTGAGCTTTGCTGGTAATTAATTTATGATTTGTGTTAAACTATCTTTCTAAAGCGTAGCAAAGTCTATTGCAGAGTGTCACTGAACTGTCAAGAACATTACCGACCTACATTATTGTAGTCAACACGGATCGGTGATCGCAGCACGTTGGTACGGTTACATCTGGAACCACCTCCTAGAGGAATGGACTTCAGAAGGTCTATGTGGAAACTATCGGTTAGTATGTGGACCCGTGGCGTCTGCAAAACGATTCTGGGGAAACGTCAACTAGTTGTGAAGATGTGGGGGCTCTGCACAAAAACCTGTACGTTACTATAGGACCCATATCCAGCTCTGAACTGTGGTCGTAACAACATAAGATACGGTTGCGAACCTTCAAGAAAAGCATACATTACAATAAAGACATGTTTTGTTAAGCTTTAAAAGCTCGCCTGATCTTCCCCTTAACCGTGTGTCTGCGGATATTTTTACAAACGTTATTACTGTGCGGTGCGCTTTAGCTTTCTTTATTAAATTGTCGTTAGGGGTCGCCGCATTAGCCGCTCGGCTTTCGGCTTTCAGCTCTCGGTCTCGGCTCGGCAAACGGCCGCGGGCAGCGCCGAATGAATTGAAAGGAACAATATTGTGGGTGTTATGATCGTAAGCGGTAAACGATGGTAAATTGTAATTAAAACGAGTTTAAATGGTGGGTTTGTTTGTTTGTGTATTTTTTGCAGAAAGTAAATAATTATGAGAGATGCTATTTGATGTATAACTAGCGAATGTGAGTGTCTATAAACGAGATGTAGCTATATACACATATATGTCTATACTTTGGCACACATTTATAGCCTAAATAGTTTAATGGAATTAGCAAATGAGCGTATCACTCGATTTGTCTTGATCCTACTATGAGTGACACTAGATATTATTAATACTAGAGTTTTTAGAGTTCCGTACCCGAAGGGTGCAAACTCAACTCAACCTAATAGCAATACTGTTAAATCTTCTATCAGCTCAAGGTTAGCATGTCAAGTAACAGTACCCAAACCAAATATCAAATCAATCGGATCTGTGTAAAGATCTTCATAATTATAGCTAAGAACCATTTCGTTCACGTCAGCTTTCAAACAACGAAAAGCGGCCAAGTGCGAGTCGGACTCGCCCATGAAGGGTTCCGTAGCAGCAAGTAACATCACTACATAGTATAAAACAAAGTCGCTTTCCCTGTCTGTCTGTCTGTCTGTCCCTATATATGCTTAGATCTTTAAAACTACGCAACGGATTTTGATGCGGTTTTTTTTAATAGATAGAGTGATTCAAGAGGAAGGTTTAGGTATATGTATAATACATGCACCCGTGCGAAGCCGGGGCGGGTCGCTAGTACTTAATATAAAAGTTCTTGTAGTTAGTTGTAACTTTGATCGATGTTTTAATAATAGTGTAATTTTTGAAGTGAAAACTTCTTTAGCGGCGTTGAGCACTTTTTCTGTAATGGGTATAAAATCTTAAACTCGCGTCAGGACACGTGACCTGATCGAAAAAGCGTAAGACGGATGGAGAGTAGACAGCTATCCCCTCTCTACGGCGCGGCGAAAATGTATGCCTGGGCCTACTGTTTCGTTTAGACAGCGCAGGGCGCTTGCGCGAATGTTCGTGTATGTTAAACGTAAACGTAAACGTTAATAATCAAGTTTTCACTTCTGCCGGCACTCCCGGAGTGCAACCCGTTTTTTTTAATTAAGTTATTTGACGTATTGAAAAAAACTACTTACTAAATCTCGTTCAAACCAAATTTCCGTTTTACATGGTAATGTTCATCATATATTTTTTTCAGTTTATCATTCTCTTATTTTAGAAGTTACATGGGGGTCACATTTTACAACTTTGGAAGTGTCTCGCGCAAACTATTCAGATTTTTGAAGACCTATCCATAGATACCCCAAACGTATGGGTTTGATGGAAAAAAAAATGAGTTTCAGTTCTAAGTATCAGAAACCCCCATAAATACTTTGCATTGGTGCACTGCGCTTTAAAACATTACTTTAAGGCATATTTTGAGTTATTTTTACTGTTTTTTTTCTATTTTTTGTGAAAATCTTAATGCGGTTCACAGACTGAATACATCTACTTACCAAGTTTCAACAGTAGATTTATAGTTCTTATAGTTTCGGAAATAGATTTATAGTTCTTATAGTTTCGGAAAAAAGTGGCTGTGACAAACGGACAGACAGACAGACATGACGAATCCATAGGGGTTCCGTTTCTTTATGCTACGGAACCCTAAAAACTTTAGGAGCTATGATGCCACAGACAGACAAACACTGTGAGAGCTCGTGGAGACTATTCCAAAACCGTAAATAGGTAAATCATTAAAAGGTAAAAAATAACCTGCCAGGAGCATGTCGTGCTCGTGCAATTAAAGTTTCAACCACACTATAAATACTAAGTAGTCAATAGAACGATCTGAATGCGTAGACAAGCAGCGCTTTCAGTGTTCGCCTTCGCCTCGATCGTGATCGCCAAAAAGGATAACAAAACGAATGCTAAAACGTTGTAGTTATCTTAGAGAGACGATGACGAATTTAGATATCGTTTCGCTACGAAGCGATGTTACTTTGTCTAAGGACCCTGTTCTGTCTTAACATAACAATTAGCGAAATGAACCTTCCTGACATAGCGCTCATAGGTATTGCATTACAATTTTAATAACAATCTTTTCTATTCACTATCATGCTCGAACTTCAATTGCACCGAATAATGTCCTGTAAAATTCCGGTTATTTAAATTGTTCTGGAAAGCTCAGGGTCTGTGAAGTTGTTGAATCTACTTTGGAGGCATTGGCACCCTTCTCTTGTTATTATTTTTGAGTGACTGAAAATCTAAATTTTGTCTAATATTTTTTTTCTTTTAAAACTAAGTTTATATCGCTTCGGGTGTTAATAAGACAGTGAACTTTTTATCGATTGCAGACCATAATATTTCAATATAATCGGTGAAATTCGGAAAGTTCATTAACCCTGGATAGATAACCATATTTCACTGTACACTAAAGATAACCATACGTCGACTCGACGTGCGAATGTTTGAGTAAGCATATTTTGGATTATGTATATGCTAGGTTTATGAATGTGATATTTTGTCTTAATGTATGTAATTTTATTGTGAGTAAATGAAAAACATTAGAGTTTATTTATATTTTTAAAAGAAAAAAAAATTAAAGAACAAAACAAGGTACTTCTTACTTTACAAAACTTAAACAATTTGGAAACTCTCCGTCAGTCTTATAATTTACTATGTAAACTTTTCAAAATCAACTTTATGTAAACTCTATAATATAAAAAACCTAAGTAAATAATAATTTTTATTAATTTTGGTCACAAAGGCACTTAGGACAGGCGCTGGACTTGACTCTCCACAAATGGGATTTTTGCAGCTGTCGCACATTGACTTTGTCATCCTTCTAATTTTTGATGGACAAAAGGCACAATATTTTCTTTTCCTTGGCTCAGATACACCTTCACGTTGTGTGGGAGGTTCGGCTTGTCTTTTTGGCAATATATCACTATTTTTTTTTCTTTTATATTAGTCGGCAAAGTAAGCATTTGCTGCCTTGTGTCCAGGGTCATCAAGTCATATTGCTGAGTTTCTTCATGAAATCTCTGTCCCAGCGGTTTTTTCTTTCTTGGATAGGACATTATCACAGTAAATAATATATGCGTTTATAAATACCATATTCAAGACACCTGTTTGTTTTGCGGCTGCACGACATCGTCGAGCACATTTGGTCGAAAGTGTCGACTCCCCCTTTTGATTCTTATAAAAAAATGAATCAAATTTGGCCTCCACTGTTGATTCTGGCTTTCAGGAGTTGCAGTAGGTGGGAACAGTGTGGTGGGCTTGTTCCAAATGAAAAAAAATTGCCCATCATAACAGAACATCGATGTTCCTACTCGCCTGCATTGCATTTTTTTCAGCTAGTCAGGTATTTCCCGTTTGTGACACGATTTCGTGACGTCATTATGTTATTTTTATCGTGGCCTAATAAAACTAATAAAAAAACATAATACATTATTCTTAAAAAATAAAATAACACATTTTCCCAAAAATCTAAAAACTGACACTAAAGATAACCATACGTCACTTCGACGTACGGTACATAAATATTGACGAAAGTATTGCACTTACCAGAGCGATATGGATGTGTCCTGCAAGCTCCGATGGCCGACTGAGTTGGCGAGAACGGGCAGTTTAGTGACGCGAAAAACAAACGAGTTATATCGATTTTTCAAAATTGATTACGTCGTTTCGACGTAGGTTATCTATCTAGGGTTAAAAAACCTAAAATTTTCTTTCGAACGTTATTACCTATCTGGGCCGATCGATAAAACCGAACTTGTCTGTTTGTCATCACCCGAAGTAGTTAAAACATTGTTTAATTAAAAGGGGAAAAAATTCAAATTGCCTAAGTAATTCTTTATAACATCAGTTATCTGCCAGTGAATATTACTTCGGCTATTTCGGTAAATGGAAAATTATGTTTTTGGTATAAATACTGAGTAAACATTCGTACCTATTACAAACAGACACTTCAATTTTATTTATTCTTATACACGTGAAACTGTAACCAAAGTATATCTAGTATTTCCTCTCAAATAAAAAAAAACTTCCAATTTATTCGGTTAAGAAATGCGCGGAATTTATTATTATGCTTACACACATAGAAAAACATTGAAACTGAATGGAATTATTGTGTAGGTACCAAGTTGACTAATAATTTTCTGAAATCAGAGTAGGATAAAAGTTTTACTTAGCGCCATCTACGGTAATTGTGTGTAAACTATAAAAGCAAGATACTACAGCTATTCACCAACAGATGGCAGTAAAAATAATTGAGTTAACTTCAACAAAACCTTTATTATTATACAGATAAAATACATAAAAGGTTATAACTTATCTTGCAATAATAACGACTGCTGATAATTAATGCAAATAAGCTGTACTTTTTAAAAATCAAACATTGCAACGAACTGTAGAGATTAGATTACGCGCCATCTATTGGTCATGCACGAATTTAAAATGAACTGAGTAGTATAGCTACTTCCCGATAGATGACAGAATATGTAACCAATTTTGAAAATGGAATAAAATAATTGTTTTGTTTTTGTTTCGCAAATAGCACATTTTAAGTAACATTTGAATGAGGAATCTGAAAAGATGTTGCCATTGTTCCGTATAAAACATTTTATTCTAATTCCCTGTTTTTGATATTTGCTAGTTGTAGTTGCTCGTCTAATAGCTGTTAAGACAACTAAATTACTATTAGTTTGTGAGGATGAATGGCAGTTTATTTGTAACAGCAGGCGGGCAGAAGTTAATAAAATTATAAGCAAAACCTATTTAATTATGAATGTTACTTAGATTTATGAGATGACAGATTGTGCTATACTGACCACTGTCAGTATCAATCTGTCATCTCATAAATCTAAGGAAGTGTCCTTACTTGTTTATTTACTGAGATACTGTTACTAATGATCACAACAATTTATTAAAAATATCTCAAAATATGTATCTCATACATGTAGGTACCTACTTATATAATCTATGACATAGGTTCTTCTAAAGTAATCTATAAAAATTTCCAAAAGATATCACAAACCCCCTAAAAGAACATTAAAACACCGCTCTCTCAAACTAAGAACATAATCACATAAAGCGCTTCAGTACAAAGGCTATTACATACAAGACTGCACCGAAAAAAAACTCAGTGGAGTTGCACTTGCAGCGCCTTAATGAAGCGGTTACATAAATTTCTCTCTTTAAAGAGCCCAATAAAGCAATCCAATAAGCAGTCGGGGCGGGGCGGGGCGGCCGAGGGGCGTGGGGGGTGCTCAATAAACCCTCATATCTTCAGCAATTACGACAAAACAAATGAGAGCTAACGAAATTCACCTCCGAGAGAGATCGACCGTGGAACAGGGTGGCATGGAGTAGACTTGTGAACAAAGGTTCTCCTAATATTTAAATTAAGTAAAAATACGTAGAAGTATTATTACGTTAATCTTGATATTTTATTATGTACAGTCTGTTATATCTGTTACCTAACCCACCTAACTGGCTCAATAAAGTTAGGCGAATTTGAACCTTCTGCAATTAAAAACAAACGAATTTGAACCCTCTGTCAATAACTTTAAGGTTTATTCAATTTGTATGAGTTCATCACACTAGCGCTGCTTAATGAACGAACACAATAATATTATAGATACGCAAATTTGATCTTTAAATCGTTAGCATTAGGATACTTATAACTTGTTATGCAATTTTGATTTTTATGCCATATGACTTAAAGTTTATTAGAGTATTGTGATATAATTTAATGTCATTACTACTAATTACTTATTTTAAATAAAAAGTTCAAGTAGATTTGGTCTCGTGGTCCGTGTATAAGGCTGAGACGAACGAGATGCGAGTTCAAATCCTGCATTGAGGAATATTGTTTTGCTTTCAATTTAGAATTGATTAAGTAAATATTTCTTGCATTATTGCAAAGAACCGGCCACATACTTCAAAAATATCTAAATTGTTAATATTTTCGCCTAACTTGTGATAAGTGGGTAGTTGAAAGACAAATTTTGCGTATTCATTATAAAACTGGTATTCAAATGTTAGTAAGGATGTGGGTAGGAAAATAAAAATGAACCGTGACAGTAAATCTCAAGCCAGTCTACGCGCAATGCAGTGACTACGCGCAAAAATTTCTTACCTTAACTTGCTAAATTGCAAAAATCTTCTTTTTCCAATGTTTTTATATATTCTACTATTGTTTCATTATCATGTCTCAATTGAGTGATTATTTGAAATACAAAAAAATAATCTATTTGCTGAAGGAGAATGTTGGCATCAGAGAGATTGCTTGGAGATTTAATATAGCAGTAAGTGTGTTTGTCTAATTTTATACCTAGGTATTCCTTATGCTGCGACAATGATGTGTAATTGTTTTTTATATACTTAAACGTAAAGTGACATCCGTTTCATTTATTTGTTTCAGAGAAATACAGTCAGATTGTGGTTAAGACGTTTTGAAGAAACAGGAAATGTTCAAAAGGGTCGTTCGTGAAATCGTGACCAAAACCTGTAATGTTTACTCCCGTATTAGAACGGATTGTTAGTAGACATATTCATGCATGCTGCTGGACTGAAACAATACAAGCCGGCACGTAAAATTCAATGAACCGCTCTGTTCATCGCCAAGCAAGAATCCGCTTTGCCCAAGAATATATAGATTTTAATTGGAAAGAACATGTTGCTCAAGAGATGGTGCAGACAGCAACATCGTCAGCAGCCCACAATACTTAAGTGTCAGTGTGTGTTTTAAATAAACTGTTGTTATCATAAATTCTAAGGAAGTGTTTCATACATTGAATAAGCAGGTCTTTTTTACGATCATAACCATATTAAAAATTAAAAATACTTATAAAAATCCATAAAGTAGGTAAACACCAAAGTATTTAATGCTATTTTCACTTTTATTTTATAAGTAGGTATGACAGTTAATGTGGTGATGTTATTGTTATGAAACAGAAACATTATATTTCTAAACATGTAACATGTTGATTCACTACATAATTTTTTACCTACTTGAAAAATAGAAATATAGGTATTTTATAGACAGTATTGAAACGAAGACACTGCTTTTTTTATCAAGTTCTAGCTCAAGTAGTTTATTTTATATTTATTCTGACTTGTTTTATATGGTTTAACTTTATAATATGACAAGTAATTATTTTTGTCAGTAATTATTTTACATTTAACCATATCATATAATAAAATCGTAATAAAAATTATTACTGTTTTTCATTTCTGTATAAAAAATATTACTGTTTTTCATTTCTGTTGTTATTCGTTCGTCTCAGCCTTATACACGGACCACGAGACCAAATCTACTTGATCTTTTTATTTAAAATAAGCAATTAGTAGTAATGACATTAAATTATATCACAATACTCTAATAAACTTTAAGTCATATGGCATAAAAATCAAAATTGCATAACAAGTTATGAGTATCCTAATGCTAACGATTTAAAGATCAAATTTGCGTATCTATAATATTATCGTGTTCGTTCATTAAGCAGCGCTAGTGTGATGAACTCATACAAATTGAATAAACCTTAACGTTATTGACAGAGGGTTCAAATTCGTTTGTTTTTAATTGCAGAAGGTTCAAATTCGCCTAACTTTATTGAGCCAGTTAGGTGGGTTAGGTAACAGCTATAACAGACTGTACGTAGTTAACTAATAACTACTAATTAAGAGATTGTGAAGTACCTACATACTATTACCTACTATTTCGCACACACATTATTAACTTACGCAATAAATGTTGTAAAAATGTTTCTGCATGAAACCAGTTTCGCGCAATATATTTCTTAGCTTTTATACCTAGTAATTACTTGTTCTAGACATTTAGACAAATCGAAACTTGTCTAGAACAAGTAATTACTAGGTATCTAAATAATAATTGTATGGAAAAACCAACAGACGCGGCCCGACGATTTTATGAAAACTGCGAACGTAGGGAAAACTTTATTTCGTTCTAGTCAAGTTATCATGACCAAGAGTACCTTCATTATTATCAATTTCTATAAAAAATATATTTTACTGAAATATTACACGACTACAGAGGTTATAATAATTATTATTATGCCCTGTTGCAATGCAAACGCTATCAAATACAATAAAGTTTATACATATTCATATTTTTATTCTGAGAAAATTAATAACAATAATAATTTAATTAAGAAAAATATTACCATTCATTGAAATAATGAATTTATGAAATAATGATGTACGAGTAGAAAGAAATAGGTAAGTACTACAAGTTTACCTAATTATAAAAAATACAGATGTTTTCTGAAAAATTTACAAGCGTGTTCCATTTGCTCTCTGTTCCTTGTTCCCCGCGGAGTGCCAAAAGGCTGTGTGTCGGGTGTTTTAGGGTTTTTTCAGCGGCTTTGACTTGCAAATTGTCGCAACGCCCGCCATCGCCTGAGGCGCGCGCGTAATTAAAAATCAGAGGCAACACTAGCGCTGCGGCGGCGAGTAGCGGTACTATAACATATATTGCTTTCAAAAGTTATAGGTTAATTATTTTCTTACACTAGAACACAACAACGAGCATATAGAGTTGCAAATATTTTTAAAATTTTAGAACTTTTAGTACTATGAAATTATTATTTTTCTGCTTTCGATTACTTTGTTTAGTTCATTTATTTGTTAACAGATGGCGCTACAAGGAAAAAAATTGCTTAACTTTATTTTCATCTCATTAATATTAGACGATTGGCATAACAACATAATCGTTTATTAATCTAAATTCAACATTATTTTATTCATTTTGTACAAAGTACCTACGGACCTCGTCACTCAGGATAGGAGGTGTGACAATCTTCGCAGGGTGCCTGGTAGCAGCTAGAAAGGTGGGTGAGAGTGGAAGATCAGCCTATCCCATTTCATCTTCCTGCCTTTGTCCCATGTTACTTGGGGTTAGCGCAACACGTTTTTCTTCTTCCATTCCGTCCTGTCAGCCGTCATGCAATCATGACTATCCAATCAGCCTTTCCCAATAATCAGCCTATCCCGTTTTAATAAAAATAAATCTATACATATAATAAAATTGTAGAAAAGTGGTGTCTGTACAATGGAAGTATCTAAAAAAAAAGTAGCAGGGGTTGTTATTACATCGATGCCGAACCTGAAATTGTAATTAATTTTTTTTTTGTCTGTTTGTCTGTTTGTCTGTTTGTCTGTGTGTTTGTGCACGCTAATCTTTGGAACTACTTGACGGATTTGAATGATTTTTTTTTTGTTGTATTGGTATTAAGTCCGGGCAACATATAGGCTATAATTTATCTTGGAAACTTGAACACCTGATGCAGAACCGCAACAGACCAGCTAAACTATAAGAGATACAAAAATGGTACCATAGCAAAAATTGTTTCACGTGATGAGCATTTTCTGTTAAGAGAATAAATTTGAAGATCTGGAACACCTGATGTGGAACTCCAAGAGCCCAGCTACACTATCACATATATAGGAATGACGTTTTAGCAAGAGTTGTTCAGCCTGATGAGCACTCTCTGATGTCGTATAAAATTTGAAGATCTGGAACAGCTGATGTGGAACTCCAAGAGCCCAGTTATACTATAACATATATAGGAATGACGTCTTAGCAAGAGTTGTTCAGCCTGATGAGCACTCTCTGTTGTCGTATAAAATTTGAAGATCTGATCTGGAACAGCTGATGTGGAACTTCAAGAGCCCAACTACACTATAACATATATAGGAATGACGTCTTAGCAAGAGTTGTTCAGCCTGATGAGCACTCTCTGTTGACGTATAAAGATTGTAGATCTGGAACACCTGTTGTGGAATTTCAAGAGCCCAGTTACACTATAATATATACAGGAATGACGTCTTAGCAAAAGTTGTTCACCCTGATGAGCACTCTCTGTTGACGTATAAAAAATTGAAGATCTGATCTGGAACAGCTGATGTGAAATTCCAAGCGCCCAGCAGCTACATTATAACATATATAGGAATGACGTCTTAGCAACAGTTGTTCAGCGTGATGAGCACTCTCTGTTGACGTTAAAAAATTGAAGATCTGGAACACCTGATGTGGAAATCAAAGCTCAATTTCACTGTATAATTATAAAATAACAGTTTAGGACTGATTTTCGATGAAATCTCGCTCATCCCGTTGTTTTCCCGTCCCCAGGCCTTAGAATTCTACATCAGACGTTTCAGATCTTCGATTTTGACGACCCCGTTGTCGCTGGCATAAGCAACAGGATACGCGTACGAAGTCGCGGGCAGAAGCTAGTAGGTAATATTACTTAATGCTAAAGTTGATGTTTGTTTGTTTATTTATTTATTTAAACTTTATGCAACAAAAGTACAACGGCGGACTTAATGCCTTAGGCATATCTAAGGTTTGGTTTATGAATATTACGTCTCAACGGCTGAACGGATTTGGATGAAATTAGGCACTCGGGCAGATCAAGACCTGAATTAGGATATAGCCCTTATGGTATTCTTATCCTGATAGTACGTTCCCATGGAATAATTGTCGACATTCACGCGGCCGAAACCACGGGCAAAAACTAGGTAGTTTAATGATAATTACAAAAATATCAGTTCAGCTTTCGTATTTATAGGGTAATTCTGATCAATTCATGAGTCAGTAGGTATTGTGTTCAGGGTCACCTTAATTAATTACAGGGTACAGGCTACAGGAGGCATTAACATTAGATTTATATAATTCTCTTTAATACCTAAAAACCTATTAAACAAATATTTACACAGAACTTTTCAGATACGATCAAGAAATACTTTTTCGACGATTTTAACTATAAAAGTGTAGGAAAGCCGCAGCAGTAATTAATAATCCCACCAAAAACATTCTGTAAAAAACTAGCCAAGTCTCGATGGAGCTGCTTGTTTATCTCTAAAAAGTAATGAAATCTAAACAAAGTCGTGCCAAGTCTAAGGTTCCTTACTGCGATTTCTTTATTATTAAAGTTAATGTTGTGTGACTTGGCCGTTGAACATTCTTTATACGTTAGTATGTACAAGTCAATTTTGTTTACACGTAATGTTATATCTGTTGTAACTACCTATGTTTGTTAAGCGAGATAATAGCCCTTAATGGTATTGATAATTGGACGCTAGTGTCTCATTTTAGGCTGTTGTTGATTGTGCAGTACATGCTGACTTCTGCTCTCTTCTTTTTGGAGCATCAAATCGACCATCGATCTAACATAAAATAGACGTACAGACGGACTTCTATCAATGATTCAATTGACTGGTTATTGAATCAACGTTTTCCAAGTGGCAATTTTCCATCGTCAATGGGTAGCGGTTCTGGCGACAGATTGTTGCAATGGTGTCTTGGAGCACCTGGTTTTGTACCCTTCAACGGCCAAGTCATACAACATTAACTATAATAATAAAGAAATCGCAGTAAGGAACCTTAGACTTGGCACGACTTTGTTTAGATTTCATTACTTTTTAGAGATAAACAAGCAGCTCCATCGAGACTTGGCTAGTTTTTTACAGAATGTTTTTGGTGGGATTTCACTTCTTTTTGTAGAAACGTATATTGATTTATTTTATTAGATTTTCTTATTTGACACAGTTTTTTTTTCTTTTTTCTTTTAATGAAGCGGCCCACCAAGTTGAATATTTTTTGTAAAGGCGGTATGTCGCGATCTCTAATAGTTTGGTTGGGCTCTTATTTTTTCTAATCAGGGTCGCCAGGTCCACTCCAGATCTTCGATTATCCTAGTTTTTATAGTTTTCCCTTTATGTGGCCATTAAACCCTAACTCTGTACCAAATTTCAGCTCTCTGAGTTTATGGGAAGTACTAGTTCTATTTTGATGATCATGAGTGAGTGAATGAGTGTCATAAATGCGAAACTTTGCTTTCGCTTAACTTCGGAACTAAATGACCTACAGACTTGAAATTTTGGATTTTAAGTATATGATTATAGCTTACTGGATGACGAAAATTTCTGCGTTCTAGTCTTATCCAGAGGTTCTCAAATAGGGGCCTGAAAATGCGGCGAAATGGTTCCTGTAAAGGATGGTACGGCAGTGTTTGCTTCGCGCTCGACTTTGGCGGGGGCACTGCCGTGCCCCCCGATGGTGCTTAATACAATAAAGGTTGAGTCGACGGAGCGGCCCAGTCACGACACGCCATAATTATACACTACACTAATTGTTACCGAAGAAAGTGAATAATTAGAACAATAAAATTCGTATAAATACTACATATTTCATTTGATATGAGTGTAGTATTGGGGTGCCTGAGTTATTTTTCAGGGTTCCGTAGGCCAGTTCAAGGAGTTTTGGAGATTTTAATGTTTAACAAGTTATAATGTAGTCTGGACTCTATCTTCATCTTAGTCTAGCATCTTTCTTTGTGTAGGTGAATAGCAGCGTTCAGGGGAAAAGGAACCATAGTGCTTGATCATTTAAGGTTAACAATGATCTAATGCGCATCGTATGACCCTTGAAGACATTCAGTCTTTTTTGCTGATTTTCATTTAATTCTTGTAAGCAATCGATGCAACTAACAGCGTCTTCAAACAATAGCAGAATAATTCCTTCGTTTTGATACATGACCTCTTTTTTTCGCTACACAGTCGAGCAAAAACAAATAGTGAGGAGGCGTCATTTCATGGCAACTTTTTTGACCGCACTGTAGTAGTGCGTTGTGTCGCTAATGCGCGCCTCCCGTGCTCGCTCGTATCAGCGCTAATAGTCGATGACTGCGGCCCGCCCCATGCGTACCTACGCGTTGTGACCGGGAGGCAGCAACTTGCTACTTTACGTGATCTTCTTTATGCTGGTATGAAGTAGATAACCCTTGCTATATTTTATAAATCATTGCCATAATTGGACATTTTTTACAGACTTCGGTGGTTGTGAAGCGACAAACGGGAGCCTCCACAGATTGTTGCAATAAAATATGGTCTTTGGGAACATTAAAATACTGCTTGTCCCGTATCGATAGATTCTTTAGATTAAGACCAAATAATGGTCAATAAGCTTCTTAATAAGACAAAGATGACGTGGTACTACCTTCTCTCTACTCCTGTACTACAACGTTGTAATTGTTATGACTGCTCGTTAATTTAGTGATTCAGTTAAACTAACCGACGCAGACATATTGTGACTAATGTCAGCAGTTCAGCACAACCTAGCTTTAAGTTCATTAACTGTTTTAATGTATAAATTAATATGCTTCTTAGTATGTTTTCATTCATTTGTGTTTCTTATAACGTCGTGTGAAGATTTAAAATTGATTGATCAGTCTACCTGCACAATGAGCACAGTTCCCTGCCAAGTTGTCTTGTCTGTGACATCTCTGGATGCTCACTGAGCTTGATGGCCTCCTCAGAATCTTACATACAAACCATAACCTTTTCATTTACGGTAATGATAATTTTTTAACCGACTTCTAAAAAAGGAGGAGGTTCTCAATTCGGATGATTGTATTTTTTTTTTCTTTTTTTTTTAGGTTTGTTCGCGCTTAACTCCGTCGCTTGCCAACCGATTTCTTTTTTTGTTGGAAAGGTTATACTTCCCAAATGGTCCCATGAAAATTTTATCGAAATCGGACAAAAATATGTCACTAAAAATTAACAAATAAAAAATTTTTTTGTAAAAAAAAAAGACTTAAAAAAAAGCACTAAAAAGTTAAAAATAATACTATAACCTACCTATATTAATAAACCTAACCTTACCTACGATTAACCTATACTAAAATTTAACAATTTTTTGGAGTCGGTGCCATACGGTTGGATATAATATCCTCGGTCTTGGCACCGACTCCAAAAAATTGATAAATTTTAGTATAGGTTAATCGTAGGTAAGGTTAGGTTTATTAATATAGGTAGGTTATAGTATTATTTTTAACTTTTTAGTGCTTTTTTTTTAAGTCGGTTTTTTTTTGCAAAAAATTTTTTTTCCATATTTCATATCGTAAACTGACATACCGGCCTGTAACTAAGAGTTGGTACAATTATTTTAATGTTCTGTGTTTAGAATATATCGCTTGAAAAAAATACACCTTTTATTACAGTATCAATGTACGACATGGCACTGAGCAAAATAAGCTAGCAGTCAACTTGACAGTCTTTGGTCACCACAGCGATAAATCCAGGTGTCGGCGAGCGAGTACGACGCACAAGATAACTCGACTGATGGGAATGCCGCGCCGAGGTCGGTTTTATTAGGAAAAGTCAGGAAGAAAATTATGTGGAGACATCTGTGTCATATTTGGTTCATTGTTTTCGAAGACTATAATTAGGTACTACTTTTACCAGATTTCGTTTTACGTTTTATTATGCATAATCACAATTTAATTAAATCTTGAAGTTCTACATTTGTCATTACAACAGACCAAGACATATTTTAGGTCGTTGAAATAACTGAGTATGTAATTATTAAGACCCTTCATGATTAACGATACCTTAGTACCCTAATAGTGTACCAATCGTCACCTTGTTATTTTCAAGAGTTTATATTGAGGTAAGTCTGTCGTCACCACGGAACAAGACTTCGAAATAATTTGTAAACCTCTTTATTTATGCTCTATGTATACAGTATTTGAGTCTATAATTTTATTTATAACAAATTAACCAATGTTTATTGTGCACTTGCTCATACCGCCATCCCACGGCAGCGACAAGCGACGTAAATCATGGCTAAGTCTCGCATAACACACAACTATGTGCTACCGCGGGCTAATTGCTACTGATTTACATTTTAGGCAAAAGCCCCCATATTTGTGACTTTTCCTTATAAATTACCCTCACATTTGTGAGTTTTAATGTGTTTTGACTTCGTAATCAGCTCGTAAACTTGCATTGAGGGACACTGGCTCAATAATGATTTTAGTATTGCACATTAAATTGACGGTCATAAGACGGCATTTGTAAATATTTACATACGAATTAGAAAAGATGGATTGATAATACGAGTAATAATATTAGCAGCCGCATGGACAACACTAAAAACATTCTTTTTAAAACTTCAACCGTAAAGCGTATCGATAAGAAACGATATTACACAAACAATTACAATTTCCAGTTAGAACTTGTATCTCTCAGTGATTTCGATAGTGCTCGCCGTACGGTTGCGCGTAGCCGCTACGCCGTAGCTGCTCGTAGTCCGGTACTACGATAAAGCAAAAACTTGCAAACCTTGTTTATTTGAGCGATTGTTTGGATTGACTCAGTTGCCTACGTGCAGCTTCAAAAGTATCAGTTCGATTTATTTAATTACTAATCTTATCAAGGGAACTAAGATGTTAGGTATAGTCATCCAACCATAATTAAATCATTTTCTACTCTGTTAGAGTAGGCATTAGCTTTGTACGCCATAATCACCAAACTTGTGCATGATGCGGACGGAGCGATTACAGCAGCTAAGCTCTCAATTATCTGAGTTACTCTGGTATATTGATAGTAGTATTAGACGTTTACTTTTTAAATATTTAGTCAATAAAAGAAAAGCTCACGGAAGAGTCGTGTGGCGCGACACAATTAGTTTTAGGAAGTCGTCTCTGTCACTCTTAAGGAGTCTGCCCACTACACCGTATACCATGACCGTGCTACGAACATATCAGGCACAAAAATAAACGTGACACGAACTACTAAGTACGCCCGCTAGTACGTATCAACAGCGTATCAACCGATATTTTGTTGACACTCGACGGTGTTGGTCAGTGGCGGAACGGTAGAGCATTGTCTCGTAGATACGATTATAGTGGGCAGACACCTTTATTGTGTAAGTCATTTTCTAAAAATTCTGTGTTAACGCCCACGCGGGTTGTAATACTATTGGGATTGTAAAAACAAAAGTCTCTCGATGAAAGAACACATTTATTAATCTCTCGTTATGTATAGTAATATATCTCTTAACTACAGCTACCACTCACGTATATACAAACATATAAATAGTACATTCATTACATAACTATTTACAAGGTTTAAGTCCTTTCTACTTCTGATACTCAAGGTACGGAATGTTTGGTTTTTACCTACTAAGTAGTATAAGTAGTATTTAAATTATGGCAGGAAAACAATTGTAACGCCACAACTTTTGTATCTCAGCCTTATTATTATTACTAGTTGTTCGTATTAAGTTACGTTTCTAGTTACTGCTTAGGTCCCGTGGGTCGCAGCGTGATATTATATAGCCTAATACTATTCCCATGAATCTGGCTGTCATATACAAAAATATTTTTCCAATCCGACTTGTAGTTACAGAGATTAGCGTGTTTAAACAAACAAACAAAAATCTCTTCAACTTTATTATATTATAATACTAGCTGCTGCCCGCGACTTCGTCTGCGTGAACCCAGGTGACTGTCCAGGTGTTCCAGATCTTCAAATTTATTCTCTCAGCAGAAAATGCTCATCACGTGGAACAATTTTTGCTATGGTGCCATTTTTGTTGTATCTCTTATAGTTTAGCTGATCTGTTGCGGTTCTGCATCAGGTGTTCAAGTTTCCAAGATAAATTATAGCCTATAGATATGTCGCCCAGACTTAATACCTATACAAAAAAAAAGAGTTAAGTTTATCCCGGACATACATTTTACTTTCCTACCATTTTATTATATGTTATAGATAGTTTAGAATTTTGGTTTTTAAACAATTTTGTTAGAAACATTCCGTACTTGAGTAACATCGCTCTAACACACGCTAATAATTATCACGTCTTTAGCCCTTTACGGCGAATTTCACCAACGAGCTGTGACTATCATCATCTGTTTATATGTAATGATAGTGTTTTGTTTCATTGCTGAAATTCGCCCTCACCTAATAACACAATATTCTATATTTCCAAATTAAGATTCCTTACTTACTAAGTTTATTTACAAAGCTTATTGTAATATTTTAAGTCACGGCCTGTAGTAACATCAAATCATGATAAAGATCGAAAAATACTTACGTAAGTACTTTGAATTTTAAGTAGATCGGGAACAATTTTATTAATAATATTGCAACTGGCTGTGTTTTTATAAACGTAGCAAATGAGTAACAAGTATTTGTGTAATCTATAACATGTCTAATTAATAGATACGTGCTATCTTCTCAGGCTTGCATGTATATTACATTCTTAAATAAAGTAGGTAGATACTCATGCAATTCATAAGTGGAAAACTCACAAAACTCACTCAGCATAAAGTAATCTATAGTAAATACATATTTGCGACTTATCATTGGAGCAATCTTTTACAATTAAGTACCTACTTACATTATTTACATCACTTATAACGTCATAGCAAAATCTATGATTACCTAGATACACTTTCCACACAATACATTAATTGTAAAGAAAGAAAACGTAAATTTACAAAGTTGTAATATGAAAATGCTTTCAAGTGGACACGGAGTTAAACTGCAGCAAAGAATATATCAACTCTAATATTTAAAGTGAAAGGAATCGAAAATCTTTAAAAAAGTAACGTCATCATCTGCTTAGCCTTTTCCCAATTATGTTAGGGTCGGCTTCCAGTCTAACCTAACCAGAATACCAGCATTTTACATGGAGGGACTGCCTATCTGACCTCCACAACCCAGTAACTGGGTAATACGATTCCCAAAAAAAGTAACGTAACATTAAGAATAGGGTAGATGACACCACCAATCAATCTACGTACTTTTTGACCTGGCAAAACGCGATCCTCCCATAGATTTTGTATGGTAAAAGACAGCTGTGGCGTCACTTTTGTGCCGACTCAAATGAATAACTACGTATTTGAAAGCAATTAAAAATCATTTTTTACAGTTAATTGAAAATTCATCGGGTTTTAAGGGCTAAAACAACGTGTTTCTTAAGACAAGTTTTATCTTGGAATTATTGGGTAATAAATAACTAAACAATTGTATGTCTTCTCATACAAAAAAATATCTGTAATCGTTATGTTACCAACTATACCTTAGCGACGAATATTTACAAGTACGTATTGCTTCGATACACTAATCACATTATAATTTTAAAATATACGAAAACAATTCTCTATTATTATGACAAATGGAATGTGTAGTGTAAAATTATGAGGATCGGATATTATAATACATCAAGATAAATAATGTGGAACATTCTGAACGACAATGAATAGTTTGATATGTTTATTGGTTACAGAAGTCATCGACTATTATTATTATACACATATACAAACTGAAATTATAAAGTTCAAATGCCTCTTGTATTATTTATCAAAAGAATGTCATTGCATTCAAATTACTAATCAATAGCAATAACGTTGGGTCCTTTCAAGTCTTTATATATGTGCAGTTGATGGTGACTTAGGGTTTCAGTCAGCAGTAGTTAAATTCAAAATTAGTTTGAAAAAGTAATGATTTTAATTCAAAATTTGAATTAACCTGGAGCTAGACGTTTGCCTTATTTTGATAAAATTCACTCACAAAGGTAACATAATTTTTGCAAAAAATTATAAACATCCAAAATTATTATAAAGGTGACCAATCTGCAATTTTTTGTGGCGCATATCGTAAAGGGTCTCTGGACCTAAAAACCTCGAAATTAAAACCAAATCTTATATTCTGACTTGTCGACTTAGCTATACTATGATATAGTTCCGAACCACAATGTTTTAGAAAATTAGACCATTTGCAGTCCTTTATTGAGGCTCTCGACGTGTTCCTTGGCCTTCATGCGAAGTGCCGCGATGGAGGAAGAGCGAGGGTCCGGGGGGGCGCCACTGGCCGCTGGCGCCGGCGGCGTTAGGTAGCTCGGGTAGCCAGACGGAGGATGACTCAGGAAACCTGAGGAACATGGGCACTTTCTTTAGTATGCTATAACCGCTCATCAATTACTTTATTGAAGGTCCATGTGATTGGTTCACGATCTTGGGATATTTGTGCAAATATTAATACATCCTTCTCGACTGTATTTACGACTGAGTTACTAGTTACGCCAAAACATATTTAGTAACTCTTAAGCAAGTTTTCCAAAAAATCATTACATGGTTTAAAAGATTTTTAATTTCCATAAAAAGGTGAAGTGACCACATTTCAGCAATAGAAACATCAGAGTATCTAGGAGTCATGACCTTATTTTTGCAGTCGCGAAATGTCACCCACATCCTAGTGAATAGCGTGATGTTTATGTGTAATTATTATTATAAATTATTCTATTTTAAGTTCTGTTTTTTTTTGTTTTAATTCATAAAGACAAAATTTTACGCTATGACATATACCAAATTAATAATATATATTTCGCATTCGTTTAAATCTTGTCATGACCGCGACGTGTCTTCGGAACTATTACCGGTTTCCACGCCTTCATTTGTCAATTTACCTGGTAATGCCGTGAGCAGTGGTGGTGCAAGCCAAGGATCTACGGGTAGCCCCAGGCCTCCTAGTCGCGGTATGCCACCTCCCGCACCGCACCCGTACTCCGAGAGACCAAGGCGAGCCGCTTCCATCTTTTCCTGACGGCGCCACTTCGCGCGACGGTTTTGGAACCACACCTGTAAAAAATAAAAATAACGTTTTAAAGGCATTGAAAGTATAGTATGAACCGCACTATGACAGCAAATAATGTTTTAGATCGAATCAGGGAGTCTAATGTCTCAAGAATAATTCTGAATAAGGATACACTTCATTTAATAAATAAAACAAGAATTGATATAATCAGAAGTCATCGTAACACAGTGGCGCTAACAGTTATGTTTGGAAAAAATATAAGGATCAAGATCACGAACATTTCTCCAAGTTCATCGCAATTTACACAGTGTTAAAGTAGTTATCGTGAAAATTATGGCCTGTAACGAAATTTGTTTATCGGTATTAACGCGCCACCTATTAGAGCATCAAACTTTACGATCAACGGCAATAAAACCCCTAAAAGGTTTGCGCTTAGACAATAAATCAGAGAGTGAACACGTCACTTCTAAACAGTTTGTGGAGGCAGACATAACAAAACTAACTTTGAATACGGCAAAGCATGAAACACGAACTCAATCACATAAATGGTGTACCATCATTGTGCCATCCACCCTAGAGGCTTCGTCGCTGCGTCGCAATATAAAATCTAAGTTGATAAAAACAAAGTTTACTTTAGATTATTCATGGCTAAGATGTATGGCATGAATGTGGTGTCAAATTGTAGTGTGAAATGATATATTCAACTGGGGTCGGTTGAACGGTAAAAATACGCGCGGTTCGCGTGACCGTTTCGATTTCAGTGTAGGAGACAGCAGGTTAGGGGCATGCAACGTTTGATGACTTACCTGTCACAAGTATTAAATTTGTTCAACAGTGAAATATCAGAAATCGTTACGGTGTCGTATGTTGTCAACTCCGCGAGTAGTTAATGCGCAGAAATCTCATCCAGTTGAAGACTCAATGATTTAATAATCTCTGTTTCTAGTCTAGGCTACATAGCCTGTCAAGAATGTCAACAAGAATGTCAAGAACATTCTTAACATCTCTCTATCTAAATCACAAACTGAAGTTCAATTGAGATGACATGACATGAATGAGACGACGAGAAGGCAAAAAATGAATATTACCAATAACCATTGCATTATCAAGCTCTTCTTTCAGAAGAACGAACTCGAAGCTTCAGCCTAATCAAGAACCTTTTCCTAAACCTATAAATAATACTTATGACCTTTAAAATTAAATAGTCGAACAAATAACCTATGCACTTGTATCATACATATCGTGAGGTGTGTGATTGCCTCACCCAACGTGTCGGTGTCGACGTCACTGCTGCGTTCATTGCGCAATTTATTAGCAGCTAATTATCATAATGAGCTACACACTATCTCCGGCTAGACATATTCATAAAAGTTATTCGATTAACAACTCGTGTGCGGGCGGCCCTCACGGCGAGGTATGAAGTATGGTGTCGGGCCGTGCCACGAGCGGCAGTTACCGATGTACCGGCTTCAGTCTGCTCCACGGCGTTTTATTATAATATTGATTCTAATAGACACTGCTAAAGAATATGTCTGTATGTTTTGTTTCCAATATTTGCCAATTTCTAGAAAGGAACAGTAAAAAAAAAATTACGACTCAATTTTGTCAATCATATGTTCACACTATACTTAAAAGCTATACGAGGGGGGTTAGTAGTGATATTGAGCATGTATAAGTAGAGTCTTAATGACCTCAAACTTTAGAATCCCACATAGAAATTTCCTAAGTAGGTAAACATTATTATAACGTACTCAATGCTATATTTGGCAACAAAACCAGGCGCTTGTAGCTTTAATAAAAATAAGCATTTAGATATAAAACCTCGTTAACCCAGGTTGTAAACCAGAATGGGCATTGTTCCGTTAATTAACAGAAACGAAAACTACATTAGAAATCATAAAACGTCTAATTCTTAGTTAGTGAGTGTTCGTTAAACACGCAACATTTTGTCCACGCGCGCCTAATGTCACCCACTGTGCATCGCAATAAAAATTATTCAAACGATCGTCGACTTGTTCTGTTCAAAGTTGTTTGTTTCGTGTTACTTACACTTTACACTGCGAAATTGAATTAAGACTTGCTTTGTATTACTCGACAACGAAATTGCCCATTTACTGCGAAGCTTGTTTGGTTAGTCAATCAATTTTGAATATTACTTAAGTTTGTTGAAACTTTATAACAATACAAGTTTGGTAATTAATTAAGTCGAACGGTTCGTGTTTGCTGTAAAAGTCATACACACATGCGTGGGTACCTACGTATCGATTGCCATCAGTAAGTAAATAGTGTGGAGTTGAATTTCGTTAAGTTTTTATTTGCAAAAGTAGCGAGCACCCCTGTACAGCAAAAGCCAAAACACATTCATTGTCCTCTATTCTTGTCACTGACAAATAATGAACAAGAAAATCAATGCGTACCTATTCGTACGCGTTGTTTTTACTTAGTTGCGACAGATTCAATCAGTCGGAACAACAAAACAAAATAACCAAGAGGACGGCCGCGCCAACTGTCGCGTTTCAAAAAACGAACGTCACAACACTAACAATGCGGTTCAAATATGACAGATGTCAGATTTGCGCGTTCGGGCGCCGAGCGTGCCTCGCGATTGGTCGAAAACACTTCGTTTAAATATTATTCGATTGTGTCGAGAGCCGATCCCGCTGTTTGTTACATTGGATTGCTCGTAATTACATTACTCTACGCTTGTATGATGTCTTTTGACTTTAATCGAGTGTCAAATTGACTTTGCGTGCGATTATTTTCATAATTGAAATAACATTTTGTTTTATAGTAGGCCTACCTATCGTATCACCGTCTCTGAAACAAACTGCACTTGAATAGAATTTAATTAGCATTAGGTATTTTCTTTTCAAACAAGGTTTCATGACCTACGTGTGACCACTTAGGTCGCTTCACAGTTGAACAAATTTAATTTTTATTTTGACTGTGTTATCGCGGGCGTAAGAGGGTTGGCGGAGGTAAGGCGGGGGGTACGGACGAATTAACGTGTTATTGGGGTGAAATTAAAGCGGTTAAACAGTTCGTGCTCGGAATTGTTCAGCTAATTGGTCCCGCGACACACGCGCGTCGCGCGTCGTCGCAAATAGTCTAGCGCTGAGTGTGACTGTGTCTCAGCTCGCTACACTGTGTTTAGAATTCAAATTGAGAACAAGGTCGGGGATATTATGGCAGATCAAGAGAGCAAGAGTACTAATAAAAACAACTTACTCTTGCTGCCAAAGAATATGGTGTCATGTAATACTTGATTCCCTGAAATTATCCAACTACTACTATTGATTGTTATAACTAGTAATGTCGAAGAGGTTTAACCTAACCTACAAACTTTTACCCTAAATATACGTAATATATGCCATACTAAAGCGTGGTTTTAACGTCTCCATACAATTCTAATATTCTTTGCAAGAAGCGTGCGGCGTGCCAGCGCGGCAATACATCACCCAAATTATGTTTGAGAGGCACACAGTGAAGCTTCAACTGAACACGACACTGCGCACGGCTAGCTCTACGACTGTCTTTGTCAGCCGACATACACGAAATACGTTTCAATATTGTAATATTGTAGTTAGAAGAATACTTCTTCATGATCTTCTCTCTCTGTATGAGGATTTGATGGTGAGGTAGACAGATATGGAAGAAACTCGAATCCATGGTTACTAATATTATAAATGCGAAAGTTACTCTGTTTGCCATCCTTCTTATCGATTTTGATGACATTTGGTATGAGGTAAGTCTGAACCCCAAGAAATTACTTAGACCAGTATTTAATCCGCGACAGCTTTCGCGTTATGTGACATTCACGCAGACGAAGTCACTGACAAAAGCTAGTAATCTTACTAGCTTACACAACCCAAAAATCCAAGATAAGTATCTACTTATCTTGGATTTTTGGGTTGTGTAATGACTATAACCTAATCAAAGACTGATTTACTCCTCATTTAAGCCATGTGACATTTAACCTGGACTTTGCAAACAGTTCATTATAAAAACCAGTTAATAATGCCACAGAAAGCGAAGAACATCGCGTCTGGATGAATAAACCACCCCAAAAAATCTTAACAGTAACATTGGCTCATCATTGATGTGAACCTAAACAAAATTGTATCTTTACGTCCGATACGAGTCAATATGACTTCCTTAGCTCTTCGCCTTATTAAATCGGAAACGCGAGCAAGTAAGGCGTCGTACAGAGAGATTAGGGGTGCGGGGGTGACGTCAGAGAGGGGGGAGCCACTGACACTTCCGCGAGGTAACGAGATACATTTCGCTTATTTGTATGCCAACACACCTGTGAGGACTGGGCTCATATTATAGGAGACACTTTACCTCGACAGAAAAGAATTTGATAAAGGAAGTAAGAACTTAACTGGAGCATCATTTTGTCACACCTTGCTCTTACAATTGGTAAAGGTTGAGTAACTTTTGTAATTCCAGCACACTCCGAAAGCTAAAAAAACTAGTTTTTGATCGTTTGCGATTTACAAGTATTAATAACATCAATTTATCAACTTTAAGTTTGGTTTTTGGAGGTCGTTTTTGGCGTATTAGGGTCAGTTCACACCGAGACGTCGTGCACACTTTAAAAGAGCGACTCAAAATATTACTTTATTTTCTACACGAAAAGATACACATTTCATTGTGAGAATTTAGAATACGTTACACCACGCATCGCGACGCAGCGGTGAATCGCCGGTACGCGCGATGTGCAAGAGCGGCGACGTTGCGATGCGTCTCGCGGCGGCGCGCGGCGCAGCGCGAAGTCACTGGCCTCTTCCAGTATCGTCGACGTTGCGGCGCGTCGCGTCGCGTCTCGGTGTGAACTGACCCTTAGGGTTTTAGTTTTTAACTTTATTTTTTTTATCATCCTACAATATAAAGTAAAGTAAGTAAATACTACAAAGTACAAGGTAATAATATAGTTAAGTTAAAAAGATTTGGTTTGTTTAAACGCGCTAAACTTTAGAACTACCAGTCGGAATGGAAAAATATTTTTGTATATGACAGCCAGATTCATGAGGAAAAGTATAGGCTTTATTACATCACGCTGCGACCCACGGGAGCGAAACAGTAACCCGAGAAGTAAGTAACTAAACGCGGGTGAAAAAACTACGGTGATGAAGTCGCGGGTACACGCTAGTACACGGTCAATATATATAGGTACAGTCGCGGTCATAAGTGCAGTAGCATACTAAAGTTTAAATTGCTGTGAACACGGGGTACAGGCTATACCTACATCTGTGTGTATAAGTGATGTATTCAAAGTTAAAGTCAAAGTCAAATAATTTATTTAATTAGGTTATTTATATAAGGCACTTTTGAACGTAATAACACAGTACCTACGTACACCTCAAAATTGGCACACGACGTTGAAAGGTCGTAAGTTTAACCATAGTGTCAATCGATTTGCTTTGTAAATTGCTACTCCACTTATGACAGCGACTGTACATATTCTTCCGAAGTTTTCAATTGTATCATCCTTGTCCGCAGGCATGGCAGGTCTCATCGCAGAAATATTTTTATTGTGTCCCGTCAACTGTCCATCAATATCGACTTGGCATGCAAACTAAAACAAAAAGAGCACGTTGCACCCTCCGGATAGGAATAGCAAAAAAAATTAGGACTAGTGGCAAATAGAAATATGGAAAACATGACGTAGGTACCGTTTCTCGTGTCAAATATTTGTACTATCGAGTGCCTCGGTTGTTTCTGCAAAAATAATCGCGAAATCGAAACTCGGCACGTAGAAGTAGCCATACTTTCTTTGTCGAAAACTCGAAACATAAATCTAAATGAAGATGGTAACGTGATATTATACAACTGAGGAATTTGTTACATAACGTCGTTTTTAACCGACTTCAAAAAACGAAGGAGGTTCTCAATGCGGCCGGTATTTTTAGGGTTCCGTACCTCAAAAGGTAAAAACGG
Organism: Hoplodrina blanda; assembly: GCA_949316365.1. NCBI lineage: Eukaryota > Metazoa > Arthropoda > Insecta > Lepidoptera > Noctuidae > Hoplodrina > Hoplodrina blanda. The sequence continues at coordinate 9,390,215 of OX438570.1, forward strand.
AACCCTTATAGGATCACTTTGTTGTCCGTCTGTCTGTCTGTCTGTCTGTCTGTCAAGACCTTTTTTCTCAGGAACGCGTGGAGGTATCAAGCTGAAATTCATATCAAATACTCAAGTCTATGGTCTCTTGGAGCTGTGAAAAAATCAAACTTCTAAGTCAACGCGATCAAAAGATACTCCCGTTTATGCCGCAAATTTTCGACACTCGCAAGGGAATCAAAACCTACAGGGTACTTCCCGTGAACTCAGAATCTTGAAATTTGGTATGAATTAACGTCTTATAGCAGAGATATAGGAAAAATTGCGAAAAGTATAAATTTTTAGTTACATCATATATTAAAAATATTTTTAATAATTTTAAACTTACTACCCCTTTCCTCATGAACGCGTAGTGGTATTATATTGAAATTCATATCAAATACTCAAATCTATAATACCTTTAAGCTGTAACAAAATCAAACTTCTATGTCAACGCAATCAAAAGAAACAGGAATTAAAACCGCATATTTTGAAACTCGCCACTACTCGCAAGGGAATCAAAACCTACAGGGTACTTCCCGTGAACTCAGAATCTTGAAATTTGGTACGAAGCAACGTCTTATAACACAGATAAAGGAAAAATTGCGAAAAGCATAAATTTTTAGTTACATCATATAATAAAAATATTTTTAATAATTTTAAACTTATTACCCCTTTACTCATGAACGCGTAGTGGTATTATATTGAAATTCTTAACAAATACTCAAGTCTATAATATCTTTAAGCTGTAACAAAATCAAACTTCTACGTCAACGCAATCAAAAGATACAGCAATTAAAGCCGCATATTTTGAAACTCGCAACTACTCGCAAGGGAATCCTACAGGTTTGTACGGAACCCTCGGTGCGCGAGTCTGACTCGCACTTGGCCGGTTTTTTTTTTTTTTTTTATGTATGTACACCGATTACTCCGAGGTTTCTAGTCCGATTAGTGTGATTCTTTTTTTGTTCGATGCAGTATACTTGCCATTTGGTCCCATAAAAATTTCATCCAATTTGGTTTAGGGCTTTTTATTTTGTGAGCATTTTTCTAAATTAAATATATCGTGTTAGGTATTGTTCGAAAGGGCTTTTAGTAAGGATTTTAAACATTAACACACAAGCACTAAAAAGTGAAAAATAAAAAGCTTTTTTACAAAAAAAGACAACCGCCTTCAAAAACTACAAAATAAAAAATAACTTTAGTTTGGAAGTCGGTGGCAATACCTACATAACAAAAAGCAAAACCAAAGCCGCCGACTTCCAAACTAAAGTTATTTTTTATTTTGTAGTTTTTGAAGGCGGTTGTCTTTTTTTGTAAAAAAGCTTTTTTGTTTACAAGACATTCATCGAAATATGGAAAAAGAACTCCTGTTTATTACCATTTGTTGTACCTAATAACTTAGCATTACACTTAAACATTTCTTGAAGACCTATTTTAGGTTAAAAAATTCGGTCAAATACGAGTCGGACTCGCACACGAAGGGGGCCGTACCATCCTAAAAGATATAACTAAAACTAGATATAAATAGTATCGAGTCAAAAATGCAAAAAAGAACAGGTCTCTTGTATGGGGACCCCCTTTTATTTATTTTAATTATTTATTGTTATAGCGGTTACAGAAATACATCATCTGTAAAAATTTCAACTGTCCTATCACGGTACATGAGACAGCCTGGTGACAGACGGACAGACAACGGAGTCTTAGTAGGTAATAGGGTCCTGTTTTACCCTTTGGGTACGGAACTCTAAAAAGGAACTTAAACCGTAATGTCTCTACGTACTTTAATTCCTCAGCTAATCTGAAAATCAAGAGTCAAGAGATAAAGGTGCGAGTAAATATGTAAGTGTGTAGTATGTATGTATAGAGACACAGCGATGTCGCCGGTGAAGTTAGTGTTAATGTGTGTGCGGAGCGCGGGCGGCGCGCTAATCGAATTGTCTAGTTAGCGAGCCAATGGCGGCGCGCCCGACCGCTCAATGGGATTAACAGTCTGTACATATTTGTTCATCTTTGTTACATAATGTATACATTACCAGAGATGTGCCGAATTGTTAAAAAATGTATATCCGCTAGTAAAAATACGAATACGAATCGGTATCGGAATACAGTGTCTAGATCCGCGAACTCGGATACGGATACAGACCGCAACTTTCTTACTCAGTCGGTGTCGGAGTGTCATGTTTTGACTTGCATCATAACCGGGATCATCTTTACAAAAATTACTTTGCTTTGTTTGAGAGCAAGCTTCAGAAATACGGGCAGCTTCAGCTTGTGAAATACGGGTAGATAAGTAGGAAAAGCAAAACAGTAAGAACTGCACGCACAGGCGTTGTGTAGCAACCCTAGCTGGGCCTACGCTGGGGCTACGCCGGCCTACGCCGGGCCTACGCCGGGCCTACGAGCTTCGGGTCTACGCTAGGCCTACGTGAACTTCTGGACGGACACCTTTCTTTGTAATCAGTTCATGGTTGTACAGAAACACTAATGTAACAATTGTGATATAGGTACTTTAACAATACTATGTTACCTAATTATGTTTGGTATTTTTAAGGTCTCGACGTCTAACAAGAAAATGTTGAAAAAGCTTTTAAAAGAGCGGCTGCTCTTACATGGTTTTAATTTAATAAATTACATAAACGTGTTGCAGGTATCGAGCAGCATCGATCGTCTCCGATATCTCTTTATTTACACTGCAAACGCAATTGACTTCTAGCACACTCTCTCACTCTAACGCCCTACATAAACATGAACAAAAAGTACTTCACCTTCTTTCTGTTACGCAAGAAAACAACAGAGATAGCACATACGGCTGACACGCATGAGAGAAAGAGATAAAACACATCGCCATCTTAGATGCAGCCCGTGGACCAGAAGTTAGCCAATAACCCACTTTGTGAGACGAAAAGGAGCTTATCTCAAACACAATTGCCGAAGTAAATTGAACTGTATTCTTAGAAAGTTAAAGTTCAACATTATTTACGAGGGTTGGAGGTAAAATTAATAATAACGTTTGTCGGAGGCTAGGGAAGTTCTTAAGGGGAGGGTTCATGCGACGTGCGGAGAAATAATGATGGCGTGTCTTTGATGGGACCTATTGTGATGGAAGTCTGGTTTTGAAGTGGCCTTTAATATAATAAGGCCTATTAGTTAACTTGAAATTGTATTTTGTTCCGCAACTTGTTTAGGGTTACGTAGAAAGCCAATTACGAACTTTAATCCCTAGCTAATAATATATAACAGGAAATGTGATGAAGTTTTTAGGGTTCCGTACCTCAAAAGGTAAAAACGGAACCCTTATAGGATCACTTTGTTGTCCGTCTGTCTGTCTGTCTGTCTGTCTGTCTGTCTGTCTGTCTGTCAAGACCTTTTTTCTCAGGAACGCGTGGAGGTATCAAGCTGAAATTCATATCAAATACTTAAGTCTATGGTCTCTTGGAGCTGTGAAAAAATCAAACTTCTAAGTCAACGCGATCAAAAGATACTCCCGTTTATGCCGCAAATTTTCGACACTCGCAAGGGAATCAAAACCTACAGGGTACTTCCCGTGAACTCAGAATCTTGAAATTTGGTATGAAGCAACGTCTTATAGCAGAGATATAGGAAAAATTACGAAAAGTATAAATTTTTAGTTACATCATATAATAAAAATATTTTTAATAATTTTAAACTTACTACCCCTTTCCTCATGAATGCGTAGTGGTATTATATTGAAATTCATATCAAATACTCAAATCTATAATACCTTTAAGCTGTAACAAAATCAAACTTCTATGTCAACGCAATCAAAAGAAACAGGAATTAAAACCGCATATTTTGAAACTCGCCACTACTCGCAAGGGAATCAAAACCTACAGGGTACTTCCCGTGAACTCAGAATCTTGAAATTTGGTACAAAGCAACGTCTTATAACACAGATAAAGGAAAAATTGCGAAAAGCATAAATTTTTAGTTACATCATATAATAAAAATATTTTTAATAATTTTAAACTTATTACCCCTTTACTCATGAACGCGTAGTGGTATTATATTGAAATTCTTAACAAATACTCAAGTCTATAATATCTTTAAGCTGTAACAAAATCAAACTTCTACGTCAACGCAATCAAAAGATACAGCAATTAAAGCCGCATATTTTGAAACTCGCAACTACTCGCAAGGGAATCAAAACCTAAAGGATACTTCCAGACGACCTGGAATCTTGAAATTTGGCATGAAGCAACGTTATAAAGTACACATATAGGAAAAATTCCGAAAATCTTAAATTTTTAGTTACATCACATACTTAGTATATTTTTTTTAATAATCATAAACTTACTAGCTGACCCAGCAAACGTTGTTCAGCGATTAAAAAAAAAAAACAGATGTTGGCCGATTCTCAGACCTACCCGATATGCACACAAAATTTCATGCAAATCGGTTCAGCCGTTTCGGAGGAGTTTGGAACAAGGTACCGTCAGCTTTCCACCAGGGACCGATATCGATACTTCAAAAATATCGATATTTTTGAGAAAATACTGATAATGGTATCGATAACAGGGATAAATATCGGTATTTTGTATCAGTTCTTTGAATATCGGTAAAAAAATATCGATACTTATATCGATACTCAGTACTGATATCGGGCCGCAACTTGACTCGCAAGTACTAGCAACGTCGCGACGTTGCCAGATCGCATATCATAGGTATCGCCACCGCTACCTCCGGGCGCCGCGCCGCAGTGGCGGACGGTGCGCGAATCGGAACGGCAACAGTGCAGTGAGCTGCGGACATTTCTTTGATATACCTACTGCTCTTTGCATTTAATCGAAAGCAGCGCGTGAGCCGTGCCTGCTTATTGTTCTTTGTACTTATTTTTAATCTAGTTTTTCTGTAGATACTGTGATTGATGTAATGGGGCGTAATAAGCAAAATAATGTTTATAGCTTAGATTGGGAGTGTTTTTGGAATTCCAGTGCCCTAATACTACCGACCTCTTGACTTTGAGTGCAAAAACCGTATTTCTTTTTTTCTTCTATAAAGCATATATCTCGAAAACTGTGCGTCCTATCGTAAAAATAATGAAAAATTTGCTCCCCTTAATAACCCCCCAATTATGAAAAATTACAATCACCCACACAAAAAAAAACCGGCCAAGTGCGAGTCAGACTCGCGCACCGAGGGTTCCGTACAAACCTGTAGGTATATAAGTAAAAGTTATGGTATTTTTATTGCTAAATGAAATCCATAACATAACAATGTGGAAAGCTGACGGTACCTTGTCAATACATATATGAAAACATTATGTATGTTCGGAAAAATCTTCATCTCTTTAAGAAGAGAAGTGATAGACATAATTTTAATACTAGAAATAGGCACAATTTGGATCAATCTCGGTTTAGATTGGCTAAGGTACGAATTTACACTAAGTAATTTTGACTAATCGTTCAAAAGTTATCACGATAACATTGACTTGACGCAACGCAGTAAGCCATTGTGATAACGCGAAGACTCTTGGATGAAATAGCGAGCGATACATCAACGTACCACTCCATCGATACAGTCATGTCATTCGAAGATTGTACGAGCTACCCCGTGGAGTTTCTAAACTCTTTAGAGCTATCATCCCGTATGCTGGAATTAAAAGAGGCTGGCATTAAGTCCGCCTCTGTACTTGTGTGCATGAAGTGTTAAATAAATAAATAAATAAATAAAAGTAGGTCTACCCGTTTTCACCATTGCGGCGGTAGTGCCCCTCTTTGAGGAGTGACCGTGAGTTCCGCCTGACGCAGGTCCTCACCGGACACGGGTGTTTCGGGAGGTTCCCGTTCAGGATCAGGCGGGAGGACACGCCAGGGTGTCACCACTGTGCGGATCGCCCAGAGGACACGGTGGAGCATACGGTGGAGGTTTGCCCCGCTTGGGCGGAGCATCGCCGTGTCCTCGTGGAGGCGATCGGCGGCAGCGACCTCTCGTAGGGCCGGGCCCCTGGTTCAGACCATGGTGTGGAGCGAGAGGGAATGGGAAGCAAAATTCTCGTGTCGCGGTGTTTGTTTCCAAACTCCTCCGAAATGGCTGAACCAATTTGCATGAAATTTTGTGTGCATATCGGGTAGGTCTGAGAATCGGCCAAAATCTATTTTTTTATTTTTTTTTGTTAATCGCATAACAACGTTTGCTGGGTCAGCAAGTCTAATATATAAAATTCTCGTGTTGCGGTGTTTGTTTCCAAACTCCTCCGAAACGGCTGAACCGATTTGCATGAAATTTTGTGTGCATATCGGGTAGGTCTGAGAATCGGCCAACATCTGTTTTTTTTTTTAATCGCTGAACAACGTTTGCTGGGTCAGCTAGTAAGTTTATGATTATTAAAAAAAATATACTATGTGATGTAACTAAAAATTTAAGATTTTCGGAATTTTTCCTATATGTGTACTTTATAACGTTGCTTCATGCCAAATTTCAAGATTCCAGGTCGTCTGGAAGTATCCTTTAGGTTTTGATTCCCTTGCGAGTAGTTGCGAGTTTCAAAATATGCGGCTTTAATTGCTGTATCTTTTGATTGCGTTGACGTAGAAGTTTGATTTTGTTACAGCTTAAAGATATTATAGACTTGAGTATTTGTTAAGAATTTCAATATAATACCACTACGCGTTCATGAGTAAAGGGGTAATAAGTTTAAAATTATTAAAAATATTTTTATTATATGATGTAACTAAAAATTTATGCTTTTCGCAATTTTTCCTTTATCTGTGTTATAAGACGTTGCTTCGTACCAAATTTCAAGATTCTGAGTTCACGGGAAGTACCCTGTAGGTTTTGATTCCCTTGCGAGTAGTGGCGAGTTTCAAAATATGCGGTTTTAATTCCTGTTTCTTTTGATTGCGTTGACATAGAAGTTTGATTTTGTTACAGCTTAAAGGTATTATAGATTTGAGTATTTGATATGAATTTCAATATAATACCACTACGCGTTCATGAGGAAAGGGGTAGTAAGTTTAAAATTATTAAAAATATTTTTATTATATGATGTAACTAAAAATTTATACTTTTCGCAATTTTTCCTATATCTCTGCTATAAGACGTTGCTTCATACCAAATTTCAAGATTCTGAGTTCACGGGAAGTACCCTGTAGGTTTTGATTCCCTTGCGAGTGTCGAAAATTTGCGGCATAAACGGGAGTATCTTTTGATCGCGTTGACTTAGAAGTTTGATTTTTTCACAGCTCCAAGAGACCATAGACTTGAGTATTTGATATGAATTTCAGCTTGATACCTCCACGCGTTCCTGAGAAAAAAGGTCTTGACAGACAGACAGACAGACAGACAGACAGACAGACAGACAGACAGACAGACAGACAGACAGACGGACAACAAAGTGATCCTATAAGGGTTCCGTTTTTACCTTTTGAGGTACGGAACCCTAAAAATAAACCTATTTTAAAAAATCTTTTATCTATGGAAAGCTACATTATTAGCGAGTGTTAGGGATGTTGATCCCTAGACACTTTTGATGTGTATATAATCATATTTTCAAAAACGAGGTTGTTGGTTTACAACTGAGCACTTGCAAGTATCTATAGACTTTTCCATTCCAGAAACCAAAATAAGGAATCGGTCAATAATTGAAACATGTGAACACAAACTACACAAAAATGTTGCCCCGTGTGGATACCCCATTTATCGATTTATACCGATTCATTCGTAAAACATAATTATTCCGGTAGTGCCCCTCTTTGAGGAGTGACCGTGAGTTCCGCCTGACGCAGGTCCTCACCGGACACGGGTGTTTCGGGAGGTTCCCGTTCAGGATCAGGCGGGAGGACACGCCAGGGTGTCACCACTGTGCGGATCGCCCAGAGGACACGGTGGAGCATACGGTGGAGGTTTGCCCCGCTTGGGCGGAGCATCGCCGTGTCCTCGTGGAGGCGATCGGCGGCAGCGACCTCTCGTAGGGCCGGGCCCCTGGTTCAGACCATGGTGTGGAGCGAGAGGGAATGGGAAGCAAAATTCTCGTGTCGCGGTGTTTGTTTCCAAACTCCTCCGAAATGGCTGAACCAATTTGCATGAAATTTTGTGTGCATATCGGGTAGGTCTGAGAATCGGCCAAAATCTATTTTTTTATTTTTTTTTGTTAATCGCATAACAACGTTTGCTGGGTCAGCAAGTCTAATATATAAAATTCTCGTGTTGCGGTGTTTGTTTCCAAACTCCTCCGAAACGGCTGAACCGATTTGCATGAAATTTTGTGTGCATATCGGGTAGGTCTGAGAATCGGCCAACATCTGTTTTTTTTTTTTAATCGCTGAACAACGTTTGCTGGGTCAGCTAGTAAGTTTATGATTATTAAAAAAAATATACTATGTGATGTAACTAAAAATTTAAGATTTTCGGAATTTTTCCTATATGTGTACTTTATAACGTTGCTTCATGCCAAATTTCAAGATTCCAGGTCGTCTGGAAGTATCCTTTAGGTTTTGATTCCCTTGCGAGTAGTTGCGAGTTTCAAAATATGCGGCTTTAATTGCTGTATCTTTTGATTGCGTTGACGTAGAAGTTTGATTTTGTTACAGCTTAAAGATATTATAGACTTGAGTATTTGTTAAGAATTTCAATATAATACCACTACGCGTTCATGAGTAAAGGGGTAATAAGTTTAAAATTATTAAAAATATTTTTATTATATGATGTAACTAAAAATTTATGCTTTTCGCAATTTTTCCTTTATCTGTGTTATAAGACGTTGCTTCGTACCAAATTTCAAGATTCTGAGTTCACGGGAAGTACCCTGTAGGTTTTGATTCCCTTGCGAGTAGTGGCGAGTTTCAAAATATGCGGTTTTAATTCCTGTTTCTTTTGATTGCGTTGACATAGAAGTTTGATTTTGTTACAGCTTAAAGGTATTATAGATTTGAGTATTTGATATGAATTTCAATATAATACCACTACGCGTTCATGAGGAAAGGGGTAGTAAGTTTAAAATTATTAAAAATATTTTTATTATATGATGTAACTAAAAATTTATACTTTTCGCAATTTTTCCTATATCTCTGCTATAAGACGTTGCTTCATACCAAATTTCAAGATTCTGAGTTCACGGGAAGTACCCTGTAGGTTTTGATTCCCTTGCGAGTGTCGAAAATTTGCGGCATAAACGGGAGTATCTTTTGATCGCGTTGACTTAGAAGTTTGATTTTTTCACAGCTCCAAGAGACCATAGACTTGAGTATTTGATATGAATTTCAGCTTGATACCTCCACGCGTTCCTGAGAAAAAAGGTCTTGACAGACAGACAGACAGACAGACAGACAGACAGACAGACGGACAACAAAGTGATCCTATAAGGGTTCCGTTTTTACCTTTTGAGGTACGGAACCCTAAAAACATGTTATTCTCAACATGTGGGTAATAATCAATTATGAAAAATTACAATCAACCCATAAGCTTGTAATAAAAAATTAATAAAGCATAATCAGAAACAAAATATTTGATTTCTTTTTTAAAGTAATCTTTTACTTTATTCGTCATTCATAAGACAAACGTAAACTATTAAACTTTAAGGTGGAAGCTCCACGGTAGCCCGCGAACTCAGACCAATGAGCCCGCGAAGTTCAAATTTTCTTACGTTTTTTGCAATTTGCAAGTCAGTATTAGGTTTAATGTTGATTAAAGTATGATTCGCGGGCGTAAGAAGTAGGTATGTTGTTTCAGAATTATAACCATTAAAATCAGTATATTAACTCCATAAGTCGGTATAATCCTAAAATGTCAAGATTTCATGAAATAGTCATTCTTTCGGGTTACCTGGCCCTATAGTTTTATTGCTGACTTGAATAGTTATAATTCTAAAATACACACTTTACATCCGCGAATCATACTTAATCAACATTAAACCTAATACCTACTTGCAAATTGCAAAAAACGTAAGAAAATTTGAATTTCGCGGGCTACCGTGGAGCTTCCACCTTAGAGGGCTTATTATAAAACAAAGTCTTCGCTTAAACCAGCTTTAAATCTTCGAGCCAGTTTTCGAATTTCGAACTATAATTATCGATAAAGATAAAGTTTGTAATACATAAATTGCCTCGGTGATTTAAACTTGGTCTAAACTTAAACTTTTAGTCTTGTAATAAGGCAGTAAAGGTATGAAATACAAATCAGCCATCTTGATACACCAATCACAAATTCACAATAAACTTAGATTCACGTATTATCACACGCGCGTCCGTTACTGGGGGGTGCGGGGGCCGGGAGGCGGATGGCGTGAATCACAAAGATGACGCGGCCGCCGTTGTTAAAATTTTTACCAGTAATATATCGGTATTTTAGTATCGGTATCGATACCGATAAAGGTGTATAAAAGTATCGATATTATTGTACTGAATAAAAATACCGGTATCAATATCGATAAATGTATACCCAAATATCAGTACTTATATCGATATTTTGGTATCGATACGAAAATTATATCGGTATTCAGTCCCTGCTTTCCACATTGTTATGTTATGGATTTCATTTAGCAATAAAAATACCATAACTTTTACTTATATACCTACAGGTTTGTACGGAACCCTCGGTGCGCGAGTCTGACTCGCACTTGGCCGGTTTTTTTTGGAAGTCAAAGACACTGACAGGTTATACTTAGGTGCGACATATAAAACGAGTATGTAAGGATCGTAGCAGGTGGCGTTCTGTGGTTTTTGCCTACACCCATGGGAAAAAGGTGTGATTTATGTATGTATTCATGTGAAACACTCTATTTTCAAATGGAGCTATTCGCCGATAACTTTCAAAAATTCTTAATTATCTAAGAATAAACAGTCTGTTCAAAATCCTTAAATCCTCCCGCCCTACATGAGATCTCCTCCTTTATCACAGCAGCATCAGTAGCCAAGCCATAGGTCACAACATACAACTGTAAAAAACTAACAAGCGCGCAACAAAATCATCTCGCCGGGTTCCGCACAGTACACGCGCGCACAAAAGCTCTAAACGCTGGCAAACGCATCAAAAGCGAACCCAAAAACATCAATCACTCAAACTGAGTTAATCCACAACTAAATTAACTCGCGGCAAACAAGACCACACTCACCCTTAACTCACCAGTTGACAAAACATAATTGACTTTATTCTTTAACAGTAAAGTCCAATTTCGCATAACCGACTAAACCACCGTCTGTTACGACCCACAACTTTATGGTAGTGGCATTACGATTTAGAATCGAATGTAACACAACGTTTATCTCTTGATTTCGTTCTATCTTCACATCATTTAGTTCAATGCCGCTTCTACAAGGCTTAACTGCCGTGCTACAATGAAATATGTGCTTTATTACTGAAGTTGTAAGGTTTTTTTAGCTTTGCGGTAGTTATGTTGGGGTTTTGCGGGAAGAGCCGGGTCGAGTTTTTATTTCATTCATTAGAGAGATATTTAAGAGCTATTATGGCGTAAATAAGCGCTTCTTTTGTGCGATTCGATGTAGTGGGTGAGGTTTTTCCGGATCATTTCCGAGAAAATGCAGGGTTACCTCATATGCCAACCATTGAAGAAAAAACAGAGTGCGAAAATAAAATCATTGTAAAACTAAGCATTATATTCAAGACTAAGGTTAATTTTCGCAGTCTTCATTACCTTTGCAAAAGAAACTGACGATAACCAAATTGAATCTGCAGTAGGCACAAACCAACCTTAACAACTAGATCTAGATTCAACACCTACATAGTCTAAATAAAAGAATCTCCTCCCACACAAACACTCTCCGCTCAATATATCCGAACAAATTCAATAAAGACCCGAACAAACAGCTCCAGCGTTTATTGCATAACGCATCTTCTAAAACGCAGGGTAAACGCTCCGGTTGCGGGCCGAGGGTGGCGCCCTCTGTTTATACGGAGTGCGCCCGACTACTTAATAACGACTTATTTATTTGCACAAAGGATCGGAGCTAGTAATTGCGTGGCCGATAATATGAGAACTATTAACTGGTGCACGCGCCTCAATGTTTGTCGAGACACTGATGACGGCTTGTTAGTTTTTAAGTAAACATCGTTTTCTATTAGTTCTAGGACTTTGATTTGATCAAATGACTCGATATTTCGTGATAATAATTATGTTTTGATCCTCTTGCTGGGCTTGGCCGCAGTCGGGTAAAAAAAATATAACAAGTATTCGTCAACTAGCTTCGGTGATGGCCAAAGGTCGAGGCCGAGGCCTATCTCATGACCTTTGACCGTTATCGTAATCCTCGAACCTAGTCCTACCTACATGGAATAAAATGTAGAAAGAAATCACTAGAAGCCATGCTAGGTACCTTCAGAAATTATTTAAATCAGGCAAAATTAATAAAAGCTAACAAGTCAAAATAACATCAACACGATCAATAAATTCAAACGTTGTTAGGTAATTGAAAGCGACTATAAATCTATTGTAAAAACTTATTCAATATGTAAATCAAATCCGACCACAGACACAAAATTGGTTTTTAATAAAATTCCGCGCCGTTCGAAAGCAATTACAGTATTAAGTAAATTATAAAAGGTTCCGTTCTAAAGGCGAACTTGATTAATTGACTCGTCGGCGCAACCGACTTTATAGAATTGCTCCAACACGACAATGGCGCCCGATAAAAAGGGCAAAATCAATCGAAAACAAATTACTTACAGAACCGAATAAAATTGAGTCGTTAGTAACATTGTGTGTCGTGAAAAATAAACGAGAGGCAATCGAATCAACTTTGTAGAGGAAAATTAAAGTCGGGCTGCACTGTCGGTGATGTGGATTGCGCCACCAATATGTTTTTAAATTGCTTCTTTCTTTATGATCGGTAAAGGCAAATTAATTAATTGTTCGATATGCGCTTTTATTGGACGCGAGGCAGTTTGTTTGTGTAGTTTTACTCTATTGGTTCACGCGTTTATTGTGTTTGCTTTGCTGTAGTTTGATTTGATGCGAATAAAATCCAGTTTGCGTGTGTAACAAATTCAATATAGAGACTTTATTTTGAAAAGTTGGCTAGTCTAATCAATTACGTGTGGCAGGCTAATTTTTAAAAGCATTATCGAAGAGTAACTTACCTCGTAGTAACTATGAGATTCTGTAACAGCCAGCATCAAATTAAAATGTAATACAAATCGCGGAACGTGACAACAACACGACTCCATTGAAGCATTGCTTCCATTGTGTCAGTTTGTTCTCACCGCATTCACAACTAGCCATTAGCTGTCCCTCGAACAAACACAATAGAACACAATGCGATGAATGGGGTTGCAATTACATGTTCCTAATTCGCTCATTTTACCCTTGAGATCAGCGGAAAAGAGTGTAACAGTTTCTGATGGAGTTAATTATTTTTATATTAGCTTTATTTTGTAGTACCAGACTAGTACCAGATAAACTCGAAATCCTTTTGCCTAACAAACAGTTCAATCTTAACAAACAGTTTAAGATATTTTGCTCTATAGCTGAATAGCTTAATTGAGTCCTTGCGTGCGGGAAATAAATAATTTATACCTTCAGATATGTGACATCACATATCTTAAGAACTATCCAGTGCACATTTCGCCTCTTGTGTATCATGCTGCGAGCGAGCGCCCGCCGCACCGGCAGTAGTTGAGGCAAGGACTCCATCAAGCGTTTTGGCTATAGTCACCTCGAATGAATTGCAACAGCTTTATTTAGATAAAGATAAGAGTTCGATAAAATAATTATGGGTCTTCTTAGAAGGCCCTTTGAACCTGCAAAAGAAAAAATAACCCGACTAATAAAATGGTAAAGTAGTAGCTTTTTGGCGTATGCTTAACTTCTTTAACAGTTGACATGAGTGACGTTAAATAATAGAGTATCGTTATTGTCATTAGCATGGCGGTGGTGGCCGCGTGGCGGGTTCGTGGCGGCCGCGTGGTGGCCGCGTGTTGCGTCGTACGGCCGCCCACCCCCACGGCCAATCTGGTGTAACTCAGTTTGCAAGCAACGGTGTAAGGTTACACCAGAGACGGGTATTAATTTTTGTACTTTCATGTTAAGCTCTTTTTTTCTCAGAGAAGGAGCATCACTAGACAAGGAGAACTGACCATCATCATCCTCAGAAAACTGGTCCTTCCAGTGACATTGAAGCAAACCAGAAAATTTTAAACATAGAACAGCACTGTGTCACAACACCAGACATGGTACCTAATAATTGTTGGTTTAAGGAAGAAAAATTATGAGGACCAAATAGGTATTTGATCTTCTGCAAGCTTCCAAATGAATTCAACTATAAATAAGTCGAGTAGGCAAACCAGAAAACGTATCCGACGGTCATGGTTATGGTAGTTTCAGAATGCATGTTATCATTTTCATAGCATTGTTAAAGATGACATACAGGTCATGTAGCAAATAAGTTCTGTGTTAATCTGTATAAACGTGAGAATTTGTAATTGGCTTTCTGGACTATGATATTATTATTTTGCAATAAAGCTTTCGACTTTACTAAGTTGTTTTGGAAACTGGATTATCCAGCTACTGATATGTATACTTACTTTATCCTACTTACCATATAAACATTCGTCTTATACAAGTACATATTTATAGGTTTATGTAGGCGGTACATAAACGGACAAATCGTTCGCGCCGCGGAGCCCGCGTTAATTAATTTATTGTGACGACCTCCACTAGGAGTGGAGACGGCTTTTGTCGCACTTAATTCTATTTATGTGATTTTATAGAGAATGATGGTAACTACTTGATTACGAATAAATATATTAAAGCTCTTAGGTATCATTATACGAACTGTCTTTATTGTTAAGAGCTTCGGTAACTAGGCAGGCTACATAAGCACTTGAGTTTATCATGGCATGATTTCAATAATTGTCTACCTTATCTTTCTACCTTACTTCTAGCTCTTTTCTCAGGCTTGGCTATTTAAGCTGAATACATAAGGAAGTAGGTCTTGATAGATTATTTAAGGATTGATTTATTATAATACGATAAACAGTGTTGCATCATGAATTTTGGGATTCAAATTCTCATCAAAAATATTATTATGAGTTTTTATACGGTTGAGGTTTAATTGATAGGAAGGGAAAGTGTAGTAGGTAAGTAGCTATTAGGTACTAGCACGACCAACAGTTACATAATTTATCTTATATTCTATGAATTGATCTAGTCATTGCCAAGAATCGAAATCTTTATGATATTCTAAAGAAACATTTCAATTTGTCTAACATAACTTACTTGAAATCCCTAATTAAACGCACTAACGCGAACCGCCGCCATGCTTGTCTGGCTAAAAGGTTAATTTAGTATTTGTCAGCTGTGGCCATTCGCGCTAAACGTTATAACCGCCGTTCTCTTCGTTTGGGAAGAAACGACTTTATCGTTGTACATTTAAGTTGATTTTTGCTTGTTGAGCGTTATAAAAGCAACTTTTCAAATTGCGTGCCAAGAGACGGCGGGCACGTTAAGTTTGCAGAATCTCTCGTTGACTTATTCTTATTAGGCTCCATTAATGGGCTCGCTTGAGTGGCGAATTGTAATTAATTCTCGAGCTTTGTCTTAATTGAAGTAATTATGTAATTAAGAGATGATTTATGTCGTTCACTCGGTGTGGAGGCGCTGGCGCGCCGTTGTTTAGCTTTGAGATATTTTATTAGGTGAGAATTTATTATTAGATACCTACGCATAAAATTAAGTCTGCGAACTAATAAAGATTTTCATTTCGAAGAATTAAAAGAAGATTAGGTATAGGGATGGTCATTCGATTTGCTCGGAGTTATATTATTCTTAGGGTCGGAATTGAGGTAATGATGTAATTAGGTGTAGCGACAAATTATCAGTGTAGATGCAGCTCCTAACGCCTACGGCTTACAGCTTCCCGGTAAAGCAAGTCAAAAGCACCGTCTCAAGAACATCTTTCACGAAATTAGCCAATACTATAATCCTGATCCCTGACAAAGGCCCCAAAAACTTAATACATCGGGGTTTGAAAAGAAATCCCGTCTCAGTGACGGTCTCAAATATCACTTGCACAATGCAAAACTGTACAGAAATGTGATAAAAACCTTAATGTTGAAGAAATAGAGGCGTTAATCGATGTTTTCAAATTTGATAGAATGTTGGCGGATGAATCTTTCAACGACCCGCCACTCGAAGCCGAATTGTAAAGTTTTCAATTGAAATGAAAGTAGTATTTGTATTGAATTGTTTGGCAAATTGGACGGATAATCCGCTTGTGCGCTTGCGCAAGCCGCCATTGTTGATAACAACAAAATGGCGTCGGCACGCTAATGGCGCGAAAACGAGACACTTTCATTGTTACCGTCATCGCAGATGCACGCTTTGTTCGACGTTAATTATGATGTTTGACAATCTTTTGTGTTTGGTACTCTATCATACCTACTTATTAAGATCAAGATGATTGGCATTCACAGGCCGCTATAGTACAAGTAATATACCTAGGTATGCTAACCATAATAGGGTTTCTACTCATAGCATAAAAAAATAGTTTAATCTTTTAATTATTAACTCTTTAAGTACTATTTTTTCTGCACAAGCTAACATAAACATAATACACCAAATATAACCTTTTATAAACGTGTACAATATTAAATAAGTAATAAGTAAATAACAGCAAACAGTTTTTATTTAGGCACCCTTCTTTAACATCTCAAGTGTGTTGAGCTAATTAATTTTTGAACATAGATTTTAATATAATCTAAAATTAATATTTGTCCAAGAGCAGACTCCGAAATAAATAAAAGCTTGCAAAGTGAACGGAAATATCAGGTTTAGAGTTCCGCCGGTCGTTCGCGTAATCTACACCGACATGATACGTACGGAACCTACTATTAACCATTCATTGCATTATTCTTTCATATTTCTTCTTTGTCCAACCTCCAATATAACTCGACCAAGGGATGTAAAATCAAAAGTTCGTCTCAGAGCTCAAGGTGAACTGGTTGCTGTATTATAAGCTGTAATTGAATTACCCTTATTTAGTTGTTTCCTGTTATTTAAAATGTTTTTAAACAGGATGGAGCCGTCAAATTTTAATCAAATTATTTTCGAACAATAGTATAGAGTTATGATTACCTTCGTCAACTATTGAACTGGTTTCGCCTATTTTATTAGGGCTCAAACATAATACACGTCCAAGAATTAAGTAATTCAATAAATCATACCCCATGATTTTTTTTGGTCTCGTCTGAGGCCAATCATTCATAACGGTAAGACCTGTTGGTATAATTACTTCACGTGGTAATTATACATGTCGTGATTAATTGTAGACTTTTGATTCAACACTTAAGCAAAGGTCATCGGGCGTGACTCTCTAAAGAAAGATTATTATAATATGGCGATGCAAAACCCTCCGCCTAGGAATATAGCTAAAAAAATAAAAATAAAAATACCTAAATAAATCACAACAATGTATGATCAAAAACTTTGATGCCGATAGGAAGATAATTAGGTTCGGTTCCACCAATACATTAAAATAATTAAATTGCCTAATTTTATTACAAACTCTGTAAGTACTACTTCTGCGCATTCTATATACGATATTACAACTTATCTATGGAAAATAAGCTACAATAACAATAGCGCCCAAAAAATTATCGGTATAAACGATTATAAGGAATCAGGCGGCGCAAGGGGGCAGGGCAAGGCAAGGGATCAAATGAAAAGAAACGGGAGTAAATGATGTGATCGCAATAAACACAATTTCCCGTACTTCTGAACAAATTGCCGGCACGCCGCCGCTCCCACGCGACTTACGTGCTCCCTGTGTTCAGGAATCGTATTTAAATTCGCTTATGTTGTTAAATGAGCAAACGAAAAAAAGTACGTTTAATCCATCGACTTTTTAAACATATGAAATATAGGATAAATCGTTTCTGAGTTGATTTCCAGAATAGAATGGTCAGTGAACACGAATTATTAATAGGACGTATACTTTTCATCCAAAACACATGAAACATGAACGGGAAAACATGAACACGGAATATTCAACAAATTGCCAACATGTAAAAACCTAAAATCAGCTAAGCAATTGAAACTACTGTCATCTACGATTTGAATACTGTCAAACTTGGCATGGGAACTTTGTGTTCTTGATCTCATCCAATAGGTTTACCTATTTACATAGCAATACATCTGGGACAATATAACTCTGTTAAGTGTATAGTCAGTAATGTATCGAGTGTTCGTCCACGCTGAGCTCAAGTTAAGTTAACACCGCGTCGAGGCGATAAGTGAATTACACAAGCTCACAGAGCACGGAACAACTACAGATAGATCAAAGGTTCCTTGCATTTGAACCCAGAAAGCAAAAGTGAAATTAGGATTGTGTTTTCGCGCTTTTGACATTATGCGACTTGGAAACGTCTAGAAAAATAACTCCCGAAGTGTAGATTTCTTTTAAAATTGGCAACGATTTTGTTTGAATGGCATAATCTGATACCTACCTGTTCTATGCAGAATTGATTTTTTTGACTGATCGTAAGTCGATAGTTATGTTGCAACCTGCTAAAAAAGATATTATAATATATTTATTTGCACATGTTCTTCTTATGGACTATGCTAAAAGATTTTCCCAGGTTTTCTACTTTTACGTTTTATTTATTTGATTTTCGCCTGGTCTAGTCGCGTCTAAGCTCACAGCTTCACGTGTCTGGAACGTGTGGGATTAAGTTATAATAGTTATTAATTGCGCACTAACTCGATCGGCGACGGCGCTCCGTGCTAATCCAATACCACTCTACACTGTTAACTCATTATTGTGGAGCTTATATAAACGTGTTTACTTGGCTTTTTGGGAGGAGCCTCGTTATAAATTATCTATGTTACTGATATTAATCATGCATACCTTGATACGCAGGTAACATTATGTGGACAATTTAAATGAACTACGCAATATTAGTGTTTACAATGTGTGTATTATTAGTGTTTACTTTCGTAGGTAAGCCCTACTCTTAAACAAACTAGATGAGATGAAAATGAAGTTTGGAATATCATATAACTTCCAACTTTCATGTGTATAGAACAATACAAGCACGAAGGTATGTGCAGGCTCGCGACGCCACAGCTGCATACGTTTACACGAGGCGTGTAGGGTGACCATAATCCCGCGTCTCGCTATCTTTACCGGATCGGTCACGGGATTATCGCTGCACGATTACGACCGTGTAAATTGTGTTTATTTAACCACAATAATTGGGGCTGTCTGAGCCAATTCATGATGATAGTAAATATAATTGCTTTTCACAAAAATAAATTAGCTATATACTCGAGCTACGGTAAGCTATAGCTATTAGTTAATAAACCTATTTTTGTAATTGTAGAGTTATTTCCAAACTTTTGTACAAGCAGTCATTAAGAACTTACTAACGGCTCTAACAATATCTCATGACATGCGTTTCTTTGCGAGGTCTCAGGGGTAGACAAGTATATAATAGATGCGCAACTGAAGCAGATTTAGAGAAACCGTAATGAATTCACATAAGTACCACGACGATATCACGTCACGAATCACTTAGTGAATCAACAAAAGTAATTATAATTAGTGTCGGAAGCTAGACGCTAGACAGCGTTAACGACGTGACGAAACAAAAACTCCTAATGGATATCCATGAACCCTTTCTTCTGGTAAACGAAACTGTAATTACTGCTTCAGAGCTGGAAAATTAAGGGCTTTCTTAACAGTTGGCAGTAATTAACACCTCAATCTATTACGGCTGTAATTTTCTTTCAGTTAAAGTGATTTTTGTTATGGATAGTAGTAAAGGGTTTAATATTTTGGGACTTGATACGACATTACATTTTGTTGAGTGTATTATGAACATAGTGTACTAATATAATTATGTAGAAGTAGTAGAACAGGCAACTTTCACTACGTAACTTATCACAAGCGTCCACCTAAAGAAGCAAATATAATAAATGAAAGAATAAGACTAGATAATAGTAACAAACTTTCAATTTAAAAACCTGTAAATAAACCACTAAATAATTCAGAGTTAAAAACTTAATGAAAGTTACATAGGAACTATTTTAAATAAAAGGCACTTACAAATTCGCACAAAACAACATTGTACTCTAAACAAACATTTTAAAACTTATTTTCCAACACCCTTCAGGAAAAAAGTCACATCACCACTGAAAATGACGTTTTACTTCCTTCAAAATAGAGAACATATTTGTGTGGAGTGTTAAGCATAGGGTATCACAACCGGGGCGTTAGGTACAAAAACGTTTATTAGCACATTTTGTCGCAAGTGGAGCGTGACGGCGATAAGTGACAAGCTATTGAGATGTTTGGGGTGAGCACCTAATATGGCTACAAATTGGGACATGCGCCGCAAAAACAGAGAAAATAATTATGCTCTGAATAAAAAATATTATTTACTGATCTTGCGTTCAATAAGTTCGCATAAATGAATAAGAAAATTGTGTTATGCGAAGTTATTGAACATAGGTACTGTTTACGCTCATTATGACCCTGTAGGTACTAATACATTGTGATAATAGTGAGGTAAGTTTTTAATTGCGGTCGAGGCTAGTTGCAGCCCATCCGGAAGCGAGGGCGTCATGGATCCGATACAGAAATGATAAAATGCTAACGGGTTTCGTACGACGTTTTACAATACACTCACTCACTACAATGCACAATAAGTTAACAACTAGCTAATTTTGTAAAATATAGGAACCGATAGTTCATTTATACACAAAATATTGACCCATAAAACAATCACCTACTAAAACCAACCACTGTTGAAAAAAAAACTAAAACCAAACGAAAAACTGCTACTGCACTAGTGCTGTATTATATAGTATATCATAAAAAGCATGCATGGCCATTATGACCCCAACAAGGGCCACTTTATTAACAAGTGTCAATGCACTTGTTAATTAAGTAGGTACATAATTATTTTTACATTGTAATGTGTATTTATACTCTTACTTAACATTTATTTGTACTATAAATACAAAAATAATAATTTAGTTTGTAACAATCTATTACCTACTGGCCGCTGATAAATATTACTTGTTCACACCTTGACAAAAAACATGTAGTGTAAATGTCATTTATAATGTCTGATATTAAATTTTAAATTAAATTTTCGAATCACTGAATTTATAACAATGTTTATTTCTCACTAGTGTGTAGAAAAACGTCGTATGAAATGCGTTAGCTTTTTGTCACTTCCGCTCGAGGTGCAATATCAAACTCACCTCACTAGTACCTATCATAATTTACTGTTCTCTTATGTTCAGTATTGTTCAGTCTATGTATATTATAGCTTTTCGTAATGAATTGTGTACTACTTTTTTGTAAATGGACTAAACTAATGACTACTACTTTTATATTAAGTCCTAACATTGAATTTCAGTAAATCGTAGTCACCCTACTGTGATCAACGCAGCGAATTCGATTACCATCGCTTTCTCATTGTTGTCTATTTGACGCTTAATACACTCTTCTATTGTTACCGGTCCAGTTTCAACAGAACCCTCATTCTCAACCACTTCAACTATAAGAGAGACCAGCGTATTTTCGTCAGAAACTTGGATAGGTCAATTGAAAACGGTCAGTGAAAATAGAACCCTAATTTGAAATAAGTCGTTCGTTTCAAGAGGTCTATTTAAATTGGTGAGTGACAAAATAGAAGTGTTTATGTGTGACTGACTTTATAAAGCTTAGAATCAATTTGTATGGGAGATCTGATAAGATTATGATAAGGTCGCAATTGTTAGGAGTTACTTTAATGGAGTTTGCACGTTTGTCGATGCGTGTACTCGTAATGTAACGGAAATTATAAGGGTTAGATGGTTTTATTGTGTTTGTTAAAATAATTATATGTTACCTACAATTTGTCGCAAAAAAATGGTTCCACATTTTAAACCATTTTCAATCCACGAACTTATGATCCCTGTTGGTGACAGTGTGTGGACGCCGTTATCCATCGTGGGCCCAATGCGAGTTGGTAGATGTCATACGTCAACGTAATATTGGTTTTAAGACATAACAATTACGTAGTCTACTTTCCCCTAACCGTTTTCAGAACACCAAAAGTATTCACAACCTAATATCAAGATTTTCCTTTAATTGATAAGAGTCTTCAAGGAAAAACAATTTAGTATTTCAATCCCAAATGACTTACATGGTTTCCCAGTACAAGCCCTTAAGTATATCCTCACACTGGCTGGCACTGTACTGTGTTTATCAAAAACACAGTAATTACCGACGCGTCCACCGTGACGTTTCAATTAGGAACCCTTTCGTTCAGACGATCTAACGCCGGTAGATGGTTGGCTATCAAAATACTTACGAGTCCCTTCTGTTTCTTGATGTATAGTGGTAGATTTCTTGGAAAACTGTACTTTTAAGTCAAATAATAGTCAGTTATGATATGGGTACCAACTTACAAGTTGTAAGTATTAATATGACTAAAAAAATAAATTGGCCGCATGATTTAACATTTCCGTATTAAGAATGTTAAGTTAAAATAAAATGTTTTACAAATGGCGGTCTGTACAATGAAGTAAGTAAGTGTTGATTATCGTCATTTCAAATGATTGTATGAAAAAACTGCTATCTGACCTCCAGACTTAGACAAGCCCGCCCGTTACCATGGCATTTATGCTAATCTAGGTTCGATAGCTCAACATGAATCTAGCTAGCACAACTCAACCCTGCAGATTCCAAGCCTCTACTTAAATATAGGGTGGCACGATAAACTGTAGCTAGAACTGGGATTAACAAACGCCACACAGTAGAAGATTACTATTACTGAACTGTAGTATGCGAGCATGTAAGAGTGCAGCACATCACGTAGTGGGGTGTCGGTGTCTGGGCGCTAGTTTAAGCGAATTACCGGCCGCTTCCGTAGTAGACGTTGCCTAACGACACTACGCGATTACGCGACTACGCTGTATCGAACTAACCTTCGATTTTAGAATTTTGAAGTGACTGGTGACACACGAATAAAGTGATGTGTGATTGACAACTTTGACATTTCAGGAGAAGAAATCTGCTACGTTTAAGAGTTGTCCTTTAAACGTAACAAATTAGAATAAGGAGCAGATTTGCAACTTGTTCTGTTGATAGACTGGCAGAACTGATTAATTGCAATCCATTGATTTCAGAACCGATAGCTATATTCCTCGTAGGAATATAGAAAGTAGCCAAAATCATGACCTACCTACAAATAGACGACAGGAATGGACACAACATGGAAGGCAGGTAAGCAGCTGAATGCAACAATGTTATTATGTAGTCGTTATGCACAGGATTAAAGGTTGACACAACAATCTTGCCAAGCTTGATGCAAAAACTACATGCAATCCGTTCAATAAATGAACAAGCAGAAGTTATTGCAGTTCACAAAGAACATGACACTTTTATTGCACACTATTAAAATCAGCTTATCCTATATTGAAAACCAAGTGTCAGATTAGTCCACAACCGCATTATTTGGCAAATAGCTGTTCAACAATCTTATTTATGCATCATATGGAGACTCTGTTCTAAGCGAATAAGGGCGACAATACCTTGGACAAAAACGTTTTTCAGTGGCTTAAGAAAGCAATTAAGTAACGACCAGTTTAATAAGATCTCCAAAATTGGTAACGTTTTTTGTAATGCATTAGTTTTTGTTCGTTAAGAGAAGCAAGGAGGGTCATGTTATTTGGTGGGGCATCAATACGCCTGACATATGTTCGGCCTGCAAAGCCAAAGGGGATTGAGTGGCATAAGCCCCTTGGGTTCATTATTGCCCCTTTACCCTTCGTGTAGGGCCCTTCACTCAATGTTTGCAAAGTGTACTTATTTCACTTAATATAAGAGAAAAATTCATTTAGCCTATTTTGGTGAACGTTAAAAAGTTAACTTAAGATGTTTAGATCATACTAATAAATGAATGGCTATAGTTAGTCTGTTTTGGAAAAATATTACTTAATAAAATGCTGTAGTTTATCGACTAACCTGCACCCTAACTTCAGGCAGGTTCACTTTCATCGCCAGTTCCTCCCTGGAGTACACGTCGGGATAGTGGCTCTTCTCGAAAGCCCGTTCCAGTTCATGTAGCTGGTAGGTGGTGAAGGTGGTTCTGTTCCGCCGATGTTTCTTCTTGTTGTCTGCTGCGGAGCCAGGACGTGCGGACTCGTCGTCGCTACCGGGGGGAGACTTGTCGTCTGTAGGGGTCCGCTGGCTGTAGCCGTCGTTGCTGTTGCATGAGCCTTCGCCTGGAATTTGTGGGTAATGGGTTAGTTTATAAATTTTTAAAAAGTGTTTCTGTTAGGAAAAGTTTGATGAGGATAATATTAGTGAAAATTATATTGTGTGATTTTATGTCAATTGGACCTGTGCCGTTTTAATTAACTATAAATAAATAAATAATAAATAATAATAAATGTATAATATTCTTTGGTATAGTACTAGACGTTGTTATATGATGCATAAGCCCAACACGCACAGAGCGCGGGAGCCTATCTTTGCTCTGTTTGATACATGGCCACATGGGTTACGTGAGTTCCATTTATTTTAAGTAAACTATAATAATTCCGTGTTATCTTAACAAACAGAACCTCCAATTTATATCGCACACACACACACACACTCGTCTAACATTCAGTCGGCACTGCAATTACGCAGCGATCCAACACAAGGAAACAGCACCATAAATCAAACGAAACAATTTGAGTTTGCGTATGCTAATGTTGAGCCGTGTCTTGACGATAATGCAATTATATTCAAATATACCACGCATAAGTTTAGTTCTAGCTGGATGAAATTTAAAGTTGTAAAGTGAAAATTAAGTGTTTCATTGTAAAAGTACCTATTTGTTAAGTTAGTAGGCAATGCAATAGAATTAGTAGTAATAAAATTTTCTAGAAAAGCTGAAATCAAATAATAAGTTACGTAACAAAAGGTGTAGCTGGTCATAAAATTATCATCACACTAACAAGTCAAAATTAAACAATGTTTTAATTGAAAAATCAATTTCTAATATTTCTTAATGAGGGTCAACTGTCTCATTGTGTGCAATAATCAGAAGGCAATGAGTGCACTCGTTAGAAACTTATACTAATCTTACAAGGCAAACACGTCGAGGTACCTTATAGGTATATCTCAACAATGAAACATATCAAACACTAAACAAACATTTAAAATCTAATTACCAGTAATTCTACTAACAGCCTGTAAGTGATACCATCGCACAGTGGGCTAAAAGCAATCCGTGCCAGACAATAAATCTGAACACAACTTGTATCACAATATATCATCGCGTATCGCATGATCTGCAAACCAAGGCCTTCCTTACACGCCAATTATTCCTGACTTGGAAAACATGATCGTTTAATATTTTGATGTTAGTTATTTTGATTTTCTAAATTTGCCTGAAAAAGGGTTTAGTTATTTTCAAAACAAGGATTAATGGTGCCAAGAGTAAACATCTGATGGTGCCAAAAGTATTCATAGATGAGGTTGGATGTAAAACGTAGAAACTTACTGTAGGTAAATGGACTCAAATCGCCTATTGCCGATCAATTAGGTATGATTATTTACTCAAAATCACTGTGCCGACCACCTGACTCTTAAATAAAAGCGTGACGAATGTAATGTAGCACCACTTCCAGCAAAGTAATTCCTTATCGGATTCGAAAGTTGCTAAAATATTCATACACCACAAAACGTGGTAAAAATCATGTTCCACTGGGGGAAGCTAGAGGGGTAATTGTTTGCGGAAACTCTGCATTTATCACTTCCATTATTTTGTCCGCGGTGAGTGATTGAGTGGCCCACTGGGCGGGTGTTTAATACATGTGTATAAATTTTTCACTATATATTTATTAAATAGGTAGGTTATCAGTAATGGTTTCAGAAGTGTATTTGTTCAACACGGACTACTGTACACCTTGGGTCACTTTATAAAGAGGATAGCGCCATAAATATTCAATACGTCATCTGTCAGTTGTACAAACGATAGAAATCAAGAGTGTACAAGACATACAAAACATCGATGCACGTCGCAGTAGATTGAGCGATCAAAAGTCACAACATAGTGGTATCTCAGTCATTCTCGTCGGTTTTAACGTCGAACGAAAGAGAGCGTTGTGTCACATTTAGATTACTGAAGCAGATTACAAGCGGCATACAAAACAAATAAAAATATTGTGGGCAACGCATTAAGACATTTTACACTTATCACGATACGATCTGGAACCGTATTTTTTTTTCCTTTTTGTAATAATTATCGATAATCTGGCAACACTCGCGAGCATTATCGTCTATAATGGCTTGTCTCGTTGTTTTTTTTAATGTGGTAACCCTAATCATGTGTCAGATTTACCGTGTTCGTATATATTAAAGCTCTTCGCGGCATTAATGATTTTTTCAAAATGGATTCATTATTGAATTACTTATGGAAGGTTTAAAGATTGGACAAGAAATCACACTCAATCATTTAATAATAATCGTTCGAACGTGTCACGTTTTTTAAAGTATTAAAACAATGAACTCATCCAAAGGGTAAGTAGGTAGGTAAGCAGAGGAAATTCATTTCATGAACATATTCCTGAAACGTCTATAAAACTGACAGCATTAATTTGCCAAGTTAGCCATAGGCTTTGCGCATTTCTATCAGTAAGCTTTTTATACAACGTGTAACGTTAAATGCGCAAAACCTGAAAAACGTTTGATCAGAATAACGAGCAGAATCAATTGAACCACTTTTTAATATAGGTCACATTTTTCAAAAAATCTTCATTAAAAACGTTGCCGCGTCTATTTATTAGTAAGTCAAGCCATCCAGCGCGCAGCGGCCCGGTGACGACTTCTCCCTCGATAGAGCGTCGTCGCAGACGCAAGAAACGATCAGAATTGCCAGTAAAACTAAATCATTACATAAAACCTTTACTTTTGTTTTAATGATATTTTTTTCTCTGAAATACCTAGGTCAATTTAATTAAAAATCAATTGGGGTGTCTGAGGTTTTGCGCATTTAACGTTACACGTTGTATAGAATGCATACACTAATAAATTCCAAATCTATTCATCATTATTGTTCTACGGAACTGCTGAACATAATTACCATTCACTTATTCCAACATTTTCTCATCGACTGCTCGTTAATTGATATTGATTAAGATGATGTTGTTTTTGCTTCGCCTTCGTATCGGTTTGACATACAACTTCTGAAGTGAAATGTTAATCATGTTTTAATTCTCCGGCTTTAATTGATGGTTTTTAGATTAATTGAACATGAAATTGCAGATTATTGTAATATTGTGCAATCATGCACGTACGTATACATTATGTGTTCAAAATTAACAAAGTATAACATATTAATTAAAAATGGACTTTTAATTTCGCTGGGTTACCGACCTCCTAACACTATTGAATCAACAAAAGATTGAAGCAAATGATATTATAATTAAGCCATAGGTCGAAGTAATTTAGTCGAGCCTTAAATTTTACCATTAAAATAACGTCATCAGGAGATTTTACGATGGTCTTACAAAACTACAATATACCTACATAACAAAATTTTTAAATTAATGAAAGAACCTTATTTAATTGTAACCTTACATAAACAAACAACCGTTGATTTTCTAAACAAACATGACATAGAAGATGATGATTTGATGATTAGTTAAATTATAAATGTATGTAAAAAAGAATACACGGAACAAATCATAGCAATATTTAAACTCACATAGATATAACGAAACGAGCTTAGTTACGGACCAATGAAAGCTTCATCACAACCGCTCGATTACGGGAACTCGATTGTGCGGCTCACAATCGATTTGCAATCGCTATTACGAGCCAATATTCGATTATGTCCCCCTGCGGTACTGACCGCAACGCTAAACGATCATTCGATCACTATTAATGGCTTCTAGGCATAGCTCGCGTTTATCGATGTATGGTATCGATGTGCATTCTAATTATCCCAGATGTTTTAAATTGTTACTTGTATTTCTTTGCAAAAACGTACATTTTTTTTTTAAAACAAACCTTACGCTTACCTTTTTCTTTTTTACTATAAAATCTAGCCATTTCTTCGATTACCAAAAAGTTTAAGAAGTCTCATAACGCAAGTCCCGAGCCCTCATAACAGCGGTGTAGTGGCCGCGCACGCCACCTCAGATCGTGCCGATAGCGCACTAACTCGATTAGCTAATTAATAATTTCACACAAATTATAGTAGCCAAGTATTCGTGACCTCGTTAGCTTTTATTTCGAGCAACGGATTTTATTGGTATCAAACATTTTTCTATTTAATTATTGTTTGACCTTAAAGGTTGGTGCAAAGGCACCGCCGCTTTGCGCGATGCTAAAGTTTTGTTGAATTGTTGTGCGTGGATGTGGGTGATGGGCATTAACTAATTATGAGTCGTGAATTGGTTTTTTAAACGACTTCAAAAAAGGAGGAGGTTATCAATTCGTTTGTATTTTTGAAGTGAAAACTTCTTTAGCGGCGTTGAGCACTTTTTCTGTAATGGGTATAAAATCTTAAACTCGCGTCAGGACACGTGCGCGTCAGGACACGTGACCTGATCGAAAAAGCGTAGGACAGCGCAGGGCGCTTGCGCGAATGATAATTGTAATAGTTTTAAAGTTAAATTTTTAATGTAATATAAATTGTCATGTTTGTGTACGATAGCGCATTAAATGAATATTGTATTCTACCACATAAATGATAGTACTTTTATACTGATAAAGCAATTGGTGCAAAATTATTCCCTAACCATTCCAAAATATCAAACATGCTCAACGTTAATAATCAAGTTTTTACTTCTGCCGGCACTCCCGGAGTGCAACCCGTTTTTGAAGTGAAAACTTCTTTAGCGGCGTTGAGCACTTTTTCTGTAATGGGTATAAAATCTTAAACTCGCGTCAGGACACGTGCGCGTCAGGACACGTGACCTGATCGAAAAAGCGTAGGACAGCGCAGGGCGCTTGCGCGAATGATAATTGTAATAGTTTTAAAGTTAAATTTTTAATGTAATATAAATTGTCATGTTTGTGTACGATAGCGCAATAAATGAATATTGTATTCTACCACATAAATGATAGTACTTTTATACTGATAAAGCAATTGGTGCAAAATTATTCCCTAACCATTCCAAAATATCAAACATGCTCAACGTTAATAATCAAGTTTTTACTTCTGCCGGCACTCCCGGAGTGCAACCCGTTTTTTTTTTTTTATGTTTGTTAGCTCCTTACTTGCTTCTGGGTGAACCGATTTTCATGATTCTTTCTTTATTTGAAAGCTGGTGCTTCCCGTGTGGTCCCATTGTCACCATTTCAATATCTGATGATGAACTTCGGAGATATGGAATGGAACTCCTCACAGAATCACAGCAGCAATATCGTAACAAGTGAAATTGCTTTGTTTATACGTGTAGTCGATGACTGACTGAAGGAAAAGGGGGGGGGGGGGGTACGTCAACCCCCCTCCTACCAGTTTCCAAAATTAAATATATCGTGTGAGGTATTGTTTGAAAGGGCTTTTTGTAAGGATTTCAAACATTAATACACAAGCACTAAAAAGTGAAAAATAAAAAGCTTTTTTACAAAAAAAGATAACCGCCTTCAAAAACTACAAAATAAAAATAACTTTAGTTTTGGAAGTCGGTGGCAATACTTACCTACATAACAAAAACAAAACCAAAGCCGCCGACTTCCAAAACTAAAGTTATTTTTATTTTGTAGTTTTTGAAGGCGGTTATCTTTTTTTGTAAAAAAGCTTTTTATGTTGTTATTCATTTGTCATATCATTGTTAGATATTGTATTGATTTATTCATTTTTTTTGTTCAGATACTTAATTTAGCATGAATTATTGTTAACGTGTTGGTAAGTAGGTACCTATTGAATAAAATTTAATACTATTTTTGTTTATTTGTATGGGAACTTTAAAGAATAGGCAAAGTCTTTGAAGAACAGGTCTTGGTTTTGCAATCTGTGCATAAACCACTGTGACCTGCTTGCGCAAGTTACAGTTATCACACCTATTAACTCTGTGTTAGTTGCTAACGCGGACCAGACCCATAGGAAATAATATAACCTCGTGTTAGCCACTAACTCTGATTTTTTTTGGCGAGGGGTGACCTAGGTTTTTTATCTTTTTGAAGTCGAAGTTCTTAGGGTAAACAAAGTTGCATGGTAGGTATTTAAAAATTGTATGTTATTTTTAATGAAGTTTCAATTAAATAATTGATAGGTAATTATTTCATTTACTTCAATTTCCGCTTGTCTGAACAAGACGGACTGTGAACTTTAGATTACAATGTAAACTATGAATGTGTACAGCATATTTGTGTTGTATCTCAAGCGTAGTGTGTAACACTTACAGGAGTGTAAAATAAAATAAACAGCTTCGCTTAACAAAGTGTTTAATACGTAGATACGATCTTGTGCGCCACAACACAACTCAAGTTACAAGGTGCATTAGCGGGCAGCTACCGGCGCGGGCGCTCGGCGCTTGTATAGCGTGTTTTGTTTCCAAATTTACATTAATTTCATCCTATATAAAATTATAAGGAAAGGTAATTTTAATTTGTTTATGTAATTAATCACTTTTAATTAAAAGCAAAGATGTAGATTAAAATATCCTCTACGACGTGGCATTACTTTAAGTTGGGATCATCCTAGCAGGGAATTGTGTAGTTACGTAAGCCTTGATGACTGGCTAATATTATTTAATTTTCATAAACGTTAGAAGTATATAAATATAAATTGGATACCTACCTACATAGGTATTTTCTAAACAATATCCTAAACAGGTTTCAGTTTGGGGGAAAATATATAACAGAATCTTTCAATTGATCACTTTTCAACAGAAAATCTCCTGAATAAATAACAACATCCTTGTGATGATGATGTATGCGCTCCATTAGGAGTGGAGCACAGATCTGAGGCCGATAACGTCTCGCAGTATTGGAACTAGTTGTACTGATACAAACACAAACTCAGGCAAAGTTACATAACTTGATTACTACATTTTATAATATCTAATATCAAGTAGGTATGTCTGCAGGATGCATAATTAAAACTGTTCTGTATTTCTTTTTATTACAACAACTAGCTGTCCGCCGCGGTTACACCCGCGTCTTTGGTTACTGCTCCGCTCCCGTAGGTCGTAGCGTGATGGTATATAGCCTATAGCCTTCCTCGATAACTAATCTATCTAACACTGAAAGAATTTTTCAAATCGGACCAGTAGTTCCAGAGATTAGCGCGTTCAAACAAACAAACAAACACTTCAGCTTTATAATATTAGTATAGATATACTGCTTATCCACCAAAGCAAATCCATACTAATATGCGAATTTAACTCTGTTTGTCTGTTTAGCTTTCGCGACTAAATTACTGAAACGATTAAGATGAAATTCGGTACGGGGTATATAAGTTTGAACCCCAAGAAAGGACATAGGCTACCTTTTATGCCGCGACTTTATCTGCGTCCGCGATAACCGACATTTTATGCGCATGAAGTCGTGGCCAAAAGCTAGTAGAGTTATAATGGAATATTCATGGAACAGAATTTAAGGTAGTACCTATTTGCATGATGTTTCAACCTTCATTAATTCGTTACGATTTTATCAAAATTAGTATTATAAATACTTTGATAATAATAAAAATAATTTGATAATGTTTTAAATTTTAGCCAAAACATAAAGTCAAAATCCTTACTAATATTATAAATGCGAAAGTAACTCTGTCTGTCTCGCTTTCACGCCTAAACCACTGAACCGATTTTGATGAAATTTGGCATGGAGATAGTTTAAGACCCGGGCCTAGTACTTTCTAAAGTTACAATTTTTACCATGGTCGGTCGTAGGTCCTTATAGATAAAGTCAAAGCAAATATCTATACTGAGCAAGTATAGATATTTGCTTTGACTGCCCTAGAAGAAGGGTAAAGCTTTTCCTTATGCCTTCCACAGCTTTCTACCAGGATCACGCAA
Source organism: Hoplodrina blanda (assembly GCA_949316365.1). Lineage (NCBI taxonomy): Eukaryota > Metazoa > Arthropoda > Insecta > Lepidoptera > Noctuidae > Hoplodrina > Hoplodrina blanda. The sequence goes on from OX438570.1 coordinate 9,422,163, forward strand.
TACAATATATAGGTATATAGTTTTTTTAACCGACTTCAAAAAAAGGAGGAGGTTATCAATTCGTCTGTATTTTTTTCTTATGTTTGTTAGCTCCTTACTTGCGACTGGGTGAACCGATTTTCATGATTCTTTTTTTATTTGAAAGCTGGTGCTTCCCGTGTGGTCCCATTGTCACCATTTTAATATCTGATGATGAACTTCGGAGATATGGAATGGAACTCCTCACAGAATCACAGCAGCAATATCGTAACAAGTGAAATTGCTTTGTTTATACGTGTAGTCGATGACTGACTGAAGGAAAAGGGGGGGGGACGTCAACCCCCTACCAGTTTCCAAAATTAAATATATCGTGTGAGGTATTGTTTGAAAGGGCTTTTTGTAAGGATTTCAAACATTAATACACAAGCACTAAAAAGTGAAAAATAAAAAGCTTTTTTACAAAAAAAGATAACCGCCTTCAACTACAAAATAAAAATAACTTTAGTTTTGGAAGTCGGTGGCAATACTTACCTACATAACAAAAAACAAAACCAAAACCACCGACTTCCAAAACTAAAGTTATTTTTATTTTGTAGTTGAAGGCGGTTATCTTTTTTTGTAAAAAAGCTTTTTATTATCTCAATTATTGGTCTTAATATTTTTACAAGCTTTTATTTAGCTTGCACTGTTCGTATGTAAGTATGTATGTAAATAAGTTGTTTTTTCAAAATTTGCAAACCATTTTTCGACCATTTGTGGGTATCCGATTGAGCTGAAATTTTGCATATACCTTTAGATCTGGTGACAATACAGTGTCTAATACTCAATATTGTAATAATTTTAAAATAAAGCTTGTTTTAAAAAATATTTTTATAATTAGTTTATTTGATTGCAAACCTGAGCCACAGCAACACATGGGCCGGTCAGCTAGTTAATTCATATATTACTATTACGTTAAGTTACATCTATGGTTCCTGCTAGCTCTCCCGTGGGTCGTCGCATGGCATTAAATAACCTTCCTCGATGAACGGGCAATATAAGGAAGTTCAAATCGGATCAATAAGTAGTTACTGAGATTACTTACCGCGTTCAAGCAGGCAAACAAACTCTTCAACTATACAATATTAGAATAGATTTATCAGCATAACATAGGTATAACAGTGCGGAAGATTTCTAACCGAACGATTAATCACCCCACTGCCATTTTCAGTTCATAGGTACCTATATTCTCCTAAGTCGTGTCACACTATATTTCTTCTCTTGCATAGTCTCCCACGGCTGCATCATCTAGCCTAGTATGTGTACCTGCTATTAATTTTATAAGCGTAATTCAGTGAATTAGCACGAAAATTGCAAAAAATTGTTGTCCCGTCCTTCCGTTATCTCCTAGACTTCTAAAGCTAACGATTAAAATTTGATTACATCCAGATCTTATCTGCCGATCTTTGTACGTCTACTCACCCGTCTTTCTTATATTCATTGCCCCATAATATCCCACAAAACTTATTACATTTTATGCGAAACTAACACGAGAACAAACAAAAGTAACGCATTTAAAATTTGGTAATTCAAGTTTTGGAAGTAAACAAGCGGTCATGTTACTTATGTATTTACTTGCGCCGTGTTCCTAATGTTAGGCAATGTTCTCTGTGTATTTACCGTGACATGTGTACCCGGTCATACAATATGTATAGATATAGTAAAGCGAGCTGTGGTCACATACCTATTGGGAATACTCTAATATTAGAATTATTTTTTTTTCAGTTTTTGCCTTTCACTGGAACGAAAAGAGTTTCAATGGCTTTGAAACCTTTAGTTGGCTGACATCTTCATGAATATGATTATTTATAAATTCTAAAGATGGTTTAAAACAATGTTAATTTACTTATAATTTAGTTTATTAATCGTCAGAATTCTGAGGCCTCCAAACCTATAAATTATAGGTAAAACACCTAAATTATTCACTTACCTACTGAATTTATGGAGACGGCGGCGGCGTAGGTATCCACTTTAAAAAACTTACATGTGAATAATTTAATTTTAAATTATCATACAAAATTATTTTAATTATTAAATACAAATTATATTGTTTATTTTTTAATGTAAACTACTTAAGTTGAGAATATTTTGTTCATGTTACGTTGGGATTACAAAATGTTTCTAAAAGTTAGGAATACTTTTTTTTACTGGGATCGCGGATGGAATTTCAAATATTTTCTTGTTTCATATTTTGGAGGTTAAGTTTTTTTAAACATGGTGGGAAATCAACACAGAGTAGGTAGGTTAAACTACTCTAAGCTTACAAAAACTTTTTCATGAAAAATTTTCCTTGACTATGCTAAGACAATTGTTAACCCGTCGGCTGCGCGCGGTCGGCGGGCGGGCTATTTCGCACGAGTTCGGGCGGCGCTTATAATGCAACGCCTATTCACAATGTGCAATTCATTGTACAAATATATAATGCGGTTTTGTTATTTCATGCATTAAAATATTTGCCGTTCTTTGGCAAATAGGTACTCTTGCTAATAAGGAGCAAGTTATTATTTGTTTTTAAAATCCAGTTTTTAAAACATAGCATTTTGGCTTATCGATATTTCATGGCAATCCATTATTTATATGGCCAATATTTTAAAATATGTCAAAGCCAATAAAGAGATATCCAAACCAATGCAACAAAATGTATCTATGATTAAAATACCTGCTCAAATAAATAAGAATTTTAAATCTATAAGTGATTCAATATCATTCTGAGCATTGATAATCCTTCGTTGAAGCGAAGGATTACCCAGCATTAGGTGTACCTGCATGCAGTACTTATTCAAGAATAAGATCCTTAATAAATAACTTTAACTAAAATTGATAAAAATACTTCGGTTAGAAGAACGTCTACTTTTATTTTGAGGGTAATCGCAAACAATACAATTTTACTAGTATTCTAAAATCATGAATTTTTTTCATGTGGAGTTCTTTATATCAAAATTTGAAACATCTACCTACACGTGGTTAACAAAAAAAAACGAAATACATACCTAACTGCTAAGTACTTGCAAAATTACCCTGATGTTTATAAGTAGTTGACTGAATGAACTTTTAGGCCAATCCACTAAACATACATAAGTTTAGTTTTAAAGATAAATTAAGTGCACCTACCAGCGCTCTCGACAGCTCCTGGTGACACCGGCACAGTCTCACACTCCCTCTCTTCTCTTCTTTGCTCAAACTCACTCTGCACTCTAGTAACTTGCCTCTGGCCATTCAGTCCTAATATAGCGTCTATCGTATGCCTCGGGCCTGGGTTAACACTCGTAGGCACTTGTGTTAAGCCTAACCTAGATTTTACCGCATCAAAACTCTGATTTAGATGCATTTGTTGTGCGTGAAAAAACATACCCATTCTGTTAAGTGTCTCTAAGTTCTGTTGGTGTTGCGAAAGTGATATTGATTGATCCGTCACATTAATTGAAGAGTTGGAATTCGGACTACTCATTTGTGAGCGCGGACTGTTCGTGTCGGAGCGGTCCGGCGTCTGGTTGCCGTAGTATCGGTCGTCGGGCGCGTCCATCTCGCAGCGTTACGCGTACGTCACTGGCGCTCCAAAACTACTACTAGAGTCGGCGGGGAAGAAAGAGGCGGAGCCTATTGGAAGGGGGGCGAGCGAAATTGCCCATTGAAAGTGCGAAATTTGGGGTCGCGAAGTGATTTTGTTTGGTAAGAAGCAAGAAGCGGCGTATTAGCATTTTCCCCTCGGAGTTTCTTTGAACGGTATTGAGAGTTGGTGATGGTTGAATAGTTTTTTTTCTGTTTGATTGGGTCGATTGTGCTAGGTGTTAGAGTGTTGCCGGGAGTTTGTTAGCGATTTCTTTGAGGGTTCTTGACGCGCTTGTCGGTTGTTACTCGCTTGTTGCTTCCTTGCATTTTTTGAAGAAGTGAAAACATAATGAAATTGAAATAGTTTTAAATTCCCCTGAATTGACATTATAATTATTCGTGGCATCTGCTAAGTTAATTTTATTTAAAAGTTTTATTTTTTCTGGTAAAAGCAAAATTCAATAAGAAATCAATTTAACACAACATAATAAGAATTCAATGTTAATATTAAAACACACAACTTTCACCAATCAAATTAAGCTGAATAACTGGGTACTCAACGTTAACGTTTTTGCATACATTACTCACGATCAAATAAAGCAGCAAAAAAACAAACTAAGCGCACGGTGTAGTAGTGAGTCCAAACTTCCAATTACGCAAATGCTAATGAACTCAATTCTAATTAATCACACTAATCAATACGGGGCCAATCAGACGCTACCTGTCTCAGCGGAGCGCGGGGCGAGGGAGCGAGAGCACCGCCGGACATCTGCCTGTTAACACACAAATTTAACCAAATCGGTTAACCCGTAACCAAACAATAACAGCTTTTCCAACTGACCAGAGCAAAGAGTGCATTACGACTTATAAGCTCAAGCTATGCACAGGAAACAAGACCCTATAATAGGGCGTTGAGTCTGAAAATGTATTGCGCTGATTTGAAGTTATAAGTCGTTATTGAATCAGTGCGGGAACCGTCAATATAATTTTGTCTTCTTCACACTTACAAAGATCTCGCTCGCTCTCATCTCAGGTGTAGCGACGGTTGTTAGGGGGCGGGGCGCGTAGTGACGTCACACGTCGATCGACCAATCGTGTGTCGGGTTTTGTTTTTTTCTTGGCGCTTCTTGTATTGTCGATGCGTTTCTTTTGTCCGGCGCGTTCAGTGATTGTTCGCGGGCGGCAGTTACACGGTTAACTTTAGGAATAACAAGCTTCCGACTTTTAGATAGAGATGAATCCACTAGGTTCTTATTTTTATTTTATTAACTTATTAGCTGTTAAATAGCATCTTCTACCACCAGGCAACCTTAGAAGTCTACCAATAAATTATCTAATAAGAAAATCAATTAAAACAGTTTGAATATAATTTAATCATAATAAATGCGAAAGTTTGGATGGATGGATGTATGTTACTCAATAACGCTAGAACGTGTGAAGGATGTTTAGCACAGATATAGATTATAGGCTGGAATAGCCAATAGGCTTCTTTTTATCCCAGAAAAATGAAACGAAAACTTTGACCCGGACGAAGTCGCGGGCAGAAGCTAGTTATTTATACATTAAGTTATTCTTAAGCTTCAAACAATCCTTTAAACCATCCAGATTAGATGCCAAATACCCAATATTAGAAAGGACCTTAAAAGTAATAAAACTTCGTTCAATTATAAAATGGAACAACAATTGTTAATTACTAGATTGTTGATTAAGTTATTGTGCACAGTCATACAATCAAGGTTCACACTTCACCAAACAATAATTTAATAAAATTTTATTATTTACATTTATTTATAATTATATTATCCCACAAAAAACATTTCATGTAAAATGTTGCCAAGACGACCACATAAGGTTTGCCCTGTGAAAAAGATATCAGATCTCATGTAGAGCCAAGCTTCTGAATCTACACGGCCTAACTCTACCGACTCTAACTTTACAAATTCTACATATCAGTAAAAATGTATGGCTTCGCCGTTTCAAAACCGTCGTGGAGGTGATGCGAATATTTAGTTTCTGAAGTAAGTAACGAAACAGCCAAGCCATACATTTTTACACGTTATACAGGCAGAACAACGTTGCATTCTAGTAAGAGAATAATATTATCTTCCTATCTATACTTCTATACTAATATTATAAAGAGGTAACATTTGTTTGTAAGTTTGTATGTTTGTAAGTTTGTAAGTTTGTATGTAGGGAGTAATCTCCGGATCTACTGAACCGATTTTGAAAATTCTTTCGGAAATTGGAAGCTACGTTATCACTGAGTGCTATAGGCTATATTTTATTTTAGAAAAAATATTGGTCTGTAAGATATTTGGGTTTTTCGGACCCAAGGTGTAAAAAATCATCCAAATAAGTTCCTTATTTGGCGTACGCCGCCTAAACTATAAAAGATAGAACCATAAAATGTTCTAATTAATTAAAGACTTTAAAAATATCTACAAAAAAGTCCGCGACACACTATACCTATCTATTTCGAGTTAAACACAACAATCATTTTTTTATTTAAAAATCTTGAATATTTTTTAGAACTTCATTTATTAAACGCATTTATTTTACACATGTCATTACTCCTTATCAAAATAAACTAGGTATTTTGTCACAAAGTACTGTTTATGTAGATAATATAAAGTCTTTAATTCATTAAAATTTGACGTTTGGTTTGAAAGTTATGGCGAAATCAATCTCTATCTCTTATCGCTAAAACTCGAGAACGGCTGGGCTGATTTAGCTGATTTTGGTTTTGAAATGTTCGTGGAGGTCTAGGGAAGGTTTAAACGGTGAGAAAATATGGGGTAGGGTAGGGTAGGGTTGGGGTACGGTAGGGTTAGGGCAGGGGTAGGGTAGGGTACCTAGGGGTAGGGTAGGGGTAGAGTAGGGGTAGGTTAGGGGTAGGGTAGGGGTAGGGTAGGGTTAGGGTAGGGGTAGGGTAGGGTAGGGTAGAGTAGGGGTAGGGTAGGGGTAGAGTAGAGGTAGGGTAGGGGTAGGTAGGGGTAGAGTTGGGTAGGGGGTAGGGTAAGGCAGGGTTAGGGTAGGGGTATTTGTAGTGTAGGATACCACGCGAACGAAGTCGCGGCGGGTCAGCTAGTCTTCTATAATTTCAATTTTAGGTTCAGATTCAGAGAAATCAGAGCAATATGTTTTTACCGTTTCCATGCATGTTGCCCACAGTGCATCAATACATTATAGTAATTGGACCTGAATATTTAACGCGCTCACAATTAGTACAAACTCTTCGCTTGATTGAATGCACGCCACTGCTGCTATTGAATGACTTTTAATTGCACGTTCCGTGTTTTTATGTTTTAAAAGCTTTCATAATGTTGTCACACTGCAACTAACCATTATGTCGTAGACTTTCAATTTTTATGCTGGCAATATTGCCTAATGGATTGTCCTAATCAAGTTCCCGGTAACAATCAATTTGTTTAATGATTTGATTTTGATCTTGATTGAAATTATATTGGCGTGCAAATATTGTTAGTTGCATGTTAGCTTATTGTTATTTACTTAAGTAAATAGGTAAAGTTATAATTGTGTAGGTAGGTATGATTTCCAGTCGGGGGCGCGGATCATGCGTAATGCGAATACCGGGCTCCCGACTTATGGTAGCAGGAGGAACCGTGGGGTTTTAGTCGGTAAGAGTCCGACATACCCCTCCGTTATCCCCAAACGGAGGGCATCCCGAAAAAAAAAGGTATGATTTATAAACTAATTTGTCGAAACAAAAGCCGTGATTAAAAATTTTGAGGATAATAATAAGATATCTACTGGTTAGTTCTTCACTGGCCGCCGTACCCATGTTACAGTTGCACAAACAAAAAGGTTTGAGTACAACATTTGTGACAATTTTTTTGGTTTTGACGCATCTGATTGATGGAACTTAGACAAGTATGGAGTGATTGTGTGAGACGAAAATCGTCTAAAACAACATCAGTTGTATGCACAACACTACAGATAAAACGACGAAAAACTGAACGCCCAGACAGAAACCTTTACAGGATAACCCGAAGTTTACCGCTCCAGCAAGACATCGTAAAATCTTTCCACAATAATTTAGGTCCATGATTCTTCAGAAAATCATTAACTAATATTTTACTTCCAGTGTCAATTGGAAATACTTTCTTTCGACAAGTTGTTACTGTTAACCCAAAATTATTATTTTAGCTTAGAAAAGAGGATGCTGCAATTCATACTATTAAAACAATTTTAAAAGTCTCTCTGTAAATATCCCGATAAACTATTCTCATTGTATCCTAGAAAAGAAACCACAAACAATTTGGTTTTGCAAACCGAAAAGCAATTAAAACTCTCTAAGGTAACAGACATGAATTTTACTAATTCAAAGCTCAATAACGAGACTAAATATAATAACGATCGCTAATGCTGGATTGATGCTTAAATTAAGCGAGTTTGCGCTGGAGATTGATTGGGATAAGTGTGGGAGGGGGGCGGCAGGAGGGAGCGACGGGCCGAGGGGGGTATGAGTCCGGGACACGCTAATCTAGTACGACCATATAACAATTTGTTGACAGTGATGGGTTATGTCGATGTGAGTAATTAGATCATAGGGTTAGGGGTGGTAGGCACGCAGGACTCTTTATTTAGGTAACGTTGGTAATCGTTTCCAGTTTCAGCTCAGTCTATATGTCTACAGATTAAGTAGTGCTTAAATTCAATTAATACAGTAATTAAACTATCAATTCGCCTGGTTCAACTTAGCATACACTTTTTTTATCGTTCCAACCTTGCAAGGCGAACGGAACCTTTATGGTTCTTTAACATTCTGCTACTGCTATATGAATTTTGACAGCCATCGGGATTCCCTCATAATAAGCGAAAACCTATCAGAAAAAAAATACATTTTTTTTCTTCTTGAACCTTTAGTCATCCAAGATCCAACGTATTTCTTCACATGTTTATCGACAACACCACATCCTTACGCCACCTGGCTGCTGACAGCGACCTCTGTAATTGTTGAATGAGCCAGCATTAAAGCGCCAATTAACCAACATTGATTGGTTTTGAACACCCCCCTCTCCTTCCACCCTTCACATCCCTCTGTGACCCTCGCTGCGGTCCCGGATAATTCTGGATTAAAGGGCTAGCATGGATGTGTAGGACTCGCGTGTACCAACAAATTGAGGTATGCCTTACATTAAATTGTTGGATACCTACCTATGTCATAAATACTTCAGTTAGTAGTTAGTAATTAACCCAGTTAATATAAGGATCCAGAAAATTGTGGCCTAACACTAACTATTTCAGACCTAGTTAGTAGCAACGGTAACACTGTTGATACTAATAACAATTTACTTATTGCAAGATAATAGCCAACTATCATTTTAGGTCTAACTCTAGTTTACAGTTCTATTTTATTTAGAACAAAGGCGGCGAGGATAGTTAATTTCACTAGTTTATCCTAAGTTACCAAAAAAGTTATACCCAGTTATATTACTAGGTACTAACGAGTAATTAGTTCATCTGTCGTCCAAAAACAGTTTCGCAAGAGAGGTATAACTACATTACTTTACTATTTCTAATCTAATCTAAACGATACACCCGATGCACGCGATCCTTCCTTTTCGGCTGAAAATAAATCGAAAGCTTACCAATTTGAATCAATCAAAAATTGCATTTGATTAAAATAACAATCCCGCAAGCTGTCAGTGTCCAGTTGCCGCAGAGTGTCCACTGTCCAGCAAAGGGACAGAGCAACAGAGGTACCCTTGAGTTAATTAATATAGCTGCTCGTGATCTATTAATGGTGGACGCAGCGGGCGGTGCGGGGACCCAACGGTGGCCGTAGCGCGGATAGTCCTGGTACGAAATACAGAGTCGCTGAAATACTAAAAAACAAAATGGTAATTGTTGTTCGATCTTTTAAATGCTCCTTGTCGATCTTCTAGGCTCCTATACTCTACCATTAAATATCTCTTGTATGGCATGTGTTTTCTTCCAAGTGCCTCCTATTGCTCAGTTCATGAAAAGCGTATTAACATAACAACACACCTACATTTTAATGACAAAACGAATCGTTACCTCCCTATTCTTTATCTCTTCTTAAATCCGATTCATCGATATTCCCATTCGTCCTAACGCATGGCCGCCTTACAACACCTGTGTTTGACACGCTTTGATCTCCTGAATTATCCTTTATCTATTCGCTGTCCTCAGAACAAATCCATTTCATTACGGGGCACCTTGTTCAGACGTGATTGTTACCGTTCTTATTACCGTTACCTAATTACCACTTAGACTGCTCAAAGGGTTCACCAATAACACTGAAATGTTTTATAATAAGCTTTTAATTTAACTCGGTTCACCATTAAAGGGCGATGTTGTGATGTAACAAGAGATTTTTATAACATTATGACATTTTGTGATTTTGAACTGAAGCCTTCATGATAAAGTCATTGGTGCCTCTTACGAAGATATATACTCATATACATATATAGCTTTAACATGTTTACCCTAATTGGTAAAATGTTTATTGTCTCTTATACTGTCATAGAAAATTTAGACAAAATTAATTCTACAACACAACAATGATTCAATTAAGGACACTATACTGTCCTTAACACTTTCATTACCACTACGATTTTCACGATGTTTTCTCGGATGCCGCCTACATTTTTCGTTGGACTCAAATATACATGTGTAAGTATGTAAATACACATGCATTTTGGAAAAAAATTGCAAACACATTGAACTCGCCGGGCGAGTCTACGGCGCTGGAATAAAATTTACGTGGACTCTCTGGGCGAGTCGGTGGCACTGAACGTGTTAATTAAATCGTTGTTAACCTAACCATTTCAACTCAAATAACCTGTCTATGCCTGGCAGTAATGAAATGGTATAGCCGTAGTATACAATGGTCCAATCAGGTGGTCGCAACACCCGACACAAGACACAGCGGCTCATCTCAGCTAGCAATCGAGTTACCTCGCTGTTACGCGCTACGTGGTCGCCTGGACACACGCATAGAGTAGTTGGAAATGCAGAGGCTGTGGGTATTGCAGTTTCCTTAGATAAAAGATTTGAAAGGAAAGCAGTATGTGTAAATAAAGGAAGCTAAAGGAAAACTTACTACCGATAGAGTAATAGATCTAACAAACTAAATATTACAGACCTGAACCTCTACGTATAGCACAAGCTGGAATAGTGGAATAGGTACTTAGGCATGTGGATTTGTATCTACTTTCACGGGATAGTGACTGGGAATCAGATTTGCAAATATTTGCTAATCTTTTATTTATGTAAAATAGATTTTGGTTGGTAATATTGACAGTTTATTGAATTCGTAATCACTTTTGTCATGGAAGTGACATTAACTATTTGTAAAACTCTAGTGAACCTGTCTCCTTGCAGGATCTGACGTGCTCATTGCTCTGTGCTACCTCGACATGCAATCACAAGACGCGGAACAAGTAACTAACTGACCGCTGCAATAGTGTTGGGCTGGACACTATCAACTCACGTAACTCAGTTTACTGCTCCAGTTACACTTGCATACTATAAGGTGCGCAGTGCGCATATTAACACGTGCATACCTGCTTCATTATATTTCTGTTCGTAAATCAAATAACACTGTGCACTAGTTGGTTGTTGTTTCAATAAGTATGAATTATTTTAGGTTTCAATGCATTAACATTTCTTGCCTATTCTTCTCCATATGAAACTACCTTTTGGATGTACATAGCTAAGTACTTGATTCAATTCTTTTTCTTTCTTGTAATGATGTTCAAAAGTGCCTTTTAATGGTCTAATTGAAAAAAATGATTTGACTTTGATTTTAACTACTGAAAAATTTAAGTGAATATGTAAAAGTTAATGAAAAGCATGCGTGGAAATATCATCATGTATAAGGAGAGCAAGTAGCACTAGTCATCATTATTCAAGAAACTTTCTTTATATAGCAGGCTTTTCATGGACAAACTTTGATATTGCATAATAATACCCCATGCTCAACTGTTAAATGTAAGTTATTTGTTTTAAGACCAAGAATAACTCGCCGCATCGTCAATTTTTTTTTGCATTTTGCGAAAATGAAAGATTTCAGATAAGAACACTCTCACTCATGCTCGGGGTACTAATTTGTTGTCCGTGATGGCTCAGCTGATTTTTAAGTTTTTTTACATTAATTATCACCGAATTTAGTCAGACTTTTAATAGCATCGAGTCTGTCTACTCTAATTCATATTATAAGAAGACTAGCGACCCGCCCCGGCTTCGCACGGGTGCAATGCTGATACTAAATATTCTATAAAATTTCTTTATATACAACGTTCACAGCTTTTAGGCAAGCGCCGCCGCCGCAGACGCTATGTACCTGCATTTTAAATCTGTAATAATTATCTTCAAAAATATTCATTTAAATTGCATGCTGTAAAGGGCCATAATGATCTATATGAAATGCACAATGTTTTTAAGGTACTTAATTGGATAAGGATTAACGCTGGTATTGCCTAAAATTGCTTCATAAATAAGCCATTATTTTTCGTAAAAAGTTAAGGATAAAAAATGGTTATTGTGGGTTATCCCTAAGAGATAGACATATACCGTCGCGGACTTTTTTGTAGAACTTTTTAAGGTGTACAATACTGTAGTACATTATTTTGATCTATCTCGAAGGGTTCAGCCAGCGTTTACAATGTAAGCGTAAAAAAATGTGTTTATTTACGACATCACATTAGAAACCACTAAACTCATCAGTGTTTCTCTACTATATTATGCATGTATTATACATATAAACCTTCCTCTTGAATCACTCTATCTATTAAAAAAAACCGCACCAAAATCCGTTGCGTAGTTTTAAAGATCTAAGCATATATAGGGACAGACAGACAGGGAAAGCGACTTTGTTTTATACTATGTAGTGATGCTGAAGTGCTGACTGCTACAAGGATAGATAATATCTTCCATTGTCACCATAATGTCATAAGCATCTTTTAGCTTCGTACTTAGACACTATTAGTTAACTACATATAGCTAACTATAGTTACTTAAATTTTTTATTAAAAGTCACAAAGCCTTGATATAATAAATGTTTAATACTTAGATGAAAATGTTGTTCAAATCATCTAAGCAGCTTCGGCTCTGTTCCCAACATCCCAGTCAATTAAACCTGATACTTATTCCAAACATTTGGACCAACATTAGCCTAAAATGTTCGAAAAGTAAATATTCGCTTACTCATCCAATCCATCACCGCGGATCGTAATAACACTCGCTCAAATGAATACCTGCCCACTCAAAAATAGAATTGAAAAATTGATGTCCAACTTAATCAGACCCTTCGAATTGTTCCACCATTATTAATACATCCTCAAATTTTGTTCACTGAAGAAGGGTGACGGGTCTAAAGAAACTGGTCGTATCTTAATACGGGCTTATTACTGATGTTAATTTTTGGGTTGTTTCGGGTGAAAAAAGTTTCGAATGGTATTTAGAGTGCTTTTAGAATCGCCATCGATATATTTACGTACAAACTCATAGTTTTATTGTACAAATTATTATCATTTGGCTACTTCGTGCGTAGTAGTGACGTATAAATTGATAGGTAGTTTGAGAGTTGTTATGTTGCTAGCATTTGTGTAGTAAGTATCTTTTAGCGAATGTCTGCATTTAATAAACGACAGTTATGTTAACTTGAATATTGAAATAGCAACTGGAAATATTCTCGATTTCCTTGTTTCTTTTACTGTATTTTAGCTACAGGTAGTCATAGAACTATCCCAAAGAAGTGCACAATTTTGCACACTAAAAAGTGCCTAATGGTACTTTACACTTGTTTAATAGAATCCAAACAGAAAATATAAAATGGTATTTTTTTACATTTTATTAAACACATATTAAAACTATGTACCTAAGTGTACGACTACTTAGAAAAAACTGTAAGTACAATTGCTGTTTTATGAAAAAAAAAGAACAAACGCTTTTGCTTACATATAAGTAAACTTCTTAAAAATTCAAAAACACGTACTTACTTAAGTACCTACATAGGTAATTTCTTAAACAGCCATAACAACATTACGTACAAAACGAAGAAATCGATAATAAATCAAAGGTAATAAAACAATAATAGTTACACGATCGAATCAAACAGCACTCAGGGTGAAGCGCCCAGTTGTCGGCGTGCTAGTGGTCGTCAATTACGCTGCGTACAAAAAAACTTGATTGTCGACTATTTCACTGTTACCTACACGTGCTTTGGTAGATGCTTTTAATGTACAGCAGGTATGGTTTTTTGTTTTGTGTAATAAATGTTAGCAAATTGCTAACAATGAATTATTTTGAAATAATTTTTAGGCGTATTTTTTATCATTTGTGTCAGAACCAAACTTTTGATCCTCAATAACCTCATAAATATTAAAGACTATATAGGTATTGATAATGCGGATTTTTTCTCCCGTGGATATGGTGCCTTAGTATTATTTAATTCGTATTTATATTATGAATCTTACTCCTCTGAATAACAAATGAGCAATCTATCAAAATTTCGTGGAATATCAAGAATTGACATAATAATGGCTGACAGAATGGTCATTCATTCACTAGTGTTACTTGAACATACAGTCTAATCTCGTATGAATAGTATAAGTACGGTGTTATTATGTATGTTGGATGACAACAATTTTGAATACTTGTGGCTGTACTATTTGTATTGTAGAAAGGATTAAGAAGATATAAACTTTTTGGTTTCCCGGTTTAAGATACCATTGTATTCAGAGTACCTATTTGATACACGTGCGAATACCAACACTACACAACTCGACTTACACAGCTTCTTTTTAAAAAATATTTCGCTCTCTCTTTGTTATAAACACGCAAAAATTTGATAAACAACGTCTAAAATTAAAGTGTGACTGATGTAATTAAAACATGATTAAGAGCCTCCTTCGTTAAGCAGTTGGCGTTCAATCAAAATGATTTCACGGAGATAAATTGAGTGTAAACAGAGCGAGCGAAACATAAAATAATCTTGTTTATAACGAAGAACGAACATCTCGCTCTAATCTTATAAAAGCACAGACTAATTTGTAGACAATTGCAGAGTTAAGGAGCTTGAGGCTTGCTGCTAGTTCGGCATTTACTTCATTGAGGGCACATTGAAGTTGAAGAGTATTTTTGTAGTTTATTGAAAGCATCACAGGATTTTTTTAATGTGACGAGCGTTGACCCTTCTGGACTTCCCAAAAGATCATAAAAAATACTTAAGACAACGCCACATAAAGGTTAAAATGATGTATAAATTCTGACAGGACCTTACCAATCTGCTCAAGACGTGTCAATAAATAACAGTCCTAACAACAACTAAAAAGACCCAAACACAGTTGTTACTCAACCAGTAGCCTGCCGTGTTGTTCCAGCACAATATAAAACAATAAAAAGCCTATTAAGTTGGAACAATATAATCTTCCCCGGCGTCCTCTCCCGTACCCTGCGCCCTTCCCCTCGGGTCCACCTCTCCGAACACTCTGGCGTCCAGCGGGCGGTAATTACCGACGCCTTGAGACTCAGTTAGGAAGCAATAGCGTTATTTAGCACCTTCACAATTTATTTCTAAGAAATCACTTTTATTTCATTATTTGTATTTGTCGCTTTAAACGAAACTTTAAAAATTGTTGTTACATTATGCCGAAGACTTTTAATCGATTCCTTTACATTAGGTAGGTAGCATACTTAATGGATTGGACTGAAAAAGACTTAGCTAGTGTGCTTTGCATCAGAAGACTATACTTAATGAAATTCTGATATTTAAACATTTATTTTAAACATTATTTAAATTATTTTGGAATATAAGTTGCACAACAATTTTTTGTATCTAGACAACAATTTAGGAGCATATTTATCAACTCAAAATATAATTTATGATTAAATACGACCCAAAAGTATTCCAACGATTACGAAACAAAAATAAATTGTAACTTGAATCAAATCTAAAATTCTAATGCGAAGATATTTAAATAAAGAAAATACCAAATTACAAAATAATACGGCAATTTGTCACAGAATGATTTGAGACCTTTAAAATGAATGTCAAATTGAATCGCAACAACTAACAAAACCAAATAATGCATCTAAATAACAAAATGTTATCAAAGAGAACAAAAACCTCTCAAACACTACGGGCATCTTCCATCCTTTTCGCTCGCTATATCGGTGTCCTGTTCACTCTAATCGTATTAAGCATCCATTTTTGTAAGCGCTCCGAGCCCGATCCAATTTCAAACTCATTTGTTAGAGCATAAAACAATTATTAAAAAACGCCAGTGATTTGGCGAGCAATTTTTGCCATTTTACATCACTTAACGCTGGCTATAAAAAGCTGTGGAGATGGGCGATTATTTTAATTTTAAACACAACATTGGCACAATTAAAACACTGAAAACTGCCATGAATACTTATTGCCTGAACAAGAGAATTTCATTCAAATATTTTGAAAACAAATCTTGCGTAATTTGCTAAACCTGTCACTGCTGTCACATGGGGCAATCTGTAAAAAGTTTGGAAGCGGTTTCTATTTAAAAACAAACAAACTTTTCACTATTTTTTAGAGACAATCATTTTCCATAATTATGCAATCTTTATTTTTTGATTTTAAGACTTCAATTTGTTTCTCATATAAAAATAAATATTTTCCAAACTGTCTCCTTACCCAGCATTGTCCATATACGCAGGTCCTGGGTTTTTTCGTCAAAGTAATCGAATGATCGTGCGTGCGAGCCAACAACGGGTGCGCTCACCCCGCTTGCGCCACGAAAACAATGATGTTTGAGTGATGTCCTGCATAAATAAACAAATATAATATAACATAACCATGTACAGTTGTTAAACAGTAAATTGATGGCACGGCACAAAATAATAAATGTTCATCTTGTATGGTTTATTTGCACTTTTTTGACAATCAGGGAAAAAACTGAGGTCTGTTCTTAAACCACGCATCACACATTATAGAAACTACAAAGAAAACTCTCATCTATGATCTTCGTCTAACAGTTTTAAGTGTCGCGACTGACAGATAACATTCATCTTTTATCACTGATGATAGAAACGCAGGAACAGGTTCATAAAGGGATAAGGGAGTAGGTAAAAGGTGAAAGAATTTTTCAAAACGGAACCTTTGAGTGGTGAGTGATGGAGGACTCAAGCCTGAGAACAAAGCCATGGACGAAATCTAGTTTTACACTATTAGGTCTATGATATCGAACTATAAAATAATTAACTAAATATTCTCTGTGATTGTAATTACATCTATGATAGCAAAATGTGATTGTTTCGATTATGTTTGCAGTCGCGCCGGGCGCCAGGCGATGCGCGACCTCGCGACATGTTTCGCTCAGTCGTACACTGAACATGTTATTACGAACAAACGTGTCGTTTTCGCTGCGGGGCACCGCGCGACAATCTCCCTGTATTCTTTTGTGTGTTACCATTTTATCAGGGTTCCGGGGTACAAAGGTGCAGCAAAGCAGACTTCACGAACAGTTTTCGACAGTTTCTTACAGCATCACATATTGACAGCAACATAGGATCTTAAATCCAAGTTTCCAGAATAAATAAGTAAAATAAAATTTAGTTTAAATAAAGATTTTGGGAAACATACCTAAGATTATTTCTAAGCCTCAAAAGTAACGCGAAATACTTATTGTTGAATTTAGTTACCTACCTATTTATTTAACGTAGCGATAATTAGAATTAATCTATACAGAACCATAGTAAACAAAACTTTAAAGTAACAATATTAGAGACGGGTTGTCGCCCGCGGGTGGTGAGCCGTCGGTCCCGGGTTCGATCCCGGTCGGGGCGGGGCCAGCTTTTACGCTGTTACCGGGATCATATCCCGGGGCTAGCAAACTGTTCAAATCAACTCTATAATAATCAAACTTTGAAGGGGAATTAGATTTTAAATTTAAATTAACTGAAGGCACACACACTGTATCGTGTCTTCGATCATGCCCCAGTTATGAGACGAGTGAGTATTTGTAATGAGAACTGCGTGAGCTTAAGCGGCGATCCATTATTCGTTTACTCTGAGTTTAGTTGACAGAAAATAAATCCACTAAAGAAAAATCAAAGTATCAACCCTAAAGCACAGATAAAACCGATAGGTGCAACAAGCATGTTAAACATGTTATGGTATACAACGATTTTGACCTACACAGTAAAGAGTAGAAATCATTATTTATCAAATCATTATTATTTGGAGCTGCATACATAGATCAATCTAACTTCTAAGTTCTGCCTATTATAATTACAATAATAGCAGCCTATTATGTTCCCAAAGCAAGATAAGGCATGAGTATTGATCACCACGTTTGCTCAAGGTGGATCGGCGATTGCAGACTGTGATATATTAAAAGGCCTAGGTTTTCTCAGAATTTTTTCCTTCAATGATGCCCAAGATAAACTTAGAAAGTGCATATGAAATTGGAAAAGCTAGAATGGTACTTGCCCGTGCCCTGTTGCGAACAGAAGACTGTGCATGTGAGGCGGACGCCTTCCCCACTAGGCCATCACGAGATGTTAACTAACACGTTACGATTAAATCCTATTGCATATATTATATTAATCACTTCCCAAAGTTGTCTAACACTCTCAGCGCGCCTGTGATGATATGTTCGTTATTGCATTACACGCACACAAAGACGACTAGTCGAATAGTAGAGATGCTATCACAACTATTAACTCACGACCCGATCTCTAAACGATTGTTCACGGCAAATTGCTCGAGCCTTAACAATCCGATCGTGTGATAACATCCTAATAAGAGCCTATTTAGAAGATATTGTTAGTTTTTTGCAAGAACGCGACAGCTGGCGATGGTTTTTGCGATTGTTGAGGCATCCTGTAAAATTGTGCAATGTCATTTCTGTTTATATCTCTACAGATTAAAGTGAAACCGACAAAGTTCATACTTACGGTACAGGCATAATTAATTCGTTTGACATTTTGATTAGACGTTTACAAGTATGTATATCACTTAGAACTCCTCTAGTTATGAAATATGGTAAGTACGTAAGTATAATGTGGTACTCTTACAACTTTTTTCTTTGAATAACATGTAGTACCCTACACAACAGTGCTACATAACAGCTATTATTAACTCTAATCACTTCCCAAATAATAGATACTTACTCTTAAATGTGTAGGAATAACAATTGTGGCATTTAATTTACTTCGTGTAATGACGTCTGTGGTTCTGCAACTGTTTCTGCTTTTGACTGACTGCAGCTAAGACAAATGAGAGGATAGGTAGGTACCTATTTATTTCATCTAAAATTTTTGTTGAAAACCTTTTACAGACTTCTCTTTTTTTTTTAAATGTGTTAGAAATAAAAAATCCCGATAATATTTTATCTAATAAATCGCAGTGTAAGTGTCTTATTATTTTTTACTTTTCTAAACCACCTATATTTTATTGTATCCAGACCTCATTCTAAGATTGTATCCCTTTGCATATTTCACAATATATGCACATCTTTGCAAACTACAAATAAATGAACGAAGTTGTCAATGCACAGTGGTTCGAAACCAAAAGAAGAGCGACAAAAACTTTGACAATCGTAAACGGACCGAAACCACAATGCAACAAAACAAATCGTATTACATATTGCTGGCTCTCTCTGAATCGGACCTCTCACTCGCACAGGCTCCCCGCTGACTCGTTAGCAACGAATAAACCTTGTAATACAATAAAACAGAAAATAGTGTAAAAAATACTTGTTCCAGATTTGGCTGTACAGAATACAGAATCTTTATTGCAATGTGGTATGGACGGTATTTGCGTAATTTCATGTTGGTTTAAGCATGTTCTGCATGCTTAGAGTGACATTTGTTTGAGGCGTTCACCCAATATGGTGTTAGAGAGAAATAAAATTGTATTTTTCTATTTTTAATTGGTGCAAATTTTCGTTTTCGAAGGGAGATGAATGCGAAACTAAATTATTTTTAACTAGATACTCTGAGGTAGTTATTATTACTTAGCCCTTAACAAAAAACACGAGTTTGGAGGCCATGCTCTTCAATGTTGCTATTCAGATTTACAATACAGGTTAGTGTTGGGGTATAAAACTCAATTCAGGGAAATAGCAACTGGTACGTTGTAATTTTTAATAATAGTTTGATTTTTCTTCTTTTTTCCGTAAAAAAAATACATCTTTTATATTATTTGGACCCAGTGTGTCAAGATTGTCAAGGGTGTAGGTGAACGGATATCTGGAATACTCCAGCAAATAATTTGAGTAACATAAACAGATAAGTTCTTAATTGTAAGTAATCACTATTTGCAAAACTTGAAAGAAATAAATAAAAACTTAAGAAAAAATCCAGATTAAAAGACTGGAAGACTACACTAAAATTGCAATTGAAAGTTAATACACACCAGATTTAAAATTTACCATGTTATTTTAATTAAGACCATGTACTTCTTCCAGATCATTCTGTAATCTATAAATAAAAAACTATTTTCTTTACTTTTTCAAAAATTGTATAGTTCGTAGTTTCGGAGATAAAAGTTATTATCAATTTCTATTTGTTTTCTTAAATCATTAAGTGATCCTACAAGGGTATTTCATTCTGGCGTACAGAACCCTAACAACCAATAAAATATTCTAATCTCTAAAAATAAAATAACGAAAAATGTTGTTGTTAGTTCTAAAGTATTTTTTTTAATTTGGAAATAGTGATTTTATGTGGGTTGTAATATAATTCTAAACCACCGGCGAATTCAGAACCAAAAAGAAACTAATATGGTAACATAACACAGGTCGGCCTTACGGTTTGTGAAATACAATCTGTTTTAGATCTAACATTGATATTAGTAGCACAGTTGGTTATTGTGTCAATGGGAACGGATGTCTAACCAGTAATTATGCGACAAATCTTACCGCAATTAAACGTACCTACAATGGATAGAGAAACGATTTTTTATTACAAATCATAGGGCTTAATGTTTACAAACTAAAACACGTTAGTTTTGAAAAATAACTATTTTATTACCCTGTTCATGTTATACCATAACAAAACAAAAAAAAAAAGAATTGTGAAATCTACATTCAAACGTTAAGTAAAGCAAACAAGCTTTACATTTTTAATCCATAACGCACTCGTGAATATACAGCTTCCCGCGAACGCCTCCAAACAAACCTTTGAACCGTAGCCGATCTAATAACGTGAACGAAATCCTTTTATACGTCCAACAAAAACCCGAAACCACTAATAATGGCGCAACATTTCGGAGAACCTTTTTTTCCAGAGTTATCGAGTAGTGACCACTGTGCGGCTGAGACGTTACAAGTACAATGAGTACAGATCGGTTTTGTCTAGGATTTCAAGCAGCTCGTATTACCGTGTGTAAGTGTGATGCACAATGAGACAAATGCAGCAAAAAGTTGGTCGTGAAATGACCATTGCACGGATTATGCGTTTGAAGTAGCACATTCTGATGCTTTTATTGATGGTTGTGATAATATTTTCTTTGCTAGGTAGTGGTTTATATAAAATTCGGTCTTTCTGTAAGAAAGGACTACCTATTAAGTATTATGAGCAGTGGGCCGTGAACATGATATTATTACTTATGTCGAAAATTTTACTGATGACACAAATTGTTTCTTCTTTGATAAGTCTATCTCTAATAGTTTAGTATAAGTGTACCTACCTGTAATACCTACTGTATAACGAAGTTACTTACCTAGTATGAAACCCACACAACACCGAAAAAAAACCAACATAATTTTTCTAACAGAATTATTACTGAAAATTCGAAAAACCAACTCGACGCATATTTACAGGCGCTCAATTTTAGATATATTGTGTACATACATGGACTCCACTGCCAGGTGTTCAAAGGCATAGAGTCAGAGCACAGGGGGGAGGGCGAGAGGGGCGTGCGGGGAACAGGGAGGTGCCTGAATTCGATTCCGGGCTATTGAAAAGTTTCAAGAGGCGAAAAGCTTCGACAAACGAAGCTAAGTGAATTTCGAGCCCTCGGAAAAACCAGCAACGGACTTGGTACGCGGGAATTGTTGATAACAAGGAAAATGTTATCAACAGAGTTCCCAGGTTGAGAGAACAATACAGAGAGCCAATATGTCTAAATATATCGTGGTTTCATACATACCACATTTTGTTCATTAGGCAGTAGTTAATGCAATACAGGACCTATGATTCTGACAAGCTCCTTAAGAAGCAGAAGTTAATCTAGTAAGTATAATTTCAGAATCTTAACAAATATTTCATTTCGTAAAGTAAGATAATTACAAACTGAATTCAAAATTGTATACTTGATTAATAGATAGTGACGCAGTACAGTAGACGAGTAGTGTAGTTTCTCGTATTATTTAAGATAAGAATAGGTTTAGTAGACGTAGATCACTTATCATGTATTATGACGAAATAATCACTATAAAACATGTTAACTACTGAGTTCACCGCGGTCAATTGCTAACAATAGTAGTAGTAGTAGTCCTACTTTCTTCTAACACATAAACAATTACTTTTATAAACCGAGTACGTCCCTGTGCAGGCGGCTTGGTTCCAATTTTTATCAATCCCATTTCATTTCCCCTTACGAAAGTTTTCCTCCAATTTCGCGCTCTCGCCCCCGCCCTTTTGGTGTTGGGACAACTGAAACACATTATAATTTTATTATCGATGTTTTGCTTTCTGGCCAATTATCTAACTAGAGTATAGAATTTAGTTCAAAATGACAAGCAAGCTTGTTTTCAGTCGTTTTTCAGAGGCTATCATCTCATTAATTAAGGGAAATAAACGACATCTAAAAGCACTTTATTAATGTTTGATATCTTATCATCACATTTCTAATTTTTACACGACTGCCCCAAAAAAAGGAGTGTTATGTGTTCAGGGTTAATGTATGTATGTATGTATGTATGTATGTATGTATGTGAGTTTCTTTATTCCACCATAACTTTTGAACGCCTGAACCGATTTAGATGTATGGGGTATCGTTACAATCCTTGCATCGTTCCGAGTAACATAGGCTAGTTAAAAATCAAAAGAAACCGGTGTGGCCACTTTAAAACGTAAATTAATACCAGCCTCAATTTATTTTTTTAATGAATCTGGTCGTGTCTATGTTTATCGTCTAGAATTTGACAAGTAGATTTAAAAAATATATAACACTGTAAATAAAAAACGTCGTAAAAAAAACTGTCGAGTAAACAAAGTACAAAAATATGTGCAATTTTTGCAGTCGTGTTTTTTATTTTTTTAATTATAATAGCTTGTGTTAAATGTGCTAAAAATACATTTAAGACCTCCTTGCAAAATAATGACTAAAATTATTGATTATATGCTTCTTTTGCTTAATGCCACGTGCTATTAATTTGAGAATTGCACTAATCATTAGATAATTAAAAATCTAAATAATACACGTTTTATATTATTTCAAAAGCTCGCTGTGTTTTTTTTTTTTTAAATAATTCCGAAAAATTGCGTGAAAACGAGAAAAATGAGAAAGAGATGAGATAAGAAAGTGGCGTGCGGCAAAGAGGGACCAAATGCTCAAGGTCATTTGGTCAGGGAAGCGCCTCAAGTCGGAGGTAAGATCTTTGGATTTGTCATTAGGAGATACACGATTAACAATTTTTAGTTCGACTATCGAAAATTTAACTCTACAGCCGTGCTTATAACAAACTTGAATAAAGAAAAAAAAATCAAAGAAAAAATCATAGTGTTTTTTAACGTCGTGATCGTCAAGGACTAACTATAAATTAAAATTAAAATATCGATAAACCGTCACCACGGTACATCACTACACTTTAAACATTAAAGTATTTCTCGGGAGACGCGGACGTATCAAGCGATCATTTCTCTGTTATTACGCGACCGAATTCAATTGAGGACCGTTTACATCGACACTTGCTTATTATCTGACCCAGTGTATTTGATGGGATCATACACCACAAACAAACGTCACCATTTTCCGAAAAAGCATATAGCAACCGTCCAGTGGAAATCAGTCAATAGTGTATCACACAACTTGAAGTTAATTCAAACTTTTTCTTATGGACAATTAAATTTTATGATTTGTTCGTAAACAGACTTCCTAAGAGGTTGGACCTTGTCGTTAGGTTCTTGAGAGGGAGCTATGAGTCTGTGAAAAAAAATCTTATCGACGTAAATATAAACACAACAAGCAAAAGCTAAACAGCAAGCTGGTAACCGGTGGTGGGGCTGACAGGACAGCCATAACTTCACGACGTACCTACCAAAAAAAATGGAATCATTACAAGTTCGCTAGTTATTATCATAATATAACGTTCTTAATAACAGATTGATGACCGTTTGCTTTACATCATATCGACAGTTAGGTACCATAAAGCTCTTAAAAAGATTTTTTTAAGGTAAACTTTTACGAGACCCTCGACGTCAATCTATTTCACAGATATTGTATAAAATAAAACATAATTTCTTCAAAAACTCTTTTCGTTCTTTATAATTTGTTTTGTTGAGTTGAGAACCGTTTAGAGAGCAATTACTGAGTTCCCTCTTATTTATCGGACTCCCAAATAATTTAGTTTCGTTATAAGAATATACAATTTTCCTTTTTCATGAAAATCCGTGATTTCTTTTAAATTGGTTCGCTTCACTTAATTACTCATTTTTGGGTGAATTTAAAGTGTTGTTTAAAGAGTGCCTACCTGAGTAGATATATAATTATCAAGCCTGCTTCAACTTTTTAAGTGAAATTTTTTTAGCCGCATTGAGTGATTTTTAATATGAGAAAAACCTCTCTAATGTGTCCGCGTCGCCGGCATGCTGAAAGCTGTAAAGTTGTAAAAGATGATCGCTTTTGATTGTGGTGCACACAAGCCATTAATTACTTTTGTTGATAAGTCTATTTCTTTACATCGATGCAGACCAACGTAATGGTAAAGTTAGGAATATTCGAACCATCTCTTCTACCTCTGCTTACTTTACCAGACTGGGTCAAAAATAAATCCTCCTTCTTTTTGAAGTCGGTTAATAAGTGGATATAGTACATTTCCTTCAAGGGCGTCCTTGCACAGTGCGAGTCCGAGTAATGTAATAGGATACTCCAATGAAGCTCTACGTCACACTATGCTTTTTAACGGATAAAGAACCTTCCTCAAGGTTGGAAGTAGCTGGTTGATTTAAAATAAAATTAATTTAGATATACACAAATCCCTATCAGCTTATTTATTATGATTCTTTTCATTTATCTCTCAGGCAGCATTAGGTACTTATTCTTCACAGAATTCTGTGTTTAGATCACTTCATTAGTTTTAATTTATTTAGGTAAGCCAGAACTTACTCTTGAAATCTCAAGAAAAAATTACCCTACTTAACAAAAAGGTGTTAATGTTTGCTAATCCTTAAGCCCTTTTCACATAAAGCGGCGAACCGCAGCGTTTCGGCAATTACATGCTGTGATGCGTATCCATAATGTGCTCTATTGTTGTTTTGAGCCGGGAATATACATGGTGCTCCATTTTATAACTATTTCTATGGGTACTTTACAACATAAATCTTTTGAAGGCATAGATTTCACTAATGAGGTGTTATTATTTTTAGGTTTCTTACTTTTTAGTAGAATTTAATACTTGAATGTCCATAGCCCCTCTGTACAATTAATACTAATTTTAATAAATAACCTAATCAGCATTATTAGTAAGTTTATACACAGAAATAAGATAAAATTTTCATAAACTAGACATTTTTGTATTTGCTTCGTGTTCCCTTGAAACTTCGTAGAACAACCTGTATACAATCAAATTGCCTTACGATTATTCCAATAATGACATCGGAACCATTAGCACCCATCATCCCTTAAACATTCTCATAATAATAACTACAACATTATATTCCTAATCCGTTCATTCACGGATCATAATCGTTCGTTCACGAGCATATTCTTCATTGAACATATTATTTAACGGTTTAGCGACAAACAGCGGGAGCTGCTCTTGGATATGCGGTAAGTAGATTTTTACCACAGTTTTGTCGAGTTCTACAAAACTATGGTATCGATTCGTATGGATGTCATCCATAATGAAGTTTTGAAGATTTATGATCTGGCCATCCACTAATCCTTAGCAATATAGATTAGTGGTTAGTAGTGATTATAAATGCGAAAGTAACTCTGCCTGTCTATCTATTACGCTTTCAAGACTAAACCACTGAACCGATTTTGATGAAATTTAGGTACGGGGTACGTTTGAACCCTAGGGAAGGACACAGGCTACTTTTTGTTCCGTCCGCGATAACCGACATTTATGCGGACGTAGTCGGGGGCAAAAGATTTTCCTATAAGATTCTGGTCTAATGCTTGATCATAACTATACTTGCAATCTAGTTAGCTTCCCTTCGAAACAGTGTTGATACTCGTAACTTCTGCAATACAATATTAAACATTTAGAAAAATAGGACGCAATAATTTACACGGAAATTGTAAAGAAACTGCATTCACTCTTATGCAATTGGGTTGTGGTGCAAGTAAAAAGAATTAAGCGATAGATATCATAGATAAATCTTGAAATACTTTAATTGGTTGTCTCGCCTTGAGCATAAAAAAAAACGGGTTGCACTCCGGGAGTGCCGGCAGAAGTGAAAACTTGATTATTAACGTTTACGTTTACGTTTAACATACACGAACATTCGCGCAAGCGCCCTGCGCTGTCTAAACGAAACAGTAGGCCCAGGCATACATTTTCGCCGCGCCGTAGAGAGGGGATAGCTGTCTACTCTCCATCCGTCTTACGCTTTTTCGATCAGGTCACGTGTCCTGACGCGCACGTGTCCTGACGCGAGTTTAAGATTTTATACCCATTACAGAAAAAGTGCTCAACGCCGCTAAAGAAGTTTTCACTTCAAAAAAAAACGGGTTGCACTCCGGGAGTGCCGGCAGAAGTAAAAACTTGATTATTAACGTTGAGTATGTTTGATATTTTGGAATGGTTAGGGAATAATTTTGCACCAATTGCTTTATCAGTATAAAAGTACTATCATTTATGTGGTAGAATACAATATTCATTTATTGCGCTATCGTACACAAACATGACAATTTATATTCCATTAAAAATTTAACTTTAAAACTATTACAATTATCATTTGCGCAAGCGCCCTGCGCTGTCCTACGCTTTTTCGATCAGGTCACGTGTCCTGACGCGCACGTGTCCTGACGCGAGTTTAAGATTTTATACCCATTACAGAAAAAGTGCTCAACGCCGCTAAAGAAGTTTTCACTTCAAAAACAAATATGTAATTGATTGAAACTAGTCTACTTTCAAGTGATTCTTATGTATTGAGTTAGGGTCTGTAATACCCGTAATACTCTGTTATGCAATCTGTAGAATCGATTGTGTAAGTACTTAAAAGTTAAGTACCTATTCATCGGTTTCCTATCTATTTGCATAAAATTTTAAGACCTAATATAACTTGGCATACTTTTGTTTGTCCTAATTATATTTTCGCACAATATTATTTACGCATAACAGCTTACGCATAATTTTTTAAGCATAATTTCTCTAATCATAATAATGATTAGGCATAACATTCTAAAGCATAAATTTATTAAGCATAACTTCTAAAGCATAAATTTATTTTTTTGCCTGCATACACCAGGCATGCAAGCAAGCTTGCAGCTGGCAAGCAAGCATGCAGCAGGCAAGCAAGCACGCAGCAGGCAAGCAAGCACGCAGCAGGCAAGCAAGCATGCAGCATGCAAGCAAGCATGCAGCAGGCAAGCAAGCATGCAGCGAGAAGCAAGCATGCAGCAAGCAAGCAAGCATGCAGCAGGCAAGCAAGCATGCAGCATTCAAGCAAGCATGCAACATGCATCAGGCATGGTTTCTGTCACGGCTCCGGCGCTGCGGGCCTTCGGCGGCCCCACACGTGCTAATCGTCGCAGACGGCTTTCGCTCACCACCGCAGCTTCGGCTTGCTGGCCGGCATAGCCGGCCAGCCTCAGCCGCGGCGGCTCGCTCGCAGCCGCCTGCTCCTCAGCCCGCGGGCCGCCGCGCCCCTACGCGCCTACGCGATTTTTAATTACACTCTAGGGGTAGGGCAGACAAGACTACGTGGAGTCGGTTTTGCAGCGATTCGGTTCTGTCACAAACTTTTGTAGCACAACATATTGAATTTTTAACCAACAATATTATTTCATTGTTACAAAAACTATAACAATATGGTTTGATCAGAATTATGTATGGGGCACTGCAAGTTCACCACCACAATTTCCACCCAAAGTCTGGAGTACATATCAGCTAAAAAAAAGAAAATATACCTACATCATGCAGAAGCATGGCACAATAGATTTGCACATTTTGTGGGAAAACACCATCCTGGATTTTATTTTTTGGCAAAAAAGATTGTTCAAGAAAAAAAACACCAAACCATTGAAATAGATAGACTTGATGTCGGAACATCAACAATTCCAAAAACAAAAAGAAAAAATACACAAAAGGACTGAAAAAATTATTAGTAAAAAAGATGAATATACTTCGAAACTTGCATATTTACAAGCAATTGCTAAAAATATATACCTAAATCAAAATACATAGTTAAGGGTTAATTATTTGTTTTAAATAAATGTAACTTAGCCGTTTTTCGTTAAAATAACTCTAATTTGTTTCAAATTATTTCTAACTAGCTTCTGCCCGCGACTTCGTACGCGGATCCTGTTGCTTATGCCAGCGACAACGGGGTCGTCAAAATCGAAGATCTGAAACGTCTGATGTAGAATTCTAAGGAAAACAACGGGATGAGCGAGACGATTAGAGTCGTTCCAGATCTTCAAATTTTATACGACAACAGAGAGTGCTCATCACGCTGAACAACTCTTACTAAGACGTCATTCCTATATATGTTATAGTGTAGCTGGGCTCTTGGAGTTCCACATCAGCTGTTCCAGATCTTCAAATTTTATACTACAACAGAGAGTGCTCATCAGGCTGAACAACTCTTACTAAGACGTCATTCTTAATATGTTATAATGTAGCTGGGCTCTTGGAGTTCCACATGAGCTGTTCCAGATCTTCAAATTTTATACGACAACAGAGAGTGCTCATCACCCTAAACAACTCTTAGTATAACTGGGCTCTTGGAGTTCCACATCAGCTGTTCCAGATCTTCAAATTTATACGACAACAGAGAGTGCTCATTAAGCTGAACGACTCTTGCTAAGACGTCATTCCTATATATGTTATAGTATAGCTGGGCTCTTGGAGTTCCACATCAGCTGTTCCAGATCTTCAAATTTTATACGACAACAGAGTGTGCTCATCAGGCTGAACAACTCTTGCTAAGGCGTCATTCCTATATTAGTTATAGTGTAGCTGGGCTCTTGGAGTTCCACATCAGCTGTTCCAGATCTTCAAATTTTATACGACAACAGAGAGTGCTCATCAGGCTGAACAACTCTTACTATAGCTGGGCTCTTGGAGTTCCACATCAGCTGTTCCAGATCTTCAAATTTTATACGACAACAGAGAGTGCTCATTAAGCTGAACAACTCTTGCTAAGACGTCATTCCTATATATGTTATAATAAAGCTGGGCTCTTGGAGTTCCACATCAGCTGTTCCAGATCTTCAAATTTTATACGACAACAGAGAGTGCTCATCATGTTGAACAACTCTTGCTAAGACGTCATTCCTATATTTATTATAGTGTAGCTGGCCTCTTGGAGTTCCACATCAGCTGTTCCAGATCTTCAAATTTTATACGAAAACAGAGAGTGCTCATCAGGCTGAACAACTCTTGCTAAGACGTCATCTCTATATATGTTATAGTGTAGCTGGGCTCTTGGAGTTTCACATCAGCTGTTCCAGATCTTCAAATTTTAAACGACAACAGAGAGTGCTCATCAGGCTGAACAACTCTTGCTAAGACGTCATCTCTATATATGTTATAGTGTAGCTGGGCTCTTGGAGTTCCACATCAGCTGTTCCAGATCTTCAAATTTTAAACGACAACAGAGAGTGCTCATCAGGCTGAACAACTCTTGCTAAGACGTCATCTCTATATATGTTATAGTGTAGCTGGGCTCTTGGAGTTTCACATCAGGTGTTCCAGATCTTCAAATTTATTCTCTTAGCAAAAAATGCTTATCACGTGAAACAATTTTTGCTATCGTACCATTTTTGTATCTCTTATAGTTTAGCTGGTCTGTTGCGGTTCTGCATCAGGTGTTCAAGTTTCCAAGATAAATTATAGCCTATATGTTGCCCAGACTTAATACCTACACAACAAAAAAAAAAATATTCAAATCCGTCAAGTAGTTCCGAAGATTAGCGTGTACAAACAAACAGACAAACAGACAAACAGACACACAGACAAACAGACAAACAGACAGAATTTTTTTTTTGGTTTCGTGCTCTATTACTGTTTCTAAACCCCCCTCAATTATTATTTTTTTAATATATTCAATGTACAGACACAGTTTTTTTACTGTTTTATTATATGTATAGATTATTGTATGCCTAAATATTATTATGCTAATAGTCAGTAGGCCTAGTAACGTTATGCGAATTAAATTTATGCCAAAACAAATTAGCCTTCAAGATAATTATGCCAACATAAACTGTATGCCAAAAAAAAATATGGCAAAGTATTATTATGGCAAAACAAATTATACCAAAACCGTTATGCCAAAGTATATTAGGAAAAAGAATATTATGCGAAAAGAAGGGATCCCCTATTCATCTACTAGGTTTACCTACTTAAGACGAAATTACAAAAACCTTAAAAAACAAAAACAAACTTTCTGTTTATTTTCATAACTGTTACCTTCATTAGAGGCAGCGGACTCCGATGCTTTCCAGCCCGCTTTGTCCTCGTGCTTTGTACCACACATCGTTACAATGAATGAGTATCGTTAATCACGTTATATTTTCCATTTCCAGTCGTCTTCGGAGGCATTTCCATTCCATTTTACAATCAGCTGCTGCAGCTATTTACCGACCAGAAATTATCTTTTAACTAAAATGTATTAGGAACTCAATTGTCACGGGAAATTGATCCAAGACGTTGAGTTTTGATGCAGTTGAGCGTGACTTTGAGCGAGTACTTCTGACATTTTTATTCTTATTTAATTTAGTAAGTTTTGGAATTTGGCTGTTTGGTAGTTGGTAAATAATACTTGAAAGGACAACTAAACTGATTTTAACAAAAGGCGAACCTAGGATCCGATAAATTTAGTACTAGTAGGTAGATAAAATTCTATTAAGACGTACTTAATATCGCAGGCAACAGCTACTTTCCGAATAAGCAAAGAATTAAAAAAAAACATATTTAAAACCGGTCAAGCCCCAGCTTACTGGTAAGTCAGAACAATAGAAAATCAATTGTGTATCATTACGTAGGACTTGAGTAATTAATAAAATATTTTTAAAAACAAGCTTTAATTTAAAATTATTACAATATTGATTATTAGACATTGAATATTGTCACCAGAACTAAAGGTGTATGCGAAATTTCAGCTCAATCGGATACCAAGAAATGGTCGAAAAATGGTTTGCAAATTTTGAAAGGGCAACTTATTTACATACTTACATACGAACAGGGCAAACTCAATAAAAGCTTGTAAAAAATGCAACTTTTCCCATAGAAGCGTTGTCTAATAATAAACGCAAAACATGTTACCCAGAGATGCGACCAATGGTAGATGACAAATCTTATCGTCAAAAGCAACTTTTACCATGGCCGTCAAAAACTTTAACTCGACAAATAAAATGATCCTGTAAAACCTAATCAAACCTAACATAGGATATTTTAAGTAAAACACGTTGCTAAACCAGATCTTCCTAAAAGGATCCACTTTACCTTCGGATCAAAAGATATTAAAACTGAGCACAAAATCCTTTCATCTGTGAACGCATTGTTACTGGCTAATAAAGCGGTTTGATCAAAACGTCTTTGTGAAATATATCCGTTTCCTTGTATTTCATACACGCTTATGATCTGCTCAAGATGTTGTATAACACTTCACACTATTGTCTGACAACTCCAGCGCATACGACCATTTTATTTTATTTTCAACCTTCTAACAATAAAATAAGGTGGTCGCAGCCGCAGTTTGCATTTTTGTAAGTACCTATTCGTAATCCGCAAAAACAAATCCATTTGCGCAAACCGCCGTAACCACAAACTTATGTTTGCGTTTGATAATTGAATGTTTTGAAGTTACTTCTTTAGAATTAAGTTTTGAGAACTGCACTTTTATTCCGGTTTTGTCAATGCTTTTGTATAGAGGCGTTAGTTTTGACACAAAATGTTTTTTTGCGCATATTCTGTAGTATTTTGCGCAAATCTCAAGAGTGTATTATTATGTGATAGTTTACGAGCGTGTGTCGGGTGTCGAAGATTATTTTTTTTGTGTCAAAATAATGCTTTCGGCGTGTGTTGTTGATGCTGATCTGTTTGTTTGTTTATAATCTTCAAGTGGGAACAAAATGTTATGCAGCTTCGGCATAATATCACAAAGATATTCTTGAAATGTTGGATAGATAAGTAATAGGTATACCCACAAACTAAGATTTTTGTATAATGCTACCCTATGCCCGCGATTTCGTTCGTGCAATATAGTTTGTTATGACGGGTTTTTTTAAATTACTCCTTTAATATTAGCTATCTACCGGTGAAAATCCTGTAAAAATTGGCCTAGTTGTTACGGCGATTAGTCTGAAAAAATAATAAATTTAAAAAATAAAAACCCCGACTGCAAAGTGAAAATTAATATTAGATTACTTATACAAAAAAAAAATTGTTAAGACAAGTATAGTCCCATGCCATTTTTATGTACTGTCAATATTATATTAATTTTCTCCTCGGGGCGTATTCAGAACATTCGATACCTATTTAATCATTGAGCAGTAAAAATAATTTTAGCATTAAACAAATTAAATCGTCACAAAATAAACATGTAATTAAAAGGTTGACTCATTCAACAGAAGTCGAAACAAGATTACCCTCACTGACACAAACTGACGACTAATTTCGCGACACGACTGTACG
The DNA here is from genome assembly GCA_949316365.1 of Hoplodrina blanda. Classification (NCBI taxonomy): domain Eukaryota; kingdom Metazoa; phylum Arthropoda; class Insecta; order Lepidoptera; family Noctuidae; genus Hoplodrina; species Hoplodrina blanda. The sequence continues at coordinate 9,454,733 of OX438570.1, forward strand.
ACAAACACGAAAACGCTCTCAAATAATCGTTCAGCAATTAAAACTGCTTATTTCCTTAATTCAGAGCAATCGGACGTTTAAAGAACCTTTCCAGTCACTTCAGGCGAATTTAAACCTTATACGACAGTTTTAAAATGTATAGTAGCACAGACTGAAAGCATGAATTTTCTATCAATGTTTGTTGAAGCAAAGTAAGCTTTATTTGACTGTGTTAAGGTTAAATGTTGTAAAGCTAACGATGATGAGGTGACGTAAATGGGAAATTGTGCGCTAACTCGCCGTGCCGTCGGAATAAAACAACTCTTTGCGCTAATAATGAGGAAGAATGCACAGAGCAGCGTCAGGTACAGATACTGCACAGCAGTTCTTAGCATCTCTGTCTAATTTCACGATTACCAACACACGATTGGACTACCAATCGTGTGTGAATCAGTTTATGATACTTAAATTACCAACGTACACATTTACATCAACTCATAACTACCTAACTACCTACTTACTAATAAAATTCCGAACGGGAAACTGAGAAATAAAATCTTGTATTTCATATGACTTAGTTACTCAACTTTATTTAGAAAGATATACTGCAATAATGTCTCATGTGACACATGCCCGTTATAATTATCTAATAATTATAATAACACTTAGGTACCTCCAGTTGACTATGCTCTAAGCGGGCTACCATCTGCCAAGACTGGATATCTTCAAACACTGAGAAGCCAGCTGGGACACGGCGAAGAAGATCATAAGATCTTAGATGCAATCGACAGATAGGTACCTTAGAAGTAATAATTTATTACAAAGTAAATAACTACTAACAGGATAATTCTACTACCTAAGTTTTAGGACCGATTGCAATCTAATCTCTAACTCATTCTGTCGAAAAATTCTGTAATATACCTAGGTACCTGCATTTTTTTACATTCACACAGCCTCTGTATATTGAGGCTGCTCTGTGCCACTGATCGCTCTGAATCAAACGTCGAACATTAACCATTAGGGATGTGCACTCGGCACTAGAATTGCTTTCTTGCTTGATTACTTCGTTTGCTGTGCATGTGATGCTCGTTTACTCGTTCATCAACAAGTACCAATCGTTTGACATTCTAATTACCTTGTCATAACATGTGTAAGTTTCTAGCATGTAACCAAGTAGGTAAAGTTCGTATAGATCACTTTTAAATCACCAACCTACAATAATAAGTACGTACGTATCTAGTACTTAACTTACGTAAATAACTGTCTAAGTTTGAATAGGTACGCATCAGGGTTGCGGATTTTGTTCGAAAGAGTTACCGCGGCCCTAGAACACAAAAGGCATTAGGAGGAACACGGATGGATTGTAGTCAGTAAGAGCAAGAGTCTGACACTCCCTGCCGCTCCGCCAAAAGTGGAAGAAGTAGCAACGTACCTACGTAGGTACGTAAAACAAGAATAGTAAAAGATATTAAATAATTTAATATTTTATTACATACAAAATAGCTTACAATAAATTACTTATATTCTTAATGAGCTAACGTTTAGGTACAAAACGAAAAGATTGATCTGCGTGGCAACTTTAGGTACTTATTTGACCCTTCCAAAAAATACAATATCTATTTAACACATTAATTCTATAATTACAAATATTTGATACAATTTGAGTTAAGATTTGACTAAGACCATTTGATTTAAGTTTAAAATATAGAAAATGAATTATTTATGAACTAACAAATAAATCAATAGCAGCTCAGCAAAATAATAAAAATATTCATAATATGAAAGACGTCAGTCAGCAATAATACAAAACCAGTGGCGTAGCTTGGGGGGTGCCGGGGGGGCCATGGCCCCGGGCGGCATATGTCAGGGGGCGGCAAGTGCCACTATTTTTTAAATATTAATTTAAAAAAAAATCTGGGCAATCTGGTCGTGGCAGGTGGCGTACTGTGGTTTCTGCCTACCCCCATGGGAAAAAGGTACTACGATTTCTGAACAAGTTTACAAAAATTCATGAGAGGTTGGACTTCGTGCAACCGCCCGGCACACTTAATTTTGCCGCCCCTCATTTTTGTCGCTCTGGGCATTTGCCCGGCCGGCCCCCACTTTTTTTTTAAGGTGGTAAAAATCATCAAATGATTCCTTCCACCCTGGGTGAGGCAGAAGGGACTGTCAGACTTTTACTGACTAAAAAACCACCCTGTTCCTTCGAATCTGTTGCCTTTTACGTTCCGGGGCCACGGTATTCCATTAAGACGTCCCGCAACCCCGGCAGGCGTTTGGCCCTGTTGGGGCCCCATCCCTGTGCTGACAGCTGTTTGAGGCGCGCGTGAAACAGAACGCGCCGTCGACCCGGGCCTGGTCCTTGATCGGACGGCGAGCTACCCATTACTCGTCGTCCGCAAGTCCGCGCCTACGGTGGCCGGATGTCGCCTCGCAACGTCCGACGCCCTGGGCGTCTCCCGCGGCGGCTGGGGCGTGAGGTGGAAGATGTTCTCTCCCTCACGCGGCCCGCCTCCTCTTTCGCTAGCATTATTGCTTCGCAGAAGGACTGCATCCCATTCCCTTTCGCCCCGGAGCATGGCCTGAACCAGGTCCGGACGCGAGAGGTCGCCGCTGCCTATCGCCTCCGTGAGGACACGGCGGTGCTCTGCCCAAGCGGGGCAGACCTGCACCGTATGCTCCACCGTGTCCTCCGGGCGGTCCACACAGTGGTGACACCCGGGCGTTTCCTCCCGCTGAATCCGACACAGGAACCTCCCGAAACAACCGTGTCTGGTGAGGACCTGCGTCAGGCGGTAAGGACGCCGTAGCGGCTCTCTAGCAACTCCTCAAAGAGAGGTCTTACCGCCGCGATTGCGGTGTGCCCGAACTTGGGTTGCGACAGTCGCATCCTCCATGCCGCAATGAGATCGCACCGGAGCTCAGTCCGCAGTGCCGCGATTTGCCGCGGTAGCGGGATTTCGCCACGGCGCTGCGCTTCCACACGCCACTCGTAAACGTGCTGGAGGACTGTCGACTCCAGATCCCATGGCAGCAATCCGGCAAGGAGGCTTGCCGCTTCGCCGGAGATCGTGCGGTATCCCTGGATCATCCGGATGGCCATGACCCTCTGGCGTGCGACTAATTTGGCTGGTGGCCGCCGCCTGATGGTGGGGGCCCACACAGGGGCCCCGTAGAGGGCCATGGACCGCTCGACTCCCGCGTAAAGCCTCCGGCAGGAGGCGCCTGGTCCCCCGAGGTTGGGCAGGTGTCGCCAGAAAGTAGCCCCAGCCCTGTCCAATCGCACTGGCTGTTGAAGACGAGACCCAGGTACTTCATCGTCGTCTCGACGCCGATGTGAACCCCTCCTACCGTTATTTGGGAATCCGACGGCGGCGCATTCCGAAGACCATGAAAGCACATGGCCTCGGACTTGTGCAATGCCACTTCGAGTCCCAATTGCCGGATCCTTTCGACGACTGTCGCAACCCCACGTGTCGCTAGGTCGGCCACCGCCTGGTGCGACTCTCCGGCCGGCCCCCCCTTAGACCGGCCCTGACTGATAGATGTATGTTCCTTTCGAAGCAATGGTTTTATTTCTATAAGTTATAAAGTCCGTTGAATAGAATATTTAAACTTTAAACTAATCATTACGGGGGGGGGGAGGGCGGCAAAATTTCGGCCGGCCCCGGGCGGCAAAGACCCACGCTACGCCACTGTACAAAACTATACTTCCAAGTTATTATTCATTGACACGACATCTAGTGTCCAATAGCTACAACGTAATTTGACAAACCAGTTACAAAGTATGAAAATTACAAGTACCTACTGGGTATTATTTACAACAAATCTTAAATTTTTAGACCTTCATACTTTGTGTGATAATATGAAAGTTATTATTATTATATTAAATACGGTAGTAAGGAAACTTTTATTCTATGCCATCTAGCAGGAAATTAAAACAACCTAAAAGAAACATTTAGAATAATTTTGTAACCTACGTAATATGACATTATTGCGTAGATTTTTTATTTCGCATTTAAGTACATAACATTTCACATTAAAACTTTAAAACACAGTTTTAATGGTGAAAGTTCTATATAAAAACGCTTGAATAATTAAGTAAAAATAAAATTATAACCAGCGCCATCTATCCTTCAGTAGCGAGTCTTTTGGGTTTCTGCAGCGTTCGTTGTTGCTCGTCGCGTATAATTTCCACTAGCGTTTGTACCGCGATATCCATGTCTTCGAGACGGATTTTACTAAACGTTAGCCGTAAATACGGACAGGGGGCGTTAGTATCGTACAAGAATGCTTGTCCTGGTATTAACATGAGGCCACGTTGAAACGCTGTTTGGAATACCTAGAAATAATAAAAAAGATGTCAAAATGCATAGGAAGATAAATTGTATAATAAAATATAAAATAAACACGAAGTTTCATGTAGAATAATTCGTCAAGGAATGAACAATTATACTTTTTTGTTGCGTTTATTTAATCTGTGCAACAGTTTAAATATCAGCCAATGGATGACTAGATTTTTAATCATGTTCATGTCAAAATTGTCAAATCGAAATCAAATCCTGTGCATTCTTCAGAAAAAATGGCTGATGGTTATTTTTGATCGTGTTTGCGTAAATTGTGAGATCAAGGGCCTTTAATGAAAAAACGCCGACTTTCTATTGTTGTTGTGAAGTTTGCTTGTTTAGTGTTTAAGTGAAAAGTTATTTGCGGTATGAAATTGGTTTTGGACAGTGTAATTTTTTAAGCCTGTGGGCTGACGAGTCAATCACCTGAAGAAGTAGATGTAATGAAACCAATAACCTGCAAGTTGCAATGAAAAATCGGTCAGTGGGTCGCCTTATGGGGCCGTTGTTGTTGGTAAGCTATTTTATGATGCCATGCCACTTTGCCACACAGTTAAGTATTATATGACACCGAGCGACCGCACGCTGCCTCGGACCTTGGTTTCTTTAGGTATGTGACTTCGCAGCCTGTTCCCGGCAAATATTTCAGGGAAATCTAGAAAAATAGGTCTAGAAATTTTTAAAACTTGGAACCGCTCGCCACTCGCCTACATTATTGTAACTATTGAGATTAGGTAAGAACCTTTAGGTAAGCCCTAGGAAGACCTACACTGACCTTATTGGTGAGGTTCTTCAGGAAGGTCAGGTGCGGAGTACTCGTAACCGGCGTGCTTGTATGACGAGATGTATGAACGTAGATGAGGCGAAAGGAGTATGTAAGGATCGTAGCAGGTGGCGTTCTGTGGTTTCTGCCTACCCCCATGGGAAAAAGGCGTGAGTTTATATGTGTGTATGTAAGAACCTTTACGGCACCTTTGTGATAAGTTGTGTAGCATCTATTCAACCATTTTATGACACTTACCTACTACCTACTTATTAACAAATTTTCCCTTTGTTTTCCAATTCGGCGAATCGTGAATTAAGTGTACTTAGATTATTATAACTTTTGACGATCTCTGAATCAATCATTTAAAGAAGCCAAATCGATGATTGAGAATCACAGATTCACAGCGTCAAGTTCAAGATAATTTTTTGATAAGATGTGCAGTTTACGTTTAGTAAGTAGGGAGTAGGTACTTACCCAACATAAATAAAATTACTTACCCAATATATCAAAACGTAAGTAGGTAAGTACCTACCCGGATAAATAATCTACGGAGTTGGCGACGTTCGTATCGTCGTCGCTTGTTTAAACGAGTAGTAAAGTGGGTAAATTCATTATGTTCTCGTATCTTACCATGTTATGCACATCGTCGACGCCATTGACTCGCAGCCAGAAGAACAGGCCAGCGTGAGGCATACAGAACGGTGCTAGATGTTCTACAGGCTTGAGAGCCGTGTGTAGTGCGTCGCGGCGGCGTAGGTAAAAGTCGCGCGCGCTGGTAAGATGGGAGGCGAGGGTCTTGCGGCACTGGATCAGTTGGAGGAGGATCGCCTAAAGGAGAGTTTCAAATGTTGAGTCTAATTTACCGACAGCGCCCTTTATACAAAAGTTGTTTAGGTAGGTATAGGTATTTGGGTCAGTAAATAAAACTCCATGTTTCGTTAATGTACCTAGGATACGGGCGCAACAAGCTTATAATTATTTACCCTAGCCTAGCTACAAAATTTCAACGAGGTTAACTACTTACTTATTGATCAAAAAAATAAGTTAAAAATAACTAAAACCCGACTACGACAAAATCGCGCACTGACAAGTATAAAACAAGAACAATATTCATTTGACCGATATTTTCGAAATTTTTAAGTAATAGCCGTGGTCGTATGCCACCTGCAGTTGTTTCACACAATCTTTAATGACTAGGTGGCATACGACCACGGCTACATACATACATACATACATACATACCGGTCAAAATCATAACCCTCCTTTTGGCTTTGCCGTAGTCGGGTAAAAATATGACTAGGTAGATTACGTTTGTATGGAAAGCTATGTCTGTACAGAGTTCCCTCATGTTGATACCTAGGTACCTATCTCAAGCATAAGTACATGAATTAAAACATGTAACCACCAACAATATTATCATTCTCTTGCAAAAGTGAACAAGCTTCACTTTCCCCTTTTCCTCACCTGTGCTAAAGTACAAGAATGTAACAGTTCAGCTTGTGTATGTAGCTCCAGTCTCTCCAGCAGCGGTTTGGGCGCCGTCACCCAGGCGCCGCGCAGCCCCGCGCTTATCACCTTAGACACGGAGTCCAACCGCAGCACCCGCCCGCACGTGTCCAGAGACAAGAACGACGGGATATGGCGCTGAGGACAGTTGAAGAGGTTATGGCAAATAGGTATGTGAGATTCGATTGCGAAGTTAGCGAGGAATATTTAATGTAAGTACCTACCTAACTAATATTCAAGAATAAGAAAAATATTTTTATTTTTCAGGCAAAATAGGACAGCCCCATGGCGCCAGTACGATCTTCGCAGAAACGTAAACATTTTTTGCCAAAAGCTACGCTAGCAATGATGAGCTGTTACTGCCGCTGTACGAATCCTTGAGACTTTCACAAATGAAACGTGAAGCCTCAGTAAGTAGAAATAGTTTTCAGTAGTTCAGTAGTATCCTAATTTTTACCATTCCTGTGCCATTTTCGAGAACTTCTTAAACAAAACTGATACTCACGTCCGTGTAATTCAAGAACATGTACGGATCGTCTTCTACAATCAGAAAGTCGTATCTGCAAGCCAGTTCGTAGATTTGTCTGCGTCTCTCTTCGGGCAGAACTGTGCCCGTGGGATTGCTACCCGTCGGTATTATGTACATCATCTTAGGCATCTTCAAACCTCGCCGCAATCGCTCGCCGAGAACTGCGTCCAAGGTTTCTGGTAGCATGCCGTCTTCGTCTTCTGGAATGCCTAGGATTTCTGGCTGATAGGGTTTGAGCTGGAAGAAAAGGTGAAAGTTGCGTTTCTTTCTACTATCTATGTTAAAACAGTAACATAAATAAGAAGTACATAAAATGGTACATCTCCATTTTGTTAGATATGTTAAGTTACTTATAAGAGAGGCAAGCCTAGTGACAATACCGGTCACTAAACCGGACTACAATCATGATTCGTAATATCTTTTGCGTATTATGTTATACCTAGTAGTTTTTATTTATGATACATTGCATTCACGTGTAATTATGTATGATTCTGTATGCAAATAATGTAAAACATTGATTTTAAAAGAGTTTCCTGCCGATTATCTCCATACAAAACTACCTTTTGGAAGGGGCAACTAGATTCAATCCTATTTTTTTTAATATGACTTTCAAAAGTGCCTTATAATGACCTAATTTAAATAAATGATTTGACTTTGACTTTGGGGATCCAACTGAAAGGAGTCCATGTTCAACAGTTGAAATTCAACTTGATGTTCAAATAAGAGTCACGCAATAATCCTCACAGCACTATATATGCCGGTGTACGCGAACTCGCTGGTGATGACAGGGTCGCCTGGTTCCACTAACAGTTCCACACACTGGTAGATGCCGTGCTGGCTTCCGTTGGTGATCAGTATGTCGCGCGGCAGCTCTGGAGGACGATGTGCTTCCGATTGGAACGCGCGCAGCTCTGATAGTAAGGCTGGAAGACTGAAAAAAAGAGCATACGTATTTACTATCGTTCATTTTTCAAGATTTTTTATTAATATGCTGAGAACCTACATCGTGGTCGTAAGAACATGTGACATGATATGCACTATCCCAGACCCGAAAGAACAAACTGTATTTTACTTGTTCCGAATTAGTATCAAAACTAGCAGCGCACTAGCCAATCGCTCAGCCAAAAAAAAATGTTTCCTCGTTATATTAGCGTCTGTTTCCATCATAAGTACCTAAGTATTAAGAACTAAGTGGGTATGTTTCGAATACATTAAAATTATTTGTTTTCAGATTTGCAAGAATCATGTTTTGGAAACCCTATGCTGTCAATGACACCAATCACTTATGCTCGGCGTATCACATGCCTTTCATCACAAATGAAGAACAATAAATAACAATGAAATTAAGTACTGACCCTTGTGACGGCACATACTGCAGGGCGGCGGCAAGGTCTTTGCCCTCCAGCACGAAGCTGGAGTGCCGCGTGTCCATTACCAGACGGGTGAAGGGGAACACCTGCTCGTTGGGCATGCCTTCCGCCAGAGAGATCATATCTTTGCCCACCTTGTAGGCGAGAGATGCTGAAAGAAAATGGTTGCTGTTAAAGATGCTTATTGAGCAAGGTGGGTAGATAGTTTAAAATTAATTTTTAGATCATAATTTTAGAGTTCAAAGTGAAACTCTATTAAATGTTTATAAATGTATATTCGGTTAGTTAGACTGCCGAAGTGTCAATTTAAAGTCATGGGGCTTGATTCTCTTTAGTAGTCGCAGTGACAAAACATTCAAACGCGCGTTCATGGCATCAATTTAACATTGATAGCTCTGTGTCGTAGGAGTAAGAGCGGTTTTCGTAGTTAATTTTTTTAGAAATATTTTGTTGTAATAATAATAAGCTTTATTGTGCATCATATTAGCATAACACATAAAATATAGGTAGTTCATAGGTATCGGTCAGTTGTACTTGTTCCATTAGTTATCTAAAGAAGGTAAACTTTTGTGTCCTCACTCATGAAAAACATTGCGGAGTTTTCATCAAATACCTTAATTTTATCAGCGCACTCAGTTTACGTCATTAGAGATAAGATTGATGTAATATCATTACACACCTACTCATCCATCAAGAGTTATGATAATATTAGCTAACGAATTACTCGGCAAACATGTCGGAGAAAACGTGTTTACGTGTCCTTGCCTTCACAATCGACAAACATTTGATTGCTAGTTTTTCAAAATGTTTATCAATCTGTCTCTTCAGCGTTTTTTCATTGTTCGCTCTTGGTGTCTCTTTAGTGACGAGAGATACGTTAGTATGATGGTTTTATTGCATTATGTTTGCACACATTTTAAGTTTCTTATCTTATGATGAAGTGCTATTTGGACAGTTGATAATCACATGAATCACTAAAGCCGCCTCTATCACTTTATTATTAAAATATTATCAGGAAATCTTATTGAAGGTTCAAAATCACGGATATCTATAAACATTATAGGGTACTGAACTCCGTCGTATCTGCCTGATAGCATCATTTCAGAGATAATGTACCTACTATTAGATCGCATGGCAAGGTAGGTAGGTACTACGATAACAGAAGCGCGCATTGTCGCGCGTTTATACAACAAAAAAAACGGGTTGCACTCCGGGAGTGCCGGCAGAAGTGAAAACTTGATTATTAACGTTGAGCATGTTTGATATTTTGGAATGGTTAGGGAATAATTTTGCACCAATTGCTTTATCAGTATAAAAGTACTATCATTTATGTGGTAGAATACAATATTCATTTATTGCGCTATCGTACACAAACATGACAATTTATATTACATTAAAAATTTAACTTTAAAACTATTACAATTATCATTCGCGCAAGCGCCCTGCGCTGTCTAAACGAAACGTCAGTAGGCCCAGGCATACATTTTCGCCGCGCCGTAGAGAGGGGATAGCTGTCTACTCTCCATCCGTCTTACGCTTTTTCGATCAGGTCACGTGTCCTGACGCGAGTTTAAGATTTTATACCCATTACAGAAAAAGTGCTCAACGCCGCTAAAGAAGTTTTCACTTCAAAAAACAAACAAACAAAAGGCAAAATACACGCGTGACATTGAATAGTATGGTAGGAAATAGGAAACTAAATATGTGTATGTTGTTTATCTTCAGAATATTGTTATCTTATTAACAAGGTTTTATTTTCATTCCGCAGTGGATAAGTTGATACTTTGTAAAAAATAAGTCATCGTTTATAGGTTGGGTCGTAATTAGGGGTAAGTGTAGGTAACATACGTACAATGTATAGGTAATAATAGGTAGCCTTAATATTAACATCCCCGCTCTTAACAGTAGGGTAACACAAAGACAAATCTGTTGTAAATTGTGTAAACTTTAAATAATTCGGCTAAATAAATAATATATGAATATGTAATGTAGGTAGGTACATTACGTATTCACATATTTAAAACATTTTAACAATGTAATCCATCAATGTCAACGTAGTACATAAGGTTAGTGACCATTTTACACTTGTTGTTGTATTGATATTCAAAACATCGAATACTTAATTATATTGCTAAATGAAACACTAACCCTATACACCTACCTACAAGACGAATGAAATGTCAATCTTTAAAACAGACTAATCAATTTTCTTCAAGTAAAATATGACGTTTTAACTCATTCTAATTATTGTATTATCTAAATTGCATTTAAAATGACTAAGCGAATGGGCGTGTAAACGTTGATATTATAATGTTATTATCTACAGTACGCAACGTTGTCGTATGTAATCGTGTTGACGAAATTGTAATTAGCTTTCGCTCGTAGGTACCTACATAAGACGTTGAAAGAAGAGGGAATCCTTCATCACGCTAAATAAAAATATTCGATAAAAATTATCTCTTCGCCATCATTCATCGGGTTTATCCCCATTATCCCATCGTAATTATTTCGTTGGTACCTAGTATATTTTTTAAATTCTCTTAGTTTTTGGTAAAAAAAAAAACGCTTTTTAGTAGGTAAGTACTTTCACTTCTTATCCAAATGTGTATTATCTGCCGCACGATGTCCTTTTCTTTATATTATGAACTATTCGTCTATGAGGATATTTATGGTGTATCTTAGGAGCCCATGATCAGTCGACACTCGACCACGGATAGGTAATCTTCCAGCAATTATCTTTGATCTTCACTACAATAACCAATTCACAATACTTGTAGAATTGGTTATTGAGGAGTTCCATCGTTTATCTCTTAAGGTCTACATCAGATCTTCAAAAAATTTCGTACCACCTCGGAAGTCTTCTTTAAAATAAAGATTTTCTTTAAATCGGTCCTCAATTGACGAAAATATCGAAGAACATAAAAAAATACATACACAGACTACACATAAAACCTGTTCGTTTTTTGAAGTCGGTTAATATCACTACATAGTATAAAACAAAGTCGCTTCCCTGTCTGTCTGTCTGTCCCTATATATGCTTAGATCTTTAAAACTACGCAACGGATTTTGATGCGGTTTTTTTTAATAGATAGCACTCTATACTCGATATTTTCGAAATTTTTAAGTAATAGTCGTGGTCGTATGCCACCTAGCCAATAAAGATTGTGTGAAACCACCGCAGGTGGCACACGACCACGGCTATTACTTAAAAATTTCGAAAATATCGGTCAAATGAATATTGTTCTTGTTTTATACTTTTCAGTGCGCGATTTTGTCGTAGTCGGGTTTTAGTTATTTTTAACTTATTTTTTATTTACACTATTTTGGGGGCTAAATTATTTGAAGGAACTTTGTTTTTATTATTATATCAAATAATTAAATAGAGTTATATTTAATTATTTGATATAATAATAAAAACAAAGTAGCGAGTGAATTTCAAATGTACTCATTAAGCCTTTTCATTTGATATCCATGTTGACACTGTTAAAAACAGACAAAGTAGCTAGTAAAAGCTATATAATGTATATATATTTCAAATGTGCTCATCAAGCCCTTTAATTTGATACCCATGTCGATACTGTGCGAAAATATTTTTTTTTTCGATAACGACTTCACATCCCCTGGAGGGCGCCATATTGGATTTGGTGACACGTCACCTACCCTATAACCAGCGGACAACTGAGACGCTTCTAACGACACCTCATTTGTTATGTAATGATAAGTAGTTTAGAAGTTACGAGGGAACAAACAAACATACATACAAACATACATACATACATACCGGTCAAAATCATAACCCTCCTTTAGGCTTTGCCGTAGTCGGGTAAAAAGTGCAGAATTCAGAATTTAAATGTTAAAGCTAGTTCCTTCGAAATATGGCTTTGTTAATTGTTAAGTATTTGAACTGCTATTAGAGAAAACTTTCGTAGGTTATTTACTATAGGAATACTCACTGATTTGTCTCGTTAGCCCTGGCTCTCGTCGCGAAGCCCTTGTACTAAGAAACCTGTCATAATCGCGCCCGGTCAGCGGCTTGTATTTGTCATCGTGGTGGCTGTTCTCACTATAGAACTTGAAGAATTCATCCACATCCACATCTTTCTGTGAGAACTGTTTCTTCAGAATCAATGTCAATGCGCGAGCTTCAAATAGTTTCTTCGTCAGTTCGCTGTTCACCTTCGCTAATTTTGTAGTCGCGAACATTTTACGCGGGAATATTATATTTTAATATTTTATTTTAATATTTTATTTTAATAGTTTATTTTAATATTTTATTTTAATATTTTTTTTTAATATTATATTTTAATATTATTATTTTTTACAATTATTCTGATTTTATTATTTTCGTGGTTAAATTTCGGTTTCCCGCCGCAGTATTTAGGTTCGTACGTCAAGACGTTACCGACAGAGTGTAACCAAATCAGTGTTCCTTAATAAAAATGCTTAAGATTACGTCAAATTTAATGATAGCGTTATTATGCGATAAGATGATAATGAAATACAAAATTGTTTAATGAGGCGGTAATGTTTACCAAAATTCCCGCGTAACAAGCGACCAAGTTCAAGATATTCACTTCACAACAGGTTCGAAAATTCCAAAAATAATGTTAAACGAAGGGCAAACAAAATAATTCTGAGTATTCTGAAAATTGGGTAGTGCATTGTAGGTATGATTAATTAAAAATAACACGGTAATGAATAATCATACCATGCACAACATAAGGCAATGTAAGAAGACTAACTTTTATTTGCGACACATTAGAACTTTAAACAGACACTCAGAACACGAAAGAGTAGAGGTGTGTTATATGCAAACAAAAACTTTCTACCGTTCTTACCGGTCGTTATAAAAATTAGGGAATTAAATAAGTAAAGAGGATGGTGATGATCTGCATCCTCTGCACTGCTATATCAACATCTTGCTGTATAGAACAGATATCCTGATATTGATCCTGATATACTAAAAGGGAATCCACTAAATAATTATAATATTTATCCGTAAGTAGAAGTACATTTTAATTGTTTTTTTTTTTTTTTTTTTTCTTTATTTAAAGAGCTTTGTCAAACATGACTATGCCGCTCTATTAGACCTTATCAACATCATAGACATTAACAAAAAAAAACATAACTTATCTCTAGCACTGGGACCGTCGTCTCAAGCCAACATAAACAACTTTATAAAGAAACTTAGCTTTTTCAGACAGAGGATAAGCTAAAACACTATTACAACATCCAGTGCCGGTTTTAGCACTACCAGCGCCCTGGGCGAGATTTCTAAGGCGCCCCCCCCCATCTGCCATTCAAACCTATACCTACTGCCTTTACGAAAGAAAAAAAAGGGAGAGAATGAAAAAACATTTTGTAGAAAAAATCTAAAAAAAAACTTTTCTAGAGTGTTGTCCCCTTGTTTCGCAGAAAGATATTTCATAGAATTTTATTTCGCAGATAATGTTTCATAGAATATTAGGTTCTATTGTATCTTTATTTCGAATATTATTGCTTCAAAGACTTACTTATATTAAACATATTGAAAACATTAAAATAAAAACAATCCCCTCCTCCCCCCCCAAACCCAAAATTTTAATAGTGGTGCTGCTCTCATGGGGCCTTCTAGGGGGGAGTGAAATTTCGGTTATTTTTCGCCTAAGACGCACCGTTTTCGAGAAAAAATACATAGAAGCCTCCGCTGTCCTAGACAGTTCAAACTTTCACAGATGATGTATTCCTGCTGCCGCTATAACAACAAATACTAAAAAACAGAATACACGGAATCGAACGAGCTCAAACTCGACGGGGTTGTGTCGTTCTATTACGCAGTTCCTATGGACACCTTCCAGCTCCATCATCAGACCCTGGTTACCATCTAGGATCAAAGTACTCGTCAAGTCGAATCAAACGAGCCCAAACTCGACGAGGTTGTGTAGTTCTATTACGCAGTTCCTATGGCCACCTTCCAGCTCCATCATCAGACCCTGGTTACCATCTAGGATCAAAGTACTCGTCAAGTCGAATCAAACGAGCCCAAACTCGACGGGGTTGTGTAGTTCTATTACGCAGTTCCTATGGCCACCTTCCAGCTCCATCATCAGACCCTGGTTACCATCTAGGATCAAAGTACTCGTTAAGTCGAATCAAACGAGCCCAAACTCGATGGGGTTGTGTAGTTCTATTACGCAGTTCCTATGGCCACCTTCCAGCTCAATCATCAGACCCTGGTTACCATGTAGGATCACAGTACTCGTCAAGACTATGTTGTTTGAACAGAAAAATATTTGAAAAAAAACTTGTTTTTTTTCAATATTTCAAGACATTTTAAGAAAAATTCGAAAGAGTCCCGTTTTTTCCCAAAGGATTCTGTCTGCGAATTTTTCAATGTAACATGTGAAAAAACGGAAAAAAAAACACAAATTGGTTTTTTTCGTGAAAGAAACAAATTGTTTTTTTTCAGCATTTTTAACGCTAGTCCGGACAGGCTCTCACGCCTATTATCACCATCGAGGCGATCCGGCCGGTGCTGGCGGACTGGCTCAGAAGAAGGTACGGCTCCCTGACGTTTCGGGTGACGCAGATGCTTTCGGGGCATGGCTTCGGGAAGTACCTGTGTCTCATAAACAGGGAGCCAGACGCCCGGTGCCACCACTGCGTGGACTGCCTGGAGGGCACGGCGCGGCATACGCTGTCAGAATGTATGGCCTGGGAGGAGCCGCGTCGTGTCCTCATCTCTGATGTAGGCAGTGACCTGTCGCTGCCGGCCGTCGTCGCTTCGATGGTCGGCAGCGAAGGGTCCTGGAACGCGGTGGCCTACTTCTGCGAAACGCTTATCTCGCAGGACTCGCTGCGGAAAAGGAAAGAGATATTACGACCTCTCTCCCGGCCCGCAGCAGGCGCCCCAGGCGTCGGCGGCGCCCTCTTCCGGCCCCCCTAAATGGGCTAGAGGCGGCGGACTTGGGGACTCCATCAACCGAATCCAAGGTGGTGGTGCGTAGTGTTCCACGCGCGCCCCTCTCTGCCGTCGCGGGGCGAGATAAACACCTCCCTCCCCTCCAGACCCGAGGTGGCCCGCGGAGGAGGGCCAGCACCAGTCGGGAATCGCGGAAGGAACGTGAACGCGGCCTAAGTGTGGGAGGAGAACACCGGGGTCGCTTTCAAGCAGTAAGAGTCTGACAGACCCCTTCGACATCCAAGAGGATTTTCCACCCCGGGAACAAAAAAAAAGTCGCATGGTTTCGGCGATAAGATTTGTCAAGTAATTCCTTATAGTACGTTGACGTTCGGGTTCAATGGGGCCATGTTATTCGGTGATATACTTTTCGAAATCACGAAGCCTGAGCTAAGCGTGTTCCGCTTCGTCAAAAATAAAGCCAACTCTTTTTTTAAATTAAATTTTAAAAAGAGATAGATAATGTAACGTGTCTTGTTTGTGGCCGCTTCCCGGTAAAATGAACAACAGTGTTAGTGTTCCGGCCGAACGCTGAGTTCCACTCTAGTGTTGTCACCATAGCGATTTTGTCGCTAGGCTTTGAGAATTTACAAGTAAGTACTGACTCAACGAGCAAGCGGCCCAAAAGGGGCGCCTGCGGCGCCCCTTTAGGTCCGGCGCCCGGGGCGGTCGCCCTACCTCGCCCTACCCTAACGCCGGCACTGACAACATCCAACATCTTCTAAATTAATTCCTAATGATGACATTTCTAATCTAATGTCCGCGTTCCGGTCACATTCCAACATAATATGTGTGACGTCTTCTTCTATTCCACACTCCAAGCAAAGCGGAGATGGAACCTTTTTCATTAGAAACGCAAATTTATTAAGTGGAATGTGGCCAGATCTAAGTCTGAACGCTGTTACTAACATATTTCTGTTTGCTGTGGAATGCTCAAACCACGGAACCTTCCAAGGCTCACTTTGTAGTGTCCTGTACCATATACCTTTCACAACAGATCTCTCATCAAATTGTTGTATGGAAGTTACTGTCTATTTTAAAAAAAAAACGAAGTACCTGCCTACGTAGCTTAGAGAAGGCAGGAACAGAAGGTGGTCTATAATATCATTGGTATCACATTATGGTGATTTATTGATAAGAAGAATGTTTTATTTGTTGTTTTCGGATATTTATGCAGACGGAGCCGCGGGTATAGTACCTATGTAACGCTAATGTATGAAGTACACAAAAGAATTAAACTGTAATCGAAAGGTGTTATCTATTAGTGCACGCGAGTGGAACCGTGAGCACAGCTATTGATTTGTATCTCCGTTAAGAATCGAGACTGATATAGTTAAAAACGTGATAAATAGTGTGTCATAAATATAATCATCTGACGCCATTCAGCAGTTGTTTGTGAACGTTTTGGCGTACAAAACAATTTATCATAATGTAAAATATTTTGTTGTTTCAGATCACCTGTTATCTAAGAAAAATTGAAAAGTCATGTGTACCTACTTATGCAAATTCTGGCGAGCGCAAACAAAGAAGATTCCTATTCTTACTTTTTTTTTAAATATCCGCAGTGCTAGTCCATTATTATGTTGTGTACCAATATATATTTGCGTTGTTTGTTTTTAAATATGTATTTGTAAAAAAATCTGAACGAAAGATCTGATCTGATCATCACTACATATTATAAAATAAAGTCGCTTTCCCTGTCTGTCTGTCCCTATATATGCTTAGATCTTTAAAACTACGCAACGGATTTTGATGCGGTTTTTTGAAGTGAAAACTTCTTTAGCGGCGTTGAGCACTTTTTCTGTAATGGGTATAAAATCTTAAACTCGCGTCAGGGGACACGTGACCACGCGCGTCAGGACACGTGACCTGATCGAAAAAGCGTAGGACGTTCGTTTAGACAGCGCAGGGCGCTTGCGCGAATGTTCGTGTATGTTACAGCGTGCCACGCGTATCCATGGATGGTGACAGATATGGAAATTGAACAAAGTGCATCTATTAATGATAATAAATAGGTTCGAATCAAAACTGTTCGTTTCTTACTTCAGCTACCATAAACCTATCGTATCAGTTTTAGAGATTGGCGATGATAGTTCTGGTAATGATGATGGTGAAAAAGTCGTTGAAATTATGGATGAAAGTTGATTTTTCGGAGAGATAAACTTTTTAATGTAAAATAATTGTAATAGTTTTAAAGTTAAATTTTTAATGTAATATAAATTGTCATGTTTGTGTACGATAGCGCAATAAATGAATATTGTATTCTACCACATAAATGATAGTACTTTTATACTGATAAAGCAATTGGTGCAAAATTATTCCCTAACTATTCCAAAATATCAAACATGCTCAACGTTAATAATCAAGTTTTCACTTCTGCCGGCACTCCCGGAGTGCAGTGTTTTTTTTTTTTTTAATAGATAGAGTGATTCAAGAGGAAGGTCGGCTTCGCACGGGTGCATGTATTATACATATAAATGTATAATACATGCACCCGTGCGAAGCCGGGGCGGGTCGCTAGTTGGAAATAAAATTGACAAATGATTGCCTGTAACATCAAAATATTTTTTCTGGAAACTTCAAAGCTTTTTGATTCATTGGGAAACAAAAATTGAGTAACTTTTGCTCAGCTTTTGCTTCCCAATGAATATGGTCCCCACAACACTAAAACATGTTCTAAATCAATGCTCAACTTTTTTCTCAGTGAATATAGGGAATAAATGCCTGTATGCGTTCTAGTAACACTTACTATTTCATAATCTGTGACTCCTGCTATGCCTCGGCGTCGATTTCTCGCTACCAGTCGGAGTGCCAGCAACGCTCGTTCCCGGGATTAGTCTGTAATCAAGTTATTCAGAGTTAGATTTTCATTGGTTACGTTCTCCTTCCATATATAGAGTGACTGGTAATTAGTGTATGATATTTATACACATGATTGTACTCATGATAACAAACAACATACCGAAAAAAAGATTCACGCTCCATCAGCTGTAATTTAATTTAGATATCCCTGTTTACAAACAAAATGATTAAACTTTTGACATTATTTATTCTTTTTTGATCAAATATCAACTGTACGGAACGCGTGTTGCGATATTAGCTGATCCGAGCGAGGCCGTTCGATAACCCGTTGCATGTAGGTAGGTACCTACTTTTTTTCGGTATGTTGTTTGTTATCATGAGTATAATCACGTGTATAAATATCGTACACTAATTACCAGTCACCCTATAATAATATGTATTGCGTATGATGTTAGTTCAAATGTTTTGGTTACATTGGTTGTTATGTTTGTGTCGAAAAGAGTAAAGTTAAAAAGTCTTGGTAGTAAAAAGGATTTACATCTATTAATCGGTGGTATTTCCAGTTATTGAATTATTTTTAGAAATGAGTTGGTAGATAATTGTTATTCTATAAGATCTAGATAGGGATAAAGAAATAATACAAGTTAAAGTTCTCAGCCACCTTGCTTCACAAAAGTCGTCTTCCAAAAAAAAGTCCTAAATAGTTGTCCATTTGTGTGTTCGTTGATCGTATTAGTATTGGTAGGTTCCAATAAAATAAAGTTATACATATTTTTCTTTGTAGTCGCTATTTCGATTGGTTTTATTAGATATTCATTATCATTAAATATAAAAACTCTGAATTGTAGTTCGAACCTCATGACTCGTTTGTATTCGTCCATCATCTCGTCGACTGGCTCCACTCGACTGGGATCGTATGTTTTCAGTGCTAAGTATGGCGCACCTGCAGACACTGCGTTTGTCATCTGTTAAATAATATCATCATAAAATAAATTGTTTTACGTAGGTAGTTTATTTATTTATACTGCTTGATTTACTGCCTCGCCGCCGTCGGTGATAGATTTCAAAGAAAGTTGTCAAAAAAATACTTACGGTACTGTGGCGTACCTAAAAAGGACTTAAAAAAAATTAGTAGCTGCTTCTCCTGAAATATGCTTTAGCCCGTAAACAAAATGGCAAACGACAATTTTGATTTGAAAAGGGGGATTTTTTTTAAAAAATTGTGCTTTTCAGTGGGTCGGCTTTTTGAAGGCGGTTCCCTTATTTTTAAAAAAGGAACACAATAATTTATCATTTTTGTTTTGGTTTTGTATTTTTTTTATTTCTTGTAAAATATTTGTGCTATCTTCGTTAGTGAAAATATTTGTTCAAATATTAATCTATAGTGGTCCTGTGTAGTGTCTTATTTGGAGTACAAAGTTCACAAAATAAAATAGTTTGTGTAGTAATAGGACTTATTTGTTTGTTTATGTATGTACCTAATGTATGCCCTTTATCCTTTTGGAAAGGGCAACTAGATTAAATTATTTCTCTTGTAAATGACGTTCAAAAGTGCCTTTTAATGGTCTAATTGAAATAAATGATTTGACTTTGACTTTGCATAAAACTTCTTACACAAGCTACTATAATTAAAAAATTAAAAAACACGACTGCGAAAATTGCACATATTTGTACTTTGTTTACTCGTCAGTTTTTTTTACGACGTTTTTTATTTACATTGTTATATATTTTTTAAATCTACTTGTCAAATTCTAGACGATAAACATAGAAAGGAACAGATTCATTAAAAAAAAAAATTGGCTGGTATTAATTTACGTTTTAAAGTGACCACACCTGTTTCTTTTTATTTTTAACTAGCCTATGTTACTCGGAACGATGCAAGGATTGTAACGATACCCCATACATCTAAATCGGTTCAGGCGTTTAAAAGTTATGGTGGAATAAAGAAACTCACATACATACATACATACATACATACATTAACCCTGAACACATAACACTCCTTTTTTTGGGGCAGTCGTGTAAAAATTGATTAAAGCAATATTAAATACAGTTCGCAAATAAGTTGTTTGGTGCCCAGGGAAAAATAAGGTAAAGTAATTCGAGTTTAGAAAAAGTCTCATTGTGTAACAATTTTAAAACGAGTAGGGTAAGTTATAACACGGTAATAAAATGTACAGTATTGTGTCTTCATAGAAACGGTCGCAACGCGAGTCATACCTACGCGCGTCGAGTTCGGTACACTCTCGGTACACAAACAGTCTTGACTGCGCCGCCGCGCCGCGCCGCCGCGCCGCCCGCCGTAGTGACGAATGGATGATGTAATATTTTTGTAAGCAGTGCACAGTGAGCGTGCGATTTCTTAATATGGCAAGGAGAAATTATAAACTATATTGTGCAGTGTTTGGCTGCTTGAATTCTTCGATAACGAACCCAGAGATAACATTTTTTTAAATACGAGAGGTGAGACTTTAAAAACAATTATACACTTACCTACCTACTATTACGTAATTTGTTTTTTTTTTAATACTTAAATACCTACACATTTCGCTTTTTACACCGAGTAAAATACTTGATAATTTATTAATAATTTAATAAAATAGGTACCTACATAAATAAATTGTGGATAGGGTGTAAAAAGTGATACGAATGACCTAACTACGCCGTTCCCGTACAACTGGTACCTAGGTAGGTAGTTTCCTAGTTTCGGCTATCTGCTTACTTATGAACGTAGGTACTTAGTTACTTATTACCTGGTAATGATGCCTACTTAGTAAGATTTTCATTGCTGTAGATACGGCACACGCGATGAGATGGTTGTTATATAACGTTTGCAGCAGTGCGACATTGGATGGGTGACCAAAGTGCTCCTAGCTGTAGGTACTATAGGTAGTAATGTGAACGTTAATAAGCTGAGATGCAAACAGATTTTATAATTACTCGTTCGATGTTTCTTTCATTTTGGTTGAGTAAGTAGATGTTGAAGTTTGTAAGGATTGGAGTTTGGTTTCCTTCGGCGATTTTTTTTTTATTAAATCTTTTAATTATACAACGCAACATGTATTTTTATTGAACACTTCCTATTTCAATAACAACGAATTATTTTTTTAAACAAAAAAAAATTCACATAACTAGAAAGAAACTCAAGTAGGTTGATGAAATTAAAATACTATGTGCGGGCAGCCCTAACGCGTGAGTATGTCGCACGGAATTTTAGGTACTTAATTCAAGGTTACGGCCGAGAGCCACTACTGGTAGTATATTTATACTGTGGTTATAAGTTCTATGTTTTGGTTAATTATGGATAAATATTATGATTAAATATGACATTTTGAACTTTGCCCAAAATAATAAATAAATACTCTGCTATTAGAGGACATGATAAATTGTTTTCGAACAATCAAGTCATATGAGTGTGTAAGTGCATAGATGGCGTCATACACTATTACGGATTACATCAGTTAATACTACTTGTGTTCAATAGCCGGTAGATGGCGGTAGTTGTGCATGATTGTGTGTAGACACTCAGAGCACCTTCACACTAGCGTTTGTCCAGTGTAGGCGTTCGATTAACGTATGCGCAGCGCAGACGTTTGTTGCGGCGCGGCGTTTCCTCTGGAGTCATTTGAACGCTGCGCTATCGCGGCGCAGACGTCACACAATTGTACATGACTCCGCAGTAACGCGGCGCCTGCGTTGCGCACCTGCGGCACTAACGCAGTATATTCATTTGCCCTTGCCCTGACGCTGCGACAACGCGACGTCTACGCATCTGTGCCGCGTAGTCGCAGCGTCTGCGCTGCGCATACGTTCATTGAACGCCTATGCTGGACAAACTCTAGTTTGAAGGCGCTCTAAACCTCTCATTCAACCCTAAAATGTAGATGGCTTCATGCAGGGGGGTAATTCTTACACTAAGTCAAGACCTATTTACTACAAATATAATAATTACACGACTGCCCCAAAAAAAGGAGTGTTATGTGTTCAGGGTTAATGTATGTATGTATGTATGTATGTATGTGAGTTTCTTTATTCCACCATAACTTTTAAACGCCTGAACCGATTTAGATGTATGGGGTATCGTTACAATCCTTGCATCGTTCCGAGTAACATAGGCTAGTTAAAAATAAAAAGAAACCGGTGTGGTCACTTTAAAACGTAAATTAATACCAGCCTTAATTTATTTTTTTTATGAATCTGGTCGTGTCTATGTTTATCGTCTAGAATTTGACAAGTAGATTTAAAAAATATATAACACTGTAAATAAAAAACGTGGTAAAAAAAAACTAACGAGTAGGTAAACAAAGTACAAATATGTGCAACTTTTGCAGTCGTGTTTTTTTAATTTTTTAATTATATAAGCTTGTGTTACCTTACCACTTGTGTATTTGCCTCCATTTCGGCTAGCTTTCTGTTCAAGTCATTCTTCAGTCCTTGCATCAGTACGAAGTCTTTCTCTAATATGCCTTGTAGTCCTGCGTTGGAAGAGAACGAGTCTAATATATTCTATAAGTCTGTGTGGGATGACAGATCAATACTAGCTTCTAATCTGTCCGCGACTTCGTCCACGTCAAAGGTGATCCCTACCACCTAACGGTATGAAATATACCTACTTTACGACCTATTGTCATAGTAGGTATACCCATAAACATAAAAAACTATTATTTTTCTCCCACTTTATCCTGAAAACAGAAACTCATAATTATAGGTAACATAGGTACTTACTTAATCTAAATTTTTTATCGATTTCATTTTCCTAACCAAACCCAAAAAAGTATAAAATGATACCCATTTTGATTTCAGACGTTGTTGCCCCATTTCACGCCTTTAGGGTGTTTTTAATATCGTGCGGATTTCGTCACGCGTGCGGTATTGCCCCGCATGCAGAAAATTTCACGCAGCGTGAAACCCGATAGTCTATAATCTAGTTTGATGCGGGCTGCACGCAATTATGACACGTTCCGTATCAATTTTCATTGTGACATCTGTATTACGCGCGCGTGCACTCCGCATGACAGTAAAATGCTTACTGTGTTTCATAGACGCGCTCACGCACGCGGGGGCCCCGCGCGGTGCTGCTGCCCCCGCGTCCCGCGTCCGTATTCCACGCATTATAATAAATACTTTTATGAAAAGGACATTTGCGGGGCTTACGCATGCGGGGCAATCCCGCACGCGTGATGATATCCGCACGATATTAAAAACACCCTTAGGGGTAGATTTTTAAAAAAGCCTAATGTGTATACACATATTAGTGACTATGATCAATTACATTTAAAACCTTCGTTTCCGGTATAACCACCTCTGTAGCATCCCTAGTCTAGATAACGATTAATTTGGTAAATTACAAAAATAGACCAACCAGCATTCTCCAGTAGTTTATCGAGGTCTGTGAGCGGGAACTCTGCTGTGGAGGGTGACAGTAGTTGCGGGGTTGGCGCTGGCGACGGTCGTAGTAGACGAGGCGTGGTGGATGACGCTGTGAATCACAGGGTTAAGAAAGAAAAACCTGGCAATTTTAGGATTCCGTTCCTAAAGGGAGAAACGAAATCTTTTATAGATCACTTTGTTTAATTTTTGGTACAGGGGGTAATTCCCGTATATTTCAGAACTAGGTATATCGTTGCAATGTGTCTCAATCTCTATATTTTAAAAATCCTCTAATTTACAAACATTTTTGACAACATGTTCGTTAAGATGAGATTACGCCTAAGCTTACAGCCAAATTTTGAAACTCCAGGCAGACAGTCAAATGGGCAGTTGGCGTAGATTCAGTAATAGGGTCCCGTTTTGACAATAACGATTGAAAACCTATAAAAAAGAACCTACTGCTGGTAGCGGGGTAGTCGGGGAGGTCCCAGGCGGAGGGGCGGCGCGCGCGCAGTGTATCAGCGGGTGGCGGCATAATGTCGCCCTTGGCAGCCGCCAGCCGTAGCGTGCACACGAAGTCGCAGCCCGACAACAACACCTCGCACCGATCGTATCGCTTGTACTCCCTGACACACATTGTTTTTAAATGAGTTGAAATGAAGTTCAATAACAAGGTGGATAACGTATGCCCCAGATCTGTACAGATATAAATAGAAATACATATATATAGCAGTCGCTGACAAAACTTATGAAGAGTTGATGTCTTCACTATTATTTAGGTAGTTTCATGAATATCATCACTTATACGATTGTCTACAATTTGTAGATCTTGTAGACATTAAATACACGTAGTAGCAGATAAATAAAAGCGAAAGATTCGGCGTCAGTTTCTTGCGAACGAGTAAACCTTCCATCCATTTCACACAATACGATCCAGCGCTCCCTTCATTACTCGTTTTATCTCTTGGCGCACTCTCGCAACTAGCTTCAACTTTCGGACTAACTGACCGACTCCTTGACAATAAACCCCTAAAAAACCCTGCCTGCCTGTAAATGGTCTAATTGAAATAAATACTTTGGATTCTTTGGTCCCCGCGAACATCTTCTCCCCTTTAAAATCTACTGCTTCAAGCTTTTCTGTAAGGGGAGGAGGCAAGCTCAAGTCGGACCGTGGCTCTCGACGTGTAGAAGTCGGCGACTCTGAAGACTCCATTCTTTCCAGAAAAAAGTTGCAGGACTCGCCGAGTCTCCACTTTAGGGGTGGCACGTTCTCTTCCTTTAGGATTACCAAATCTCTCAACTTCAAAGCTTTATCTTAGTTATTTTGTCCGCTGCTGTAATTCAGCTAGATATTCTTGGTGCCAGCGCTGCCAAAAACGCGGCCTTAGCTTTTCAATCCTCTGTACCGGTCTGAAGCCACCTTTGTGCTCAAATGAAGATTGATTATTATCTTATCATGAAAAGATAAGACAACAGATACAAAATGCCATTTTTTTAAGTAAGGGAATGAAAAGCCATGAGCGATTCACTTATTCACCGCGATTTCACAATTTCTCCTTAAACTAAGTTTAGTTCATATAACTAGTATTTGTAGGCAGGCAAGGGTATTTTGAAAATATTTTGGACCCAATTTAATTAAGTATTTCTGTTATTAAACAATCTGCCAGAATTACTTTTCCTGTAGTCTTATCGAACCCAAACTACATACATTTTGTACTCTCGAAAATCAATACTCCTTATGTGGCAGTCTGCTAGCAATTTTTGTGGCGCCTATTCAGATAAATAGCAATGCAATACTGACGGTTCATCTTCGAGTCCTTTCTTGTCCCAATCATCTTGGTTTTCGAGCTGCAGCATCAGTCCGCCGGTCGACCCCTGATACACGCTGGACCCGCGCCGGGACAGGACTATCGGCTCGTTATCTAATGTCGATTCTTCCTCTTCCTCTTTACGCACCGGACCTGAGAAAAAATGATTGATAAAACCTTTGGGATAAAATATTCTTAGTCGCCAAGGTCCGTTTGGTCTTACCTTGAATTTCTTTTCTCCAAAACCTACAAGTTCTTTATTTGCGCCGTATGGAAGTGGAATTGATTAATCAGAACCCGGCCAGATTAATGTCTTTCTAGAGTCTTTCACCCCCTATTGCCTTCACCCTGCACTCTTGACCGAAGAAAACATGAAAAATGGTTTTCTCACCAGGATGTATGCAATAGGGACCAAACTCGGCCTTTTTGCCGAGTACGCCCAGAAACGGAAATTTGATCTTGATGGTCTGCAGCAGGCACTCCTCGTATAAGTCCCAGATGTGCACCGTCTGTTTATCAGAATTTATCACGTGAACATACAACTTATTTCATAGCCGGCGGCACAGGACGAAAGTGCTTTCCTTTTTGAAATTTTTGGTTGCTTTAACGCTAACGCAACGTTTTGAAGGCATCGAATTGAGAACCTACTCCGATTTTAAGTCTAAAAAAAAAGCTTTTTTACAAAAAAAGACAACCGCCTTCAAAAACTACAAAATAAAAATAACTTTAGTTTGGAAGTCGGCGGCTTTGGTTTTGTTTTTTGTTATGTAGGTATTGCCACCGACTTCCAAACTAAAGTTATTTTTATTTTGTAGTTTTTGAAGGCGGTTGTATTTTTTTGTAAAAAAGCTTTTTATTTTTACATTTTTAGTGCTTGTGTGTTAATGTTTCAAATCCTTAATAAAAGCCCTTTCAAACAATACCTCACACGATATATTTAATTTAGGAAAATGGTAGGAGGGGAATTGACGTACCCCCTCCCCCTCTTTCTTCAGTCAGTCATCGATACACGTATAAACAAAGCAATTTTACTTGTTACGATAGTTCTGCTGTGATCCTATGAGGAGTTCCGTTCCATATCTCCGAAGTTCATCATCAGATCATGACAATATTTCTATGGAACCTATTCGAAAGTATATTCTTTCAAACAAAAAAAGAATCATCCAAATCAATTCATAATTGGCGGAGTAATCGGGTAACATACATACATAAATGCTCACAAAATAAAAAGCACTAAACCAAATTGGATGAAATTTTTATGGGACCAAATGGCAAGTATACTGCATCGAACAAAAAAAGAATCACACTAATCGGACTAGAAACCTCGGAGTAATCGGTGTACATACATAAAAAAAAAAAAAAAAAATACCGGCCGAATTGAGAACCTCCTTCGTTTTTTGAAGTCGGTTAAAAAATCTCTGTCTGATTCCACATAAGTACACGTATGTACGTACCTGTCAGTCTTTCTTATGCACTAATTAAAAATAAAGATGTGGCTTACACAATTATTACAATACGCGATGACGAGCTCGTGAGCAGCTACAATAGCGATATCAAGTATGGCGGGTGAGGTTGGCGCGACGAGCGTGGCAAAGGCGGCGCGTGCACACGGATGCCATAGCCGCACCGCGCCGTCGCACCCGCCTGTCGCTACCAAATGTAGCGCTGATACAATGTGGAAACAAGTGACTCCCTAAAAATAAAAATAATAGTTAAAAAAAATACAGTCGAATTGATAACCTCCTCCTTTTTTTGAAGTCGGTTAAAAACAAAAAAAACACGCTTTTAGCACGCACTAAAAATTTCAAAATAATTTGGACATAATAATTATAGCGTTTATGGACAAAACGCTCCACGCTTCCTTTCATAATAAATCATAGTAATACTAGCGGTCGCCCGCGGCTCTGCCCGCGTGGATGTCGGTTTTCGCGACAAAAAGTAAATGCATATGTGTTATTCTGACTTATATAACCTATAGCGGTCCCCCGCGGCTCCGCCTGCGTGGATGTCGATTACCGCTACAAAAAGCCTAAGTTTGATTCCATGTGTTCAAGTTCGACTACCCAAAAGTAAATTCAGCATTTTAGCCGACAAACAGGCAGATAAACAAACAGACTTTCGCATTTATTTTATTAGCAGGATAAGATAACTTCATGTGTTAAATATTAAAAACCCCCTGCGATCTAATGAAGATTTGGCAAAGGGAAAACTCTTGAGTCATCAAACTAAATGTCCAAATTATTTTGTAATTTTTAGTGCGTGCTAAAAGCGTGTTTTTTAGTTGTTTTTTAGTCTTCATATTATTCAAACTTAATTTACTACTTACTAATTTAAAACATTAATAGGTATTTAAAGATATTTATTAATAACAAACTTAACAAAATTCACAGTTTTACGCATCCAAATTTAATACGGCTTTAGCACGCATTCTTTCCATTTCCGCCAATGTGTCAGTGTTGCAAGGAATTTTCCCCGTGAGCTTTGAATAGTCCAGTTCCTCTATTTGAAGGCCATCTAAGGACTTGACGCGACTTAGAGCAACGTAAGCTTGCCCGGATGCAAAAGAACGAGGTCCGAAATATACTGCAGCACAATCCACCGTTCAACCTTGCATTTTGTGCACTGTCGACGCCCAACTCAGAATCACAGGTAACATGCGTCTTTCAACAGTGCCATAGCTAAACTTTGCGGAGAATTGTTTTGCTATGGGCCTTATTACATGTTCACCGTCCTTGCCAAAGTTTACTCGAATTGATGGAATGTCTGTGTCATAGATTTGGTCACGGCGGAAATGAGGCCAGATGTTTTTAGAGATGAAACCAATGTTTCCATTGACAAGGCCTTTCTCTACATCTATATTTTTCATCATGACTGTTGTTCCCACGAGTTGGACAAATAGACGGACTAAATCTTATCAAGTCGATTTACATTCAAAATTTAATGTTGCCTATTACAAAATTTGGTTTCAAAATGAAAAAAAATCTTTCTATGTAAATATTTAAGTACCCTCATAACTTTGAAGACATAGTCATCCATCTTGCCCGGCACGTGTCGGATGCGCAAGCTGGCGGTGGCGTCGTGTGAGCACGTCACGAGTATGACTCCGCCACGACTGAACGCCACACGTTTTACCGAGCGTGAGTGTACTCGTCGCCACCGTGTGATACTGCAGTACGACGAGTGAGGGGGGGACGCCAACTCCTGAAACAGAAGTTCCTAATAAAACACGGAACTTGCCCTTCACCATAGTATTTGTTTTACGTCAATCTATGCTCCTCCATTTGAACAACCGGTTCCAATAATACTAAGTCGATATCTTTATTGGAAACATTATTATCATCCCATATTTCACCAGTCATGACGAATAATATGTCTGAAATCTTACCATCCAAAAGTAATAATTGATAGCGTCGGGCGTCTTAGTGTGGAATAGTTGCACCTTTGGCTGGAGAAAGCGTACGAGCGTTACGTCGCCCAGCTCCGTCCCGAAAGCAAGCTCCGAGGTATCGCACGTGTGTGATGACGGGGAGTACGTCAAACACTGCCCAGAAAGAAAATGAAAATGTCACTTTCAAAAATGATGTAAAAATTGTAAATTAATATAAGTAGTGTGTAAGCTACTTACAGTAGGTATATTGGGCAGTCCGGTAATGCAGAAAAGAGGTGTGTGGGATAACGTGGCCGCGTCGTACATGGTCAAACTGCGATCCGATGCTGACATCACCAGGAATTGCGCGTCCTTGACATTTGAAAGATTCAAAAATATCAGTCATAAACATTTGACAGTCAGACAGAAGCTCTGGCCGTCGTAACAAAAAAATAATAATAAGCACTTTTACCCGACTACGGTAAACACGAACGGTGGATCTTCTGCACACATGTTTTACCCTACACACTACACGAGCTTATAATTATTACATTAAAAACTTGATAAAAGTTCGTTTCAATTCAATTTTATCAGCTTTCACTAGAACTTCTAAATATTGATATTTTCGCCTTATCATGTTCGAGCGACAATTGCGCCGAATAATGTCTCGTAAACTACAGGTTATTTATATTTTTTTCGAAACCTGAGGTCCGTGGAAGGTTTTGAATTTATTTTGAAGTCATTTCCACCCTTCTTTTTTTTTAATAGTTGCCTGTCAAGAATATTAACGATTCGTCCGTCTTTTTACAAGCTTTTTTGTACCGGTAACATATTATACTGTGAAGTGTAGTTCCGAAAACGAGTCGTGCTGCGTCTGCGTGCACTTCAACTTTTACGACTTGTTTATCTTAGAAACAGTTTATTTGATTCCTGATCAAATTACTTAAACAAATTGTTTTCTTGTTAGTTATATCCCACCGAAAACATTCTGTAAAAAACTAGCCACGGGCCACAGGCTCGATGGAGCTGCTTGTTTATCTCTAAAAAGTAATGAAATCTAGACAAAGTCATGCCAAGTCTAAGGTTCCTTACTGCGATTTCTTTATTATTATAGTTAATGTTGTGTGACTTGGCCGTTGAAGGGTACACAAGGGTACAAAACCTGTGTACATATAGCAGTATCTGATGTTACAGAATTTAATGTTATGGGATAGAGAGGCATCTCGTATAGGAAATGAGTACATCGTAGTGGCCGCTTAAGTAACTACCGGTAAAACGTAAACACTTTTTTTGGCCAGCATCGCCAAAGGAACCTCTTAGTATTCCTACCGTTCTCATACACTTCAAAAGTGAGCCGGTTGCCACTTCGCCATAAGGTTATCGGAAAAACAAACGAAAACGCGTTTTAGTCAGCGCCATCTAGCGACGTGTGCGAGTATCACCGCCACTCTTAGTCCAATGTATTATATTTTGACCTTTTGAGCGAAATTAATATTTTAGTGTAATTTGTTTATTTAATTTGTGTAACGTTCGAGTAGAATAAAGTTAATCGTACGACTATTTCTTCTTGTAAACTTGTCTAGTCTTATCCAGAGTTGTCCTTTAATTTTATTTATATGCGTATTAAAAGCAGAAGGGGAGGCATTCGCCCAGCAGTGGGACGCCATAGGCTAGATTAAATTAGAAGATGTGTCCCACTACGCTGGATTTTTGCAATGAGAGTCGATTTTTTTACGTACCAATAGTAGAAGGGGGCATTACAATATTTCTAATACAGCTGAGACCAGCTGAAGGTTCCTTCGATTTTTGACATCAAATGAAGCGGCCCACCAAGTTGAATATTTTTTGTAAAGGCGGTATGTCGATCTCTAATAGTTTGGTTGGGCTCTTGTGTTTTCTAATCAGGGTCACCAGGTACTCCAGATCTTCTATTATCCTAGTTTTTATAGTTTTCCCTTTATGTGGCCATTAAACCCTAACTCTGTACCAAACTTCAGCTCTCTGAGTTTATGGGAAGTATTAGTTCCATTCTGATAATCATGACTCACTCACTCAAGTGAGTGTCATAAATGCGAAACATTGCTTTCGCTTAACTTCTGAACTAATTTTGGATTTTAACTTTATGATTATAGCTTACTAGATGACGAAAATTTCTGCGTTCTGGTCTTATCCAGAGTTTCTCAAATAGGGGCCTGAAAATGCGGCGAAATGGTTCCAGTAAAGGATGGCACTGCCGTGCCCCCGATTTTATTCTCATGTCCACTGATTTGCTCATTTTATATTTTGAGTGTGACATGAACAAACCTGTCTCGCTGACCGCCGTTCATAGAACGTTCAGCCCTGGAGCTTGACCTCACTTATGAGCTGATCACTGGTACTTCAGTTTTCTTCTTCTTTATTCACTTTATGTGGCTGATTTTCAAGCTTTTGGTCCTGTTGACGAAATAATTACATGTCGTCGTTCATTGCCTTAGTCTATCTTCACTGGCTAAGAAATTTTTTCTTGCAACACTGAATCCCTCAAGTAACTCTGTTTCACTTCGATTAGGGCTATGCTCTAAACATCACTATGAATAATATATGTTTTAAATATATATAAAATAAATTGTTTATTTGATAGACGATAAATATTGAATTATCTAATAATACATGACGCGTGATTTTTCAGTAGTCAGGTTTTAGTTCTGACCTTACTTTTTATTTGAATATTTTGGGATAAAGTAATTATAGAGGCGCTTTACATTTTTTTTTGGTTTCCATGTACGGTGAGTGCTCTGCATTACGAGATCCTTTGTAAGCAGAAGTACAGAAAAAGATGAATCAGGTAATGTAGGACACTGACTGTACCTAGGTAATATACCAAACTTACTCATAGGTTTATGTTCCGAAATTTGGAAGACTTAACCTTTCCAATTCCTCAAGAGATGATAGACTGAGTCATGCGGATTCTTCAGCAAATTACTATAATCCAAGGACCGAATAAATAATCCACCTAAAGTCTGAGTCTGCTGAGGGCCACGTAGACCTGTCTCTTAGCGAAAAGTGACTTCTCTGAATCAATTACTGCTTTATCTAGAGTGCACCGCACCGTTTCAACTTTCCATAGTAACAGCCCAAATAAGTATTAACGGTTAGAAATTATTCCCAATTATCGAGTACCTACATCCAAACGTTCTAATTAAGAAATGTTCTAACCTTGAAATCTAACACGGCATCATTTAAAAAATATGTATAGGTACACATATTTAATTCATTACCTACTTTATGTCCTGCAGAGCTCACCATATTCGTTCATTTAATTTGACGTCACCTAGCCTATAACTAGCGGACGATCAAGACGCTTCTAAGGATACCTCAAATTATTATCCTCGAACAGGTGAACAAAATACACACGTCAAAATCAAAATACTCCTTTTTGCTTTACCGTAGTCGAGTAAAAATATAAAGGCACAAGACGACCGTCTTTCCATTGTTATTTGCATCCCTTTTATACAAAGCAGTAGACCCAAACGAATAAAATCACTCACGGGTAGGTATACTGTATCAGTTATCCAGCGGTTCTTAACACGACCATGGCGCCCTGATCTATGATAAAACATCTGTAACAGAATAAATTTAAGAACCTATTAACCATAATATTGGTTTATCAGTTCATCTCAAGTTAAATCTTTGGTTAGTTGGAAAAATCGAGTACCTACATTTGTAAGTTCAGTCATAATAGGAAATGGTCAAAATACAACAGGTAAAATATTAGTTGATCCAATCCTAGACGATAATAATTATAGGGAAAACAGTTGATAAAATGATTTTGGCACATATTTAAAAGTAGGTACCATCGGCGAAATAAATTACTTTTTCGAAAGTTGATGAATTTTCTGGCAATTGTAGAAGTCATCAACATCATATCAGCCGAACAACGTCTATATATAGGTAGGTTCCCTCCTGTTAATGTAGGTTTAAAACTATTTTGGGTACATAGATTCCACGGTTCCGTAACCTGAATTAACTTTGGCTGTATTAAATGCCATCATTTCCAAAGTTTACACGCACACGCATTGATGTTGCATATTTTGCATACATTTGATCTCCTCTAAAGTTTGGCCAGATATTTTTCGTGATGAATGCTTTTGCGCCACAAGTCATTTGGATACATCAATATTGGATCGTAGCATTATTTAGCTCCTTTAAATATTTCCAATTCCTTAAGCCTCCTGACTTATTGATGTCGCGAGGTATGATTAGGTATGAGGTATGATTCGGTCTAATGTGATGTTATCAATTCTTCCGGTGGCATCGACAATTTAATCTTGTGCTTAGATCTTGTAGATTCACATTCCTTTTAAAGCATTTGTTATCGTATTCGAAGAGCGTTTTCAATCGAGAATTTTCTGGAGTACTGTAGTTCAGCTCGGAGTTCACCACTTCTTAATGCATTCAAGATGTCGATGAATGCTGTACTTCCTTGTTGTCTCATATTTTCTTTCAATTTAACCAATCCGAACAGTTGGCACACATGCATTGCTGGTATCAATCTCTCAGGCTGATAAAATAATTAATTTCCTTGACTGGTGGTAATTGTAGCAGGTCACCGAAGACAATTATTAATACCGCCAAATACTTCTTCCTTATTCTTCAACTGCTTTAAAGCCTGGAATCTATCATACAAAGCATTTCTTATGGGACCATTGACATTTCATCATGAAGAGGAACAAAGTATCTTTCCACTGCAGCGGTAATGTTCTCAGGTATGCTCCAGTTAGCACTGGCATCTTGACTAGACATCCATTGAGTGCTGTGTAGTGTTGAGCCCTAAACAATTGCATTGTCTTATTAGACGTCCGCCATATTGGATTGAGAATGACGTCACTCCTTATTGTGATTCGCTCATCAAGCCCTTTTATTTGATAAATAGGTTTAACTGTGAAAATTATGAATTGCCGTTTTGTGACGTCCGCCTTCTTGGATTTAGAATGACTTCACTGGCATAACGCGTTTTCCTTACGTGACGATTTCTGCTAGTAAACTCCTACCGCAAGCAGCGTTATGAAACTTAGTTCCAGTAGCTTTTCGACCCTTGATATACGTATATATAATTAACAGTATTACTACTAACTCATATTTGAAGAGATTTCCATAAAAATATACCTCGTAGGAATACAGCAGCTGCATGTCTCCACTGTAAACGCCAACACGGCCGCCGCGAGACACCGCCACATAGCAGAAAGAATGGTCACGCTCCACGCACACCAACTTCACCAATGTCTCCCTCTGCCACATGTTTGAATTTATTTATTACCATATGAAATAAATTTTTAACCGACTTCAAAAAAAGGAGGAGGTTATATTTTACAAGCTTTTTTTTATATAAAGGAGTATCATTATAAAACATCTTACTTAATTTCATCACATAGCCGTTAACAAAAATTATTGCTGGAAAAGGGTTTTCATTTTCTGTAAGAAATGACAGTTTACGGCAGCGTGTATTGTAATTCACGCAAAACATTGTGCTTACTGGTGCATGCAACAATACAGGGGTCGTGAGGTATATAAGTTTAGTTATAAGATTTAAAACTTTTAAAAATCGTAAAAATAATTGTAACCTTGTCCTACAATATCTCTAAAACCAGAAGGCTCCTAGTTATGGTCAACAAAAAATAATATCGTAATGATGGAATGATCATGTAATTTCCAGCTTTGTTGAATGTCTATTTACTCTTATCTTCATATTATGACATCGTTTACGCATTCCAGAAATAAATTTTGATTTTCCACTTATGTTGTTTAGTTATTTGGGTGTACCTATTCGCGTACTACACACATACAAGTAGAGCAGCGAACTTATCTAGCTTTTAACCTACTATAATAAAGCTTAATACCTTGCAATGTTCTAGTCTCTTGACGTCCTGTTCTTTAAGTGGTGTCCATACTTCGGCTCTGGTGCTAGTCTTTTTGGCTCCAACAGCCACAAGCCTGTTGATCAACTGCCTCCACCACACCTTGCCATTACTAAAGGTGTCCAGTACTTGAAACAGCTTATGTGCATGCGTCGTATATTTATGGTGACCTGCAAATGCATATTGTAGACTGAAAACTTACATTTGAATAAAAATAATAACTTGATGCAGGTACAACTTGCTATAATTTACCAAATATATTATCCAGTGAAGTAACAAATCCGTTCTCGTCTAGCCACAGTGTGTCTTGTGGCGGTGGTGCAGTTTCCGCAAACTCTATGCCTTCTTCAGCAGCCGCCGCACGCATCACTTCCTCTACGCGCCTTTAAAATGCATTAAAATTGTTTAGTAAATCATCCTGTTTCACTGGCATTCAAAGTATAATGAGGTGTGAAGGTTCACGCTTTATTAAACTAACTTGTCAATATCTTGCGCTTGGTTTCTCTCCTTGTTCTTCTTGAAACATCGTCTCAGTTTGCTAAGCACTGGCGGAGTCATCTTATTCATCAGTATTCGAGCCAGGAATTCATCTTCATCGTCACTGTTGACAGAATAATGAACTTTGAAATATAAAAGAAGCAAATACTTTATTTTGATAGGTTTAGAATCCAAAAAGTACGCACCCTGATAAACTTTCATCCGACGCACTCCTTACTGAATAGCTCCTTTCTATTATTTCAGAACACTCTTCGAGCAATGATTTCTCGGATTTTATAGACATTTTGAGCTTAACAATAACCTTTGTAAAGTATGTTTGGGTTGCTGTTGTTTTGTCAATAATTTAGCGGCAACAGGTAAGCTTACGACACCGCCATCTATCGGTAAATTAATGAACGCCAGCAAAAGTTACAACTTGTATTTCTCATGGGCCTAGATTAGTTAGGTACAATGTATTGTGCATCGTATTTATTTACCACCCTCGCCCTTCCCCTCTGGGCTTTCATGGGTGCAAATTGCCGAATTATATGGAGGAATAAAAAAAAAATCATGCAATCCTTGTCTTGACAATTTAAACCTTTATTTCTTTATAATGTTAATAGATGTAGGTAGATATATTATGTTTTATTACTCATCAACAAGTTTCACATTGAGTACAAAACAATTCTATTCGATAACTGCCGGATAGGTAGGTACGTAATACAATTTTTTCTTTCTGCGACTATAAAAATCTTTTGAAACATCATGGTCTAGTAATTACTTATTACGAAATGTATCCGTTTAAAAAACGGAACTTTCATTAAAATACTATTCTATGTTAAAGAACCTACACATATACCTATCCAAAAGATAATATAATTATGTAGGTATTTAAACATATTTTTTTAAATATATAGGGACAAACAGCAAAAAAGTAGCATAATTTTAAAAATTAAGACGAGTTCTTTGGCTTGCTGCCACAATGCCTTAGAAAAATGGAAGAGGCAACCTTCAAACAATATTGTGAGATAAATTATCTTTTTCTTAGTCTGCTTTGAACGTGATGGAATTCCAAGAAAGAATTCGTGCATTTGTTTGTATATATTATCACACTCGCAGTGGCGGCGGCTGCCTGCATGGACAATCCACAAAGTGATTTAGTTCATTATCAATTTGTCAATGAGAATTGCCATCGTTTGCAAAAAATAAAACACTTTAGTGAACATTGTCTATTTTATTGTATGTATGTATAATAATACTTATTAACTAGTACTGTAATTCTAAAATGTAGTCTATACGTACACGGAGCGAGCGAGTTTTCGTATTCAGTTAAAATATTATTTGTTCTAAACGTCATTAATCACTCAGTCCTTTACTTATAGAAAAATTGATAAATTAGTAAACGGTACATAATTTTCAAAAAGTGTAGGTACTGTGACCCCATTAGTAAAAAAAATATCAGGACGTTTATGAAGCATAATTTTATGTTTTGTAAGTTAATTCAAAATTAGTTAGGGTTTCCTTTGGTGTTTGTAAATAAAAATAAGTTTTATACAGATTACTTAAAACTAAGAGATTCTCAATAAAACGATGACGGCTCCGAATACTATAGTGTAAACAAAAGCCTTATTTCTTACACACAAAACAACGGACGGAAATAACTACTCAGGTTAAACAAATTTCAAACAAAAAATTACAAATACGTGTACATAAAATAACAAAATGATCTGCCTCTTCGGAGCCCAAACATAATAGGAACTATCAACCACTTTCAACTAATACAAAAATGTTAAAAATACAGTGGCCGTGAGTTTCCGATTTTGTTTATCTATATTGAATATACCTAGCTATACATTTACACACATAAAACATACTTTAGATCAAAACACCGTATACAGCATAAGGTCTGGATTATATTTTTTGAATTCTGAGATACACCGAGTCGCCTAACAACTCAGAATTTTTTGTATAATGTTAAACACTGTACTAAATTACCCTCTTTTGTCATATAACTATTTATCAGTAATCTAGAATCAAATTTTGGGGAAAACACTGTTCAATCAGTTTGTTTTTGTCAGTCGCAAAGAGCTTTACAACTGGCACACTTTTATAATTACTATCACATTCCCTATTGCATAAAATATTGTATTTTGGCTGCACTAGGTATGTGGTAAATTGATCTATTAGATTTCGGGCTCAGTCTTAATCTTACGTTTCTATTTGTTAGAAATGCTGTTAATACTGATTATATTCCTTCTCAAGATCAATAAAACGATTTACGACGAAGCCCGAATAAACAAAAATATTTTCTCTATATTCTTAAACGGTTTACTATTCTATATATGAATTTGGAATGTAGGGTAGGT
Organism: Hoplodrina blanda; assembly: GCA_949316365.1. Lineage (NCBI taxonomy): Eukaryota > Metazoa > Arthropoda > Insecta > Lepidoptera > Noctuidae > Hoplodrina > Hoplodrina blanda. The sequence continues at coordinate 9,492,253 of OX438570.1, forward strand.
ACCTAAAATCTATAACCTCGATTACAACAAACTTGCGTTAATACATTAATATTACCAGCTATTTAACACTATTTAATACTTTATACTCGTTACTTAAACAATAAATAGCTTAATATTAAACTATAATTTATTATTGTACGAATGCGTATACATGTATTTTCTCGAATACAGCTCACAATTTTATCGTAAGAAGGTAATAAGTAATGTCTCTGAAAAATTGCAAAATAGCCTTAGGACTGAAACAAAAATAAAAACCCATCCCCGAACATGAGATAATCTTTTTCATAATCAAGATCGGTCATTGTTTACATCTTTTATAAAAGGTAAAATGATTTTCTTGAGTAAATCCCTGACACGCCATGACCTACCTAAATTTTCCGTCATCTGTATTGTAACATACAATCACAGGGTATATACCAGCTATTAACACAGCCCTGTACAATCGAAAATGTGACGATACGACGATATTAACCCTTCGTATACCTAACTTGTAGTGAAAACTGATACTATTACAATTTTCTGTCACCACAGATCTGAGCTAACCCAAGAGAAACGACATTTTACCAAATCGAGTACGTGTTTACGAGTAATATGCGTAGATCCACTTTCTTATTATGGTTATACTGTTACACAATTCTTGATAGAGGTGTGCTGTATGATCATTCGACTAGACAGGGCTATGAGATCAATGCACAAGGTGACTTGTGAGCGACGCTAGCACCTGTACCTTTCGTCACGTAAACTTTTCGACATCCAAAGTTAAGTCTGCTGACAAATTACTAGACATCTTTTGAGAAGCAATACGCCAACAAAACGATATTCCACAGTAAACGGTAGCTACGCCAAAAGGTAGACGAAGGTGTCATTCGGAGCATTGAGACAGCTTTATGATCAATTTGAATAGCAGCGATCGAAACAACTGAACAGTCATATGATTGCGTTAAAAAATTATAATGCTCCTCTTTAGTAGACAGACAGTGCTGGTCGATTAGAAGGGGTTGTGCGGTCAGAAGACGGGGTAATGCGGTCAGTAGACGGGGCTGTGCGCGTCGTAATTAAGCTGCAAGTACGGTGGGATGGCGGCAGACAGCTCGGACGCGCGCCGTCGCAGCGCCGCGATACTGTGCCCGCGCCACACCTCTTCCTCGGCCGGCTCGCCGCCGTTACCTATACAAAATTCACCAAATAAATACCTTGTAGCAAAGTAGGTCACATGTAACTAATGTTCACACCTCCAATTACTCTGAAAATGCATGTTTTTAACATAAATATCAGTTAACAATCAGGTTGCTACTACCGCTATTGTTAAGTGATAGTGTAGTACTCACCAGAGGCGGTAGGCGAGGCATTGTTGTTACCGCAGTGCGCCATGTGCGGCGGCGTGGGCGAGCCCTCCAGCGCGCCCTGCTGCTGCTGGCTGATGTTGTTACAGTACGACATCATCGTGTCTCCTGCAAACGGCAACAACACAATTTAATATTAATACCTATATGTTATTACTAATTGTACTAGTTGCATGGAACACCTATTTTAACCCGACTACGGCGAAGCCAAAAGGAGTGTCGCTGATTTCAATATGTAACATACATGCTGAAATACTTGTGAGTTGTTCAAGTGAAAGGCACTTAACGAGGTTTTGTTTTGCTGCAGTAAGTGGCATAGCTTAAGGGACGTTAGTTTGGAGGCCTTTTGGAGGCCATTCACTATCCAAGAAGTTGTACCATGTCAGAAATAGCACATAATATCTCCTTTTTGTCTGGTATGTAAAATCAGTCTCTGCATCTTGTTTTACTTACCGAGGGAGTTGAGCGGGTAATGTCCCTGGTAAGGCTGTCCGGAAGCGACGGAGCTGATGGGCAGCGAGGGGTTGAGATCAGCAGCAAGCTGGGGTAGTCCTCCTGCGCCGAAGCCGCCCATTGACACACCCCCTTGCGATAACTGACCAAGACCTGTAATTGTGCCAGTTCAGCATTATCTAAAAAAATTATAACAATATGTTTTCAAATCCACTTAAAATGAGTTCAGGAAGTTGTCATGGTCAATTATTCACACCAGTTTAACCAATTAAGTAATTCTGCATTAACATATCTTCGTCAAATTGCCATCGGTCAGCACAATGCTCGTGGCTGCGAATCTTGCCTGAAATAGAGCCACAGCACCTGTTTTCAGCAATAGCTGTCGTTGATTTGAACTTTTAAACTTGACATTGTGGTGTGCGTCGCCTCGCCAGTCAGTTACAATAACGACCAGTACTAACTGGCTGATCAGTTCACTTCACAGCTATTTAAATATGATACCATTTAACTCACCGGCTGGCATCGACCACGGTCTGTCTGCAAACACGCCAGGACTGCAGACGTCGCCAGCGCCGAACGGTGGCAGGCCGTGCGACGGCAGCAGTGCGCCTGGAGAACGGAACACATTGGTACTCTTCTTGCGCTTCTTCCACTTCGCACGGCGGTTCTGAAACCACACCTGCAGAAGAACAATATTTGTGTTAGATGTTAAAGCCAAAAAGTCAAGCGATGCACGGTGCGGTGCGCGTTGCAGATATATATATGTCGCCACTGCTGTATTTAAAATATGAATACCAATGGCTTTTTCATATTTTTTTTATAATATAATGAGTAAAACATTTTCATTACAATATATTATACATATATTTCAAATACTAGCTGTCCGCCGCGGTTACACCCGCGTCTTTGGTTACTGCTCCGCTCCCGTAGGTCGTAGCGTGATGGTATATATCCTATAGCCTTCCTCGATAACTAATGTATCTAACACTGAAAGAATTTTTCAAATCGGACCAGTAGTTCCAGAGATTAGCGCGTTCAAACAAACAAACAAACAAACAAACAAACACTTCAGCTTTATAATATTAGTATAGATTTAGAAGATTTAGATTAAAATTTACTTAAGTGTAATTTGAAAACAATATAGGTACCTCTATTTATTTATTGAAGATCTCTTTCAAATTGATACTAGCGTTTCTAAACGAAATCGTACAAACCAGACACACAGACAACAATCAAACTATAAGAATTTTCCAAAATTTGTGTAATCACCCTTCTTCGACTATCATCTATCAAGCAGAGAGCCCTAAAATCGGCACGTCCACGTGGGGTTTGTCTTAAATCGCGCGTCATTTGTCAGCGGGTTACAATTTATTGATTCCGATAATACTCGGATAAGCTGATATTATTTATCATTGTTTACTTTTGTTTCTCGTCTGCCGTTGATAATATTTGCTTTGCATTTAGGCACGCTATTCTTAAATATTATTCTTGTGCTCTTCTCTCTTTTGCGAAGAAAAGCTCCATTGCTGTCACATTTTGACTTGTTTTAGTTTTCTTAAACGAATATTAGGTCTTTCCCATCACTAAATGTAACATTCTTCGCCGAATACTGCACGGTTTACTTATCACAATCATTATCAACGCCGTGCGCAATCTTGTTTTCGCAATGACAGGAACCCTATATAAAAGATATGCAACATTACGGATAAACGATATATACCTACAACTTGCATCACTTTATCCTTCGATGCAAGTTTTTGACCATATAATCCATATTCATTTCTTCTTTTATTTTGATACGCGAGCAACGATATTCATCATGGATGGGAGTTGCATTACAACCTTAAACAACGTCACATCGAAACAAAAGAACCCTCGCGTCGCCACATGGAAATGTCAACCATATTAAAAATTTAAATTGTCGGTTGCGAAGTGATAAGCGGGAACGACAAACTTACGTCACATTCTGTTTCATCACAAAATACGAGACGTGTGCACAATGCCATTTCACACCGACAACTTCTCAGGAAAGAGTGGAATTTCACTGATTTTAATATAAATACACGATGAAATAACCTGTTTTTAACACAATAGACTTCAGAAAACTAATAACTATCCAAGTTATGAAACCTTGCAAAGAAAATTAGACTAACTTTTGAGATACAAAACTGTTGAATTCTGTTTTTTTCGGGTTCCGTACCCAAAAGGGTGTCAAACTGGACCCTATTCTATCCGCTGTCGGTCTGTCTGTGCATCCGTATGTTACCGGGCTTTAACTCTTGAACCGTTATACCTAGGTGCAAATTTTACAAAGTATGCATCACTATTGCCCCTGTCAAGGGGGCAATAGTAATAGCATGGCAAGGCAGTAGTAGGATCTCGTAAGTTTATCGAGGGGCACGGCAGTGCCCCGCCAAGTCGAGCAAAAAAAAGCGGCACGGCCGTACCATTATTTTCTCGAAGCAATTCAGGCCATTTTCAACCCCTTATAACTTTGTTGTGGATTAAACTAGAAGCCTGTATTTCTAGTTACCAGGTAAGCATTGTATAAACACGGTATATTTCAAATTTCATTCAATTTGAACCAGTAGTTTAAGAATTATAACTAGTCAAAGTTCTTAATTTTGTCACTCACTGACTGACCGATCATCAAAAGTCTAAAGCACTTCTAGTAGACATAGAAGCTTCAAATTTGGAATGCAATTAGTGTTTAGTGTATAAATCAAGGAAAAACTAAAATATTTTGCAATTTCAGTCCAGTTTTCTAGATACACCAATTCTTAAACCGATAATCAAAAATCTAAAGCACTTCTAGTAGACATAGAAGCTTCAAATTTTGAATGCAATTAGTGTTTAGTGTATAAATCAAGGAAAAACTAAAATATTTTGCAATTTCAGTCCAGTTTTCTAGATACACCAACTGCATAAATAACTTTGTAATCCCATATGACATGATATAATCTTAAAGGATTACAAAGTTATTTATGCAGTTGGTGTGATCATCAAAAGTCTAAGGCACTTCTAGTAGACATAGAAGCTTCAAATTTTAAATGCAATTAGTGTTTAGTGTATAAATCAAGGAAAAACTAAAACATTTCGCAATTTCAGTCCAGTTTTCTAGATACACCAATTCTTAAATTTGAACTGCAGAAATAACTTTGTAATCCCATACGATTATATCATGACATATGAGATTACAAAGTTATTTAAGCAGTTGGTGTATCTAGAAAACTGGACTGAAAATGTAAAATATTTTAGTTTTTCCTTGATTTATACACTAAACACTAATCACATTCAAAATTTGAAGCTTCTATGTCTACTAGAAGTACCTTAGACTTTTGATGATCACACCAACTGCATAAATAACTTTGTAATCCCATATGACATCATATCATCTTAAAGGATTACAAAGTTATTTATGCAGTTGGTGTGATCATTAAAAGTCTAAGGCATTTCTAGTAGACATAGAAGCTTCAAATTTTGAATGCAATTAGTGTTTAGTGTATAAATCAAAGAAAAGCTAAAATATTTTGCAATTTCAGTCCAGTTTTCGAGATACACCAACTGCATAAATAACTTTGTAATCCCATATGACATGATATAATCATATGGGATTACAAAGTTATTTATGCAGTTCAGTTTTTTTTCTACAAAAAGTAATGAGATGCCACCAAAAACAAAACTTGTAAAAATTCCAAGTCTCGCAACTCAGTTCTTCTACCGTAAAAAGTTGTGAGATCCATGTAGTACCAAGTCAGTCGATTTATTCAGTCCCTACTTAAGGGGACCTTCTGTCTTAAGTTATTACGTAATTAGCATTTATGTTTAAATGAAATAAATTGACTTGGCCATCGCATGAAAACACAATGCCATCAAAAAAAAACTTGTAAAAAACCAAGTCTCGCGACTCAGTCAGCACGATTTTGCTATCGCACTAAACAATCTTATTTACTACAATATGTATTGCTTGTGAGTTACATTGTGTTTTCATGCGTTGGCCAAGTCAATTTATTTCATTTAAACATAAATGCTAATTACGTAATAACTTAAGACAGAAGGTCCCCTTAAGTAGGGACTGAATAAATCGACTGACTTGGTACTACATGGATCTCACAACTTTTTACGGTAGAAGAACTGAGTTGCGAGACTTGGAATTTTTACAAGTTTTGTTTTTGGTGGCATTATACTTACATAATTTATTTAATATTATTTATTTATTTATTTACACACTCACAATTATTACGTCTTTACAGTATAAAACCAAAACGATGTTATAAGTAATATTAGGATATTATTACTATAAGACCACGAAATCCAATCTGTTTTAAAAAATGTTTATCTTTCTCCGCTCTTACCCGCTTCCGCTAAAGGAACACCGACCGCAGCCTTAGTATTGCGAGCGAGCAAACGGGAGGGCAGACGAGAGAAAGAGAGAGACGTACTCATTTGGCAACTGTCACCGGCAGGACTCAATTATTTATGGTGTCAGTGGTCGGGATGCTAGCAAACATTCAGGTTTTCCGAGCTTTTTGTTTGTTTTCGACTTGGCTGTAAATAAAAGTAGGCGCTTGCCTTTTACTGAAATAGAGGTTTCATTTGTGTAAGCAGAAGCAGCTGAAAGAATAATATTCAAGACTGTTTGTAGAAAAGTTTTGAATCATATTTATGTTAGTTATGCATAATGTATGTTACCGATATAAAACTTACTACTTAAATTAAAATCTGTGAATTTTACAGTTTGTTACAGTTGATACGAGTACATAATCCCTAATCTAGATAGTAGTTGTTTGTTTGTTGTATGGTATACCTACCATAAAACGCCATTGAAGCATTAGTAATAATGACCTAATGAATAACAAGGCGCTGTACCTAATCAATGGTAAATTATTCGCAATCATTACCAATTAACAAGTATTTATGAATTTATAGGCTATGACCTAGCTTTTACACGTACTTTCTTGCTCAACATTTGAACTCGAAAGTTTTTGTTCTGCGAGGTTGACGCGTATTTGTATATTGCCAACAAACTAATATCTTTATCTTGAGAAAAAAATATAGATACCAAGTTCCAGAACGGTGGAACAACCCATTTGTCTTGGAATACAAAACATTTGGTATGAAGTTGATACCCATGGGACTACTGATCCCGGTCGCTTTTCGCAGTGACTGTGACCCACGCGTGCGGTGACCTACGCTGGTAATCCTAATATCACTCACATGGCAGTCCGTTTGGATAGATTTCGAATTCTTTGATAAAACGAAAGTGATAGTGTGCAATATTATTTCTGTATTTCTTTATTTAAAGTTTAAAATTATTTTAGTTACTTATTTTTTTGTCGGATCCAATTGATTGCGCTTTATTTTTTCGTTTCCATTAAAGCGTTTTAAATCTTTGTGGCTTTATTTTCTTTATGGCTTTTACTCTAAAAAACGATATTAAAATACCACGCGTTTTCTCTCCTAATCATTGACCCGAGGCGTTGCGAGCCCAAGCTGAGCCCTTCATAGTATGATGCACTGTATCCTTAGTGCAGTTAGTCACACAACTATAGCAAAATAGCGTCGCATGTACCTTCTTAAACCAACACTGAAACATTAAAACTGCACCTTGACTTATTTTTGTCGTAGTTATTGCATGTACTACAACTTTGGGAAACACATAGTTAACGATGAAAAAAACCAGTACCTATTTATTTACCCCGTACGAATATTTATATTCAAACAACGCAACTTTTTGTTTTTAAAATAACGCAACATTTCCCTCGACCCTGTAATTATGTTTGAATGTTTGTGTAATAAAATGAAATTCATAAAACGGGCGTTGCTTCTAATTGGGCATACGGTATATTAGTTTCCCAAGCGTGAGCGGCCAGTCGTGAGCTTGCAGTTAACAGGTTGTGTTTGTGTGTCGTGGCTAGCGGACGAGCCGTGCAGCATTTGCAGGAGTGTGCTGCAAACTATAGCAGTAAACGGGAGCGGAAACGCTTTATTGTGTGAAAAAATAGTAAAAATATTTAAATTTATAATAAAATTGTTGTGAAAATATAAACGACGACGTGCAGTAATCATTTGAATGCCAACACAACCAATCATTGACAGTCTTTTAAAGTTAGTAGCGTAAACGTATTTGAACGAATGCTAGTGATCATAGAAATTAACTTAGCTATTAAACCGTCAATGTCACGGACACTCACTTAACATCCTGGCGATGTTGAAAATTTCTTGCTTGTAACACAAATGGTTATTAAATATCTAATTTATTGACATTGAGAACATTTTGCAAAACAACAGGTACACGTCCATACCACAGACTCGGTAACTATACCTACGGTTCGTTGCCACTAGTACCATTAACAGTTCCATGATGGAACTACTGATGTTTTTTTTAATCACTAGTTCCATTTTATAAGAATCTAAAAATAATGGAACTAATGTTGAATTTTTTATCACTAGTTGCACATTATTGACACACACCGTCAACATGACATCCGATATTGATGCTGCTGAGCTCAACGATCAGTTGGTTCATGTATAGGTTGAAGAGTCGAGGCGAGCTAAGCCCCCCCTGCCTCACCCCGCACTCCATCCGATACACGTCCGAGTGCGAACCAACCCACTTCACACTATTCCACACAAAAACCCGCGTGTGGTGGCCCCATGGTGTGGTTCCCGTTTATGTTATTATTTTAGGCACTTGTGAAATTTTTGAAGGGTGTAAAAACACTACAGGTGAAAACACTTAGGTATTAAAACAATTTTATTCAATAAAATCAACAAATATTTATTTTTTGAAGTGAAAACTTCTTTAGCGGCGTTGAGCACTTTTTCTGTAATGGGTATAAAATCTTAAACTCGCGTCAGGGGACACGTGACCACGCGCGTCAGGACACGTGACCTGATCGAAAAAGCGTAAACAGCTATCCCCTCTCTACGGCGCGGCGAAAATTATGCCTGGGCCTACTGTTTCGTTTAGACAGCGCAGGGCGCTTGCGCGAATGATAATTGTAATAGTTTTAAAGTTAAATTTTTAACGTAATATAAATTGTCATGTTTGTGTACGATAGCGCAATAAATGAATATTGTATTCTACCACATAAATGATAGTAGGTACTTTTATACTGATAAAGCAATTGGTGCAAAATTATTCCCTAACCATTCCAAAATATCAAACATGCTCAACGTTAATAATCAAGTTTTCACTTCTGCCGGCACTCCCGGAGTGCAAATTTTTTTCATTTATGATTCGGATTCAGCAGGGATTTAAAATAATCATATTTGTAAATAAGGATGGAAAGTAAATTCCAGGATGCCGATATCTCATATAGGCTATCCTATATGATCCTATATCCTATATGTCTGGTCCAAACGCTATCGTTTGGACCAAATCCTTCTTGGGAGGCGATTTGTTTTCCATCCCCCTTTATCTTTGAAATTTTTATTCATTACGTACACATATACATATACATTTCTATTTAGCACGCGCTCAATGTATTTTATCTAAAAAATGGCCCACAGATATTTCGCCTTTTAATAATTGCATTTGGGCTTTAATGATGAAGTCATTTCTGTCTTGATCACTACATACTATCATAGAACAAATTAAAGTAAGAAAAAAGTAATATACTGTTGTTGCTGCATTGTTTTACCTGAGCTAATAACACACAACTTGGTTGTTGGCGCCGAAAATCCGGGCATCTTAAAACAACATTATATTTATACAATAGTAGTTGTTTAGCTATGTACCTACTCGTTTAGTCATCTGCACTTAGCTGCTAGATACACAACAGATATCGTACGTGTGAAAAAAATATGCAAATGTGAAGGAAATCATCTCAATATACATTGTTTAGACTGACTAGATTAGGAAACCTTGCAAGAACAGTTTTTGATGATATAGAAAAGTGACGTAAGAAATGCGCATAATAATTTAACTGATCGAAAAAAGTGGAGGTTCTATTTTCAAAGTATTTTTTAGCAGAGCTTAAAAGAGAACATTTTGCTACTTAGTGATTATGTCCGATAAGCTTTTCAAATATAGCGGACTAGCGGTACAATCTTTATCGCGGATATTGTTGCAGTCCACAGAATTAGGACGAGCACGCAAACGGGTATTTCTTATAAATATTATAAGTACCTACTTACAATTATATTATAAAAAAAGTATTTTTTGTTGTTGTTGTTGTTTGTTGTTATTTGTTATATTTTAAACGAAGCACCTGCCTAAATCCTGATCTTTATAAAAATCGTCCGTAGGCACATTAGTGCATAGCTTTTTAGTGTAGATACCTATCTACTTCCTTTTTAGATGGTGAGTCATCTCACCAAGGCTATAATGAATGTAGCACGCCGGCCGTGGCGCCTATCAATTGCGCCAACGTTGTGAGTTCTAACGTGAAGAACAAACACGGAGTCACGGTAGCAAAGCTGTGACTACCTGATGAAGTACATTGAAAAATGAAGGACTAGCTATTAAAATGAATCATTTCTATTTAAACGAAAGGATGGAGAGAATAATTTAAGCTTGGTTGTCAACCAAGAGACAAGAATTATATTATGAATCCTCCAATTTTCAGACCAATCGCGCGGATGTATCCTTTAAAGTTCTTGTTTCAATTAATAATGGTAACGGACGACAAACATTCTATTTTGTCTTGAGTGTGAAGTACGAAGCTAGTACATAAAGCGGTATATACCCTCCGCTCAATACATACGCGCGCACGCGTACACGCCCTGCCAGTGATGGCCTGGCGGTGTCGATGTGAGAGGCAATTCTTTTAAGTTTTTTTAAGGACAATTATGCCACCATTGCAACGAAATTAGTATTAAATAACAAGAATTAAATCAGTCATTAAATTTTTCCGACGATATTTTTTTGAATATGACAACTTTACTATGATCATAACTCAGAATAGGGTCAAAGAACCATTAGAAAATATTAATTGTACCTACATACAATCGAAACGGAAAATACTAATAATTATCAATTTAGATGATTGTGATGATGGTGTGGACATTGAAAATGACGAATTTCATTTCTAAGGTCGGGAAAAATTGCCTTCTTGCGGAAAGCTGCCTCGTAACAAAAGGAAATGTTTATTCGGTATCTGTTTTACGAGAATAAGCTCATTTAAAGAGAAAGCAAATGTGTCGTTGCTTAAATGAATTTTGATTGCAACGCAGGAAAAGAAAATAGGCTTTTTCAGTTCATGACCCACACATATTAATGGAATTAGTTACATTAGGATATCGGTACTTAATAATATTCTGTTCTCAACCTATTGAGAACCTACACATTCATGCGCTTGATGTGAGTACTTTTGTAGTTTACACACATACATTATAAAGCGGAATCATCGACACCATAATCATGATTAGGGTAATCCCTAGCCAAATAGCCCCACCCACGTCCGCGAGCTATGTAGCACTGTAAATATACGTATACAAATACTTATGATGCTTTCCAAATAGACGTTAACTCTTATGTTTATAGATACGAAAGATACGTTTTTATGCGTATTGTTCTAAAGTGATTGCATTTCCTGCGAAAAATTGTGCGGAATTTAAGGAAAAATTTTCGACTAGCTATCGACAAAACTCAATCTATGATAAAGCTTATCAAAATGTACACAGAAATTAAACACAGTCGGCGGACGATAAACTTGTAGTTTTAATGTGAAAAAATCTTGATTTGTCTACCTACCAGCTTCAGAATCAGATCCTAGAAATACTTATTATTTCCGAAGTATTTGCTGTCATTTTGTTAAGTTGGTGAATTAGTGGGTACCTAATCTAGCTGGAAAATCAATCACTCTGAATCCACTACAGGGGGGGGCTAATCCAATATTGAAAACAGTTTCCATTGAGTTTCTTGCTCATTTTTCTTTCTTTCCACGCAGAAATAGAAACTGAGAGAATAATTAAATAGTATATCCCACCAAAAACATTCTGTAAAAAACTAGCCAAGTCTCGATGGAGCTGCTTGTTTATCTCTAAAAAGTAATGAAATCTAGACAATGTCGTGCCAAGTCTAAGGTTCCTTACTGTGATTTCTTTATTATTATAGTTAATGTTGTGTGACTTGGCCGTTGTACATTCTTTATACGTTAGTGTGTACAAGTCAACTCAAGCCTACAATTGACTGGTTATTGAATCAACGTTTTCCTAGTGGCAATTTTCCATCGTCAATGGGTAGCGGTTCTGGCGACAGATTGGTGCAATGGTGTCATGGAGCACTTGGTTTTGTACCCTTCAACGGCCAAGTCACACAACATTAACTATAATAATAAAGAAATCACAGTAAGGAACCTTAGACTTGGCACGACATTGTCTAGATTTCATTACTTTTTAGAGATAAACAAGCAGCTCCATCGAGACTTGGCTAGTTTTTTACAGAATGTTTTTGGTGGGATTTCACTTCTTTTTGTAGAAACTTCATCCTAGTTTCTGCAAAAGAATATTGAAACGGTTTTGAAACATTCTAAAATATTCTAAATATTTACTTTCATCTTTAATTAAATTGTATATATTGTAAAGCATTGTCCTTCAGTTTCTCCTAATTGCCTTGCCCGGCCATGCTTCATGCACCCATTTTAATAATTTTTTTTTGCCTAGATACAGCTCTTCTTCTTCGTCTAAATAAATGGGTATCATAAAAAACTTAGCGGACATGTTGCCGGAACTGTGACTCCACTGACATGTGTGCATTAAGTCACTGCATGCCGCATAACTGTATTACTGATACGGGACGGTGTCGGAACTGTAACTTCACTGATATGTGTGAATTAACTTTAAGGCTGCTGCACAATTGTAACACCCGACGCCATTCTAGATGAAATATGGCCAATGAGTACAATTCACTGACGGGACGTGTTATAAGTTCGCCTTTATTCTTCCATAGATCCTCTATGAATGCGTTTACACCTGTCAGTGTCAGTGACGACACAGTGATGTCAGTGTCAGTGACGACACAGTGATGTCAGTGTCATTTACGCAGTTTTTCTGTATCCCTGACAACGTATATAAAGTGGGTCACAGACAAACGCGGAATGTTGTGGCGGCCGCGTCAGTTGCAAATTTTAACAACAGGCCGCGTGTACTGCTTTGTAAAATGACGCCAAATATGGAAATTGTGATAGAAATAGTTGAATATAAATAATAATTTAAATTTAATCCACACTTCTCTATTCGTAAGACTCGTAAGAGTAATAAATATGCGATGCTAATGATAATGTAGGTACCTCACTCTTCAAGTGTTTAATTAAACGGTTCTTTTTCCTACCTTTTTTCTCATCTTCTGAAAGGGCTAATGAGAATAATAAGACAACGTTACGGTTAGCCATATTGACTGACGTCCGATTGTAGCACAACCACCACAGCTTATGGCACTTAAGGCCGCTACTGTGAACACGGTGGTGTGTTTTTGCAGCGGTTGGAGCCGCGGCCTGCGGTTTGCCGCAACCGCACCGTCCGTCTGGAGGCCACTTTATGCAAAATTTCAGGATGCGCTTCAGCGGTTTTGGGCGTAAAAAATTATTAAGCAAACAATTTTCGTGCTCTTAGCTTGTTTACTTGAAACTGGTCTATCGACAGTCTAGACTCATAAAATGTATTAGATGCTTAAACTTAAAATTCGATCATGATTCGATAGACACGTGGCGCCATCTACTGTCATTAGGTAGGACGTTATTGTGATTTCCCTCAGGAACAGTACTTTTTTCGGGATTAAAGGTATCCTATGTTCATTCCTGTACACCTAGCAACATATATGCAAAATTTCAGGATGATCGGTTCAGTGGCTTAGGCGTAAAATGGTAACAAACAAACAAACAAACTTACTTTCGCATTTATAATATTAAGTTAGGAAGTTAGGATTAAAAGCAGAAGGGGAGGCATTCGCCCAGCAGTGGGACGCTATAGGCTAGATTAAATTAGAAGATGTGTCCACTACGCTGGATTTTTGCAATGACAGTCGATTTTTTTATGTACCAATCTAATACAGCTGAGACCAGCTGAGGGTTCTTCATCAGATACTTCAGACCTTCGATTTTTGACATCAAATGAAGCGGCCCACCAAGTTGAATATTTTTTGTAAAGGCGGTATGTCGATCTCTAATAGTTTGGTTGGGCTCTTGTGTTTTTTAATCAGGGTCACCAGGTACTCCAGATCTTCGATTATCCTAGTTTTTATAGTTTTCCCTTTATGTGGCCATTAAACCCTAACTCTGTACCAAATTTCAGCTCTCTGAGTTTATGGGAAGTACTAGTTCTATTTTGATGATCATGAGTGAGTGAGTGTCATAAATGCGAAACTTTGCTTTCGCTTAACTTCGGAACTAAATGACCTACAGACTTGAAATTTTGGATTTTAAGTATATGATTATAGCTTACTAGATGACGAAAATTTCTGCGTTCTGGTCTTATCCAGAGGTTCTCAAATAGGGGCCTGAAAATGCGGCGAAATGGTTCCAGTAAAGGATGGTACGGCAGTGTTTGCTTCGCGCTCGACTTTGGCGGGGGCACTGCCGTGCCCCCCGATATATCAAATTAATTTACTTCACTCACCCGTTAATTCTCATAGCTACGAAACAACTCTTCCGCTTTAGATCTTAACAAATAATTATAACTTGAATAAAGTTGAGCGCATTTGATTTACATTTATGAAAAGTTAATAATTCGTTGTGACGTGAAAGTCGACGGCTCGTAATCCGTCGGCTCTGAGCTGCGGGTAAATTGAATGAATCATTACGACGCGCCGCGCTTATATTAATGTTAGCCCTTCTTAGACACCCGGCGGCTGTGGAAAGTTTCGCAATTTGGTGCACAGAAAAATAAACTGTTTCATTTTAAAGAACGTTTCATGAAAACTTACTTTCTGAAATAAATATTTGGAACATCATCACATGTGCAAATTTTTCAAAAACTGCTGTGTGCAATTAATTTTGTAGGTACCATTAATTAGCTATGACTGACGAATCCATCAAAAATATTTGAAAATTCACTAAATAAAGTATGTACACTTAACTCTACCCCGAACCAAATAAAGACAGCTGCAGACTACCAGGGAATCATAACGACGAGAATCCCTCGGGAGGTTTAATTTAGTTCTTGTGTATCTGTGTGAAGCGCGAAGCGCGGTGGTGGCGCGCCCGAACAGAGAACTTAAATTAAGGTTGGTCCTACCGGTAGAAGCACTCTTTAGCTGTACGAATAAGAATGTAAATGTCCATTTCAATAAAGCTTTCAAAGCTTATTAAAAATCTTAAATTTACTTTTACTGACAGATAATATAAGATTAACTGAATCATTAATTACGGGTTTCACCAATAATAGCAAGACCGTAGGTAGTTAACGTAACAGTTGAAAACGGAACTACATTAATAATTTCCACAGATAAATATCAACTGCATGCAAAACTTAACAATATTAGCGATGCATAAACCGAGACACGTATTTAATTGAGCGCGGTAATCCGTATTAATAATAGAGCAGCTGGCGACCCCTGGCGTGATACTACAGATTTAAAAGTCAATATCCTGCCAGGGATTACGCCAGGGTACGCAGAAACAGGGGAACGAATAATGAGGTGTCGACCATAGTGCGAGAATGTGTTCATGAAGTCAATGGTGCTTGTTTATTTTACAAATCAGTTAGACAAAGTGTATCAATTTTATGGGAAAGATACAAGTATATTTAGTTAAACAAATAAGCATTATGATGCTTATTTATTAAAACGGTAATTACGCCTTCAAAAGTAAGTGTCAATCAACCAATCACTGAACCAGTCAATCAACAGACAACAGACATCAACTCAGCCTATCACAAGTCCACTGTTGGACAGAAGTCTTTCGCAAGCAACGCTACAATATATTCCACTTTCATAAACGTTTCAGTGTTTTGTCGTTTGTTCTGTCATACACGAAACTTCCAGCGTTCTACTCGAAAAGGGAAAGAACATGAAGAATAATAATACATAATATGGAATCCTCATTATTTATCTTCATTTATTTTTTGGTTTTAACAATTATTTACAGACAGCCCCATCCCAACAAACCATTACGAACTAAAGAAACAAATGATCGCTCATTTCTTATTACTTTTGAACCCACCTGGGAATGAACCGACTACACTGACCCTTACTTAACAGACCCCGGTGTTGCCAGCAAAATTAACTCGCCCGCTGATCCTCAATACAATTTTATTGCAAATGGCCCCAAATAATGCTAAATCACAGCTAAATCCCTATAATATGGGGTAGACCCGATTTTCGGGTCTATTTTTTCGGCAACATTATCTTTTATTGTGATAAGTGTTTATGTTATCGTAAATGTATTATGAATAATGTTATAACATTAATGAGTTTTGAATTTAAAGTCACATTTAATGGGTATAAAACAGTTTTGAAGTATGTTCTAAAGAATTATCTAAAAAAGTTTGTAGAGTGAACGAAAGGGAGTGAAATTAATGACAGGTTTGATTTTTATACCAAATTCAAAATCGGAGGAGGTTTTCATTTCACAAAAAAAATATTTTTAGGTTTCTATACCTCAAAGGAAATTCTGATCGATTATATGTTAGTATTTTAAAATATTTTTGTATAAATACCTGTTTCCAATCACTATGTTAATTAATGTAATTGGTGTTACCGTTTTAATAAACAATACACCATGGAGCCTTTATAAGATTACTTTTTGCTCATCTGTCATAAAAAAAACGATTTTTCTAAGATTTAGGGAACGTAGAAAGTTGCATTTTGGCACAATAGTAGATATTGATAACACATACACCGGAATAGAAAACGATACTTAGCTAAAGCTTACAATGCAGGTAATTTTTTTAGCTAGCTACTAGCGTAAGTTTCCTTCTTGTAGTTTTTGGTTATCGGACGATAAAACAAGCTACTAAAAAAAAAAAAAAAACACGACTGCAAAAATTGCACATATTTGTACTTTGTTTACTCGTCAATTTTTTTTTACGATGTTTTTATTTACAGTGTTATATATTTTTTAAATCTACTTGTCAAATTCTAGACGATAAACATAGACACGACCAGATTCATAAAAATAATAAATTGAGGCTGGTATTTATTTACTTTTTAAAGTGACCACACAGCTTTCCTTTTTATTTTTAACTAGCCTTGTTACTCGGAACGATGCAAGGGTTGTAACGATACCCCATACATCTAAATCGGTTCAGGCGTTTTAAAGTTATGGTGGAATAAAGAAACTCACATACACACATACATACATTATACACATAACACTCCTTTTTTTGGGGCAGTCGTGTAACTAGGGATTAACTCAATCCAATTAAAGCTATTGTAATATGTGCCGGTAACTACACCACCTGTCGATCGATACGTGTGTTCCAGATTACATTGTAGTAAACTAATGCCCATTTGTTGTGATTCATTGTGTGTAATGTCATAAAGTAATTTTGGTAATAAGTAGTTAGTAGGAATTCAAATTATTTGAAACAAAATAATACTTGAAAGGACACTGTGGCAGTGATATTTTACATTTCAAGTTTTAATTATCCTATTCTTATTCTATAGCTTTGAATATGATAACAAATACAGTGTCATAGTGAGAAGCTCAAGTAAACTGTACCTTATCATTACACTGGATTGAAAACTGGAAGGAATTAATAAAATACTTAACCTTAAAATAGCAAAAAATATATAAAGAAAAAGTGTTAATATGCGAAATAATAAAACATTACACGTCCTGGTAAGCTAAGCGTCGGGACTTGGACCCTAAGTTATTGGGTTAATAAATCTTAATGTAACGCGCCACGGCAGGCATGCTAATGCTTCCTAATGTTGCAGGGGCGGCCACACTTGCCCAATATATAATTATATTTTGTAAGGGGTAAATTTTGCATAATTATACTCCATATCGTAATAGACAGCGTAGATAAATTATTCCAGAAGACTACTAAATAACTTACAATCTTTGCCAAATAATAAAATATAATAGGATGCAATTGTGTTAGAAAGTATTAACAATAGTTAAAACCAAATAGATTAAAACTCCTTAGATGTACGACTGGCTTACGTTGGGTTGCCAGCCACAAGCACTCGCTTTTCTTTTTTAGTTCTTCTGCGTATAGCACCTATGGTGAACAAAGCTCTGTGAACCTATCTATACAATAAATACTATTCTTATTACAATCCTATCTCGTTTTACTCATAATCCATTAAATCGTATACCAAAATTTTTCAACATAGTAAGTAGTACATTAAGATACGAGTAAGCTAAGTTTGTCATTACAGTCTAAGCTGGATTGCAGCCTGAACCGAGAGCGAGGGCGTAATGGTAATGGTAAACCAATAGTGTAATGATAAAAAACTTGTGAGGAAAATTTAATAAAATATACGAGTACTTTTAAACTATTATTATTATAATATTATAAAGAAGTAAAGTTTCTGAGATTTTAGGGGGTAGGTAATTAATCTCTTGATCTACTAAACCCATTTTGAAAATTCTTTTACAAATAGAAAACCCGCGTTATTTGTGACTATATTATATTAACCCAAAAAATGAAAATGCTTACCGCCCAACAAAGTGGGCACGGGTGATCTTTTATAACTTTAGTATTTTAGGCAAAGATTTGTGAAAAATGGCGTGCGTATTTGATTATCCAAACCTAGCCTCCTTGATGACTGACGCAGCCACCAAAGAGCCTAATATTAATAACCTCCTCCTTTTTTTGAAGTCGGTTAAAAATAGAAACTGAACATCTTTGCATATACCTAAAACAAAAGATAATAAGACGAGATAAAATATATATCTAATGCAAAAGGACGCGTGCATAATACGCTGCATTATAAAACAAAAACCAATGCAATAAGAGCCATTTTACGAGCAAATGTGTTAAAACATGGTTTGCGCATCCATCGGCAACATTTATTAAAGCAAAATCGTATTCAGAAACTAAAAAAAAGTTTAATTCAAAAAAGCATCTGAATAATTAATGATAGAAAAAGATTTCCCATGTAACGTACCCGGCGACCATTTAACTGTCTAATTGTCGAGAATATCAAATGAGGGGCAACGCGTAACATTTATTTTTATCGATGTTGGTACCCGGTATAGTGTCACAACACTAGGGCCATGCATCTTTTTAATAATGTAGGGATTTGGTAAACAAAATGCGAAACAGTTGAGATAGCGTTATTTTTTTTTATTTGAGTTGGAATTGAAGCGAAATTCTATTTACGATATATTAAAATAAGCTCGACGGCCTCATTGGTCTAGTGGTCGCAAAACGCGACTCCTGAGCATGAGGTGTTTGGGTTCGATTCCCAGGTCGGGCAAAGTGTTATTGGGTTTTTCCATCAGAAATTTCTCAGTAGCAGCCTCGGAGTCTGAATTTGTGCCCAGTTGATAGCAATGGGCTCGCCCCCTATTATATTCCCATGTGTAACATTGAGGTACTTTTCGATATAAAAGAGTTTTTGCAAATGCTTGTCTTTTGCACAAATCGAAAAACGCTGTAAGAGTTGTCGATGTAGGATTGTTGACCCGATCTTGGAGGTTTTCATTATTTAAATACATTCTTTGTCCGTTTTCCAAATAACCTACAGCGGGGAAGCGTTAATGAATAAGAAATTGGAAAATTTTCCAAAGAGCTTCTGAAGAACTAATATAGCAACCATTTAGATATTTTTCTACTTCAACGTTAATATTTTGCCAAGAAAATGTGGCTCGATCAGAACCTTTATGAAAATGAATATATTTACATATAATTATATACTTAATAGCTTTGACCCATTGACAAAATTCTACGTTTATGTGTGCATTGGAACTTATCCTCACTCATTTCTGTACCTTTGGTACGAACAATCCCTGTGTTTTTGTGATCTGGAGATCTGCGCCTGTAGGGTTGGGTAACCGTCATCACCGGTTTGTTTTAGAAATAAAAGACCTAGGGTACTTTTTAGAACAAAGTGTTTTCTTTCATACATGGTGACGCTGGACTATGAAATCCGCAAGGACCATGTATCATGTTTTATATGCCGATATTATGAAGTATGGAATCTTGATGTTTGTCAAGTATTTCAGCTGATATTATGTCATCTATAGAATCCGGTTGTATTTTGTTTGCCAGCCATAATAAAATGTGGGCGTGAGGTACAACACATAAGCTTCAGAGGATACCCGCAGAGCATACCCCCAAGTATCTTGGGAAGACCATGGACACTCCCTCCAACCTTCCCATGGCCCTTCCAACTCTTGTCATACGGGCCGAAACGTGGGGCGGCTGCGGACATAGCTCCCTTGGCCATCTTATTTTTACCGTCCGCAGGCGCTTCTTGATTCCTTGCAAATTAAGCCATGTGTGACCTAGGCGCATTCTCCCCGATTGGGGCAGGAAACGAAACAAAACGAGCTTCGCCGCCAAGCAGACCGTTATTCAGACGCCTTTTGGTGACCTCTGCAATTGCTCCTTCTCATACTCTCCTCTCCATCGCGTTTTGGGCGGCATGCCAAATGTGTGGGAAATCCCCCAGCCTGTCAAAGTTCGCCGGTGAGTTCACGAGATCGCCGTAGTAGATCGGGCCGGGCTCCGCGCGGCTGATCCCATCCATCATCTCGCGCCTTGCCTCCTTATACAGGGGGCATACCCGCAGCACGTGGTGCAGGTCCTCCTCTTCCATACCACAATAGCACGCGCTCTCCTCGCACAGCTTCATCTCATGCAGTCTTCTTCTAAAGCATCCGTGCCCCACGAGAATCTGGGACAGCTGGAGGTCCGGCACGACCCAGTGAGCTTTAAGGCGAGCCGACACGTCCGGGAAGAACCGAAACAGCTATCTCCCTTTCTCCTCGTTCGTCCATCGCTTCTGCCATGTATCCACAGTCTCATCCCAGATCACCCGTTTGCCTATGGGTCATCGCGTCCACCTGCGACTCAGCCGCGGCCTGGCGCTCCTCATCGAACCGCCCAGCACGGATCACCTCCAGGTAGGCCGGGAGAACCCCGCCCACCACTCCCAACGCAGCCGTACTAGTAGACCGGTACGCCTTCGCGAGCAGAACCAGGCTCTGTCTCTGGCATCGAAGTAGCGCGCTGCGCACTACATGCAGCGATGCCCTATACCAACATGCGGCAGCATACGTTACCGTGGCAACGAAAGTGCCCCTATAGAGGATGCGCAGACCGGGATATCGAATGCCCCAGGAAGACGCCGAGACCCTCGACATCTTCCCAAAGCATTTGCCGCTCGCTCCCCTATCGACACCGCATGCTGCGCAAACGACAGATTTGCGTCGAGTACCACCCCCAGGACCGCCGTGGACGTGACACTCCTAACCGAGTTCCCGGCTAACCCGACAGTGGGGGCCCGCTGGAGTTTCCCCCTGATCGTCATCGTTGATGACTTCGCAGGGGAAAACCCCAGCCTGTTTCTGGCGCCCCATGCCTGTGATAGTGTCTTCCGCCGGATCGTCGTCCGGGCAAAGTGAGCGCAGAAGACCGTTCGCGGCCTCACCCACAGTGGCAGCATAGCCCTCCGCCGGCTGGGTACCGTTAATAACCCGGAAGGAGGCCTCAGTCTGCCACTGGCAGCCCGATATGCCAGCGGCTGTTCCTCCTGGTTGTGAACGATGAGCCCATGAGCAGCGATATGAATTTTACCCACGAAAGTTATTATGTAATTAGAATTTCTACATAGGACCGTGGCCTATCCATTACAAACATTAAAAAAAGTGCATAAATGCTTGAAATTATGACGTACATTTTATGTAATTTTACAGTGACATCAGCGCATATATAAAAACCACAACGTGTAATACTATCATAAAAATGTTCACCATTCTCTCGAAATCAGAATAGTCCGCCATGGCTCACCTACCGCTTTGTCTGCAGTATAATATTTTTATGGTAGTGCTAAAATGTCCGGCCGGAGGATTTCCGACCTCTCTTTGTTCTGATATAATAAAGTTAATAGTGTAAGATAGCGATACACTTCTGCATTTAAAAGGTTAATCGTTACGTTCCTATAAAGGTTTACTAGTTTCGTGTTTACCTACGTAAGAAACATCGAGTACTATTTGGATATTTGAGTGCAAATGCCTACTTAAGTCATAAAACTAATTCAAATAATGTTGTTTGTGATGGCTATTTAATTAATAACGCATTAAATACTGTTTCGGATTGACAAACAGTAAGTTTAGCACGAAGCGTCTGTAATGAGCAGAGGTTACGTTATGTAGGCTTGTTAGTTTGTCAATGGCTTCAGTTAATCAAAGGAAAGGCAATGTAGGTACGTAATATAGCTAGTATTTAATCACTGGTCGACCGCTGTAAAAAGACTGAGCAATTATGCCCACTCGTGAAGTCACCACCCACCCAATCTAGAACCGTATAGGACGCAATGCGCAATGGCTGGATTTCGCGACTTTTTACGCCCAAGGTTTATGCCCTGTATACCGTATGTATGCGTGCACATCTATGCAAGTTAATAACATGTTGCCATTCCGTGAACAAAGTTTTAGTTTCTGACGTTCAGAGTGGGCACAATCGATGAAAGGCTCGTCTCATTGTTCGGACGTGTAATCCTACATTTCCTCACGAACTACGACCGTGTCTGGCTGCATGCGCGTCTGTCATCTTCACCAGTATAGAACGGCGGAATCTAGTCAAAGTTAACGTAATTTGTCGTCACCCACATCACTCCTGCCTTTATTCCAATCGACGCAGTCGTCTTTCATTTTTGAGTTTGAGTAAAAGTAACGTATTCCATCTTTGTAACAGACTGAACCTTGTATCGTCCCGTATATAGACGTTCTGTTTGTTCGGTCGCTCGGATGCATATTTATATAATACAGTGCCGAGTGCGGCCGAAGTCGAGCAAATAGTCAGGGAACTCAACCAGTGTTTGCAATTGACCAGCCGGCACTGTAAATAGTTCATGTGTATCTACTGTATCACTATGTACGGTGAGCTGTCTACATAAATACCACTAGTTCTTTAAATCTTTAAAAATCGGTTTTTAGATTGCCAACCCCGCCCACTATATCCCACTTCTGCCAATCACAAAATAAGTAATTTTTACTAGCATTTTTTGTGGCTTGTAGTGACATTTATTCAATGAAAATATTAATTTATTTCATCATACCTAATGTGACCATTTTTATTTTTTATCAAAACGGGACATCGGTTGTTAACGTTTATTAATTTAGCCGATTCGTATATACCTACAATGAAAAGCCTCTTTCTACTGGTGCGTTTGTACCGGGCAGATATAAAAATAAATGTTTTCAATTAAGATACAAAAAGTTTTATGTTTGGTGTGAAAGTGTTTGAACACTTCCACCCATCTATTTTACGTCGCAACGTTCTGATTGTTCCATTCCTGTTCCTCCTCTTCCTGTTCCAGTTACTTTTTGCGATGTAGTTTGTGATCTGTGAAAATTCGTCAAATACCTATATTTCTGTATCTTTAGTACTGTCGAAATAACCCCTTTCAATCAATACATCCAATGATTTTTGGATGTCTTCCCATACGAGTTTTTTTTTAAATCTGCCCTATAAAATATCTCAAATTGTTTAACAACCCAGTCCATTGCCCCAGCTGAATTTTTTGCACGGTTTACGAAAACGGGACAATTTTGCGTCCCGAGGCTTCTTTCGGGGACACCGGGACAGAGAACCGAAAAACGGGACAGTCCCGTTCAAAACGGGACGTATGGTCACGTTAATCATACCCAACCTCGTGAGGTCGAAATACAATCTATTAACGAGATCCGGTTTCTGAGGTCTCAGGTACGTTATTATCAGTAGTAATACTTATTGATTTACCTTAGTGTGGTCGACAGCCAAGTTTGCTTTTGTTGCAAAAAAACTGAATGGTATTTAAACGAGAGAAGAGTTGCATTGAAATACTGAAATAAAACGTGGTTATGACAAAGAATTTAACACCAAAGACGATAATGACGAGATGAATTAAACGATAATTTTCTCTTTATCGAACAATTCTTTGATAAAATGCATGTGAATAGACAAAGAACTCGAAACAATGAAAGTTCATGCACAGTAGCCGGTTGTCTGGTATCGCCCGGACTGGCGCGCTGCGGCCACACGGACGCTGCGCGACGGACAGACAAACACATTTGTGTTCGTTTTGTGTGTTTCTCCGGGACCACTTCGCGCCACACTGCGACATTCTTCGTACGCGTTTTATTATTTATTTATTGTGCGTAGCAAAGCATCGACTTTTTTGTCGACGCTACCTTTTTTTAAACTCCGAGGTGTAAAGGTTAGTAATGTTTGTTTTGTACGTCGGCTATATTCATACATCACGATATTTTTGTTGAAATGCGTTATACGGGCTAAGTGTGTTAGGTGACTAGATGAATTACCAATTCTGAGTATTTCTCCAAGCAATCCAACGTCAACTTACGAAATGCCCTTAGCAAAGAAAGAATATAGTTAAAAGATGACCGACTACGGTATTGCGTATTTGTATTGCCTACATGTTTGATCATTCGAGTCCGATCTGGGGCCAGATTTGTTATCACTGCTAGAGTAAGACGATTCTCCACAAAATACATATTATTTTGACCCTACTAAAACGTACTTACCAATCTATCCGTAGGATTGAATCTTTTTACGATTGCTTCTTTGTAATCATGGTTTTAGATCGCTTTCTTGTGTACATACTGGTGTGCATACAGCTGTAGAATTAATAATTAATTCTAAATAATTTTACCTTTTGTGTTAGTTAACTTGAGCCTCGGGCTGAGCAAAGATTTTAACCCAACCGGAACATTGCCTTGTAACCGTTATAGGGCAAATAAGGTCTATTTATAATAAAGATAAAAATATTATATTTATTTAATAAAAAAAAATTAAGATCCAGATCTTAGTAACCCCCACTGGTGAAGATATAAGTAGATTAAATGTACACAATGTAACTACCACAACAGTTGATTATCATAATCCAAATATCTCTAGAAAGTCCAACTTGAAAAATGTTGAAACTTCCTTAACCAATTAAAAGTCTAACGAAAACAACGCTACCATTAAATATAGACCGTCATCAATATTTATGAGAGGATCCAATCAATGAATGGAGCTTCATTCAGTAGCAACCCAACACATAGTCGATAACAGTTACAATGAATAACATAGCACTAAACTTGAATAACTGTGACGATAAACAGGCAATTTTCACGGATTACAACTGGCTTCTTGGTGACGAACACACAGATGAGAAAATAACGAGCAAGTCGAATAACCATCTGAATATGAAGTCACAGTCACATATTTGAATGTGTATTTAAACCAGAAAGTCATTTTTAAAATAAAAGGCACGAATGAAACGTCGAATGAGTTATCGTGTGTAGGTACTTATAATTAATGATCAATATTCATTTGCTTCCACAAGTAAATTGTTATATTGATTATTAAACCGGTATCAAATTGGGAAGATGGTTACCTAGTTATCGCGTTAAAAGTAGCTTTTCTGAGTCGCTGATACACCAGCAAGCTACATAGCGGTCTTATAAAGTTTACTGGTGTATCATTGCACGACAAGCCAAGGAAATTGACTCACGGCTTATCAGCGTTTTTTTTTAAACTCAGCCCGGCGCGTCACTCACTATAAAAACAATAGAACAGCAGTATAGATTCGCAGTTGTACCAGTGTCTTAAGTAAGTACCTACTTTTAGGAGGGCTTTGATATTCTGAATAGACATGCAACAACCAAATATAAGAAAACAACAATAAAAACTTAACCTAACTCTAAAACTTACATAAACAAATGCGGACAAAATCCGCCGCATTTGCTTCAACTGCAACAAAAGTTTAACCAAAGCTCGAGGTCCCAATAGACCGTGTGTCGCCGGTGTTAACGAAATACAAATATTAGTCAACACACGACACAAATTAAGACTAATGTCTAATGTAAAGCATAGTTTAACTTGAAACTAAGTGCTTGTACAAAGTAACAGTGGCTGATTACCTGCAGTTAGTTTTTAATGTTAATCTGTACAATAGTCGAAAAGTTTTATATGCGAAACATGTAAATTGCTACTAAAAAATCCTAATAGTATCGGATCAGTCTATAATAACATCTATAGGGGTAATAGTGCTAGCAACGACGTGGACGGCTTTTTCTATCCGACTACGAAAAAGAATGCTAATGAATTTTAAGCCTATGTCTTGTACTAAAAATATAATTATTGGCCAAAATTGAGCATTACAAGAAAAACTAATTCTAAAATGGAAAAAAGTGGAGCATTAAATATTGACACAGATTCTGAGCCCTCAACTAAAAAGATAAAAAAGGTGACATTAGCCATTTACGACGTCATTTAGTAACGGCCAGAAAACCACTGCTACCGCATAGCAGGCAGGCAGTTCTCAATAAAAAGTTAATATACGAACTTAAACCCATAAAACTCCAATACGCGAGCTTATTCGACTATGAAGTTTTTACAAAAGCGTTTGAGATCCTCGACCACCCATTCAAATAGCCTAAAAAGAGCATAACTTAAAACTTAAATTTTTATTCGTGAAACTCGAAGGTTGAATCCAGGTAGAAGGTACCGTGAAATGTATCAGTGTAGTGCAACTTTTGAACTGGACGTGCGAAGAGGGAGTCTCACAAGGTGAACGTTTGGGACCAATTCGTTTTATATTGTTTATTTTCAGCGGATGTTGGTAAAGGTATAACGGTATTAGCGATTTAATTTATTTGCCATTTTAAATCACCTGTTGATAGTTATCTATGTTTGTAATAAGCAATAATAAACTATTTTTCTATAGAAAACTCTTATTTTAGTGACCTAATTCCATTCATACATCATGTCATAATGATTTTTTTTAAATACATTTTGAGCTTTATCATATATCCTCCCTAAAATCTCACTTTCTAGTGGTAGTGCATTGTTGTATGAATCACTGACCTGAACTCTACTCTCGGTGAGGCCGATCCTCATGGCAATTTCCTCGCGCATGAAGATGTCGGGGTAGTGCGTTTTAGAGAAACATCTCTCCAACTCGTTCAGTTGTGCCGGTGTAAACCTTAACATGAACAAAATAACAATTATGGCTAAAAGCTGACTTTTCAATCGTCTGATTACTTTGGTTTAAGGAATAAATGTGATAGTTCGACAGATTTTTTATAGACAATAAGAAAAACCGCCGTATTTATGTTACAAATAAAAGTAACCTCTTTGCGTGAAGGATTTTCTCGGTCATCATTTTAGGGTCAAACTCTATTAGCCTGTTCCTCAACCACCAACCATGTGTATTTAAACCAATCTATAAGGGTATTTTTTCCCTACCTCGTTCGATGTCTCTTCTGTTTTGCAGGCTTATCGCTGTCGGAGGCTGATGACGACATGCTAACTGGCACGGTGGCCATGTGCCCTCCACTGTGTTGTTGGTGGATGCCACCTGTACAAAATATTAGTGCATGATGCTTCCGAATTGAAAGATTCGATTCAGATATATCTCCCAATCTAGTAAGTACAAGTAAAGACCATAAGCATATACGCCTCTTTGTAATCCACTTCGTTTCACGCAGGCGAAGTCGCATGCAAAAGTAAGTGGTTTTATAACTCATTGTTTTCACTGTTTTCGAGTTGCCGTGTATGTCGGATGATAATATTTTCACGGAATTAGGAGCCTTATCTTGGTACTTATGTTTGACATGGTTATGAATCGAGTCTCTGACAAAATTCTGCGACTTTGCTAGTAATTAAGATCCAAGATGATCTGACTAACCGTAACCGAGGCTAATGTAAATTGAGACAGCGTTTTAATATACCTACCTTGTAAGTGTTCGGTGCGTATATTGTGCGCGATATGCAGACGTGGCCCGAGCGCATGGTGCGACCGGTCGATACTCGGTTTGATCTCGTGCGGCTTGCTGTCCTCGGAGCACGACTCTTTGTGACCTGAAAAATACGAGCTTGTAAGTAAAAAAAATCCTCTGGCCGCACACGTGACCCAAACTACGAAACCAGTGTCCTACAAAGAATATTTTTTCTTTCTACGTAACCACTAGTAACCAGTTCAGACTAAAATTTATTTATTCTGAAACAAACTTTCAGTATTACAAACTTGCAACATTTTTTTTGGAATAATAATTATATTATTATTTTTTGGAATAATAATAATACATTACGATACTAGTGAGATAAGTTTGGCATTGGGGTCGAGGCTGATTTGAGCTGACATCGGAATGATGAAACGCTCACGCATTTCATACGACGTTTTTCAACACACTATTGAGGATTTAAAATTGTTATAAATTCATTGATATAAAAATAAAATTGCAAATTAATTTGACATGAGTGACATGACATTCACGCAATAATATATCTTTTCTGCCAAGACGTGATTACAAGTGACTTTTACAAGCGGTCAGTAAGCATACTGGAATATGGTTGAGTTGTAATATATCCTGAAAGACGTGTGTAAAACAGCTTCTTATGCGCCTTCTATTTTTGAGTCCACGTCGTGTTTGATAATATTTACACGACTGCCCAAAAAAAGGAGTGTTATGTGTTCAGGGTTAATGTATGTATGTATGTATGTATGTATGTGAGTTTCTTTATTCCACCATAACTTTTAAACGCCTGAACCGATTTAGATGTATGGGGTATCGTTACAATCCTTGCATCGTTCCGAGTAACATAGGCTAGTTAAAAATAAAAAGAAACCGGTGTGGTCACTTTAAAACGTAAATTAATACCAGCCTCAATTTATTTTTTTAATGAATCTGGTCGTGTCCATGTTTATCGTCTAGAATTTGACAAGTAGATTTAAAAAATATATAACACTGTTAATAAAAAACGTCGTAAAAAAAACTGACGAGAAAACAAAGTACAAATATGTGCAATTCTCGCAGTCGTGTTTTTTAATTTTTTAATTATAGTAGCTTGTTTCACACCTACTTCAAAACGTTCAAAGTACGAGATAAGGTTTAATATTTTACAGTTATAATATTACATAACAACTGAATTTTCTTAATAAATGTATATATTTTTTCCTAAGCACATGCATTCAGCATTGACAATGCTAACTTCTGCTCTCTTCTTCTTGGAGCGCCAAATCGACCACCGATCTAACATAAAATAGACGTACAGACGGACTTCTATCAATGATTAGAAGTCCGTCTGTACTGGAAATAATTTTTTATACTGTTTTTTCAGGCTCGCCTATACATAAGTATTATTGAAATACGCAGTTTTATCAAGCCTACAATTTTATTGACTGGTTATTGAATCAACGTTTTCGAAGTGGCAATTTTCCATCGTCAATGGGTAGCGGTTCTGGCGATAGATTGGTGCAATGGTGTCATGGAGCACCTGGTTTTGTACCCTTGTGTACCCTTCAACGGCCAAGTTACACAACATTAACTATAATAATAAAGAAATCGCAGTAAGGAACCTAGACTTGGTACGACTTTGTCTAGATTTCATTACTTTTTCGAGATAAACAAGCAGCTCCATTGAGACTCGGCTAGATTTTTACAGAATGTTTTTGGTGGGATTTCACTTCTTTTTGTAGAAACGTGGGCATATTGATTTATTTTATTAGATTTTCTTATTTGTCCCAGTTTTTTTCTTTTTAGGAGTATTTTTTTTATTATTACAAATCTTTCTTTTTTTCTGGTTCTGATTCTTGTACAGTAGTAACAGTTTTTCGTATTGCCCATTCGCGTTCATTATTTATTCTTTTAGACGGTTTAGACGGTTTAATTTCTAAAAGATCGGCGCGGTATTTACGCCTAAGCCGGTTGTATACGGTGGTGGCTGAAGCTTGAGCTTTTATACTCTTGACTTGTCAACATTTATTAGGTGCACCCCATGAACATTGGTTACTCGTGAAAGCGTCACGTAGGCTTTGGCCACAAGAGAATATGGAGGTGCCAATGTCCATGAGGGCATTTTTTTAGACTTAGATCTTGGCTCTTGTGAATTGTTAGGGCATACGCCACACAGATTGGGAATTGTTCTCTGTACACGTATGTCCGGGGTATGATCTCAAATTTTGACTTAATAGACAATAATTCGTGAATCAAATTATTAGCGAATTTTACTACCAATTGTTTAGGCTTTGTTTGGTCTTCCGGGTCCCACCTCACTTTTTGTACAACGCCTATCGACCCATTTACTAAACCTAAACTAACATCAATGTTTCTCCTAAGCATTACTTTAGCTCCCTCTTTAATGATTATAGTTTCTTCCAGTCCAGCAGTCATCGACGCACCATCTTCATATAATCGTTTGACTATTTCTTCTTGTAAACTTGTGAGTATAAGTATAAAAGCTAGTCTATTCTTATCCAGGGTTTTCCTTTAATTTTATTTATATGCGTATTAAAAGCAGAAGTGGAGGCATTCGCCCAGCAGTGGGACGCTATAGGCAAGATTAAATTAGAAGATGTGTCCCACTATGCTGGATTTTTGCAATGACAGTCGATTTTTTTATGTACCAATAGTAGAAGGGGGCATTACCATATCTCTAATACAGCTGAGACCAGCTGAGGGTTCTTCATCAGATACTTCAGACCTTCGATTTTTGACATCAAATGAAGCGGCCCACCAAGTTGAATATTTTTTGTAGAGGCGGTATGTCGATCTCTAATAGTTTAGTTGGGCTCTTGTGTTTTCTAATCAGGGTCACCAGGTACTCCAGATCTTCGATTATCCTAGTTTTTATAGTTTTCCCTTTATGTGGCCATTAAACCCTAACTCTGTACCAAATTTCACCTCTCTGAGTTTATGGGAAGTATTAGTTCTATTCTGATGATCATGAGTGAGTGAGTGTCATAAATGCGAAACTTTGCTTTCGCTTAACTTCGGAACTAAATGACCTACAGACTTGAAATTTTGGATTTTAAGTATATGATTATAGCTAAGAATATGAATAAGAATTGTTTATTTGCATAACATTCATTACAGTTTAAGTGAAGCCCTGACTCCCGAGCTAGATATGTAATATCTGTATTTCAGGAGTCAGCTAACTGCAGTATAGCTTACTGGATGACGAAAAGGAGACTGGCGGTTATAGGCCTGAACTCCTACAGAAATGAAACTTATACGAAAAAAAAGTAGATTTTTACGTTTAACTATTTTCTTCAATACTATTTTCAGATAACTTGTCTAAGAGGAGAAAAATAAGTTGTAATATAGCGAGTACAATTTGAAAAATTGATTGTTGCGATTTTTCAAATTATGATTGCGATTGAAAATGAGATTGGTTCCTTTATCACATATATCCCAAAGTAGGTCTTGGCCTGGGTAATGAGGTATTCTTTTAGGGATTTATAATGTAATTCACAGGTTTTGTAATTAATTATTCACTTAATATCTGTAATCGATTATTTACATTGCCATACTAAAAAATAGAAAATAGTTTTTAGGTTGGCAACAAATTGTCACTTGTTACCTGTAGATCACTATTTTATGTCAATATCTGACATTGACATTGACACACAATAGTGAATTAACATTAAACTCTGCAATATTGATTTTCGTCCTTAACATAACCTTATGTCAATGTCAAAAGTTAAAGTCTTATATCTACTTTCAGACAAGTTTTTAGAAAAAGTGGCAACCATACATGGTTTTCTAATTAATAATGCTATCAGGAAGCATTGAACTTATCCGTGTAGGTGACCAGGCCGAACGCTCCTAAGAAACCCGCCAGTCTCCTTTCTGCGTTCTGGTCTTATCCAGAGGTTCTCAAATAGGGGCCTGAAAATGCGGCGAAATGGTTCCAATAAAGGATGGTACGGCAGTGTTTGCTTCGCGCAGGACTTGGCGGGGGCACTGCCGTGCCCCCCGATTCAATAGCTTGTATTGCCACCCCTTGCTTTTATTGCGTTTACCATCCTGTTTTCATCGATCTTATAATTTTTTTATGAACTCATGAAGTGTTCCACCACATTCCTGTTGTTTAGCCACTTTTGGTCCTAGATAGTTTCTGCGGGCTGAATCCTGGTTCTGACTCTTGTCTCATCCTATAGGTGTTCAATAAGATTAAGGTCAAGAATCTTGCTAGCCACTATTACAGCGATTCCGACCTTGCGCAGGTGTTGAAAATACGGTTGCGGGTGTATGTGGATGGATATAGTCCTACATGAGCATGAAATCTTCGCCTAACAAACGAGCATATGTCATAATATGCTCATATATGAGATACATAGCTGCGTAAATCGCTTTCTCTCTCTTCGGTTCACTTGTGCGTCTGCCGTTTCTACGAATTTTACCGGTTGTTCGTGATCTCTAATATCAAGTTTTCGTCTGTACTCGTGGTGTTAATTCTGTTGCACCAAGATATACTGCAAGTCTTCAGCAAATAATACTTCTTGTCCTACCCTAAAATTTACATAAACAGTTTTGAAGTTTCATTATTTTAAGGAATAGTAGGACCACACAAACAAAAACTTAATACTCGCATATTCGAAAACGCTTGCGTTTCCTAATATTAGACTCGGCACACTTTATGTCAACAAATGGCCGAAATGGTTATTTCTGATTTTTAAACGAATTTTTTGAAACACTTGTTTGAATTTAATATCAATTTCAAGCAATATTTTAGTTTTCAAGCTCTATGTCTAATGTTGGTGCTATGATATATTTTTGGTGTTGGTGTATAAAAGCATTATTTGGTGGGAAGTATTGTTTAAGAACCCCGTAAAACCTGTGACTAATAGATTTAAAGCGAAGTACTTTTTTCGATTTATTGAGCCAATATTTAATCTTTTTAAGACCTGAAACTAAACCCAAAAATATTTACATAAAAATCTTATTGTTAAAAAAGCTTTTTTACAAAAAAAGATAAAAAACTACAAAAGCTACAAAATAAAAATAACTTTAGTTTTGGAAGTCGGTGGCAATACTTACCTACATAACAAAGCCGCCGACTTCCAAAACTAAAGTTATTTTTATTTTGTAGTTTTTGAAGGCGGTTATCTTTTTTTTGTGTAAAAAGCTTTTTATTTTTACCTTTTTAGTGCTTGTGTATTAATGTTTGAAATCATTACAAAAAGCCCTTTCATACAATACCTCACACGATATATTTAATTTTGGAAACTGGTCGGAGGGGGGTTGACGTTTCCTTCAGTCAGTCATCGACTACACGTATAAACAAAGCAATTTCACTTGTTACGATATTGCTGCTGTGATTATGTGAGGAGTTCCATTCCATATCTCAGAAGTTCATCATCAGATATTGAAATGGTGACAATGGGACCACACGGGAAGCACCAGCTTTCAAATAAAAAAAGAATCATGAAAATCGGTTAACCCAGTCGCAAGTTAGGAGCTAACAACATTAAAAAAAATACAGTCGAATTGATAACCTCCTCCTTTTTTGAAGTCGGTTAATAAAAGTTGGTATGCTAACAATAAATTCATCTTTCTTCTACATTCCCAATATTCATTTTTATTGTGTGTGTAATATTTAACTTTTAATTATAATTTCTCCCGACCACCTGAGTTTAGCCAAGTAGGCAGGATATATTATAGTGCACAATTGTATGTGTCAACAGATGCACTCCATCTTCCCTCACTCTCATAGGCCGATGCAACGGCAATCCGAGACAACCGGGAAGAGATCAGACCCAGGGCCAATGGCTTTACGGGTTTGCCGAGGCACAGGGGTAACATACCACTAAACTCCAAGCTGCTACTGATAAATTCCTTATGAAAACTTCCAATAACATTCACCCAACCTGGAAATCGAACCCAAAACCAGTCACATTTGGATCCATGAGACAAACGTGGTAGTTATATTACGTGTTATAGAGTGGACTAGTCAGCAGGTGCAGTCATAATAGGTGCAAGTTAGCTGCCTGTATACCAATTCGAATGGATAAGGCTGGCTTAAGAGCGTGGAGTATACAAAAAGAGTTCTATACAGCAAACAGCAGAATGTAGGTGAAGTCACGCTGAGGACGATAAAAATGATGATTATACCCAATAGCTTCTACGACGGTAGGTACTTCGACTAAATAAATCAAAATTCGATAAACAATGTAATCCGTTCTCTCTAGCTATTTAAAATTTCTCCGACGATACAAAAATGAAACTACGCCGTTTAATAAATCCAATTTAGACGAAGAACAAAGTGTTAATGCGTGAAATTGGCAAAGTTCGGTCGTCTGCTCCTCCCAACGACTTTGCGATACCCGGCATTTTCTATTTGCCAAGAAATTGCGAATTTTCAAGCACAAAACTTGCGTTTCAAGTTGTAATAGGATATGAAATGGTATCGTTTATAGCCGTAATGCCAGACCGCGACGTTTTACAAGATGAGATTTAGAATATTATTGTATATGTATAGGTCTGTAATAGGTAAAATAGACTCATGACATGTGCAGGAACATACCTGTCCATCTGCATTTGCAAAAATTTTAGAAAAATGATGCACACTTTGACGGAATTAATATCATTATTTTCGGGAATTTAATGAAATTGCCACCTTGGCTAAATTTGGCGAGGGATCTTATTACTTTCTACTGGTTTATAAGTTGTTGTTGTTAATGAAAAGACTGTGTTCCTCGCCGTTTCTATCAGTTCTAATACTATACAGCAATTAAGTATCTATCATAGATGGCGTAGAGTACCGTTTATAGGGGTTTTCTATGATTGACAAATTTTCACAACAACTGAATAAGTAGATGCTCATAATAACACTTCTACATCAGAGTTCGTTTCCTAACTCTCTGCTGAAAATGTTATTATGATCTCACACAAAAGTTAAAACAGTGAATACCGGTGCCCAAACATACGGTCAATATGCCTGTTATAAGTGCAGCTACAATGATCCCGGTAAGACGACCGAAAAAGTATGTAAGTCAGAAATTGATATACGATCATAATTAATGTTGAGGCGGAACATAAATGTTAACAATGGACTTAACTGTCGTCAATGGCACTATGGGAGTAATTGATAAAAACGAATGGTCTGCTCTAAGTAGAAAACACTTTGAAATTGGAGAACTTCCTCAGGTTATAGTCCCTGAGGAAATTCTCCAATTTTAAACTGTTTTCTTGCTTAACTTACTTGAGTCATCAAACTCCAGGTCTATGAGTTTGATGACTCAAGTATAACAGGTACCCAACCATTTCGGTGATGACGCCCGCATGGAGCCTTCGAAGTCTGAGTTTGACGTTTTAAGTGTTAAAGGCAAGGTCAAGGTGCATTGTGTCCTTTCAACTTATACTAGACTGTGCCAGTACAGAAAATTTAGCGTATGTAGCTCTAAGCACAGTCAAATATATTTTTTAACCGACGAAAAAACGGAGGGGGTTCTCAAGTCGACACGTATATAATTATATTTTTTTTATGTATAAAATTTTATACCACCGATCATGTGGTTTTTTTACGGAGTAGTCCGATTTTGATAACTCTTTTTTTATTGGAAGGGTAGGTATATCCCGAAGTTGGTCCTATATAAATATTGTGATGATCTGATCATGAACTTCGAAGATATGGAACGGAACTCCTCGTAGGATCATAGCAGAACTGTCATAACAATTAAAATTAAATATATCGTGTGAGGTATTGTTTGAAAAGGCTTTTTGTGAGGATTCCAAATGTTAACGACAAGCAATAAAAACTGAAAAAGAATTTTTACAAAAAGGACAACCACCTTAAAAAAATTACTTTAGTTTTGGAAGTCGGTGGCAGTACCTACATAATAAAAAAATTAATGGTAAAAAGAAACTTTTTAAATCAAGCTTTTTTAGTGTAATGTTACTAACTTTATCGTTTTTTACTCTTCAAGCCCTCTCATTTGATACCCATATCAAGGGGATTGAGAAAAAATATGTAATCCGCCATCTTGGAGCGGCGGCCATATTGAAATTCTTACAATATTGAGTATTGGACATTGTATTGTCACCAAAAGTAAAGGTGTATGCAAAATTTCAGCTCAATCGGATACCAATAAATGGTCTAAAAATGGTTTGCCAATTTTGAAAGGACAACTTACATACGAACAGTGCAAGCTAAATAAAAGCTTGTAAAAAGAAACAAAATCAAAGCCGCCTTTTTGTAAAAATTTTTTTTTTTAATGCTATGTTGTCTCCACTAGAGTCAACAAAAGGTAATAAAATTCCTGGTTGGCCAGATAAAGAAAATTGGTTTCAGTTTTGTCTAACAGTCCGTTAATGCCAGCACTCTGAACAAACCATTTTCTAGAAATGTTATTAAAAAAAAAGGATTGATACAAGGATTCACAGGCAATTCTATGTACCTAAGTAATACTTACAAAACGCTACATATTTGTCAGTTATTGCAAAGGAGCGATGTTTCTTGGCTCTTGCCTCATAAATTGTAACTAAAAAAACATGGCTTCGTTAACTTCCATATCTTTGAATTGAATGTTGTACAATACCTGTCTTCGATAGGTACGTCTTATTCCAATTAGTATAAGGACACCTCTTACGTAAAAATCTGTTTTAGCTTTACTGGGCGGCCTAGACAAGGAAATGCTAAAACAGGCTTAAACATGACTGGACTTTTACTGATGTAATTAATGTCTTGCATGCTCTTGTATGTTTACACAAATAAATAAATCTTATCTTATCTCAAACAAAACTTTTGGAAGCCTCTTATTGGGCTATCAAAACCACCCCCATGTTACATTCTACGATTTTTTGTGGTTTAGGAGCTAGACAATTTTTAATATTTTTTTGGGATATTCTTCCTTGTAAGGATTTTGTTGATTTTCTTTTTTTGTGTCGCAGTTTTTGGAAATATTTTTATTTATAATTTAAATATTTCTGACAGTTTGATCTGATCTGATTAATTCTGAAAGTATGATCTTCGATTGTAAAAACAACTGTCTGTCTTACCCAAAATTACCAAAACTTAGTTCAAAGGGAAAAATGTTGTTTTGTATTTTTTGCAGATTTTCGGCCCTTAAAGAAAAATCACTATAAGGGTCTACCACAAAAATCGTAGAACATATACATGGGGGTGGTTTGGATAGCCCAAGAAGAGTGGATTCTAAAATTTTCGATTTGACGTCCTTATCTGGGTCACCCTGTATGCAGAGCGTGGCCAATAAATACACATACATACCTACTATATTTACTAGAAAATTATTACACTCTTTCTAAGAAGTAGAGTGAGTAGGGGAGAAGAAGTATAACTTGTACGATATATATCTATAATATGTATGTATTTATAAATTATATAAGTATGTATATCAGTTGTCTGGTTACCATAACACAAGCTCTGCTTAGCTTGGGATCAGATGGCCGTGTGTGAGTTGTCCCAAGATATTTTATTTATTTATTTATATGTACTTGTATATATTACACAGAAAAGGGAGAGACCAGTAATTATCAAACATTTTCAGGCTTCTGACATTGACATTGGCACATCTACCAAGCTCGTGGATTAATAATAAACGAGTTCAGTTCGCATGGGGGTCGATGGATATTACAAAATATATGTACATCAATAGAAAACTTGGCCGTGGCGACGTTACTTGACCCCGTGTTCAGGCGTACCTTATCTTTTAATTATCTTATTCGTGGAACCCACGAAGAGATTTTCCAAACCTAACGTAATTTTCCTCAGACTCTAAAATGCGTGCAAATGTTCTTTATGTTACCATTTAAATAAATCCAATATTACAACAACAACAACAGTTATTAAAATCCTATGTTTCTGTTAATCAATATAGTATACTAGCTGACCCGCCGCGACTTCGTTCGCGTGGTATCCTACCCCTATCCTACCGATACCCCTACCTCTACCCTACCCTACCCCTACCCTACCCCTACCTTACCCCTACCCTACCCCTACCCTACCCTACCCTACCCTACCCTACCCCTACCCTACCCCTACCCTACCCTACCCTACCCTACCCTACCACTACCCTATCCCTACCTTACCCCTAACCTACCCCTACCCTTGAGACCGACATATCCGAGTTTTTTTTTTTTTTTCCCGTAAGAACCTTCTCCTGACAATAACAAACACAACAAAAAAAGAATTAGTGAAATCGGTCCAGCCATTCACGCGTGATGCCGTGACCAAGGAAAACGGGTTTCATTTTTATATATATTATATAGATTAAAGGAAGTTTGAGAGTAGCACTGGTGACAGTAAAGTTGAGGGACGCATGTGATTAAAAGCGTTTTGAACATAAAATCAGATGAATCAAGAGAGAAAAGATGAATGGATTGTGTGAAAAATGATACCTATATAATTTACTGTTACAAAAGTTTTTTTAAAAGAACAAGCTTTTATTAAAAATTATTGCAATTTTGAGTATTGGACATTGTATTGTCATCAGAACTAAAGGTGTATGCAAAATTTCAGCTCAATCGGATAACAACAAATGGTCGAAAAATGGTTTGCAAAATTTGAAAGGACAACTTATTTACATACATACTTACTTACATACGAACAGTGCAAGCTAAATAAAAGCTTGTAAAAAGAATAGGTACGCATGAAGCATGACGATTGACAGAACGTAATGGAAGAAGAAAACGTGTTTCGCCGACCCCAAGTACCGTGGAATAAGCGCAGGAAGATGGTGAGGTTTCTTTTTATCAATAACCAGCAATCCGCTCAACCTAGACTACAAATGTAGAAGAGTAGGGGATGTCTAATGAATTTCAATATTTTGTATATCTACAATATATTTTATTTGAAAACATATTGATTATTTAACCTCCTCGTTCCCTGATCTCGATAAACAAATACACTAAGTAAGTTTTTATTTCAACGACAATTTATTTGTCGGACCCTGAGATTTTTTGTTGATGAACACAAATACAATTTAACAGGATTATTATTGTCGGATCTATAAAGTTTCGTCTTGCAAATCAACGTAAAAATAGTCGCTTGAACAGTCATAATTATGGAGAACGGGGTCTACTTACACATTTATTTGCAGAAAGTAATTTAAAGCATGCCACAGCTAGTGAGCACTTCATAAATTATCGAATAACTGGTTCAAAAAGACACTTTACGAAGCTGAAACTTATGTGTTGTGCGTTTTTTGATGAAAACAAATTGTAATTGTTTTAAATACTGTTACTGTAAATACCTCTAGAGTCTTTTCCTGTTGAATGCACCAGTAATCACAATGTTTTTCCGTACGTAATATTGCTCGTTACCACGAACAGTGATTTTTTCACATCAAAAATAAAACACATCAAAATCGTT
The DNA here is from genome assembly GCA_949316365.1 of Hoplodrina blanda. NCBI lineage: Eukaryota > Metazoa > Arthropoda > Insecta > Lepidoptera > Noctuidae > Hoplodrina > Hoplodrina blanda. The sequence continues at coordinate 9,531,213 of OX438570.1, forward strand.
TCCCAGCAAAAATTTTGCTGGATGTTACTTTAGTTCGAGGAGCAGTATGCGCAATTATTTACGTTAATGTCTTTTAACACCCCGTATTTGTGCAGCAGCAAAGCAAGAAACTAGCAAAGCCCACCATCAGTGAAGGCAGATAAACTCAACGTCTAACTTTGTGTTGTCTGTTAACGCTTTTAGATTTTAATTTCTCCGACTAAGTTTTAGTTTAAGTGCATTAATCTAATGAACTGACTACACACTGATGAATATACTGTACACTTCTTTCTTCGCAGACAGCATTTAAATTACATCCACCCTAAGTTAGGAGCAAAAGTCGAGGCGGGACGAGTCTTAGCGCCTCAGTCCCGGCTCACCGGGATTACGAAAGGCTCATAAACACGACTTAATGGAATTGAATCCCGTAAAACAGAACGGTTCGACGGCAGCCCGGGATATTGTGTGCAAACTGTTTTATTGCAGTCTTGCTTTTCTTATGGGGGACTGGGGACTCGAGTATCCTTCTGCCATTTGAAGAGAAGCTAGGTGTGCAAGGAGTTTAATCTTAAAATTGATGTTGACAACTTTAATTACTTATCAACGAAAACATTGATTGTGTGGGTGGGTATTTTCACTGTGGGTATGTAGCCCATGTAGTATCTACTACAGTGTATTTTAATCGTAAGCCAACCTAAAGTGTATCAAATAATTTTGAATAGTTTTTGAGAGTGTGAGTAATTATTTATTAATCTAGTTAATTATTAGGGTAGATATAGACTAAAGAGCAATGGTTAGATTTTGGGAAAGATGATGACTAGTAAGGAGTAACTACTGATATGGCAGCGAATTTTGTACTGATATCAAATAATAAATCAATTTGTATTGAGACAATGACAGGAAGATGCATGGAATACTACGAATAGCATGATTATAAAAGTCCTGTGTGGGATTCTAAAATACGGTATGCCGCTTATTTTAGGTGTATAATAAAGTTAAGAATAAGTATTCCGTAATTAAAGGAAATTTTGAAGATATATAAAATTTGACTGGTGATATGACGTGTGGTTTTCATCATCATCATCATTACAGCTGAAATTTTCATCACTATATCGACTGGCTTTTCTCACAACTATGTTCTATAAGTTTATTTACAATTAAGCAACCCTTGCCTATAGCTATACCAATAAAAGTGTCATTTTGCACAAACAATGTACCTCCTGGATCAATATAATAGTTATGCTATCAGGTAGTAGAGTTTTTGATAAATATGTACACCATGTTTTATATGGTAACACTAGTTTTACTATTACCACTCAAAAGATCTGTGTCACAGGGAGGGAAAAAATGATAACCTACCTCCCAAAGCTGTCGCGGTGAGGTTATTGAGCATGGCCTCTAGGGGCCAACCCTGGCCGCCCCCTATGTCGACATCGTCCTCAACACAGCTGCACAAACCAATGGCTACTGCTGGCACTACAGTCCACCCGCTAGCACTCACGAACTACCGGCGAGCCCGCCACAGCCCAGCAACGAGCATCTTCCCTTAACCAAATCACAAGTCCACTTTAGCGACACAAAAAAATCCAACGACACTCACTCAAAACGGCTAAAAGGACGAAATTCCAGCGAAAACCCGCCTTAATACAAAATAATTAGCGCTATATTAAACCCAATTAGTTTTAATTACGACTCCGTTCAAACTTATTTACACACTTAATTTTTGTTATAAAATTAATATAACCCGTTTAGTATCAATTTGTATAAATTTGCAGTTTGATTGGTTCGCCCTTAAAATGATCGTTTAATGTGGAAACCGACCGTCGACTGGTACAAAAACAGATAGTGCTCACATTGTTGCCGACCCTGCTCCACGGAAAGCTCTACGCGAAGAAATATACCCGTCCTTGTCTAACACCTGCATAACATCTGAGCGTCTCGCTCGTTTTGCACGCGTGCATCAGTAATGGATGCTTACATTTTGTTTACGTTCGATTTGAACAAACGAATAATCTATTATTTCATTCGTGCACGTATTATTGATACGGACCTTTCCCATTCATACAATATTCATATACCGACATAACTGCTTTGGTCTCTTTCTAACTACAGCGTTCAGTACAGTATGATCGTAGTTCTGTCTCTATCGCTCACGAGTTTTGGATATCGAACGCATTCCTTGCCTCTACATGGCGACCAATCGGAGCGCAGAGAAATCACTTTCAAAGCGTCTAGGGCTGGCACCCACGTCGCGATATTGAAATATTATTGCTATAGCGAGCGCAGGGCGTTCCGTTCTTTTGTAATGGAAAAAACAAATACAGGCAGTGTGTTCGTGATATAAGTCGCTATAGTTGTGTTGTCGGAGGTAAATAAGAGTACTCGAATGAGATCCGTTGGAAATATTTCAGCTGGGTTGCGTTCGAAAACGTCGCAGCCTGAGTGCGATTTCTTGTAAAAGCGCCTTTAATTTTCGGACGTTGTTGAATAAGGAATGCGGGGGAATGGACACTTGACGAAATGGATACGGACTGTTTTTATGCTCTTTTTCGTTGTAGATCCATTGAAGCATTTATTTTATTTTGGTACAATTTTTTTTTATTCCTGGGCTCATGGATCTCTTGATTTTTATTAGTAAGTGTAATGCATAGGTTCAGTGGATAGTTTTTGATATAAATTCCTTATTCTAGTTCTGGCTTTAACTTCTTAAACATTCTACATTAAGTAGGTATGTGGAATTGTTTTAATGACTACATTATGATTAAACAAAACTTGATAAAGTAGAGATTGGTTAGTACAACAAATTTTGTAATTAAAATCGAGACTACCGAGACTATCCTTACTCTTATCAGAGATTTAATTAGTTTGTATTACTTACTTAGTTCGATTAATAAAGAATATATACCTACCTAGTCGCTTTCCATATTAACTTTGATGAAATTCCTTGACGTAGGTACAAAAGTAGAAGAATTTCATAAAATTTTGTAACATGAAAGCAAGCCGCTTTCATGTTATACAATTTTCTCTAGGAAAAATTTCTTCACATTCTCGACGAATCTTACAAAAGAAAAACAATATATACCTATACATATTGAAACACCGTGTATGTTGGAGAATATATTAGTTAGTTTTAAATGTTTAGTTACAAAGAAGAACATGCGACAAATACCTCTCCTTGAGGATACCTATATTCTCGCAGAACTGCTTTCCCCGTGATTACCTACTCCCGTACATTAATTCAAGTACCAAGTTCTAGCTTAGCTATTATCCCATTCTTGAACCATTGTGTCCCCGCCCACCCCTACACAATAAATGCTCTGTTAGAATGAGCTCCGGGCTTGAAAGGGGTAATTTGATTAGCATCATTTCCCTACTCTGATCTTCAATACAAATTGCAATTTAACGTAATACCTTAAATTATCAAGGTATGATAACTTTATCCGAGTTTTTGTGGGAATTTATCGATCTGTACATTCGTCATTCTCTTTGTAACCTTTCGCCAGTGAACGGACGTATAGTTTTTCGTCCCTTTCCAATAGGAAACGCAAAAGTGGAATATAGAGTACTGCCACCAATGAGCCTGACTGCTACGCCAGTCGGTTCGATCAGTGACCACTATGCTTTTTCCTATACCTTTGGACTTAACCTTCCAATTTATTAGGTCATAACTTTCAAAGTAAACGTTTTTCCAGTGAAAGCTTCTCCGGTAACAAAAAATTTTTTTAACAATTTTTTGGAGTCGGTGCCAAGACCGAGGATATTATATCCAACCGTATGGCACCGACTCCAAAAAATTGATAAATTTTAGTATAGGTTAATCGTAGGTTAGGTTAGGTTTATTAATATAGGTAGGTTATAGTATTATTTTTAACTTTTTAGTGCTTTTTTTTGAAGTCGGTTTTTTTTTTTGCAAAAAAAAATTTTATTTGTTAGCTTTTAGTGACATATTTTTGTCCGATTTCGATAAAATTTTCATGGGACCATTTGGGAAGTATAACCTTTCCAACAAAAAAAGAATTTTTGAAATCGGTTGGCAAGCGACGGAGGTAAGCGCGAACAAACCTAAACAAAAAAAAAAAAAACGGGTTGCACTCCGGGAGTGCCGGCAGAAGTAAAAACTTGATTATTGACGTTGAGCATGTTTGATATTTTGGAATGGTTAGGGAATAATTTTGCACCAATTGCTTTATCAGTATAAAAGTACTATCATTTATGTGGTAGAATACAATATTCATTTATTGCGCTATCGTACACAAACATGACAATTTATATTACATTAAAAATTTAACTTTAAAACTATTACAATTATCATTCGCGCAAGCGCCCTGCGCTGTCCTACGCTTTTTCGATCAGGTCACGTGTCCTGACGCGCACGTGTCCTGACGCGAGTTTAAGATTTTATACCCATTACAGAAAAAGTGCTCAACGCCGCTAAAGAAGTTTTCACTTCAAAAAATACAAACATCCGAATTGAGAACCTCCTCCTTTTTTAGAAGTCGGTTAAAAAATAATATTTGATTAAGATTTCTTACGTCTAATAACTTAAAAGATGAGGCGAAAGGAGTATGTAAGGATCGTAGCAGGTGGCGTTCTGTGGTTTCTGCCTACCCCCATGGGAAAAAGGCGTGAGTTTATGTGTATGTATGTAATAACTTAAAATATTTTTTGGAACAACTGTCTTTTAAAACTTACCGTATCTACAACTAGCGACCCGCCCCGGCTTCGCTCGGGTGAAATCTAGATACTAACTACACGGTCGTATGAACCTTATTCTTGAATCACTCTATCTATTGATAAATACTGCATTCGTTATATCTTTTATATGGTCTACAGTCTTGAATGCGAAATTATTTATTTGGATAAGGATTAATACAAAGGTACGGTTTTTTCACTTTTTAGTTATCGCTGCACAGGTTTCTCGTTCTGTTCATCTCATTCATCGCATCATTATTACAAGGTCGTTTGCCGGTTAGTTTCGAACAGTCTAGCTCTTCAATAAGGAGACCTTCTCATGATTTTACCCTACTTCAGACCACGTATGCTTGGCCAGCAGCGAAGAGCTTCGAGCCTAAGTATACAACGGCATGGTCAACAGTACTACCCTGCATTTTGTGTACTGTGCAAGCCCAACATAATATAATTGGCAGCATTCTTCGTTCTGCAGTGCCGCGAATATATTTTGCTGGAAATTGCACAGTCTTGGGTTGAATATGATGAACACCGTCTTTACCAAAGTCTATACGGACGAGTAGTATGTCAGTATCATACATTTGTGCTCTCCAGAAGCAAGGCCATATGATTTCAGTAATATGTCCAATGGCACCATTCACCAGACCTTTGGACACATCTACTTTGTAACGCAACATCACCTTGGCCCCAACGAATATTTCTAACTCCTTATGTAGCCCTCCTGTCTTGTTTACCTATATCGGATGCTATAATGTTCCGCTGACGATGTATCGAGATCCTCTTTCGCTTTTCTTTCTCGCTCCGAATACCCAGTAAAACTCAGGGCAGAGATTCTGTCCAGTTGTGGTCGGCATGGCACATTATCGCCGTTTTGAGTTGCCTGTGGAAACGTTCCACCAGCCCGTTGCATGCTGGTAGGCGGTGGTAGGCCGTAGTCCTTTGATGTTTAAATCCAGCTATTTTGGCAAGACATTGGAACAGTGAGGACTCAAATTGTCGTCCTCGATCTGTCCATGAGCCCAAACTAGATGAAGTTCAAGTTGTTGTTGTTGAATGATAGTTTTTTTAAATGAACTTGTTTATGCAATTTTTATTTTTCTTTTATGTTATGTGCGTCATTTTCGCGTGACTAAACAGTATTTCTTTCTTCTAAGTTATGTCGTTTAGTAACGGAGTTCCTATGGCCACCTTCCAGCTCCATCATCACATCAGCTTTATGTCATCATAATTTTGCATTGTCACACGAGATACCTACATATGCGTGCATACTACGATCTTCTTGCATAATCAATAAAAATAAAATAAACATTTGTGTTGCTCTGGAAAACAAAGAAACGACATTTAATGTTTATTTATCCTTCCTTATTTCTTAGGTTTTCACTTTTACTCGTTTTATCTTACATAAATATCAAAAGCTAATCTCCATCTTTCTTGTCATAGCCTACAAATCAATGACAAGCGCTGTGCGCGTCAAAATTTAAATTAAGAGATACAGCAATGTCACCTCTTTACATCTCTCCCCCTCTGGGAAGAAAATTTACAGGTGTAAGTTTTCTCGGTTAAATATAAAATATCTGCTTCATAATTGAGTTGCAAGATGCCACCCGAATAAACATAGTTACATACTATGTATTGCAAATATAAAAATAATAATAAAATATACCCGCGGCGCGGCGTAGCAACGCTACGTACTTACCGTAGACGTGCTACGAGCTGATGAGTATATAATATTAGGTTCTGCCCGCGACTTTGATCGCGTAGTTTTTTCACCTGCGATATGAAAGACATGAGTCTTTGATTACTACTTTGCTGTCATGGGTCGTGGCATGATGTTATATAGCCCTTACTATCCTCATGAATCTGGATAATATATTTTTTAATCCGACCGGTAGTTCCGCAGGGAGATAAACGCGTTTAGAGAAACGCACAAAGGAACAAGAAACTTTTCAGCTTTACTATATTAATATACATAGGTACGCAGGTTTGGATTCTCCGAAAAATGTTTTACTATATATTTTTTGTTTATGTATAAAAAGTTTTTTTACAAAAAAATAAAACCGCCCTCAAAAACTACAAAATAATCGTAGTCTCATATTATGTTCTACCGACACGCGCTACGTAACTAAAGCTCACTCGTTCTGACGTCACTCGCGTAATTGCTACATATTGCATTGCTGTACCACTTGACGTACAGCTGACAACCCGGTTCAACAATAGTGAGGACTCACTGGCACTTTATTTCTTTCATCAAAAACCAAATAATATACCTATCAGGAAAAATTATCAGGGCCTGACACCGGCTGTGGTGGATACACATTCTTGAAAAAAAATAAGTTAAAAATAACTAAAACCCGACTACGACAAAATCGCGCACTGAAAAGTATAAAACAAGAACAATATTCATTTGACTGATATTTTCGAAATTTTTAAGTAATAGCCGTGGTCGTATGCCACCTGCGGTTGTTTCACACAATCTTTATTGACTAGGTGGCATACGACCACGGCTATTACTTAAAAATTTCAAAAATATCGGTCAAATGAGTATTGTTCTTGTTTTATACTTTTCAGTGCGCGATTTTGTCGTAGTCGGGTTTTAGTTATTTTTAACTTATTTTTTATTTACACTATTTTGGGGGTTATATTATTTGAAGGAATAACTCTATTTAATTATTTGATATAATAATAAAAGCAAAGTAGCGAGTGAATTTCAAATGTACTCATTAAGCCTTTTCATTTGATACCCTTGTTGACACTGTTAAAAACAGGCAAAGTAGCTAGTAAAAGCTATATAATGTATATATATTTCAAATGTGCTTATCAAGCCCTTTAATTTGAAACCCATGTCGATACTGTGCAAAATTTTTTTTTTTTTTCGATAACGACTTCACATCCCCTGGAGGGCGCCATATTGGATTTTGTGACACGTCACCTACCCTATAACCAGCGGACAACTGAGACGCTTCTAACGACACCTCATTTGTCATGTAATGATAAGTAGTTTAGAAGTTACGAGGGAACAAACAAACATACATACATACATACATACATACATACATACCGGTCAAAATCATAACCCTCCTTTTGGCTTTGCCGTAGTCGGGTAAAAAATAGAGCCTTACTTACCATTACATGATTGTGGTAGCGACTGTGAACACCTACCTGTGGTAATAACCAATCTGATTTCGTAATAGAGGTGGTTTAATATGTCAATAGACTGTGATTTTGCAACTCCCACACCAAAGAGTAATGCACGTATTCCATACACGTAGGCTAGAGCGCTATGCATTTTAATTTAATGGTCCCTTTCTTTTACTTAATCGTAATTAGTAATTAGAATCGTTCCTGATTACATATCATAGACATCGGATAGAAAACCCTAACTGTACTGTGCTTTCAAACTTTTCTATATCTATTCTTTATTCCACAATTTGTGTACCAAGACAGGTAGCAGCGGGTGCAATAAAATGGCGCTTGGCAAGTAGTTCTCTACCAGAGTGCTGCATTGTGACAGCCCGCTTTGATGTGACGCAAACTTCAAACTCAAGCTTTGTCGCGAACATGCAATGTACGCATGCACCGGTTAATAATATTAGTGATAAACAATATACATAATGGATGTTGTCCAGTAGGTACAAGGAAGAACAGTCTGGTTAAAAATAATATTGGTACTCAGCGAAATAAATGATAACATCTTCTGTACGAGATAATCATCCATTTATTTATTTACTGCTTAGTTATTGCTAACATGGCGAACATGTAATTTTCAGAATGACCACTAAAACCGCCTAAAAATACAAAACTAAGTAGAAGAAGGTCAGCAAGAAACTATAACTTCACCGAAGTTCATGAACGGGTCAACGGATTTGATTAAAAATGCAACCAGGTTTCCTGCCTGTTTTGTTTTTTGGGCCCCGAATAAAACGATAACTCTTTAAATACGTACGTGTTAAAGCTCATATTTGCACGTAAATTCTTCTACAACTAGAAGGTGAGGTTTAAAGTTAGAAATTGCATGAATTAATATAAGATTCCTGCAAACAAACGCAGCGAGCTAATCGTGACGGATTAAGTAAACACTTGGGGTTTCACTTAGCGCCACTTAGCGCTGCCCCGCCAGATTAACAGTAATGTGTCTTTACTTAAAACTAATGCAATTACAGTGCTAGAACGAGACGCTGCTAAACGAGAGAGGAGGATGGGGATAACATACAGCGTGTAGCCGTTTGATGCCGATTGATCGGGGATCGCTAGAAGTGGCTGTAGTACTTGTTGCCCAGTTACTGATGGGAACGTGTGTGATTTAATTATATTGCAGCGTGTCTATCTTTATTAGGCAAGCATAAAGTCTGACGCTTTCAGCTAGGTGAAGCGTCGAACTGCGCAGGGTGGCAGCTGGAAACGAGAGCAGTAGTTTAAAAAAAAAAATTTAAAGAAAAACAAAAAACCCGACTGCGTAAAAACTAATTTTAAAAAATACGTAAAAAAATAAAATAAAAACTAAAAAGAAAGAAACAAGCCCAGTAGTTTAGAATTCTGTTAAGTAATACTAAATAACTACATACATACATACATAAACTCACGCCTTTTTCCCATGGGGGTAGGCAGAAACCACAGAACGCCACCTGCTACGATCCTTACATACTCCTTTCGCCTCATCTACGTTCATACATCTCGTCATACAAGCACGCCGGTTACGAGTACTCCGCACCTGACCTTTCTGAAGAACCTCACCAATAAGGTCAGTGTAGGTCTTCCTAGGGCGACCCCTCCCTGCGTTGCCACTCACCTCTGCCATATAAATACCTTTTGTTAATCGTCTTTCACTCATCCTCTCAACATGACCGAACCATCTAAGCATACCCTTTTTCTATCTTTGTCACTACATCCTCTTTTAATGCGCAACGGTCCCGTATAACCTCATTCCTCACTCTATCGTTCAAAGTTACACCACACATACTCCGCAAGGAACGCATTTCCACAGCATTAATCCTACTCTCATGCCTCGTTTGCCATACCCAACATTCACTTCCATACATAAGCGTAGGTACTAAATAACTACACAATCGAAATAGTCTTATAATCGATACACACATAAAACAAATCATAAATTCTAATGCAGAACAGAACGACTCACAGTCGGGGCCCCTTGGGAAGATTTGATTGGTAAAATTTGAATGGGCCCCGACTGTAAGTCGTTCTGTGGACACAGGTGGCAATTGCATTAGATCACCAAATAAAATTATATTACAACCACCAAAGTGCAGTTGATTATGCTTCATTTCCTGAAGGCGTAGATTAATATTCCGTAGCGTTAGGTAAGGGACCATAGAAATCTCATCTATTATCACCCAATCTATAGATTTCCATTTTTGTCGTTCTCTTTGAAGGCGTTCGCCAGTTAAAGGTCGCAGGTTTTCCGGTCTACCCTTTTCTATTGGAAATGTAAAGGTTGAATGAAGGGTACTATCAATCGGGCCGCTACACCAGTAGGTGCAGTAACGATGATAGCTTTCTCATGCATACTTCTACGATTAATTTTAGCGTAATCGTTTTCCCAGTTCCGGCTCCACCAGTAACAAACATTCTAAGAGGTTGATTATTATCATCATTCAAAAGTTTTTGAGACACTTTTCTGAAAAGTTGTTTTTGCTGAACGTTCAATGAGGAAAGAGCTCGTTAAAATTCTTCATTAGTAAATCTTGTATCAGTTTCATTTTCTTCTATATCTTCTTCTTGCTCTCCCTGATTTAATATTATACAATCATCATTGTCCATTCGCGAAGGTATATGCGTATCATTACCCTCATCATTTTCCATTAGATTGGTTACTGCATTTTCTGCCACAAAACGACTAATAGCTTCTTGAATTTCCGTTTCCCATCTTGACATAGTTTCTGCATTGTAACCGTGTTGTAATGGCCGAAGTAAATTCCTTTTACTCATAAAAGCTTCTTTCGCAGTTTCAAACCCTTCCAACAATTCTTGTGGAAGGGTGTTCAAAGGAACATGTGTTACTAATAGAGAATAATAATAAGCCTCTGGATCTGAAGAAGCCGTATAATATCTGGTTCGTAAAATTGCGGGACGAGTTCTAGCTTTCATTCGCCCTGTATTGTCTAATAATATTATAAATCTTTGTCGAGTTACGGTATCATCATCATCAACAGCATAAGCATCAGCATCTTGATTATACTCAGACACATCAATACGTGTTACTGCCTCAAACTGAACTGCAAATTCGCCTAAACTCATAAATTCAAAATTATGCGGTCGACAAACATCTATCAAACACATTTTTGAATGGTTCCGAATGTTCAGAAAAATCCACGCGTAACATTCGATATCTTTGAGATGGAGCACAAGTACCTATTAACAAAAACGCACTTTCTTGAACTATCGCGTAACTTCAAGTGACAGAAACGATACGCACATTCTGTCGCTGACACTTCGCGATGGGTCAAAATGGCGTTTTGCATTGCAAAGATCTGATTTGCAAAACTTCCGCCTCGTTCTTGAACTTTTCTAATGGACTCCAGTATGGACCTTGATATTTCTGCCGGTTCAGACTTCGCTACACCCAAAGCAGAACCGCAGGGTTGTATATCTATATTGGCACGCCAAATTTTCAAAATTCTAGGATTATAATTGTTTATCATCGATTCGTGAATATCTCTTTTTAAAATGCAAAATCTGCCACAATTTCGTACAGCTACGTCATCATCTAAAATTTTAGTTGCCTCTGAAGTCATTCGCGGAAAAGAAAAACGACAATGATTTCCATTTTTAAAACAAGTATGTGTGTGTCTGTGCGTTTGTAAACGTTTAACTAAATCATTCATTTCAGGATCATCTTCTGCATCAGGTAATTCGCACGTAATAACACTGTCTATTAATTCAGTTCCTTCGCGGCTGTCAAAAGAAGGCATATCTTGACACCACACCACCATGTGTACATGTGGACTACCACGTAACTGAAACTCTATACGCCACCAATAGTCTTCCACTTTTCGACCCAATATTGGATTGGTATCTTTCTTTAAAAGTCTAAAAACGCATTTAACCTAAACATAAACTGCCGTGATAAAGTCACCGGATATGATTCCATAAGGCGCATTTTTTCCTGAAAGCTTAAATTATCAACATCAGATTCGGAGCGTTCATCAGCGACTAATAAAGCACGCAACATATCAGGCCAGTTTAGATCATTGCAAGACAAAGTAATATACCAGTGAGGAGGTCCTAAATTTTTTACCATAGCTAACAAATCAGTGTACGCTTTGTGCCAATACGATTGTGTACCTCTTATATTTTTTTCATGACCAAGTGAACATTTTGCACTAAATCTCTTGTTTCTACACCATCTTGCCGTAATCTACCACAAACAGAAACACATTTCACATTTTGCCGAGCTTTATACAATATGTCGTTTTGCATCCTCGTCAAAATTTAGGAGGTTGTCATAAAAGTCATAAATAATCAATTAAAATTACGAGACCTGAATAATAATAATAACACCCTTTTTTATTAGTTGTTAAAATTTAATCGTATTTCAGAATAATCCATAACTTGAAATTGGAGAATCACTCTCTGCGCTTTAGCGCCAATTGTCTCTGTGTGCGTGAGTGTATGTGAGTCCCTTAGATTGTCGTGAGTATCTACGGTCAGCTGATTAATAAAACGTTAGTTTTGCTTATTACTTATTAATTTTATTGCAAATTGCAGATTTTATTAACCTTAGATGTTAATTAATAACACTTGTTTTTATTATTAAGATCTAAGAATACGTACTAGGATTTATCTACTTATCTACGTTATCAGCTGATTGATAAAATGTTGGTACTTATTTCCATTTTGCTTTATTCTGTTTTATTGCAAATCTACCGATTTTGCTAAGAATACATACCTACTAGGATTTAGGTACAACCTGAGACGTTTTGCTAGGCTGTGGCACATTTATTTGTTGTGAGCGCGGGATTTAGGATAAGTACTTGCTGCCGGCGGCGGCGCGGCGGCGGGACGCTCTTGGCGCATTGTAGGTAAATTCATGATTTATGAGTACCTAATTATTAGTAATGATTTTGTTTTTATTTGTAGATTAAATTGGTTGATTTTAAATTTCCCTTCCTAGGTACTTTAACGGGCTGAGGACCGACAAAAATACCTACCTTAGTAGGTATTTTTGTATGCTTGCCCGTGGCTCTCGCTGGAAGTACTCCAGGATATCTTCCTGCAAGGCGACAGGCAGACCTTCACTGCCGCGAGCTTGAGCATGTCGGGGTACGTCAAACTGCCGAAAATCCCGCAGTCTCTGTGTAGCAGACAGCATAACGCTCTGCGTTGGCGGTTCCCTATTGGGAAACCGTTCTGCAAACATCCGGATGGCTCCACTGATGGCATCACAATCACATAATTCACGTATACGACCAAGCGCACCTAAGGAGCGAAATTTGCAATACACTCACGGCCGGCGGCGAAATCACTTGAACTAATTTAATAATTTTTTTGCTTTGCGCCGGGCGCCCGGGCGCAGGAGTGGGGCACCACAGGGAGAGGGGTGCGCGGGCGGCGTCTATTGTGTTGTGGTTTTATCGTTTGCGATTCTTTGTGTGTGTGCGCGCGGTCAGCGATCCTAAACCTAGTCTTAAGATGGGCCGCATTTTCACCGGGGTGGTTTACTGATTTCCGTAAATAAGAAAACATTAAAAAAAAAACACCTACCTATTTTATTATTGATTCGGGTCTAGAATCACTAGCATAGTTACCTCCTTGAATTTGACGAGGATGCAAAACGACACATTGTATAATTCAACGGTTGATAAGGCATAAAACAGGTATTCATTGTTTTGGAACCTTCGATAATGTGACATAATTCTTGATTGAAAATAATCGAGAGGAGTAATAGTACTTCTATTTTCCCGCAGACCATTTTTACCATCAGGAAATAGCTTTACCCACGAAAGTTCTTCAGCTCTTTGCTCTGAAAGTATGCTTATTGGCGGAGCTGTTTTTCGTCTCAATTCGTGAATTGGTATAGATCTGTCATCATTAACATTATTAAGTACATCTGTCATCATCGGTGTATCAGTGTCTATTGGCATTAAAAGATGTTGTAGTTATTACTTGGGGCACACTGAAAGTTTTGCGTATCATATTATTAAAACAAGTTGTAAGTAAAATATTATTTTTATTGTTTTTCAAAGTATTCTCCTTTGCATTTTAAACATTTTTCATTTTTTTGTTGAACCATTTTTGAAAACACGAGGACCACTGATCTAAAGGCATGTTTTCCACGTGCTGATTGAAAACCATCACTGCCTCTTCTGCGTTCGTAAAAGTGACACCTCTCATTAAATCTTTGATTTTTGGGAAAATATAAAAATCGCAGGGTGCCAGGTCTGGACTATGTGCAGGATGGGTCACGAGCTCTACTTTTTCGGAACTCAAAAACGACTTTGTTTTCTTGGCTGTGTGCGAAGAAGCATTGTCGTGGTGCAAGAGGATTCGGCTTCTCGGTCGCTTCTCACGAACTTTCTCAAGCACAGTGGGCAAACAAATGGTGGTGTACCAGTCAGCATTGACACTCCTTTGATCCTCAAGAGGAATCGTGCAAACTGGACCAATACGACAAAAAAAAAAACACTGCACTCCGGGAGTGCCGGCAGAAGTGAAAACTTGATTATTAACGTTGAGCATGTTTTATATTTTGGAATGGTTAGGGAATAATTTTGCACCAATTGCTTTATCAGTATAAAAGTACTATCATTTATGTGGTAGAATACAATATTCATTTATTGCGCTATCGTACACAAACATGACAATTTATATTACATTAAAAATTTAACTTTAAAACTATTACAATTATTTTACATTAAAAAGTTTATCTCTCCGAAAAATCAACTTTCATCCATAATTTCAACGACTTTTTCACCATCATCATTACCAGAACTATCATCGCCAATCTCTAAAACTGATACGATAGGTTTATGGTAGCTGAAGTAAGAAACGAACAGTTTTGATTCGAACCTATTTATTATCATTAATAGATGCACTTTGTTCAATTTCCATATCTGTCACCATCCATGGATACGCGTGGCACGCTGTAACATACACGAACATTCGCGCAAGCGCCCTGCGCTGTCTAAACGAACGTCCTACGCTTTTTCGATCAGGTCACGTGCCCTGACGCGCGTGGTCACGTGTCCCCTGACGCGAGTTTAAGATTTTATACCCATTATAGAAAAAGTGCTCAACGCCGCTAAAGAAGTTTTCACTTCAAAAATGCAATCATTTTTTTACCCACGTTCCTCGCCTGTTTCAATTTTGTTGGTCTGTTCTCGCTTTCGAACACCCATTCACAAGATTGCTGCTTTTTCTGTGGTTCAAAACAGTAAATCCACGTTTCGTCTCCCGTTACGATGTCATAAACAGCATTGGATTGTCCATGGTCGTACTTAAGCAACATTTTTGAGCACCAATCAACACGAGCCCGTTTCTGTTCTGAAGTCAGTTCGTGTGGGATCCAGCGACAACAAAGTTTCTTAACTTTTAATTCGTCGTGTAAAATTTTTTGAATTTGGCTCATACCAATCCCCAAATGTTCCCTGATCATCTCATAGGTGATACGTCTGTTTTCTTCAATAAGCAACTTAACAGTAGCGACATTTTCCTCGATGGTCGCAGTTGTAGGACGTCCTTCACGACTTTCGTCATTCAATGAAACACGCCCTCGGCCAAATTCAGCAAACCACCGTCTCACGGTGCTAAGGTGAGGTGCTTCCCTCCCAAAAGCATTTTGCAATCGAGCGGCACAATCTTGTGGAGATAGAGCACTTTTAAAATCATAGAAAATCATCACTCTGAAATCTTTACGCGTTAACTCCATTTTTACTACGAATGGCAAACTTCGATGTGCGATAAAAAATAAATGACAACTGATTTTCCCGCCATTCTTTTTTTTTTTTAATGACTAAGAATTTATCTTCAAAGGAATACATAATTCAAAATTCGAACAGTCTCTGAATGCCAAGAGTGCAATACTTTCAGTGTGCCCTACGTATATCCGTGTCGAAATGTATATTGTTTGTATTTTCATTAATGTGCGAAATGAAATAAATATACGAAAATAATAATAATAACCAGCTTTTAAATGGTAAAAAAAAGTATCCTTTATATTATAAACAAGCCAATTTCAACTTTTTATCCTTTATCTACTTAGGACCTTGGCCCGTAATCGGACAATATAAATATAAATATATATATAAATTTCCTTCGTCTCTGACTTTTTTTCTATACCAGAATTATAATAATAAAAAAATCGGCCAAGTGCGTGTCGGGCCTCGCGCAATGTAGGGTTTCGTAGTTGTCCATCACAATAATGCGGACAAAAAGGGCTTTCAATGGAATTTATACGAAATTTTTACTTCTCCAAGTACATTTTATAAGTTAGTTGACTAAAACTCTTTAACTTGTAAACCCTACTTAGCCGGATAGCTTTTAACTTTGTTTTACAAAATAAATCCGTAAATATATCTCACCACAAATATGAAGTAATACAGGGACTTTGTCTCCACATTTCCGCAAAATGTGCGAATATTTTAATACAAATTAACAAATTAAATTGTTTTTACAATTTATACTACTCCTGCGATTTTTTTACATATCCATAAACAACCGTTTAGTCAGCAGAGGGGGAACACTTTAACAAAAAGTTGCACTTTAAATCTGAATATTTCACAAACGAATCTCTGAATCGATAACTGGTGTTCACACAGTCACACTCACAATATTTTAAGACATAGGTATTCAATGACACACCGTACTATGGGATAGACGAAAAATCATCCCCACTTCACATGTACATGATTTCAGTTATGTTACCAAGTGCTCTGTTCAAAAGTCTATAAGCAATGTAAACATTGGTCCTCACCATAACATTAGCACCAACAAAAATTTCTAGTTCTTTCGGAAGACCTTCAGTTTTGTTACGGATTTCCTGTGAGCACCTTCCGACTTCATCATTAGGGCCCTGGACATCATTTGGACCAGAGAACTTGTAAAGATATATCAAACTAGCTGACCCACCGCAACTTCGTTCGCGTGGTATCCTACACTACCAATACTCCTACCCTAACCCTGCCTTACCCTACCCCCTACCCTACCCTACCCCTACACTACCCCTACCCTAACCCTACCCCTACCCGGCCCCTACCCTACCCTACCCTACCCCTACCCTACCCCTGCCCTACCCCTACCCTACCCCTACCCTACCCCTACCCTACCCCTACCCCTGCCCTACCCCTACCCTCCTACCCCAACCCTACCCTACCCCTAACCTACCCCTACCCTACCCCTACCCACACCCTACCCTACCCCTACCCCTACCCCTACCCTACCCCTACCCTACCCCTACCCTACCCCTACCCTACCCTACCCCTACCCTACCCCTACCCCTACCCTCCTACCCTACCCATACCCTACCCCTACCATACCCCTACCCTACCCCTACCCTACCCTAACCCTACCCTACCCCTACCCTGCCCCTACCCTACCCCTACCCTACCCCTACCCTCCTACCCTGCCCCTACCCTACCCCTACCCTACCCCTACCCTACCCCTACCCTACCCCTACCCTACCCCTACCCCTACCCCTACCCCTACCCTACCCCTACCCCATATTTTCTCACCTTCAAACCTTCCCTAGACCTCCACGAACATTTCAAAACTAAAATCAGCCAAATCGGCCCAGCCGTTCTCGAGTTTTAGCGAGTTTACACCTTGGGTCCGAAAAACCCAAATATCTTACGGACCCCTATTTTTTCTAAAATAAAATATAGCCTATGTCACTCGCAGATAATGTAGCTTTCTAATGGTGAAAGAATTTTTAAAATCGGTCCAGTAGTTTTTGAGTTTATCCATTACAAACAAAAAAACAAACAAAAATACAAAGTTTTCCTCTTTATAATATTAATAAAATAATAATTATTATTATAGTATAGACAAGCCCAAACTTGATTAGTTTCAGCTTCATCATCAGACATCTCATTGCTGCACCGCTCTATGATATCACATTATAATAGCATTGCAATTCTAATTTACATAATAATATGTTATGTATTTCGTGTTTATTCGAAAACCGGGAAATGATACTTGTGCATAGACAGTCATCGAGAAAGGAGAAACTAAATAATGATTAAATCAAACAATAAAGCTCCAAAGCTATCGTTCGGTCTGGTTTTAAACAAATAAGAGCGTGAAATCTGTAACAAAACAAAACATTATAACAAACTTAGGCAAACAAACAATAAAGCAACCAAAACACCATTACGAGGGAGCGGGGCTGGCGGGCGCTAAGCGATGATTTTTAATAAAAAATATACCCTCGGCTTAATATCGGATATGCCTATGGGTATCTGTAAAAAGTCCGCCAAAAAAGCAACAACTTCCAACTCGCTGCCATCCAAAATGTTTACTTTACTGTACACCACACAGTCGAAATTTGAATGCACACATAACTTCGGCCTAACCTCGGTGGTTCACTTTCTGTATCTTATGAAATTCAACCTTATATAATGGAATAAGGTCTTATTTTGCAGGGTAGGTGGTAGTCGTTAGGGCGAATACAGACAATCGTGTGGGGTAATGCATGGTAACACCGAAACCGCGCGTAGTTTATTATAAGTTAATACGCACCCGCCTTAACTCGCCGGATAGCTTATGATAATATACTTGAAGCCAAAATTATGTACACAGAATATTATTTCACGCGAAATTGGACCGCAGAATTTAGTCACCTTATTTGCATTGTAAAATTATTTTCCTCAATAACCTTTCCAGCGTTTGCTAAAAATATCCAATCAATATATACATCACACCATATCAGTCGTCCTAATCAAACATACCTACTAAATTGATATTTTAGTTGCCTATCTATAAACGTAGTGTGTTTCTGAAGGAGTGTTTAATGCAGAAAGCCTGCCTACTGGACCAGGATTCCAACAAATCTTGAAAAGATCTGTCATATTTTGTCCACCAACGGGGCCGCACAATTTAGTTATGTCGCGTCGCCCATTTCTCATGAACCACAGTGTACAGCACGCTCCCCATTTTAGCATTTCTATTGTAATAAAGTTACACGGTTTTTAACTCGGCGGGCACGGGACTTGCCACTAACACATTGGCACTAAGACACCATACCGTGCTCCCTACACATTCGGCGGCAGATGTCCCGATTTTCCGAGGAAGAGTCATCAGTAATGCATGTCACTTGTTTGGAAGAGGGCCCGTAAAAATACGTCCGTTGTTTCGATATTAATATAAGGATTGTTGCTGTAGATATATTCATTGCCCATTGGAAAAGGCAATTTATTGATGATACCATTTCAGTAATAAGAACTATGAATTCGAGGGATTTAATCAACACGTGGATAAAACATCTGTAATGATACACAAGACAGACAATTGTAACTATTACGATAGTCAATCTCGGCCAATACTCAGTAGGTAAGTTTAATTATAGCTACTTCTTAGCATGTCAATCGGCATTCT
The DNA here is from genome assembly GCA_949316365.1 of Hoplodrina blanda. Taxonomy (NCBI): domain Eukaryota; kingdom Metazoa; phylum Arthropoda; class Insecta; order Lepidoptera; family Noctuidae; genus Hoplodrina; species Hoplodrina blanda. Next base: position 9,550,425 of record OX438570.1, read on the forward strand.
ATATTGAATCGGCCTATTACTTAGCTACAAGTTTGGCGCCATCAATAGCGTCCATGAAACAACAATTTGCTACTTTCTTTGCAAGTTTTAAAAATCATCGAAAAAAATCCTTCCCATTTCTACAACTATAATTAAAGAAACTGCTATAGAACTTGGCCCCCGTTACACCTCAACTTTTTTATCGGTGTCACTGACTAAAAGAAGGTTATTGCATTTGTTGACTTTAATAAATGCAGGTGAAGTAACATTTTACAGAAAATGAATTTAAAATATAAGTATGTAGGTAGATACGTAGTAAGTGCAGGTGGGCAGACGAGAGAATAATTCATTTTGGAATGAATACTTCTTCCGCCACCCGCTTAAATCGCTGCCCCGCATAAAGTTTAGGTACCTAATAGTGCGGTGTTTGTATATTATCGATAAAAAACCCTTATGAAAGGCCGTATAACTATAAACTTATGGTTTCATCGGACTCATTACTCTAATATACTGCATATTTAGTTTTTGATGACACTTTTTTGTGCAGCAAAACCCGAGAATACTAATGAGAGCTATGATCTTGGGATTCTGCGATGTTGCCCATATTATTAAATTCCGTATTTGAAGGCCCAACACTAACTATCTAAGGATACAACAATTATTGGACCATCGCATTTAATTAATACGACACGGTGTGTTTTACAAATTGATACTAATGATTATTTTAAAATTGATACTAATGTTTTAATTTTACAACCTTTCACTGCTGAATAACGCATATTAGGTACACCGGTACCTCTCAGTATATCTGTACGTCTCGATATCGATGGATTAAACCCCGGCGCACACCCCTGTTTGGTGCCGGCGTAAGAGCTAAGCCCTGTTCGTGCTCCCTGGGGAACTAATATATTGTTATTTGTAACTGAGATACCCACTGTGAGTTAGTTGCTGTTATTTGCGAGCCGTTTGCTCAACGCTCGATATTTGATACTTACATCACTAGAGTTTTTTGGCTGGTTTTGTGTTTAGCTCAATTCAATTCTGAAAGCTATGGTTAGTTTGAAATGTGTCAGAATTGAATAGAATTTCGAAAGAACAATCAGATTTTTTGAAGTGAAAACTTCTTTAGCGGCGTTGAGCACTTTTTCTGTAATGGGTATAAAATCTTAAACTCGCGTCAGGACACGTGCGCGTCAGGACACGTGACCTGATCGAAAAAGCGTAAGACGGATGGAGAGTAGACAGCTATCCCCTCTCTACGGCGCGCGGCGCGGCGAAAATGTATGCCTGGGCCTACCTACTGTTTCGTTTAGACAGCGCAGGGCGCTTGCGCGAATGTTCGTGTATGTTAAACGTAAACGTTAATAATCAAGTTTTCACTTCTGCCGGCACTCCCGGAGTGCAACCCGTTTTTTTTATATTTGTTCATCAAGTCAAATCGTTTATTATAATTGGAACATTAAAATGTCATATACAACAAAAAAAAATCTAGTTGCCCCTTCTTTTTTAAGATAATATGTGGGTACAAAGTACTACAAATTAAGTAATAATGGCAAAATTATGTTCAAATAGGTATATACAGTCGTTAAATAGGTATATACAGTCGTATTATATACAGTCGTTCGAGGAAAATGTTGCTCAGGAGAAAGCACAGTTGTTGACTTCGGATGAGATTGTAGATCAAATTAATAGTGTAATCTTGGCTAAAATCAGTATTTTCGAAACAAATATTATACAGGAGATTAAAGCTAGTGTAGCCGTATTGGCACTAGAAAATACTAAACTAAGACAGGAATTAAAGGAAGCTAATATGAAATGTAGCTCTTATGAGCAGCAAATTAAAAGATTAAAAACTGAGGGACTATTATCTAGAGAGATAAAAGAAGTTTATGATATTGATACCAACTATCAGAGCCAACAACCAGTACGGGTACCAGTACCTACAATACCGAAATGTACTACTGCCCTAGCTGCTTCATCCCAAACAAATGTCCTGGAGTACGGAGCGCAAGCAACTATGCCTACGCCGCGATCGCCACGGCCGCGTTCACCGCCGCCGCCGCCGCCTCCGAGGCCCGTGGAGACTAGTTACGCAGCGGTGGCCAGGAAAGCAGCGGATATGAAAGTTGATGAAGCTAGCGATAATGATTGGATAGAGGTTAAAAAAAATAACAGAAGAAGTAACGCAATAAGGAAAGGTGGTAATAACTTAATTAGTTCATTAAAAGCAGTTGAACGCAGGAAATTTTTACATGTATGGAGGCTGAATAAAAGCACTACTGAGGCCGACCTAAGGGAACATTTACAACAGGCACTAGGAGCGGACTCTGAAATCGTTGTCGAAAAATTAAAACCTAAAACAGAGCGAGACTATGCCTCATTCAGGATTGGTGTTACATTAAGTAATTTTGAGAAACTTTGTGACCCTGAGGTATGGCCAGTAAATGTAGAATACAGTGAATGGATTTGGTTTCGTCCCAAAACTAACCCAAATCAGCCGGAAACCCAGTAGTCTTTTCAACATTTTGTATCAAAACGTCAGAGGACTTAGAACTAAGACAACACAATTTTTATCATTACTGGAATCGTCTGGATCTGATTTATTTGCTATTACCGAATCGGGCTTAAATGAAGCGATTCAGAACGCGGAATTTGTACTTCCTGGCTATCAAATATTACGATGCGATCGAGCGGATGGTCGTAAGCAGGGAGGTGTACTTTTAGTGGCCACACCTAAGTTCGAGTTGCGGCGAGTGTCTGTGCCAGGTGACATTGATATAAATAGTCAAAAGTTTGAATTGATTTGTGCTGCTGTTTATAAGAATAATTGTTTTCTAATTACTTGTTGTGTCGTGTATATTCCACCAGGGGCTGACGACAATGAATATTTGTCGATGTTTGGCATATTAGAAAAAATATGTGTCAAATATAGCAGTAATTTAATTATATTAGGGGACTTTAATATGTACTCGTGTAATAACAATATTGCTAATTATTATGAATATTTCATGGCCTTCTGTGAATTTGCTCAGTGCAATGCAGTACCTAACTGCAACAATAGGCAGTTGGACCTCGTGTTGAGTTCGCGTGATGGCGTGTCGGTGACCGCGGCAGACGAGGGCCTGCAGCCCGTGGACGCGTACCATCCTCCGCTAGCCGTCCGCTTCGAGCGCGGCGCGCGCGCGAGTTCGCCCCCGCCGCCCCCCGCGCCTCGTACTTCTCCCGCATTGCAGCGTACGCGACAATCGCAATTTCAATCTTTGCTAACTCGTACATTTTGGAATTTTAATAAAGCTGACTTCAATCAAATGTATAGTTTATTAGCTAAAATAGACTGGAGTGAGATTTACGACTTACGGGATCCAGATATAGTTTTAGATTTATTTTATAATAAGATTTATGACGTTTTCGACAATTGTGTCCCTCTAAAGAGTAAACATATTACTTCACCATGTAATAGATACGTTTATCCAGTTTGGTATACAACCGAAATTATTAGAGATATAAAAGTAAAATATTTATTACATAAAAAATATAAATTAAGTAAATCACGCAGTGACTATGAGGAGTTCGCAAGATACAGGGCGAGAGTGAAAGCCGAAACTGTTCGAGCGCATGATCAGTACCGCAACCGCGTGCAAGGGCACCTCGCGAAGGATCCGCGAGCGTTTTGGGGGTATATTAGGTCTAGAAAAGGCGTTTCCAATCAGCGGAAGTTAATTAAGGACGGGCGGGTTTTATCGGATTACGAATGTGCCAGTGAGTTCGCTCGATTTTTTCAATCGGTGTACAATCCGGAGCCTCCCGAACTGAGTGTGGCGGCGGCGAGTGAGGGCGAGGCAGCGGCTGAGTCGCCGAGCGCGCGGGCGCACTTAGCGTGCGTGGGCCCCGCTGACGTATGGCGCGCACTCACACGCTTGCCGCCTAAGCGCTCAGCCGGGCCGGATGGTATTCCGGTGTACATTTTTAGGGATTGCCGTGCGGTGTTGGTTAAGCCGTTACTACATTTGTTTAACGTCTGTATCAAGACCGCAACTTTTCCTGAGCGCTGGAAACTTACCCGGGTCGTACCCGTGCCTAAAGGTAGTAGTGGTTCAGAGCCCTGCGATTATAGACCTGTAGCAGTATTATGCACTCCAGCTAAAGTGTTTGAGTCGGCCATTCACAGTAGCCTGTATCCACAGATTAGCGCTCTGTTGTCCGACGCGCAGCATGGTTTCCGTTCTGGGCGGGGGACAACGGGGAACTTGCTGGATCTTATGACACAAATAGTGCCTACGGTAGATGCAGGTCAACAGGTAGATGTTGCCTACTTCGATTTCAGGAAGGCTTTTGACACGGTAGATAACGACGTCCTTCTAGCTAAACTGGCTGGTGTAGGCTGTACACCTCACACTTTGTCATTTTTCGCTTGCTACTTGCGTGACCGTTGTCAGTACGTCGACTGTAGTGGGCAGCTTTCTGAGCCCTATTTCACGAGATCGGGAGTCAGCCAGGGCAGTAATTTAGGGCCTCTTCTCTTCATTTTAACAATTAACGACTTGCCGAGAGTAGTCAATAAATCCACACCATTGTTATTTGCTGACGACTTAAAATTAGTTCTTAAAATCAAACAGGAAACTGATCACGACATATTGCAGCAGGATATTAATAGGGTAGTAGAGTGGAGTCTAAGCAACAAATTATATTTCAATGTGGCCAAATGTTCGGTGTTATCATTTACCCGCGCGCGCGACCCGAGCCACTATCAATACTGTATGGACGGAACGCGGTTACAACGTGTCTCAGAGGTTAAGGACTTAGGCGTGCGCTTTACTACGGATTTGAATTTCCGTAAACATGTTTCTAATGTCTGCAAAAAAGCATATCGCAATTTAGGGTTGGTCTTACGGCTAGGAAACCACTTCACGAACATCAGTGCTCTGAGATCGTTGTACGAAGCGCTTGTCAAAAGTCATTTGGAATGCAATGCTGTTGTCTGGTCGCCGCATGAAGCCAAATACAAATTAATGTTAGAACGTATCCAGAACAAATTTATGAGATTCTTGTACTTAAAGCAGTATGGTGTATATCCAGGGTATCCACTGTTGTATCCAACTCTTTTTGTGCTGGGCATGGTAGGCTATACCAAACTGGAAGTAAGAAGGGAAGTTGCTCTCGCCACTTATTTATTTAAGATTATGCGTGGTAAAATACACAACCCAGGCGTTCTACGCACAGTTAGGTTGTATGTACCTGACGGGCATATGGGGCGGCGGAGGCGGCCGCCGCTGCTATGGGTGCCGCCCGCTCGCACCAATCTGCTGCAGCACGCGCCGCTGACGCGCGCGTTGCGTACACTCAATATGATGTCACAACAGATTGACTGCTTCAATTGTACTCTGAGCGAATTCACACGAGCCGCAATTTATAACATTACTTTTAGCTAAGATTTGTTATCTCGTATACTTCACTATTGTATTAGGTAAGTAAGCCTGTGATGATAGTGTATGTGTGATATAAATAAATAAATAAATAAATAAATAAATATATAGCGTTCATGTATTACTTACTCATATTGGTAATGTAGTCATCCACTTTTAACATTTAAAAAAATATAGAATAAGTGTATGAGTCAGAGAAATCTACGAACAAATAGGTATTGTACAAAATATAATAAAATTAAGAAAACCACAAGTAATAAATTAGGCAATAGGCAAGTTAAATGAACAGGTTAATTAAATCCTCTTTATAAATCACTTCATTACACAAACTTATATACTAATTAATATGACTAAAGCCGCCAGGATTAATGCCAGTATCACCACATATATGCGAATTCGAGATATTAATATACTTATTTAATATTTATTAAGAACGACGAAAATATAACACACTAGCTGTCCGCCGCGGTTACACCCGCGACTTTGGTTACTCCTCCGCTCCCGTAGGTCGTAGCGTGATGGTATATAGCCTATAGCCTTCCTCGATAACTAATCTATCTAACACTGAAAGAATTTTTCAAATCGGACCAGTAGTTCCAGAGATTAGCGCGTTCAAACATACAAACAAACACTGCAGCTTTATAATATTAGTATAGATATAGATATAGATTTAAACCGATACATAACCATTCCAAAGCTACGCAAAACGCTATAACAGTTCACAAACTCGTAACCAATGAAAACCCAAAAATCCGACATTCAGCAGATAGCACAGATCAGGGCACAATTTTTCCTAACGCCCCGCGCAATAAGCCTCATGATCCGGCCAGTAAACACCACCCGGAATACAAACTGCCGCTAACTAGCCTCGAAACAAACATATTTCAAACTGTATTAACGCCTGATTTATAAAACGGCTTTGTACGGAAATGGCGGAGAAAAAATTCCGTATTTCGCAAGCCGAGCTTTTTATGATCTCGTAATGGTGTGAGGATTTAGGCTGAATGATATATGGAGCGGATGAGCATGCTGTTGTGGTCAAAATGTTAACTGGTTTAACATCTTGTTGGAAACCAAATCACTGTCATTCTATTACATAAAATAATACGAGTAATAACAAAATGCAAGTGACCGAAATGACGAATAAATACTACTTGCTAATGATAGTCATCGCAATTTAAAAAAATATGGTTTGAATTTTTATTTAAAGTTGCGGAGCCCATGTTACATTCCTCTTATCATCCAGATCACGTCATCATTGATCAGCTATCAACAATTAAGCTCAAAGAATGCGCTAGTCACACAGGCGTTATTATTAAATCAGTGACGTCAGTCGCGTGGCGGGAGCGTGCCCCATAGCAGACGCAGGTGAGGCCTGCGCTGCGCCGCTTGCGCACATTTCATCTACTGCTGTGTTCCACTAGTGACCTTTGATTCGTACCTTTTTTAATAACCTTAAAAAAGAGGAGAAAGGAGGAGGTTCTAAATTCGTCGGAATCTTTTTTTATGTATGTTCCCCGATCATCCTTCTTCCGTATCATGAGGCTCACATTTACTAGCATACTTCACCACATATACTCGTCATAACGTTGCCACGTGGCTGTATATCCATGTTTCCTTCTTATAGAGAAAGAAGTTCAGGGTTGTAATTATTAACCATGGTCTCAGAGGGCGTCCTTTTCAAAATACAAAATCGACCGTCATCGTTGGACAGAGCCTCCTCGGGAGTTCGGTACCTAATCACGTTGTGAAGTCTGCTGGTGCTTTAGGAAATCCAAATCGAAAGCAACTGTCATTGTGGTTTTTGTGACAGGTGGCTGTGTGTTTGTGTATTTGAACACTTTCAACCAAACTGCACAGCAATTGATCGTCAGGGTTTGAAGAGCACGATACGATTCTTTCAATAGCTGCTATGCCTTCCGTAGTAGAAAAATCTGGAACCCCGTCACACCACAACAGCATATACAAATACGGTCTTCCCCTATTCTGGAATGCTATCTGATACCAATAGTCTTGAACAGGACCCCCAAGCAGGTGTTATTACGTCTTAAATAACGCATTAGAGCATTTACTCGTACACTGAACTGGCGTGCAACTACGACTGGATAGTCCTGCATCAACGCCAAACGTTCTGGAAATGACAATGCTTCAGCGTTACGCAAATTACCACCGTCAACCGTAACGCCATAAGTAACGCTTCGGTCATGTCTGGCCAATTTAAATCGTTACAAGACAATGTTTTATACCAAGTAGAAGCTCCTAAGCATAGCAATAAATTCTGAACAACACCGTCTCCAACTGGAAGCAGAACCTCTTATACTTTTCATAGTTAGGTGCATATTCTGTACTAGTTCTCGCATTCCACAGCTAAAAAAAAGTAGTCGTTTCTCTGGAATCGTTCTTCTGAACCCATTACTCTTGCTTGGAAATAATCTAAGAGGTGTAATTGAAATATCCCTTCTCAAAACCGTTTTCCCCATGTTGTTTTTTTGTAAAAGAGTTTATTGAAGTTTTTTATGTTAATAAGGGCTTGGCAAATGTCACAATTTTTTTAAAGCCTAAATCGGATTATATACAAACTGGAATGATAACAGCATAAGTAATATTACAGTCTCACAGATATATAAAAGTAGATCAAAGCGGAATACATCACAATATCATACGGCAAAGGTGCATTTAATAGTCCGTTGATTGATGTTTATTGGCGGGGGGGTCGCTACAATTTGACCCACAACACACTTACAAGAGCTGTCGCGAATATTATTCTGTCGTTCTTATTCCTTGTGCCATAAGTATCATTTTCAAACAACGTGATGCCATTTAAAAGGCAGTGATCAGCTGGTTTTAATTCATAGGTGCGTTAGTGTAGCCATTGCCGTAATACAAGTTAAGTGCAGTAGTATCACATAGTCAACTCAAAGGTTTCTGTTTATATAAAACTTCTTTACTATATATTTAAAAGGTGTAATAAAGAGTATAACAGTAAGTAACTCTTTAGCGGTTTCGTTGTCACTAGCACCATTAACAGTTCCATGATGGAACTACTGATGATTTTTTTAATCACTAGTTCCATTTTATAAGAATCTAAAAATATTTTTTTATAATAGTTTAAAAAACTATAAAACACGCTTTTAGCACGCACTAATTTTTTTCGTATCCCATTCAGCAAACCCTTTCATTTAGTGCGTTTCAAATAGCCGATCTGCCATCTTGGATGTCCGCCATGTTGGATTTAAGTCACGTGACTATTTTTTTCGTATTCCTTACAGCAAACCCTTTCATTTGATACCCATATCATGGGGGTGGATATCAAACAGCGAGTCCGCCATCTTGGGGAGGCCACCATATTGGATTTGTAATGACGTTTCTTAGCTAGTCATGTATTGTCATCAGAACTCAGAGCGTATGCAAAATTTCATCCTAATCGAAGACCGGGAAGCAGGTCAAATTAAGATTCCAAGATTTTCTTACATACATACTTACAAGTGAAGCTAATATAAGCGTGTTAATAATGGAACTAGTATTGAATTTTTTATCACTAGTTCCACATTATTGTTTTAGGCACTTGTGAAATTTTTAAGGGTGTAAAATTAGGTTTAATAACAATTTTATTCAATAAAATCAACAAATATTTATTTTTTCATTTATGAAAACTGCCTCGTTGGTCTAGTGGTCGCAAAGCACGACTGCTGAGTATGAGGTCTTGGGTTCGATTCCCAGGTCGGGCAAAGTGTTATTGGGTTTTTCCATCAGGAATTTCTCAGTAGCAGCCTCGGAGTCTGAATTTGTGCCCGGTTGATGGCAATAGGCTCGCCCCCTATTACATGGGACTTAAACATAACTGGCGAAATGTGGGTGTACTAATGGGTACACCTCTGCCTAACCCTACGGGGATTACAGGCGTGATGTTATGTTGTTGTTGTTCATTTATGATTCGAATTCAGTATGGATTTAAAATACTTAATCATATTTGTAAATAAGGATGGAAAGTAAATTCCAGGCTGCCCGATATCTCAGATAGCATTGCGTTTGGACCAGATCCAAACGCTATGAGCAAGATATTTAGATTCTTATAAAATGGAACTAGTGATTAAAAAAATCATCAGTAGTTCCATCATGGAACTGTTAATGGTACTAGTGACAACGAACCCCCTGTTGTACTGTGTGGATCGAAATGCTGGGCCTGCTTTGCTACACACATTCGACTTGAACTTCTGTCTGTGCGTGCTCGGTGTAGTCAGTTCAACATGATGTTAGAGATTCTCATGAGAACGTTTAATCAGTGCGCATTGCTGACGTAATTTTATTTGACAGTCGTTCTGTTCCGCACTGCATCATATCAAACGCAATATTATATTAGTTCGCCTTTGTAGTTTAATATTGAAGTTACATTGAAGTGCCTGTCTACCTGTCAGCACTCATCTCCGAAATTGCAGTACCAATTGGAAAGGAATTTTTAATTTAGTTTTCCGTAAGTAGTTGTAAGATATTAAATATTATCTGCTCCCAAGCTTACTACGTTTAAATACTGTACACAGTGTTTCTACACTCCTTCACAGTAAAGAGACCTTCTTAGTTTTGATATAATGGTGAATTAACAAGCAGTCTGTTTGTTTGTCCGAAAGTAACTTTGTCTGTCTGTTACACTTTCACGACTAAAACATTGAACCGATTTTGATAAAATTTTATAGGCACGAGGTATTCTCAAACCCCTTAGTGGAGGCCTATCTCCAGCAGTAGATAACGTTCGTCTTATATGATGATGATGAATTCACACGCGAGAGCTTTGCTCGCCATAGGTTTTGAATGCTGCTCCTCGCACGCGACTCATGATGACCAATGCGAGTGTGCACATGTGCATGTGCGTCGGACGACAGCGTGTAACAGCTTGTTGTTATGTAAAGACGAAGCGTGCGAATTACAAACACATCGGACATAATGTTTGAGTTTGATTGGCAGTTAACAAGATAATGGCGGGTTGGTATTGACAGGCACAGTTACATTTATTACTATTATAGTGACGCCCCGACCGCCGCGCCGGTGGCCACGGGCGACCGGTGGTAATTGATAATTTTGTAGTAAGTTATAATGAGGGTAAGTAAAAAGACAATTTCAAAAAATTTTCATCTGGTGTGATTTCACAGGTAGGATTGTATACTTATGGCAGATGTACTACCAGTATTCCTAATGAAGGAGCATACACCATGGCGCCACCTATTTTCACACCACAAAAGACACGAAATGAGTGAAACTCGATTAACAAATATCGTAAAAGAAGAACGATGAAGGCTAAAATAAGAAAGATCATCTATAAGGTGAGTAAGTAGGTACTCTCTTTTTTATTATTACCCTTTATTTGTTTTAGCATTACCGATGCCATTAACACTTTGATTTCCACTAAACTTACGTTTATTGCTTTTATTTATGACTTGCAAGTTCCACCTTTACAGAACAAACAATAAGGGCGGGTGCACACGGCGCGGGCACCCTGCTGCGATAATGACCTTGCAAACATGCGCTACAATAATAAATAGATATTAGAAGATTAACGCTGTAGGCGGCACGTGCCGACGGGTCGCGGCCGCACGCTGGTAGTTACCGCCCGCCAGCCTGTACACGACATTATAAATTTTTAGTTGGTTTTCATTAGGGCGGGGTATTGCTTAATAACTGATCGTGGGATGTTTATCTTAATTTAGTTAGATATTAGGCATGAGATTTGTTGTGCTCCCGATTTGTATGGACTTTATTCATTATAAAATGAACGAGTCAGGAATGAAATATTTAACCCTTAAATTGGCAAATGAATCTATTTCTAAAATGTAATATTTTTTTATTATTTCCTGGTTCATTATGATCCCAGAGAACTGAAAAAAAATGTGAAAAAAATTTACTTATTACAGTTTTCGCGAAAATCTATGTACTCCGGAGAGTACATTGCCAACTATAGTAGTTCTTATGTTTGTACTACGTAGAGTACGGTGCCAAGGTATCAATTAAACACATCTATGTTAAATCTTTAGTTTTTTAATCATAATTTCAAAATTCTTACTAAACAATATTTTTATTGGGTGTGAAATTAGCAGAAACAATTTCTTTTGTTTGTTTCTCCTAATACAAAACACATACATTTTGCACTTTATGCAAAAGACTTTGATTTTACCTCTTTGCAAAACCTACAGCGTGTTTGCTTATTTGCCGAATCTGTTGAGTTTTCCGAAGCTCGTGTACTCCCTCATCCACGTAGCCCCTATGGCGTAAAATAAGTTTTTTTTCCAACTGTAATTTAGTGAAAATTTAGTTTTTTTTACATTTTTGACAACTACTGAAGGCTTCTTGCGTTTAGATCTATTTTAGTGATTAGAACAGGCAAAGCTTTTGACGTACTAGGAACTGGTGACTGTAGAAATTCTACAGATGGAGTGGGTAACGATAGAATTGAATTCAATGTGGGTATTGCATCGTAAAATTATTAGTTGAAGGAGATGGAAAAACTTTTTGAAGCGTTGATGTTAGCGGCACATCATCAATGTTACAGTCAAATACGTTATCAGAGTCGTTGGGGACGTCTTCTAGAATGTTTAGTTTTTCATATGCGGAGTCGAGGAGGGGTGTGGGGGGGAGGTGGGAGTAAGTTGGGTTGGAAATGAGCTTAGGTGAAGATGGTGGAAGGAAATGTGATTCGTCTTCAGAACTAGAAATTACTGTCATCGGAACATGCATTTTCTTTCGGGATCAAAGCTAATATCTTATGCGATCGTGTCAGGTTCAAGCACTGCAGAAAAAGAAAAAAAGAACATACTGTACGACATACAATGCACACCTCAACCGATACTATTTTATATAAAAACAAACAAAAAAGCCAGTTTGCATTTCTTTATGTTCTTGGCAATGTACTTCATGTATACCGAACTTTACTTTGTATTCTTCACTAAGTACTTGGCAACGGTATTCACGGAGTACACACAAAGTTTCGAACTCATAAAATGATGATTACGTAATTTACACAATAAATTACGAACGATTGATATTATTTATAATGTCCATAAGCAATGTACAGCCCAATAACCACAAGTCCCATTCAAAAAAGTTTAGAAAATTTTAAAAATCTTACCCGTGACGCAGAGACATCAAACCGCTTCGAAGACATTTTGAATTTGACAGATAATTTTCGATTTTACCACATCCTTATATTTTTTCTACCAAAATATACAAGTATTGCAAGTATGAAAAAAACATAAATGGTATACTTTTTAAGATTAGCACTACAATTGTTTTTTTCAAAGTTTATGTCTTTGGTGGAGTACGTTGCCAATTTAAGGGTTAAATTAAGCACTCATGCTGTTCTTCTCACAACAGTAACTGTAACATCAGGTATGCAGACACAATTTAATAAAGAAAGAAATGTCAATACAATAGGATCTCAAGAGCGGCGGAGGAATACTCCGCATAGACGGCGTGCCGCGTGCCGGGACGATGTCACGACAAGATAGCCGCGTACAGACGACGCAAATTAATTCATCCTTCGGCAGAACTGACGATATACGAGAAGAAAATACGTTTATGGCCGCTAGCTTAGTAAATAATTCCATTTTTGTGTTCAGGCTAGACAGAACTGATACCCTTTGCAAAAAAAAAAGATGACGAAAAATCGAGCTCAGTGGCGTGCAGCTGGGGAAGTCTACGACTAGCCATGATCTGTAATCTGGGTGTAAAGCGAACGTACACGCGCCATTAGTTTCTTAACTATAACACTCGGTGCCTACAATAGAGCACAAGAAGATTATTACGAAGAAGATTATTATTAAGAAGAAGATTATTATACACACAGTCAATATTATTTAGAAGCCCCATGTGAATGTAACTCGTCTTATCAGCCCTCGTTGCGGACTGTCAAGTCTTTCTACTAATCAACTAATCAAATAAGATTGAATATGACTAAACCAGCCAGAGTCTCTACCTACCTATTTCATTCCAAGAATTAGATAATATCTCCCAGCTAGCTTTTATTTCTAAAACGAACACGTTCAGGATTTTCCTCCGTACGTTTCTGCCACTAAACATAGCCTTCGAGCCATTCGCAACCATAGCGACAATCTATCTACCTGAGGGCTGCACAGAGAGGGTCTCTACGCCGTCCGACTGTACTTGACAATAGATTATACTGAGTGGACTGGAAATAAACAGTATTTCTGTGTGACATGTTGTCTTCCACTTCAGAATTGTGCGCGAGGATGAGTGCTCTCGAAGACGACCTTAGTCGACGCTGAGTGGACTGTTTATTACATTACGGTTTAGTATTTATATCGATTAATTATAAGCAATCGACATCAATCTATTTGATCATCAAACATGTAAGTTTCTGAGATCTCAGTGTTGTTCTTCGTGACATGACCCGGTCTCATCATTCAGATGTCTTGTAATTAGTCAGTGCGCAATATTAGTCGCTGGTGACAGAATAAGGTCCGCCATCGAACGCTGATTGATGGTAATGAAACATGTCTCGTACATGACTTGCAATCCCGTTCATATTGACTTGGATACACAAAGTATTTGAAACTAGCTTATGCCCGCGACTTCTTTCGCGTGAATATCGCTTATCACGGGGTTTTTTTTTTGTGCGTATCCTAGTCTTTTTCTAAAAAAAAAGTTTAGCCTTCTTAGTTGCTCCTTGTTCATCAGCTATCTGCCAGTCCCGTCAACGGTCTAGCCGTTTCGGAGATTAGTATTATTTGCATGATAATTCATTTACTTATAAAATTGTGAATTGAAGGTGAATTGAAGTGACTGGTAGTCACTGGTACTGGTTGGTGGTATGCTTTGAATTCACTCGTTTTTTTTTCAGATTAAATCTAAAGAGTCAGATTCGTCCTAGCTTCGCACGGGTGCAATTTACAAAAATAAGAAAGAAAATGAGAATTGTGATTTTCAATTATAAGAAATTAAGAATACCATCTAATTCATTATATCTTCTAGATTGAAAAAGACGATGCTTCGTGCTCCTGTAATCACCTATGTTCACAAAATAAATAAATTAAAGTTTATATTTAAAATTTTAAATATATACTTTTTCATTAACAACAAGAATGTAAACATTAATGTCTTGATAGCTGGCTCCCAGGACATACACCATAAACGTGAGAACCACACTCATAAACGGACACCCGAAAACTATTTGTAAGTACCTGCATAAAACAAAAAGAAATAGACTTCTTTCTATTGTTCTAGAGATATCGACTCTATATCATCGTGGTAAGGGCTACTGTATGAATGACCTCCCACGCTTTGGATAGTCGATGAAACCTCACGCGCACTTAGGGTTGCTGAAACCTGGACTTCGCTTTATAAATATGCTTTCGATGATTTGGAGATTATTGTTTAAGGGCGCTACTGGATGTGGTGAACTTAATTGTGAATTGAAATTGTTATAGAATAGAAGAATAGAATATCGTTTATTTCTGAGTATATGGTATTACAGATATAATAATGTTACAGAGTATTGTTCTAATAGGTATGGCTACAGCAAATAATGATGTCTTCCAATATTTCTTGTAAGAACAATTTATTTGAGCACAAAAGAATTCGTTGCAACTCGTTGATAATCTCATTTTAGAGACGGCAATTTGCCAACTTAAAATAAAACTTATTTCTCGTTTCCAATAATAAAAAAATATTGGCACCTATTGCCAAAATACAATACTTTAAAAGTATTAATTTAGAGCAACTAAGGACCAGATTTCATGCAACCAGACTAAATCTAATTAATAAACTAAACCTCAAACGAGTCCTTTTCAGAATTTTACGTGTATGCTTTAGTAAATGTGGCGCGTTTCTACGAATCATCACAAAGTAAACAAGCAAATATATAGGTATAGTGCTGGGTCATGAGTGCTCTCATAGCACTTAGCACATGACTCAATCTAGCGCTTTCGGGGGGCACGGCAGTGCCCCCGCCAAGTCGAGCAAAAAAAAGCGGCACGGCCGTACCATACTTTTCTCGAAGCAGTTCAGGCCATTTTCGACCCCTTATAACTTCGTTGTGGATTAAACTAGAAGCCTGTATTTCTAGTTACCAAGCAAGCATTGTATAAACATGGTATATTTCAAATTTCATTCAATTTGAACCAGTAGCTTAAGAATTTTATCTAGTCAAAGTTCTTAATTTTGTCACTCACTGACTGACCGATCATCAAAAGTCTAAAGCACTTCTAGTAGACATAGAAGCTTCAAATTTTGAATGCAATTAGTGTTTAGCGTATATATCAAGGAAAAACTAAAATATTTTGCAATTTCAGTCCAGTTTTCTAGATACACCAATTCTTAAACCGATCATCAAAAATCTAAAGCACTTCTAGTAGACATAGAAGCTTCAAATTTTGAATGCAATTAGTGTTTAGTATATTAATCAAGGAAAAACTAAAATATTTTGCAATTTCAGTCCAGTTTTCTAGATACACCAACTGCATAAATAACTTTGTAATCCCATATGACATGATATAATCTTAAAGGATTACAAAGTTATTTATGCAGTTGGTGTGATCATCAAAAGTCTAAGGCACTTCTAGTAGATATAGAAGCTTCAAATTTTGAGTGCAATTAGTGTTTAGTGTATAAATCAAGGAAAAACTAAAATATTTTGCAATTTCAGTCCAGTTTTCTAGATGCACCAATTCTTAAATTTGAACTGCATAAATAACTTTGTAATCCCATACGATTATATCATGTCATATGAGATTACAAAGTTATTTATGCAGTTGGTGTATCTAGAAATCTGGACTGAAATTGCAAAATATTTTAGTTTTTCCTTGATTTATACACTAAACACTAATCACATTAAAAATTTGAAGCTTCTATGTCTACTAGAAGTACCTTAGACTTTTGATGATCACACCAACTGCATAAATAACTTTGTAATCCCATATGGCATCATATAATCTTAAAGGATTACAAAGTTATTTATGCAGTTGGTGTGATTATCAAAAGTCTAAGGCACTTCTAGTAGACATAGAAGCTTCAAATTTTGAGTGCAATTAGTGTTTAGTGTATAAATCAAGGAAAAACTAAAATATTTTGCAATTTCAGGCCAGTTTTCTAGATACACCAACTGCATAAATAACTTTGTAATCCCATATGACATGATATAATCATATGGGATTACAAAGTTATTTATGCAGTTCAGTTTTTTTCTACAAAAAGAAATGAGATGCCACCAAAAACAAAACTTGTAAAAATTCCAAGTCTCGCAACTCAGTTCTTCTACCGTAAAAAGTTGTGAGATCCATGTAATACCAAGTCAGTCGATTTTTTCAGTCCCTACTTAAGGGACCTTCTGTCTTAAGTTATTACGTAATTAGCATTTATGTTAAATTATAATAGATTGACTTGGCCAACGCATGAAAACAATGCTATCAAAAACAAAACTTGTAAAAACCAAGTCTCGCGACTCAGTTAGCGCGATTTTGCTATCGCACTAAACAATCTTATTACTACAATATGTATTGATTGTGAGTTACATTGTGTTTTCATGCGATTGCCAAGTCAATCTATTATAATTAAACATAAATGCTAATTACGTAATAACTTAAGACAGAAGGTCCCTTAAGTAGGGACTGAAAAAATCGACTGACTTGGTATTACATGGATCTCACAACTTTTTACGGTAGAAGAACTGAGTTGCGAGACTTGGAATTTTTACAAGTTTTGTTTTTGGTGGCATTAACTTTTCTCCGGACAAAGCGCTTGATGAACCAGTATGAAAAAACTTTACGTTTTCATTTAAATCTTTAACAAACTTATAATGCTTTAGTACCTAAAGCACAGTACCCTGCATGCTGTACAAGAAATGCATGTCAATAAGAATGTTGAGGAGTGACAAGGGATAATTGGTAAAAATTCGAAAAAGATTTTTAGAGGAAGTTTGAAATCAAAGAAAAGAGCCATTGAAATGGAGTCGTTTACCATAGTACGTAGGTATCGGAAAGGGATAAAGCCTTTGTGTAACAGATGAAAGAAAATATGAATATGTAGGGACAATGTAGGTAAGTGTGAATGACTTCGTATCAGCCTTTTGAGGTGCGATCGCTAGTTACTGCGTACTGGCCGATCCGAGGAAATATATTTTACTTTCGGGATTTTGAAAATGAAATAAACATACGTGGTACCTACGGGAATCTAAATCTTTCATTTAGTGAACATCACAATCACTCACACAATCACAAAATTATGCCAATAATAGTTTGTGTTTGCGATATGAATGAAAATCGAACCTAAATGAATGATCATATTAGAGCGAATGGAAGAGCAAAACATTCTGCGCCATCTCCAAGTAGTATAGGACAAGAGCAGGCAGAAGAAAAAGTAAGTACTTGATGTTTACCAGCAGTCAGTGTGCTGTGCGGGTCAACCCTGTGCGAGCTCCGCGCAGGGCCGGAAGCGGCGCGCGCGCATGCACGGTAGCCGCGAGCTGATACCTCAATTAGCGGGTAAATGTCAAAATTCTATGTGAACTACGCGCCGACATACAGAGTGTTATGATTGCTTTCAGTGGAAATTTTATACAAGGCATTTTCTATACTTAGAATTTCATGTCACGTAAGCACATACCAATTAGCACCACGCTTGATGGACCTGGAGCAGAGAATGCTGTTATTTACATTAATATGACATAGGATATCTGTGCATCGCTCTGCATTTGGTATACTCGTATATTATTCTTTAGGCCCTAAGGATGTTAATAATTTGGTGGCAAATTGGCTACACAAAAAAATGCAAATCGCACTAGGTTTGATTCTTTACATTCGTTTACTGTGGTGACCGAATGTATTCAATTTCTCAGGCTCTCCGATCTTCCTTTTGCTGTTGCTATAATTTTCCAACCTTCTAGTTTGCATAACCTCGAAGGTAAGTTCTCAACAACACGCTGTAGCTCCACAAATGAGCAGCGCACGGCCGGCTGTTCACACGTCACGCGGAATATTACATGCCTCCTCCCCTCCCCCCCCCTGCCCGCGCTCCACACATGCCCGTCTATGCTGCCCCTTATATAGGCTAGGCCTTACACTGATACAGTTACAAGTTGCTTCATACAATGAGATCAAAACTTTGTATCAGCAAGTGAAGCGAGTATTTCCTTTCTTGAGTTAATTAATTGTGGTGAAACCTCAATAAACAAAAACCATTGTGGTATTCCTCAGTTTTTGTTACAATGACACATGCTACAAAAGGGTGTTCGTTTGCCAGTAAACTTGTGAATACCGCGCTTAGCAAAACAGATTACAATACCAACCACTCACCATACATATAGCACTTTATTATCTGATCTATTCACAGTGTACGACACCGTAGTATAAAGAAACAAACCCTTCATCACATCATCGGGCTTTAACTGGCAGGAAGAAGCTAGCTAAGTACTTCGACTAGCTAAACTGAAGATTGGCAATAATTATGATGCAATTCAGAAATCAAAAAATGCAAAGAACAGAACCATAGGTGCGATGCCACCACGCATAGCGCGCAGTAAGTCACCAGTTAAACCGAAGATTAGCGCAACATCGCATCCGCCCCTCGCCTTATAAATCAGAGCCCGTGATTTAATATTAATGATGTTTTAACCTTAGTGATTTATTGACGATGGCCCAAACTTAATGAGAGAGCGGTTTTCGACTTGACAATAAAAAAGTAAAAATATTAGACATTGACTTTCAAGCACTATTCAATTATTTACATTTGCTCACAAAAACGTAGCACGTAATTAGTGTAGTGTTTTTGTCAGTGCCTACCAGGATATCCTCCTACAATTTTCTCGATTTCTACTGCGTCTTAATCCCTAGCAAGTAATCTTTCACTAATTGGCCCACCGAGTCATCGTGTAGCCTATTTGTCCGACATAAAGTTAATAAATAAAATGCGAATTCTGTTTCCCGCTACCTCCTGTTAGTTGCGCCCAGTAAGACGCGACCCGCTGGTGTCGGCCCCCACTTTTTGTTTATTGCTAATAAGCTATCGTAAGCTATCTACGGGCAAATTGCGTGCGCTGTGGGGGAATGCTCCACTTTTTCTTGTTTCCTTCTGACTTGCGACTCGCAAAAAATTATGAGTTTACTAAATAGCGTATTAAGGGCCAATTTTAAAATGACTTTTAGTTAAATCCACATCAAACGTAGCGCATCAACAGAGCCAATACAGTGGCTATTTGAGCGTTCATAAATGATCACTATTGCATTTGAAAATCAAATTCTTAGAATTCTCATTCCGGTCGGGGGGATCAAACTTGCGACCTGTAACATAGAGCCTTCTTTTTACTGAGTACGTGAAGATTTTCCAACGGTTGCTATGTGTCCAGTAGTGACTACTATCTGTTAAGTGGTGCAGTGCTCCGGTTTTAGAGCAAACACCTTTTTATTTGTCTCACCAGTTAGCACGCGGCGGCGTGATGCTGGAGTGCTAAAAGCCACAATGGAGACGTGATAGAGCGTCTCCATGTTTTGAATTTATATTAAATACCTACATGACATAGCTGAATAACTTTATGTGATTTGAAGGGCAAGTTTGGTGTAACTTTTTCTTGTGATGAAGGACCGTGCTCTGTGCTGGTCCAAAAATTAGTTCGATAATAATAGCAAGTAGGTTAGGTAGACAGAAACACATACTGACTGTTGTACCTTCGTATTTAACTATACAAAATAATGTTAAAATGTAAAACTATGATGAAAAATGTTGAACGATGTCACTCTTCAATGTAAAATTGTTTATTTTTGTACGTTTTCCTTAACGTTTCAGTAGGTCCTTCTGGAAATGAAAACGGCACACTCACGTAGCCATGTCGTCACGACGTCCTTACAAACATAGACGTCGCCTTTAATATCAAGGAGAAGTGCCCTCTTTACTCTTACAACAATCAAATGAAATAGGTAAATCTGAGAGACGGGAAACTTCTTCACAATCACAATATTTCGTGTTACGACTGCACTAGCTATTTTCTATGGCATTGCTTACGTATTGCGAGAATACATATATTTATTAGATACAGCCGCCTTATAAACGAGCATGTGATTTATGGGTTTTCCCGAAATATTAAAAGATTAGATTCTAATATGAATGATTCTTTTTTTTACTACGATTAGGTATACCTACTCGTAGATACCTAATGTAATCAATTTAATTGTTTAAAGTTTTAAACCCAAAGAATACAAATCGCTGGTAATTGCATGTAGGTATAAAACAGACAGATAGATAGACTTAAACAATTTATTAGATGTAGGACAGAACCGGCGTATGTAATTATGTTACCGTTGTTCACCTTATAGGGTGGCAGATAAACATCACAGAGAGGCGCTAAAACAATAGTCTGTGACACAGCGGTGATAATTCTGAAACGTCACGTGTCACGACGCGGACACCACGCGCACACGACGCACACGCCACGGGAACAGCTGCCCTACCATGAACTCTTATTGCGATCCAAAAAACTGAATTGTTCTTCAAATAAGTCAATATAACGCATCAATTTATGCGTTATATTGACGTATTTGAAGAACAGTTCAGTTTTTGGATCGCGATAAGAGAAAATACGTCAATAAATGACATAAATTGATGCGTTATATTGACTTATTTGAAGAACAATTCAGTTTTTTGGATCGCAATAAGAGTTCATGGTAGGGCAGCAGTGCTTCGACACGGTGAGCACCATCTACCTATTGTACTTATGCCTGGTAACTTGGTAAAAGTACCTACCTACCCAATAAAAATCATCATTAATTTTACAAAACTAGTACCTTTAAAGAAGCTAGACGGGATGTTGAAAGTAGGGGAAAACCTTAAATCCACGGGTCAAAGACTCAAAGTCCTATGCACAGATCTAGTGTTTGTTTAATTACAGCAGGATGTGACCAACGTATCTATCTATAATTATGATCGATGATATTATATAGTCGGATCACTAAAACGACATAGCAGCTAATGAAATTTTCATGTAGCTATAAGTTGAACAACAGTGTACCTACGCTGCAGAGACGCAAATGAAACGTCCTAATCTCAGGGGCATTCATTGCGCTATCATCTATAGGGTACGCGCTTCCATGGTCATCATAGGAATTTTATTTTAGAAAATTCTTACGTAATTTATAAGCGAATTAACAGCATATTTAAATATCTACAATTTGTAAGAGCGTAGATTGGTTTTCAGTTTTCCCCTTTTAGGCCCGTAACGGTTTTTGCACAGTAAATATTTTAATTTAGTAGGACCTTGTGCCCATTCAACACTAAAATCATTTAGATTTTTTGGGTCAAATTTTAATTCACCTTTTGACAAGGCAGTCGTGTTTTTTAATTATTTTATTTTTAACCGACTTCAAAAAAAGGAGGAGGTTATCAATTCGACTGTATTTTTTTTTATGTTTGTTAGCTCCTATCTTGCGACTGGGTGAACCGAATTTCATGATTCTTTTTTTATTTGAAATCTGGTTCTTCCCGTCTGGTCCTATTGTCACCATTTCAATATCTGATGATGAACTTCGGAGATATGGAATGGAACTCCTTACAGAATCACAGCAGCAATATCGTAACAAGCGAAATTGCTTTGTTTATACGTGTAGTCGATGACTGACTGAAGGAAAAGGGGGGGGGTCGTCAACCCCCCTCCTACCAGTTTCCAAAATTAAATATATCGTGTCAGGTATTGTTTGAAAGGGCTTTTTGTAATGATTTCAAACATTAATACACAAGCACTAAAAAGTGAAAAATAAAAAGCTTTTTCACAAAAAAAGATAACCGCCTTCATAAACTACAAAATAAAAATAACAGTTTAGTTTTGGAAGTCGGTGGTAATACTTACTTACCTACATAACAAAAAACAAAAACAAAGCCGCCGACTTCCAAAACTAAAGTTATTTTTATTTTGTAGTTTATGAAGGCGGTTATCTTTTTTTGTGAAAAAGCTTTTTATTACCTACTCATTATTTTCATGCACACCATATGGCACATGGTAAGTACTTACATCGTACCATCACGCTCAAGTCGGGAGGAAGACGTAGGTAAAAAGCTTCCCTCATTTTTATAAGTAGGTATCATCTATCTTTATATTTCCACTAGCTGTCCGCCGCGGTTACACCCGCGTCTTTGGTTACTGCTCCGCTCCCGTAGGTCGTAGCGTGATGGTATATAGCCGATAGCCTTCCTCGATAACTAATCTATCTAACACTGAAAGAATTTTTCAAATCGGATCAGTAGTTCCAGAGATTAGCGCGTTCAAACAAACAAACAAACAAACAAACAAACTCTGCAGCTTTATAATATTAGTATAGATTACTTACTCCTCATGTTTTCTTTGTTGCTTTCAGTTTACCACGAGTGCCAGCCCTGGAGACGCGCAAACCGCGTGGGGCGCGGTCCGCTGGGACCCGCCGGACACGACTCAGCCATTATGACGTCATCAGCGAACAGGGAAGTGACGCCTGACGGGAGGTACTATACAAGAAACACGGACAATGCACTGGAAGAACGACCGACGACATAAGGGTGAGGTGTGAGTAAATAAAATCAATTAAAATGTTTGTTTTATTTGTATCATCACAATATTTTAGGTTGCAAATAAAATGCTTGGTGCAAACGAACCAATTTGTTCCTATTTGGTAGGGTTTGCTTACCTACAAAGAAACATTAGCTGATGTATGAATGCATAACATCATCATGAACAAAAGGCATCCAAGTTTAATTTAGTCATCATTGGATTAGCAATACTTAGGTACCTACCACCATGGTGATCATTAGTAGGGAACTAGTTAATTGCTGATAAGCATCAAACTTGGCAATAAATTATATTGTCGTACCGATGATGGAAGCTGAATGTATAACCAAGCGCTCCGGTAACTTATCAATCATTTTACCACAATACAAATCACGTACCCTATGCAATACAAGCGCAGCAATTCACTAGTGCTGCCATCTGTATGGTTTGTGGAACAGCTTACCAATTTGCGATCGTGCCATCTATTATGTATTACCACAACCACTATGAACGTGTCACTATTACTTCACATGTTAGTTTTAATACTCAACAATAGATGGCGCGAAATTAAATTTCTTCAAATCGAACATTTTTTACAAACTCCAAACGATTATAAAACGTTGCGTTTGTTTATTAATTTTATTGCTATTTATCCGATGCAATAAACAACTTCTGTCGTCTTTTGATTTCATTTGCAGATTTTTTCTAATTATTTTATTCGTCAATAAATAGAGTAGGCACACTAAATTTTAAAGATTGTGTATGACATATAAAAATGTATAGAGGGCGGTACATGTGTACATTCTATCGCGGCAAGTGAGTGTGTGCAGAACCACAAATAATATAAGAAGCAGAACTGAAGATGCGGTGAAGTCAACTAGGCTGCTGTGAACATCGGTTACTAACGGTATTTAAGGAAGTAGGTACCTAATGTCATAACGTAAAGCACCTTAGAATTCCTTGCCGTGCTTTTCCACCAGTGGGCCACAGCAACACAAGTCTTTTCTTTGCCTAATAAGTAAGCGTGTGTTTAGTTGGCGCTTGTCTGCGCGTGATCAGAATTCGTCTACCGTTTACGATATTATGGCAACCACAACCAGTGTGAACCTCACGTAATACTGTTACGACATGTTTGTGTACTTGCGTCGCGTCAATTACGACCACTGTGCCCAGTTTATTTTATACTAGCTGACCCGCCGCGACTTCGTTCGCGTGGTATCCTACACTACCAATACCCCTACCCTAACCCTGCCTTACCCTACCCCCTTCCCTACCCTACTCTACCCCTATCTTACCCTACCCCTACCCCTACCCTACCCTAACCTACCCTACCCCAACCCCACCCCAACCCCACCCCAACCCCTACCCTACCCCTCCCCTACCCCTACCCTACCCTACTCCTACCCTACCCCTACCCCTACCCAACTCCTAACCTACCCTTACCCTACCCCTACCCTACCCCTACTCTAGCCCTACCCTACCCTACCCTACCCCTACCCTACCCTACCCTACCCCTACCCTACCCCTACCCCTACCCCTACCCCTACCCCTACCCTACCCCCACAGAACAACCAGAATGAAAACTTCATACTAACGCCCGTGCGTAGGTACACTACTACGCGCACAACTATGTGTGCGTGACCTGTCACTGACAAGGCGCGCGGGGAGTGCGCCGGCGCCCGCTCGGGTGCAAACCGGTTTGAGTCGGCTCAGCTAGCGGTCAAACTTAAGGTGTGCCAGCGACAGCGGTCGGGTACGACGCGGACAGTTACTATATTTATTTAGACGCGGATGTTAAATTGTTTTTAAAGATGCCTAACTGTTGCACTGTGTATACAAATAATGGTTGAAAGAACAAAGAGACTTCTTTTTTTGTATATCCAAAGGATCTTATCGGGTAATTGTCTATATTTACTTATACAAACATGCTTATTACAGAAGTAACTATTTATTTACGAGTAGGTAATAATATCCAGAACAATTAAGATGGCGATAAGGCTTTCCCTTATGAAATAATTTGTTATGTAGGTAAGTAGGTATATTGACGTATTATTCGTTTCGTATTTTTGTTTTAGTAGGTTTGTAGAATAGTAGGTACCAAAGTATATTTGTAAGTCGTCTTAGTAAGATTCCATTTGGCCTTTTCTATTAGATAGGTAGTAGGTACCTACTTAACTTACGTTCGTGAAATAGTAAAACAAGCACGAAAACATTATTAAGTAGGTAGTTTCGCTATGTCCGTCCGTGCGTAGGTAAGTCAAAGTAATTTGATTAATCAACTTCAAGAAAGTAACCAATGTATGTACCTGTCTATGTATGTGTATCTATTTCATAGTATGATTAATTAAGTACCACCTGCCTATTTATTTATTTAATCTTAATACATACCCACTATTATTATCTTAATCTTCTTAAAATATAGAAGTAAATTAAATGTTAACGATTAAATGTAGGTATCCCGATTTTATATATTTTCAATAGTGACAGCCCTATAAAAGTAGGTAAGAATTTTGAACACTGTTAGGAATCTTTCATTCTGGTTATTCTGTGCCCCTACCCTACACCTACCCTACCCCTACCCCTACCCCTACCATACCCCTACCCTTTTTTTTTTTTTTTTTTAGGTGGTAAAGATCATCAAATGACTCCTTCCGCCCTGGGTGGGGCGGAAGGGACTGTCAGACTTTTACTGACTAAAAAACCACCCTGTTCCTTCTGTTGCCCTTTACGTTCCGGGGCCACGGTATCCTGTTAAGACGTCCCGCAGCCCCGGCAGGCGTTTGGCCCCTGTTGGGGCCCCGTCCCTGTGCTGACAGCTCTTTGAGGCGCGCGCGAACAGAACGCGCCGTCGACCCGGGCATGGTCCTTGATCGGACGGCGAGCTACCCATTACTCGCCGTCCGCAAGCCCGCGCCTACGGTGGCCGGATGTCGCCTCGCGACGTCCGACGCCCTGGGCGTCTCCCGCGGCGGCTGGGGCGTGAGGTGGAGGATGTCCTCTCCCTCACGCGGCCCGCCTCCTCCTTCGCTAGCATTACTGCTTCGCAGAAGGAGGTGACTGCATCCCTCTCGCCTCGGAGCATGGCCTGAACCAGGCCCGGACGCGAGAGGTCGCCGCCGCCTATCGCCTCCGTGAGGACACGGCGGTGCTCTGCCCAAGCGGGGCAGACCTGCACCGTATGCTCCACCGTGTCCTCCGGGCGGTCCACACAGTGGTGACACCCGGGCGTTTCCTCCCGTGCAATCCGACACAGGAACCTCCCGAAACAACCGTGTCCGGTGAGGACCTGCGTCAGCCGGAAGGTGAGGACGCCGTGGCGCCTCTCCAGCCACTCCTCAAAGAGGGGTCTTACCGCCGCGATTGCAGCGTGCCCGAACTTAGGTTGCGACAGTCGCATCTTCCATTCCGCCATGAGATCGCACCGGAGCTCGATCCGCAATGCCGCGATTTGCCGCGGCAGCGGGGTTTCGCCCCGGCGCTGCGCGTCCACGCGCCACTCGTAGACGCGCTGGAGGACTGTAGCCTCCAGATCCCACGGCGGTAATCCGGCAAGGAGGTTTGCCGCCTCGCCGGAGACCGTGCGGTATCCCCGGATCATCCTGATGGCCATGACCCTCTGGCAGGCGACCAACTTGGCTGGTGGCCGCCGCCTGATGATGGGGGCCCACACAGGGGCCCCGTAGAGGGCCATGGACCGCACGACCCCCGCGTACAACCTCCGGCAGGAGGCGCCTGGTCCCCTGAGGTTGGGCAGGAGCCGCCAAAAAGCAGCCCCAGCCCTTTCCAATCGTGGAGCCAGACGTCTAAAATGCTCCTGGAAGCCCCACCGGCTGTCGAGGACGAGACCCAAATACTTCATCGTCGTCTCGACGCCGATGTGGACCCCTCCCACCGTTATTTGGGAACCCGACGGTGGCGCGTTCCGAAGACCATGAAAGCACATGGCCTCGGACTTGTGCAATGCCACCTCGAGTCCCAATTGCCGGATCCTTTCGACGACTGTCGCAACCCCTCGCGTCGCTAAGTCGGCCGCCGCCTGGTGCGACTCTCCCTGTGCCAGGACAAGCGTGTCGTCAGCGTAGCAGACCACGCTGACGCCGTCAGGGAGGTCGGCGCGCAGCACCCAGTCGTATCCGATGTCCCACAGAAGCGGCCCCAAGACCGATCCCTGTGGGACACCGCACGACATTTCTCGCCGATTCCACTCTCCCCGTTGGCCGGGGTAGATGACGGCCCTATCCGTCAAATAGTCCTCGACTACACGACGGAGGTAGGTCGGCATCCGGTGATACCGGAGTGCCTCCTTGATGCAACTCCAGGGCAGGGTGTTGAAGGCATTGGCGATGTCGAGCGACACCGCCAAGACGACCCTGCCCCGGGATACTGCTTCCCCCGTCGTGAGGGCTCTCACGCGCATGATGGCGTCCACCGTGGAGCGCCCCCTGCGGAAGCCGAACTGGCTCTCCGCGAGGTCCGGCCCTGATCTTCCCAGGTGCCCGACGAGGCGGTTTGCAATAACTCTTTCAAAGAGTTTGCCCACCTCGTCGAGCAGCACGATGGGCCGGTATGCGGACGGTGAGTCCGCAGGGCGCCCCGGCTTCCTGATGAGGACCAGTTTCCCCGTCTTCCAACGAAGCGGGAACTGGCCCCTCTCCAAACATGCGCTTAGGAGCCCCCCCAGTCGAGGACCGAGAGCCCCCGAGGCCAGGACCCAGGCTTTGGCAGGCAAGCCGTCGGGTCCCGGGGCGGTATTCTTGGCCTTTAGCCGTTGTACCGCCACTCTCAAGTCTACCTCGGCCACCTCCGGAGCAATGTAGTCGCCGTCGTCGCTGTGGTCCGCGTCATCGTCTGGCACCGCCATGGGCGGAGCCATGGACGGGGGCACATGTTCCCCTCGAGAAGGGAACAGGGCGCTCACGACGTCCTCAACGAGCTGGGGCCGGAGACTCTGTGTCAGCGGGGGACCCCAGGGGCGGAATTTATCCCGTACCCATTTGTACGGGCGCCCCCACGGGTCCCTGTCCAGAGACTCCAGCATCTCCCTGCGGGATAGATCTCTAGCCCGCAGCATCCCATCTCGGAGGACGGTCTTCGCCGCCTTGTACCCCTCATACAGCTCCGCCTCTATGGCTTCCGCATTCGGAGGTCGGATGCGGCACCGGCGGTGCCTGGCGTACAGGCGTCGCGCATCAACGCACGCCTCGCGTAGCGACGTTATTTCGCGCGACCACCAGTACACCTGACGCCGGGCGCTTCCTGGCCGGGCCCGGGGCATTGCCATGTCGCAGATAGCGGACATGGCCTCCCGGAACCACTCCACCTCGTCGTTGACGTCGGCAGGCCTGTCTGGTGATGACACCCAGGCCTGCACGATCGAGGCTTCCAGGAAGAGCTCCCGGTCCAGCTGCTTCAGCGCCCATCGCGGACCACTCGGGGTCCGTCGGACCAGCGCATCTGGGATCTGGGCGGAGACGTCGAACCGGATGTAGCGGTGATCGGAATAGGTCTCCACCCCCTCCTCTACGCGCCAGTCAACGACACGCTGCGACAGAGCGGGGCTGGCGAACGAAATGTCCACCACCGACTCGCCCCGCATCCGCACACACGTGGGGACAGAACCCCGGTTCAGTATGACCAGGCCTGTCTCCAGAGCCCAGTCCTCCACCATCCTGCCCCGCGCGCTGTCCGTGTACCGGGAACCCCAAGCCACATTCTTGGCATTGAAGTCCCCGAGGACCAACACGGGGAGGGAACCGAACCCGGCGACGACGACTCCTAGCTCCCTAAGGGAGACGTGGAACTCGGCGAGAGTTCGGTTCGGGGAGAAGTAAACGCCTACCACGGCGATCTCCCCGAACCGTGCTGCCACACAACCCCGTCCTCTTTTGACGCTCTCGAGAGACGGGGTACCGGCGACGGCCGACGAAATTATGGCCACCGAGCCGTCGAGGTCCATCACCCAGTCATCCCTGGGCGGGACAAAGTACGGCTCGGCGACCACCGCGATGTTGATCAGCCACTGCGCCATGCTCTGGAGCAAGAGATCCTGAGCGGCGGCGCAGTGGTTGATATTCGCCTGGAGGAGGCGCAATGGGGCCGTGATTAGGCCTCCATTATATCCTCCTCCAGGGCCCTCCTCGAGGGCTGAGACGCACCAGCAGCGGCGACGGTGGCGGTGGCGGCCACGGCGGCAGCAGCGGCGGCAGCGGAGGGCCTACCTCTGCCCCTGGCCTTGGCGGGTGGGGCGCAGGCCCTGCCCCCTGCCCGGTGATCGGCCGGCTTGCCAGCGGCCGCACATGCGAAGCAGTGCGGCGCGGCATCGCACGTACCGGCCATGTGACCGGGCTGACCGCAGCGGAAGCACTTGTCGCTGCGGTCCACCTCCGAGGTGCAGACGCATGCCGCGTGGTTGCCCACTTGGCAGCGAAAGCACCTCAGGGGTCTAGGTTCAAGCAGTTTGACCTGCGCCGAAACCCAGCCCACCAGGAGCCTTCGACCCTCCGCTATCCTTTTGGCCGCCGCTACGGGGCAACTAACCATGGCGGTTCGAAGCCCCGCGAGGTCAGGACGAATGGCGCCGACCTTGACTTGGTCGGCAACGCAATCTCCAGACCTGACGACGGCGGCCCTCAGGTCCGCCTCCGTTACGGAGTCGTCCAGGCCCATTACGCGCACGTCGGCGCACTTGATGGGCCTGGACACTCGGGCCACTTCCGCATCCAGGGACGCCCTGAGCCTCTCGGCCAGAGCGTCAGCAATGGGGCCACTGGCCGCCCCGGGAACCTCCAGCATCCGGGCGCCCGTCGCGGTGACTCTGAGCCGGAGGCCTCCGACGACCCCGAGCTCCTGGAGGTTCACCGCCTCCTTCGCCTGCGTGAGCACGTCGCGGTACGACACGCCCTTCTTAACCGCGTCTGGCTGCAGTGTAATTACTACAGCCGCGGTCTTCGGGGCGCGGAGTCGCGCCGCGACGCTGAGCTCTTTGCGCTGCCGCCTCCTCCTTGCCGATCTGGCCTCCCTGCCAGCCCTTTTCGCCTCCCTAGCCACCTGCCAACCGGCGCTGGCTGCACGAGACTCCGGAGGAGGCGGGGGAGGCTGGGTCGGCGGGTTTCGCGCCGGGGCTCCCTTCCCCCTCTTCCGCCTGCCCCTTTTCGACGCCGCCGGCTTGGCCGGAGCCGGAGCCGGCCTAGCTGGGGCTGGCCCCGCCAGAACCGGCCCCGCCGGAACCGGACCCGCCGGAACCGGTCGTGCCGTCGCCGGGCCCGGAGCTGGATTTGCCGCTTTTTTTGCGGTGGCGGCGGCGGCGGCATAAGAGGACGCCGCCAGTGGAGGGCGCAGGACCCTACTCTCCAACACGGAGAACCTCCGGTTGAAGGAGGCCAGCTCTTGCCGCACCAGATTGAGGAGAGGGCTCTCCTCTGGCGCGGGCTGGCTTGGCCTCTCGCTCCCCCCCCGCGGCACCTCCCGACGACCAGCTCCCTGGAGCTCGGCCAAGTCCGCCTTCAGTCGGAGGTTCTCCTTCCGGAGAGCCTCCATTTCAGCCTTGAGGCGGCCGATCTCCGTCCGCAGCTCCGACATTAGGTCTGCCGCCTGGGGCCCGCTGTGGGAGGCCGCCGCCGCCGCCAAGATGGAGGCCGTGGCTTCGGCGGTGGCCCTGTCTTTAGACGCTTTGGTCTTTTTCAGGGCCACCACCCGTATGGCCTTCTCCACGGCCTCCTTCAGCTCGTCCGGCCTCGAGGCCAGGCCGACGTCAGGCTCGCCACCAGATGGTCTGGTGGAGGGCCTCTTGCAGGCAGAGGACACCTCCCCCTTGGAGGACGTCCCCTGTCCTGTCACCGGGCGGGGGCGCTTGAGGAAGGATTTCCTCCTATCCTCGACCCCCGCCTCCACGCATCCAGAGGTCACGCTCTGGAAGCCCGTGGCGTCCGATGCCGAGTCGGAATCCGACTCGGACAACCCTCTTGAGCAGGCACTAAATGCCCGCTCCTCCGGTGCCGGTGATGAGGGCGTGCTGGAAAACTCCAGCGACCCCCCATCTCGGGCATGTGAGCCACCCTGGCTCAATGCGGCAGTTGCCGGTGATGTTTTTTTATTATTCTTTACCATGCTGTTCCCACGAGTATAAAAAAGAGCCAACCATCCAACCAATAAACGTGGTTCGCACTAACGACTAATTAAGCTACCCATTAGTCAAGCTAACAACCTCCTTCACGGTGCGCCGCCGCTTGGAGATTTGGGGTGACTTTTTATAGAGGTTTTCTACCTCGCGGCCCGGGCGGTTAAGCCAAGACCCTCGACCCCCGTCAAAAGTCAGAGACATGACCTTGACAGTCTTCGGGGCTACGAGAACAACGGTGGCAGAAGGAGGTGCGAGACTTCCTCCTGCCAGCCCGGCGGCAGGGTAAGTACACACCGAGCCCGCTCTTACTCCGCCACTGTGCCCTCTGCTAAACAGAGGGACACGCGTTGGAGCGACCACCCGACAGAATATTGGCATGCGGACAAAGAGACCCCTAAAAGGGGAATTTTTGCCCGCACCCCAGGGTGCACCGTCCCGAAAAACTGGCCTTCCCCCCGGACGTATCCGAAAGGGAACTCCAGTCCACGGGCACACGGGGAGGTTTTCTGTCCAAGCACCCCATACCCCTACCCTTGACACCGACTTCCCGACTTCATATTAAAAGGGCTGTTTTTAGGGACTTCGTTCGCGTGGTATCCTGCCCCCACCCTACCCCAATCCTACCCTTACCCCATATTTTCTCACCGTTTAAACCTTCCCTAGACCTCCATGAACATTTCAAAACCAAAATTAGCTAAATCGGCCCAACCGTTCTCGAGTGAGTTTTAGCGAGACAAACAAACAGCAATTGATTTTTATATACCTATATAGAGATAGAGATTGATTTCGCCATAACTTTCAAACCAAACGTCCAATTTTAATGAATTGAAGACTAAATATTATCTACATAAACAGTACTTTGTGACAAAATAGTTTATTTTGATAAGGAGTAATGACATGTCTATACTAATATTATAAAGAGGAAAACTTTGTATTTTTGTTTGTTTTTTTGTTTGTAATGGATAAACTCAAAAACTACTGGACCAATTTTAAAAATTCTTTCACCATTAGAAAGCTACATTATCTGCGAGTGACATAGGCTATATTTTATTTTAGAAAAAATAGGGGTCCGTAAGACATTTGGGTTTTTCGGACCCAAAGTGTAAACTCGCTAAAACTCTAGAACGGCTGGGCCGATTTAGCTGATTTTAGTTTTGAAATGTTCGTGGAGGTTTAGGGAAGGTTTGAAGGTGAGAAAATATGGGGTAGGGGTAGGTGTAGGGGTAGGGTAGGGGTAGGGTAGGGGTAGGGCAGGGGTAGGGTAGGGGTAGGGTAGGGGTAGGGTAGGGGTAGGGTAGGGGTAGTGTAGGGGTAGGGTAGGGGTAGTGTAGGGGTAGGGTAGGGGTAGGGTAGGGGTAGGGTAGGGGTAGGGTAGGGGTAGGGTAGGGGTAGGGTAGGGGTAGGGTAGGGGTAGGGTAGGGATAGGGTAGGGGTAGGGTAGGGGTAGGGTAGGGGTAGGGTAGGGGTAGGGTAGGGGTAGGGTAGGGGTAGGGTAGGGGTAGGGTAGGGGTAGGGTAGGGGTAGGGTAGGGGTAGGGTAGGGGTAGGGTAGGGGTAGGGTAGGGGTAGGGTAGGGGTAGGGTAGGGGTAGGGTAGGGGTAGGGTAGGGGTAGGGTAGGGGTAGGGTAGGGGTAGGGTAGGGGTAGGGTAGGGGTAGGGTAGGGGTAGGGTAGGGGTAGGGTAGGGGTCGGGTAGGGTAGGGGTAGTGTAGGGGTAGGGTAGGGCAGGGGGTAGGGTAAGGCAGGGTTAGGGTAGGAGTATTGGTAGTGTAGGATACCACGCGAACGAAGTCGCGGCGGGTCAGCTAGTGTAATATAAATGCGTTTAAATGAAGTCCTAAAAAAATTTCAAGATTTTTAAATAAAAAAATGGTTGTTGTGTTTAACTCGAAATAGATAGGCATAGTGTGTCGCGGACTTTTTTGTAGATATTTTTAAGGTCTTTAATTAATTAGAACATTTTTTGGTTCTATCTTTTATAGTTTAGGCGGCGTACGCCAAATAAGGAACTTTTTTGGGTGATTTTTTACACCTTGGGTCCGAAAAACCCAAATATCTTACGGACCCCTATTTTTTTTTAAATAAAATATAGCCTATAGCACTCAGTGATAACGTAGCTTCCAATTTCCGAAAGA
This sequence comes from Hoplodrina blanda, assembly GCA_949316365.1. Taxonomy (NCBI): domain Eukaryota; kingdom Metazoa; phylum Arthropoda; class Insecta; order Lepidoptera; family Noctuidae; genus Hoplodrina; species Hoplodrina blanda. The sequence goes on from OX438570.1 coordinate 9,583,582, forward strand.
ATTTTCAAAATCGGTTCAGTAGATCCGGAGATTACCCCCTACATACAAACTTACAAACTTACAAACAATTTTACCTCTTTATAATATTAGTATAGACTAGCGACCCGCCCCGGCTTCGCACGGGTGCATGTATTATACATATAAACCTTCCTCTTGAATCACTCTATCTATTAAAAAAAACCGCATCAAAATCCGTTGCGTAGTTTTAAAGATCTAAGCATATATAGGGACAGACAGACAGGGAAAGCGACTTTGTTTTATACTATGTAGTGATACCTACTTCAGTGGAAGTGAGATTAGGTATATTTTCATTATGATAATCAATCAAGTCGCTAAGAGCTTGACATTGAGCGCTGTGCAGCGCTGCCTGAAAGCTTTTCCATCGTAAGTACTTAGGTATCTACGATCTCTTCGTCTATCTTTATTTTCGTATGATACGCTGCATGCATATCTATGTACCTACCGCCCCCGGTGTGTATGTAGCAAGGACTCAAAAAAGTTCACTTCAGAAAATAATGATGGATATGTGTAATTCAATACTACCTACAAAAAAAGTACCGGAAACTTATTCACATTTTTCAGCTGTGCAAATGGAATTGTAGGTAATCCTAGTATTATCTTCTCGGTGTCAATAAAAACATAAATACATTATCACGCCTGTATTTCTGGAAGGGGGGTACAGGTGAAAAGTACCCGCCTAGAACCACTGTTGGGAATCACACCCAACAAACTCGTGGGCGGCACTCGCTGGCAACGCAACCACATTTTACCAGTAGGTAAAAGAAATGTTATACTACCTACCCACTAGTAACCATACTACCACCAATAAGAACTGAGTCTATTGCCATTCATAGAGCACATGACCAGAAGACTAGCCTTTTCTTGGGCCAAATAATCGGCATTTCCATACAACGTGGTAATGCTGCCCGCCTTTTGGGCACTTGCCCCATTGACAACGAGTTTCTTTATTTGTTTTTGATAAATTGTACATAGGTACTTGATAATTTATATTTTTGTGTTCAGGTTAATTATTAAAAAGTAACTAGGTACCTATCCTGCCCGCGACTTAGTCCGCGTGAAAGTTGATTTTCCATATAAACTTTGGACCCCTGTTTCATCCCCTTAGGGGTGAATTTTCTAAATTCCTTTCTTATCGGATGCCTACGTCATACAAAGAACACACTCTCCAAGTTTCAGGTCTGTACGATCAGCGGTTTAGGCTGTGCGTTGATCTGTCAGACAGTCAGGACAAAGCATTTGATACGTAGGTAAAGATAGATGTAAGTTCCTACTACAGTTATGATTAAACATCATCTATCGTAATTATTATATGAATGTAGAAAAGCTAATGATGTAAGAAAGTAAGTTTGTACTCCAATTAACAAGTTCTCAAAATCTCACGCCGTTAGCGCATTTTGCGCAAGTGTCGGAGGTTCTTCACAAGATTGCAAAAGTGGTGCACGCACTCGCAGGCACACAGAGCATGTCAAGGTGCTTCGTAATTATGATCATAAACTCGGGTTGTACACCGACTCATCTGACATCTACAGATTGCCCAGGATAGGTACTTTGATCCTTTATAGGACGCACTCACTAAGACAAACATCAAAGTAATTCTATCATTATATTGAGTACCTCGTTGGTCTAGTGGTCGCAAAGCGCGACTGCTGAGCATAAGGTCTTGGGTTCGATTCCCAGGTCGGGCAAAGTGTTATTCGGTTTTTCTATCATTTATTTCTCAGTAGCAGCCTCGGAGTCTGTATTTATGTCCCATGTATAAGCTCGCCCCCTTTTACATGGGACATAAACATAACAAGCGAAATGTGAGTGTATTAATGGGTACACCTCTGTCTAACCATTCGGGGAATACAGGCGTGATTCCTAGGTACCTACTTACACTGCAAACATATAAAATTAGTCGCAGAAAGTAATTAGTCCAATGTCTACACCAACCTCACTTGACAGGGTTCAATCTTTACCCAGCTACCCACTATAAAAGAGTGGGGGTATGCAATGGGATCGACTCACAACTGTTTGGATACCCTTTACTACTTTCTACTCAACTATTACTTTGAATAAGTACCTACCTATCTACAATATACATAATATAATTTTTTGTTATGTAAGTGTAAGTAGGTAGATCAGATATCTATAGTACACTTATGTCAAAAGCAATCTCGATTCTTGGCTGTAATATGACGTCAATTGAAAAACGCCGATAGGGAAAATATTTTTTGCCCATTCTGGGTTGCCTGTAAAAAACGTAACAATAAATATGTCCATTCTTCTGTAATTGCAAAAGTAAGGCATCCGTATATAACGTGGTGAACCTGTGGAAGATGTGTGCGATATAACGTGATGGCTAATTTCACAGCATTCACATTATCATCTTGATTCAAAGCATCTCTTAAATCTGGCTTTTACATTGACCTCAGTTTTGGCATCAGCGCCCTCGAAAACCATGAAAACGACATCCACGACAATTACAATGATCGCCATTTTGGTTTTTATTTTGCCTTTATTTTCAACCAAACCCCTCAACCCTCGAAAACCACGAAACGACACCTATGACGGTTAAATTCGTAAAAATAAAACGTATCGCCCATGGAACTGAGTGAAAAACTGACTACAGTGACCGACAGCAACGAAAAGGTAATTCAAGTACATACTAATAGTAATTAGTTTGTAGGCGCAGTAATAAGTAGGTACATAAATGTAAATGTTACAGCCGCATTATATCAATGTTGCGTCACGCATTATTATAGCACAGGTGTGACCGAGGCTTTCATGGCCCCCGGCAAGAAAGTAAGTACCTACCTATACTCCATTGAGACTTTTTATATGTGCCTACGGAGACAAGATGATTTGGTTGCGACAGAATTTAAGGTTAGGATTATTAGGATATAGGTACCAACTTAGTTTCCTGGGAGATATCAACCAATTGCAGACCTAGTCTGCAATTGGTTGATATCTACCAGGAAACTATGTACCTATCCTTGCAACAGCGAGGTCGAGCTATCAAAAGTGCTTTTAATTAATGAAAACCCGAATAAAACCTAAAGCGAACCGAGTACTCATTTAGTTATTGTTCACACGTAGGATCAGTGAACTCAGTTTTATGTTATTTATCAGACAGAACAAAATTGCAACCCATGATGTGCTGCATGTATAGCCTCATACAATACACTAACTGTATGAAGACACAGACAGTGCTATAGTGGTCATTGTGGCTATAACTATTCCCTCACGTACTTTCTCTGTTGCTTAGGTACCCACGTCTGCACTAGACGTCGACCGTATATTTTGCAGTGATGTTAATTGTTATTGTGAGCCAAAACCCAGCATACCCTCACACATCCGATGGTCAAACCGGACACGACCATGAGATAACCGATAGATCGAAAATCTCAAAACATAGAATGTGCTCTCCACTCTTTCATTCAGGCTTCTTGGCTGCTGACGTCACTAGCGCGCGCCGGCCGGGTTGCGCAACGAAGGCGTGCCGAAGAAAGTGGAGAGCCCATGTGTTTACTCATAAGTGGCCACCAGCCGACCAGCGAGCACTCGGACATAGTAAATAATCTTACAACACACTTAATAACATCACATTTCTCTTCCGAGGGCCGGCGGATGGCTTAGTATAGTAGATCTGTGTGCCTCCACGCTTTAAGAAGTGTGCTTTCGCAGAATGATGATTCTATGTGTTGTATAGGTAACAGGGAACGATCTTAGCGAATCCTACTCCATGATTACGACAAACCTGGGCTTTGTATTCAGTTCAATAACTTTTACACACGACACTGGTCATCCCTGACAACAATTTTTAAGGCATTCGGCAGAAACCACTGGTGGTTGCGAAATAAAGTACCGAAGTTAAATAAAATGATTGATTCGGTAGTTATGTTCCCGTTCATTACCCCAACAGACTGGATGCTAGAAGGAAGGTATTCATGAATGAGCATATTACGCTCATTCCATATGCATGAAGAAGTGATTGATTAATAGCGTGAAACTACATTTATTTACCTATCGTTTAATGTTACGAATCAAATGAAAGAAAGTTATTATCGGCATAGGGTCAGTTCACACCGAGACGCGACGCGACGCGACGCTGCGTGCACACTTTAAAAGAGCGACTCAAAATATAACTTTATTTTCTACACGAAAAGATACACATTTCATTGTAAGAATTTAGAATACGTTACACCACGCAGCACTACGTCGCGATGCGTCGCTCTACGCCGCGCTGCGCCGCGCGGCGCCGCGAGACGCATCGCGACGCAGCGGTGAATCGCCGGTACGCGCGCACAGAATGACGTGCAAGAGCGGCGACGTTGCGATGCGTCTCGCGGCGGCGAGCGGCGCAGCGCGGCGCAGCGCGAAGTCACTGGCCTCTTCAAGTATCTTCACGTTGCGTCGCGTCGCGTCGCGTCTCGGTGTGAACTGACCCTTAGGCTACGCTACTAATGAGTGTCTCACATTACTAATCACATTCACGTCGAGATGCAAATCAGATAAACTCCACTTTCCTCACAAGCAGCTGAGACTGGCGGTCAATGCCGTGTCGTACCGTCGCGTGATATTGACCTCTACGCCTTGTCTACTCTCTATGCGATCTATGAGAGTAACCACATTGATTATATTTATTCCATCCGGTTATAAGAAAAAAATATATACCAAAAGACTGATGGATGGATTGCAAAAGTGACATGGCTAATTGAGATGCATGAAAGAAGATGTGCAGCCTGTCCTTATGGACAAGATGATGAAAAATTGGCAATCGTAATAACCCAACGAGCCGGCGAGAATTACTCAATGATTTGAACAAAGTTGTATTCAGATTGAAAATATAAAAAAATCTTGATTATTAAAGGAATTATTTCATCATTTAAAGTTCCCATCACTATCTATTTGCAAACAGCTTCAACGTCACAATCATCATAGCTCCAGCACTCACTATAATTAGATAATTTTGATACTAAAGAGTAAAACTATAGACCGCTTATCCCAACTTCCTAGTAAAGTTTCAACTCGTTAAGGTACTGTTTGTCTCCAGTTCGACAAAGTGAATAGAAATATTCTGTCTTCGACTTTCACGGATCTGTCGGTCCGGCTGCGAGTAAATTGTTAAGAAAACCATGATCTCGAAGGAGCTAAGTGTGTTGCGTCAGATTTTCACCGCAACACAGGCACCGCGATACAGGAACATACAAAAGGTCCACTGGTTCGTTTTTGTGACAAAATCTTAAACTCATACGAATTCTTCTTGACAAAGTTTGTCGCTTATCAGGTACATAAAAGTGAATGAGAGTATTCGCCCCAGAGTAATCGTTGCAGTATCTATCTTCCGCTGAACAAATACACATAGTTACTGGTAGTTCTGAAACTAGATTACTTAGTGCACATGTCAGTACAGTTAACTTCAGATAATTCGAACAACCAATTTCATATATTGCAGGTGCTAACTACAATGTCACACAAACGTGTGTAGTTAAGACCTGCAATATTAGAGATCGGTTCAAGCCGCATGTAATGTCGTGGCAGCACGAGGCCTGAAACACAGGTTTAATTAACCTAGATCGGACGGCTAGGTAGCGACTACCTAACATTGCAATTCCGAACCACCATAATTTGCACCTATGTATACTTAATAATAATATCTTACTTTAAGTTTATTTAAGTCACTATAATTGTATAGAAAGCCTTATTACTGTTGGCTAAATGTAAACTTTTTTTAAAGTTTTTATTTGAATTAAAAAAATAAATGTTGCTTCAAAACATTGTCAGAAGTCTAGCTATTTCTAAGCAGCGGCTGATCATGGGGCAACATGTTCTTGGGTGCTTCCTTACGTAATTGCTCGGTGGTAGTCTCTACGGACTGCTAGCTACCAAACAATTGTGAAATTGTGCCGGTCACTGGCAATTATAGGTCGCCCACTGTTACATGTGACTTAGGCAAAATTCTGGTGGTTACCCAGACCTACTCCGGATTTACGTATGCCTGCCTTTTCGGAGAACTGTAGTTCATGATATAAAGTGGGTTTTCTTCCTTTAAAAGTTGTGGCGACAGGCTGCGCGTACGCAAGTAACGCTAATGATCCCGCCACACAACACCATGTAACTCAATTTGACGATATGACTAAGAAAGTTATGACATTTTCACACTTTTACTTTTTATCACAAGTTCATAAAATTATTTGTTTTAATTTTATTCGCATTAGTCAAATCTATACCTACCTAATGAGCCAGGAGATACTTTCTGGATTTTTAGCAATTGATGTGTATAAAACGAACCTGGTACCTAAGGTCAGTGCGGTTAGTTAAGTAAGGTTTTGCAAGAGATTAAACCAAACGAATAAATAAGAAAATCTATGCGAAAAACATACCTACAAGATTTTTTTCATCCCACCATCTCGGAAAGAGTATTTTTAATCTTCAATATCTGAGTGGAAAAGCCGTTTTTATTCTCTAGAGGATAAAGTAAATTGAATTTAGAACATCGTGTGCACTAAGTTTGTGAATTAAAAAAAAACATTAAACCTATTTACTGCTACCTCTATGGTGCCGAATATATCATACAACTTTTTTTTAATTTGTTAAAAACTCAGACTCGGAACCTTCTTGGTGTTCTTTTTTCAATTTGCTTTGGAATTTGATTTTTTCACGTCATTGTTAAACCTATTAAAAACAAGAAACTTGAAAACAAGTGAAAAAACTAAAATGAGTGATTCTAGCGACGAGGAAGTTTGCTTGACGCCAACAGAATTGACTGAAACTGTTAATAATGCGCAAATGAGCTTTCTCCCTCAACAATCACGCGAGAAGTATTTAAAACAGTACGATATGTTCAACACGTGGCGACTAGCAAAAGGAGCCAAAACTTTCTCAGAAAACGTATTGCTGGCATATTTTATAGAATTATCCGAGAACAAGAAAGCAAGCACTCTATGGAGTACGTATTCGATGCTAAAAGCAACAATAAAGATGAAAAAAGACAAACATATCGATACCTATCCTAAATTAGTGGCATTTTTAAAAAGAGCCTCATCTGGTCATCAACCAAAAAAATCGAAGGTTTTCACAGTATCTGATATTGAAAAGTTTCTTAACGAAGCACCCGATTCCGTATATTTGGCGGCAAAAGTAAGTCAGTTGCACATTCAGTATCTACTTAAGTATATTAATCTCAATTAAATAGTAGACTTAGTAGATGTTGATAGGCATAATTATGCGTTCATATCAATTTTATTCATTTATCTACTACAATACTCTTTACGTTACAGGTTGTTCTTATTATTGGAATAAACGGAGCATGTCGAACTAATGAACTAACACAACTTAATGTCAAAAACATTGAGAAACATTCAGATGACTTACTATTAATTAATTTACCTAATACAAAGACAAAAAGAGACCGCAACTTCGTCATTCGCAAGGAATACGTAACGATTGTTGAGAAATATCAAGCTTTACGCCCGCCTAACACTCCAATCAATCGATTTTTTCTACAGTATCGCAATGGAAAGTGTGTTAGACAGCCTATGGGTACTAATAAAATTGGCAGTATCCCACGAGAAATAGCAACATTTCTTGAACTTCCAGAACCCCTGTTGTACACGGGTCATTGTTTCCGACGAACTTCAGCCACACTTTTGGCTGATTCCGGAGCTGATCTCCTGTCCCTTAAGCGCCACGGAGGCTGGAAGTCCAATGCAGTTGTAGAGGGATACATAGAGGATTCCATCCAAAATAAGTCTAAAATATGTGAAGGCATCGTAGGAGCCATTACACTGAAAGAGCCTCAATCGGATCCTTGGACTGGCCCTTCTACGTCAAAAATAAGCCGTTATGAAACACCTAACCATTTCCCTCTCTCTCCAACATTCACGCCAAGGGAATCCGATGAATCGGTACAACTATTAAGTATGACAGATAGTTTACCGAAAAACAGTACACAAGTGACTAACACCAATATTACAGTACCAAACAAAAATATTACACTCAATTTAAATAACTGTAGCAACGTTACTTTAAAATTTTCTTAATTATACCTTAGTATTATTTTGTTATAATTTAAAGATTATTCTGTAATACTTACCTGTCATAATGTAGTAATTAATACCTAAACTGAAATAAAAGTGTACCTATCTTGTGATTGTAAACGTTTTTTTTTTTGCATTTAGTCATTTCCTCGCTGAGGTGGAATGAAAAGTTACGTGTTGCACTCGAGTGCAAAGATTTTTCACCTCGTGCTCTTTTGATTCTCTCGCTAACGCTCAGGATTCTAATTTTGAATCACTCGCTGCGCTCGTGATTCAATTTTAGAATCCTTCGCTTGCTCGGTCATCAAAATTGAACACGCGGTTAAAAAGCAACTTTGCACTCTTGTATAACAAATAACTATTTTTCTTCCGTTTCAACGAATTTCATTAATATATTAATTAACATCGCGTTGTTATTTATTAAAACGGCTACATCACATCTCTCTATGCTAAATAGAAAGTGCTAGGAACAAATGAAACTCTTCCTTTTTACTGATAAAACAACCAACACCAACCGCAACCTCCAGTCCATTCAAGGGTTAATCAAATTATGGCCAGGTGAAGTAAGTAACCAATGCAAAAAATGGTAAGCAGCTCCAACATAACTAATCATTTCAATTGATTGCATCCATATCTTAAAACAAAAACGTGTCTGCTACCTGAGCGCGGATTGTGGAGCTATCACACGAGAGCGGGTCCCTTGAACCTACAGGAAACACAAAAACCTTACCCGACATCAAATAAATTAGACAATCAAAAAATATCATGTAACCTGTAGGCGCGGGGACACAGGGACGCACTACAGCAACAGTTAAAATTATGTCAATGCTTTCAAAAACTCGAGTAAATTCTAATTCGACGATCTACCAAAATATTTTGAAAAACTAACCACTAAAGTTAGATAATAGTTATTATGTTACTTTCACTACTCAATATTCGTTAAAAATTCAAACATGAAGGAAAACCTGGAAGTTGGTAGTGGCGATTATCTGTATCAGTATTAGCAAGCAATAACTTGATGACACGGTAACAACTTGTTTTTCTAAGTAGCTTCAAATTCTTAGAATGTAGGTGGGCCCGTTCCGGATACTGCTGCTAAAACAGACGTTTTATGTAATCTTAACATTCCGTTGACAATATCGCCAAATATTATGTCCACAGAACTTTCACCAGCAGGCCTAATCTATCAGGGTGGTTTCATCATTTTATGGCACCCATTAAAATCATCAGCAGTCAATATAATCATAATATTTATATTTTATCAAAGAGAAAAGATAGCTTTACCTACTCATCACAGTGTCGAGTAAAAGTTGGTCAGAAGTCCAGAGCACTATAAATTATATACATAAGAGAACTAATTAATTCTGCGAGCACTAATAATAGCAAGTTAAGAAACTAATTTAATGAAGTCCATCTAAAAGCTCTGATTCACGCATTAATTATAAGTTAACGAATACGGCCCTGGCTAGTGATAGTTAAGTTGCAGTCAAGTTACGGAGGCTTGGAGTCAGTGTTCGCGCGCCGGTCGAGGTGATAACACGCAACTTATACTTAACTAAAAACTTTTTTTATTTTCCCAAAAGTTAAGTAGAGTTAACGGAGTGTGATGTTGAACCATTTTTGTTTTTCGAAAAATGTGATTCAGTCAACGAACCGGTTCGGGTTTTAATTTTTTTGTTTTATTTTTTAAAATTGGGATTATTTAAGTGTACGAACTATACAGGCTGTTTTATTTGGAATTGAAGTGACGTTGTAATAAGGTAAGTTTTTACTAATTTATATTAACCGTATCCAAAGAGAAAAAAAATACAATGTATTATGTACACATGGTAAGCTTATGCATATGGTAAGCTTATTTATTTTTTCACAATAAATTGCGTGTAGACAGAAAACTACTATTTTTGAACACCTTCAGACATAAATTCTTTACTTTCCGCGCTGTATACGCCGCCGCGCCGATACGCTTATAAACTTTTGAGATGCTAAACGATCTGTTGTATACCACTAACCATAGGTATATGTTTTTCTATAATAAAAAAAAAATATAGAAGAACCAGCAGGAGCTGCTGAATTCAAATGTTCAATCAATATATACCTACTCCAGTTTTTAGACCCAAAGCTTGATACAACGACTCGTCTATTTATTTGAAATATCCCACCAACCAGTTTTTCTTAGGTAAAAAGTTTAATAATAACACAAATACCCTTCGCTAAAGACTGGACATGTGTAAATGACCATCTTATGTTACCCCACCTCAAAATTATTAGAAACTTATTTAGTTTGGAGAACTAACAACGTTTTAGTACCCTTATCCACTCAAGGCCCGGCTGTCATACCAGTATGACAGAAGAATAGATAATCAATTGTTATAATAGTAACAATTATTATAGTAACAACAGATTATGATGAGTCCTACAGTTCTACTAAAGGTTAGAGTCGTGTAAATGACCCTTCAGGACTCTCAACATAGGTACTGTGGCCAGTCGGTTGTAGATACTTCTGGCTTTTACAGGTACATTAAGTATACAAGATAAAAAATTATTGGGTGCATTAAAATAGCCTCCACAAGCAAATGTAGGTTCGTCAGCTATAGTGCAAGAACACAGGCGCCTCTTCCCTCAATCTCAAGTCCGATGGATCGGCGCCGCAATCCGACACAACCGGGGAGTGATCAGGCACAGGACCAACGACTTTACGTGCATTCCGAGGCACGGAGGTGTTACACCACAAACTTTGAAACTCTGAGCTGCAACTGAGAAATTCCTAAAAGAAAAACCCAATTACATTTTTTGTCTGACCTGGAAATCGAATCCAGGACTCCACGGTCAAATGTCGCGCTTGCGACAACGAGGCAGTTCAGCTCCGTTGCCATCTTGCCGATAAGCATTTATTTTTACCAGGCCATGAGCTTTTCTTATAAGAGTATTATATAAAAAAGCTATTTTACAAAAAAAGATAACCGCCTTCAAAAACTACAAAATCAAAATAACTTTAGTTTTGGAAGTCGGCGGCTTTGGTTTTTTTTTGTTATGTAGGTAAGTATTGCCACCGACTTCCAAAACTAAAGTTATTTTGATTTTGTAGTTTTTGAAGGCGGTTATCTTTTTTTGTAAAATAGCTTTTTATTTTTTACTTTTTAGTGCTTGTGTTAATGTTTGAAATCCTTACAAAAAGCCCTTTCAAACAATACCTCACACGATATATTTAATTTTAGAAACTGGTAGGAGGGGGGTTGACGTACCCCCCCCCCCTTTCCTTCAGTCAGTCATCGACTACACGTATAAACAAAGGAATTTCACTTGTTACGATATTGCTGCTGTGATTCTTTGAGGAGTTCCATTCCATATCTCCGAAGTTCATCATCAGATATTGAAATGGTGACAATGGGACCACACGAGAAGCACCAGCTTTCAAATAAAAAAAGAATCATGAAAATCGGTTCACCCAGTCGCAAGTTAGGAGCTAACAAACATAAAAAAAAAAAATACAGACGAATTGATAACCTCCTCCTTTTCTTGAAGTCGGTTAAAAATTCGTAGCTATACGATAAAAGATGAACCTGTTATTAATGTTTTGTTCATAAGACGTTACAATGTCCGAGAGCAGACACATTAATCAGACGGTGACAGGTTACTTTCTCTCTCAGTTTAAGGGTGTAAAGCTAGCTATAAAACCTACGGCGACACTCACGTTTTGTATGAGCCTGTCGCAACCAAGTAGGAATAACAAAAGACGTTTGATACTCAGTCGATAGAGGTGCTCAAAGATACCAATGTCTAACACAGCCCTGCACTTGGACAACGCAGGATGAGTTATACCAAGCCCTATAATTATTTTCTTCTCTCTTTTTATTATCTATACTAATATTATAAAGCTGCAGAGTTTGTTTGTTTGTTTGTTTGTTTGTTTGTTTGAACGCGCTAATCTCTGGAACTACTGGTCCAATTTGAAAAATTCTTTCAGTGTTAGATAGATTAGTTATCGAGGAAGGCTATATACCACCACGCTACGACCTACGGGAGCGGAGCAGTAACCAAAGACGCGGGTGTAACCGCGGCGGACAGCTAGTTAAATATAAAGATTATAATTTAAAATACTATGTTATTTAATACTAGCGACCCGCCTCGACTTGGGTGCAATTTACTAAACGTCACATTTTTTTTAACCGAATTAACATCCAAATATCCGAAATTCCCTTCTGTGGTTTTTCCAAAAATACTAGCCAAATCAATCGAGCCGATCTCGAGTGATGATTTTGTACCGAAATCCACATCACACCGCTTACAATTTACCTAAAAGTAGTCCTGAAAGAACACACAATGCAAACTTCTGCGCCTAAGGCCCTCAGTAGGTATGTTAAAAATGTTTTAAGTTAAATGTACTTAACATTTGTCTAAAAAGTTTGAAACCTTGATAACTCGAACTTTGCAACTTCAGGTTTTCAATATTTTAAACTTTTCTGTAAAATATCATTTCACATAAGTAGATACTTTCTCAAAGCTATTTTGTTCGTCTAAGGTAGGTATTTTATAATCTTATAAAATGTTTATTTTTACAATAGCATTAATATTAAACTGAGTGTGAGCTAATGGGTTTCTTTGATTCGTAAAAAATAAAGTAAAAGAGTCAATTTCGCTCATTGTCGTAACTATAATGGCAAATACGATTTCTTATTAGCAATCATTAAATAGAAAGTATCTTGTAGCTGAGAGTATTGGACATGGCGATCTTTGCTTTTCTCTCGATGGCAACACTCCATAATATCCGCAAGAGGCATTCTATGACATCTAATAATAACCAATACCCACTGCTAGATATACTTTCCAATTTAATCCAATAATTAAGCACCTAAATCTCCTTGAAAATCATATATTCAGTGTGGGGATGACAATGAAAAACTTGCCTGCAAAAAAGCTTTTTCACAAAAAAGATAACCGCCTTCAAAAACTACAAAATAAAAATAACTTTAGTTTTGGAAGTCGGCGGCTTTGGTTTTGTTTTTTTTGTTATGTAGGTGAGTATTGCCACCGACTTCCAAAACTAAAGTTATTTTTATTTTGTAGTTTTTGAAGGCGGTTATCTTTTTTTGTAAAAAAGCTTTTTATTTTTCACTTTTTAGTGCTTGTGTATTAATGTTTGAAATCCTTACAAAAAGCCCTTTCAAACAATACCTCACACGATATATTTAATTTTGGAAACTGGTAGGAGGAGCGTTGACGTACCCCCCCTTTCCTTCAGTCAGTCATCGACTACACGTATAAACAAAGCAATTTCACTTGTTACGATATTGCTGCTGTGATTCTGTGAGGAGTTCCATTCCATATCTCCGAAGTTCATTATCAGATATTGGAATGGTGACAATGGGACCACACGGGAAGCACCAGCTTTCAAATAAAAAAAGAATCATGAAAATCGGTTCACCCAGTCGCAAGTTAAGAGCTAACAAACATTTAAAAAAAATACAGTCGAATTGATAACCTCCTCCTTTTTTTGAAGTCGGTTAAAAATAAATCTAGTCCATCCAATAGTTTGGTCATCACAGGACATTATTTTCATTTTTAACATTTTTCACTTGATGTTGATGTGTCATCGATATAAACACCCGCCTGTTGCCTACTCGCGCTCTTCAATACTCAAACCTGAACCATGAAACACTCTTTAGAATCCTGAATAACTGCGAGAAACTGTAATTAGTTTTGACGTTAAACGATTTTTTCAGCGATATGACTCAATAAACGGCTACAATAGGAACAAAGAGTAGTTAAGTGCATTAAAAGTCTTATTGCATGTGTAAGTTGAAACCAGGACATTCATTTTATTTTACCGATTTCATAATTGTACTTTAAATATGATTATGAAAAAGATAATCACGTAATCTGGCGGGTATTATATTTACACCAAATAAATATAAAGTTTTGTTTATGTCAAGGTTTTCGGAATTTAAAATTTAAGGTCAATAATATTTACAAAGTGCGTTTTACTGTTTTACTTAGATCCACACGACAACTCGTAGATATCGCGACCTATTCCCGGACAAGCTTAATATTTTGTGTTCGGTAATTTTTAAAGCTTCTTTAGAAAAACAAATAAATTATTTCCCATGTGAGGCAAGTGATTAAACAGGTGATTGTGATTATAAATTACAATTGCGTACGATTTGAAGTGTAATGCCCGCTCTTATCAAAGGTTCTATGAAGCTGACATTTGGCAGGTAGATAGTTTAAAGGTAGGAGAAATCAGCTAAGAAGGGATTTGACCTTGACTTCCACGTGGACGAAGTCGCAGGTAAAAGCTGGTTACTAAATATTTGCTGAAGCAGGCACGTGATTGGGACACAGATAAATCTATATTCATCAGATTATGACAATGTAGAGAAACTCTGAGAAGTATCAGAAGGCCAATTCCCATCAAATCACAATCCCATCGCAGCGTCAAATGCGTCAATCAATGTCATTGTCATACGAGAAATGTCCCTTTGACTACAAACATGTCCTTTACTAGTCTAAATTACGAGTATGTGTAGGCATGAAGACAATGCATAGTTATTACTCTTCGAAAACTCACATTATCATCAAAATAATATTGTAATAGTTCTTATAAACAGCGGTATGCCGACAGCCGACTAAATACATTTAGTTAAGTATAAATTGCCTATCATACAATGGTTCAAGATGGAACAAAGTGTGTCTGGCGAGTCTGGGAACTAAGTCAATAATATTTTTAATGTTTATAAATTCAATGAAATAAAGTCTCATAATTATTATTTGCATTCTTCGTGGAATAATAGCAGGTGTTTTAATAATGTTCAGTACATCGACATTCCTTACGGACGCGGCTGGCGCGAGCTCCACTTTCGCACTCGAATTCCGGAATCGAACGCGAACAGACTAGAATAGCCGACCTCTCGAGAATGTTACGATACCATAATAATATCGAGATTGATTCAATACACTGATGTATTACTGGCAGAAATCGCGCATGCTGTATGTCTGGTAGGTAGAGTGATTGTTAGTTTACCAAAAACTTGAAAAGGGTTATTGTACTCATCATTATGAACAACTTTTACTATGAGACCAACCTAATGCCAAGACGGTGGCTCGTCCCTGCTACAATAGGGTACATTCTACTACATTACAAAGTAGATCCAAAGAAACGAGCCATAGAAAATAACAAGCTAATACCTAATGACATAATAACGTACATCGGTCACAGGACTGGCGGAAATATAGACTGCTCTAATATCCGGCAGTGTTCCATAAACTGCGAATTGCATCAATAACATTACCATAGACTGGTGTGCGATATTTGTTATATCTAAAGGAACAACATAATTTAAAAAACCCTTTGACTGCCTCCTTGGTCTAGTGCTCGCAAAGCGCGATTGCTGAGTATGAGGTCTTCGGTTCGATTCCCAAGTCGGAAAATGTTATTGGGATTTTACATTAAATTTCTCAGTAGCAGTCTCAGAGTCTGGATTAGTGCCCGGTTGATGCCAATAGACTCGCCCCTTATAACATGGGACTTAAATATAACTGGCGAAATGTGGGTGTCCTATTAGGTACACCTCTGCCTAACCCTTCGGGTATTACAGGCGTGATGTTATGTTATGTAGCCATTAAAAAAGTTTAGATATTGTAGCGAAACGATACAACTTTTGATACTCGTAGCAATTGAAATTAGACCTAATGTAGCAAGGTAGGGAGTCCATTTTCCACTGCGATTAAACAGCAGGTCCATACTGGCAAATTTCTGTCAATAGATTTGAATCTGGTATCAATTTTAGCTTCCTCTGAATGTTATTCTAGCATTCTATATACGCTCAGTCCGTAAGCGCATCAACACGCGTCAAGTAGCCGACACAACGACGCCTCGTTGATCTCCGGTTACCTCGTGAGGGCAAATCTGACACGTTTACAGACCTTACGTAACCCAAGAATGCTGAACTTCATAACAATGTCCGCAGGTTTCACCATACTAACCTGTCGTTAACGCCCATCACTTTCTCACATTAAGAAAGTTGTCACCCAAAGTTTGAGTCGCCCAATATGCTAAACTAGAGAAATCCGGAAACGATACGGCTATGGAACTAATTAGGGCGAGCTTTAAACGGAGTTTGATCACTAGTTAAGGTTGATTCTACATCTGATCTGCTATAATTAACTAGTTATGTAACATTATGTACTGTAGTTTTGGTTTCGACAAAAAACGCCTACAGAGATTTGATACGATTCCATTTTAAACGTTTTTATTGAAAACAATATCCATAAAAGTGTAATAAAATTGTAGTTATATATAGGTTCTTATAGCTAGAAAACATTATGACCTGCTGATCCGTGACAGTTATATGGCGAATTTGGCTACTTCCAAATTAAATCAAAAGACATTTAAGCTTTGGGGAATATCCTTACTTAATTCGTAACGCCATAAAGTTTATCTTCTGAACATCACTTGTTACCGAAGAGGCCGGTATGGCAGCCACTTACATAAGCCCTCCCTGTTGTCCAGTACATAAATAGCTACAATTTCCCAATAAACGGGTCCTTTCTAAGCTCATTAACCAGTTATGGTGTAAAAATGTAAATACATCAGCTCGCGCATGCGCGGTCGCGTGCGACTCGCGCGCCGAACATCTAGCGCAGTGGGCCGACGGTTTTCATTGCACACACGATTTACATTCGTTGCTAGTTTTGTTAGAATTAACATCTGATTTGAATAGATTTGGAGGGAAATGGATGTGCAATTTATGGATTATGACGGCAAATTATACTTTGCTCGTGACAGCAGCTGATGAAGCAAAGCTATTAAATTAAAATGCTTATCATCGGTTACCGATCTATGATAATATATTGCATGTTACGATAGCCCATTCAACAAACAAAGAAAATCAAAACAATTTGAAGTTATGGCTAACTGTATCTTTCTTACCCTCATCAGACGGATGATACGAATAGACGTACATCGTCTCGAATACAGTATTGATCAATCATTTTGTCGTCCGGTACGCGTCTTTACAAAGCCTATACCATTTGAGTCACGAGTCGGACTCTAATCGACTAGCTTTTGTTTATGCATATTGCGCTAATTCAGTAAAAAAAATGACTCAAATGGATTAGCTTTTGGCCTTGATATTTTCAAAGAAAATACACGGACAAACTCTATACCATTAAAGTGAAAATGCAAACTGAACTGGCTTAGCTTTTGTTTCAGCAACAAATGCTATTCTATTTGATACCGATCGTTAGGACGCAAATATTATAGAATAATGTTAGGCCAATTTGATCTTTAATACGTTACGTTAGGGTAGAAATCTTTTGAGTACTGTTTTCTCACATAATGGAGTTGTTAATTTCAACTTTATTTGCTAAGACGATTTGACCAAATGGTAGCAACATGGTAGTGCGATCAAACCTAAGTTTGCATTTTTGTCACTTTTTGTTTACAATATTCATTTATATTTTTTGCATTCTAAGTTTTATTTATATTAAATTAAAATTAACTACATATTAAAAAAAAAAACAAAACAACAGAAATGAAAAACAGTAATAATTTTGATAACGACTTTATTAAATATGGTTAAATGTAAAATAATTACTGACAACGACTTGTTCAAGGACGCAAATATTATAGAATAATGTTATGCCAATTTGATCTTTAATACGTTATGTTAGGGTAGATAATCTTTTGAATACTGTTTTGTCACACTCGATGAACGAATACAATATATTGGGGCAAAAGTGGCAAATACGAAAATTGTCTTTCAACTACCCTCTTTTGCCCCAGTATTGTATTCGTTCATCGAGTTGCGCTAGTCTAATTAACTCATACAAATTGAATAACTGTTATGTTATTAGCAAAGGGTTCAAATTCGTTTGTTTTTAGTGTGCTATCAGCTATCACCGACTGTACCTGTTTCTTAACTAATAAAAGTTCGTTTGTTAATTCGTTTTTTTTTCAATCAAATACAGAATAGAAACGAGTAATTTAATTATTTTAATTTAAAATAAAAACAATTGCCATGTAACTATCAACCTATTATTGAAGCTAACGATCGGTATCAAATAGAATAGCATTTGTTGCTGAAACAAAAGCTAAGCCAGTTCAGTTTGCACTTTCACTCTAATGGTATAGAGTTTGTCCGTGTATTTTCTTTGAAAATATCAAGGCCAAAAGCTAATCCATTTGAGTCAATTTTTTTACTGAAATAGATTAGGTTTTGTAGCGCAATATGCATAAACAAAAGCTAGTCGATTAGAGTCCGACTCGTGACTCAAATGGTATAGGCTTTGTAAAGACGCGTCCGGTACCCGCATTTTCGACGTGAAATAAAAAAAAGTGTGACATCCCGGATTTGTAACTAACTTTTAAATTACCACCTCGTTTGTCTCCATCTAACGAATAAAGATTAGTACCTAAATAAATGTTGTAGTGTTGCCGTGCCGTATGCCGTGTGCGAGCGGGCACTGCGTGTGAATGCCGCGGGGACGTCGACCGGCGCTTTTCCGCGCACTATCTAGACCGATCGGAACAATTTCACTTAATCACATAACTATTTCATCTGGCTTGCTATCTACGGATTGGTTTTGTAAATCCGGGAGCATGTTGCAAAATAATATTGTTATTTATATTATAACTCTGTATTTGAATTTTGTCGTTACATTTTTGAATAGTTATTCGATATAAATTAAACTAAAATAAGAGAAACCAAAGTCAAATCCGCTGGTACAAGAATGAAGAAGAAGAAGAGTAACCTCCTCCTTTTTTTGAAGTCGGTTAAAAAGAAGGTAAATATAAAAACTGCTAAGTTAAACTGCATGTTTTTTGAGACATGCCCAAACCAATAAAGTTAAGTTGCTACGGATGATGGTCAAGATGAGTTGCTTTCTCATAAACCACCATTTGAAACTTACATTGATTCTCCAAAACTGAACCATGGTATGTAGGTATATAACAGTTAAGTGTTCACAATCTTTATCACTACATATTATAAAATAAAGTCGCTTTCCCTGTCTGTCTGTCTGTCCCTATATATGCTTAGATCTTTAAAACTACGCAACGGATTTTGATGCGGTTTTTTTTAATAGATAGAGTGATTCAAGAGGAAGGTTTATATGTATAATACATGCACCCGTGCGAAGCCGGGGCGGGTCGCTAGTTAAGTAATATTTTGAATCTGAAGAGTTTTTCTTTTTGTTCGAACACCGGGACTTACTATTTCGATTCTGAAATTTCTTCCGCTAATAGGAAACTACTTATTGTAGTACTATATATACCTGATATATAGGCTATATTTTAGAATAAAAAGTAATAGAGATCCGTAAAAAAAATCACGCGGACCAAGTTGGCGATAAAACTACTCAGGTAGGTATAAAGTTTTGATTAAATCTTGTAAGCTGAGGCCCGCATCGACTTAATGTGGAATAAGTACTTAAACTGCAAAAGAAAGTGATAATTTTGATCACAAAATAAATTGAGTCATTTTAGATTTGTGAACGAAGAAAATAATAAAAGTAGGGTAGACACTAATAGAAATAGTTATGGGCCAATTTAAGAAATTGATTCTATTGATAGAGAGAAATTTAAAGTGGCCCAAAAATGGCAGAAACCTAGTGGTGTACTGTAGTCTGAAAGAGGTGGGATAATCGTATTCTGATAACATGACCAAAAAAAAAATATACGCGCCGAATTGAGAATCTCCTCCTTTTTGAAGTCGGTTCAAAAGTAACACACTTTTCACAAGCTTCACATGCAGGTAAAATAAAGTAGGTAGTGAAAATTACTAGAATGAATAATATTTAAATGCCAACAGAAAAATCTCATGAATTTGAACCAAATCTCAATATTGTTCGCGAACGGAAACTATTAGCACAAAAACAATGGTTCCCAAGCGACGACAATTCGTTACTCACTATTACCGAAATTCCGCATTTCGTTTATTTTTTTATTTTATTGTATTTTTCAACTTTCGCCGAAAACCCGTCGAGGTTACGCGGTCGACGGCTTTCTTCTCGCGTAACGTTTACCGATGCGTTTACGTTATCTTTTGTTTTGTGCCGTCATACTAATTATTAGATTACGCAAACTTAGATGTAATACTTAAGTAGTTTTAATACTTTCTTTATGTTTAGTGTCTTATTTGTTAAGTAATTTAGTTTTATTAACTCGATGCTATTAGGCAAGAAAATCGTAGTAGCATGACAGCTTCTCGTCTCAATGCTTCTGATGAGAAAAATAAAGTAACTTTTTGTTGTGTTAGTGAACAATTAACCAACAAACTATCATTACTAATTAGTAATTACGCGCTAATGGTGTGTACCTTAGTAGCTACCTAAGCGGCGAAAAGCAGCTTATTGAAAAATGCGCTTCATATCATAGCAATCTAATATGTTTTTTTTTCTAGTAAAATTCATATTAAGGGCGCGCCAAAAGCCAGCAACCTTTTATAATTCACCCGCGCGCCCCGTGTTAAGTGTTTTATCGTAGTAACTCCAAAAATAAAAGGAATTACCTAAAATGCCTAGACAAAACCCTCACTTATGTAAAAATATAACTAATTATCAAATTTTCGTCATATTAGTCATTATAATATCGTGTATAAATCGAAAAAACAAAAAAAATTAGAGGCTACTTCGTGATGTTTTTCTATCGAGAAAATGTTATTATTTTATGTTTTTGATCAATGAAAACCCTCGAAAATATCATGTTGTTTTCATACATTTGTATTTTAACCCTAAAAATCTAGAATTGTTCATATAAAATCAAAAAAAAGATTGGCAATTTTGCTTACCACCCACTCTTAACGGCTGCTCCGCAGAGTGGCTGGTGGCACCTGGATGTAAGTAGCCTTGAATCTCGTTCACGCGCATATTATACCTTTGTACAATGTATTTTTTTACATGTGCATAAAGTTTAAATAAATAAATGTGTCACATGGTAGGAAACCGATGAACGCCTATCGATCGATAATCGATAAATCGATTATAATCTCTTAAATCAAATTAAAATTCATTGAATTAACTCGACTTCCCTCAACGAAGGATATTGCCAGTATATAAACTGTCGATCGCCGTTTTCCTACGTGTGGCAACACTGTCTTTCACACGGTTCAGCGCGCGCACTGATTGGCAAAATTGTAACACATTCAACCGGGATTTGAACGGAACTAGACGTGTTATTGATTCTCTATTGTGACGTAAAAGTGCTTCAATGTAAGTGATAATCTTTATTAAATAAGGCCTACATCCTTTACAAAAAACTAATAACTATTACCACATTTTTACGTCTACGATTACGTCCAAATTTTCGTGAACGAGTATTAATTCATTATATTGATTAGAATTCTTACTGAGCCTTCAAAAGAAAGATTCTCCGTCCTTGAATTACAACTAAGGACAATTAGCAACACCATACTCTGTAGTTGGCAATGAAGCTTTAGTCGCCAGCGCTCGACATTACGAGTTGAATGTTAAGATAACTATTGCTACCCACCGCAAGCTACACTCACGCGAATCAGTAAGACCGCAGCATGCTCAAGTAATCAGTTGCATCTCATTCATTTGTCAAATTAACAAGTCAATTAATGTTGGTAATACATTGTGTCAAGATCAGCCCACGCCGACATCATCTTAACTATCACTTTCTTGGATATCCGAATGCTTAGAATAACATTAGAATGGACTTGGTAAGTAACAGGTTAGTTAAAGTTACGTTACGTTTCAACATTGGTTAAATAAACTACGGTTTCGGGTCGGTGCAATGTTATAAATTATGTAACGGATTTACGGTCGATGATGCATTATTGATGTGGTTTATTGATAGTTTTATTCATGCGTGATATCTCCCCATTACTTTATTTGTAACAACGGATTCCTGTTAGCATTGCCAGATAGGTACCTAGACTAGGTAGATCCCTACAGCGGGTCTGTTGGCATCTACCTAGTCTTCTTGCTTAATTTATTAAATCATAACTTTTCAGATGGCAAGTTCCAAATAAAATACAGGACTAAGACAAGACCAAAAAAAAAATGAATGAAAACCATTTGCCAAACCAAAGCCTAGATACACTATAGATTGACAGATGGTTTTAACACAGATCACTATTATTGACAAGGCCATTCTACCATACTATCAACCTCCATACAAAACAATTACTCGAGGTTGACTCATTCCAAACGCAAGGCAAGAACAACAAACATCAACACACTATAATTTTCTTTAGTTCCCCTGTTGGCATGGTACGTAGAAGTAGGGACTTACTTAAAGACACAGAGTCTGGACTCAAGTCATCAAATCCATAAAGTCTTTACAACATTATTCAAATTCTACCATCACTATGTAGGTACAATTTCAAATAGCACCACCCCGTATCACAGA
The DNA here is from genome assembly GCA_949316365.1 of Hoplodrina blanda. NCBI lineage: Eukaryota > Metazoa > Arthropoda > Insecta > Lepidoptera > Noctuidae > Hoplodrina > Hoplodrina blanda. Next base: position 9,605,995 of record OX438570.1, read on the forward strand.
CAATTGATCTATTAAAAGCTCTCGTACTTCCTCAGTAGATAGCGCGAATAATAAAGAGTAATGGTTTGAATACAGCCTTTGAAAACACGCCGTCACCGTGAAGGACCCGCCATTGTTAACACTGCCCGCTTTTACAACCGAACGAATGGCCTCCGCTCAGATCTAGATTAGCTGCAGATTTATTTGATGTAACATCTGGAGTCTGCCTCAAGTTTGATCTGTAAAGAAGTGGTCTCTAAAATAGGATGAGCGTATATACGACGGCCTTTATACCTTATTTTTGCTGCTGGTTCATGCAATTTTGACGCTTTTCGCTGTGCTGAAATAAACGACTAAGATTTGTCAACTATAGCACGTTCTTAAGGACTTCTATAATATGACGGATGTCACAAAATTCTGAGACAATCTCGTGATAAATCTGTTCAACCGTAACTTTGAAGGTTAACTACATCTAAGTCACATTTTTTTCTTTTACCAACCAAATTAGGTTATGTACCATTAAGATTGAGATTAGAACAAGGATTATACACACCTACATTCACGTTTTAAAAATTGTCACAAAGGTATAACGCAGAGTTATTTTAAATTATGTTACTTACCTTTTTACACGACTGCCCCAAAAAAAGGAGTGTTATGTGTTCAGGGTTAATGTATGTATGTATGTATGTATGTGAGTTTCTTTATTCCACCATAGCTTTTAAACGCCTGAACCGATTTAGATGTATGGGGTATCGTTACAATCCTTGCATCGTTCCGAGTAACATAGGCTAGTCAAAAATAAAAAGAAACCGGTGTGGTCACTTTAAAACGTAAATTAATACCAGCCTCAATTTATTTTTTTAATGAATCTGGTCGTGTCTATATTTATCGTCTAGATTTTGACAAGTAGATTTAAAAAATATATAACACAGTAAATAAAAAACGTCGTAAAAAAAAACTGATGAGTAAACAAAGTACAAATATGTGCAATTTTTGCAGTCGTGTTTTTTAATTTTTTAATTATAATAGCTTGTTATGTTACTTATTTGACAATTTAAAACTCTGTCTTAACGTATGATGTATCTTTGAACCAAATGGACCAAGGGTCTAAAGATGGCAGCCAGTACTCGTTATAAAAGCCTATGTCCAAAGAAACAGCTATTCCTTTTATTTTCCACTTCAAGACAAATATTTAAGTTTCCTTCCACTTCCCCCTTAATCTAGGGCTATTTGGAAACATAACAGTAGGTACAAATATATTATAATAGTTACGTTACGTTCGTGTTAATAACCTAATATCATATTTTCACAAGGGAAATGACATAACTGACCAACCATTATACCTTAAACTTTCATTTAATACTAATTTATCTACTTGAGAGCTCTAATCATTTGGTTAATTTGAGCACATTTAGCAATCTCCATCCGCTGACAAGTGATTTATTTTCATTGAGTCATTATAGCGTAATATTTACGCTACCGGACTGAAATCCGGTTGATTTCGATAATTATGTGTAACATGTTCATAGTAGGTACCTAAGTATTGTATAACGGAAAAGGTGTGTCTCTAGATTTTAAATGTTATGATATTATTCTCATATTGGGGCATGGTTGTTATACTATAACACGCAACGCGAGTTGGTACACACCCTTTGACTTTTTACTATTCATGTCTAAGTATCAATAAACTATGTATATTGTATATCTATGTACATATTGTCGTGTTCTGCGATGAAAATATTACATGGGCACATTACATGGGTCTTTCAATATTAATACAATAAATAATAATTATTATTGTTTCAACATATAAGTAAATATACCTTTAATCTAAAATATATATTTTTAGGTATTTTTTTATTCGTTGTTATTGAAAAACGAAAACATATTAAATAAACACCACACCTTATTCAGAACTAGATCAATCGATAATGTTATATGCAAAATGGAGCAGGTGTGGTGAAGTGTTTGGTACACATCCTGTATTTAACTTATTAGGTACTTAAAGTTTATTAACTTGTCAAATTAATAATATGTAGTACATACAAAATCAAGATTGCTACAATCTATGTACGTTCTAATTAGTTGTTTTTAATTTGCCCAAATCCAAACTGGTTGAGGAACCGCCTAGCTAGCGTGGCTCAAAGATACAGAGCTAACAAAAACGTTTTCATTTTTAAGGTAGGTACACAGCTATCGACCTTACAGCTTCTATGCCCCTGAATTTGATTCCCTTAATAAGCTCTTTGTTTTAGAAACAGGCCATTATTTTCTTAAGACCCAAGACACATACCACAGCGAAATATTCAAATATCTCAACATACTGCTGAACGTCTAGACCTTAGCAGGTAGTAGGTTGTGGGTTACAATTTATAGTATTTACAACATCAACATCATTACCGCCTCACCATCCATCTCACCGTCTGCCCACTGTGAGACTTAAGGCAAGGCTACACTATTATTGGGTAAGGACGATCGCCCACGCGACGCACAAATGAATATTATTGCAACCACATCTATTGTATTGTAATTCTGACAATCCCTGATGGCGTTTGTGTCGGTTAATTTGTTTGTGCCAACATTTTACCCCTGAACTGTGCCTACCCACCTCACTGAATAATTAGGAAAAACATGTAGTGTGATGATAGTGAGATGTTTCTGGGGCTGAATTCTAGGACGGCTTAAACCCTAATAGCACACCATGATAACCGTGATCGTGATAACAGATGAATTCTCATGTCCTCCCGTTCTTCTAGGTAGCTTGACCAAATACGATCTTGTTTATGCCTTCTCGTCATTTTACCATTAATATTTTGCAGTACTAGTGCAGTTTTGAGTTATGCAACAAACAGATAAATCCGCGTCAGTATCCAAAGTATGTGTATGCCCCAGCATTTGCAACATCATGCGTACTACCGACGCATGGGCAGGTAATTACAAGCACCTTATTTGGCAACTAAGATGGAAACCAGTTCGTGTAGGCCGAGTCATTTGCAACTGAAAAATTACGTTAAAGCCTTGTAATGTTTTTGGACATAATTATGCAGTTGGGCACTTGGTTCATGGCATCTCTTAGAGGCCCACGCAATCAGGCCACAGTGCCATCCAAATGTACGGTTGGTTACGTGATCAGCTCTGTAAGTATGGCAGAAAATTCAGGTGGACGACGACCCTTAATCTGCTAAAAATCGGTTCAAAATTGAGGCGGATTCTCAGTGAAATGTTAAATACCTAGTTTTTACATTTACGTCTCCATAATAATAAAACTATCTATTTGTTTGATGGCATTCAAATGCATATTAAATCTTCAATAAATTGATGAAAATACTATGCATTTTATCACCTCCTAACTCAATTATACATTCATTTTAATCAAATCTTAATTGAAAATCTTTTAAACGATATTTTTAGACACCTTAGAAATTCAATTCACTGCATAATAAAAGTGAAAGATTATTCGTCTGCATTTTAAAGTAACATAATTATTATATTCACGATTCTGTTGAATATGCGCTAATATTTAATGAACGTTTCTCTTTTTTTTTACAGGTAAATTATCATCCAGTTTATGATAGAGTGTAGAACGTAACCAAAAGCAAGTAAGTAGAACCAACGCAACGATTGAAAACTAGGAGCATCTTCTTTATAAAAAGGTAGCTCTTCAATACACTATGATGTAGTTATTTAGCCAACTATCGACAAAAATGTTTATGTTGTTACGCGTATTGCAATTGCAGACGACGGCTACCTAACAAAGCTTGTTTAACGAATATGCGTGCACAACTGCACAGCTTACACAGGTCCACTTACGTACATCTGTGTGGTTCTTACTTCAAAATCTGACATGGTGCTCAGTTTGGCCACTATCTACAAGGTAATTTTTGAAGCTCATATAGAACTATTAAAGAGATTTTGACTTCTGAATTTGCTTCTCGGAATACTCGAATAGGAAATACTAACCTAATTTTTCAGATCTCAGTTTTAAAATTGACGAGAAAAAAATTATTTTTCACCTATCTACACCGTGAATTTTAATCCGTTGCAAATCTTTCAGGGGGTGAATGTACTCATGAATATGAACAACTTTTATTAAGGGACATAATAGTACGAAATGTGAAAAAAAAACAGCTATGATCCATACAATTTGATCGTAATGTAGTAGGTACATTATTGTATGGATCAGCTGTTTTTTTTTTTCACATTTCGTACTATATCCCTTAATAAAAGTTGTTCATATTCATGAGTACATTCACCCCCTGAAAGATTTGCAACGGATTAAAATTCAGGTTGTATAGAGTAAATCGTAGAGAGACGTATTGTTAGCCTAAAAATATTATAATGAGATATGAGATACATCTTGATGGGTTTGAATGCCCTGCAAGTAGCGTGTGTGAGTGTACTTGCAGGCACTCAAACCCACCACATCATTCCGTACTTGGAATTTTGTAAGTCTTTAGACGAATAAACGTAACTACGCGGCATAGTTTTATCCAGTCTTTAATCTAAGTGTCGTTAGAACAAGGTAAACCACACTCTTGAATAATTACGTTAAAACGTACACTACGCAGTGACGACAGACACGACAACACTCTGTTTTAAACTATGTTTTAAGAAAAAATATTGACTGAATATTCCATGACGAAGAACGTGGCAATTAATTACCAATTACTAGATATATGTCTAGTAATTACTTTCACACCTATTATCTGTAAATCCGCAACAGGCTACTCTTTTTGTTATTTATCCAGCATCATTTATAATTTTGACATGACTTTATATTTTTAAAGCCGCCCCGGCCGGATGAAGTAGTTTCACAGATTTGATGTCCGTAAAATCTCTATTGACCGATAAATTTCAACCTGAAAAAGAAAAGTACGTTTTTAAAGATGCTCACTTTTTTAAGTACGCTTTTATATACAAGTGAGAAATGCAATTGAAGATCGCATTTGAACATCAATAAATCAGATGGCTTAGGGCACAATATTTTTAATTTGCCACATAAGGGTCAGCGCAATTTTCAATTCTATGTCCGTTGAATTTTAGTTCATTATCAATATCAATGAAAACTCCTCGAGTAAATTGCTGCGCTGACCGATATTCAACAGTTTCCTTCGTCACATCTTGTCTCAGAGCGCCACTGCAAGCGTTGTCTCTACTCTGTCACAATATAGTAATGTATGTATCCGTTGTACAGTAATTGCTTGGCAAATGGATGTCGCGACGACGTGAGCCAACAGTTTCACTCACTGTCGGCTTTTCTAACTCCATATACTTAGCTGATAGCTAGCTATAGCGTTCTATGATTTGCACTCAGGCTATACGAGGTTCCTATCTATAAATTTTGATATAATTTTTATTAAGTCAAATATCATAGGCATTACATACATGTAAAACCGCCAAAAAATATATCTCATTAAACTTGATTTGCGTTCATAATAGTCCGTTTCACTCATTTATGTAATAAAAACAATCATTTTGCATATTATTAAAACACGGGAGAAATACAAATTCTACGTAACTCAGAAATGACCATTATTTTTAATACCGAACAGCAAAAATTAAGTAAGTAAATAATTATAAGTAAAATTAAGTAAGTAAATAAGTATAAGTATAAGTAAATAAGCTTTCAACTACAAGACAAGACAATATTTTCATAACTTATTGTCAACATACTCGTACAATAACGCTTGAGTACTGAAAATGATCTTCTCAACGCTAGTCCAAAGAGTAATGTACTATTCATGCAGTGAAAATACCGCGTGCCGGATGCTGAAGCTACCCAGATTTCTAATGGGGGAAAACTAAGTTTAATTTTACACGCTTTAGAATAAACGTAATGTAACGATCTTGCTTTGTTTTGTAGACATTACTTTGGCAAATTATAAGGAAAATGTAAACATTTCATAAGCTGACTGCGATTTTCTTAAACATTAATTTATTATTACCGATCAATTTGGTAGACGGTACGGTAAAATGATGTGATTCAGCTACTTACAGCCAGTAGGTACGTTCAGCTGTTACGATTTTGTCACTATTTATAACATTCTAAGTCGCTTACTCATTCACCAGATTTAAATATCGACTACGATTTAATCAAATACTAAAAGAAGTCGGTTAAAAACCCGCAGAATACGACAAATTATGATTTATTGTAGCTCTGTGCCTGTGACTCACTCATCTAGGAACTGATAGGATACTTATTAATCTCTCAGGTGTCAACAATTCAGTAGATAGATAGTAGTTTCAAACGTATAAATAAAGTGCAAAAAGGTTGCACTCAATTATTTATAAAGAAAAATACTGACCTGTTCTTCTCGAAAACTTGGCAAAAGCTATTTAATTGCAAAAAATACCTAAATAAAAAAAAATACTTTTTATGGCATCTCACAACTTTTTGACAACTAATGGCCGGTGTTATGTTAAATTATTGAAAACTTGAAAAAAGGTTACTTACTTACATTTATTTCTAATGCCATGATTATTGCTACTTAGATATCACCATTTTGTATTAGAAGAATCATCATTTGCCTAGCCTTTTCCCAACTATATTGGGGTCGGCTTCCAGTCTAATCGAATGCAGCTGAAAACCAGTATTTTACATGGAGCGACTACCTATCTGACCTTCACAACCCAGTAACTGGGTAATACAATACCCCTTGGTAAGACTGGTTGACTGGTTGGTGGCTTAGAAGATTTATATTGCTTTAAAAAGCTATGTTATTAGCCCGTTTAGCAGGTCTCTGATGAACAGACACACGTCACAATAGAATACATAATTACTTAAGTAAGAATAAGTAATAAACGAGTGATCGAGATAGCTTGCAACTTCAAGAACAAACGCGGTCAGCGGAGTCACATAAGATTTGAATACAATAAGGTTGCACTCAAATTATTATAAAATGATACTGACCTACATTCATGAAAACTAACTACTGGTTGGCCATGACATAACAAAAAAAAATCTAATAAAAAATAAATCTTAATGGCATCGTGATTTATTTTGACAGACAATGGCCAGTTGTAACTGATTGTGTTATAAAATGAAACTTAAAAGAGGTTGCATGCCTTGCATATTTTTGGAATTAATGTTACATTCCAAGCGGGCAACGTTATGAAGAAATGCGAAGCAGGGACTCGTAACAAACTCGTAAGAAATACAAGGTATCGTGTATCATCCGCTCGAATTACCAAATAGAGCCTATTACTCAACGAAGTAAACCTACAGCGTCCAAACAACTTTCACTATCATAATCAATAATAATAACATTCAAAAATATTTGCCATAGATTGTGGAGGTTCGGTCAAAAGCTTTCACCGGTCAGTCGGCGGTCAATAGTACCTAGGGTTGTCACTGTTTAGATTGGTATCTATTGTGTAAATCGGAAGAGGAAAACAAGTAGAAGTGCGTAGATTGTAATCGTGAGCCTGTACAATGTATTCATAGAAAGTTGTAGATTCAAATAAGACTTACGCTTCATAAATATGTGGATCTGTACAATTAATAAGCTCATGTCATTTTATAAGAGTCTTATTTTAGATTTAAGCAATTGCTTTTATCCATACTAATATTACTATTGCGTAAGTAAGTTTGTTTGTTTGGTACATTTTCACGGCTAAACTACCGAACCGATTTTGATAAAATTTGGTACAGACTAAGCTTGAACCCTAAGAAAGGAAATTGGCTAAGTACTTCTGCGACTTCGTCTTCATCTGCGATAACCGACATTCACGCGGACAAAGTCGCTACTAAGAGCTAGTATAAATTAACTACAAAATATTTTTCAACGATTTTAAAAGAAATAAGTAAGTTATATACGAATATTTTCCTAAGTAGTAGCAGCCCTACCGGCCATGTCCAACAGGTGCATCGACCTGAAAGAATTAAAGGGAGCGAGTGTTTGCTAACTACTTACGAAGGTACTTTGTTAGAGAGGAGAAAGTTCACATAAATTACCTAGTATTATCCTAAACACCAGGCGTTATGTAGATACAAGCACATGAATATTCTCAGTTTGAAACCAGGATTGTAACAAACTTTGCGAAAATAGGCTGAATGGATGTTTACATTTGCATAAGTTTATTAAATAAAGAAAGCGATAATTTAATTTCGAATTTTGTGTGTATTTTTGGTTCGGAATTAAGTATGATGTTAAAATTAAACCAAAGATGATGGACACAAAAAATAAAAAATATACGTAAATTAAATAAACAAAAACCCATACTTAATATTAAAAATGCGAAAGTAATTCTCGTCTGTCTGTCTGAATGACTGTCTGTCTGTCTGTTTAGCTTTTACGACTAAACCACTGAAACGACTGGTGAAAGGTTCAGGGTAAGTTTGAACCCCAAGGAAGGACACAGGCCACATTTTATTCCGCGACTTCGACATTTACGCGGACGAAGTCACGGGTAAATAGTAGATTATTAACCAAGGGGATAAAGCAGTGTCTTCTGTCGCGGGTGACGATTTAAATCGCGAGCGTAACGAAGGACTCGAGGTTTACTCCCGAGCGTAGCGAGGGTGTTAAAAACTTAAATCACGAGCGAAGCGAGGGATTTAAGGCGAGTCCTGAGTGTAGCGAGGGATTTAAGTTCACCCAAGACTAAGACAGCTTTATCACCGAGGAAAATACTCTACTTTTCGTACCATTTGCGAAAAAATTAACACAATAATAATATGAGATATGCATTTTAGAACATTAAGTTATTTATAAAAATAAATTAAAATAAACTTTACGTTTATGTATTTGAAGAAAACAAAAACGCGGCAAATTCCTAGACTAATATTTTTTTGTCGGAAAAGCAAACGCATCAAGCTCATACGGCCTCGTCGGTTTTCGTAATTTTATTTAATAATCATAACTGCATAATAAATGCGTATTCCTTTTTCAAAAAGATGTATAATGCTTTATATACGAACTCAATGGTGTAAACACAGATGTAGTGCAGTATAAATATCGGTAAGTATTCCAAATTTAAATCACATTCTCTCCCTAGAGGATAAATGAAATTCAGTACAATTTTCTTTCCCTGTTTTTGACAGATTAATAATGACTATTGTTATGTTCGCTTTTTGTGGCATAGAATGTCACTTTTTTGAGCAAGTGGTACGAAAAGTATATTTACATTTTAATCGGTACACGCAGATGCGAGGTAAAAAAAAAAAAAAAAAAAAAAACTAAAAAAAAAAAAAGCCTCGATGACACTTGTCTAGTTTACAAGCTGCTAGTCGGCGAGTTTAAAAGCCAGCGACTGACACAATTGGATATTTAAAAGCAGATTGTAAAAAGCTCAATGACACGGAGCAAGTTTACAAGCTACTCGCGAACTCGCCGACTAGCAGCTTGAAAACTAGCCCAGTGTCATCGAGGCTTAAGTAAAGAAAGAGCTGTCAAAGTTCATAGCACGAATGAGTGATTCTGCATTGTTTATGGTCGCGTCGTGTCGTGAGAAATATTATGAACAACTATTGTAAGAGTCAAGGTTGAGTTTTTGTTAACACAAAAAGATTGAATACTTTTATGTAATTTTAGATGACTGAACTTTTCACCGTCAATTAATTTTATTTAATAGTTTTAGCCGCGACCGCGTTTGTTTTCTTAAAGTTTTTTTTTGCCGAAAAGTTTCAAATATTTTTTAACCGTGTTGTTTTGTAATAGTTATTTAAGGCATACCTTGCAAATTACATATTTACATTTTAACCGAACCCGCAATTAACATTAATAAAATAACGTTACAATGTTATTGTTATTTCGCGATGAATATAATTATGTAAGGTGCATTGGGGTAATTACGACAACCGGGTAAATTCCGATTTTATTAATTATGCACCTTAGTGCATTGGGATAAAAAATAAATCGGAATATACCCGGTTGTCGTAATTACTCCAATGCACTATACAGCGATGTAGCCATTTACAAACAAACAAACAACCTTCTCCTTTCTGTCTTGGGTAAAGAGAATATCAACAAAATGCAACAATGTTTTCTCATAGTAATCCTTACTATTACTAATATTATAAATACTAGCTGTCCGCCGCGGTTACACCCGCGTCTTTGGTTACTGCTCCGCTCCCGTAGGTCGTAGCGTGATGGTATATAGCCTATAGCCTTCCTCGATAACTAATCTATCTAACACTGAAAGAATTTTTCAAATCGGACCAGTAATTCCAGAGATTAGCGCGTTCAAACAAACAAACACTGCAGCTTTATAATATTAAGTATAGATAAAAGGAACTTTGTCTGTCTATCTGTTACGCTTTCACGAATAAACCACTGAACCAATTTTGATGAAAGCTACGGGGTAAGTTTTAAGTTTTTAACCACAAGAAAGGACAGGCTACTTTATACCTATACTGCGACTTTGTCTGCATCGTGACTGATAACCGACATTTACGCGGACGATGTCTCGGGCAAAAGCTAGTGTAATAAATGAAGTACCTGTAGATAGCTACTTAGTTACCTAGTGACATTGACGAAACATCAAGATCAATGTCGCGGCATGTTGAACTGCATCTCTCACATCCTCTGTCGGTCATCATCATTAAGCAGGTATTACAAACGATTGCTAATACTCTACACTCTACGTAGGTCGGTAAGAATAAGAAACGTCATTACGTCCTACCTTCTCACTTAATACCAGTGTATGATCGTCAATCTTGACATTTTGTTAGCGAGACTATAACATTGCTTGAATACCTACTATGTTCTGCATAAGGCATGCTTAGCCTTTATTACATAGCTCATAATTATGTATGACATAACTTTGGCATTTAAGTAGATATTTGTTGTGTTCTTCATGCAATTTACAGTTTACTACATCTCACAATAAGTTAAGTGAAACTTAAAAGCTAGTATTCCCCCTAACTTTAAAATGTTAGGCAGACAAGTAAAGTCCGCCAGAGACGATAATTTATTATTAAATATTAAAATTAAATAGAGAGGCTACGTTTTTTTACGAAATAATAAAATTCTATAGTTTTATTTTTATTTAAAAGTTATTTAAATACCCACTGATTAATGTTAATTTTAATCATTTATATTTCCGCGAAAATATACCACCGTATTAGTTGCGGTCACCTAACGACAGTGCAGAGGTCTCTGACCTCACTTTCATTGCCAATGGCGAATACTTTCCACTAATTTCGCGTAACCTTGTCAACCAGTGATTTGCAAATTATATGCTATAAAAATTATAAAATTTATGGTTTTGAATTAATTTAACCAAATACCGAGATTCGGCTGATCTGTCGCTGTTGCTAATATGAAACCGGGGTTTTTACAATATTTCTATTTTTGATTTTCAGATATCATTACGTAAACTGGCTGTTGCTCGGAGATACTAATCAATTGTTGCAAGGTTGCTTCATCAGAGATGTTTTGAATATTCTCATCAGATTCTTGACTTGTAATAATGTTACCGCATATTAAAATTAAGTGTGCAATAGGCAGTTAAACTCTCTTAACTGTTAGCACTACGTAATTATCATAATATCATTTCTTCAACAATAAACTTTTCCTCGGTTATGTAACAATAAACTTTAATAGAGGCAAATTATTACTAGAAAGTAAAAACTCACTCAAAAATCTTCTAAACTAATTTAAAAACGACAAGTCTACGGAATAATAATCTAATTTATCCAATCGCACAATTTACTTGTTCACGGTGCGGTGGTTAGCAAAGCAAACCATGTCAGCAATATCACAGTCACGGTTGTTTCCCATCAGACGACGCCATGCTATCGACAACTTTCTGTGACATCCATCTTGCTATAATGGCTTATTATAAAGCCATAGCTATTGTTATGGAATCCGATAAATTAATAAACGTCACTTTCTATCTGATTTACATAGATCCGTTGTGCTTTTGTGAATGAAGTTCATAACACCTTGTGGTATTTTGCTTATTTATTTCTTTACTTTCACTTATATTTTGCAAGTGTTGTTATATTGGTTTAAAGCGTTTTGAACCTTCACATTTTAAAATAAATTTATTATTCGTTAGTAACACAAGCACCACGCCCATTGGGCAGGCTGGTAAGTGTATAAATAACTGTTTGACAAGTCATTTCTGCCTTCCTGAATATTAGTATGATCGATGACTTAGTTAAACTAGTAGAAAAGTAGTTTTGGATATAGGTTGGCTATAAATAGCGCGTTAACTGTTTACGGAACTTTTGATCTGTGCTAGTTCCTACACCTATCGCTTAATAATGTCATTTTTTCCGAAAGAAAAAGAAGCGCGTTCAATAAAACACTGCACTCCGGGAGTGCCGGCAGAAGTGAAAACTTGATTATTAACGTTGAGCATGTTTGATATTTTGGACTGGTTAGGGAATAATTTTGCACCAATTGCTTTATCAGTATAAAAGTACTATCATTTATGTGGTAGAATACAATATTCATTTATTGCGCTATCGTACACAAACATGACAATTTATATTACATTAAAAATTTAACTTTAAAACTATTACAATTATTTTACATTAAAAAGTTTATCTCTCCGAAAAATCAACTTTCATCCATAATTTCAACGACTTTTTCACCATCATCATTACCAGAACTATCATCGCCAATCTCTAAAACTGATACGATAGGTTTATGGTAGCTGAAGTAAGAAACGAACAGTTTTGATTCGAACCTATTTATTATCATTAATAGATGCACTTTGTTCAATTTCCATATCTGTCACCATCCATGGATACGCGTGGCACGCTGTAACATACACGAACATTCGCGCAAGCGCCCTAGGCTGCGCTGTCTAAACGAACGTCCTACGCTTTTTCGATCAGGTCACGTGTCCTGACGCGCGTGGTCACGTGTCCCCTGACGCGAGTTTAAGATTTTATACCCATTACAGAAAAAGTGCTCAACGCCGCTAAAGAAGTTTTCACTTCAAAAATGTTTTAAATACTTATGAATGCAATTACGTCAATTTACGTCACGAAAATTATCATCCAATCTCCGCAAAGTTATTTGTCATAATATTCTCTTCTTATTCTCGATGACGAAGACAAATAACACTAAGCTGATGGAATTATACAATAATAAAGTAATGGTAGTCCACTGTTCGAACAGCGAGAAGCAGTCATGCACTTTACTTTGAACAACTTGTATCGTCACTACTGCTTACTAAACCGTGAAGGAATCCTAAGCCTAGTCGTGTTCTAGAAATAAAAAAAAATGAATACCTACGTTATCAAATAATAATTGCCTTAGTATTGTTGTAGTTGTAGGTATAAATAAAAGGTAGTATAATCATGTATTGATCGCTCTACTTACTACACTTGATAACCTTTGCAAGGAACAGTGCGTTACAAGGCCTCCGTTTGTGTGCCAACTAACTACCAATTGTTTTTTGTGCTTCATTGTAGTGTGTTACAGCTGCTAACTGCTAATTGAATTTCCTAACTGTTTTGTCTTAGCATGGCAAGCTGCTGATTGATGGGGTTTGTGAGTCTGTGTTAATGTTCCTATTGCGTTACTTTAAGCTTAACATTTAACGCAACAGATCAACCTTACTTTTTGTGCAAATCGTTAAAAGTAATTCATAAATCGCAAAAATGGTTACTAAAAATTTAGTTATATGACACGAATTATGTGTATAACGAAATTTTATGTAATATTTATTATCTAAATAATAATTCATTTCAAGAACGTTTTGCTCAGTGTGATCAAATTTTATGGGAAATTGGTACATATATGTATAGGTGCAAGGCTTAAGGCTTTTTTTTTTTTTTTTTTGAGGTGGTAAAAATCATCAAATGAGTCCTTCCGTCCTGGGCGGGGCGGAAGGGACTGTCAGACTTTTACTGACTAAAAAACCACCCTGTTCCTTCTGTTGCCCTTTACGTTCCGGGGCCACGGTATCCTGTTAAGACGTCCCGCAACCCCGGCAGGCGTTTGGCCCCGTTGGGGGGCCCCGTCCCTGTGCTGACAGCTCTTTGAGGCGCGCGCGAACAGAACGCGCCGTCGACCCGGGCATGGTCCTTGATCGGACGGCGAGCTACCCATTACTCGCCGTCCGCAAGCCCGCGAAGGCTTAAGGCTAAAGCGAAACATTATAATGCGAAATATTTTTTAAGATTGCATAAGACAGCACGACAGCCTGTTGTATAAAAAATGTCCATGAGATCGTTTTCTCAAGTACCTACTTACTTTCTCTGATGATTAATGCTGGAGAGAACCTCTCGATATGGATAATCGGCTTTTGGGAATTCATGCAGGTTTTATTTAAGAAATTTCACATAGGTACGAGTTTATTTTTTCACCGCAATCCAAAGAAGTTTTATTACCATGTTATGATTAACATCTTAATAAGCCTTATGAGAGTATGAACTAGCTATTAACATGTAAACGAGATTATATTCATCTCACTCTGCCGGTAAAAAGAAAATACATAGGTACTCTTTGCACTACACGCTGTGGCACGTACTCTTTGAAAGCATATTTATTTACATACTAAAGGAAAACGGAGCGGTATTCACAAAAAAAAATCTTACATAAGTTATTAAAATATGTCAAGCACCTAATCCGACAAGTTATTCCGCAACATAATACAGTCATAAACATTCATGGCGAGCGGTAAAATTTTACAAAGTTAGCGCGTAAACATAAGTAAATAAAATTCACTTTTTACTTATGTCTGAGACACGGCCGTTTTCACTTTCGCCGAAACTCGTCGAACAGCCTGCCACATCATTTATGTGTGCGTTGACGTCACTTGTCACTACATTCGTCACGTTGACTAGTGTGCGTGAGGAATGACGTGAGGAGGCAGACGTAGGCTTGAATGATAAATACTATAACACAACTTAATTGTTGCAATTCTATGGTAATTTTGACATTCAAAAGTATGTCAACCAGCGTCAGGCAGGTGTGAGTAAACCCGCGCAAATCAAAGACGCCGACAGTGTCTAATTAGATTCCATTCCCCATATAGACGATAAAATTATGTCAATGTTCCTGCCTTTTGCCTATACGAGTCCAGGGAATAAAGAGCCCAACTTATCTGAAGGCATATTATATTTACTAATTACGCCTTCTAGCAAGTCACTATATTATACGTTTGTTGGTGTACTTCTTAACAATTAAGTTAGCCACGAACTCGGCCACTTGTAGTTGTTACGTAACTACCTACATCGTTCGTTATGCAGGCCCATCACTACGCGAAGAGAAATGACCACCTTTTGAACTTATTCGAAGCGCAGCGCGGGGTCGTTGACGTGTGAACTTGATTTATTCTTATTATTAATACACCGCCTTTGTTGTCATTGTAGAGTAAGATTTTGTGGTGTTTCCGTTCAGAGAGCTGTAGGAAGACCAAAGAAACGATGGATAGATTGTGTGGTGATGATAGCTATTAGGGCTAGCTCTATTAATTGTCATCTTAGATGATATGGAAGAAGAAGACTGAATGGTGATGATAACGATAATTTAATTTCGTTATCTTTGTAGGAGAAAAATACAGCTAGGTACCTACTATATGCAGTGACATACATATTAGTAGAAATGTAACGTAGGCGTAGGCGCAAGCTTGGAAAGGCTTATAACTTCTCATGCAGCCAGCACACAGCGATATTCAAAACATTCATGGACTTAAAGATGTGATTAGTCTACTACTAGAAGATAGTACTCAAAATTACGTCCGTGATTTACACAATAAAGCCGTGTGTGAAGCACCGCACGACCGCGCGGACGTCCGCACGGTGATGCGGTTGTGACGAGAGCACCGCTCGACCGCGCGGTCGTGCGGTGTTCGTGTGCAAGGTTCAAGCGGATTTCATAGAGGCTAGTGCGACGTGAGAACCGCATCACCGCATGCCGGAGAGGCGTACGGTGCCGTGTGTTAATCGCCTAACTGCACAGTATAAAATGTCAATAAAAATAATATATTACGATTACGAACACCAGGAAGCACTACTGCGGAACCCGATGCGACCAGAAACCATGTAATTTAGCTAGACGTCAGCCCACACTGAACAAGTAGGAAGCAAACGATTGATGCACATTGCAAATATTTACTTAGACGGCATCTACTTAACTTTCCAAGCAGTGCTACAAGTAAATGCCATTACCAATGTTAGTTAAATACATACAGCTGCAGACGCTGCAGTTCATAAAAATGTCACAAGCACAACAATAATAATACCTTTCTAGCTGATGTCATAGCACCTACTTATGGTGGTGTTAAAACAGTGAACTCTACGAACATAATGTCAGTCGACACATAGACTAAGAGAAAGAGATAGGCAAGGCAAGCAACCTTTTCATAGAATTAGCCATTAAGCCCGAATGGACAGTACAGACCTACTTCTTTGTTTATTAGCCGCTGAACCGGCTAATAAACAAGCGGCTTGTTTTGGTGGCTTCGGAGAAAGAGCAATGATGAGCTGCTCGCAGTCCTGGAATATATAGATGATTTAGGTCTCAATGATTTGTTTTATTTTACACTTTTATTTTGATGGTAACTGATGCTTTTGTAAACGGAGAGACTTGTAGTGTGGAGTGAATGGTCGTTTAGGCCTCATTAAGGAGACCTACTTCCACAATCGTTGTGTGTTAGGTAGAAGAAGACAATAGGTTACATAACTAATAATAGTAGGTACATCATTTTCGCTTAGTTATTAGATTTTCGAAAAATTCTGAATTTACGTGAGATATTTTGTGTAAAAATTGTCAACAGATAAAATAAAAAAAAATCTTTTAGGATGTAAAGTACGGTCTTCCAATGAATAACTATTTAGAGAGTCCCGTCCGCGCCATTATTATAGAAATTAGTGTCACTATTTAAAATATTGTTGTTCACCCACAATGCCAAAGCTCCCGTTTAATATGTTTCCCGAGAAAGCAACGGACAAGGAAAGTGGCGTCCGAGTAAAGTAACACCGGTATTCACGTATTTAGTCGGGGCTATCTACTCTCGTTTCCGCTAGAAAACCTGTCGCATCTCAGCGGTTGCAATCACTATCATCTTACCTTGTTCATATTCATTAAGAGCTCTTATGTTTGTTATATTGGACGAAAAATTACCTACTTTCTTTACACTCAGTAACGCATTTTAATTAATAAAAAAAAAAACATTTTCTTAATGAGTAAATAAGTTTTAATGGACTATCTTCTGGCCGCAACATTCAAACAGCCTCTGGCATTATGCAATAGTGTAGCTTTCTATCAGTGTTAAGAGTATTTGAATTTGGAATAGTACCTACTTCTAGAAATGAACTCGTATACACAAACAAACAGAATTTCACCTCTCAAATGGTAGTATATCTTATACAGATAAGCAAATCCCTACTGTAAAATTATCTTCGTACCATAGTATGAGTCTAGAACTCTAGAACAATCTGACATTTAAGGCAATATCGTTATTATTATCTGGTCGTAGGTACCTACGTCTTAATTTGCTTTTTAACACTTTCCTAAACGTTAACTAGTGCATGTGCACACTCACAAAACCATGAGTGCATTAGTTACGCTTTACGTAGAAACCGGATTGGGCCAGTCAAAACCAGTTTCGTCTAGTTCCAACTGGACCGGTCACTCTTCCTGTTATTTCACTTATTTTTTTGTGAAACTAGCCGCATGCCACTTATAATTATGGCCCCTGTCTATGAAAACTAAGGTAGGTAATGACACATTCATTATGATCCTTATCGACGTAGCAATTACGCTTGTTTTCGTTTTTCCCGTCGTTAAACTTAAATTTGTCTTAAGCGACGTTAAAAAAGTGGTCGCATTGCGTTTATTTGCGTGTTTTATGGATATGGTCTTAATTTCTTCCTTGGTTGTAGAACACTTTCATAGAGTTATCACAATTTAATAGTAGTGCCCAGTTTATCTAAGAGATTCAAATATAGCTATTTGCTGCTAAATGTCTTGTGAGATATGACAAGAGCTGAGAATTCCGCGATAAGCTCAGTGCTTAGTGGATGAACGAGGATGAAATGGATTTTGTTTTAGAAAGTATCAAAATGAAGATACTTTCTAAAACAAAATTCGTTTCACCCTCGTTATTAACCATTTACTTGTATTTGATTATCTGATTCTACCAATATTTTTGATTCAATTGCTAAGATATTCCATTACCACTAGTTTTTAGCCACTTCTTATTATTCAGCATTTTTTTAAATATGTTTCGTAGGTACTTAGACGGCTAAGTAGTTTGGAGAATATTCTCAAAAATTGGACATTCTAAGCAAAGGCTATTTTCATTTCGGATGTAAATGTGTAATTAATATTGCGCTTGCTGAGACGAGATCGATACTATTTCGTCCCCAAGTTGATGTAGAAAATGCCAAGTAAATGCTACAAAAACATTGAAATGCCAAAACACAAGAAAACAGCAAAAATACAAAGAATAGAAGATGTACAACACATACGATAGTACAACGCTCTACTTACCCGGAAGAATCACTACGCTTCGCTTAACCAACGAGATAGCTCAAACAACTTTACATTGTAACTGACATTGTGACTTATATCGTAATTCATAGAGTGCAGGATAGAATAACTTTTTGATCAAATGAGGAAATCAAAATCAATTGCAGACTGATTAATGGTTTAAGTAGTAAAGTGAGAATGGAGGAGTAACTAGGATAAATTGGTTATTCTAAGACTTTCAAAAATTTGGGCCAAGTATTGTAGCCTGTTTAATTGCAGGCATAATTTCCAGTTTCCCATTCAATCAAACTCTGCCTTCGCATGCCATTGTTACACCTGCTGATGCACATGACACAACTTTTTTCTGTAGGGGGCAGATGCATTTAACTGATGATGTAGACTATAAGGGCGAGAGAATAATCTCAATATCATCCGTCTAACGTTTGCAACAACTTCAACAACTATGTAAGCTACAAATTGATGATACACATTACATCACAATCATGAAACCCGTTAATCAATCGATTGTATAAGCAATTAACTAATAATCCAATTATAGCTGATTATAGCTACATATGTGTTCAGTGAGCAGAAAAACCGCAAGTGCAGTGACCGAGCAATTGATTAAAATTATACTAAAATAATGCGTAATGTGTACATGTTTTGGAGGCAATAAAATAATACTATTTGTGTGTTAAGCAACGATACAGGTGATTATCTGCGACGGTTATGGTGATTCTTAGAAGGACAAGTCGCTTAAGTACAAATTTTGCTTTTGACCCATAATCGTATACAACAATAAACTGCTCCATTGTAAGCCGCACTACATTAATTTGAGCTATCATGGTCCGTGGATGAGCACGAGATGTTCGAAAGTTTAAAATTATAGTTAAAGACTAAGTAGGTATTATCTAACACTAGGTTCTGTGTGCTGGATTGATAATTAATAATATAAGCTGACCGTATGATATAACCCCTTCAACACTGAAGGAAAGTTGCAGAGCAGTTCGAACCAAAACCACAGCAAAGCTAGTAGTAGGTGGAAGTGAATCAGAACGGCAGTAGGAATGTTACGAGCAGTGCTGGTTTAATATTAGCTAGTGGTTTAATATCCGCGATGCAAATGCACCTACTTGCGAGCCTGCCGCCTGATAGCCGGTACTAAGTTTCACGCGGTGCATAAACGTGAGCTATCGACTAGACCTGTCGCTATGCCCTGGTTTCTATTTAGATTGTGGAATCACGTTTTCAGTTAAGAACATTATTGGAGGTCCTTCTGCGTGTATACAACACTGTACGCCATAACATTAAAGGTGGACACACACATTACCGATGCTGCGTCAGTGTGTCACCATCAAGCATACTAAGTACGACACGTCCAACGTATCTTCCATCAGATGTCCACCCCAAGAAAGGTCAACGTTGCGTAGAAATTCTGTCGATCTGGGAAGGTCATGTCCTTCACAAAGGTGTGGTCAAGAAGCAGATGAATGTGGCTGATTTATCACTTGATTACAGTCGTGATCGAAAGCTACAATTTAAGGTCAAGTATCCAAGTAGTTCTATAAATGGCTGTATTTGATTCGATAGTATTAGAAGAAAAAGGAGTATCCCAATAATGATGACGTAGAAAAAGCTTTGCACGTTTGGTGTAATCTCTTTATCTACTCGTATTTTTAGGTTTCAAGGAAAGACATGAACGATCTAATGTTAACCAACAGTAGTAGATAATAATAATTTCAGTTCTAACTTAAAACCGTCGGCTTAGTACCTTACCACTTGGCAGATTATGTAGTAGATAACTGATACCAGCCTTATATCTAACGGTAACGATTAACGAAGTCCTTGTACTTAACAGAGACTTGAAACATTCTCTACTTGATTTATAGACCAGACCCGATGACATTTGCGCAGATACTGATACTACGATGTCGGCCATTTACTATTACAAACATTATCCTTTACTATTGGCTAACATGCTCTATATTTGTCGGTTTCATGCGTCTTTATAATCGATTCAATTTATGAGATTTCATACGTATGTGGATGTCGTAAGATGGAATTTTTATGAATATAACCGTCTAGAAATCTTTGAATACTGGTCATTCTAATTTGTTCTTACTTTGAAAGTTTAACAATTTTACCTTACTTTCCTTCTCAGTAACAGCACATGATTATCAAAATCTATGTTCCGAATCTTGACAGGTTAATTTCCATAATGGCGTTGATCTTGGTTATCAGTCACGCTGGGGGTGATGTAGACCAAGCCACAGTTATAATCAGATAAGTACAATAGCTGTGTGCATGTGTATAAAGATGTAAACATAAACAATCATTAAAGATTCAGTAATGGTTGCTCCCTGATTTATTATTCATATCAATTTGGTCACTACTTTTGTGGGATTTTATGTCTAGCAAAGGCATACAAAAGAAGGGAATCCTAGACTGTCAAAAGTAATTGTAAGATCTGGAGGAGGTTTGTTTTTTGCTTCTTTCCGGTGATCTCTGCATTAATTGTTCCGGTTGCCCGGTCGCCATGAAAACACACGATTAGTCACTGATCATCCGTATTGTTGTTTGGCGTGTGTTTAACAACGCGTCGAGTGTCATGTCTGGAGGAAGCCTGGGCTATGGTTTCACAGCGGTAACTCGAACTACGTCGTAATCTGTGGCCAGTGTACTTAGTTTCATCAGTATGGCATGTACTTCGACCGTCACGTAGATAGGAATGCTAAATGCTAAATGCGAAAAACCATAAGGTAGACGAAATCGAAAAAAAAATACCATCTCATTACTCAAATATGAAGTCGAAGCTAGAGTTTTTATAGTACCTCACATTGAATCGGATGCTGCACATCAACTTGATATTTTTCGTAACCCAAGGCAAGAGAAAACATAACAATGCGACTAACAACCAGCTATTTAAATGCTATTACATAACTCTGTCTAAAGTAATTTAAACCATGCATCTACCGTTCTCTACTGACAAATAAAGTTACACTGCCGGCCAAAAAAAGACCTGCCGTCTAAAACTAACAAGTCACTTTCACTGAGGAAATTATACCAAACAAAGAGAGTTATATCCGTCCGTCTGTAGTCGATTGATAGCTATTGTTAGCCGTGTGATGAACACAGCTGGCGTAATATAGGTCAGAAGAGTGATCCGTTGTTATGGCTGATAGTGCAATTTTCGAAGACATTCAAATAATAAAATCTGATTCATTATCATTTTTTATAGTGGCTAATATTCAGTAAGGTAAGATTCAGACCAACCGGCTCGGATCGGACCGCATCGGAACGGATCCGTACGCATGCGAACGGATCCGTACGCATGGCGCGGCAGCCGTACGCATCCGTACGCATGCCGCGGCAGCCGTACGCATCCGTACGCATGCCGCGGCAGCCGTACGCATCCGTACGCATGCCGCGGCAGCCGTACGCATCCGTACGCATGCCGCGGCAGCCGAACGGATCCGTACGCACGGCCGACCGGCTCCGAACGGACCCGACGGCAGCCGATTGGATGCCGTCAGCGCCGTACGGAGCCGGTCGGAGCCGGACGGAGCCGATCGGAGCCGATCGGAGCCGTACGGAGCCGTACGCATGCCGCGGCAGCCGAACGGATCCGTACGCATGCCGCGGCAGCCGTACGCATCCGTACGCATGCCGCGGCAGCCGTACGCATCCGTACGGCTCCGATCGGCTCCGATCGGCTCCGTACGGCTCCGACGGACGCGATCGACGGAGGTAAAGTTGCATGCAAATATGAACTATAATTACTGTTGATACATTTCAATGTTCTTTACCGCATTGTAAAATGCCGTCCGGTCCGGCCCGATGCGAGCCGGTTGGTCTGAATCTTACCTAAGAGTAGAAGGATGATACAATCAGCATGGTCTGGTACTAAACCAAAGTAGAACAAGCAGGCTGTAAAATACTATTTTAGTGATTGAAGACGATATCTTGTAATTGCTATTGGTTTTATTACACACAATTTTATTGTCGCAATATTTTTGGCATCAGAAAGACTTTACAAAATCAGGAAGACCAAAGATAATTAGCTTCGGCCAATAATCGATGTCGACACAGACAATAAAACATATCGTAAGCACCACTCTCGCATGCAAATGTCTTGCAATGGCAATTAAACATACATAGGTACACAAATAATGGCATAACGACATAATTTACGCAAAAACCATTAAATAATAAAATAGTGACTTACTATAAAATTACGTAAAACCGAACGCACAGAAGTGGGTAAACGACGATACTCGTTCCGTTCCACGCGACGCAACCAAATGCCCGAGATATGCAACCGCGCATGTCATTTACGCGGCCCGCACTGTACGTGTGTTATTGCCTGTTTATACTGTTTTTTGTTGTTGTAAGAAAATTAAGATTATGATCAGACCTGAATTGTAATTAAATTCCACGGAAATTAATTATTGGTCTACGAATGTACAAGTTTTATTTATTATGTGAGAACAAATTAATTTTCTAATTCGTTAACTAACCACTATTAAGTATAGCTCATATTTAAACATAAACATGGAGAACCTAGTTCAAAACGATTTTTAATCTATCATCAAGTATTCCAGTTTAAAGATACGACTAGGTTATTAGATCTCAAATAATCTCCGGTTATAATTGCGGCTAGTCTCACGATAAGCAGCGGTTACATCTGCAGCACCCAGCAATCCAATGTGTTTATTTGTAGAGCGGCCACTGATCGTAGTCGTGACTGCTGGCTCTCGTGAAGGCAACGCTAGCACGAATCAATGAGTGCACTTCATCATCGGCTCTCGGTTCTTGTACAATCGATGACATGATTTTTTTAGTACAGGATTTTCTAGATTCGTTTCTCGATCAAATAGACTGACCAGCGCATTGTGCAGTTGCTGTAAAAATATCAGCGTCGTGAAAGTAATAAATATAAGTCTCTAATTGCCAATCCGTCTTGAGCAAGTATGGTGATCATGCTAATGGCTTCCCTGTATGTGCATAGGCCTTTACCCTGCAGTGGTATTATTGTGGATAAGTAAGTTATTATTAAAAAATAAGGCCCGTAACTTTAATATTTTGCCCTAATACAAGTAAATGCACTACACTGTCCACTTGCTTCGCGCCTGGCTTGTTTACCAGGCGGATGCTTAGCTGCGCGCACAGAAAACGCATAGATACACAACGCAACATCTAATAGTCGATTGCACGCCAGCACGAGTGAACGAACTGTTGACAAATGGGAAATTAGTACATTCCTTGCGAAGTGACTACAATACGTATAGGGTCTAATAGAGTGGGTATGGACATGGACACATCCATCGTGAACCAAATGAGAGGCTGTCGTATCACGCTCGTTTACCCTGAAGGAGAAGGTAAGAGGAGAAGAAGGTAGGAAGGTAGGAGAAGGAGAAGGTGTTCAACTGTCTGCCACTCGTAACATTATCAGCATTGTGAGATCAAATAGAATCTGCATCATCTTGCATATTGTCAAAAGTTTAAATACTAAACAATGGCTACCAACCTGCGGCAGACTAGCACTTAATGCTCATTACTGCCTTGGAATATCGACCTAAGTAGCCGTTTGCAACTCCATCATTGAGCAACTCCCCATCTTTCGCCAAAGATATCTTGGCACAGATCACAGAGCCATAAGACATCGTGAGTGTTAGCCATAAGCACACTACGATACATTACGACCATTTACAAACAATAATAATAATAATGCATCGAGTTTGAGCAGTACGCGGCTAATACGATGTTCTTTCTATCTACTTACTGCTTGCCTACCATTTTTCTTCGTTTCCATAATTATTGTCACTTACGGCAACTAATAATGCACTGGGTACTATAATACTATTATTTAACTTGCCGTGTAATATTGGCTGGTTGGTTTTAAATTGCAAGTAAAACTATAAAACTCAGCTTTTCCTCTCCGATGTTGCGGTGAAACGGTCATTATGAGAAACCGCCGACTTTCACTGAACAGCCAATATATTAATGGTAGGGCGATCAGTGGTGACAATGTTTGTAATGTGATACACGCTATTGCATTGGGCTTACTCTAATGCTCTGTTCATAGACTTGCGTACTTATACTGACTTGCGTGATTGAGCGTGAACTAACCATCATGCTTTGTCTGTTTGCTACCAAATGCTTCACACAGATCTTCCATACATTGCGTGATAGTTGGTTGTGCGTGTCATAATGCTTACATTCTGTTTAATTAATTGCTTATCTATCTATTTGAAACGCTTGATTTTAAACTACTATTGTATTGTGTCTGATCACATGGTCCGGCCACCAATAGCCCTAGTCTTATCACTAAACTTTCACCATTATGGGCGCGGTTTTGTTTTAGGAGAATCGGACACAAACAGACAGACGAACGGACGGACGCACTTTCTCGAAGATACGTATAACATAATGCAGGTACCAATTAGCATCGAGACGAGGAAAGTACATTAGCTACAATACGACACGTTCAATTACCTGTGCTGGGAGCGAGACTTGGTGCAAGGCAAGCGCTTGTAGCGTGCACTTGATTGGGATGATATCGATCAGATTATCTGAAAGCATCTGTAGGTTAATAAAACGTGTACCATATAATATTGTATCTACAATATGCAAACACTTCTGTAACAGGTAAGGGTCTAACTAGATGCTTTTGCACCAAGATTTGAATGGGATGAGAAAGCAATGAAATACGATCCAAATAGGTATATGCCATGTATGTTGTGAGTATAAAGCGATTAGATAGTAAGCACAACTTCGATGTATCTTCTGAAAAGAGACAAATCACAAACACGGTCAAATTATTATTATTTTACATGCGTTTTATTTATAAAACACATACTGTATTTCTAACTCTAATAATTTATGATCGTTATTTCATCCCGCCGCCGCTTGTGGCTGGCGTCACAATAGTAATCAAAATGAGCTTTCCATTTTATACTGAAGATATTAGATTAATACAATTGCGTTGTGAAATTATATAGAAATCAATGCGTTGTACATTACAGCCTGTCTTTATACAAGATCGATTCATTTGTTTACTGAGCAAGTAATGAAAGAAGACCATTATTTAAATAGGTTTATTGATGCTTTTGCAGTAGTAACATGAATGGTTTAATATAAACTAAAACGACCCTACAGCTTTGGGTAACAACAGTATCAAATTGCAAAAGTAACAAAACACAATAATAGTGAAATGATTTATTTCAATCAGATCATTTAAGGGCACATCTGAACGACATTTACATTAAAAAAAAAAAACGGGTTGCACTCCGGGAGTGCCGGCAGAAGTGAAAACTTGATTATTAACGTTTACGTTTACGTTTACGTTTAACATACACGAACATTCGCGCAAGCGCCCTGCGCTGTCTAAACGAAACAGTAGATCCGTCCTACGCTTTTTCGATCAGGTCACGTGTCCTGACGCGCACGTGTCCTGACGCGAGTTTGAGATTTTATACCCATTACAGAAAAAGTGCTCAACGCCGCTAAAGAAGTTTTCACTTCAAAAAAATGTATCTAATTGCCACTTCCAAAAGGCAGTTTTGCATGGAGAGGAATGGGTGAGAAATTCCATACTTACTCTTTTATTTATAAAACTAGCTTCTGCCCGCGACTTCGTACGCGGATCCTGTTGCTTATGCCAGCGACAACGGGGTCGTCAAAATCGAAGATCTGAAACGTCTGATGTAGAATTCTAAGGCCCGGGGACGGGAAAACAATGGGATGAGCGAGACGATTGGAGTCGTTCCAGATCTTTAATTTTTGTATGTCAACAGGAAATGCCCATCATGGTCTGTTGCGGTTCTGCATTAGGTATTCATTTTCTAAAATAAACTATAGCCTATATGTTGCCCAGACTTAATACCCATACAATAAAAAACTTTTCTTCCCGTTACTCCGCAGCGGATCCCAAGGGTACACTGAATTAACAATAATATTGCAAATAACTATTTGGGGTTTTTCCTTCAGGAGCTAATATATATATATAAAGACCGGATGCGTTGCTGACCTTTGAAAAAGCAACATAAAATTGGCCATGAGAAAAACAGCCGGTTGTCAGGTCAACACCAGCGGCGTCTGCCCTTGTGACTGTTGCTAAGACGTTATTCCTATATATGTTATAGTGTAGCTAGGCTCTTGGAATTTCACAACGCGTGTGCCAGATCTTCAATTTTTATACGTCAACAGAGAATGCTCATCAGGGTGAACAACTTTTGCTAAGATGTCATTCCTGTATATGTTATAGTGTAGCTGGGCTTTTGGAGTTTCACAACAGGTGTTCCAGATCTTCAATTTTTATACGTCAACAGAGAGTGCTCATCAGGCTGAACAACTTTTGCTAAGACGTCATTCCTGTATATGTTAGAGTGTAGCTGGGCTCTTGGAGTTCCACATCAGTTGTTCCAGATCTTCAAATTGTATACGCCAGCAGAGAGTGCTCATCAGGCTGAACAACTGTTGCTAAGACGTCATTCTTATATGTATATGTTATAGTGTAGCTGGGCGCTTGGAATTTCACAACGCGTGTGCCAGATCTTCAATTTTTATACGTCAACAGAGAGTGCTCATCAGGGTGAACTACTTTTGCTAAGACGTCATTCCTGTATATATTATAGTGTAGCTGGGCTCTTGGAGTTCCACATCAGCTGTTCCAGATCTTCAAATTTTATACGACAACAGAGAGTGCTCATCAGGCTGAACCACTTTTGCTAAGACGTCATTCCTTTATATGTTATAGTGTAGCTGGGCTCTTGGAGTTCCACATCAGCTGTTCCAGATCTTCAAATTTTATACGACAACAGAGAGTGCTCATCAGGCTGAACAACTCTTGCTAAGACGTCATTCCTATATATGTTATAGTGTAGCTGGGCTCTTGGAGTTCCACATCAGGTGTTCCAGATCTTCAAATTTATTCTCTTAGCAGAAAATGCTCATCACGTGAAACAATTTTTGCTATGGAACCATTTTTGTATCTCTTATAGCTTAGCTGGTCTGTTGCGGTTCTGCATCAGGTGTTCAAGTTTCCAAGATAAATTATAGCCTATATGTTGCCCAGACTTAATACCTATACAACAAAAAAAAAATCATTCAAATCCGTCAAGTAGTTCCGAAGATTAGCGTGTACAAACAAACAGACAAAAAGACAAACAGACAAACAGACAAACAGACAGAATTTTTTTTTTGGTTTCGTGCTCTATTACTGTTTCTAAACCCCCCTCAATTATTTTTTTTTTAATATATTCAATGTACAGACACACTTTTTTTACTGTTTTATTATATGTATAGATAAAGTTTTATAATCATTTGCATGACATTATTTGAAGTAAGTACATATAAAACTATAAACTTTAAAAAAATAAAACTCTTGAATATAAATATAACTTATAATGAAACGAGTACATAAACATGATCGTTATTTATGTGTAATAGTATTGCAAAAAAAAATTATAAAAGCAGGTAATTAAAAGTTATTGCACAGCGTATTACACATTTAACTTAGTATCAAACATACAACTGTAACACAACTTAATGTGCGCTAATAGCCATTTCTTAAGACTTTACATAAGGTATTACGCACATTACTGCATAAATATACAGATCAGTGATCATAATCATAACCAAGTTCTCTGACCCCTGCCAACTTAATGTTACAAAGCATAGCGTCAAAATCAGTTCAGCTAATGTGTCTCCTAGTCCAAACACCGTACTGTCGTCGCTACATGACATCATTAAAAACAATCTGAGTTATGTGAATCAGATAAAAGTAAGGGCTATTGTTGCATCACTATTACGATACAGTGCACACCATGACATGTTCAACATAGATCACGTTGCGCAATTCGCAAGCGTCGCAAAGATTCACACATGTCTGGTTGCATGGGGCACGGAGTTACGGTGACCTAACAGTACGTGTGTATGACAAGCTAAATGACCTAATATTCAAGCCACAGACTCGTAATTAATTAAAGGCCAAAAACGCGTTAGACAACGTTTTTACACGACTGCCCCAAAAAAAGGAGTGTTATGTGTTCAGGGTTAATGTATGTATGTATGTATGTATGTATGTATGTATGTATGTGAGTTTCTTTATTCCACCATAACTTTTAAACGCCTGAACCGATTTCGATGTATGGGGTATCGTTACAATCCTTGCATCGTTCCGAGTAACATAGGCTAGTAAAAAATAAAAAGAAACCGGTGTGGTCACTTTAAAACGTAAATTAATACCAGCCTCAATTTATTTTTTTAATGAATTTGGTCGTGTCTATGTTTATCGTCTAGAATTTGACAAGTAGATTTAAAAAATATATAACACAGTAAGTAAAAAACGTCGTAAAAAAAACTGACGAGTAAACAAAGTACAAATATGTGCAATATTTGCAGTCGTGTTTTTTAATTTTTTAATTATAGTAGCTTGTGTTTGAATTCGAATGTGCGTAGAACTGATTATTGTGACAGTTTATGGACGAACTCACGTTTGACAAAATGTTGCCCAAAGACGTGGGCAGTGGTCAATATTTACCGAGGATAGTTATTCATAAAACGGGCTGTTTAGGTAGAACCTTAATGGGTATCAAATAAATCTAAGAGTTAGGAATACTTAGATTTATTTGATAGCAATCAAACCATTAAAGATGTGGACCCGAGCACCCTACATTAAAAAACATCAAATCATAGGTATCAAAATCTGTCTTTTAATATCCAATGGTCGTATGATATCGTGTTAACGATAGGTTGAAGAATAAGCCAATTTTATAAGTACCTTTCCCAAATTCTCATTCGAATTTTCAAAACATGGACTCAAAACTACGTTTCTACTTACGGCGTTACTTCAACTTAATTGTGTCAAAAGATACTATGGAATGGCTACTGGCTAATGTTTGTTTGTCGAGAGTATTTCTCACACTATTGCACAATACTAATCAAGTGTTCTATGCAACGCATTGTTCGCACAATAGTCCCAGACGTTATAATCGTCTTGACCACAACAAATTGCCTTTAGATGGACTATAGTAAACATTGTTTGTCTGTCAGTCTGGGACCGGAAGACAATTATTTGAGTTGTGTAAATAAATTACAAATGTTACTTACGTGGTTATCAAAACAAAATTGCTAAGCTTCCGACTACTTAAAACAAATTGTTTAACAGATCGAGATTTTCTAATAGAGACTGCTCTTTCTATTGCTATATAAGTGATTTAGGGTCCCAAATGGGACCCTATTAAAGACGGACCGTCCTTCACAAAGCTCGATCTTTTGAACCATAATAGGTAGACACTTGAAATTTTCACAGAAAACCTACCTTCTTTTTTTTTTGAGGTGGAAAAAATCAATCAAATGAGTCTGAGTGACTGTCAGACTTTTACTGACTAAAAAACCACCCTGTTTCTTCTGTTGCCCTTTACGTTCCGAGGCCACGGTATCCTGTTAAGACGTCCCGCAACCCCGGCAGGCGTTTGGCCCCGTTGGGGGCCCCGTCCCTGTCCTGACAGCTCTTTTAGGCGCGCGCGAACAGAACGCGCCGTCGACCCGGGCATGGTCCTTGATTTATGTGTAATAGTATTGCAAAAAAAAATTTATAAAAGCAGGTAATTAAAAGTTATCGGACGGCGAGCTACCCATTACTCGCCGTCCGCAAGCCCGCGCCTACGGTGGCCGGATGTCGCCTCGCGACGTCAACGTTGGCAAGGTTGATAAGGGACTTCCAAACAAAAACATTTTTTGGATGTGAATTGTGTTAAATATTGTACGGTGGTACGGAACCCTAAGGGCGCGGGCACACGGTGCGTTGCGGCGCCGCACCGCAAAGATTTCACCGTGTGAGCGGGCACACGAGCGGTGCGGCGCCGCAGTGTTGTTATAGGTATCGCAGCGGCGCCGTAGCAGCGAGCGAGCGTGTGTCCTTCCTTGTGACGCAGAACAACTGAGCGGCGCCGCTCCGACGTCGCAACGCATTCACCCCTCCCCGCCTCGTCTTGGTGGTTGCAAGTCCGGTGCGGCGCCGGAACGCATCGTGTGACATGCCACAGATATTTCTATGTAAAACGACGCAGCGACACCGCTCCGGCGTCGGACCGCCGCCGCAACGCACCGTGTGCTCGCATACTAAGGTGTGCGAGTCAGAATCGCACTTGGTCGGTTTATTATTTTATATCATTTGATTGACCAATTATCTGCAATACTAAGTTAACACACACAAAAATTTACTTTTGCTTTCTTTTGATTTCAGATGGCGCACCGCACCGCGCATCGCCTGGCCTGCCTCGTGACACTCCTGGCCGTGACGGCATCAGCGAAGAAGGATCAATCGAGATGGTCTCGTCAGATCAGCTCGTACATGTCAGACATCAGCGACTGGGTACCGCTGTCCAGCCCGGTCGAGAGGGAACCGGAACCACTACCACAAATCAAGAGACAAGCCGTCGCAGAACCTAGAATACTAACAGAACCTTTCCCAGGACTCACAAGACCAACAGGATTCGGCCAAGATTCCTTCCCATCGAGGAATTTTTACAACACCCCCGCAAATAGACAGCTCTACTTGCAATCCGTGCCTTCTGCTCCACAGAATTACCTGACAGACCAAGGATTCGGGCAAGGTATTCGATTCGGACTATCACAGCCTAACTTTCCCCTGAACCAAGGATTCATAGCTCCCCCATTCGGTTTTGATAGCGTCCAGCCGCAAAAGCTCAGACCACAGGGAATACTTAACCCAGTCAGCTTTACTCAAGCGTTACCAGGTTCTTCTCAAGCAAAACCTTTCTTGAGTCATGGACTGAAATCCAAATTAGAAGCACCGAGGCTGGTTGATGGATACCGAGCGGAGAACAGAAGCAACGACTTCGGATTCAATGTAATGAAGAAACCACAGTCATTACAGAAGATCAAGTTTGATACTATTGATAAACCATTAATACCAGAAACATTGGCACCGAACTCTAAACATGAGAGGGAAGAAGTCCAGCTGTTATACGTCCCGTTGGAGTCGCTAAACAGAGGGCAATTCAATTCAAGAAATCCTATGACAACTTCTCAATTGGTAAATTCGGAATTATATGCTCAAGGAAACCAAAGGCTCAACCCCATAAAGCAGACATTTATTAGCGACTACCAGAGGCCAGCTGCTAAACCACTCGAACCTCTATCTGAAAAGAACTACTTTTCGGAGTTTAATTCGCAAATAAAAGACGTCGACCAAGTGCCGAAATACTCAACGATTCCGACGCCTTTTCCGACGCAACCTCCAACCACTCCGAAACCGAAAAAGTTGAAGCCGCACCAACCACCTCTAGCTATTTTCATGACTAAAGAAATCAGTAAAAACAGTCAAGTTAAAGTGGGAGACGTTTTATCTTCTTTGAAGAATGCCGATACTATTGCTGTGTTGGATTCAGTCAATCCATTGAACGCACCTAAAGTTTTCATTGGACCCTCTACGTTACCATCACCAGAAAACTTCGTCAAATTTGAGCTACCTTACTTATCCAACATAGAAAATAGCGACAAGAAATTGAAACAGTTGCCATTCTTTGTAGCACCGTTGAGTTATAACACTCCAAACGGGTTCGCCAAAATTCCTTTCCCATCTCCTCACGTCGGATCAGTCGTTATTAATTCTCAAATTCGAGACTCATCACAAACACAGGCACCTTCACAACCGGGATATAACCAGAACTATTACACGGTAGCTCAACCGACATACAAACCTGTGACACAAAAGCCAACATTCAGTTACTACAGCACTGCTGCACCTAAACCAAATCCCATGCCAAATTACCAGTCCAATTACTACTCATTTGAGCCGCAGACTGTTACATCTATCCGACCACCTAAACAACCTGAGATTGCCATAGCTCCTCCTAAAACAGGTTCTTACTTCATGAGCAATATGGATCCTCAATATAACCCACAAAAGTACAACTACCAGCCGCAAAACAATTTCAAGTCTTCGGAATTAAATGACCAGTATAACTTCCAGAGGAAACCTGATCATACGACAACTCTACAGACGACTACGACCACCACGACTACGACTAAACCACCTTCTACTTATCCGAGTCAATTGTTGGAGACTCATAACCCGTACTCAATCAACCAAGCGTTTCACTTTAGCACTCCGTTAGACTACCACAACTATTTCGATGACTTGAAACAACCTTATGCCACCCCTGGTGCGGTTGGGCATTCATCACCATCACCGACGCCATCTTCCACACCATCGCCGTCACCGACTCCGGCCAGCCCGTCGAGTACTGAACCACAACCAGAACAATTGATTACCCAGAAACCAAAGTACCACCAACAATCATCGCCCAGCTACCTCCAAAACTACACGCCCGAAATACATTATGATTCTGACCCAAACTTAAAATACCCCGTCTTTAATCCGACTGACTATTATGCTAAAACTGAGCTAACCTCTCAACAAACTCAGCCGAGTAGCTCTGCCAATTATGAAACAAATTCTCCAGCTGACAATCATAGCCAAGAAGTGACTACACCTGTGAGAAATAATTACAACCAAGATGTGACTGCACCTGTGAGAAATAATTACACCCAAGATGTGACTGCACCTGTGAGAAATAATTACAACCAAGATGTGACTGCACCTGTGAGAAATAATTACAACCAAGATGTGACTGCACCTGTGAGAAATAATTACAACCAAGATGTGACTGCACCTGTGAGAAATAATTACAACCAAGATGTGACTGCACCTGTGAGAAATAATTACAACCAAGATGTGACTGCACCTGTGAGAAATAATTACAACCAAGATGTGACTGCATCTGTGAAAAATAATTACAATACAAATGTTGCTGTTCCAGAGAAAAACAATTACTATTCAGATATTAATACATCCCTTAATAATAATTACAACACAGATACCGATACTCAAGTTAACACATATAAGACAGGATATAGTCGAAATGTTGAGACTCCGTCCACTGAAGCACAAAACGTTCCGTCGGATCACCTGACTGATGAAATCAATCCGCCAACCGTTTCTGATATAGATACACCACCCAAGTACAACAGCAATGAGTATAATGCCTATCAAACTAACTTGAATGACGCAGAAATTTATCCTACTTCTTCATCTACAACGACGACAACTACTACTCGCAGAACCCCACAAAGAAACAGGGGACGACCGCGGTACACCACCACACCTCGATCTGAATCTGAATTTAACAAAGTTGTAGTTACAAGGCGGCCTTTGAGAGAAAGAAAACCTCTTCCATCAAGACCACGATATGAACCTAACAAAATCACTACCGAAAAGCCAAGCAGGAAACCCATTGATTCAAGTGAGAGCACAACTAAATCTTCAAGGCAAAGGACGAGAGGGCGTATTCATTACAAGCCCTCCGATAATGAAGATATTTACGATAGAAGAGTAAAAACTCACAATACCAAGGAAGAAGATCTTGCCTACCAGAGAGATGTTTTGCACCAAAACTATCCAGTAACGCTTATGGAACGTATGAGTACTATAGACATTGAAGCTATGACTGAACCCACCTCTAAACAAACGTCAGAAAGAGTTGAAGAGCCTATTCCTGAAAGTGATACGGAAAATGCTTACACTAACGAAAAAGTGTCTATAAGCCAACACTTCTCAAATAATGAGTCAAAAGAAGAAACTGCTTTGCCAACATTTACAGTAAGAAGTACTTTGCCAGCAGAGACATCTTACGTTCCTAATGTGCCATCTACCCGCCAAGAATATTATTATCAGTCTAGAAGCAGTATTGCACCAGTTGAATCATCTGCTTATGACGAGACGAGTCCGGAGAAGGAAGAAGACATCTATGTCAAGCAAACAACACCTTTATCGAACCCAGAATATGCTGAAATAAGTTCATACGCTACAGAAACACCTACCAGTCCTGTAACCGAACAGAGTGTAAGTTATTCAATTAGTAATGAATTTGATACTGTTAAGCAAGATGAAGAGGCCACTACTGCTCCTGAAACTGATGACATTAAAATAGACAGCCAAGAGCACTATGAAAACGAAAAAGAAGAAAATGTTGTACAAACTACGCCATCATACAACCGAGTGCGTGTGCGCCCTGGAGTCATCAGACAATACCATCAAGCTTCAACAGAATCATCCAGAAACAAAGAAAGGAGGAGACCTGCTCAACCAGTTACTTACAGACCAGCTTTCGACAGAAGACGAACAACCATGAGGATAGATGAAATCGAAGCTGACTTAAAGACAAAACAAGTACATGCTAGACCCGAAGTACAAGAAATCAGGCACCCTGTCTACCGACCAGAATCGACAACAGAATCTTCTGCTACTTCACCGTCAACAACAGACAGTGCCACAAAACGTGGACACTTTCGCCGCAGGAGACCATCATATTCCTACACAACTACATCGACCGAGTCATCCAGCACTAAACGTATTTATGAGGTAAAAAACAGGTTCAGAGGACGAAGACCTACAGATAAACCGGATGTACAAACTGAAGCACCATCGTCGACCACTAGAAGTCAGCTTCAAACAAGATACAGTCATAGACCAAGACTCTCTGAAAGATACAACAAGAAACCCGAAAACGAAGAAACAGAAGATCAAGATTCAAACTTTTCTGTCAATAGACCAAAGTACACTGAACCAGACACAGATCAGTGGTCACCCAAAATTTCAAGCGATTCTTTTAAACCCTACAACCCCAATGATATAGTAGATGAGGAGAAAATTGCAACAACTGAACGTAGATCAGACAAAGACAGTGAATTAGACATAATAACAGCGAGAAATGAATTTGAAGATGTTCTGCTAACTG
Organism: Hoplodrina blanda; assembly: GCA_949316365.1. Taxonomy (NCBI): domain Eukaryota; kingdom Metazoa; phylum Arthropoda; class Insecta; order Lepidoptera; family Noctuidae; genus Hoplodrina; species Hoplodrina blanda. The sequence goes on from OX438570.1 coordinate 9,641,183, forward strand.
TGACACCAGCAAGTAATAACAGAGATAATAAGAAAATTCCTGAAATACCTCCAACTTTGGAAGCTTTAGTAGAACAGAGCAAAGTGACCAGAAGCGACTCGAACGATGCCATGTCCACCTTTGAAAGTATGTTGGAAGAAGTTATGAAAAGTTTAGAGGAGCAAGACCAGGATGAATACACCAAGAATGTCATGAAACACAAAGGTGGTGAAATTGGTGAAATTCCGCCGGAAAGAATAATATCTTCTGGAGACACCTACGTACCGAAGTCGACTACACCGGCAGAAGAAGTCACGACTGAGCAAACAACGGCCGATGACTCTTCTCTTATTACCGAGGTAAGAATCAAAACTCCATGTTCATAGCGAGTAACAAAATCAATCAAACAAAAGCGCAGCGCATGCAAGTGCACACGGTACTTAATTTAAAACAATTTATAACAGTTTGTATTAGACTGAAAAAAATATATTCAAGCTATTGTAAGGACAAGATATCGTATAATAATTATGCATGGTTCGAAGTGTTTCATACTTTTAACATAACATTCTTTTTCATTCTAGGATGACCAAGACCCCAAAGGCCGCCGTCGTGGATTCTGGAAAAAAGTAAAAGTTCGCGCTGCGACCACCGAATCCATTGAATTCGCTGAATCACAGTATTACACCCACACCGTCAACCGTCTCGGACAGCCTGTGAAGTTATCCAAAAATATTCATGACAAAACTGAAAGAGTCGAAAAACCTAAAGTAACAACATATAAACCAAGCTATAATTTCATCAAAGACCTGTTTTCAAACAATGACGAGGCAAATATTGATGCGATACCTACTGTAGACATACCTAAGCTTACTAACAAAGTTTCAGAAAAAGAAGAAACTCTCATTACTGAAGAAAGTAAGCAGACAACCGTTTATGTAGAAAAAGAAACGCAAACTGATACCGCGACAAGTCCTGGGGATTTAGATTTAGGAACAGGCTCGCCTGACCCAACCATTGATGATCTGTATTTGACTACTCCCACAGAGCCGACGACAACTAGTAAACCTGTGGCAGTCAACAAACCCGATGCTGGTTTCAGTTTCATGGATTATTTATTTGGAACGACATCAGAGGACAACAATAAACAGGTTGATAACGAAGAGGAGGCAAAGACCACTGAAGTCGAAATTCTAACTACTACTGAGTCACCTAAACCTAAAATCGTTACCACAGAAAGTGCTTTCATTCCTGATGAAATAACTGCCGCATCAACAAGTGATGAAAACACGGAGGCTACTAACGCTTTTACCGACTTAAAAAAGTTAAATAGCACAGAAGAAAATCAAACAGAAACATCTGTTGGTGTGACGGAAATATCAGTAGTCAAAGTAGAGAGTTCGTCGGTTTCATCATTTATGAACCCAGCTAATGTAGTGAGTACATCAATGTCCACAGAAGTATCACATGAGACAGAAATATGCTTTAGAGGAAAGTGCATCAAAACTAACAAAGATATTCTATAAGTCCCAAGTGATCTGTAACCATGGTGCTAATTAGACTTGTGTTCAAAGTAGTGATTTTGTGAAAAGACAATAAAATGACTCTCGAGTTGCTAAGTTCAAGTTTAGTGGGTCAGCAACATTTTATTAATCTTCTATGAAATATTTATTAGTATTGTTGTGGATTAGGTGTACGGTGCGGTGAAATCTTGTAAATAGTATTTTGAGAGGCTCTTTACTTGGTTCCACCTGAGTAATTATTCATTTTAATGAATTAGGCTTAACTTTCTTTTATTTACTTTTAAGGTCTGTGGCCACATGCTTTAAGAGTTCACCCTATGTAATATATTTTTACGTACCAACTTAAAATTTTTTGTAAGAATTTTTTAATTTTATATACAAACTTTATCTAATGTAAATATGACTGAACATTTTTGTAACCATTATTTTTAAGACCTTCTTGTTAATATTTTACTATTTATTTTCTTAGTTTATTTAGTACTTTATAATTCTTTTCGAAACTTAAAGAAAATGCCTAACATTTTTATAAACATGGGAAAATCTAAAACACTAGGTGCTCTTGTATTCTATCTATCCCACCCAAATAATAACAATCTTGCTTATTTGATAGATATTGTATAAGAGCTATCTGTTAAATAACCACTGAAGTTGTAACTGTATTATACATAAAATAAAAGTATTACCAATAATTTAACTTCTTTTATTTTGTCATTGTCCAAATTTATTATTTGTACAGGACTAGTACGATTAGATTAGCCCAGCTGACACGAATTTCATACATTCACACAAATACAGCATAATAATATCTGCATTGTCACAACACCGATCCAGCTAACTTGCTAGCTAGTAGAGTAGATTATGTAGGCTAAGGACCTTATCATACTAGCGGACTGCGAGCGTTCTCAAAGCGGAGCGGGCGCGCAACGAACACGCCGCTCATGCGCAGCAAATTCGTTGCGGACGCGCAACGAGATTGCCGCGAATATTAGCGTGGACGCCATTTTGTACTTTCTCGTACAAACGCCAGCCCGTCCGCCTCGCCTACAAACTCGCGACGAAAACGTTGCGGATTTGCCACGCGTCCGTGTCGTCTTCGCTGTGCAGCCGCAGCGTGTTCGCGACGCAATTGCTTCGCACCCGCCCCGCCCCGCAGCCAATCGTATACCATACCGCTAGTGTGATAAAGCCCTTAGAGTGAATTGGATAGGCAAGACTTGAAATCAATTGACTCCGATTTGAACGTTCTGTTAGACATAGGTACATAACGAGTAGAAATTAGTTATATTTTAAATGATGAAATTTTAGTAGGAGTAGGTACAATATAAAATATTTTAAAAATGATAATTTCTCTGGGCTGCTGCTGTTTGGGCACCGGTGAGATCCGGTTCCATACATTAAAAGTGGCGACACATCGACATCACCGTCACGGACACTCACGGACGCAGCATTGGGATTTGGGATAGATATAAACGTTTTTCTTCATGGTAAAACGAAACGTTTTTATTTGACAATGACATTTAATTAATTTAGTTTGACATTATTGCCCCTCCCTATTACAGTAACTCAGTTCAAAGAAAAATAATGTTACCATAATTCAATTAATAGTGTTGGGGTAGTGAACTATTTTGCGGAAGGAATGAATAATAAAAATGGTGTAATTCAAATAAAACTTTAAATATTCGTTTAAAAGATGTAGAATTAATGATTGTTAATAAAAGTAATATCCTTATTTTATTTTCATCTAATAGGAACACACAGTCACAGTTAAAAGCAATAAATAATAAATATTTTAAGATGAAAGAAGTTTTTAAACATTATTTGATAAAGGACTTAGTAATGTGACCCCTTCGTCATGGAGTACTTGCGTATCTCAGTTGTTAAAATTAAAATAAAAAGTTAGCATATAAGTACATTATTAAGTTCATTCTATTTTGTTCATTCTTACACCACCTCACTATCTTTATTTTGTCAAAATCTGGTAACCCTTTAATTTAACTGTCAAGCAAGTTACTGAATAGAACTATATGTCAAGGACCTCTGCTCTGCCCATAGAGTAAAGTAATATAACGGATATAGAGAGCCCACTTGCCGACTTTTTTGTAGACCGCAAATGTCAATTGATCAGCAAAATAGCGCCATCTATTAACGTCATCCGCAAACTTTTACGTATGTGTGTGTGAAGGTACTACTGCTACTGCATGTATGCATGTGTGTGTGTGTAGGTATAGTGAGTTCAGTCCTCTCCACCAAAATATACGCAATATGCAGTAGCAGTAAGTTATAGCAATTAGCTAACACACCTTTGAATAAATGGTTGATATTTATAAGAATACATAACGATAGAATTTTATAATTATTTACTCATATAAAAAAAATAGGTTTAAAATTCTATGGATTCGTATCCTCTTTCTCAACCATTTATGCAAAGGTGGATCAGCTAATTGCTATAACTTACTGCTACTGCATATTGCGTATATTTTGGTGGAGAGGACTGAACTCAACGTGGATCGGCGGATTAATTTCACGAAGAAAAACACAAAAATAGAACGAAAACTACAAACATGCGCATACGCAAGGAGCAGTCGCCATTTTGTGACTTTTTTAATCAACCTTGCTGTGTTGCTAGTAATTGTAATAGTAAGGCATTTTTTATAATATAAACAAATATTTGCAATTAATAGATAAGAACATAATTGCAATTATAAATAAAATCTCTAAATTCAGTTATAAAACTACTATAATTAATTTATATTATTAACCACAATTTAGAATTCATCGATAGTGTCGCCATCTATGGTGACAATAAGTAACTATTATAATTTGTTTTCGGATGACGATATCAGATGTCGCATTTTTAAAAAAATGTCTATAAATCGGTCACTGTATGGGAGTGTCCTCCCCCTGGCTCTGCCCCTTCTAAGTTTGTTGTAATAGAACGAGGTTATAAAATTATCGTTCAGCAAAATAAACAAGATACAGACTTAAAAATGGACATCGAAATGAAAATAAAAGACGACATGAAATCGTTAGGTTGCAATTCTGACTTAAAAGTATCACTCGCATACAATCTGTACACACACTTAGTGGACGACAAGTTGATGTACGACACCGAATATTGTTACAACAAGGATATAGATACTCTTTACATCGTTGCCCGCCCGAAGAAGAACGATAAACTCAACATATACGTGCCAATTCCGACATACGATGAAATCAGCGTAGATTTTATCAATAAAATACAGGAAAATCTGTGTACAGTTGAGACAGGACCAACCGTGAACTTAGCATTCATCGAGTATGACTTCACGACTGTGATATACACGTTTACGAAGGGTATAGTGGACCGGCCGCCCCCAGATAAAGTTTCCCAACTACGTGCAAGGGAAGGAAGACGAAATTTCATTGACAATGAACTAAGAAAAAATAGGAATCAGATTTTAAACGACGCTTTGAATGGAGGAGTTGTGGATGATGATGACTGTCAGGTTCTGGATTGAAGAAGGCTTGAAACAGGATTGGAACTTATTAATATTGGTATGAAGGACCAAAACCTCGTGCTTGATGTTAGCAGAACAATGCCGTCAAGCATTAGAAATAAGTATTGTGCACTGTTTCACTGGCAAAATATTAAAGGTACTCTGACTACAGTAATGTAAGTTCTATAATACCACCAGTGGAGTCATCCAGCTAAATTTGTGTATAATGCTTTCTATTTGCCATTACGGCAGCCATACAGTTAAGAAATATTTGTATTGTGAAAAGTTTGATTCAATCAAAGACTACGCACAGGGCTCTCAACTTTTTCTTTGCCAATTTTGTAAATAAAAACAACAGTTGATATGATGTGTTGAAAAATAGTTAAAAAATGAATCTTTATGCTTCTGAACTAGTTAATATAAGTGTGAAATATATAATTAGGTATATTGGAATCACATTATATAGGTGGTTTATTATCTGGCAAACTGCTTGTGACTGTCACAAGCATATGAACTTATTATTAATACCTACTAATTTTATTATTACTACCTATATGTATGTAAAAGCCTGAGATGTCCAAACACTTCGCTATCTATTGCCACAGTAGATAGACTAGTATATATATTGAGAATTTCTGGGAAAAGTTGAAGCATAAATTTATTTTGCAAGAATCCATTTTCCTGTAGGTACTAGCATCTATATTAAGCTGAGAAGGAAGAGATGAAAATATGGCTTGACAATGCATGACATGTAACATTCATGTGACTTCATGTTGTATTTCCTGATATTCCTATTCTTACAGATAAGCTTGTGTAACCACCGTATCAACTATAAGTTCCTGTAATATCTTTGTGTTGCCGCAGGGACATTTTGTTTTGGGTAAAATTTTATATGTACATTTTAAAATTGACTACTTTGGAGATGATAATAATGATTTATTATGTAGTTTGTATCAGTGGTGAGTGCCAGTGCCACCAATAGATTGCTAGGCACAGAAGTATGAATAGGTAGTTTGTAATATAATTATATGGCATAAAAATATAGTCATTGTTTAAACTTAAATAGTTAGAAGCTGACTATTTCATGAATTTTGTATGAACCGCTTTAGTGCCAAGCCATGTTGCACATAGGTAGTGCTTTTAAGCACTTAACAATGTAATCATAACAAAAATATGTAATAAGAAACCTCCATATTTGGAGAGGCCTTGCATACTGCATTAGCCTGTGATAGGCTGATATAAATGTTAATAATGAGTATGTAAATGTATTTTTTAATAACATACTCATTATTATGTAGGTATATACCTACTGGTATTTTCTATGGTAACATTTGGTATTGAAAGAATAAGCAAAAAAAATTTTCTTGAATTGATACTGAAAAATTTGGTTTTTTCAGTATAAATTCAAAGAAATATTTGTTTCTGTTTTAATTAACAATAACATAATTATTGAGAATGATTCAGACAGAAATTGTAGTGAGTTTGCCTACATTATAGGTACCTACATAGCTACATTGTAGTGTTCAACATTAGGTACCTATGTATTTTAATACTTAGCAAGTTAGTGTAGCAGCACTAATGTAAGAATTTGATACCTAATTACCTACCTACATTTTGATATATAATTTATAAAAATGGTACAGCAGCCATTTTTGTCAAAATGATATAATTTATGGGCATTGTTATAGTATGTCCACCTATGCACTGGCTGTATGTGTTATTTCTGTAGGTAGGTATGTAATTACTATTGTGTGAAACATTAAAATTAATGGACATAAGATAATCGTTTTTCATTTACATAACATCACGCCTGTAATGAAGGGTTAGGCAGAGCTGTACTCATCACTACACCCACATTTCGCCAGTTCTGTTTAAGTCCCAAGACCTCATGCTCACCAGTTGCGTTAATTAATTGATCCCTTCCTATCCAACTCGGCTGCACTTGAATGCAACATCCTTTCTGTTAACTAGACACACGGCACTATGTCAGCCAAGTTCGGCAAATACTGAAACGAAATATTCCGAACTTCTTGCCTAAATTACTGAAAACTGTTAGACCTACATACTTGCAATTTTGTACACACAGCAAAACAGATAGGTATCATAGGTATGCAGGGTCGTCAGATATAGTTGAGTTCTTTTAGAAACCGATGGATGGATCGATTGTTCAGACAGTCTAGAACAATGATATTTTGTCTAGAATAAATTCATTGCATTATAAACTCCGTCAGGACAGTAATCAGCACCTCGTACACTTACTCGTAAATTAAAATTATTTACCAAATACAAATACTCTACATCACGCCTGTAATCGCCGAAGGGTTAGGCAGAGGTGTACCCATTAGTATACCCACATGCAAATACTCTATTCAACTAGAATTTAACTGATGAAATGCCAGCCAGAGCTTTTGGGAAGCTCCTAAAATGGGGTTGATTATTGTCCAGATGCAATTGCATATTGCAATAAGTAAGTAGGTACTGATTGGTATTGCAATGTATTCATTCATGACTGCCCGAACACATGTAATCCTAAATTTCATAAATAAACCTCTAATTTATGATTTGAAGTAATATTTTTGACACTATAACGCTGACTCGCTCATTAAAAACCTAGACTAATTCTGACTAATTCCATCAAACTTGGCCTCTTTTTACATTAAATTATGTTTTTGTTTGGATGTTTCCTCAGGCAGAACCTACTCTGTGATCCACATTAGCTAAATATTTTAGGTAAACATGTGCTATTATCTATTCACGAATTTCGTTTTTATCCTACCTATTTAATCGCGATCGCGCGGTCATCTGGTCATCTATATGCACCTTTAGACTGACTAACTGATTATTTCACAAAACAAGACCTATCTCTAGCATATTTTTTATTATTTCGTATATTATTGAGGTATTTTTTATTTGTACCTACCTATTTATCGTAAAGCTTTAAGTACTTAATTTTTTTTTTCTTATGTAAAAATTCCTAAATGACTAAGAGCGCCCGCACACATACAATTTCAAGTTGGCCAACTAAATCGCAAAGCATACCAATAGACTAGTGACTTAATGAGAGGCAGCACATCTTACCAACTAAGTTGTCCAATTTTTTAGTGTATTTTGTATGCTGTGCGATTTAGTTGGCCAACTTGGAATTGTATGTGTGCGGGCGCCCTAATATTACATGACAGTGTGTAAAAAATTACATTTTGTAACCAAATAATTGGCAACATTGTTAATTTTTTCAAAATGTTTAAATCTGCTGTCTAAAAGAGTGTACAAGCACGGTACAAGTATTATTGATATATGTAATATGAATAAAAAATACTTAATTGATGGTGTGGTGTGTGCCTAATGTTTAGTGTTATATGTGATTTATTTAGTTTTGTATTTTTTCGAAAAAGGGATCAGTACTTATACGCGATTCTTAAAATTAAGTACTGTGCGCTTTGGAACTTTTTGCTGAAAGATAGTGGAGCATGATTTCACGTACAACTACACAACAAGATGGTACGTATTTAACACATCGTCGTTATAATGCCATGTATTTTGGTGATATTATATAGGTATAGAAATATTTAAATACCTATAATACCTACCTAGCACGATCAAACATTTTTTTTGACTGTATTTTTTTCTAACCAACAGCTGGTGTTTCTGCCATCTTTTGGCGGATAGCTGAACTATTTAAAGCCCTCATTGATTAACCGTTTCTCTTATTCACCGCAAGATGGCGATAAGTAGCATTATATTTTTCTATCCCAAATAAAAAAAAAATGTTAACTATTCTGCAATATTATTGTTTTCAACAACCGCTTAATAATGCTTCTGAAAAGTCATGTGAATGACTGCTGTGAGCTTTTGAAAAAGTAATGAAGATATTAAGCATGTTAAGCACTATCGTTTTCAGTTATAAGTAAGCATACAACAGTTTTCCATGCATATTAATTCGCTTGCTACAGTAATTTTACATTAATCAAATTATCATTATATGATTTTTACGTTATGAATGTGGTTGATAATTTCGACCTATAAAATAGCTGTCAGGATGGCCGAGCGGTCTAAGGCGCCAGACTCAAGGTTTCCTTGCTCACTAATCGTGAGTCCGAGTTGTTCTGGTCCTCTCTGAGGGCGTGGGTTCGAATCCCACTTCTGACAAAACGTTTTGCGTTTTTTTTTGCAACAATTTGCACCTTCATAATTATTTTTCTGTCCTAAAATCTATAATCTGAAACTTTTACCTAACGAATAAAATAAGACCGTTTCACCAAAAAATTTTTGCTTAGAAAAATTGTCTATTCGTCGTAATTATATAGCCTGCTAAAAGAAATTTGATTGAAATTTGATTCACATTTCATTTCACACAGGAATTAATATCAGTAATCAACATCCTGAGAATTTAGGATTTAAAACGATTTTCGAAACAAGACTGTAGTGGGTGGCAAAAAGGTACTTCCCGTACCGGGAATCGAACCCGAGCCTCCTGGGTGAAAGCCAGGTATCCTAGCCACTAGACCATACGGGAGATGATTGTTACGTCGAAATACCGGTATATATTATTTCATAGTGATTGTCAGAAACAAACTGAAGATTTTAAAAGATTTTAGATTTTATGAAGATTGAAACAAAGTTCATTTTTTATTATAGCTATGGCACACTTGCTTTTGTGCTAGATGCCAAATCATAAAATCATGTTCTATGGTTGGCTGGGGCAGTAGAGACTTGACTGATTATGTTTATCATGTAGAAAAAAACAAACTTGACCTTAAAACCCTATTCTTACTCATTGCAAGCTTTTATTTACTTTCACCAGTCCCGGTGTCTGTGGCTCATCAAATCAGCTGGAATTTTGAATGCATATGCAAATTGCATGACAATCAAATACTTGCTTGTATTAAAAAAATATACTATAAACTCTATTCTTCTGCTTTTGATGTGCTTTTGCTTTTGTTACATAGCTTTTAGTTTTTTCTGTGTTATTCTGAAGACTCTTCTATGGAGATGATAAAACATGAAAGGAATCCAAGTATTAAATAGGTCTGTAAGTATTTACCATTGTCTCATTACACTGTGATTGTTTAGAAAACTTTAAAATTGCTTTACACATAGCCATGTTAAGTAATTTTTTTTTTATTTTATCTAAAGTGCCCTATAATAGTCTAGCTGAAATAAATATGTCCACATTTTTTTTTGCTTAGCTTTGAGCATTTTATTATTTTAATAAAATAATATCTTGTTGATCATAATTTGAAACATCAAATGTACTGCTTCGCTTAGTAGATCTTACAAAGAACACATAGAAGCCTACTGCTGAACCTACAGGTCATGGCTACACCATGAGAGATTTCAGTAGAATACTACAATGCTTGATGATTTTCAAAGAGTACATAATAATATGGAGATTCTTGCCCATTCTTCTCCATACAAAGCTACCTTTTGGAAGGGGCAACTAGATTCAATTCCTTTTTCATTTGTATTTGACGTTCAAAAGGGCCTAATTGAAATAAATGATTTGACTTTGATTTTGATCTTATCTTCAGTTATCATCATTTAACTTGTTTTTTTCTGTTTAACTTATTTTTTTATTTCAAAATAAATAAATGATTAGGTACTACTTAAGTAAAACTTCCAAAAATGTGGCTCTTAACTAGGTATTTTGCTTATTGCTTGTGCTGTTTTTTATATCTTCTTAGCTTTGTTAACACTCTAAAACAAATTAATGATTCGATTTGTTTATAATTGAATTGTTTTTTGTGCTTGGTTTGCTTATAACAATGTTGCTTACATATTTGCGCTAAAATACTGTTCTTGTTTGATTGCTGTACCGCCTATTCTTTGAATAGTATTGTAGTTTCCTATTTATTGTCACTTTTTGTCTGTGAAATCTCACAAAAAACATTTCACACATAATACCTACCTACAGAATTACTTTTAGTACTTACTCTACTCCTATACATACTCATACATACTGGTCTTCCTAAGGTGTAGAACTATTTCACACCTCCCACCACGGCCTCCGTGGCGCAATTGGCTAGCGCGTTCGGCTGTTAACCGAAAGGTTGGTGGTTCGAGCCCACCCGGGGGCGGCTCCTTTTTGCACTATTATGGCACGTCCTATTTTTACTCGACTGCTAAGACTGGTTATGTTTTTCGCACTTATCTTTTTATGTATGTTTAATATCCTCGGAGAGTCAAAACAAAGGGTTGAGGAGATGATTATTACGAAAACATAACTGGCTGAAAAGGCTATAGGAATAAACTAATTAAAAATACATTTTTAAAACAAGCTTTAATTTAAAATTATTACAATATTGAGTATTGGACATTGTATTGTCATCAGAACTAAAGGTGTATGCAAAATTTCAGCTCAATCGGATAACAACAAATGGTCGAAAAATGGTTTGCAAATTTTGAAAGGACAACTTATTTACATTCATACTTACATACGAACAGTGCAAGCTAAATAAAAGCTTGTAATAAACTAACTATAATTACTATAAAAACTATAATATCTAAAAAGTATTTTCGGCACCTATCCCCACTGCGTTTTTAGGTACTTAAGTACCTTTTTGCCACCGACTTCCAAAACTAAAGTTATTTTTATTGTGTAGTTTCTGAAGGTGGTTATCTTTTTTTGTAAAAAAGTTTTTTATTAGGTTCTGTTCGTTCATCTAAAAGTACCAAACCTAAAGTTTTCGTCATTTAGGTGACTTAGGCACCTACTTATTATTTCATTTATTGTCTCAAGTAAGTATGTAACTTGCAATTAAGTATGACTTATCAAAAACATGTTTTCACATTTATTTTGTTGAATAAGGATGACAAACCAAAATAATCTCCATAACGATTAAATATTTTTCTTTTACAAGTTTCCAATAACTAAATTGCAGGATTAGTTATCAAATCAAGCATTAACAATCATCAATGTTAGTGATAATGATGATTGATGACTTATCAGACTTATTATAATGTAGGTAGTGCTTAGTGCAGTCCCAGAGATTGAATTTAGGTTTATGAGTCATTTTGGATTTTATTTGTTGACATTTTATTATTCTCTTTAATTTCATAGAAAGTAGAGAGCCTTCTGAGTACTGCTGCGTAGCGTTGAAAATGCCGAAAAAAACAATTTGTTTCTTTCACGAAAAAAACCAATTTGTGGTTTTTTTCCGTTTTTTTCAATGTTTCATTCGAAAGTTTCAAGAAAAGCGATGGTCCAAAAAAAACCCAGAGTCGATTCAGACAAATTAGGTATCAATAGCTTTATTAAAATGCACAATTTACCCCACCGAAAAAAAATTGCCCATATCCATGGGGTATATGAGTTATAGACGAACAAAGTATATATGGAAAAATCGTGAATAACTTGTTATTTTTACCAGTTGTTTCAACAGCATTATATTAATAATAATAATCATAGGACAATAATAAATATAACTAGCGATCATATGCAACTATCAAGTTCAAAGTCCTTTATTAATGAGATTACGTCTATTTTTTAAGTTCTCTAGCATAATTACCTACCTATCTTTGTTATTCATTATTTTGTTTTCGCTAAACAAATACACACAAATACTTCAGAATATATTATGATGCGTTCATCTTACCTCTCGCTCTATTGAGTGAGCGAGAGGCTTACCTATAGGAGCGCGAGCGCGCCGACGGACGCCAGTTTTTTCAATTGAAGTTTTAGACACCCCGAAAGGATAAATATTAATAACGAAGAAAGTACATTAATTAGGTGTCGAATCCATTCCAGGCACGTCGGGACAAGAACATATTACTGTTATGTTTTATATAACACGAATAGAATTTCGGAATACTGTTGCAGCTGTATTCATGGTCGCCGCACATTGGGCAGTTGTGCCCACATAATAATATTATGTATATTATCTGGCCTGGGCCAGGTACCAAGACGACCTTATGCAACCTGCTGGGTTCTTAGATGATATATTAATAGACATTGAAAATAATTGAAATAAATATTTTTCCCACAGTATTTGTTTTTTTTTTAAATAAGCGACTGAAAAAATAAATAATCTGAGACAAAATAGGCACATTCAACTGTAAAAAGATTTCACGACAATAAGTATCTTGACATATGATTTACAAGCTGTGAAATATAAATATCCCTAATGATCCTAGATGGTAACCAGGGTCTGATGATGGAGCTGTAAGGTGGCCATGGGAACAGCGTAATAGAACGACACAACCCTGTCGAGTTTGGGCTCGTTTGATTTGCCTTGACGAGTACTTTGATCCTAGATGGTAACCAGGGTCTGATGATGGAGCTGGAAGGTGGCCATGGGGACTGCGTAATAGAACGACACAACCCTGTCGAGTTTGGGCTCGTTTGATTTGCCTTGACGAGTACTTTGATCCTGGATGGTAACCAGGGTCTGATGATGGAGTTGGAAGGTGGCCATAGGAACTGCGTAATAGAACTACATAACCCTGTCGGTCTCAAGGTTAGGGGTAGGGTAGGGTAGAGGTAAGGGTAGGGGAAGGGTAGGGTAGAGGTAGGGTAGGGTAGGGTAGGGTAGGGGTAGGGTAGGGTTAGGGTAGGGTGGGTAGGGCAGGGGTAGGGGTAGGGGTAGGGTAGGGGTAGGTTAGGGTAGGGTAGGGGTAGGGTAGGGTTAGGGTAGGGGTCGGGTGGGGTAGGGTAGTGTAGGGTAAGGTAGGGGTAAGGTAGGGTAGGGTAAGGTAGGGTAGGGTAGGGGTAGGGCAGGGGTCGGGTGGGGTAGGGTAGTGTAGGGTATGTTTTATTGTTTACTTAGCATAGTTATTGCGATACTCATAGTTTTAAAGAAACTTTAGTTTACTGATAAGGATATTAGGAAAACTTGTCTGATTAGAAAGTATAACCTAAGTGTATTTGTGCAAAATTGGTGTATTATGTCTTATTAGAATGATCTTAGCGTAATCCAATAAGAATCCAATTAGAAAAGTTCAGTAAGATAGTAATTTGAAAGGTTTTTGAAGAAAAATTGTATGATAAGGAATAATTACGTAACTTGAAAATGAGGTTTTTTGTTTATGGAGCAATGTTAAATATTTTTATCATATTTTGGTAAGATCGCATAGAAACGAGGTTTACAAAAGGAATTGTAAAAATCCGTTAAGAATTGTAAAAGTTATAGCCGATTGTTTAAAGTGAAAATGTTAAAAGGACAATTTTACACTTCAATGTTCTAGGGTTTTTGTCAGATTGTATTTTATCATTATGTAATTGATTTTAAGTGATAGATAATATAGTAAATAGGGATTTCCGATAATTGAAAGGAATCGATTTTTTTAACGATAATCTTATTATGTCCTTATTATTCATCATCATCATCGACAGCTTGTAATCGTTCACTGCTAGACATGAGCCTATCCCATCCCTAATTCCAACTTTAAATACCTTGTTTTGTAGACACGTAGGTACCTATTTCATATGCTCGCCGAGATGCGGATACCTATTTTGTGTTCCAATTTGAACATATTTTAATCATCACCAGCTTGAGAAGGTAAATATGTAAATAAGTTTACATGATACCTAAACACACATACACATGGACACGTGTAGTGAAAAAAAACCATCTGATCCCAAGCTAAGCAGAGCTTGTGTTATGGTAACCAGACAACTGATATACATAATATAATTTATAAACACATACATATTATAGATAAACTAAAGTTTCTTTAAAACTATGAGTATCGCAATAACTATGCTAAGTAAACAATAAAACATACCCTACACTACCCTACCCCACCCGACCCCTACCCTACCCCTACCCTACCCTACCCTACTCTACCTTACCTCTACCCAACCCTAACCTAACCCTACCCTACCCACCCCACCCTACCCTACCCTAACCCTACCCTACCCTAACCCTACCCTACCCTAACCCACCCGAACCCTACACTACCCTAACCCTACCCCACCCTACCCTACCCCTACCCTACCCTACCTTACCTCTACCCTACCCTAACCCTACCCTACCCACCCCACCCTACCCTAACCCTATCCTGCCCTAACCCTACCCTACCCTAACCCTACCCTACCCCACCCGAACCCTACCCTACCCTAACACTACCCCACCCTACCCTACCCTACCCCACCCCACCCTACCTCTACCCTACCCTACCCCTACCCTACCCCTAACCTTGAGACCGACAGGGTTATGTAGTTCTACTACGCAGTTCCTATGGCCACCTTCCAGCTCCATCATCAGACCCTGGTTACCATCTAGGATCAAAGTACTCGTCAAGGCAAATCAAACGAGGCCAAACTCAACAGGGTTGTGTCGTTCTATTACGCTGTTCCCATGGCCACCTTACAGCTCCATCATCAGACCCTGGTTACCATCTAGGATCAAAGTACTCGTCAAGGCAAATCAAACGAGCCCAAACTCGACAGGGTTGTGTCGTTCTATTACGCAGTCCCCATGGCCACCTTCCAGCTCCATCATCAGACCCTGGTTACCATCTAGGATCAAAGTACTCGTCAAGGCAAATCAAACGAGCCCAAACTCGACAGGGTTGTGTCGTTCTATTACGCTGTTCCCATGGCCACCTTACAGCTCCATCATCAGACCCTGGTTACCATCTAGGATCAAAGTACTCGTCAAGGCAAATCAAACGAGCCCAAACTCGACAGGGTTGTGTCGTTCTATTACGCAGTCCCCATGGCCACCTTCCAGCTCCATCATCAGACCCTGGTTACCATCTAGGATCAAAGTACTCGTCAAGGCAAATCAAACGAGCCCAAACTCGACAGGGTTGTGTCGTTCTATTACGCTGTTCCCATGGCCACCTTACAGCTCCATCATCAGACCCTGGTTACCATCTAGGATCAAAGTACTCGTCAAGGCAAATCAAACGAGCCCAAACTCGACAGGGTTGTGTCGTTCTATTACGCAGTCCCCATGGCCACCTTCCAGCTCCATCATCAGACCCTGGTTACCATCTAGGATCAAAGCACTCGTCAAGGCAAATCAAACGAGCCCAAACTCGACAGGGTTGTGTCGTTCTATCATGTAGTTCCTATGACCACCTTCCAGCTCCATCATCAGAACAGTTCCATGTCATAATAATATTGAATTGGTCTCCGGTATACATACGCACGCAAAATTTCAGCCCAATCGCAAAATTCCACCAGAACCAGAACAAACATACGTCATGTGTTTAAAAAAAACACGAAATTTTTCACGTTTTTTTCGTATTTTTCGGTTTTTTTCGGTTTTATTGGAAAAAAACATGAAATTTAGATTGGCAAAATTTCTTGAAAGTTTCGAATGAAACATTGAAAAAAACAACGTGCTTTGAAAAAAACGGGAATTTTTCCTGCTTTTTTCAACGCTACTGCTGCGGTCACTTCAGTATGCGACCGAGGTACCTACCAGGGGGCCTACCACAACCTCTTAAAACAATATTATTTTAATATTCCTTTGTAATTTCTGTTGTTGCATTTTCAACTCTCGGCGCTGATCCGAGCGTTGACGCAAAGTAATATTAAAATAATATTGTTTTAAAAGGTTGTGGTAGGCCCCCTGTTCTAGCTTCTATTGGTGAATAGCGCTCCGACTACAATTAACTGAAACACGCGGTTACTTTTGTGTCGTACCTACCTATATTAAATTATTTTTGAAGTTGGTGCTCACGCGACGAACGGCGGCAGAACAGTTGTTGCCCCATAAAAAAATAAACCGGTCAAGTACGAGTCGCACTCGTTCACGAAGGGTTCCGTATCGAGGCAAAAACGCAAAAAAAACAGGTTTCTTGTATGGGGACCCTCTTTCATTTTGATCATTTATTTATTTTTATTATTTGTTGGTATAGCGGCAATAGAAATACACATTCTGTGAAAATATCAACTCTCTAGCTAATACGGTTCATGATATACAGCCCGCTGATGAACGGACGGACGGATGGACAGCGGAGGCTTAGTAATAGGGTCCCGTGAGCACTCCTGGGGCACGGAACCCTAAAAACTCCACTGGCTTGTTATTATTCTAAATTCGAATCCCTAATGGAATTCGAGTGAGTGTTAGAAAATGTTTTAGCCAGGTTGCTCCGTTGTTTTATTATGCAACCTCAACAGTTACCTACAACATCCATAAAAACCTTTTTACATGTTCACTTGTGTGAAGTTGTGAACCACATTAAAATGTGGATCTGTCATTCTAATACCAAATATGAACAGAAGCCTGACATATTGCCATGCATGTAACATAAATAATGCCAGGTGTTGCAAAAATAATCCAACTCTACCTACAGCCTGTGCTAATTCCTAGGTAGCAATAACAGTCTGATGCAATTTGTTTTGCTGATTAAGTGAGCGTGGCCTCAATGTGGGCCTAATCTTATCCTTGCAATTGTTTTTAGGACAATGAATAATGAATCAACATTTAAAACTGTACCTACCATGTAACAACCATCAAGATTGAGGCTCTAAAAATCGTTTACAAGCACAAAAGTCATCATCATTAGAATAGTTTTGATCACTATCTGGCAACTAATAAAACTGTGAAAGTTTGGATGGATGGATGTTTGTTACTCAATCTCGCTAGAATGGCTGGACAGATCTGGGTGAAATTTCGCACAGAGATAAGACTATAGTCTAGAATAATATACCTAATAGGCTACCTACTTTTTATCTTGGAAAAAATGTAAGGTTCCCGTGGGAAGCCAGTATTTTTATTATTTATTTATTTATTTTATTTTGGGAAAGCTTACAGACTAATAACAATATAGTAACAAAAATATAAAACTAAATTGCTAATTACAAGCCTCCACAGATAAATACAAAACTATTATGAATTCCTCACAGTATAAGGTATTGTATACATATAATATCACTGGTTAAATAACAAAGGATCCTCTAATCTTGCCTTAAATGCATTAAATTATGAGAAGTACGACTATTTGAGCTCATACAGCAGTGGGGATATAGCTCAGTGGTAGAGCATTCGACTGCAGATCGAGAGGTCCCCGGTTCAAACCCGGGTGTCCCCTGAATCTCTGTTTTCTACTTTTTTCAATTTTTGCCTTATTCAAGATTTTTAATCTACAATTTTTAGTTTTAAATACTTGTGATATTTGCTTAACGCATTCATAGCTTGGCAAATGGGTTACTTCATTGTTTGTTTATTTATAATTATAGATATACAAAGGAGGTAACCTGAAAACATTTCTAAAAGAATTTGAGTTGTGTAACAAAAGTATTTTTTTTGTCTCCTCTTATTCAGTACATACTCGTATTAATTAAAACCATGTATAATAAACTAACAAAGTACACGGAGACGCTGTTTTTAAAACTTTAACTTTTCACATACCTACCTATCTGCAACTGTGCTTTTTAGTAAGTCATCATAACTGGGTACCATAATTATTATCATATTATTTAGAGTCACAAATAAATTATCATTAGGTATTTGTATTACCTGGGTGTTGTGTTTTTAAAAGCTAAAAGATAATAAAAAATATGTTGAATACACGCAACCCTATATTATCTCTACTCTTTTACATTGTAGGCAACCCTCGGTTGTCTATACATACGGCAAAAAAGGCTAAAGAAAATAATTATAATATTCGACCAGACACGGTGTAGCAGTCGTGGCCGAGTGGTTAAGGCGTCTGACTCGAAATCAGATTCCCTCTGGGAGCGTAGGTTCGAATCCTACCGGCTGCGGATCTTTTTGACTTTTCTTTTAGTACATTTTGTTTCGATTATTCTGATCAGTTAGAGAAAGGGAACAATAAACTTGATCTCGCGATTGTTAAAACGGTAATGACCGAAATAAAATTATAATTCTTTTGTTAAAATAAAACTATAATAAAAAATAAACATATAACTTTTAACGAACTTCCTGCCATTAGTCATTATTAGTAATTATAGTCGGTATTAGTCATTATAAATCATGTAACATTATAATTTGACTAATAAACATACTATTGGTACAGAAAGTGGTAGTGAATAATTATTAGATAATAATTTTGTCAAAATGATATGAAAAAAAGATTACATTAGTTACAGCATTGGCGCCGCCACTAGTTTCAAATAAGTTCTCTAAATGTCCGCTAGATGACACTATGCAGTATAATCGGAATACCGCTGTCATGAAGGCGATTCCTTCAGAGTGAGGCCAGCGGCAGCGACGCGACACTGCGTTTAAGATAACCCTTGCGATTATACCTTACTAGCGACCTGCCCGGGCTTCGCAAGGGTGGATATCAACTATACTTATAAACCTTGAAAACAAATGTTAGCTCTTTATAATATTAGAATAGATAAATTATACTATTACTTACGTGAATGAGATGCACAATCTACTATGTCATTGTTTGTATTGTGTAAACAATCAAATCGTAAAGATTATAATTATTATGTTAATGATTTTATATTATGTTGTTGTTTTTTCAAGAAACACGTCGCTTGCTTGTGATAGAGGCAATGTGAACTGTGTATAAAGATAAACGAACTTTATGCTCACTTGGATGAAGACAATGATTTGCTAAATCTTCAGAGCACCTAATAATGTAATAATCTTTTAATCTGAATTTGTACTTATATGTACAGTCAACAACAAAAGTCGATTAACAATGTTACTTTTCTATATCATTTAAACAGACACTAAACACATAATGTACTGGCTTTCAGAATTTCAGGCAATAGCTAAGGGTTTATTATAATATCTTAATTCTATATTCATTGCGTTTTACTATTATACTGTACTTAATAATTAGGATTTTAATATCATAAATGTTAATCGACTTTTGTTGCTGACTGTACCTAGTAAACACGGTTCGCAGAGGCTTAGTAACAAAAAAATAATATAAAAGCATTGTGTAAGACAATCCGACTTTTGCGGACATAAACGTAAGGGTTCTATAACAACGTACACAATTATATTTCTTGCAGATTCTATATGGGAAGCTCTTTTCATTTTAACTTTATTTAATTTTAATCTGTTTTGTTGTTGTTTTTTTTTTTTTTTTTAGGTGGTAAAAATCATCAAATGACTCCTTCTGCCCTAGGTGGGGCGGAAGGGACTATCAGACTTTTACTGACTAAAAATTGCACTCCGGGAGTGCCGGCAGAAGTGAAAACTTGATTATTAACGTTGAGCATGTTTGATATTTTGGAATGGTTAGGGAATAATTTTGCACCAATTGCTTTATCAGTATAAAAGTACTATCATTTATGTGGTAGAATACAATATTCATTTATTGCGCTATCGTACACAAACATGACAATTTATATTACATTAAAAATTTAACTTTAAAACTATTACAATTATCATTCGCGCAAGCGCCCTGCGCTGTCTAAACGAAACAGTAGGCCCAGGCATACATTTTCGCCGCGCCGTAGAGGGGATAGCTGTCTACTCTCCATCCGTCTTACGCTTTTTCGATCAGGTCACGTGTCCTGACGCGAGTTTAAGATTTTATACCCATTACAGAAAAAGTGCTCAACGCCGCTAAAGAAGTTTTCACTTCAAAAACCACCCTGTTCCTTCTGTTGCCCTTTACGTTCCGGGGCCACCGGTATCCTGTTAAGACGTCCCGCAACCCCGGCAGGCGTTTGGCCCTGTGCTGACAGCTCTTTGAGGCGCGCGCGAACAGAACGCGCCGTCGACCCGGGCATGGTCCTTGATCTAGTCTTAAAGTACAAAATAGATTAGGTTGCCAAATTGTTACGTAAAGTTACGTACCTACACTTATTTAATTGTTTTCTTGCTAGCAAATGCAAAACAGACAATCTTATCCAGATTGCAATTGAAATTTTTATGTATGGTCGTATTAACACGAAAATAATTATTTATTAAAAAAGTTTCTACATTAGTAAAGTTTTTCTATTTCCGGTTCTAAATGGACAGGTAATTAATAATAATAATTTATTTGTCATCATAGTATGTACATGAATAATGTAGACACAGACATGGCACCTAAAATAAAACAAAGGTCAAGCAGATAGATTAATGTCCCCCATGCTAGGAAAATTCTGTGTTATGGGGGGCATACAACCGTCCAGTTGATGTTAGCAGTGTGTTTTACCACAAGTAGATACGTGCATGAAACAAGCTACAAGTATTATTAAAAAAATAAAAAACACGACTGCAAAAATTGCACATATTTGTACTTTGTTAACTCGTCAGTTTTTTTTACGACGTTTTTTAATACAGTGTTATATATTTTTTAAATCTACTTGTCAAATTCTAGACGACAAACATAGACACGACCAGATTCATTAAAAAAATAAATTGAGGCTGGTATTAATTTACGTTTTAAAGTGACTACACAATTTCTTTTTATTTTTTACTAGCCTATGTTACTCGGAACGATGCAAGGATTGTAACGATACCCCATTCATCTAAATCGGTTGAGGCGTTTAAAAGTTACGGTGGAATAAAGAAACTCACATACATACATATTACATACATACATTAACCCTGAACACATACATAACACTCCTTTTTTTGGGGCAGTCGTGTAAATATAGATATAATAGACAATTAAATATTAAATATTTCTAAAGATATAAGGTAATAAAACCAACCAATTACCTGTTCATTCTTCAGCACATTTTAATTTTAGGTATTAGGGCTTTCATCCTAGGGATCTTGGTCTCGAAAAATTCAAGTCTCGACGATTTTTCGGTTTTTTCGAGACTCTACTAACATTTTCGGTCTTTCGGTTTTTCGGTCTCGGGAATAACGAGGCTTATGAGTCTTGAGTCACATAATTACCAGTTTTAAATAATCTACTAAACCAACAGTATTTTTTTATTATGTATACATGAATATGGCAATAGCAACTCTATTCGTTCAAAAGTGTCTTATAATGGCCTGATTGAAATAAATGATTTAACTTTGAATAAGTTAAAGATAACAGAGCTCACAAGTTTTACTACAGAAAAACAGCTGGAATTTCGGCATAATAATCTATCTATACATATAATAAAATTGTAGAAAAGTGGTGTCTGTACAATGGAAATATATAAAAAAAAAGTAGCAGGGGTTGTTATTACATCGATGCCGAACCTGAAATTGTAATTAATTTTTTTTTTGTCTGTTTGTCTGTTTGTCTGTTTGTCTGTTTGTCTGTTTGTCTGTGTGTTTGTGCACGCTAATCTTCGGAACTACTTGACGGATTTGAATGATTTTTTTTTTGTTGTATTGGTATTAAGTCCGGGCAACATATAGGCTATAATTTATCTTGGAAACTTGAACACCTGATGCAGAACCGCAACAGACCAGCTAAACTATAAGAGATACAAAAATGGTACCATAGCAAAAATTGTTTCACGTGATGAGCATTTTCTGCTAAGAGAATAAATTTGAAGATCTGGAACACCTGATGTGGAACTCCAAGAGCCCAGCTACACTATAACATATATAGGAATGACGTCTTAGCAAGAGTTGTTCAGCCTGATGAGCACTCTCTGATGTCGTATAAAATTTGAAGATCTGGAACAGCTGATGTGGAACTCCAAGAGCCCAGCTATACTATAACATATATAGGAATGACGTCTTAGCAAGAGTTGTTCAGCCTGATGAGCACTCTTTGTTGTCGTATAAAATTTGAAGATCTGATCTGGAACAGCTGATGTGGAACTCCAAGAGCTCAACTACACTATAACATATATACGAATGACGTCTTAGTAAGAGTTGTTCAGCCTGATGAGCACTCTCTGTTGACGTATGAAGATTGTAGATCTGGAACACCTGTTGTGGAATTTCAAGAGCCCAGTTACACTATAATATATACAGGAATGACGTCTTAGCAAAAGTTGTTCACCCTGATGAGCACTCTCTGTTGACTTATAAAAATTGAAGATCTGGAACACCTGATGTGGAAATCAAAGCTCAATTTCACTGTATAATTATAAAATAACATAAACTGGGAGTACCTCCACGCGGTGAAGGCGGTAACAGTTTAGGACTGATTTTCGATGAAATCTCGCTCATCCCGTTGTTTTCCCGTCCCCAGGCTTTAGAATTCTACATCAGACGTTTCAGATCTTCGATTTTGACGACCCCGTTGTCGCTGGCATAAGCAACAGGGATCCGCGTACGAAGTCGCGGGCAGAAGCTAGTTTATTAATAAAACTACAACATAATATAACATACTTACTTAACTAACATAATATAACTTCCATGTCTAACCATGGCTTCTGATGGGGTACAATAATATGTCATCAATAAAAATGTTGTGTGCTATTTTAGTGTTAAATTTGCTAAAAACATACCCTCAGCGGGGTCAAGCCAAATTACAATCCTAAATCCGCCACTGATGACTTGCAAATCACCTTGTACGTAGAGAAGCTCACGCTCACTCAGTACGTACAGAGAAAATGGGGGCGACAGAAGGAAAAAATACCCAAACTCTCAAGATCTATATCCCCCATTAGCGTAGAAGCAGAGAGAGCTTTTTCTAACGCGGGTTACTTTTGTAATAAAATTAGGTCTCAAAAACTACAATAAACGCCCATTGTTTTGTACGTGCCCAGTACAGAAATGAAAGAAACTACAACAAATAATTTTTAAATTTTTATTTTCGTTTTTTTAATTAAGTAAGTACTTGATTGAAATATCTTGTTATAACTGTTTAATTTATGCAATTAAAAATTTTTGTAATTAAAAAACCTAGTTTTGAAATAGTCTCGAAAGCCTCGTTTTCCCCGGGAATTTCGATACCGTCTCGAGTCTCTTTTTTATCCCGGGACTTAGTAATGCATCGAGACTGAAAGCCCTAATAGATATAAAATAAATGCGAAGGCCGATATCATATCAATAAACGCTATATAGTTAACTTCAGTGTATTTAATTCAACCACTGTGGTCGGTCTTTGAACGATACACCGTCGTGTTTGACTCAACAAGAAATTAACAAATAACATCAATAATCGAACTGGTAAGTAGTTATAAAGTCAAAATAATGATATTTGCACCGTCGCATGAAATCAAATATTTTGTAATAACAGATCTAAGATAGGAAATATATTTTTTCGTTCCCATAAAAAAACCACAACTGACAAAAAGAAAATCGTGGCCCATGAGGGGATCGAACCCGCGACCTTCGCGTTATTAGCACGACGCTCTAACCAACTGAGCTAATGGGCCGCTACGGAGGAGTTTGAAATAGACCACTACGTTCATTTTACAACTTTGTGGTATATTTTGAAGTATTCGCAAAACAATAACAGAAAATCTTTCAAATTACCTTTCCAAAGTGAAAATATCTGAAGAAATATGTAGTATCTTCTTCTATCCTCACTATCACTATAGTAAGTATAAAACAAAGTCGCTTCTTCTGTCTGTCCCTATATATGCTTAGATCTTTAAAACTGCGCAACGGATTTTGATGCGGTTTTAATAGATAGAGTGATTCAAGAGGAAGGTTTATATTATGTATAATACATGCATACATACATAAAGGGGGTTGAAAAAATTGAAATCAAATGTGTAATGTAATAACATTACACATTTGATTTCAATTTTTTCTTTAACTTTAATGTTTTTTAAACTTTCAAGCTCTTTCATTTGATGTGATACCCATATTAAGGGGGGTTTAGGAGGATTATACGGGACCGTTGCGGATTAAAAGAGGATGTAGTGACAAAGATAGAAAAGGGTATGCTTAGATGGTTCGGTCATGTTGAGAGGATGAGTGAAAGACGATTAACAAAAGGTGATTTATATGGCAGAGGTGAGTGGCAACGCAGGGAGGGGTCGCCCTAGGAAGACCTACACTGACCTTATTGGTGAGGTTCTTCAGAAAGGTCAGGTGCGCAGTACTCGTAACCGGCGTGCTTGTATGACGAGATGTATGAACGGGGATGAGGCGAAAGAAGTATGTAAGGATCGTAGCAGGTGACGTTCTGTGGTTTCTGCCTAGTGCCTACCCCATGGGAAAAAGGCGTGAGTTTATGTATGTATATGTATGTAAAAAAAATAATCCAATATTGGATTTAGTGTTATGTTATTAACTTTATCGTTTTTACTCTTTAAGCCCTTTCATTTGAAACCCATATGAAGGGGGTTGAAAAAAAATGAAATTCGCCATCTTGGAGCGGCGGCCATGTTGAATTTAGTGTGATGTTATTAACTTTATCATTTTCTACTCTTCAAGCCCTTTCATTTGATACCCATATCAAGAGGATTGATATAAATTGTGTAATCCGCCATCTTGGAGTAGTTAGTTAGTTATTTATATTAGCCATCGATACGCTAAGAAGAAGCTGGTACCTAATTATAAGGCGATTAACACACGGCACCGCGCACCGTCGCGGATCTCATGTCGCGTTGGCCTCTAAGATATCCGTTGATGCCTAACACACGTACACCGCCCTCCGCGGCGGCGCGCGGTGCCGTGTGTTAATCGCCTTGGTTAAAATTGAAGAACTACTATAAGTACTAAAGAAATTCGAAAAACAATATTTACCTAGAACTTAAAGTAAACAGTGCTTGTAGGTAGGTGAAACTGAAACCCCTATGTAATATCTACTACAACATAAAAGTTTACTCCATTTTTAGCCCAAAATGCTGTGGCAGCCGCTCAACCTGACAGAAGCCTGTCCTACCGACACACAACTGACAGCCTGCTCGCAATTCGCGTTCCTGTACTTGAACCTCCTTGTCCGACTGTACGGCGACTCCCGCGACAGGAGGGCGCAGGAGTGCCACAAGGAAGAAGAGAGGGAGGGAGAGGAATATGACTTTATAGTGGTGGGGGCCGGCGCGGCCGGGTGCGTCGTCGCTAACAGACTGTCTGCCGTTCAAAAGTGGAAGGTATGCTTGAGGTTCCAACTACACATACGAATGTGTCAGGCAAAATAATATTCTTTGTATTGTAAAGTATGAGACTATGCTTACCAGACCGATCCGTCACAGACCAACACCGGTCCGAGCCGTGCACGGATCGTCAACACAATTTTCGGTTGATACGCCGCCGCCGTTGAGACGTTCTTAATGAATTCATGAAAGTTCAGGCCACTGCTGGACATAGACTTATCCCAAGCATAAGCAGTGCAGCTGCAGTGCAATAAATAGTGTCTGGGTATTATTCTCTTGAAATTCTTTATCGTCGAGAGCCCATTAATTGTTCAACTCAGCTAATGCCTACTTGATTACATAATTAATATAATAAATCCTTACTGAGCTATTCATCACAAATATTGGGTACAGTTATGCGCTTCCGTTTATATAATAATTATTACCAATTATTTTAAAATAACGATAAAATAGAAAATAGGTTGTTTCCTCTCTAAAAAAACTACTAGGTAGGTTCCGAGTGTGAAAACTAAAGTTAATTTACCAATCATTTAATAAAAATATTGGTTAATTAACGCTAGTTAAATTAATCAGTTATGCGATTATTATTTTCAAATTATTTAAGGTTATAAAATTCAAAGAGTGTATTCTATGGCCGCTGTAAAAAATAAATCATAAAAATAAAAAAAAATAAGTTAAAAATAACTAAAACCCGACTACGACAAAGTCGCGCACTGAAAAGTATAAAACAAGAACAATATTCATTTGACCGATATTTTCGAAATTTTTAAGTAATAGCCGTGGTCGTATGCCACCTATTCAATAAAGATTGTGTGAAACAACCGCAGGTGGCATACGACCACGGCTATTACTTAAAAATTTCGAAAATATCGGTCAAATGAATATTGTTCTTGTTTTATACTTTTCAGTGCGCGACTTTGTCGTAGTCGGGTTTTAGTTATTTTTAACTTATTTTTTTATTTACACTATTTTGGGGGTTACTTATATTATTTGGGGGTTATATTATTTGAAGGAATAACTCTATTTAATTATTTGATATAATAATAAAAGCAAAGTAGCGAGTGAATTTCAAATGTACTCATTAAGCCTTTTCATTTGATACCCATGTTGACACTGTTAAAAACAGGCAAAGTAGCTAGTAAAAGCTATATAATGTATATATATTTCAAATGTGCTCATCAAGCCCTTTAATTTAATACCCATGTCGATATTGTGCGAAAAATTTTTTTTTTTTGATAACGACTTCACATCCCCTGGAGGGCGCCATATTGGATTTGGTGACACGTCACCTACCCTATAACCAGCGGACAACTGAGACGCTTCTAACGACACCTCATTTGTCATGTAATGATAAGTAGTTTAGAAGTTACGAGGGAACAAACAAACATACCTACATACAAACATACATACATACATACCGGTCAAAATCATAACCCTCCTTTTGGCTTTGCCGTAGTCGGGTAAATAATACCCTTCGTGTGCACTCACTCACTCGCTCTTTTTATTCCGTCCATTTATTAATAAAACATGAAATCTTTCTAAAATAGTCGTTATGATTCAAATTACCTGATCTAACCTAACCTAACCTAACGATCGATGCAATAAAAGTACAGGGTATAATTTTTTCAGATTTTAGCCGGTTCGATTCCCGGGTGTGGGAGAAGAGAATTTTCGAAAATCTTTGAATGCAGTTTGCTTTCTATTCAAAAATAAAGGAATGTTTCCTTTGAGTAAAATTTTCTATCTGCAGTATTAAGAGTACTTTCCCTCCAGGTGGCATTTCAAAATTCCACCCTGTATTAATATATTTTTTTGGTATGAATAATAGGTTTTGGCCGATTCTCAGACCTACCAGTACGTGCACACAAAATTTCATAAAAATCGGACCAGCCCGTTTCGGAGGAGAACGGTAACAAACAATGCGACACGAGAATTTTATATATTAGATTATAGCGATATAAAATAGCCAAATTATTTAATTTGCATAATTGGTATGCATGCATTTCTATATTAAACAGTGTTTCACATCGTCGGTTTCATGACGAATTTATAATCAAGTTTGTTTTAATAATTTAGAAATTTGCTTCAAACACTGTCCATCGGCGGCGACCTCTCGCGCCCGGGCCTGGTTCAGGCCATGCTCCGGGGCGAGAGGGAATGGGATGCAGTCACCTCCTTCTGCGAAGCAGTAATGCTAGCGAAGGAGGAGGCGGGCCGCTTGAGGGAGAGATCATCCTCTACCTCACGCCCCAGCCGCCGCGGGAGACGCCCAGGGCGTCGGACGTCGCGAGGCGACATCCGGTCACCGTAGGCGCGGGCTTGCGGACGGCGAGTAATGGGTAGCTCGCCGTCCGATCAAGGACCATGCCCGGGTCGACGGCGCGTTCTGTTCGCGCGCGCCTCAAAGAGCTGTCAGCACAGGGACGGGGCCCCAATAGGGGCCAAACGCCTGCCGGGGTTGCGGGACGTCTTAACAGGATACCGTGGCCCCGGAACGTAAAGGGCAACAGAAGGAACAGGGTGGTTTTTTAGTCAGTAAAAGTCTGACAGTCCCTTCCGCCCCACCCAGGGCGGAAGGAGTCATTTGATGATTTATTAATTTGTCTAACCTTTGTACCGGCTGAGAGGTGTATATTTATTACCTGCATACAAATTTGTAATCCAGGTGCTGCTGCTAGAAGCAGGTATGGAGCAGCCAGACGTTACGCTAGTGCCTGCACTATCGACGACTCTGATCGGCTCCAACATCGACTGGAATTACAGCACTGAACCTAATGGAAAGAGTTGCTTGGCACGAGCAGGACAACGCTGTGCATGGCCTAGGTAAACAGCGTACTTTGGCTGTAATTGTCCACTACATACGGGTTCTCAAACTGTGCGTCGCGGCGCCCTGGGGCGTCATAGCTATCCTGAAGGCGCCGCGCGAGGCAGCTAGTAGGTACAGTCGCCGGCACACGACGTCCTTCTCATTGATGGTAGTACATCATTGTACCTTATGTTTTCAAAACAATTAATGACGGTTAAAATATTATAATCTTTGGAGTTTTGTTTAATTAAAATTATTTATTTAAACTTTATGCAACAAAAAGTAGGTACAAAGGCAGACTTAATGCCTTAGGTTAGGCATTCTCTATCAGTCGACCAAAGGTGGTGAAGAGATAACATGGCAGGTGCAAAAAATGTAACTTAATTTTTTATTTTCTTTATTTAATTAAATAATTCAAGTAGAATATTTACAATAATCTGCTAGAGCTAAATACAAATATGTATCATCTTTTAGAAGGGCGTCGTATAAAAAGTACAACTTGTAAAAGGAGTCGCTGTAAATAAAAATTAATAGTTTAAAAAACTAAAAAACACGCTTTTAACACGCAAATTTTTTTTATCATATCATGGGGGTGCATTTCAAATAGCCAATCCGCCATCTTGGATGTCCGCCATGTTGGATTTAAGTCACGTGACTTTTTTTTTCGTATTCCTGACACCAAACCCTTTCATTTGATATCCATATCATGGGGGTGGATTTCAAACAGCTAGTCCGCCATCTTGGGGAGGCCGCCATATTGGATTTGTAATGACGTTTCTTAGCTAGTCATGTATTGTCATCAGAACTCAGAGCGTATGCAAAATTTCATCCTAATCGAAGACCGGGAAGTGGGTCAAATTAAGATTCCAAGATTTTCTTACATACATAGTTACAAGTGAAGCTAATATAAAGCGTGTTAAAAAAAATAATAGTTTAAAAAACTAAAAAACACGCTTTTACCACGCACTTAAAATTACAAAATAATTCGAACATTTACTACGATTTATTATGAAAGAAAGCATGGAGCGTTTATGTAATCTTTACTCTTCTTGGACAAAACGCTCCACGCTTTCTTTCATAATAAATCGTAGTAAATGTTCGAATTATTTTGTAATTTTAAGTGCGTGGTAAAAGCGTGTTTTTTAGTTTTTTAAACTATTATTTTTATTTTATACTTTTTAGTCTTCTTATTATTTAAACTTAATTTACTACTTACTAATTTAAAATATTAATAGGTATTTAAAGATATTTATTATTAAAAAACTTAACAAAATTCACTGTTTTACGCATCCAAATTTAATACGGCGTCCGCCATATTGGATTTAAGTCACGTGACTATTTTTTCGTATTCCTGACAGCAAACCCTTTCATTTGATACCCATATTATGGGGGTGGATTTCAAACAGCCAGTCCGCCATCTTGGGGAGGCCGCCATATTGGATTTGTAATGACGTTTCTTAGCTAGTCATGTATTGTCATCAGAACTCAGAGCGTGTGCAAAATTTCATCCCAATCGAAGACTGGGAAGTGGGTCAAATTAAGATTCCAAGATTTTCTTACATAGTTACTTACAATTGAAGCGTGTTAATAATAAGTCACGTGACTATTTTTTTCGTATTCCTGACAGCAAACCCTTTTATTTGATACCCATATTATGGGGGTGGATTTCAAACAGCCAGTCCGCCATCTTGGGGAGGCCGCCATATTGGATTTGTAATGACGTTTCTTAGCTAGTCATGTATTGTCATCAGAACTCAGAGCGTGTGCAAAATTTCATCCCAATCGAAGACTGGGAAGTGGGTCAAATTAAGATTCCAAGATTTTCTTACATAGTTACATACAAGTGAAGCTAATATAAAGCGTGTAAAAAAGTTTTCGTCACGGCTAGTGTGTCGTCATAGTCAAAAGTCAAATCTGATCTTAGCTGACGTTTGCTACCTATAACATAACTAATAGGTGAAGTACCACGATTTCGTGTTTAGTGACCTTCGGCTTTTATAATACACTAGCTGTCCGCCGCGGTTACACCCGCGTCTTTGGTTACTGCTCCGCTCCCGTAGGTCGTAGCGTGATGGTATATAGCCTATAGCCTTCCTCGATAACTAATCTATCTAACACTGAAAGAATTTTTCAAATCGGACCAGTAGTTCCAGAGATTAGCGCGTTCAAACAAACAAACAAACAAACAAACTCTGCAGCTTTATAATATTAGTATAGATTCTATCTTTTGCCGCGTCCCCCCCCCCCCCCCCTCTAAAAGCTAAACGGCTGCCTTGAAAAATCTGGAAAAAATTTAAAGGGAAATTATAGCGGTTAAGATAACTTTATTAGTTTAGCAGTAATAGTCGTTAAACTTGGGTGCTGGATAATTTTGTACCAAATACAAAATCCTTAGCATGAATCCTTTAGAGTTACTAAAGTGAAGTTTTTTATACTTCTTATTAATGAACATCAGAAATACAAAATAACATAACAAACCTAACTTATAGAGGCAAAGTGATGGGCGGAACGACCTCCATCAACACCATGGCATACGTCCGAGGAAACCGTCTGGACTACGACCATTGGGCCACCATGGGAAACAAGGGCTGGAGCTATAAAGATGTGAGAGAAGCAGTCGCTAACACACTTGCTTCCTGCACCTTTGATGAGAAGATAGTTTAATATTTAATCTGATTTTGAAAAAATGTACTAATTAGAAAATAAACATGCACAATTTAATAAGGAACTATAGATAATATTAACACAAATCAGACACATAAAGCACCATACTGTTCTCTACGCACTAAAAAAACAAACAGAACAGAATGCACAGAGCACATATCAATTTAAAGATGAAAGAAACGAAAATAACGCTTATTATTCATTTCTTAACATAGGTGCTGCCTTACTTTAAGAAATCTGAGAAAAATTTGAATATAGAGGGATTGAACCGCAAATACCACGGAGTTGACGGGGAGCAATCCATTTCTAGATTTCCATACATTGACATACCCTCTATCATGATAACCAAAGCCTTCCACGAACGAGGACTACCTATAGCAGACTATAATGGAGCCGACCAACTTGCCACGATGGAAGGCCAAGCAATAGCACAAGATGGAATGCGAGTGTCCGCTAATAACGCTTTCATCCAACCAATCAGATACAAACGGAAAAACTTAACTGTTAAGAGCAAATCTGAAGTATTCAAAATACTTATAAACAAAAACAAGGTTGCTTACGGCGTAAAATATATTCGTGATGGCCAAGTTTACACAGCTTATGCTAAGAAAGAGGTTATAGCTAGTGGCGGTACTATCAACTCTGCGAAACTACTCATGCTGTCCGGCGTAGGTCCTAGAGATCATTTGTCCAAGTTGAATATTCACGTGAAGGAAGATTTAGCTGTTGGCGAGAACTTACATGATCACGTTTCTTTCAATGGGATTATAGTAGCTCTACCTAATAGGACAGCAACACTTATTGATAAAGAAAAGATGTTACAAGAAGTATATGACTACAGTCAAATGACGATCAAGCACGGACCAATTGCTTCAAACGGTCCGGCCTATTCAATAACGTTTATTAAGACTGAACCTGATTTACCGGCACCAGATATTCAGTACCAAGTAGAAAGTGCTGTCTTAAGTGATTACGTACGTGGAACGGAGCTCTATGACGAGATCGCGATATTCCCAACATCTTTCTACAGTGCTTTGCTACCAAGAGCTATGTTTTTGGTCCCGAAGAGTAGAGGAAAAATGTTGTTAAATCCTCAGAACCCTCATGGCAATCCATTGTTGTTCGCCAACTACTTCGAAGACCCAACTGATCTTATACCTATAGTCAAGGGAGTAAGGTTCCTACTCAGTTTGGAGAATACGGAAGCATTTAAATCTC
The DNA here is from genome assembly GCA_949316365.1 of Hoplodrina blanda. Taxonomy (NCBI): domain Eukaryota; kingdom Metazoa; phylum Arthropoda; class Insecta; order Lepidoptera; family Noctuidae; genus Hoplodrina; species Hoplodrina blanda. Next base: position 9,673,610 of record OX438570.1, read on the forward strand.
ATGGAGCATACTTTTTACGAACACCGCTTAAGGCCTGTAAAGACTACCCTTGGGGTACTGATGAATACATCGTGTGCTTGGCAAGATCTTATACTAGGCCCGCTTACCACCTTGCAGGTACTTGCAAAATGGGACCTAAATGGGATAAGAAAGCTGTTGTAGATCCAAGATTGCGAGTGTATGGTATCTCTGGCTTGAGAGTTATTGACGCTTCTATAATGCCTGTTGTGAATCGTGGGAACACTAACGCACCAATAATTATGATTGGTGAGAAGGGTGCGGCTATGATCATCGAAGACTGGTTGAACCAACATCAAGATTGCTTGTGACAACAGGAATAATATGTATATCAGATCATGAGTTGAATACTACAACTAGACCTGCTACTGTTTTATCAAGTGCACAATAGATGGCATTACTTGTATCATTTCTTGTTTAATGCAGACTTGTAAATGACCTAGTTTTAAGTAATAATACGTTTATTGTTTTGATATAATATCGACGGTTTTATATGTGTTATGTGGAAATTATTACATTTTTTTGTTTATGGTAAGGTGTGGTCAGGGTTTTTATGTCCAATAAAACGAATCGTGTTTTTCATAACAATATATTTATTCTAATTACATTTTATCTTTTTCATATTCACATTACAAAAGTATAAAATCCAACAAAAAATCTCCTTACGAACTTCTCAAGTAGACATTTTTTTCACCAACTTCATGCAAATCGTATAGCAAGCCAAACGGCAAATTTCAACAATATTTACTATTGACAATTTACAATCAGAACATTTATTTCTTTTGTACATTTTTTTGGCTAAATAATAGCCCCAAGTCTATACAATACAGACAAATCTACAACAAGTTACAATTCAAACTTTGCAAGTCGGACAGAACATGAAAAATGTTTAGATAGTTTGCAATACAAAATCCTTACAGACGTAATTGTAACTACTACAAAAGATGGCGCTAAACGCCAAAGCCGCAGCCAACATGGCTGATTATAGGCAAACGAACCTACAACGGTCGTGTATTTTTTTTTTCCAAGAACATGATGTTTCGACGTTTTCGACGTTTTCACTTCTCGGGCAGCTTAATAACGGGGGTCTGTGAATATCCCCAGTTCATCTCACAGTGCTCAATGAGATCTCTCTCAGAGTCTGTCAATGATGAAAAGTCGAACTCCTGACTGTCGCTGAACGGGTCTGTATACGGATAGTGCACGAGGACGCAGCTGAAATCCATGGAAGATCCGCAGCAGCCGAGCAACTTGCGTAATTTAGTTTCAGAGTCAACCTGTAGACAAAACAGAGATTGCGTTAATACCATTGTTCGTTTATCTAAACCAAACATTACTTCTATAGACTTTACCAAGACGCGAGACTAACAAAGTTCTGGGACAATAGTTACAGCTCAAACAAGTGAAATGCAATAAATAAGTTATTATTGCTCGATTCTTAATATTTAATTAATAATTTAATGTTTATGTCGATTATAACTACAGTAATTGAACGAGGAAAATGTGCAAGTGGAGTTGCACAACCTTTAAAACAGGTTTGGAGAAAGTGCAGTGTAGTTAGGTATGTAGGCACAGTTATAAACGCTCTCAAAGCAGAACGCTTGGAGAAGTACTTCTTGCGTTGCGCTGTCTCCGGGGGGCGCCTCCGCAGTCACACAGAAGATAGCCCGGTTGGTGTTCTTCGATAGTAGGGAGGAGGCTGACAGTCAGCCGGTTCTCCACACATGCTCGTCGTAGCACCGTTTTGATGCATTGACTTATTGGGCAGCAAGAAAGAAAAAAATTATTAAATACTGAAAATCTATAAGGTCGAAAAATCTTATTAGGATTCTACCGAAGATGCCTAATGTCGGTACTCCTTTTGAATCATAGCGTTACAGTAACATTGACGTTACAGTTATTTTTCAGTTCTTGAATATTAATAGTGGTAAGTAAGTAGTAAGTATAAAATAATAATTACGTCACCACAATCATCAAATTCTAATATAACCAGAAAAAAATATCCCATCTAAAACATAAATGTGAAATGAAAGCCAAGTTCAATATTATGTCTTGGTTTTTTATTTCAACTACAAAAGAAGTGAGATCTAAATGAGTGCCAAGTTCAATGGTCAATAACTTAAAATATTCAAGCCTAAGGTCTGACTTGGCTAGTTCTCATCTCCTATACGAATCATTATTAAGTACCTAAGTACTAAAACAGTATTGGAAGAGCCAAATGTTCGATGGCTAGTTTCTACCAGCAAGTCAAAATTTTGGAAGAATTGAACTCCATTTTATATTATCGCATCAAGCACTGCCAAAGATACGGGAAGATACCGTTTTAAATAAAATATAAATAAAAAAATATTTTTAAAAACAAGCTTTTATTTAAATAAAAACAACCTAATAAAAGAAAAAATAGTGCGAACTAAAAATAAAAAAAATAAATTTAAGTGACTCATACAAATATAGATCGTATATAATTATGATGTATACATATATGAATGTAAATCTATTCAAAATGTAAAAAATATATAAATTTTAAAAGCTTGAGGCACTGATGTACGCTATCCGTTATATGTGCATAATTATGTACTGCACAATATCAGTGCATCAAGCTTTTAAAATTTATATGTCGGCTGAGGTGCCAGATCATCAGAAGACATCTTGTATGTGTGGGCAATGTGTGGGGTAACGGGTAACGAATAAACAACTTCAAGTAACACGTACGAACTTATATTGGGTTTAATTAATTTAACACAATTAAATAGCACAACGAGGCGTAATACAGTTCCTAGAGATGTTGTTCGCACGACGGCTGGCAGAGAAGAGAGAGTCGGTCCGCTTCACTCGGCTCCCTCGTTGACTCGCAGTCGGCTCGCACGAACTTCACTCCAGACTCTGTAGAAGCGCTAACTTCATAGCTAACGCTTGCATCTCGATGTCAAATCAGCTACCGTACTATTGACTTCCCGATACGGCCATCCTACAGGACACACGTCCCTGTGTGTTATTCTGAAACAAGATTCATAACGCAGTATCAAACAGTTCGGTCACTCCTGACCTAAGCAAAGGAAAGTTAACGACTCTAAAATTGAAGTCTACTTTTAAAACTCACAAAATATTTCCTCTAATAACAAGTAACCAAATAAATGAAAGACATTAATTAACAAAAGCGAGTATATTTTTACCATTCACAACACTAACAATCTTTAATTGAAAAGTCAGGGCTCAACTCACTATCTCAGTATTTCGTTGACTCATTTCAACACACTTAAACCAAAGAAACTAAACTTAAGCTCTACATGTGATCTCTGGCTACACATAGCCCAGTAACCTTTAGTTACTCATCTCTCATATGCGAATCCCCACGGGAAACGCCGAGCCTCAACAGGACTCTATGGTTTCCACTGAAACCCGACCTCCGCCAGAGTTGACTGCATACCGCGTACTCACGGACTATAAAAATAGAACCGATTTCCATCGAGCTACGGCTACACGACAACCCCTGGTACGGTCCGATCATCATGCAAACTTAAGCGCCCTCATTATCACAACTACTCTGATCATCATCACATTCGTCAGTTAAGCTCTGATTTTCCGGCATTTTTCGCAATTTATCATGAGCGTATTTGTAAGTACGTCTAGAGTTAAGTGATTTTAGATTATAGCGATCTCCGTCAAGAACCTCAACGACCTCAAATGGTCCTTTAAATTTAGGGTCTAACTTTGTTTGATTACGCTCTTCGTTCATGATCAAAACAAAATCTCCCAGCGAAAATTTATTCAGCCTTGCCTTTGTCTGATCAAACCTACGTTTTTCATAGGAAGCTGCATTTTCTATGTTACGTAACGCATCTTCCCGAACGGTATTTAAATCAATCTCTGACTCTATATCATCAGCTACCATTAATGCCAAAGGCCGCGCAACCTTACCAATTAAAAGTTCAAGTGGACTAGCTTTTGTCGTACGATTCACCGTGCAGTTAATTGCAAGCTGGACTTCGCCTAAACAGTCCTGCCATGAGCGATCAGTGGACTCTACAGTAGTCAACATAGACTTTAAAACCGACATTACACGCTCTACCTGGCCATTTGCACGAGAAGAGCCTGTGGCGATCAAGTGTAAGTTAATATTACTGGAATCACAGAACTCCTTAAACTCTCTACTGGCGAAGCATCGCCCTTGATCTGCGATAATACGAGTCGGAGTACCAAACAAAGCTACACTATCTTTTACAGCTTTAACACTACTTCTAGTATCGATGTTAGTCGTATGAAATAATAGAACATACTTCGTAAATGCGTCGATAAGAACGAAAATGTATTCTTTCAAGTCATTTTTGCCGCTTAATTTTCCAGTCGCATCTATGTGTACAGTGTGCCACGGCGTGCCTACTTTAGGTATCGGGTGTAATTCTGCTTGTACTTTACCAGAGTGTGATTTTGCTACCTTGCAAGTTACACAATTATCAATAAACTTTTTAACGTAACGCGTCATTCCCTCAAACCAGTATGCGTCAAATAGCTTCTCTAAGGTTTTGTCATAACCGAGATGAATGAGCGAGTCATGGACATTACTTACTACCGACCATCTTAACGTTCTAGGCACTATAGGTAGGCATTTCGTTCTGCCGTTACGCTGAATTTTGCGATTGAGGACACCCTTACGAATCTCGTATGTTTTCGCTAAGTCTTCATTTAACTGTCCGTTATTTAAATCAGAAACAAGCTTGGATATTTCGGCATCACGCTTCTGCTCAGCTAAAAGCCAATTACCGGAGAGTTCGGTCAAAGGAGGATGCCCAAAAAAAACCCGGAGTCGATTAAAATAATTTATGTACAGGAAGATAGACCATATATAAGAGGTCGCAAATATACAATTCGTTTCGCATAAAACTATAACCGAACAGGCCAGAAGCATATAATAATTATAGCGGAGTGCGTTGATAATGATAACAGGTTCATTGTTTTGTTATTATGTTAGTTTCTCACTCACTCATGAAAGAGATGGGGAATACAGATAAGGAATTACAATTCACGAGAAAGAAAGAGATAGAAGATGTTTTATCTATGCGCGCCATTGTTATCCAGGTAGCGAAACCTTAAGGGGCGTCGCCCACACGATTAACAGTCGAGGTGCAGTTGAGGCGGAGGCGCATAAGAGGCACGCCGCAACAAGGTTTTCTTTACAAATGAATGGTAGTGCGCTCACATACAAGAGTTGCGGCGAGGGCGAGGTGAAGGCGGGGCGGAGGCGAGTTGCAGGCGGGGCGGAGGCGAGGTGCAGGCGGGGCGGAGGCGAGGTGCAGGCGCAGGAGGGGCGCTCAAGTGTGCCCAAGCCACGATTCCACCGCTATTTTGTCATTTTGTCATTCAAAATGTATAGCCGCCTGCGCCTCGACTCTACGCAGAGACCTATCCTCGACCGTGCTGCGACGCCGCACCGCCGCTGACGCGACGTCGCCTCGACTTAACCAGTGAGCGACGCGCCTAACTGACCCTGTCCCCCGCGCAGTCCTCGTAAGTTTTTTTCATTTATTAGGTTAATAGCCTTATAATTCCAATGAATTACCATAGGTATATATGAGCTCTTTTTTATTTAAAAAAAAGATCATATCTCACCTAATATGACGATACTACAGTAGTTTTACAGAATTCAGTACGTAGGTTTTTTTAAAATATATTATATTATTTATATAATATATATATATATATATATACACATACACACACATATATATATATATATTATTTACACTATTACATAACTTTCAAAAAACCTAGCTGTGTAGTGATTTTCTAGATATATAATATATATATATATGCAAATAATGTTTCATGTAATCAGTAAACATGTATAATGTACTTTACTCTCAAATCTCTCTCAATATTACGCACAATGCCGCTCTAAATATCATGGATTTTATAAGACTAAAGTCAATTAGTTACGATTTTTTTTAGTACTTGGTGATTGTTTAACCGAAAACAAATATTGGATTTGGGATATAGTATGTTCACTATACCTAACCACACATAAATCGTTTTAATCGATTCCGGGTTTTTGGTCCATACATTTTTGGGCATTGTCCTTTACTATTTTGTTTCGCCGCGATTTTGAGTCTAAATTAACTTCACGATACACAGATGGAGGATGATTACGTGACAAGAAATCGGCGTGAGCCATATCTTTGCTTTTATTATAGACCACATCAAAATCAAAGCATTGTAAGTAGGCCCACCATCTGTGAACTCGCGGTGTCAAGTCGATCTTTTTACGGGATGATTTTAATGAGTTGCAATCAGTTACGACCGTAAATTTTCTACCGTGCAAATATTGGCGAAATTGCTTAATCGCGTTAACTACCGCTAGCGTCTCAAGTTCGTAGCTATGATATCGCGATTCCGCAGATGTGGTCCGCTTACTGAAGTACGCAACTACTCTCCGTTTTCCTTCCACGATTTGGAACAAAATAGCACCATAACCATCAGAACTAGCGTCTGTGTGTAACTCCGCTGGATATTGGGGGTCATAGATCATCAAAACTGGTTCTTTAGTAAGAATAGAAATAATTTATTTTCTAATGTCTTCGTGACGTTGTTGCCAAGAAAAAGGGACCTTATCACACGTCAGCTTATAAAGTGGACCCATAACCCGAGAGAAGTTAGGTACAAACTGTCTGAAGTACGTGGCTAAACCTATAAATTGCCTTAACTGTGCTACCGTTGTTGGTGGAGGAAGAGTGGACAGTGCTTCTACTTTTCTACGATTGGGACTGATCTCTCCAGACTTTATTTCGTATCCTAGAAATTCGAGACGTGTCTTCAAAAAAGAACATTTTTTTAAATTTAACGAAAACCCGGCCTTGGTTAAAGTTTCGAGTACTACGTCAAGTCTTTCGATACCTTCTTCGATTGTTTCGGATTTAATCAACACATCGTCGACATATACGATGACGTAAGTATTAGCCAAATCACCTAGAGCATTAACGATCGCGCGTTGAAAAACCGATATCGCATTGCGGAGTCCGAATGGCATTGTCAAATACTCATACTGGCCGTCTGGTGTTATAAACGCTGTACGCTGTATCGATTCTTCGGATTTTATCGGAATTAAATGAAATCCAGAAGCACAATCTAATTTGGTAAAATACCGCGCACCGTTTAAACGTGATATTTGGTCTGAAATAAGCGGTAGTGGATACCGATCAGGTACCGTGTTGTTATTTAGTTCGCGGTAATCTATGCACATCCTATCTGAACCGTCGCGTTTCTTTACCAAAAGGGCTGGACTCGCAAATGGCGAACTACTTGGTCGAATGATATTAGCACGCAATAACTCGCCTATACGCTCGCGCATTATTTTTCTTTCTTCTGCACTAAACCGATAAGGTCGCCTCTGTACGGTTTTACTCGGGTCGATTAGCCGAATTACCAGTTCGCCCGTTGTTACGCGAGTTTGTGGCATGCCAGATATAAAATAGTTTGAATACCGCATCAACACAGACTCAATTTTCGATTTTTGTTCTAAGGATACATCGGTATCAATAACGGTAAAATCATTTTTAATAAGAGGTAGGTCATTAGTACGACTAGACAACACGACACTTTCTAAATCAACCGAGGGTAGTTGTAAACTACAATTGTTTACGTCGAGCGCTTTAGTAATTTTAAACTGCGTCGCGGTCATATTAACACAAAATCCTTGCAGCAATATTTCACGACCTATCATAATATCGCTACGTAAATAGACATCAGGCAAAACATGTAATAAAATTTCGATAAAATTGTTATCAATTTCAACAACACAGGAAATCTGAACAGTGCTGAGTATACTTGACTGGCTAATGCCTTTTAAATTTACTATGTTTTGTTTACGTTTTCCACAAAATCTACATGAAACACTCTCTTTAACAAGTGAGCACTCAGCACCAGAATCATAATGAAATGCGAAAAACTGACCTTGATGTTTTAAAGTTCCTCCCGGCGCTTCGACACTGCACACGTCAACACGACGTTCGCTGCGCGGCGCCTCTGTGCCGCTTCCGTTAGGGCAGCGAGTGGCGATATGTCCTTGCTTCCCGCATTTGAAGCAGACAATGGAGCTGGTAGTGGCCTGCTGCTGAGGGCCAGGTTTTGATGCTTGGAGAGTATTCGGTGTCTTCACGAGTTTTCCTTTAGTGTCCTTCTGTCGATGAAAACAATCCGCCTGCCTGTGACCGATCTTCCCGCAGTGAAAACATTTCATTGTAGTTGTTTGAGATGTCTTCATGCGTTTCTGTTCAAATGTTTTCTCTTCTACTGAACTTAACTTGCGCTTGTAGGAAAAGGCTTGCAATTCTTGTTGTAGTTGCTGGCGAGTGTTTATTTCTGACGTAAAGGCCAGTCTTTGCAATCTCGGATTGAACTGGGAAATGTGAGCGAGCGCTGTTGACACTATTATTTGTTCGAGGCTTAGATTCCTCCAGCGATTAAACAAGAGTGACACAACACGACTTCCGTACGCCGCTAATGTTTCACCTTCTTTTGGTTTGTCAGTACTTAGACTTATGAGCGTACCTGCAGCGGTCTCCGTGCTCACAAACCTTGCAGTGAACAGGTCCTTGAATTCCACCCATGTCATACCTGGATAAGACACTTGGGACAACCACGCTGATGCTGTGCCTTTAAGTGCCTTGCTAATGGTGACAATTAAGTGGCCGCCATCCAAGGGGTTATCAGCCAGGCACAGGTCCGAAGTTGCACACCACGAGCGTGCATCTGCATCTGTCTTGTCCGGATCAAATTCTGGTAGGCTGACGATGTGGGTAGAACGTTGTGGTTTGTTGAGAGTTTCGATCAACGCCTTCATATTTGAATTTTGCATTTCAAATAATAACCGCCAATTGTCTCCGTTCCCGCCATTTTCCTCACCACGTGGCGTGATTTCAACGTGTTGCTCGTTTACCCGCTCAGATCCCACTTCTGATGTCGGCTGAGGTGCCAGATCATCAGAAGACATCTTGTATGTGTGGGCAATGTGTGGGGTAACGGGTAACGAATAAACAACTTCAAGTAACACGTACGAACTTATATTGGGTTTAATTAATTTAACACAATTAAATAGCACAACGAGGCGTAATACAGTTCCTAGAGATGTTGTTCGCACGACGGCTGGCAGAGAAGAGAGAGTCGGTCCGCTTCACTCGGCTCCCTCGTTGACTCGCAGTCGGCTCGCACGAACTTCACTCCAGACTCTGTAGAAGCGCTAACTTCATAGCTAACGCTTGCGTCTCGATGTCAAATCAGCTACCGTACTATTGACTTCCCGATATATATATTTTTTACATTTTGAATAGATTTACATTCATATATGACATCATAATTATATACGATCTATATTTGTATGAGTCACTTAAATTTATTTTTTTTTATTTTTAGTTTGCACTATTTTTTCTTTTATTAGGTTGTTTTTATTTAAATAAAAGCTAAAAATATTTTTTTATTTATATTTTATTTTCTACTTTTTAGTCTTTTGAAATCTTACAATCAATATTAGATTTAGCATTAGTCAAGATTAACTTAGCCACGAGGAATTTTTTAGCTATGGCTATATTCCAGGTCCATTATCAGGTCAGCTTCATGTTATAATATATTTAATATTGCATTGTCATATAAAAGACGTCTGCCATTTTGAATTAAGAATGACGTCACTTTACTTATTGTACTTCGCTCCCAAGCCCTTCCATTTGATACCCATATCATAGGGGTTACTACGGAAATTATAAATCGCCATTTTGTGACGTCCGTTATATTGGATATGCAATGACGTCACTTTAGTTATTGTGTTTGGCTAACCAAGCCCTTTTATTAGATACCCATATCGTAAGGGCTACTGTTGAAATTATAAATCGCCATTTCGAGACGTCCGCCATATTGGATTTAGAATGACATCACTTTACTTATTATATTTTGCTCATTTTCCGTCTCCTAGACAGGTCGCAAACCAATGCTATTGACGCCCATCTCACCAAATTACACAAGTCATGGTAGGTATAAGGCGTTGTCCTAATTGGCGGAGATCGTACGATGGCGCGATGCGTTCTCGTCGTGCGATGAGTTCAAACACACAGATTTCATCACAGTGTCCTATTTGAACCTCGCAAGTAATCGTGCGAGCACATGAAATGCTTAATACGATGCGTTTGATCGTGCGGTCATAATGTAATCAAAGCAACAGATCTCTTTTGAGTGAAAAACGCATCGCGCCATCGTACGATCGCTCCCAATTAGGACGCCGCATACCTCTTATGCCTGTACTACTGTTGACCGTTGAGGAGTTCCTGGGTTTGGAGCCAACCCTGGATGTGGCATCAATTTCATGGTGAACCCACCAACTGTCTATCATATCCGATCGGATATGCAAAATGTCAAGTCCCTACTGCCGACCATTGAGGAGTTGTCTGGTTTGGAGCCAATTCTGAAGGTGGTAGCAATTTCATGGTGGCCCACTAACATCACCCAATGTCTTCCCAATGGGTGTGCAAAATTTGATGTCCCTACTGTTAACCGTTGAGGAGTTCCCTCGTCTGGAGCCACTCCTGGCAGCAGCATCACGTCATGCTTATCACAAACATGCATTGTCATTGGGACTGGACCAGTATGTAAAATGCATCATGTCCCTACTGTTAACCGTTGAGGAGTTCCCTCGTCTGGAGCCAATCCTGGCAGCAGCATCACGTCATGCTTATCATAAACATGCAATGTCATTGGTACTGGACCAGTATGTAAAATTTCATGTCCCTACTCTTAATCGTTGAGGAGTTCCCTCGTCTGGAGCCAATCCTGGCAGCAGCATCATGTCATGCTTATCATAAACATGCAATGTCATTGGTCCAGTACCAGAATGTAAAATTTCATGTCCCTACTCTTAATAGTTGGGGAGTTTCCTAGTCTGGAGCCAATCCTGGCAGCAGTATCACGTCATGCTTATCATAAACATGTATTGTAATTGGGACTGGACCAGTATGTAATATCTAAAATTTCATGTCCCTACTCTTAATAGTTGAGGAGTTCCCTTGTCTGGAGCCAATCCTGGCAGCAGTATCACGTCATGCTTATCATAAACATGCATTCTAATTGGGACTGGACCAGTATGTAATATCTAAAATTTCATGTCCCTACTCTTAATAGTTGAGGAGTTCCCTCGTCTGGAGCCAATCCTGGCAGCAGCATCACGTCATGCTTATCATAAACATGCATTGTAATTGGGACTGGACCAGTATGTAATATCTAAAATTTCATGTCACTACTGTTAACCATTGAGGAGTTTCCTCGTCTGGAGCCAATCCTGGTAGCAGCATCACGTAATGCTTTTCATAAACATGCATTGTTATTGGGACTGGACCAGTATGTAAAATTTCATGACCCTACTGTTAACCGTTGAGGAGTTCCCTCGTCTGGAGCCAATCCTGGCAGCAGCATCACGTCATGCTTATCATAAACATGCAATGTCATTGAGACTAGACCAGTATGTAAAATTTCATGTCCCTACTGTTAACCGTTGAGGAGTTCCCTCATCTGGAGCCAGTCCTGGCAGCAGCATCACGTCATGCTTATCATAAACATGCATTGTCATGGGAACTGGACCAGTATGCAAAATTTTAGCTCAATCGGATACCAACAAATGGTCGAAAAATGGTTTGCAAATTTTGAAAGGACAACTTATTTACATACATACTTACATACGAACGGTGCAAGCTAAATAAAAGCTTGTAAAAATGCAATATTTCAATATTACTGTACCTGTTTACAAGGAATTTCTTCAGCGGGAAAAGACCAACAGCATTTCATGTTATGGCACCAAGCACCAAAGCTGTGGGAAAAACTTTTTGGGGAAAATAGAGATAAACCGTTTAAAAAAAATAAAAAAAATCAAAATTACTGTAGGTAGGTACCTATTTACTGGCGCTACTATAGTGGGAAAAGAGACCAACAGCACTAGAATATATATCGTATATGATAGCTTATAGTTAATATGTACTCCTTTTAATGTTATGGCACCAAGCACCAAAGATTTGGGAAAACAGAGATAAACTGTTTAAAAAAATACAATATTTCAACATTAATGTAGGTACTTATTTACAGGCATGACTACAGTGGAAAAAAAAGACTAACAGCATTGAAATACTCATATGATAGCTCATAGTTAATACTCCATTTTTACCCGACTGCGCGACGCAAAGGAGGGTAATGTGTTTATCAGTCTATGTATGTATGTATGTTTGTTTCTATGTGGCGTTCTAGAGACCAAATGCGTAGGCCGAATTTGATAATTCTTACGTCAATCGATTCGTCTTAACCTTGCGAGTGTCACTAAAGACATGACAGTAATCAAAATTCACCACAGCGTCAACCAGACGCCATATTGCCAAAATGAAAAAAAAAAGTCGATGAACTATGTCAAGTGGGGTGTCGTTGAATAGGTATTATAAAATCATCTTTAGGTTCCTTTTATCATTTTTCATTTTAAATAATAGTTTAGGATATATAACGATTTAATTCAACATTAATGTAGGTACTTATTTACAGGCATGACTACAGTGGAAAAAAAAGACTAACAGCATTGAAATACTCATATGATAGCTCATAGTTAATACTCCATTTTTACCCGACTGCGCGACGCAAAGGAGGGTAATGTGTTTATCAGTCTATGTATGTATGTATGTTTGTTTCTATGTGGCGTTCTAGAGACCAAATGCGTAGGCCGAATTTGATAATTCTTACGTCAATCGATTCGTCTTAACCTTGCGAGTGTCACTAAAGACATGACAGTAATCAAAATTCACCACAGCGTCAACCAGACGCCATATTGCCAAAATGAAAAAAAAAAAGTCGATGAACTATGTCAAGTGGGGTGTCGTTGAATAGGTATTATAAAATCATCTTTAGGTTCCTTTTATCATTTTTCATTTTAAATAATAGTTTAGGATATATAACGATTTAAAGTTGTTTAACAAAACAATCATTCTCGCTAATTTTCTTACTTATTGATTTAAGTTTTTATTTCAAGTATAAACTACATTAGAAATTTACCATCTTATAACGAAGTCAATAAATCGTAACTAAAAAGAATAAAATAAAAAAAAAATTTAAAGAAAAACAAAAAACCCGACTGCGTAAAAACTAATTAACTTAAATAAAAACTAAAAAAGAAAGAAACAAGCCCAGTAGTTTAGAATTCTGTTAAGTAATACTAAATAACTACACAATTGAAATAGTTTTATAATCGATACACACATAAAACAAATCATAAATTCTAATGCAGAACAGAACGACTCACAGTCGGGGCCCCTTGGGAAGATTTGATTGGTAAAATTTGAATGGGCCCCGACTGTAAGTCGTAGAAGTCGTCCTAAAAGTTATCCCTAGATCTATGTACATTTAACTTCAACACTAACCAACACGTTTGACATACTGTGTAGGTGTGTCCAACCACTCGACCCTAATACTTAGTTATCAATTTGTGCCGGAACATGCTTATTTTAATTAAACTATTATTTACGTGAATGAGATGCACAATCTGCCATAACATTAATTATCATTGCTTGTATTATGTAAACAATCAAATCGTAAAGATCATAATAAAATTATGTTAATGATTTTATATTATGTTGTTGTTTTTGAACCGACTTCAAAAAAAGGAGGAGGTTATCAATTCGTCTGTATTTTTTTTTATGTTTGTTAGCTCCTTACTTGCGACTGGATGAACCGATTTTCATGATTCTTTTTTTATTTGAAAGCTGGTGCTTCCCGTGTGGTCCCGTTGTCACCATTTCTATATCTGATGATGAACTTCGGAGATATGGAATGGAACTCCTCACAGAATCACAGCAGCAATATCGTAACAAGTGAAATTGCTTTGTTTATACGTGTAGTCGATGACTGAAGGAAAAGGGGGGAGGGGGGTACGTCAACCCCCCTTCTACCAGTTTCCAAAATTAAATATATCGTGTGAGGTATTGTTTGAAAGGGCTTTTTGTAAGAATTTCAAACATTAATACACAAGCACTAAAAAGTGAAAAATAAAAAGCTTTTTTACAATAAAAAGCTTTTTTACAAAAAAGATAACCGCCTTCAGAAACTACAAAATAAAAAAAGCTTTTTTACAAAAAAAGATAACCGCCTTCAAAACTACAAAATAAAAATAACTTTGTTTGTTGACGTACCCCCCCCCCCCCTTTTTCTTCAGACAGTCATCGACTACACGTATAAACAAAGCAATTTCACTTGTTACGATATTGCTGCTGTGATTCTGTGAGGAGTTCCATTCCATATCTCCGAAGTTCATCATCAGATATTGAAATGGTGACAATGGGACCACACGGGAAGCACCAGCTTTCAAATAAAAAAATAATCATGAAAATCGATTCACCCAGTCGCAAGTTAGGAGCTAACAAACATAAAAAAAAAAATACAGACGAATTGATAACCTCCTCCTTTTTTTGAAGTCGGTTAAAAATAACTTTAGTTTTGCAAGTCGGCGGCTTTGGTTTTGTTTTTTGTTATGTAGGTAAGTATTGCCACCGACTTCCAAAACTAAAGTTATTTTTATTTTGTAGTTTTTGAAGCCGTGGTCGAATGCCACCTTGCCAATAAAGATTGTGTGAAACAACCGCAGGTGGCATACGACCACGGCTATTACTTAAAAATTTCGAAAATATCGGTCAAATGAATATTGTTCTTGTTTTATACTTTTCAGTGCGCGATTTTGTCGTAGTCGGGTTTTAGTTATTTTTAACCGACTTCAAAAAAAAGAGGAGGTTATCAATTCGACTGTATTTTTTTTTGAAGCCGTGGTCGTATGCCACCTTGCCAATAAAGATTGTGTGAAACAACCGCACGCACTCTTCCGCCTCACCTAGGACTGGGGCTAGGACGGAAGGGACTGTCAGACTTTTAATTAATTATAGACCATAAGTACGCATCAAATGAGTCCATTTGATGCGTACTTATGGTCTGTAATTAATTATTTATAAATATGTTTCTTGGAAGCTCTATTTATTTTTAACTTTTTTTAATTTTAATCTGTTTTGTTATAGCGGTAGTCTTAAAGTACAAAATAGATTAGGTTGCCAACATTGTTTTTAGTTACGTACCTACACTTATTTAATTGTATTCTTGCTGGCAAATGTAAAACAGACAATCTTATCTATCTAGTTATGCATAGCCAACCATTGTCACGAACCGTAACGAGTTATGCCTAGCTAACCATTTCCACGAAATATCGAAAAGGCTCGTTCACAATGTGCCACCCAGTAGTTCCTGGTAGTAATACATAAATGCAATAACTCCTAAAGTAATAACTGCCAAAAATATTAGAAGTATGATCCGTTATACGAGCTGCATTCCCATTGATGAGAACCACCACAGATGCAACACATGTAAAACCTTCCAGACACACACATGTAAACCCTCTTTTAGTATAATTATAAGACCTTGTAACTTAGATTTAAATGTTATAATCCGATCCAGCCTGTCCCTTTGCTGCCCTCCCCCAGCGACGCCCTAAGCCGAGGCTCGTACCCCACAGGGGGTGCCCTTAGCGTGTAGTCGCTTAGTTTGTAAGTTATTTTAAGCCCTGGCTGAAGGCCTTAATTTTCTTTAAGGCACCACAGGATAGCCCGGTTAAGCAGCCGACAACCTCATAGGTTGTCCTGCGAGATGCCAATCAGAAAAAAAAGATTTAAATGTTCTCGTATTATAAAGCTCATGGTGAGCACATGTGTCTTTAATTAAATAAATATATTTTTTTAACAAGTCTTGCTCGTATATTTGACTATCTATGGTTGTATTGACGTAAATTTAAATTTCAAATTATTTATAAAAAAACCGGCCAAGTGCATGTCGGGCCACGCACAGTGTAGGGTTCCGTAGTAGCCCGTAGTACTTAACAAGCAACACTCATCACTTTAAAGGATTAATGCTAAGGATTTTGTATTTGGTACAAATCCAACGCCCAAGTTCAACGACTATTACTGCTAAACCAATAAAGTTATATTAACCGCTATAATTTTCCTTTACAGTTCATGAAATGCACTATCATCGTGAATTTTTCCAGATTTTTCAAGCCAGCAGTTTAGCTTTTAGAGGGGGGGGGGACGCCCTACTGGAGCAAAAATTTACACTTTAAAGTTTAATATTTCGAAAATGGAGCATTAAATCGAAAAATGAATCTAGCAGCCCCCAAGTCATTTATTATGCAAAATTTTATTTTACCACTTGGCCGGCGTAATTAATATACACACTCCTACAAAATTACAGCTTTCTTGGCTTCTTTCTTGGCGGTGAAGCGGATCTCATGTCGCATCGGCCTCTAAGAAATCCGACATCAACATGCCTAAGGCGATAAACACACGGCACCGCGCACACGGTTACCGCGGCGGTGCGCGGTGCTGTGTGTTATTTGTGTTAATCCTTAGGGTTCCTGGTCAGAACTACGGAACCCTAAAAAGTACCCTACTTTAGTAACGTTTTTCTATTTGCAGTTTTAAATGAACAGGTAATTACTCTTCAGCACGTAATTAATGACAGGTATAGGTAGGTATAAAGTATATACCAAGGCCGATATCGTATCAATAAACGCTACATAGTTGGCTTCAGTAAATTTAAACCAACCATTCTGGTTGGTGTTTGAACGATACACCGTCTTGTTTGAACTCAACAAGAAATCGAACTGGTAAGTACGGTCTAGTTATAAAGTCATATTAATGATAATTGCACCGTCGCGTCGCATGAAATCAAATGTACTGTAATAACAGATGCACCATGGGAAATAAATAAATAGGTAACTAATATAATAATACAGGGTGGCGCAATAGAACGTGCATATTGCGTCATCTTTTTTGGCGGTGTAAGAGGCGCGCGGGCGGGGAGAGCCTAGCGTGGTTGGATAGTGACACTCATGGAGTTTTAGTAGTCATGAATCACTTCGACGGGAAGCATCGCGCTTTTTGTGTTCGCACGTTTTACGAGAACGGTCATTCATACATCTCTACAAGGCGACTGTATTGTTCTGAATATGGATTAAAACACATTAATGAAGCTCCGAGTGCAAATTTAATTAAAATATGGGTAAAGCGTTTTGAAGAGACCGGTTCCACGTTTAAACCCCCAGCAAAAGGTCGTTCGAGAACGTCTAGGACCACAGACAATATTGAGAGGGTGAAGGAGTCAGTACGAGAAAATCCGCAAGTGTCTACTCGGAAGCGATCGGCGGCTTTACACTTGTCACGACGAAGTTTACAGCGAATTTTAAAGTCGGATCTTAAACTGCATCCTTATAAGCTCCAGTTAACACAGGAGTTGAAAGAGACCGACTTCAGAGCAAGGTTGGCATTTTCTGAAGAAATGCTTATCAAGAACAATACAGTCGCCTTGTAGAGATGTATGAATGACCGTTCTCGTAAAACGTGCGAACACAAAAAGCGCGATGCTTCCCGTCGAAGTGATTCATGACTACTAAAACTCCACGAGTGTCACTATCCAACCACGCTAGGCTCTTCCCGCTCGCGCGCCTCTTACCGCGCCAAAAAAGATGACGCAATATGCACGTTCTATTGCGCCACCCTGTATATACTTAAATAAATGTTTCATCTTCACAACTTCTTGGTGTTAGATTTTAAATTACAAGCGTCTGCCCGCGACTTCGTCCGCGCCGAAGTTAAGTTAGTTAACATACTATCCCACAAGAACCGCTCACTTTTCTGGGATAATAAAAAATAAGTTAAAAATAACTAAAACCCGACGACGACAAAATCGCGCACTGAAAAGTATAAAACAAGAACAATATTCATTTGACCGATATTTTCGAAATTTTTAAGTAATAGCCGTGGTCGTATGCCACCTGCGGTTGTTTCACACAATCTTTATTGACTAGGTGGCATACGACCACGGCTATTACTTAAAAATTTCGAAAATATCGGTCAAATGTATATTGTTCTTGTTTTATACTTTTCAGTGCGCGATTTTGTCGTAGTCGGGTTTTAGTTATTTTTAACTTATTTTTATTTACACTATTTTGGGGGCTAAATTATTTGAAGGAATAACTCTATTTAATTATTTGATATAATAATAAAAACAAAGTAGCGAGTGAATTTGAAATGTATTCATTAAGCCTTTTCATTTGATATCCATGTTGACACTGTTAAAAACAGACAAAGTAGCTAGTAAAAGCTATATAATGTATATATATTTCAAATGTGCTCATCAAGCCCTTTAATTTGATACCATGTCGATACTGTGCGAAAATATTTTTATTTTCGATAACGACTTCACATTTCCTGGAGGGCGCCATATTGGATTTGGTGACACGTCACCTACCCTATAACTAGCGGACAACTGAGACGCTTCTAACGACACCTCATTTGTCATGTAATGATAAGTAGTTTAGAAGTTACGAGGGAACAAACAAACATACACACATACAAACATACATACATACATACATACATACATACCGGTCAAAATCATAACCCTCCTTTTGGCTTTGCCGTAGTCGGGTAAAAATTGTCTACTTATGTGCTATTCGAGACTATAATCTATTTCTGTGCCAAATTTCATCCAAATTCGTTAAGCCGGTCTGGCGTGATTAAGTGACAAACATCATTCAAACTTTCCTATTTTTACCCGACTACGGCAAAGCCAAAAGGAGGGTTATGATTTTGACCGGTATGTATGTTTGTATGTATGTATGTTTGTTTGTTCCCTCGTAACTTCTAAACTACTTATCATTACATGACAAATGAGGTGTCGTTCGAAGCGTCTCAGTTGTCTGCTGGTTATAGGGTAGGTGACGTGTCACCAAATCCAATATGGCGCCCTCCAGGGGATGTGAAGTCGTTTTCGAATAAAAAAAAATTTCGCACAGTATCGACATGGGTATCAAATTAAAGGGCTTGATAAGCACATTTGAAATATATATACATTATATAGCTTTTACTAGCTACTTTGCCTGTTTTTAACAGTGTCAACACGGGTATCAAATGAAAAGGCTTAATTTTAATGAGTACATTTGAAATTCATTCGCTACTTTGCTCTTATTATTATATCAAATAATTCAATAGAGTTATTCCTTCAAATAATTATAACCCCCAAAATAGTGTAAATAAACAAGCTACTATAATTAAAAAATTAAAAAACACGACTGCAAAAATTGCACATATTTGTACTTTGTTTACTCGTCAGTTTTTTTTACGACGTTTTTTATTTACAGTGTTATATATTTTTTAAATCTACTTGTCAAATTCTAGACGATAAACATAGACACGACCAGATTCATTAAAAAAATAAATTGAGGCTGGTATTAATTTCCTTTTTAAAGTGACCACACCGCTTTGTTTTTATTTTTAACTAGCCTATGTTACTCGGAACAATGCAAGGATTGTAACGATACCCCATACATCTAAATCGGTTCAGGCGTTCAAAAGTTATGGTGGAATAAAGAAACTCACATACATACATACATACATACATACATACATACATTAACCCTGAACACATAACACTCCTTTTTTTGGGGCAGTCGTGTAAAAATAAGTTAAAAATAACTAAAACCCGACTACGACAAAATCGCGCACTGAAAAGTATAAAACAAGAACAATATTCATTTGACCGATATTTTCGAAATTTTTAAGTAATAGCCGTGGTCATATGCCACCTAGTCAATAAAGATTGTGTGAAACAACCGCAGGTGGCATACGACCACGGAGCCTATTACTTAAAAATTTCGAAAATATCGGTCAAATGAATATTGTTCTTGTTTTATACTTTTCAGTGCGCGATTTTGTCGTAGTCGGGTTTTAGTAATTTTTAACTTATTTTTTATTTTAATAGTAGTTACTGTTAACTAGTAAGATTGTTTAAATTCTAATTATTGCTTACCCCCTCATACCTAGATGATGCTAGATGCTATGCTAGAGTTACTGTCGCAGTGGACTTTCCAAGTAGAGTTGATTTTTAACCGACTTCTAAAAAAGGAGGAGGTTCTCAATTCGGATGTTTGTATTTTTTTTTTTTTTTTTAGTTTTGTTCGCGCTTATCCGATTTAGTCCCGCTTACTTCATTTTGACGTTATCTCCGTCCCTTGCGAACCGATTTCAAAAATTCTTTTTTTGTTGGAAAGGTTATACTTCCCAAATGGTCCCATGAAAATTTCGGACAAAAATATGTCACTAAAAATTAAATTTTTTTTTGCAAAAAAAACCGACTTAAAAAAAAAAGCACTAAAAAGTTAAAAATAATACTATAACCTACCTATATTAATAAACCTTACCTAACCTACGATTAACCTATACTAAAATTTAACAATTTTTTGGAGTCGGTGCCATACGGTATCCTCGGTCTTGGTCTTGGTCCTCCTTTTTTAACCGACTTCAAAAAAGGAGGAGGTTATCAATTCGTCTGTATTTTTTTTTTATGTTTGTTAGCTCCTAACTTGCGACTGGGTGAACCGATTTCCATAATTATTTTTTTATTTGAAAGCTGGTGCTTCCCGTGTGGTCCCATTGTCACCATTTCAATATCTGATGATGAACTTCGGAGATATGGAATGGAACTCCTCACAGAATCACAGCAGCAATATCGTAACAAGTGAAATTGCTTTGTTTATACGTGTAGTCGATGACTGACTGAAGGAAAAGGGGGGGATACGTCAACCCCTCCTACCAGTTTCCAAAATTAAATATATCGTGTGAGGTATTGTTTGAAAGGGCTTCTTGTAAGGATTTCAAACATTAATACACAAGCACTAAAAAGTGAAAAATAAAAAGCTTTTTTACAAAAAAAGATAACCGCCTTCAGAAACTACAAAATAAAAATAACTTTAGTTTTGGAAGTCGGTGGCAATACTTACCTAGGTACATAACAAAAAACAAAACCAAAGCCGCCGACTTCCAAAACTAAAGTTATTTTTATTTTGTAGTTTCTGAAGGCGGTTATCTTTTTTTGTAAAAAAGCTTTATTTAGAAGTCGGTTAAAAATAGTCACAACTGACAAATAGAGAATCGTGGCCCATGAGGGGATCGAACCCGCGACCTTCGCGTTATTAGCACGACGCTCTAACCAACTGAGCTAATGGGCCGTTGAAGAGAACGTTGAAATTAGAGGTTGCAAAAATTCGATAATTTTGATTTTCGAATATTCGAATATTTTTTCAGTGATGTTCGAATATTATTCGAATATTCGAATATTTTTTAAATATAAAAAAAACACTTAAAAATCAGCCTTTTATTTATTTATAAAAAGAACAATGTCTTAGCAACAATTATAAAATTAAAATTTATTAAAATAATAAAATTGGACACATAAAATTAAAATTGGGAAAATAAAAAAAAAATAAAAAAAAACAACTATGTAATAGCGTCAATTAGAAAATTAAAACCAAAACATAATAAAATTGGACACATAAAATTAAAATTGGAAAAATCAAATAAAATTTAACAAAGTTTCTGAAAGGCTTGTCATTGAAATTGACAACAACGCGTTCTGTAAGTGAATAAACGCAACAAAATGGCGTCAGTCAAGTCAAACCGTCAAGCAGTGTTGCCAACAACAAATTTTAAGTTCTACCAACATAGACTTAGACTAGTAATTTTTTGGTAGTATAATATTCGAATATTCGAATATGTATTTATTTGCTATTCGAATATAAATTTGGAAATCGAATTCGAATAATTCGAATATTCGAATATTCGATTGCAACCTCTAGTTGAAATAGACCACTACGTTCATTTTACAACTTTATGGTATATTTTGAAGTATACGCAAAACAGTGATAATCTTTCAAATTATCTTTCCAAAGTGAAAGTATCTGAAGATAATTTGCTATCGCTGTTTTATAATAAAATAGTAAATATTTACGACGATGACATGTAACGTCGAAATATGAACGTATGCATATTGAACATTAAACTACAAAATAAAAAAAAATTAAAATAAAAAAAAAGTTTTTAAAAACAAGCTTTTATTACCTGTTATTAAAAAGCACAAACAAAATCAAAATAATTTAATTTAGATAAGAAATAGTCTGGTAAGAAATAGTCCCAATTTTTTTAAGAAAAGCGTGTTACACCTTCTTGATTTTCGTAACTTCTTAGTGTAACACGCTTTTATTAAACAAGCTATTATAATTAAAAAATTAAAAAACACGACTGCAAAAATTGCACATATTTGTACTTTGTTTACTGGTCAGTTTTTTTTTACGACGTTTTTTATTTACAGTGTTATATATTTTTTAAATCTACTTGTCAAATTCTAGACGATAAACATAGACACGACCAGATTCATTAAAAAAATAAATTGAGGCTGGTATTAATTTACGTTTTAAAGTGACCACACCGGTTTCTTTTTATTTTTGACTAGCCTATGTTACTCGAAATGATGCAAGGATTGTAACGATACCCCATACATCTAAATCGGTTCAGGCGTTTAAAAGTTATGGTGGAATAAAGAAACTCACATACATACATACATACATACATACATTAACCCTGAACACATAACACTCCTTTTTTTGGGGCAGTCGTGTAAAAAAATGGGACTGTTTCTTACCAGACTATTTCTTATCTAAATTAAATTATTTTGATTTTTTTTGTGCTTTTTAATAACAGGTAATAAAAGCTTGTTTTTAAATACTTTTTTTTTATTTTAATTTTATTTTAACTTTTTAGTATTTATGATGAAGAATTAACTACGGCTTAGTTAGTATTTTAAATTTTAATAACTTACATCTATTTTATTATAAGGACTTTTAACTTATGGTAAAATAATGTTCAAATTAGTTTTCAACCAACTTATTTTCCCTTTAATGGAGTTACATATGGATAATTATTATCTAGGAACAGAATACTCGTCGAGACGAATCAAACGAGCCCAAACTCGACGGGGTTGTGTCGTTTTATTACGGAGTTCCTATGGCCACCTTCCAGCTCCATCATCAGACCCTGGGTACCATCTAGGACCAAAGTACTCGTCAAATCGAATCAAACGTGCCCAAACTCGACGGGGTTGTGTCGTTTTATTACGGAGTTCCTATGGCCACCTTCCAGCTCCATCATCAGACCTTGGGTACCATCTAGGACCAAAGTACTCGTCAAATCGAATCAAACGAGCCCAAACTCGACGGGGTTTTTCGTTTGATTACGGAGTTCCTATGGCCACCTTTAGTGTTGCAAAGAACTCGAGTCTTCGAGTCCTATATAAAAGGACTCGGATGATGAATTACAAGACTCGACTCATTACAACAGGACTCCAAGACTAGAGAACTAAGTTCTCTACGAGCCCTTGTATGTGACATAAGAGCTCGAGTCTCTTTGTGCGCTCGAGTCCTTTTTATGCGGCGAGTCGTACTCAAGTTCTTTTTTCGTGTATGAGTCTAACAATTAAATTGTTACATTTACAGGGTAGTAGGGTAGTATCTCAAAATATAAAGCCAGTTTACCTTCACATTCACTCTCTCTCTCTCTTCTCACTTACACTCTTCTATTTTCATAGAAGTGAGTCTTGTCAGTTTTTTTTAGGGCAGAATTACAAAACCACTAATATAAACTTATCATCTATTCGAGTCTTTTCGAATGATGAGTTTCAAGTCTCATCTTCATGCTTCGAGTTTTTCTTGAAGACGAGTTCATTTTAAGACTCGAGTCCTTTTGTAAGACTCAAGTGGTTGTTAAATGACTCGGACTCGGCTTGACTCTAGACTCCGAACTTTTTTAGCACACCGAGCCTTACTTATTTAAGTCGAGTCTTTAAAATTACGACTCGAGGACTCGAGTCCTTTGCAACACTAGCCACCTTCCAGCTCCATCATCAGACCCTGGGTACCATCTAGGACCAAAGTACTCGTCAAAACGAATCAAACGAGCCCAAACTCGACGGGGTTGTGTCGTTTTATTACGGAGTTCCTATGGCCACCTTCCAGCTCCATCATCAGACCCTGGGTACCATTTAGGACCAAAGTACTCGTCAAGTCGAATCAAACGAGCCCAAACTCGACGGGGTTGTGTCGTTTTATTACGGAGTTTCTATGACCACCTTCCAGCTCCATCATCAGACCCTGGGTACCATTTAGGACCAAAGTACTCGTAAAGACAAATCAAATGAGCCCAAACTCGATGGGGTAGTGTCGTTTTAATACCGGGTTCCTATGGCCACCTTCCAGCTCCATCATCAGATCAGCTCCATGTTATAATAATATTAAAATGTTCCCCGATGACGACTTGCATGCAAAATTTCAGCTCAATCGGAACTCGGAAAGTGGATCAAATTTAGCTTTCAAGTTGTGATGACAAACAAACACAAGTGAAACTAAATAAAAGCTTGTAAAAAAGCTTGTAAAAAAAAGCTTGTAAAATAAAAGCTTGTAATAAAAGCTTGTAATAATAGTTTGGAGTTTAGTTTGGAAGTCGGCGGCTTTGGTTTTGTTTTTTGTTATGTAGGTATTGCCACCGACTTCCAAACTAAAGTAATTTTTTGTTTTGTAGTTTTTGAAGGCGGTTGTCTTCTTTTGTAAAAAATTTTTTGCAAAAAAAAAAAACAGACTTCAAATAAAGCACTAAAAAGTTAAAAATAATACCTACTACACCGTGAATTTTAATCCGTTGTAAATCTTTCAGGGGGTGAATGTACTCATGAATATGAACAACTTTTATTAAGGGACATAGTACGAAATGTGAAAAAAAAAACAGCTGGTCCATACAATTTGATCGTAATGTAGTACATTATTGTATGGATCAGCTGGATTTTTTTTCACATTTCATACTATGTCCCTTAATAAAAGTTGTTCATATTCATGAGTAAATTCACCCCCTGAAAGATTTGCAACGGATTACAATTCAGGTTGTATAACCTACCTATATTAATAAACCTAACCTAACCTACGATTAACCTATACTAAAATTTAACAAATTTTTGGAGTCGGTGCCAAGACCGAGGATATTATATCCAACAGTATGGCACCGACTCCAAAAAATTGTTAAATTTTTATTTGTTAATTTTTAGTGACATATTTTTGTCCTCTTTCGATAAAGTTTTCATGGGACCGTTTGGGAAGTATACCCTTTCCAACAAAAAAAAATTTTGAAATCGGTTGGCAAGCGACGGAGTTAAGCGCGAACAAACCTAAAAAAAAAAAAATACAAACATCCGAATTGAGAACCTCCTCCTTTTTAGAAGTCGGTTAAAAAAACTTTTTATTTTTCACTTTTTACAAGCTTTTATTTAGCTTGCACTGTTCGTATGTAAGTAAGTATGTCATGTATGTAAATAAGTTGTCCTTTCAAAATTTGCAAACCATTTTTCGACCATTTGTTGGTATCCGATTGAGCTGAAATTTTGCATACACCTTTAGTTCTGGTGACAATAAAATGATCAATACTCAGTATTGTAATAATTTCAATATGGCCGCCGTTTCAAGATGGCGGATAACATATTTTATCTCAATCCCCTGGATATGGGTATCAAATGAAAGGGCTTAAAGAGTACAAAACGATAAAGTTAGTAGCATCACACTAAAAAAGCTTGTTTTAAAAAGTTTTTTTACCATTAATTTATTAGTGCTTGTGTTGTTCAAGGATTTCAAGCACTAAAAAGTATTTATTGTACCTAATCCGTAGTAAAGATAATTACATCATCCACATAGCAGTACTCAAAAAAATGTTCACAAAATAAAAAGCACTAAACCAAATTGGATGAAATTTTTATGGGACCAAATGGCAAGTATATTGCATCGAACAAAAAAGAATCACAGTAATCGGACTAGAAACCTTGGAGTAATCGGTGTACATACATAAATAAAATAAAAAATACCAGCCGAATAGGGAATATGCATAAAATTTGAAATGGCCTAAAATTTTTTTTTCTCGAATACTTATTATCGTAATATTATAATGAAAAGGATTTTTTTTTATTTACTTATTATTTAAACCCCTAAAATAATATTCAAAAAGTGCAAAATAAGGGAGCGAAATTCAAACTTCCAAAACGCGCCACCATGGGTCGAACGAAATGTGACGTCATCTGACACGACATTGTATTCATCAGCGTCGAAACTCATACTGTTTTACAAGTTTTTGTGAAAAAAATAATGGTTTTAAAGTTATTAAAACTGTAAATATTACGAAGTAACTGAAAAGTCCACAATAAACACTAAGGTAAACACCCACTGGACGTGTCATGTGACGT
This sequence comes from Hoplodrina blanda, assembly GCA_949316365.1. Classification (NCBI taxonomy): domain Eukaryota; kingdom Metazoa; phylum Arthropoda; class Insecta; order Lepidoptera; family Noctuidae; genus Hoplodrina; species Hoplodrina blanda. Next base: position 9,699,827 of record OX438570.1, read on the forward strand.
CACGCAAAGCACGCGCAAAATGGCGGCGTTTGAACTGCTTAAATTTTTTTAAAGTTTTAAATTTCATTTTTAAAAATATCTAGAGTATTTTGAAGCCCATTAATATTTTTTTCTACGTTATAAAACAGTAAACTATTAATTTAAGACAAAAAAAAACATGAATATTCCCTATTGAGAACCTCCTCCTTTTTTTGAAGTCGGTTAAAAACAATATTTATCTAGAACTAAAAGTAAACAGTGCTTGTAGGTAGGTGAAACTGAAACCCCTATGTAATATCTACTACAACATAAAAGTTTACTCCATTTCTAGCCCAAATATGCTGTGGCAGCCGCGCAACCTGACAGAAGCCTGTCCTACCGACACACAACTGACAGCCTGCTCGCACTTCGCGTTCCTGTACTTGAACCTCCTTGTCCGACTGTACGGCGACTCCCGCGACAGGAGGGCGCAGGAGTGTCACAAGGAAGAAGAGAGGGAGAGAGAGGAATATGACTTTATAGTGGTGGGGGCCGGCGCGGCCGGGTGCGTCGTCGCTAACAGACTGTCTGCCGTTAAAAAGTGGAAGGTATGCTTGAGTATTGAGGTTCCAACTACACTGTAGGTAGAGGTACGAACGTGTCAGGCAAAATAATATTCTTTGTATTGTAAAGTATGAGACCATGCTTACCAGACCGTTCCGTCACAGACCAACACCGGTCCGAGCCGTGCACGGATCGTCAACACAATTATTGTCGGTTGTTACGCCCGCCACCGTTGAGACGTTCTTAATGAATTCATGAAAGTTCAGCACGTTCCTACCGTACATATTTATCATTCCCTCGGACGAAAGTCGCCCACTGCTGGACTTAGTACTCATTCACGTTGACTCGCGGGCGCGGTGGCTGGCGTATCAAACGCAAAAGAAGTTTATGTGTGCTCACGTCGAACTAGCGGTGGAGCGCGCGATGCACGCGCGACGTCACTTATGTTCAACCAGTATGAATTTATCGCTAGAAACGGTAGCACGTTTTCATAATGTCTTTCAATACAGAAGAGTTTATTAGTGCTATTCAGGCTAGAACTCCGACAGTTGATAGTCATCCTGGTATATCCAAAAAATCTTGAAGGATTTTCTCACAAATTACTATATTAAGTACTAGCTTTTGCCCGCGACTTCGTCCGCGTATATGTCGGTTATCGCGGACACAGACGAAGTCGAAGTCGAATAAAAAGTAGCCTATGTCCTTTGTTGGGGTTCACACTTAAGGTCATGGCACATTATCTCAGCACCGCAACGGCACCGCTCTAAACCAGCAATTTACTTGTCATTTGCGGCTATCCGTAGCCTAAATTCGAGGCGACGACGCCGTGCTGGTGCTGAGCAGTTGCGGTGCTGGGATAATGTGCCATGACCTTTACCCTGTACCAAATTTCACACAAATCGGTTCAGTAGTTTAGGCGTGAAGAAAAGATAGACAGAGTTACTTTCGCATTTATAATATTAGTTAGGATGAAATTCACCACACCGTTCTCTTTCTTTATTAATTTCGTGTACACCATTTCTAATTTTTATCATCTCCCACTTAGGTATGAATTTTCGGTTAAAAATAAAAGATCGTCCATGTTTACAACCTCTGACAACACGTCACACTGGCGCAAACGCCTGGCGGCCATCGCGGCCAATGTGAACACGAACTCGCCACGTCTCCGCGTCCGCACCCGCCACCGTGCCCGCGCTTTCCTACGTAAACAAGTACATAGGCTTATCCCAAGCTTGACCATTCTTTATCGCCGAGAGCCCATTAATTGTTCAACTGAGCTAATGCCTACTTGATTACTTAATTGATATAATAAATCCTTATACTGAGATACTAAAAAAAAAAAAATATCATGAAATGCGTTGCATTATTTTCTAATAGATTATTAATTTGTCTAACCTTTGTACCGGCTGAGAGGTGTATATTTATTACCTGCATACAAATTTGAAATCCAGGTGCTGCTGCTAGAGGCAGGTATGGAGCAGCCAGACGTTACGCTAGTGCCTGCACTATCGACGGCTCTGATCGGCTCCAACATCGACTGGGATTACAGCGCTGAACCTAATGGAAAGAGTTGCTTGGCGCGGGAAGGACAACGCTGTGGATGGCCTAGGTAAACAGAGTACTTTGGCTGTAATTGTCCACTACAAACGAGTTCCCAAACTGCGTCGCGGCGCCCGGCGCCCTGGGGCGTCGTATAGCCACAGTATAGAAATATACAGTATTGTGTCTCGGGCCTGACCTTGAATTAATCTTAACTAACCGATTCTAATTATTTAGAGTTTCTACATTATGGATGCAGACTTAATGATAACGCAACAATTTTCTTGCGGACAAAACTGTTATTTCTTTAAAACTGACATCTGGCTTCTAAAAACCAAGATGTTTAAATTCATAAATAATCTTCCAAATGAAAAGATTTCATCTGATTACCTATCTGATTTAATCGATAAAAACGCGTCATAATGCCCTGATAATCACAATCTATTGGGATCAACCATTCCAATCGCATTTTTACACAATATTTATTCGTTATCAACAAGCATCAGATAGTCGGTCGCGAATTCGGTTGGTGTGACACGAGGCGCCTGCCCTTGCCTTGCTGCTATCAGTGTAAACATTCCACGTAGCACACGTTTTGCTAATCGTATCATGCACTGGCGGGCGCTAGTCACTAATGTTACTATGCTCATTTACTACGCCTGATTTTCCTTCAGTGTTCTATTGCTAAGTGGTGATTGGTTATCATCGACTTTTGTAGTCTGCTAATAGTGCTACGACTGTAACATGTTTCTGACTTTTTTGCTAATAATAGTCTTGTACACTCACCAGTAACGTCTCACAGACTTTGAAGTGACTATAGCTCGACTATATAAGAGACTGGTGTTACCAATTTCTTAATTGTCCTTATTGAAACTGTTACAAAGCAAACGATAGTAGGTAATGCACTTTTAATGCAACAAATTCCAAAAACTGTTTCATATTCTGAGAATCTGAAAGAGCTCTAAATCCGTAGAGATAGCCATCTATTTACTGCCCTATTTCCAGTCTTGGAGTATCAAGTCAGTTGGATAATATGAGTGCCATCTGTCGTTAATTAACAAACTTCCATGCGAGACTATGAGTTGAATTTCGTGCTTTTCTTCGTAAAGCTCGAAAGCGCGTCTTCTTTACCACCTCGTTCGGTAACTTATTATTCAAAGATGGCGCTGTGTCTTGTTGCAGTATCTTGGTATGGTCCTGTGTGCGAAGTATCGCTGTGTTGACAGACTGATCAAAGAGTAACCCCTACTGACATATACAACCTTAATTTTAATTTGATACAAATCTTTCAGGGGGTGAATGTACTCATGAATATGAACAACTTTTATTAAGGGACATAGTACGAAATGTGAAAAAAAAAAACAGCTGATCCATACATTTTGATCGTAATGTAGTACATTATTGTATGGATCAGCTGTTTTTTTTTTTCACATTTCGTACTATGTCCCTTAATAAAAGTTGTTCATATTCATGAGTACATTCACCCCCTGAAAGATTTGTATCAAATTAAAATTAAGGTTGTATGTCTGCGCGACTATAAGATTTTTATTTTTGTGTCCTGATGACTTGAGATTTGTAAATGAGTTTTTGAGATTCAGGTAGACCTTAATACTGAACTAAACAGTCTGTCTACAGATATCAACGTTTCCGAGTTCTGTTCTTCAGAGTGGATGGTAAAACCTGAAGTTATCTCATAATACACGCAGAAACTGAGAATATATTGAGATTGAGATAAGAGATACTAGGTCAGACTGCACTTTATTCAATCCGACTTCTATCTTTGTCTCTACTGACCCTGTTTTTGTAGCCAACCGTCTGACTTGCACATTTTTGCGATAAAGGGGTATCAACAGTGGCGTCCCATTATCTCAATGCGTGATTTTTATTTACATCCAAAATATGTAACCGTTGATAAAGTACGATATCTGTGTGAGAAGATTTCAAGTTTTCGCAATATTTCGCAATGAATATTTATTTTTAACATTATTTTTCTAAGCAAATGGCATGTGATAGATTTGCATAATGATATTATTAAGCTTATTGATTTTATACTTTTAAGATGTTTTAATAACTACGTACTTAGTACCAAATCAACAAAACTACGCTAACAATGCATAGGTACGATATACAGTTTTAATTTCAACTTTTTAATATTACCTTATTAATGGACATCAGAAATACAAAATAACATAACAAACCTAACTTATAGAGGCAAAGTCATGGGCGGATCGTCCTCCATCAACTCCATGGCATACGTCCGAGGAAACCGTCTGGACTACGACCATTGGGCCGCCATGGGAAACGAGGGCTGGAGCTATAAAGATGTGAGAGAATCAGTCGCTAACACACTTGCTTCCTGCACCTTTGATGAGAAGATAGTTTGATAATTTGAAAGAATGCACTAATTAGAATATATACACATCAAAAAAGTCTAGGGATCAACATCCCTAACAAATGTTAGGGATGTTGATCCCTAGACTTTTTTGATGTGTGTAATAGCACTAATTAATAAAGAACTAATAATATTAACACAAATCAGACACATAAAGCACCATACTATTCTCTATGCACTGAAAAAAACAAATAGAACAGAATGCACAGAGCAATTTAAAGATGAAAAAAACGAAAATAACGCTAATAATTCATTTCTTAACATAGGTGCTGCCTTACTTTAAGAAATCTGAGAAAAATTTGAACATAGAGGGATTGAACCGCAAATACCACGGAGTTGACGGGGAGCAATCCATTTCTAGATTTCCATACATTGACATACCCTCTATCATGATGACCAATGCCTTCCACGAACGAGGGCTGCCTATAGCAGACTATAATGGAGCCGACCAACTTGCCACGATGCAAAGCCAAGCAATAGCACAAGATGGAATGCGAGTGTCCACTAATAACGCTTTCATCCACCCAATCAGATACAAACGGAAAAACTTAACTGTTAAAAGCAAATCTGAAGTATTCAAAATACTTATAAACAAAAACAAGGTTGCTTATGGCGTCAAATATATTCGTGATGGTCAAGTTCACACAGCTTATGCTAAGAAAGAGGTTATAGCTAGTGGCGGTAGTATCAACTCTCCGAAACTACTCATGCTGTCCGGCGTAGGTCCTAGAGATCATTTGTCCAAGTTGAATATTCATGTCAAGAAAGATTTAGCTGTTGGCGAGAACTTACACGATCACGTTTCTTTCAATGGTATCATAGTAGCTCTACCGAATAGGACAGCAACACTTATTGATAACGAAAAGATGTTACAAGAAGTATATGACTACTGTCAAATGACGATCAAGAACGGACCAATTGCTTCAAACGGTCCGGTCAGTTCAATAGCGTTTATTAAGACTGAACCAGATTTACCGGCACCAGATGTTCAGTACCAAGTAGAAAATACTGTCATAAGTGAATACGTACGTGAACCAGAGATATACGACCAGATCGCAATATTCCCAACACCGTTCTACAATGCTTTGCAACCAAGAACTATGAATTTAGTCCCGAAAAGTAGAGGAAAAATGTTGCTGAATCCTCAGAACCCTCATGGCAAACCATTGTTGTTCGCTAACTACTTCGAAGACCCAACTGATCTTATACCTTTAGTCAAGGGAGTAAGATTCCTACTCAGTTTGGAGAATACGGAAGCATTTAAATCTAATGGAGCATACTTTTTACGAACACCGCTTAAGGCTTGTAGAGACTACCCTTGGGGTACCGATGAATACATCGTGTGCTTGGCAAGATCTTATACTACGACCACCTACCACCCTGTAGGTACTTGCAAAATGGGACCTAAATGGGATAAGAAAGCTGTTGTAGATCCAAGATTGCGAGTGTATGGTATCTCTGGCTTGAGAGTTATTGACGCTTCTATAATGCCTGTTGTGAATCGTGGGAACACTAACGCACCATCAATTATGATTGGAGAGAAGGGTGCGGCTATGATCATCGAAGACTGGTTGAACAAACATCAAGATTGCTTGTAACAACAGGATTATATCAGATCATGACTTGAATACTACAACTAGACCTGCTACTGTTTTATCAAGTGCACAATAGATGGCATTACTTGTATCATTTCTTATTTATGCAGACTTGTAATGACCTAGTTTAAAGTAATAATACGTTTATTGTTGTGATACAATATCGACGGTTTTATGTGTGTTAAGTGGAAGTTTTTTTTTTAATGTTCAATAAAACAAATCGTGTTTATCATAACAATATATTTATTCTAATTACATTTTATCTTTTTCATATTCACATTACAAAAGTATAAAATCCAACAATAAATCTCCTTACGAACTTCTCAAGTAGACATTTTTTTTCACCAACTTCATGCAAATCGTATAGCAAGCCAAACGGCAAATATCAACAATATTTACTATTGACAATTTACAATCAGAACATTTTTTTCTTTTGTACATTTTTTTTGGCTAATAGCCCCAAGTCTATACAATACAGACAAATCTACAACAAGTTACAATTCAAACTTTACAAGTCGGAAAGAACTGGAATTTACTAAGTACAACAAGATCACTTGGTAAATGTTTAGTAGTTTGCAATACAAATCCTCTAACAGACGTAATTGTAACTACTACACAAAAGATGGCGCTAAACGCCAAAGCCGCAGCCAACATGGCTGATTAGGCAAACGAACCTACAACGGTCGTGTATTTTTTTTTTTCCAAGAACATGATGTTTCGACGTTTTCGACGTTTTCACTTCTCGGGCAGCTTAATAACGTTATCTCACAGTGCTCAATGAGATCTCTCTCAGAGTCTGTCAATGATGAAAAGTCGAACTCCTGACTGACGCTGAACGGGTCTGTATACGGATAGTGCACGAGGACGCAGCTGAAATCCATGGAAGATCCGCAGCAGCCGAGCAACTTGCGTTACTTGGTTTCAGAGTCAACCTGTAGACAAAACAGAGATTGCGTTAATACCATTGTTCGTTTATGTAAACCAAACATTACTTCTATAGACTTTACCAAGACGCGAGACTAACAAAGTTTTGGGACAATAGTTACAGCTCAAACAAGTGAAATGCAATAAATAAGTTATTATTGCTCGATTCTTAATATTTAATTAATAATTTAATGTTTATGTCGATTATAACTACAGTAATTCAACGAGGAAAATGTGCAAGTGGAGTTGCACAACCTTTAAAACAGGTTTGGAGAAAGTGCAGTGTAGTTAGGTATGTAGGCACAGTTATAAACGTTCTCAACGCAGAACGCTTGGAGAAGTACTTCTTGCATGTGCGTTGCGCTGTCTCCGGGGGGCGCCTCCGCCGTCACACAGAAGATAGAAGGAGGCTGACAGTCAGCCGGACAGTCAGCTCCACACATGCTCGTCGTAGCACCGTTTTGATTCATTGACTTATTGGGCTGCAAGAAAGAAAAAAATGATTAAATACTGAAAATCTATAAGATCGAAAAATCTTATTAGGATTCTACCGAAGATGCCTAATGTCGGTACTCCTTTTGAATCATAGCGTTACAGTAACATTGACGTTACAGTTATTTTTCAGTTCTTGAATATTAATAGTGGTAACTTAAGTAGTAAGTATAAAATAATAATTACGTCACCACAATCATCAAATTCTAATATAACCAACCAGAAAAAAATATCCTATCTAAAACATAAATGTGAAATGAAAGCCAAGTTCAATATTACGTTTTGGTTTTTTATTTCAACTACAAAAGAAGTGAGATCTAAATGAGTGCCAAGTTCAATGGTCAATAACTTATAATATTCAAGCCTAAGGTCTGACTTGGCTAGTTCTCATCTCATATACGAATCATTATTAAGTACCTACTACAACAGTATTGGATTTTATTTTTCACTTTTTAGTGCTTGTGTATTAATGTTTGAAATCCTTACAAAAAGCCCTTTCAAACAATACCTCACACGATATATTTAATTTTGGAAACTGGTAGAAGGGGGTTGACGTACTCCCCCCCCCCCTTTTCCTTCAGTCAGTCATCGACTACACGTATAAACAAAGCAATTTCACTTATTACGATATTGCTGCTGTGATTCTGTGAGGAGTTCCATTCCATATCTCCGAAGTTCATCATCAGATATTGAAATGGTGACAATGGGACCACACGGGAAGCACCAGCTTTCAAATAAAAAAAGAATCATGAAAATCGGTTCACCCAGTCGCAAGTTAGGAGCTAACAAACATTTAAAAAAAATACAGTCGAATTGATAACCTACTCCTTTTTTTGAAGTCGGTTAAAAAAGGGTTCCATAACAACAACGCGGTACCTACACAATTATGTTTCTTGTATATACAGCATATAACAAAACCCCTGTCCGATCCTTAAGGGTATTATTCGGCATCGTACTGCGTACACATATACGTAACCATTTAATGGATTTGAGATTATTATTTTTCCCCAGTGAAAAAAAAAAGAAGAAAGAAGAAGTTATTAAATTAAAATAAAACATAAAAATTGATCAACGGCAACACTGATCGGACAGTGTTTTTGTTACATACTTAGTGTATATGGTAAGCTCTATTTATTTTTAACTTTATTTAATTTTAATCTGTTTTGTTATAGCGGTGGTCCTAAAGTACAAAATTAAAAACAATGGTGGCAACCTAATCCAGGTTGCCACCATTGTTTTTAATTCCGTACCTAAGTACACTTTTTTAATTGTATTCTTGCTGGCAAATGTAAAACAGACAATCTTATCTATCTAGTTATGCATAGCCAACCATTGTCACAAAACGTAACGAGTTAAGCCTAGCTAACCATTTCCACGAAATATACTAAATATACTCAAATAAAATAGGGCCCACCACTATTTATTTTCAATTTTTGTCTTCGAATTATTCGAGAGAAAAAAAGAGAAAATCAACAAAATTTTATGAAAGGAAGAATGTCCCAAAAAAATACTAAAAATCGTGTAGCACCTAAACCACAAAAAATCGTAGAACACACATAGGGGTGGTTTGGATAGTCCAAGAAGAGAGGCTTCAAAAATTTTCATTTGGACGTCCTTATCTGGGTCACCCTATACACTATGTAACAAAAACCCTGTCAGATTAGTGTTGCCGTTGATCAGTTTTTATGTTTTATTTTAATTTAGTTACTTCTTCTTTCTTCTTTTTTTTTCACCGGGGAAAAATAATAATCTCAGATCCATTAAATGGTTACGTGTATGTGTACGCAGTACGATGCCGAATAATACCCTTAAGGATCGGACAGGGTTTTTGTTACATGCTGTATAACTCTCTCTATCTCGGTTCGTTACTGGATTTGATATCACGATTTTTTTTATACCTAGAGCATTTGTACTGGCAGCTGTACACATAATATTATCTCCGTAATATGGTATTTAAGATTTGACAGTCATGGAGATTTTAGTGCACCTGCAGCCAATTTTGCTTAAATATTACTTATGATACATCACCATAACTTTTTTATCCCAGCGATTTGAAATGACCTGCCTGAATAACTATTGTTGTACATTACAAGGGCTAATACCTAATGACACATGTGTGGTTGTTATTGGTTTCTAGACCAGCTTCCATACATTGTTGCCGATCCTCCTAACCAACGCCCAAGTTCAACGACTATTACTGCTAAACCAATAAAGTTATCTTAACCGCTATAATTTTTCTATAAGTTCATGAAATGCACTATCGTGAATTTTTCCAGATTTTTCAAGCCAGCAGTTTAGCTTTTAGAAGGGGGGCGGCGCCCTACTGGAGCAAAAATTTGCACTTTAAAGTTTAATATTTCAAAAATGGAGCATTAAATCGAAAAATGAATCTAGCAGCCCCCAAGTCATTTATTATGCAAAATTTTATTTTACCACTTGGCCGGCGTAATTAATATACACACTCCTATACTTACAGCTTTCTTGGCTTCTTTCTCGGCGGTGAAGCGGATCTCATGTCGCATCGGCCTCTAAGAAATCCGTTGATGCCTAGGCGATTAACACACGGCATCGGCACCGCGCACACGGTTTACCGCCCGACCGCGCGTTTGGGCGGTGTACCGTGTGATAATCGCCGCTTCACCGCCTACCGCGGCGGTGCGCGGTGCTGTGTGCTATTTGTGTTAATCACCTTAGGGTTCCTGGTCAGATCTACGGAACCCCAAAAAGTACCCTACTTTAGTAACGTTTTTTCTATTTGCAGTTCTAAATGAACAGGTAATTACTCTTCAGCACGTAATTAATGATAGGTATAGGTATAAAGTATATACCAAGGCCGATATCGTATCAATAAACGCTACATACCTAGTTAACTTCAGTAAATTTAAACCAACCATTCTGGTCGGTGTTTGAACGAAACACCGTCGTGTTTGAACTGGACGATAAATTAACAAATAACATCAAATCGAACTGGTAAGTAGTTATAAAGTCATAATAATGATAATTGCACCGCCGCCGCATGAAATCAAATGTATTGTAATAACAGATGCAACATGGGGAAATAGGTAACTAATATTATATACTTAAATAAATGTTCCATCTTCACAACTTCTTGGTAACTAGTAAAAACTAGTAATTTAAAATCTAACAGATTTTAAATTACTAGTTTCTGTTGCCCGCGACATCGTCCGCGCCGAAGTTAGTTAACATACTATCCCACAAGAACCGCTCACTTTTCTGGGACAAAAATAGTCTATGTGCTATTCCAGACTATAATCTATTTCTGTGCCAAATTTCATCCAAATCTGTTCAGCCGGTCTGGCGTGATTAAGTGACAAACATCCATTCAAACTTTCCTATTTTTAATAGTAGTTAACTAGTAAGATTGCTTAAATTCGAATTATTGCTTACTCCCTGAATACCTAGATGATGCTAGATGCTATGCTAGAGTTACTGTCGCAGTGAATTTCCAAGTGTAGTTGATTTTTATAATAAAACTACCTACATTCTTAGTGCTTGGTGCTTGCTTTCCTGGCAAATATCTATTTCTTTCATGTTTACGAAGTAGGCGTACTATTGAAATGAAATCTTGGCCAGTAGTGTATGAAAAATATTTTTTTCGTAACACTTGCTCATAAAGTGACATTCTATGCCACAAAAAGCGAACATAACAATAGTCATTTTTTAACCGACTTTAAAAAAAGGAGGAGGTTATCAATTCGACTGTATTTTTTTTTTATGTTTGTTAGCTCCTAACTTGCGACTGGGTGAACCGATTTTCATGATTCTTTTTTTATTTGAAAGCTGGTGCTTCCCGTGTGGTCCCATTGTCACCATTTCAATATCTGATGATGAACTTCGGAGATATGGAATGGAACTCCTCACAGAATCACAGCAGCAATATCGTAACAAGTGAAATTGCTTTGTTTATACGTGTAGTCGATGACTGACTGAAGGAAAAGGGGGGGGGGTACGTCAACCCCCCTCCTACCAGTTTCCAAAATTAAATATATCGTGTGAGGTATTGTTTGAAAGGGCTTTTTGTAAGGATTTCAAACATTAATACACAAGCACTAAAAAGTGAAAAATAAAAAGCTAGTTTTCACAAAAAAAGATAACCGCCTTTGAAAACTACAAAATAAAAATAACTTTAGTTTTGGAAGTCGGTGGCAATACTTACCTACGTAACAAAAAACAAAACCAAAGCCGCCGACTTCCAAAACTAAAGTTATTTTTATTTTGTAGTTTTTAAAGGCGGTTATCTTTTTTTGTGAAAAAGCTTTTTATAATCTGTTAAAAGCAGGGAAAGAAAATTGTACTGAATTTCATTCATCCTCTAGGGGGAGAATGTGACTTAAGGAATACTTACCGAAATTTACACTACACTACATCTGTGTTTACACCATTGAGTTTGTATATAAAGCATTATACATCTTTTTACACGACTGCCCCAATAAAAGGAGTGTTATGTGTTCAGGGTTAATGTATGTATGTATGTGAGTTTCTTTATTCCACCATAACTTATAAACGCCTGAACGGATTTTGATGTATGGGGTATCGTTACAATCCTTGCATCGTTCCGAGTTAATATAGGCTAGTAAAAAATAAAAAGAAACCAGTGTGGTCACTTTAAAACGTAAATTAATACTAGCCTTAATTTTTATTTTTAATGAATCTGGTCGTATCTAGGTTTATCGTCTAGAATTTGACAAGTAGATTTAAAAAATATAAAACACTATAAATAAAAAATGTCGTAAAAAAAACTGACGAGTAAACAAAGTACAAATATGTGCAATTTTTGCAGTCGTGTTTTTAAATTTAATTTTAATTATAGTAGCTTGTTGAAAAAGGAATATGCATTTATTATGCAGTTATGATTATTAAATAAAATTACGAAAACCGACGAGGCCGTATGAGCCTGATGCGTTTGCTTTTCCGACAAAAAAATATTAGTCTAGGAATTTGCCGCGTTTTTGTTTTCTTCAAATACATAAACGTTAAGTTTATTTTAATTTATTTTTATAAATAAAATGTTTATCTCATATTACTAAATCCCTCGCTTTGCTCGTGATTTAAGTTTTTAACACCCTCGCTACGCTCGGGAGTAAACCTCGAGTCCTTCGTTACGCTCGCGATTTAAATCGTCACCCGCGAGAGAAGACACTGCTTTATCCCCTTGGTTAATAATGTACTATTTTCTCAAAAAAAAAGTCACAACTGACAAAAAGAGAATCGTGGCCCATGAGGGGATCGAACCCGCGACCTTCGCGTTATTAGCACGACGCTCTAACCAACTGAGCTAATGGGCCGTTGGGGAGAAGGTTGAAATAGACCACAACGTTTATTTTGCAACTTTATGGTATATTTTGAAGTATACGCAAAACAGTTTATCTGATAATCTTTCAAATTATCTTTCCAAAGTGAAAGTATCTGATAGCTATTTTATAAAATAGTAAATATTTACGACGATAAGACATGTAACGTCGAAATATGAACGTATGCATATTGAACATTGAACTTTATCATTGTATAACGCATAAACACAAAATTGATCGCTCGTCTTCCGACGAATTCTCACGAATTCCAGAGAATCGAATCCTACAAAATTCTACATATTGGCGCGTAACTTGGCTTCCGTTCTATTGTGAATGAACACTTTACTTACACGGAATTGTAAACTTGATAGCACTGGCAGGATAGACTCTGGCCTGAAAAGAACGAGAGTTGCCTGCCTGAAACACAGGTTATACAACCAGCATGACATAAATGATCCATACATTCAATTTAATTCTCAAAACTCGACAAAATGTCAGCTGATTGTTTTTTACAATTTCAGGGCTGAACCCATAAACGTTGTTCATAATGATGAATTCATGACCCCTATTCAGATTTTTGATAAATAAAAAGACTGGTATTCTTCTAAGCGTATCGGTGTTACCATACATGAATACTGGGCTAAACAAAAAATTAAAAATGTATCATCTGTCTTCTTCTTGTACCGAAAAACAATATTTACCTAGAACTAAAAGTAAACAGTGCTTGTAGGTAGGTGAAACTGAAACCCCTATGTAATATCTACTACAACATAAAAGTTTACTCCATTTCTAGCCCAAATATGCTGTGGCAGCCGCTCAACCTGACAGAAGCCTGTCCTACCGACACACAACTGACAGCCTGCTCGCACTTCGCGTTCCTGTACTTGAACCTCCTTGTCCGACTGTACGGCGACTCCCGCGACAGGAGGGCGCAGGAGTGCCACAAGGAAGAAGAGAGGGAGGGAGAGGAATATGACTTTATAGTGGTGGGGGCCGGCGCGGCCGGGTGCGTCGTCGCTAGCAGACTGTCTGCCGTTCAAAAGTGGAAGGTATGCTTGAGGTTCCAACTACACATACGAATGTGTCAGGCAAAATAATATTCTTTGTATTGTAAAGTATGAGGCCATGCTTACCAGACCGTTCCGTCACAGACCAACATCGGTCCGAGCCGTGCACGGATCGTCAACAAATTGTCGGTTGATACGCCGAGTCGCCCACTGCTGGACATAGGCTTATCCCAGCTTGAACAGTGCAGTGCAAAGCACTAAATAGTGTTTGAGTATCCATTAATTGTTCAACTGAGCTAATGCCTACTTGATTACTTAATTGATACTAACAAAATATGGAACTTGATTCTGAAATAAATGTTTTTTTTTTTATAATAATATCCTCCTACTGAGCTGAATGCATCACATAAAGTATTGAGTACAGTTGCGTTTTAAAAATGATCATCACCAATAATTTTAACGATCAAATAGAAAATTGGTTGCTTCCTCTCTAAATAAACTACTAGGTACGTTACGAGTGAACTAGCGTTAATTTACCAATCATTTCATTAACCAGCTATACGATCATTATTTTCTAGTTACTCCTGTATTTTTTTTTGAAGGTTACAAAATTCAAAGAGTTTGTATTGCAATGGCCACTGTAAAAATAAATCATAAAAATAAAATAATAATTATTCTTCGTGTGCAAATCTGACTCGCGCTTTTTTATTCCGTCCGTAATTACTCGTAATAAAACATGAAATCTTTCTAAAATAGTCGTTATGATTAAGCTATGCATTTTGCAAAAAGGTTTTATGATTAACGCTGTCCATATTTAGTGAAAAAAATATCTAACAGCCATATAGTCAGGTAAACGAAAAGAAAACTTAATGGCATCTTACAATTATTTTCACAACAAACGGCCAGTGCCCCGCTTTAGTTCTAAATTAACAAAGAGGTTGCAATGCTTATATTGACGACCTTTAATAATAATTTTATGTATTTGGGAAATGAATAGTATACTGTTAACTAGTATTCTGTCTGTGCTTAATGCCAATATCATGGACTTCACGTCAAAAAAAATAATATCATTAAATGCGTTGCATTATTTTCTAATAGATTATTAATTTGTCTAACCTTTGTACCGGTTGAAAGGTGCATATTTATTACCTGCATACAAATTTGAAATCCAGGTGCTGCTGCTAGAGGCAGGTATGGAGCAGCCAGACGTTACGCTAGTGCCTGCACTATCGACGGCTCTGATCGGCTCCAACATCGACTGGAATTACAGCACTGAACCTAATGGAAAGAGTTGCTTAGCACGGGAAGGACAACGCTGTGGATGGCCCAGGTAAACAGAGTACTTTGGCTGTAATTGTCCACTACATACGGGTTCCCAAACTGTGCGTCGCGGCGCCCTGGGGCGTCGTATAGCCACAGTATAGAAATATACAGTATTGTGTCTCGGGCTTGACCTTGAATTAATCGATCAGCTCCACTAACCGATTCTAATTATTTAGAGTTTCTACATTATGGATGCAGACTTAATGATAACGCAACAATTTTCTTGCGGACAAAACTGTTATTTCTTTAAAACTGATATCTGGCTTTTAAAAACCAAGATGTTTAAATTCATAAATAATCTTCCAAATGAAAAGATTTCATCTGATTACCTATCTGATTTAATCGATAAAAACGCGTCATAATGCCCTGATAATCACAATCTATTGGGATCAGCCATTCCAATCGCATTTTTACACAATATTTATTCGTTATCAACAAGCATCAGATAGTCGGTCGCGAATTCGGTTGGTGTGACACGAGGCGCCTGCCCTTGCCTTGCTGCTATCAGTGTAAACATTCCACGTAGCACACGTTTTGCTAATCTTATCATGCACTGGCGGGCGCTAGTCACTAATGTTACTATGCTCATTTACTACGCCTGATTTTCCTTCAGTGTTCTATTGCTAAGTGGTGATTGGTTATCATCGACTTTTGTAGTCTGCTAATAGTGCTACTACTGTAACAAGTTTCTGACTTTTTTGCTAATAATAGTCTTGTACACTCACCAGTAACGTCTCACAGACATTGAAGTGACTATAATTAGCTCGACTATAAGAGACCGGTGTTACCAATTTCTTAATTGTCCTTATTGAAACTGTTACAAAGCAAACGATAGTAGGTAATGCACTTTTAATGCAACAAATTCCAAAAACTGTTTCATATTCTGAGAATCTGAAAGAGTTCTAAATCCGTAGAGATAGCCATCTATTTACTGCCCTATTTCCAGTCTTGGAGTATCAAGTCAGTTGGATAATATGAGTGCCATCTGTCGTTAATTAACAAACTTCCATGCGAGACTATGAGTTGAATTTCGTGCTCTTCTTCGTAAAGCTCGAAAGCGCGTCTTCTTTAGCACCTTTAGCACCTTTCTTTAGTAACTTGTTATTCAAAGATGGCGCTGTGTCTTGTTGCAGTATCTTGGTATGGTCCTGTGTGCGGAGTATCGCTGTGTTGACAGATAACTGATCAAAGAGTAACCCGTACTGACATGTCTGCGCGACTATAAGATTTTTATTTTTGTGTCATGATGACTTGAGATTTGACAAATGAGTTTTTGAGATTCAGGTAGACCTTAATGCTGAACTAAACAGTCTGTCTACAGATATCAACGTTTCCGAGTTCTGTTCTTCAGAGTGGATGGTAAAACCTGAAATTATCTCATACACGCAGAAACTGAGAATATATTGAGATTGAGATAAGAGATACTAGGTCAGACTGCATTTTTGATTAAAAGCTTGTGGATGTACATGTGTTCATGATACGTATTTGGATCATGAGGTATCTATAATATTTAGATACCCATCCAAAGTTTCAAGTTTTGCAAGTAAAATCCATTCAATCCGACTTCTATCTTTGTCTCTACTGACCCTGTTTTTGTAGCCAACCGTCTGACTTGCACATTTTTGCGATAAACGAGTATCAACAGTGGCGTCCCATTATCTCAGTGCGTGATTTTTATTTACATCCAAAATATGTAACCGTTGATAAAGTACGATATCTGTCTGAGAAGATTTCAAGTTTTCGCAATATTTCGCAATGAATATTTATTTTTAACATTATTTTTCTAAGCAAATGGCATGTGATAGATTTGCATAATGATATTATTAAGCTTATTGTTTTTATACTTTTAAGATGTTTTAATAACTACATACTTAGTACCAAATCAACAAAACTACGCTAAAAATGCATACGATAAGCAGTTTTAATTTCGACTTTTTATATTTCTTATTAATGGACATCAGAAATACAAAATAACATAACAAACCTAACTTATAGAGGCAAAGTGATGGGCGGATCGTCCTCCATCAACTCCATGGCATACATCCGAGGAAACCGTCTGGACTACGACCATTGGGCCGCCATGGGAAACAAGGGCTGGAGCTATAAAGATGTGAGAGAAGCAGTCGCTAACACACTTGCTACCTGCACATTTGATGAGAAGATAGTTTAATAATTTGGAAGAATGCACTAATTAGAATATAATAGCACTAATTAATAAAGAACTATAGATAATATTAACACAAATCAGACACATAAAGCACCATACTATTCTCTACGCACTGAAAAAAACAAATAGAACAGAATGCACAGAGCAATTTAAAGATGAAAGAAACGAAAATAACGCTAATTATCCATTTCTTAACATAGGTGCTGCCTTACTTTAAGAAATCTGAGAAAAATTTGAACATAGAGGGATTGAACCGCAAATACCACGGAGTTGACGGGGAGCAATCCATTTCTAGATTTCCATACATTGACATACCCTCTATCATGATGACCAATGCCTTCCACGAACGAGGGCTGCCTATAGCAGACTATAATGGAGCCGACCAACTTGCCACGATGCAAAGCCAAGCAATAGCACAAGATGGAATGCGAGTGTCCACTAATAACGCTTTCATCTACCCAATCAGATACAAACGGAAAAACTTAACTGTTAAAAGCAAATCTGAAGTATTCAAAATACTTATAAACAAAAACAAGGTTGCTTATGGCGTCAAATATATTCGTGATGGCCAAGTTCACACAGCTTATGCCAAGAAAGAGGTTATAGCTAGTGGCGGTAGTATCAACTCTCCGAAACTTCTCATGCTGTCCGGCGTAGGTCCTAGAGATCATTTGTCCCAGTTGAATATTCACGTCAAGAAAGATTTAGCTGTTGGCGAGAACTTACACGATCACGTTTCTTTCAATGGTATCATAGTAGCTCTACCGAATAGGACAGCAACTCTTATTGATAACGAAAAGATGTTACAAGAAGTATATGACTACAGTCAAATGACGATCAAGCACGGACCAATTGCTTCAAACGGTCCGGTCAGTTCAATAGCGTTTATTAAGACTGAACCTGATTTACCGGCACCAGATGTTCAGTACCAAGTAGATAATGCTGTATATATAAGTGAATACGTACGTGAACCAGAGATCTATGATCAGATCGCAATATTTCCAACACCGTTCTACAATGCTTTGCTACCAAGAACTATGAATTTAGTCCCGAAAAGTAGAGGAAAAATGTTGCTGAATCCTCAGAACCCTCATGGCAAACCATTGTTGTTCGCTAACTACTTCGAAGACCCAACTGATCTTATACCTTTAGTCAAGGGAGTAAGGTTCCTACTCAGTTTGGAGAATACGGAAGCATTTAAATCTAATGGAGCATACTTTTTACGAACACCGCTTAAGGCTTGTAGAGACTACCCTTGGGGTACTGATGAATACATCGTGTGCTTGGCAAGATCTTATACTACGACCACCTACCACCCTGTAGGTACTTGCAAAATGGGACCTAAATGGGATAAGAAAGCTGTTGTAGATCCAAGATTGCGAGTGTATGGTATCTCTGGCTTGAGAGTTATTGACTCTTCTATAATGCCTGTTGTGAATCGTGGGAACACTAACGCACCATCAATTATGATTGGAGAGAAGGGTGCGGCTATGATCATCGAAGACTGGTTGAACCAACATCAAGATTGCTAGTAACAACAGGATTATATCAGATCATGACTTGAATACTACAACTAGACCTGCTACTGTTTTATCAAGTGCACAATAGATGGCATTACTTGTATCATTTCTTATTTATGCAGACTTGTAAATTACCTAGTTTAAAGTAATAATACGTTTATTGTTGTGATATAATATCGACGGTTTTATGTGTGTTAAGTGGAAGTTATTTTTTTTTTATGTCCAATAAAACAAATCGTGTTTATCATAACAATATATTTATTCTAATTACATTTTATCTTTTTCATATTCACATTACAAAAGTATAAAATCCAACAATAAATCTCCTTACGAACTTCTCAAGTAGACATTTTTTTCACCAACTTCATGCAAATCGTATAGCAAGCCAAACGGCAAATATCAACAATATTTACTATTGACAATTTACAATCAGATTTTTTTTTTCTTTTGTACATTTTTTTTGGCTAATAGCCCCAAGTCTATACAATACAGACAAATCTACAACAATTTACAATTCAAACTTTACAAGTCGGAAAGAACTGGAATTTACTAAGTACAACAAGATCACTTGGTAAATGTTTAGGTAGTTTGCAATACAAAATCCTCTAACAGACGTAATTGTAACTACTACACAAAAGATGGCGCTAAACGCCAAAGCCGCAGCCAACATGGCTGATTAGGCAAACGAACCTACAACGGTCGTGTATTTTTTTTTTCCAAGAACATGATGTTTCGACGTTTTCGACGTTTTCACTTCTCGGGCAGCTTAATAACAGGGGTCTGTGAATATCCCCAGTTCATCTCACAGTGCTCAATGAGATCTCTCTCAGAGTCTGTCAATGATGAAAAGTCGAACTCCTGACTGTCGCTGAACGGGTCTGTATACGGATAGTGCACGAGGACGCAGCTGAAATCCATGGAAGATCCGCAGCAGCCGAGCAACTTGCGTAATTTAGTTTCAGAGTCAACCTGCAGACAAAACAGAGATTGCGTTAATACCATTGTTCGTTTATCTAAACCAAACATTACTTCTATAGACTTTACCAAGACGCGAGACAAAATTCTGGGACAATAGTTACAGCTCAAACAAGTGAAATGCAATAAATAAGTTATTATTGCTCGATTCTTAATATGTTAAAGATGTTTATGTCGATTATAACCACAGCAATTCAGCAGGAAAATGTGCAAGTGGAGTTGCACAACTTTTAAAACAGGTTTGGAGAGAGTGCAGTATGTAGGCACAGTTATAAAATTTACCTTAATGACGTAGATGTCGTTCTCAACGCAGAACGCTTGGAGAAGTACTTCTTGCATGTGCGTTGCGCTGTCTCCGGGAGGCGCCTCCGCAGTCACACAGAAGAGGGCCCGGTTGCTGTTCTTCGATAGATACTGGATAGCAGGGAGGAGGCCGACGGTCAGCCGTTTCTCCACACATGCTCGTCGTAGCACCGTTTTGATGCATTGACTTATTGGGCTGCAAGAAAGAAAAAAAATGATTAAATACTGAAAATCTATAAGGTCGAAATGAATCGTATCGTTACAGTAACATTGACGTTACAATTATTTTACAGTTTTTGAATATTAGTGGTAAATATTTTTAAAGTCTTTAAGTGCATTAAGTATAAAATAATAATTAGGTCACCACAATCATCAAATTCTATTTTAACCAGAAAAAATTGTATTTATGGGGTCAAAAGACAATCATTATTTAAATATTAGATAATATTGCACAATGTTACAATAATTACCTTTTAGCAGCCATGCCGCTGAACGTTTCAGCTTTAACGGGAACAACTGAATCTTTGTACATTATGCTGGACAGCTTGATACTCTTCAATTCAAACTTGTCACGAATTTTAGACACTTTGTATTCCTTGTCAGGAATTGTCACCAAACACTTCACTTAAATCCAAAAAATCCTGTATTATGCAATCCAATAGAGTTCATAAACTGTTGCAGATAAACTTATCGAAGTTTATGTCACAATGATTTCACAACTTTGCCAGTCAAACTTGCGTGGTGTCGCTCTGAATGTTCTGGGCAGAATGTGGCTTCGTGACGTCTCGAGCCCCTTTTATAGAGGTTAACACGCATGCGCATTATTTTGCCAGTGTGCGTGCAGCGCTCGGCCGATATCGACGGAGATTCTTCGAAAATTGCTAGTAATTTTCTTGGTGTGCGAATATTGTTGGAGTGTGTGTTAATACTGGCGTGTCTATACGAGAGGTAAGTTATGTGTGCGTTGCTCGGACTCTGTACAAACTTGTAGCTGGCGGGTCGTAACGTGTTCGATAATTTGCCATCACAACAAGAGCTACCCCTCCCCCTGCTATGTATAGTATATGGGCGTCTGAGGGGAGATTTGACTGATATTAAGATTCTTTAATAGTTATGGCTATCAATGTGCAAGATGTTTGTGTG
Organism: Hoplodrina blanda; assembly: GCA_949316365.1. NCBI lineage: Eukaryota > Metazoa > Arthropoda > Insecta > Lepidoptera > Noctuidae > Hoplodrina > Hoplodrina blanda. The sequence goes on from OX438570.1 coordinate 9,721,041, forward strand.
CGAGCGTTTTATCCGTCGCGTTCGGAATTCCCAACTGCTTGGGTTTTATTTGTTGGAGGAAACGCGGCTTGATTGCGCTTGTTTCGTGTAATTTGTGTTTTTAATCGCGGATACTAAAATTTCACGGGGTTTGTCGGTCAATCCTAACTCCAGCCAGTCGCGGAGTGTTCTATTTAAGTAGCTGTCATTGCATGTAATTAAACATTCAACATTAACACTATACTATCCACTCCTTATCTTATCTCATAAATTGTAAATGATGTATTACTGATAATTGAGTTACCGAACAATTAGATACAAATGCAAGGCTGCGCTCCTTTATTATATTAGCAATTGTTTTGAAAATTTCATGAATCTTTATTATTACTTCTGAAAGTAGGACAAAAACAACAAATACAGAAGGGGCTTCTAGGACATTTCTACAGTATTATAAAGGTTAGATCACTTAGATCTTATCAATATTTTTCAAATTACGATATTCTTCGCAGTAACATTGAAAGTCCTCATTTCTTTTTAACCCAGACTATGTCAATCTTTACTTCTCTACGTTTGTTTTACAAAAACAGTGTCGCAAGCTGTTCTCATTTCTTCAACCTTCACTACCTATATTCTTCATAAATAATATTTTTATGTCTATTATTGGTTTTCGTCCTAACCGTAATGAGATTCTGTCACTGACGTAGGTAAAACCTGCACTCTCCACCGACGTCACGGAATTTAAACAGGTTTTGATTAATTTCAAATTGATCGGTTACGACGATATTGATGTCGCACGCGTTCACAAATCTATTTCGGATGACCGTTTAGAATATTGGAAATTGATGAATGAGTTAATTGAATGACTTAGTTAAAGCCGAGATTAATCGTAGCTATTGTTTTTATTATATATGTATAGCTAAAGAATACAGATTAACAGTATTAATGTTATCCATGTCAAGTAGTTCGATTAGTTTTCAGTGTTTAACTTTGTATAATCTTAATACCTAACTAATACTATTATTTTATATTTTTTTACCATTTTCCTGTATTTTGTCACTAAAAATAACATTATGATTAAACATTTGCAAAGCTATTTTGGGAAAAATACCGATAATACAAAGTATTTGATTGAAAAACCGTCAATTAATTTGATTAGCGATAACATTTAATCCGTTATTATTTACTGCTTGTTTTGGACGATAACAAATATTGAGTCACAGTGAATTCCTTGCACAGCGATATGATTTATCAAGGCATATGGCCTTTTTCGACCTTACTGATTGAAACAACAGTAAGAATGTCTTAGTGCTGTCCACTGAATATTGAATTCGAACCTATTTTCTCCCTTTATTGTCCTCGCAAATGTCCCTACCTTAGGCACCCATTAGACGGTAGGTTTTGCCATGGCACATTTCCATCAATCATGACTGATGGTTGAATGACGGAATTTTATTGCCTACAATTTTCGTCATGCAAACGTCAATCATCGCATTAGACGATAGGTTTTCCTTCAGTCAAAATTTTTGCCATGGTTTTGCCATGGCAAAACCTACCGTGTAATGGGCGCCTAAGGTAGGGACATTTGCGAGGACAATAAAGGGAGAAAATAGGTTCGAATTCAATGTAAACTTTGACCGTTAACTTGCCATTTCTCCTTATATCGTAAACCGTATTATAAGGTTCAAACATTTAAAATATTTCTTTTGCTAAACACTTTCATTAATTCATTGCGTTAAATTAGTTGTATTCTTATTCACATATTGGTGTCAATTAAACCAAAGTTCGCTTAATTCATGATACGATTGATTTCCAGTACTTTTACGTCTAACTTTAAACTCAGTAAAGGTCTCTAAAGGATATTAAACCTTCACGGTGTCACTCGTTCATTGCCTTAGCGTTCGTTGTACCATTTGGGATAAGTCCCTTTATATCTGAAAATATTTTAATTGTTTTTCACTTCGAATCTTCGTTCATACTCGTAGGTACTTCAACAATTATTAATTATCAAAATTGATTATTTTTCCCAATACTGATACTCTTTTGTTTCTTTTCCATTAGCACATGATTAGCACGCTCATGGCAACTGGCTGTTGACCTATTTATTTATCAATAAGAAGTTTTCATTTTGCTCTATCTGTCACACATTGTCACAGACGTAGTACTAATAGTAGATATGCGTTGTGTAATCACGCGCGAACGTTGACCCTTAATTTGTACGATCTTTGTAATCTCATATTGTGTTTAAATGTCACCAGCTCACCAGCCTCCGGCATGTGGTTTCAATGTTTGCATTATTTCCTTATCTCACAAATGTCTATTTACTTAGAGATAGCACATTATGATACGTAACAAATTAGTGAGATAGAATCGGGAAATTTTGAGGGTATCATCAAACAAATATCGGAAAAATGGCGCGTAAATACGATACGTAAGTAGGTATTACTTAAACAATTTTCGGGGCCATGTATCTTTTTAATTAAAAAAATATTGTAAAATAGCTAGGTATGTTTTAATGGGACAATCACAATGACAAGGACAGGTTAAATATAACTTATTATCTACTTATTATTGTTTCGCAATAAATATTTTGTACTTGTCTTTTGTCATAGTTTTGTGTTGTTTGCGGTTTCAATGTTTATCCTTAAAGGCTAAAGGCCTCTGTAGTATTTTGTAATGCTTTATTTTAACTTCATCAGGTTAATAATGGGTGACGAGATCATTTCATTGCGCAATCATTTAGGTTAAGTAGGTAGGTATGTATTTGACAAATAGATTTTGTCAGATCAATTCAACAAGGACTAAAGAAAATAGTAAAACCAAGGGATGCGTTTCTTTGTTGCTACCTTTTCTTGGGCCATAAAAGACCTTATCATAATATAGACATACTCAGACAAAATTAAATAAGCAAGTAGGTACCTAGGTACTTATATTACTTATTTCATAATCAAGATCTTACGGCAGCTACGTAGGTAACGTATTATACTGTTATAGGACCTTTAGGACCAAAATTTCATTATCTGTGGGCCGGCGCGCGGCGCTGACGTCAGTAAAGTTGTAGACGGCATTGGCTATATCTTTACTGTATTAATTGATATTTTGAATTAGGTAAAAAAAAAAAAATGACACCGGTTATAATGCCGACGATAATAAAATTTGTTCCAAAGGAGGAAAAGTGCTTATTTTTCCTCTTTGACCGAATAATAACTTTCGAAAGTTTGTAAGTAATTTCCTTCTAGAAAAAAGAGTCTCTACTTGTTGCGGTGGAATGATTTACAAAACCCGAATGTTTTCAACACTAATCTATATCTATACATATAATAAAATTCTAGAAAAGTGGTGTCTGTACAATGGAAATATATAAAAAAAAAGTAGCAGGGGTTGTTATTATACCGATGCCGAACCCGAAACTGTAATTAAATTTTTTTTTGTCTGTTTGTCTGTTTGTCTGTTTGTCTGTTTGTCTGTTTGTCTGTTTGTCTGTTTGTCTGTGTGTTTGTGCACGCTAATCTTCGGAACTACTTGACGGATTTGAATGATTTTTTTTTTGTTGTATAGGTATTAAGTCCGGGCAACATATAGGCTATAATTTATCTTGGAAACTTGAACACCTGATGCAGAACCGCAACAGACCAGCTAAACTATAAGATATACAAAAATGGTACCATAGCAAAAATTGTTTCACGTGATGAGCATTTTCTGCTAAGAGAATAAATTTGAAGATCTGGAACACCTGATGTGGAACTCCAAGAGCCCAGCTACACTATAACATATATAGGAATGACGTCTTAGCAAGAGTTGTTCAGCCTGATGAGCACTTTCTGTTGTCGTATAAAATTTGAAGATCTGGAGCAACTGATGTGGAACTCCAAGAGCCCAGCTATACTATAACATATATAGGAATGACGTCTTAGCAAAAGTTGTTCAGCCTGATGAGCACTCTCTGTTGTCGTATAAAATTTGAAGATCTGGAACAGCTGATGTGGAACTCCAAGAACCCAGCTACACTATAACATATATAGGAATGACGTCTTAGCAAGAGTTGTTTAGCCTGATGAGCACTCTCTGTTGTCGTATAAAATTTGAAGATCTGGAACAGCTGATGTGGAACTCCAAGAGCCCAGCTACACTATAACATATATAGGAATGACGACTTAGCAAGAGTTGTTCAGCCTGATGAGCACTCCCTGTTGTCGTATAAAATTTGAAGATCTGGAGCAGCTGATTTGGAACTCCAAGAGCCCAGCTATACTATAACATATATATGAATGACGTCTTAGCAAGAGTTGTTCAGCCTGATGAGGACTCTCTGTTGTCGTATAAAATTTGAAGATCTGGAACAGCTGATGTGGAACTCCAAGAGCCCAGCTACACTATAACATATATAGGAATGACGTCTTAGCAAGAGTTGTTCAGCCTGATGAGCACTCCCTGTTGTCGTATAAAATTTGAAGATCTGGAGCAGCTGATGTGGAACTCCAAGAGCCCAGCTATACTATAACATACCTATATATGAATGACGTCTTAGCAAGAGTTGTTCAGCCTGATGAGGACTCTCTGTTGTCGTATAAAATTTGAAGATCTGGAACAGCTGATGTGGAACTCCAAGAACCCAGCTTCACTATAACATACATATATGTTTAGGAATGACGTCTTAGCAAGAGTTGTTCAGCCTGATTAGCACTCTCTGTTGACGTATAAAGATTGTAGATCTGGAACACCTGTTGTGGAACTCCAAGAGCCCAGCTACACTATAATATACATATATATACAGGAATGACGTCTTAGCAAAAGTTATTCAGCCTGATGAGCACTCTCTGTTGACGTTTAACAATTGAAGATCTGGAACACCTGATATGGAAATCAAAGCTCAATTTCACTGTATAATTATAAAATAACACAAGCTGGGAGTACCTCCACGTGGTGAAGTTGGTAACAGTTTAGGACTGATTTTCGATGAAATCTCGCTCATCCCGTTATTTTCCCGTCCCCAGGCCTTAGAATTCTACATCAGACGTTTCAGATCTTCGATTTTGACGACCCCGTTGTCGCTGGCATAAGCAACAGGATCCGCGTACGAAGTCGCGGGCAGAAGCTAGTAGATACTATTTTCGCAAGCTTAGGTAGGTACCTAGTTCCTTCCCGTTATAAGTTGATGCCGCTGTCTGCCCCCTGCCTAATACCTACTTCCTAATTAAAAATACAAAAATAATGTGTTAACTGGCTGGTCGTTTTAATTATCAAAATGACGCTTTCATGTCACAAATGAATCATAATATTTTCTATGTCCACTATTTCTCGTAACTTGTTTATAAACACGCGAAAAACCCAATCCACAGTGGGCGTTATATTAACATACCTACCTAATATTCAAAATAACAAAATAATGAGTTGTTGTGCACAGATCACAATATGCAGTAAACGGTTATCAACTGAACAACACATAGGACTTTAGTTGAACGGGTTTTCTTTTTTTTTAACCCGTTTCTTATCTAACAAATTGTTTATAGGTACCTAGGTGTAGTGCTACATTGTTGACTGGTTATGAAAATTTGTGTACAAATGAGAAAAGGATGTTAAAATTAGTTTTTTGCTTTATGTTATGCTTCTTCTTCTTCTTTATCGTGTGGGCAGTAAGGTCTTACGACTCCACACACCCTAGGCCCTAGATGATGTGCTAGAACCCTACAATATTTCGATAATCATTATCCTGACCTTATCATTTATTCGGGTCAGGGGATGACCTTCTTCTAACTTTTAGCTGTTATCTGAGTACATTATGAAACCCAGTTTCCAACCACTTCCAACCATATCATCTTTCACACGTTCCATAGTTTTTTTGGTATTTCCTTACTCACAATGCCCATTTAAACAAACAAATTATTACTTACATTAACTTCGGTTACCTACCCTTGTAAAATCTATTCGTGTAATTATTCTCCTTAATGATGAAGTTACGTCTTCATTATGTACAACTTCTACAGTGAAAATAAATACCTACCGACACCAGGTAGATGTTGTTTACCTGTCCCGTTGCCTGTTATGGCGACAAAAGAAATATTCCTTATTAATTTTCTTGTTATTCTTTTGCTTCTAGACTTTCTCAGAATCTTGCTAACTTAACGTATTTAGAACTGGAGCCTTGTAGCTACCTACTACGCAGTATGTAATCTTATTGCATAGATGGATAGTAAACAAGAACTTAATCCTTTTTGCTATTACTCTATCTACTTATACCTTTCCTTTATAAATCAGCTCGGAGATACAGAACTTACACAAATAGACTATCATGATTTTGTTATTATCACCACGATTGTCAAAAAACAGGTGATGCAATAAACTCGTAGCACTCTATTGTATCACAATATAAAGATAATCAGTAGTTGCACTCGGCCGTAACCTTGAATTAAGTACCTACGACTTCGTGCTACGTACTCACGCGTTAGGGCTGCCCGCACATAGGTAGTATTTTAATTTCATCAACCTATTGAGTTTCTTTCTAGTTATGTGAATAAAAATATATTTTATTTAGTTTAAAAAAATAATTCATTGTGATTGAAATAGTGTTCAATAAAAATACATGTTGCGTTGTACTAATAATTCAAAGATTTAATAAAAAAAAATCGCCGAAGGAAACCAAACTCCAATCCTTACAAACTTCAACATCTACTTACTCAACCAAAATGAAAGAAACATCTAACGAGTAATTATAAAATCTGTTTGCATCTCAGCTTATTAACGTTCACATTACTAGCTATAGCTACAGCTAGGAGCACTTTGGTCACCCATCCAACAATGTCGCACTGCTGCAAACGTTATTTAATATCAACCATCTCATCGCGTGTGCCGTATCTACAGCAATGAAAATCTCACTAAGTAGGCAGGTATCATTACCAGGTAATAGGTTACCATTAAGGTATTACTCTCATAATCATTTCATAATGATATTTCGTCTATGGTAAATACCTAATTATTTAAGTAACTAAGTACAGATAGCCGAAACTAGGAAACTACCTAGGTAGGTGGTACCTACCTAGGTAGTTTCCTAGTTCTACGGGAACGGCGTAGTTAGGTCATTCGTATCACTTTTTACACCCTATCCACAATTTATTTATGTATTTTATTAAATTATTAGTAAATTATCAAGTATTTTACTCGGTGGAAAAAGTGAAATGTGTAGTTATATAAGGATTAAAAAAATAAACAAATTACGTATACGTAATAGTAGGTATAACCCGGTTCATTAAAGAATGGAATCTTAAATGGCGGCGCTTATCATGTTCTCTCGCTCGCACACTAGTGCCGTCTATAGTCACTCCGGCGCGTACCGTAAGCAGAAAAAAAATTAGTCTTGATTTGCTTCCTTTTTGTAGGTACTTATGTCTCATTTTTTAAATTTAACATTCCTTTTATTTTATGATGTTGTTTAACGTTTAAGTTTGATAAAGATAGTTTTGAAAGAAATGTTACGCGTTCAAACAATAAGTCGTTTAATTTAATTACGACAGGAACTTGAAAATGTGATTTTTTGTTTGTTGAGATATCTTAACGATTTTGGTGTCAAATGAAAGGTATAGGTCTACAACCATTTTATTCGTTTAAATTATGTAAATCGGTCCAAGTGAAAAAAAACTTTAACTTGAAATTTTATATGCTGACTGTAAGTACTATCTGTCAACGCAAGTACATGCCGCCATTTTAGATTCCATTCTTTAATGAACCGGGTTATCAGGTAGGTAAGTGTTTAATTGTTCTTAAAGTCATACTTTTCATATTTTAAAAAATGTTATCTCTGGGTGCGTTATCGAAGAATTCAAGCGACCAAACACTGCACAATATAGTTTATAATTTCTCCTTGCCATGTTGAGAAATCGCACGCTCACTGCTTACAAAAATATTACACCATCCATTCCTATATAAAAATGTACTCTGTGATCCATTCGTCACTACGGCGCGGCGGCGGCGCGGCGCGGGCGGCGCAGTCTAGACTGTTTGTGTACCGAGAGTGTACCGAAGTAGACGCGCGTAGGTATGACTCGCGTTGCGACCGTTTCTATGAAGATCACCTACTGTAGTATTTTTATACTGTGATTGTATTGTACGCTTTACTTACTGTTAAGATAAATATTTGATATCGCTGCGTACGCGCCCAACTGAACAACAACAAACATTTCTTATGCAATATTATTGAACGAGGAACACAACTGCGCACTGTAGCAACATGGATTTGACTTTGACTTTGACTTTCTTGAATTTAAATATAGAAAAGCACCCTTCAAACGAATTCATTTTAGTTACATAACATTGCATAGGTCTTTATAACTAATTAACGGCTCTACTCCACAAGATTTAGGGTTGGATGTTGCGAATTACGTCATGCAATTCAGGAATTTACATAAACCTTCAGCATTCGATTTTTCTTATGCATAGAAGGACGAGTCACGAGTATTGATCACCACGCTTGGTTTGTATTTCACAGCCATTTTTTTTTGGCTTGGAACCCTAATTCTTCTTCTAACATAAAAATTTAAGTCCCGTCAAAATCAGTCCAGCCGTTTCGGTTAGCTGGAACAAACAGACAGACAATTTTTTATTAAATAAAAATTTCGTTTATGTACCCTGTACACATTTACAAATATTTATTTTACAAAAAGCTGACATTAAAAACATACTTGAATTTTATTTATTTGTGTAGATAAATCCAGGTTATCTGACGATGTTTTCCTTCATGTCAGTGACGTCCAAGATAAACTTAGAAAAAAACATGTGAATTAAACAATGCACACGGTTAATATAATTATAAAAAACGTATTTAAAAAATATTTTTAAAAACAAGCTTTCTTTTTAAAATTATTACAATTTTGAGTATTGGACATTGTATTGTCATCAGAACTAATTAAGGTGTATACAAAATTTCAGCTCATTCGGATACCAAAAAATGGTTTACAAATTTTGAAAGGACAACTTACTTACATACATACATACTTACATACGAACAGTGCAAGCTAAATAAAAGCTTTCAATTAATAGTTAACACATCTGTAAAATCGCTTAGAAATAGCACAGCAGAAAAAAACAACTCTTTACAGTTGACTTAACTGGTCATTGACTCCGGGGTACGATAAGCCATAGACAAGCGCATGCCACCTTTGACCTTCATCGATTACTTCCCCACGTGGAACAGGGTCAAGGGCTTATAACCTCACACCGATCACTAATCGCGTTTGTTTCGAGAAATTCCGTTAAACTAAAACATTTCACATTTTATTGACTGAATTATTATTTGTTCGTGGAATAGAGTGATTCAGTTTTCTGGCTAACTGTTTAGTTTTCATAATTTTTGTTATCGTTTATAAAAATCAAATTGTTTAGGATTACGAGAAGTAGTTATGCGTAATGAATATTTGAGCCCAGTTGTAAAAATGGTTGAGCCAATATTATTGAGGTTTATGACTGCGGCAGAAGTTTTTCATGGATCGCTCAAAAAATTGACAATTCTAATAAATTAAAAATTTTAATAATCATCGGAAGTTTAAATAAACAGAAATACAAGTGCCTAGTATAAAGATAACCATGTAACATTTCTCGAGTAAGTATAAAGGTTTTCATAAAAGTATAAAATGACAACGACAGCTTTTCTATCGCCCACGACCACAACCAGCTATTGACATCCGTTATAGTACCTTACACCGTACATAACAGTTTGCAGAGGAGGATGTAGTGCTGTGGAAAACTGGAAACAAGACTTGCCTTCAGCTCACGACAGCTACAGGTAACTGAGGTATGCTGTAATCATTGTAGGTACAGGTGGACGGGACCGTAGTGTGATATAATGAATTTTAAAACAACATTTTCAAACTCAAACTGCTCACTTTACAGATGATGTAACTTAGAACTTGTTTCTATTTAATCTTTCAGTTTTCTTAATCGGGATTGCAAGGAGTGTAAAACATTTTTCTCGCGGCTCCGGTGAAGCCAAAAAAATGTAGACTGAATTAATTTACAACTTGCTGCGAAAAAAAAGAAAAATTATGTTGTAAATGACTGCAGTATTTCTATTTTAAGGCCGTCAAAGGGGTCTTTTGTATATTTTCAGAAAGTTATGGTTTGTTATTTTTCTCTCCGCAATATTTTTTTTTAACATCGGACGATGTGGACAGCTATCGTTCGTGATTCAAATCTGTATCAGCTCATCAGTTCTTCTATAGGTAGGTAAAGCTTTGGTAGTGCTACCGGAGGATTTTTGGAAACAAATCCGAATCTTACCGCTTTGAAGACGTGCAGCTTTGCGAGCACCAACCAACCCTTAATTCGAATACAAATACCAATACCATACAAATGTTATATCTAATTCTTTGTTTTGTTTATTTCTCCGCTCAAATGTTTTGGTTTGTACAAATTGCATCGAATTGTGTATCGGGTGGATTATTATCATTAGAGTACTCGATTAGCAAGTTTCCTAGTAGTAACACACTACACTGTTTAGTTGGAACGTGACTTATCTATAAATCTTTACTTGTTTTCATATTAATGAAGTGAAGTAAAACTTACATCTATACATATAATAAATCTGTAACAGGTCGCTGTCTGTACATGGGAGATTTATGAGAAAAACTTTTTTTGGGGGCATTTATCAACGCAATAGAACCCAAAACAATGATTTTTAGATTTCTTTTCTGTTTGTCTGTTTGTCTGTCCGTTGAACACGCTAATCTCAGAGACGGCTCAACCGAATGAAGAGCGGTTTTCAGTAATGTATTGAAGTACCCTTTACTCAACATTTAGTGTTTGTTTTATTTAAATCGGTTCAAAACAAAAAAAGATATATCAATTTAAATAATCACGTCGGACATTTAATTTTGTTCTATAAAAATACCATAAAATAACTGTTTAGTTCAATTTTTTGTTAAGAATATTGTAGATAGCTGCGGATTAAACATCTGAAATAATTATCATCACGCTATACCTTCCAGGAGCTAAGCAGTCAATAAAGGCAAACTAAAAAAAACGAATACTACTTAATTTGTCCATGCCTATGAGATAAATGCTTCTTTATACTTTTGACAGACCGTCACTACGGCTGACGGCTTTGTCATTTATGATAAGTACCTTTAAAATATAGGTTTACTAAATAGCACTGTGTTATAATAGTAGATAATCTTATACATTTTAAAAATGCCTGGAAGAAAATCGATCCTCTCCCAGTACCTACAGCAAAAATGCTAAAAGGCTGAGATTAATTCGATCACAGAAATCTGAAGAAGATCTTGAGGCGAGACTTACTGCATCTCAGGAACATCGGGCCAGGATACGTGCTACAGAAACTTCAGCTCAGCATGAATCTCGACTGAATTCATATCGTTCTCGAACGAAGGCCTCTCGGATTCGAGAGAACAGTGAACGGCCGAGACACGTTTATCCGCCGATCGTGAGACTCATCAACTATCGCGTGACTCTCGAGTCCTTACTTGATAGACAAACTCACTTGAGCTCTCAGAGAGTTCGAACAGCAAGTGCTAGGTCTCGCGAGACACCTGAAGAACGCGAAGCGCGTCTAACTGCCGGTCGCGACGCACATGCACTATCGCGTGAATCTGAGACAAAATCCTTTGAAATCGAAATCATCAATCAATCAATCTATGATTTGTATGGCAATGGCTATTTTAATTGTTATTGAAAAAAAATTAGTTTGTCCAAAAACATAATTATTTGGTTAATAGCACGCAACATTCTATTGGCAGTTGCTCTGTTTACCAGATGCGGTTGGATACGGTCTTGAGCATTTACAGATCAAAGCTACAATGTGAGGTGTAATTATATTAAAGCGCGTTTTAATGGTTTAGAACGAAAATAAGTAATATTATTTTTGAAAGAGGTTGAAGGCATACCATACACCCTCCTTACTTGAAATATGTTTTAGTTCTATGTATGGCGCAAACCAATTACCAACCGGGCACAAATCTAGAGTCCCGGCGTCTACAGACAAATTCCTTATATAAAAAACCTACTATTGTAACTTTGATGCCCGGCGCCCACTATCGGTGGGCATCGGTGCTGCTTGGTACAGCTCGGGCGCCTTACGGCGGCTTCGGGTGCTTGAGGGCTGCTTCGGGCGGCTTCGGGCGTCTGAAAGCTGCCTCGGGATTCGTAAGCATACCTAATAACGCTGAGGATGGTTTCGGGTAGCTTCGGCAAAACTGGAATAGTTCGTGTGGGAGACACGTCACAGAGCATTCGTGAAGTTACGTGACAACAGTTGTATGTGTGTATTTATAATGGTAGATTGGGACTTATAAGTTCTCATTGTTTATCTTGCTGAAGAAGAAGAGTCACTTTGAGCCTTAAGGCAAAAAAAAGAAGATTTTGGGTGAATAAGCTTTGGAAGCAATGATGTACTTTTTTCTTCTGTCATCGTCAAATAAAACAAACATTTAAAACGTGTTATTAATGAGGCTGTTGCCTCTGGGTGTTGCCAAGCTAATGGAGGCGCGCGAACGTTATGACTGTTCTGCGACGTTACTGCCACGAAAATGCCACCGAGCTACCCGAAGACAGCCTTGGTGTCCTTAGGTATGCTTACGACTGTCGAGGCAGCCCGAAGCCGCCCAAAGCAGCTCTCAGGCACCCGAAGCCGCCCAAGGCCGCCGTAAGGAGCCCGAGCTGTACAGAGCCGCACCGATGCCCACCGATAGTGGACGCCGGGCCTTAGAAGCCACCTTTGCAACCATTAGATCCGCTTGGAGGATTATGAGGGCAAGGCATTCAATACTTAATTCCTTAAGTAACACTAAGGTCCACGTGAGCGAAGCTGCGGGCACAGCTAGTAGGAAATAGATTACTATTCAGGAAAACGAGAAATACTTATTATATTGTTGTTTATTTTTCGAAAATGTGGTCAGTAATCCGTTCAAATTGTCCTAATTATGTTAATAACGTGAATGGGACTTTTAAATATAGCCACATAATAGGAAGGTAATTATATAATAGCTAATTTAATATTACATAGTTCCTAAAGCATGAACTCGCTTTTGCTCGCGACTTCGTCCATGTGGAAGTCAAAGTCAAATTCGTTGTTAACAGACGTTTCCTCCCTGTATACTACCTACATGCCTGCCTGCCAAATTTCAGTTTCAAAGAAGAAGCAGTTTTCGAGATTTCATGACTAATCTTCAAAACAATCTCTTTACTACCAACGCAACGTAGGTATTTAGTTTTCCACAAACACCACAACGTTTTAATAGCACCGAGAATGTTACCTTCTAACCTCTTTAGTGGAATGGTCGCCAGGTACCTGTCAGTGAAGAATGCAGGTGTTATAGATGGTATAGTCGTCAACCTAATCATACATAACGTCTTGGGTTTTTAACTCAAATGTAGGTAACTAGCTACTTAGATACCAGTGTATATGAAAACAAGGAAACCTCACTAAGGAAATGGCAATGTATTTACTTAATATGAGGTTTTTACCGCCATGCATGTATTATTTATTTGTTCGTTGGGCTGTATTAGACAGTGTATCAATAAATCTAAAATCTTTATCATTCTACAATGTAAGAAAGAAAAGGAAGAAAGAAAGATGTTCCTTTATAACAGCCATGTGCAATGTGTGATTAAAATCAAATTGAAATTAGTTTCTGTCAATTTAAAACAAATTGATTAAAATTTAAGACAGGCAAACTTCAATTCAAAGAAAATGCCATGCGCTAAGTCTATGACCCGAGCCCTAGAGACTTATTTAAAACAAGCGACCCACCCCGGCTTCGCACGGGTGCAATGTACTCCAATATACGTGTAACTGTAAACCTTCCTCCTGAATCACTCTGATGAAAACCGCATTAAAATCCGTCTAAGCGTACAGACGGTGGAAAGCGACTTTGTTTCATACTAAGATAGACTTAGGGTATGTTTTCTTGAATGTTTATACCCTATTATTGTTTGTTTATTGAAGGTCAGACAATTTTCCTAAACTAGGTCACAATGTTTCTACCAAATGTGAAAACAGAATAAGAATGATCTAAAATCTAAATTATATTTCTCCGAAAAAACTTTAAAGTTAAATTAGGTCAAGATGCAAAACTTGAAACTTGAAACAGGATAGTAGATAAGGCAAAGACAACAATAACAAAACAGTACCTACACCAGAATGTTTACAAACACGCCGCGATTTGCACAGCTCTATGACCCCAATACAGAATGATAATTCGGCACTAGTGACACAGATGTTTCACATGTGCGCTGCTTTAAAAAATATGTTCTATGACAAGGCATATATTATTACACAGTTGTTTTGACGGAAACATCTAAAAACAATAGCGCTCTTGGTGTTCTTGATCTACTAAGAAGATCAGCTTCAGAATAAAAAACGTAAAGATTTGGTAGTAACACACCTATGTATAGTAAGCGGTCATAAGTGCAGTAGCATGTAGGTACAGGCCGTACCTACATCTGTGTGTATAAGTGAGTAGTAACAAAGTTAGTAGAAAGGTCGTAAGTTAAAAAATTACAATCTTTTGCTTTGTGAGATTGGACCGCTACTGTACAACAAAAATCCAAAAAGTTTGTTTTTCGTGAAAGAAATAATCAAATGAGTCAACAAAAGTGTCATATTTTGTAGCTATGAAACATGACAAGGATTCTAAACTAATTCTTCTTTTTTCGAGTTGATGATTTTAGATAGTCCTTACTTATAAAAAAAACTCTTTTGTTATAATTTTTGGGGCTCAGTAACTGTAACGTAAAGTCTCTCTGCTCTCAAGACTAATTACATACTTGTTTGCTTAAAAAAAAGAGATTCATTACCTACTAAAAGGGCTGCCATCCGTCCAGGTTTCCCCAGATTTGTCCTAGTTTAGAGGGCGTCCGGGGGACGTCCGGAAGGGGTTGTCAACAAGAGTCCGGGTAAAACCCGGGCACTTTTACTGTCAGGGGAAACCCGATAATTAAATTGTTATTGTAAAAATATTTTTTTTCTGGGATGTCGGGAGAAAAACTCCATTTCACCCAAATGTCCGGGGTTTTTGAAGTTTTTGTCCGCCGTCGGCAATTTAGATGATGGCAGCCTAAGATCGCTGAAAAAGGTTAACTATTCTATAAACAACTACTGATTATAAATGATCAACAACAACACTAGGCAATTAGGCGTCTTTATACATAAACATGGATTGATTATAAATTATCAACACCACTAACCTATGCATTACAAATCGCACGTAACAAATCTTTGAACTATAAAGCTAGTTACAATAATTATAAACAAATAAAACTAGGATATCGACGAGTGTTGATTATGATAACGGAAGGCGCCCGTGTCGAACGTTATCACCATTACAGTAATAAAGATTATCAGATAAAGTTTTTCCTCAACAATTACTCAGAAAATGGACTCAAGTGTCCGAAAGACGACAGTACAAAGTCTAAGCATGATTACCGATATGTTGAAAGGTCGAACAACACAAGATTACAGGCTCGTGCAACTTGGACAATGTGCCATCTACCTGACATAGGTAGACATTTGGTTTAGCTTTAGCATAGAGATAATATAGGTATATCTACATCTCCAGTGTTTTATTGCAAGAGTCTCATACTCGGCCTTAACTATTTTAAAATTCCAGTTGTTTGTTATTTTCCTCATATTATTATCTGTCACAAAAGAAAAGCACCTTACGTTAATGTTATCAAAACAGTAGTCAGAAATAATTTTCGTGTCAATTGTGATTCACTGGTGTCGCACTCGTCTCCACTATCTAGTGCAAACAGTTTGTCCCTCCGCATCACGACACACCTCTTTTATCTTATCTGATAAAGCTATCCCAATCTAAACCGAACCTTGTCATGAGAGACGTAAAATTGAAGTTCCTCTCAGCAGCGTTAACTACGCCATATGATTGAGTGATGGTATTCTGACTAATATTAAAGAGCTTTGATAAATATTGCACTTATGTAAGGTCAAAGAACTAGATCATACTCGATACAACAGTTTTAGCCCTGATAATGGAAACATTTCCATTATCAGGGTTAACATCGTGGAAATTTTGTTAATGGAAGGTTCCCTTGGTGTAGCCTTATTCCATACAAGTTGAGGTCGACACCTTATCAAACCTCGTGTAGTGAACATATAATTACTTTGCATCAAAATATTTCTTCAACGATTAGGCTTTTTACTCTGTTGATGAGAGGAATGCCCAAGGATTGATTTTCAGTATCGCAATGTCATTGTTTTTCTTCGTATATCAACTGTTTTAATAACTCTATCATTAATTTCATCAGCCTTTTACTGATATCGATCGAGTGTTAAACGATTTGCTATCTGAGTGTTTTTACGATAAGTTTGGCTTTGGTTACTAGCCGTTTGTTTTGATTTTATTTCTCATTCAAATTAGGTACATTATTTAAAAAATTTCTTTATGTTCGGGACCTAATTCTCGTTAAAAGGGTTTTTGTCCTCGTCCTGCTATAAGACATCATTAAAGTGTGTCTAACGTGTGACTAATTTCATCTCCCAAGTAAGTCCGTAGCGTATCGTTGTCAAAATCAATTGATAAAGTCTTCATTCCAGATTACTCATCCATTAGCACTTCCTCTTACTCATTTCATCTCATAGCAAACGCGATCGTTATCAATACGTAATCAATCAAACTTATCAATTCATTGTGTAAGTCACACAGGCTGTTGTTAGATGTAACGTTTTAATATTATTGTGTTACTCATGCATCACGCCACGCCAGTAATACGCAACTGTCCAGAACATCCTTACTAATGTGTACCGTAAACTATAATCGTCTGTTCCTATGGTATACGGTAGTACGTGCGCATGTCCAGTATTTCTGGACACACTGCAAAATAACAAACAATATTGTTGAAGACCATATTGTGGCTAGTATCGCCATCAAAAAGGACCAAGATATAGTGGACATTCTCCGCATAGTTGGCTTTAACAACGTCATTCCGATACATGTGTACAAAACAACGTGGTTGTTCATAATGGGCCGCTACCAGCCGCGCCGCCCGCCATACAAAGTCCAATCCGCGTTGGAACTTATGATGAAACCTTTTAACATCGCTCGTCCTGGCAGCGAGCGTGTGGTGCACTGATTAAAATATGTTGTTTAAATAATGATGAAACTGTTGCACAATTTAAATGAGAATCGGAACTAAAAATATCTTTGGAGTAAATAGAGTTACTTTTCATTATTGGTGTAGCATACACTACGTATAAAATGTTCAATGTAGTAGGTAGGATATCTACTCAATTACTACAAAACCAAAAGCAAATAAGGTGAAGCATTAAAAATAATCTACTGTACTAACTGAGAAATTAAATAAGATTAGATCAGTGGATAAGAATTGAATTATTTTAGACAAATTCATCCGTAGATTTCAGTCCTTTAGGAAACTTAATTAAGCACGACTACATACGAGCCTTGAAAATATTCCTTCTATACATATACTGCTTTCCAAATAGCTCGTGCAAAATATGAAGAGAATGTTAAGGTTTATAAAAACCCCAAGATTGCGAGTCTTCTGTCGTCATTAAACTACGTCAATGGTCGTACGAAATTCTCGTTGAAACAGGGTCATGGCGCAGGCGACGGGTCGGGCGCCGGGCGAGGCGACGCGTGCGCAAGTTGTTTTTGTAATATTATTAGCGGATTTCCTTGCGTCTTACTTTCTAGTGAATCACGGATACTGAATGTATTTCAAGGAAAAATTGCATAGTTCGTTTAGTTCACTCTTATTGACATATTGACTTCTTCGATCCTATTGCACTACTCTAGTATTGTTGGTTTGACCTGCCACACAGTTTTTAACTTTAAATTGATAATGCAATCAACATTTTATAGTTCTTACAGTATTAGCATATCACTAAGGACTTTTAGAAAATTATTCATGTTGCTTGCCGTTTAACAGTCAGGGTCAACAACCTCTTACTTTTTGAATATTTTACTATTTTTGAACTTTGGACTTGATATATTTGAGTCCAAAGACTGTATTATCTGCCTGTATTGTTTGTCTATTTGTATTTTATCTATAATTTGCGTAATTACAAAACATATATTTCTTCAAAGTTCCCAGATATCTGAAGCCGCCTGGTACAAGGTTACACAAGCCGAGGCGGCTATTTATGAAGGCCGCATAATTATAATTGTTTGTATTTTGGGGATTCCCATGTTTACTAAAGCCAGTTTAGTAGCAATAAGTCAACAACTGGCTATGCACAACGTATCTAGTTGGTATAAAAAGCCAAGTAAAACTTTCATTGAGACCGTTTACTCTGCAAGGTATCTCAAACTTTGAAGTCCAATGTGTTTCTATGTCTAAGTATTTACAATTTAAAATCGTTCTCATTAAGCAGTTCTAAAACTCTTTTTCAAAAATGTTCTCCACTGACTCTATAGACATTTGTATCTTGCGCATACGCATCAAATTAAAATTAAAATTGGTTGTTTAATTTCCAAGATTTTGATCTTGAAAGTTTGTATGATATAGAGTACGGGTTCCCGTTAGGCACCCTTTGGGAACGAATCCCTAAAACAATAATAGAGGGCTATTATCAGTATTATAAGAAGCAGTTTCATAATAATCGGTGAACAATAACTTCATATTACCAGCTGTCATGGGAATGCCACGCTGACAACTATCAAGACGTTAACTCAGAGGCGGCTTGTGTGTGAGTGAGTCACTGCCGCCACTCGTCACTTTACTAAAGATAATAGTAATGCGCTGGTATTACCCGGGACACAGGGGATAGTCCGAGCTCAGAACGGAAGCGGTGGGCGCATTTTATTACAGTTGTCAAATTGATAATTATGGACTTTTATTCATCTGGAACGAGACTATTTTTAACTGACTATAAATACTCGTAGTTAAATTAAATCTTTGACGATGGCGGCAAAAACCTAAATCCGGCCAAATCCTAACAAGACAATGTGTCGTCGGAATCTCTACAATGTAAATATTTAATCACAATCTCAATATTTAAATTATAAAATTATGTTTGTAAGTATTACTATCCAGCACTAAAAGCTCTTACACCCAAAACGCGAACACAATAACAGCTCAATGTACATTGAGCAATATGCTTTTGATTTACATAGTCAGCGTTTAAAATCCAAAGCCATTAGAAGTATTTTGAAAAATTTAAGGTATTTTGACATGGGGTCGTTTGTTTTAGCAGAGACCCAACTAAACCAAATTGAATCTTGTTGAAACATTTAAAAAACCAATTATTGAACCTATATCTCAATTTGCTACTAAAAATATTTTTAGTGATGTTTTTTTCCCACTTTTCTGTCTTCTAAATTAGAAGACCAATACACAAAAGACTTGTTTCAGTCTTACAACATCAGATCGGGTCGTTAAACTTCCATTTTTCGCTACTTGTATTTAGACGAAGTGATAATTATAAACTGTAAAGGGTGACTCAGACGGTTTAATATTATAGACAATAATACTAATGTTAATAGCCGTGTTAAAAATAAGTTAATCTCTTTGCAAAGTAATCGTGACTTGAGTTTTACTAGTATCAACATTCGATGAAGCAATAGAGCCCACATGTGTACTCATATGATGACTTGGCAACCACCTTTTATTTTTTTTAAGAAAATAGTGTATAATATAATTTACTTTCTTTAATATAATAAAGTACAATATCTGTAAATAAAGTATTATTAATGAGTCCTGTACTGTAACTGTTACTACAGACTGTATTTTCACGTACTTTATTTCCCTCTTATAGTGTAATGAACGTTTACCCGAAAAAACGTGCAATACTTTTATAAAAAGTACGGATGGCAAGGGCAACCCAAATCATGACTGTTAACGATGGGACTGTCAAACTGAAAATGAAAGTACTGCGAAATGATTTATTTTCGGTAAAATACTGCTATTGAGTTTCTTCAAGTTAAACTAAAATCCGACCTTAACATTGGGAAAAGGCGAGACAGGATAATGATATTTTTTTCAAACCTAAATATTATTTTATGGATAGCAACAACTATACAAACTTTTTCTAAAATAAAACGAGAAATTCTGGCACTTTACCCACAAAAAAAAATAAAGATGCCATTAAAAACAAAATTATTATTTTTCTTTTAAAAGTTAATGGCCGCTGCCACAAGTTTTTGACGTCAAGCGGCCTGAATTTCTACATTACCTGATGCAAAAAGTCTGAATAACATTACTTAATTTAGAAGCATTATCCTTGTTTATGTTGCCCTTTAACATTTTGGTATTTTATCCTCATTGGAGGAAAACTTGGCCAGAAACAAAATTTTTAATAAAACTTTTTACATGCAAGCTTAGCGCAGTTTGGCGCCGTTGTACTGTTAATGTATTAATTATTTTTTATTCGTAGTCGTAGGTACAGCTCAATGCTGCAGCCATTCTCTGAAATTGAATTCTAAAACATTCAAACGTCACAATGATTTGTTCCGTAGTTTAGTTGTCCGTATTCCAAGGTACACACGTTAAGAATTAATTATTATCTGTAGTAGATTTCCTCATACATTTTCCGCTTCTGTGCGCCACTTCAGAGTAATTCTAATTATACAATCATATATTTCTGGTGGCCGTACGATAGCCGCATGTTAGATTTTACTCAGTATTTTGAGGTGTTACAACGAATTTTTGTTTCAAATAGAACACGAAACAGGAGTAACTGTATAGTACTGTAGTCCTTCATTATTATTTTGACTTTTACAATAAAAGGCGACTCCTACATACCCAATGATATCATATTATTCATTTTGATCATATTATTGATATGAAAGGTCAGAGATATTCTAGTTACTAACAAGGATAGGGATGAAATGAAGGGTTTGTTGAAACACATGTAGGTCTAGGTAGCGCCCGATGTGTTGACGCACGTGCTCGCTGACCACGTTTCGATTAAAGTGTGCTTAATACTGCACGTGTCTGTTCTGTCGCATGGCATCCCGACATTATGTTGGTAATCCCTTTGTCAATATATTGTTTTACACATTGAAATTATGACACACAGATTATCAATATCATAATAAGGGAGAGACTATTAATATCGCTCCATTTTTTTAGCATTCTAAGACAATGTAAACAAAAGGGTCGTTTGCGTATTTCGGTCTTAGACAATTCCAATTTTAATTTATTTAACAAGTAATAATTAGCATTGTGTATGAATTTCTTTAATAAATCATCAACTTCTAAAAAGTCTTTCTGTCACCTGAACGCATCCTAAAGTGACAGATAGACTGTGACACTCCATTCAACAGTCGCATGTGTCCTCCGTCTTAGCTCCGCTCTTCAGACGAGCACGTGTTACGTCACTACTACGAGTTGCAAGCTTGGCTTCCATTCATACGTTTTACTTTCATTCGGTAGCTCCGGGTATTGCTCGGAGGTCATTGCACCACCACCGTGACATGACATAATTTCTCGCATCTTTGCACGAGAGTTTAGACGAAGCCTGTGACATAATATATTACTAGGTATAATTGCCGGCACAAGTCTTGAGCACAGATTGTAGGATTTCGCGCATGTACACTTTTGGCCAAATAAAGACTAACACATATAGATTTTCAATGTCTTTTCAAAAAATAAAAAAGTTTAAAACACAGCAATTTTATAAAACGAAATAATAAAAATGAACTTTATTAAACAAAAAAACACATCAAATACGAAATAACGAAATTAAACTATATTAAAAAAAAAAACAACTAATACGTAATAACAAGAAAAAACAATTAAAAAATTTAAAACGTGATTCATTAAATTTGCACAAAAGTGTACAGTAGCCGAATGACAGGCGATAGACCAATAGACGACGAGTATCAATTGACGAACCAATCGCGTGCAAGATCGGCGCCCCCCGCCTTCTTCATTCCGCCAAAGAGACCGAAAAATTAACAAATGCGCAGTGCTCACCACTGGTGCCGATATCTATACTGTCGTGTCATGCTTGCAGGTGTGTGACACGTGACCAGGCACACGATCCACGAGGCACTCTTGCAGAAGGCCGAGCCACGGCCGAGCTGCGGTTTTGTAATAGATGTGTCTTGAATTTCGATCATTACGAATGCGATTTTGTAAACAAACTTTGCCTTGCGTTGCTATATGAGTATCAGGATGTAAATGTAATCGTTTGTTTGATTTCTGTAACACCGGAATGGGGTTTTACAATTAACAAATAATTTTAGTACTTTATAATTATTTCGAAACTTATGTAAGGCGCCTTGACGTAAATGGCAAACGATTAGAGTTATGTCCAGTTGATAGTGATGATCGAGGACTCCTAGATTAGGTAGGCACCTACACTTCACTTCACAGGAAGGACTCTTCTGATGTTGCGGTGGCAGATAAATCTCTAGCTATTTCATTCTACAGAAGAAATATCAAATTGTAAATAGAGAGGTCAAATAATAAATACAAAATAATAAATCCCTAGTCAAGAGTTGCATAGGGAAATTCAATGTAGTCACAAGTTATTCAATTAACTTCCAAAGGACATAGGTACCTGTACTTAAGCCAAAATAAGTACTTAGAGTCTAAAGTGTTTCCAGAAATATTTAAAGCTTTAGATAAGCTTTTATATTCCTAGTAATACTTTCACTGTCCAATACAATCAAACACAATATTCAATATTCTGAAAATACCACATTTCAGATGAAAACACAAATACTTTCAGATAAACAACCTACGCAAACCAAATGTAAATGCGTTGCAAAAATACGACATAGATATTCTATCAGCTCTTTACGCAGAAACGAGTTATTTGTTTCATTCAATGAACCTCATCGATGTGGGAGCAGAGTGTCAGGTTCCCAGATTTCCCCAGTGTTATAGTGAATCCGTTATCTGTAGTGCAGGTTGGTGTCGGCCGCCGATGTCCCGAGCTAGCACCGCGTCTGTTTGTACGTCGCCTACTGTTCGGATTGAATTACACGATCCACCCACTTCAGTGTGAAGTCCATCTTTCCTTGTTGTTGTTGGTTGATTATTGTTGGGTTTAGGGTGAGCCTGATGTTTTATGAATTTATGTTTGTGATGCTTTGACATCCGGTGTACCGTATACAGGCGCGGATCTAGTCCTCATAAAAGGATGTGGTCACGGTCACCTGAAATAGGCCAAGTGCGAGTTGAACTGTGGACTCAATTATGTACCTACCTATCACATCTAAACTCTAATAAACTATTAGATTATAATAATACTGTCAGATTTAATTAAAACTGATTTTGCACTGAATAATGTTATTTTGGTGCTTACTTAAAATAATAAATTCTTAAGAATCGAATTTGGGTTATGGGCATGCCCTCAGCGGTGGATCCACGCTTGACTTATATCCTGTAGATGTAGTAGGTATATGTTACAGATAACCTACGAACACACTCCTAAAAAGCACTTATCACCGATTGTTTTCAAAAACTTTCATGAAAAATATTATTAACTGCCTCTGAACTGCATCTCACTTGTAAATCTTTAAAAATTGTCTTAACCCTTCTGTTACGATCCATTTTTCAGAAATCGATCACTTAATATTGATTTTACTGTCAAACAGAAAGTTCTTTATGACCTACCTAATCAGTTTTGTGTGTTTTCCCCAAATGTTTAGAAAACATATTTCACTTTATCGTTGATATAAAAACTTCACACTGGTGCATACAATTTGAGTGGTTTCATTTGTTTACATAACAAGTGCGTCGCAGCTGAATGGGAGTAACACGACACTACAATGTTTTGACCATCGGCGTCACAGTAGCCTCCCACTAAATAGCTGTTGTCAAAACAAACGACGCTAGTACTGATAAGGATTGTTGTTTTTTTGGGGGAAACAATTGTTTTTGTATGTCATCTTGGTCTCTACATTGATTATAACAAAAAAACAAGTGAATCAGCACAAATATTGGGAAGCATTGGCGAAATAAGGAGCCAAACGATTTCAATTAATGTTTAGTAGTACTGTAAATAATAGAATCACATCAAGCCAATGAACCCAAAAATAATGGCAATCTATTAACGTTACTTGCCTCAATCTGAACTATAAATATTATAGTACTGAGATTTTCCACAAAAATATACCGTTTTGAACTTACGCAGTGGGTCTTCACCAAACATATTTAGTTACAAGGTTACAAGCAGGAGTGCTCTTTCAAAAAGTTTTTTATACATAGGTAGTGTTAATTTTTTTCTTTAAAATACCATTTATTTTGGTTTCCAACATTTTCCTGTTAGCCGAATACGTCTTGAGTTTTTCCAAAACCCCCAGCTAGGTACTTCCTTCCAATCAAAATGCAAATAGCCTTCGTAAAGACGTGTCTGGAATTCTGAAGGAGTCCTTCGTTACGGAGTATTTCCTGAGACCATATTCACATAAACAATACGAAGTAACGTTGCATTCTCAGAAGCTTTGCAGTGAATGAGTGGAAGTGTTATTAATATGTTAATTTGATTGGAAGGTAAAACCCGGTGCTTTGAAAATTTCCGTGAAAGAACGGATGATTTAGATAGATTCGAGATGTTTAGAATGGAACTGACATGAAATGGTCATGGACCCGGTCTTTTTCACATCAGGTACTTCAAGGGATCATGTTCCCTTCTATGCTGTCTCAATGTATCTCAATGAATCTCAATTCATGGTCGTTTACATCAATTAATTTAAGAGTTTTCAAGTGTAAGTATGTAGTTAGGTATTTTAATCTTCTCTAACTCTTGGCTTCTATCCTGACACTGCTCTAAGCTTCTAGCCTTGTAAAACTTTCGGTATTCAGAAGGCATTTTCCGTAACAAAAACATCAAACATTTTGTCGAAATCTCATCTCAGCGACAATCAATGTCAAGAACTTATTGAAAATGTTGGTATGTTATAAATATTTGTGACAGATAAGAGACTGATTAGAATGTAAATGGTCTTAAGACCTCCTGGACTTTCGCAAGCCTTTCAAATTACCCATGGAATTTTTTATTTAAAGCTGTTGTCTTAGCAACGATTGTTCCAAAAAACCATATTTTGTTTATCAACTTCATTCGGGTTTTTAAACTAAGTATTAGGTTTTTTTTACTAGTTCTAAAAATATCGTCTCTTAACACATAAAAACGATGAATAAAATTAATGAGTTTAGTTTTACCTACATGTATGTGAGTGACGCGTCTGAACGTTACCTAAAAATGTTATGGGTCCGTGATTCTGTTCAGTGACGTCACCACGCGCGCTGGACCGTATTTTTTTTATTTGTATCAACTGTCATTCGAATATCTACCTCATAACACCGGTTTTAACGGATACGATATACGCGCCGCGTCGTCATTACAATTATCTATGACGTCATTGAGAAGTTAGTAACACGCATTGCCTTTTGCCAATTTATTTCATTTAGACGATGTTTATTGCAATTAATTATTGACATCTACATTTTATTGTTGCTGTATTTGGTTATCAGTATTGCGTTTATCACACGTATATTTTACGATTTTTACGTTTACGAGCGTCGATAAGTCAAAATATTATTGAAGCCTTGATAAAAGTTGATAAAATTATTGAAATTCCAGGCGATTCAATCATTTTGAGTAGCTGTTTTGGAAGTCCACTTCTCGAGGTCACGTTGCTAATTCTGTCCCACATAGGTACCTAGGTATCGAAACATGCACCGGTCTGTGAAGTTTGTTCCTTAACTTGTTTATTGTATTTTTGTATGAAACAGTACAAAGATCTAGTCTAGAATTAGATCGATATCAACAGTTGTTTATATTCATGAGTACTTTCATTGAATTCAAAGTCATCAGGTATATTTGCCGTAGGAGTACTCAAGACTGAAATCTAGAATCCCTTAAAGCTTGCAAAACATTGCTACATATTAGATCATTTGCCGGCCTCTACAATTGAGTGTGCCGAGCGGTGACCGTGTGATTGAACTTGGACAAGGTCGAGACTCACGGCTGCGCGGGCGCGGTGCGCTCGCGCCGACCTACTACCACATGCTGTGACGTAATACCCAGGTAACTGTGGAGACACGATCCTGTAACTGTTCCATTGAAAGCTGTTTTATTTATACATTCTGGCTCCAAAAGTATCATTGCATTTTTCAGCAAGAAAATCTAAGATTTCGTCGGTGAAAACTGGGCTGGGCAGCCCCCCAAATACTTTGGCAGCCTGAATGGAATGTCATAAGGAAAGAGTGGAAATACTCCACAACTCCATATTTGTAGCCTTTCTTGTATTTGATACACAACTACCTATGACGATATAACCAATGACGGTCTTAATCCATCTTCTGAGACCAAACACCCCACATGGACTGATCTTGGAACTGATGATAAGCGACGCCTTTCTCATTGTAGACACAGTTGACTACTAACGGAGGCTCGTCCCCGCAACTAACCAACCAACATGCGAGAGCATCTGAACTGGGCTGGTGATTGATGATGATACAACGAGGAATGTGATGTAAACATAAACATTATGTTATGTGATGTAACGTTATTACTTATCTTGTTTTAATTTTAACTCTCTTACGTCAGTATTGCGTTGATCTAATGACGCAGAAGAATTAATTGAACTGGTACAGTTACGAAACAGGCGAATTTATTGAAAGGATGTCCGTATTAAATCGGATGCAACGTTTTTGTTGAATAATTTAATAAACATTATGTTCATTCATGATGAACGCACCAATGGCTTAGCATGTCATGTGTGTTCTTCCTGTCAAAGGGCTCAATGCTGCAAAAGAAGAAAGAATTGTTTACAAAGTATTAAAAGACCCAAAAAAATATGTGTTTCAAAATCTCAAACTTCGTATTTTTAATATGCAAGATATGCCAGCTAGGACTACTTATACATATTATATCAAAGGTTATTAAGGCCAAAGATAGACGTATAGATAATAATGAAACAGTAAATACTACAAATGAGACCTTTACGTATAAAAGTCACACTCTTTTTCGAGAAACTCTCATCAATTACGATGTTATGAATCTGAAACGACAACAAAACAATGTGACACACCCACACTGAACAACAGTAAATATTATCGTGATCTATTTGTCCAATTTCGTGATATCGTTACTTCGTGTGCTGCGCAGTAGCACCTCAGTGATTGCCAAGGGCGCTTGACCGATCTCAACGAGGTTCTATTACCTATGACGTCGTTTCTTACGTAGTGACGTGTATTGGAAGAAACCTCTTGAACTTATATTTTCCTAGTACATTAGCATTTGTCGGTGTTTTCCTTGAAGGGTTTTTTAATGGAATGCTTTGGGTTTTTATTGATGTAAATCAATGGAAATCGTTTGTTTACCTGTAATTGATTGAGTGTATAAGTACTAACGCGAAGCTTCTCATAAAACTTTGTGAACATGCATGATCTATTAAGGGGTAGAAGGGACTTAGCGAACTTTTACAATAGATACAGATTTGTTGATCAGTACATAATTTTGCTCTTCCGATTAAATTTTGGCCGGTTATAAAAATAAAATCAGCAGTTCCATTCAAAAGTGCATCAACTACAGGCTATACGGTCAAAATATACATATAGAACAGCAGATTTTTTGTTTATATAATCATGTTTTCTGCAGATTTTAAATAAATAAATAAATGTAAGTACTACACGGTAAAAGATTTTTCTCAACATCCTTCCAGTTCCAACCTATACGGCAAATGTTTATTTACAGCAATGGAAAATTCTTAAAAAATGTTAGAAAGCTAACTTCGTGAGTGTGTACGGCGAGAAATGTTCCAAGATGTGTATAAATATTGATACAATGTATCTTATTTTTTTTCTCATCGTTCTTGACCGAGTTATACGTATACTGGGCGTTAGTGACAGGTTGGCAAAAACTGAAACTGTAGTTTCAGACCACGATTTGTGATTGAAAATCGTTGGAATTTTTCTCCGGAAAATTCTCAAAATTAAAAGAAAACCGAACGAAACTTTAAAAACTATTTAAAGTTTCGTTCGGTACAGCTCTAGCAGAGGACATCGCACCGATGCGGCGACGCCGGGCGGCGCGTGTTATTTGTGCCTAAACCTACATAGCTTAAATGTAGGTACCTAGAATTATTTTTGTTGTGTTTACATTGCCGAGTTAAGTTTTTATTGTTTTTTTCATTAAATTTATGTTTAGAGGCCTGGACTTGGTACTTACATATCAATATATCACGAATCAAGTGAAAAATCGGTCGAAAATTTTCAGAATTTTCCGGAGAAAAATTCCAACGATTTTCAATCACAAATCGTGGTCTGAAACTACAGTTTCAGTTTTTGCCAACCTGTCACTAACGCCCAGTATGTAAGAGGTATGTAGAAAATGTGAGTGCGACCTATAAACACCATTTGTTTTGCTTGCTTTTATCAACTTGATGCAATCTTGCGCAAGAATATTCTCCAATCAAAAAATATCTTTAAGTACTTTATTTTTAGAACAGTATATCGAACTCGTGATCTCAAAATTAACACCAATATCGACCGAAATAGAGTATTGTTTACATTGTAAAGACGGTGTGAATGTCCTTAAGGACAGCGAACGGTCAAACGCAGCCTATACAGCAGCGTATACTGCAATGTAAAATAATATTGTGCCTAAGACTCCTGTCAGATATGTATGGCCCCATTTATCTCTAAATACTTCTCCAAGTAGATAACTCTCGATATCATATATTAACTGTGTGTATTTAGATTGTTTTGAAATTAGAAAGCGCCACCTTTTTTTGCTTCTATTTATATGTGTTTCATTATCATTCAGCTGAAAGACGTCCTCTGGTCATAGGCCTTCACAAGCATCGTCACAGTAATACATAATACTTATACAATATTGATCACTACATAATAGCTGGCTGGCGACAGTCGCAACCTGCCTGACGTCAATCACAGCTTCTACATAATATGATACAGTTCATTTACAATAACAATACAGGCGTCACTTGTTTCTATAATTTATTGCATTTGTATAAAGGTTATTCAATTGTTATTCTGTGACGAATGTATTTCCCAGGGGGATAGGTACAGGCTTTTCTATTGTATTATCACAAGTACCGTGTAATTGAAGGCAAGCCTATTTAAATGAACCAAGCATAAATCCTTACTGCTTCTGAGAGTTCTCTAACGGAAAATAAATAACAGATCAATTCGAGGTTCCCACTCTGATAAATCATCAGCTTAAGAATTGCTTGTTATAGTGCGATACAACTTGGAAGTTTAACCGGCAACATTCAGCATTTCAGCCACTTGTCAGCCCGTGTAACATGAGAAAATACGTACTCGGGCCTTGATTCAAGAACGTTAAAGATTCGTGTGTAGAAGAGCAAAAATAAGCATTGCTAATCTAGCCGAAGAAAAATCCTTCAAGTTGTACCTACCACAACAAACGTAATTTAAATTAATATTTCTTTTTCTCCACAGGTACAATGCTGAAAGAAACAGCATCCCTCATTCTGAAGCATACGGTGACCTCCCGCCGACACCTGACTCCGGAGCTGGCACTCAGGTTGATCACCCCTGACTGTCCGTTATGGAGAGCTACCGAAGAACAGACGCCGTTTAAGGACCCCTTCTGGGCGTTCTACTGGCCAGGGGGGCAGGCTACAGCCAGGTAAGGTTTTTTTAATAATTCTTATTTTAGTTTCACTAATTAGTTCAATATCATGCACGCATTTTATTGTTATTACTAGCTGTCCGCCGCGGTTACACCCGCGTCTTTGGTTACTGCCCCGCTCCCGTAGGTCGTTGCGTGATGGTATATAGCCTATAGCCTTCCTCGATAACTAATCTATCTAACACTGAAAGAATTTTTCAAATCGGACCAGTAGTTCCAGAGATTAGCGCGTTCAAACAAACAAACAAACAAACAAACAAACACTGCAGCTTTATAATATTAGTATAGATTATACAAACAGCAAAAATCAATTTTTACAATGACAGAAGCTTACAAAGCTGCATCAATAGCCATTTCGTTTTCGTTTTCGTTTTCGCCGATTTCGTTTCAAAAGGCTATTTAAACAAATTTCATCTAACTTTCTCTCACAACGCTAAGTTTTGCAGCAAAACATCCCGGTTCTCAGTAGCATGACTCACATGGCAGTAACTTTATCCTGAAAACTCCTGCGTGAGTCACGATTTGCCGTCCTTTTCGGGGATTATTCTACCTCACTCTAGCTTCACTCCTGAAGGACGAAGTGTGTCGGGGAGGATGGGGGATAGGGAGGCTCGTTACAGCTACAGGATTATTATTTCCCGGTACGGTTCAGGATGACTCATATTTGAACTAATATTTAGGTCCGTGTTCGTTAACGATAGAGTCAACTGACCTGGTTAGACTGAAAGCTCATAATCAGCATATTCCAACTTTTTTTCACTACATAACATAGCAACATCACGCCTGTAATCCCCGAAGGGTTAGGCAGAGGTGTACCAATTAGTACACCCACATTTCGCCAGTTATGTTTAAGTCCCATGTAATAGGGGGCGAGCCTATTGCCATCAACCGGGCACAAATCCAGACTCCAAGACAGCTATTGAGAAATTCCTGATGGAAAAACCCAATAACACTTTGCCTGACCTGGGAATCGAACCCAAGACCTCATGCTCAGCAGTCGCGCTTGCGACCACTAGACCAATGAGGCAGTCGAGGCAGTTTTTTTCACTAATCACGTTTTAAATAATCCAAAGGTCTGGTTGTAATAAACATTTAGCTGAGTTAAGTGCAATGAAAACGGGGTTAGTTAAGAGTAGTCTCAGATAAAAATATGATTTGATACAATACATGTTAACATCAAAATCGACCATCGAAGAACTATCGCAGATGTAATTACACTATAATGACTGTAAAATAACACACATAAAAAGTAGCCGTAGTCCTTTGTTGGGGTTCAAGCTTACCCTGTACAAAATTTCATCAAGATCGGTTCAGTGGTTTAGTCGTGGAAGCGTAACACTACAGACATATTATTAGTATGGATATATACATTATGTAGGAAGTAGGAACTAACATTGTGGGAATCTAATAATATTTCAACTTGCAATATTTCTGGTATTCCCCAGATCGTCTCTAATTTGGGGTGACTGATTAAAATGTTTAATTAGTACTATCTTATCTCTGTCGCGTGTCAACGGTTCAATGAACACTGATTATCTAAAGTAATACATAGATAAACTATATATTATCCTTATTTTGCACAGGAAAACGCGATAACAACAAACCCCAAACAAATAAACCCCTATAATTTATACAGGCAACACTGTACAGTACCTTGAGTCGAGACTTGTAGACGTACACACACGACGAACAGGGGAATTACGCACAGTTGAACAAACTGCAGTAAAGGAATGTTGATAAGTAATAAGAGATAATATGGGACATTATCCTTAACCTGGCCTTGTTCAAACTTGTTGGAAGCTTGACAACAGCCAACTTTGACTCAAACTGCTTAAACTCAGCAAATCCTACCTTACACATGTGGGCGATAAAGTAGTCATTCACATTCTGTTCCAAACCCTAAATAAATTGGGCATAATGATGACGGCAAATCCCAAAACTCAATTTTGCTGTAAAACTGGAACAAAGCAAGCCTGGGATGATTGCTAATCTTCTTTTTCTTAGCATATCGATGGCAAATATAGATACTAAGATTGCTAATGATGACTAATTACTTAATAGTTGGTACTTCGAACGCACCAGTGCTTGTTTATTTGTTGTTCGTGTTAGGTATTATAACATCCTGCGATGTGGGTGCTTCTCCGGGGACTTTAGGAACAGTTCCGTTGGAGAGGGGAATATTGTTCACTTGGGTACATTCAACTAGTGGGGAAGGCCGACACATTCAGGTCACTGGTTGTATCCAATTGAAATTATTTTTAACCACTGACGATAACAGCCCCTCTGTTATCGTCAGTGGTTAAAAATAATTTCATGTTATAAGTTTAACGTGTGTATCTGTGTCTCAGTTTGTGGTGTGCTCCTAAAAGGCTGACCCGATTTTGCTATGTTCAACTTTTAATAGTTAATCTACACTAGCTTGCTTGACTTTAGGTACAAACCGACACTTCATTTTGATTTTGTTTAAGTAGATAATATTAAATTGTGAGATGAACACTGTTCTTAGACAGAACGATAGGACTTGCCTATCAGTCATCCAGACCGACTGTGTTTACTTGAATTGTTCTTATAATTATTCTAACACCGTTATCTAAATTTAATATCGGTAGAATTTAGAACCTATAATTTAGAGCCATAAACCGGGCAGAACTCCAGACTCCGAGGCTGCTCCTGAGAAAATCCTGATAGAAATTTCTAAAATACCCTTTCTAAATAACCTTAACTTATTTGGCGAAATGTGGGTGTACTAATGGGTACACCTCTGTCTAACCCTTCGGGGATTACAGGCGTGATGTTAAGTTACAATTTATACACTCCCGAGGAGTATAAAATCCCTTTAGTACCTGACCCTTCGAGGTTTACAAACATTGTTGTTACGTAAACCTAATAACCTACATAGAATTTGATAGTTTACCGGTAACCAGTCATTTGTCATGTACTTTGGACTTTGGTCACGTCAACCTTTCATTCGACATTCACACTACTATCGCTATGAATCATAATAATCATTTCTATGTCAACTCCTTTCCTGGTATAACAAACATTGTTCGATTCGATATGATTGATAACAATAGGTTAGTCTGATTAATAATAATTTATTACTAATTAATAGTAAGTACTACATAGTAACAATTAAACAATAGAGCTAATATTACGCATCATATGGTTTGTTGTGTGCCATCGTAATAGGAGCTCTGTAACAACAAACATTAGGTGTGTATTTACATAACAGCATGCGTTTACGCCTGTAATCTTCGAAGGGTAAGCCAGAGATGTATGCAATACTGTATTGTACTCCCAAAGTCCCAACAACCAAACACAAATAAATCCAGACTCGGGGATGTTACCTAGAAATTCACTTTGTTTACCCAACTTGAGAATCGAACTCAGGTCCAGAGAGTCAGTATTCATAAATCTTAATCCTACTTACTAGGTATTATAACGAAAGTTTGGATGGATGGATGTTTAGTACTCTATCACGTCAATACGGCTGAACGGATCTGGATGTTTGACAGAGACATAGATTATAATCTGGAATAGCATTATCTATAGGATAGGACAGGTCGCAAGCCGAAGCTAGTTTTACAATATGAATGAACTAGTCTATTGTAGCGACATCTATCGTTACAGCATGTGAACTACAACTTAATGTCTGCATCGCGCTATCTGAGTTTGCCGCGACATTAGCATATATGTTAGGTACCGGCAATCTGTGTAATCCGGTATTCTATACAATACCTAGGAAATGTATAGAATACCTAAAACGGACAGGTAATGTATGAAATATTGTTTATTTTATACTTAGCCTAGGTATTCTATACAATACCGAAAGCGCAGCCGGCAATGTGTGTAAAAGAGCAGGAAAGGTCCGGTCAACGGAGACCCGCTACGCGGGGCTCCTATTTCGGGGTGGTTTAAAAAAAATAACCACGAAGGGGATAACCTAACCTAACCTAACCTGTCCGAGTCGGGGAGCCCCAAGTCTTGAGTTCGCTCCGCTCACTTGATGAACCACATATTGATGACATATTTTCTATACAAAAGCTGTTAAACCGCCATATTTTTCCTCCGTTAGGAGTTATCTGATGATTGAAAAATTAGCCCTAAAACATAATTGTAAGAATTTTAGACCCGAACCAAAAAAAAGGGTAGGATTGTGACTAACCATTCCACAGCCAGTTTACAGGTCCTTGGCTGATACCAATTCTAAGATTTACTTGCAAAACCTATGATTTACAGTAACATTTATACCTAGACCAAAATCTATTTATTTACACATTGCCGATGGACCAACAGGTACTCTATACAATCCCTAGGAATTGTATACATTACCTAGGTAAAGTATGTAATAGAGAGTAATATTCATAATGTTTCATACATTGCCTGTACGCCCCAGGTATTTTATAAATTGCCTAGGTATTGTATAAAATACCTGAATTATACAGATTGCCGGTAACATATATACAAAATCCCGACAACAACCGTCGGGCAGTCAAGCCCGCCAGACACAACACCCGTCTGGTCGGAGGATCCTCCCTTTTCAATGGAGGATGAGAAACTTTACTCCCTGTTTCTCATACCTCTAAACTTCGTTGACTTCAGAATTAAGCCAAAACAATCCTAAGGGAACCAAACATTATATAATATAACTAGCTTTTGCCCGCGACTTCGTCCGCGTATATGTCGGTTATCGCGGACGAAGTCGAAGTCGAAGTCGAATAAAAAGTAGCCTATGTCCTTTGTTGGGGTTCACACTTACCCTGTACCAAATTTCACTCAAATCGGTTCAGTAGTTTAGGCGTGAAGAAAAGACAGACAGACAGACAGAAAGACAGACAGACAGACAGAGTTACTTTCGCATTTATAATATTAGTTAGGATATCTTATAACATTATAGAATATATCTATCAATATCAATATCTACACGTGTTTCAAATTTCAGCAAGTTCCGTTCAGCCGTTTAAGCGTGTAGAGTTACAAACAAACATCCATCGTCACGAACTTTTAAGTTTACAATATTAAGTAAATAAGCAGTAAGATTATGTAAATTAATGTAAATAAGTGTCGATTACAATAAAAAATAACCATATTCCATTAGAAAAAGATGAATTACTTGGAAAATCATGAATGGCTGTGAATTTTTCTTATTGAGCGTGAAAAACCCAACAATTCACATCAAAATAACATCCTCCTAATTATTCATATTTACACTCTTGTTATACTGATTGACGTTATCTATAATAAAAATAATAGTTTAAAAAACTAAAAACACGCTTTTACCACGCACTTAAAATTACAAAATAATTCGAACATTTACTACGATTTATTATGAAAGAAAGCATGGAGCGTTTATGTAATCTTTACTCTTCTTGGACAAAACGCTCCACGCTTTCTTTCATAATAAATCGTAGTAAATGTTCGAATTATTTTGTAATTTTAAGTGCGTGGTAAAAGCGTGTTTTTAGTTTTTTAAACTATTATTTTTATTTTATACTTTTTAGTCTTCTTATTATTTAAACTTAATTTACTACTTACTAATTTAAAATATTAATAGGTATTTAAAGATATTTATTATTAAAAAACTTAACAAAATTCACTGTTTTACGCATCCAAATTTAATACGGCGTCCGCCATATTGGATTTAAGTCACGTGACTATTTTTTCGTATTCCTGACCGCAAACCCTTTCATTTGATACCCATATCATGGGGGTGCATTTCATATAGCCTGTCCGCCATATTGGATTTAAGTCACGTGACTATTTTTTCGTATTCCTGACAGCAAACCCTTTTATTTGATACCCATATCATGGGGGTGCATTTCAAATAGCCTGTCCGCCATATTGGATTTAAGTCACGTGACTATTTTTTTCGTATTCCTGACAGCAAACCCTTTCATTTAATACCCATATTATGGGGGTGGATTTCAAACAGCCAGTCCGCCATCTTGGAGAGGCCGCCATATTGGATTTGTAATGACGTTTCTCAGCTAGTCATGTATTGTCATCAGAACTCAGAGCGTGTGCAAAATTTCATCCCAATCGAAGACTGGGAAGTGGGTCAAATTAAGATTCCAAGATTTTCTTACATAGTTACTTACAATTGAAGCGTGTTAATAATAAGTCACGTGACTATTTTTTTCGTATTCCTGACAGCAAACCCTTTCATTTGATACCCATATTATGGGGGTGGATTACAAACAGCCAGTCCGCCATCTTGGGGAGGCCGCCATATTGGATTTGTAATGACGTTTCTTAGCAAGTCATATATTGTCATCAGAACTCAGAGCGTGTGCAAAATTTCATCCCAATCGAAGACTGGGAAGTGGGTCAAATTAAGATTCCAAGATTTTCTTACATAGTTACATACAAGTGAAGCTAATATAAAGCGTGTAATAACAAAACCGATACGTGCCGATAATTTGTATGCGCGCGACCATTGAAAAAATGCAATGAATGGAATTTCAATAAACTGCATTGAAAAATGGGTCTTAAATTTATGAGTGTAAACAATATTTTAATTTTATTCTTGTAATTGTCAAGTTGTTAACTTATAGCGCTAACTACAACCTTATTTCTAGAGACTTAAAGTTTGGTTTTGAAAGAACATTTTAGGTAACGCTCAGCACTGACTCATGCAAAGGGTTTTTCTGGTCTATTCATAGTGCAGACGGCAGCTATATTGTTAACTTTCACTTGGAATCTCATTTCAACGCGCTTTTATTTGGGTCTTTTTTAATTTTTTACCAATTTTTAACAATACTTTTATTAGATGTTATACACATATACTACAACTTACAAGAACGAATGAAAACGAAATCCATACTTACTAATTAAATACTTTCATTCACCTATGATTATAATTTGGTATTGAATTTGAGTGTACTTATCATAAGGTTTGAGAACAAAAGACACGAGCCATTCTTAAAATTATTGATCTAAGGTGAAACTCATGATGAATTTTTGAATGAAATGACACAGATAAAAATGTTAATATTTATTTTAGGAAAGCAATCCGTTCTTTTTATATTAAGTAATTAGTAGATATCAATGGGATAATAATTCCTACAGAGGTATTTAGTAACCATCTATAATTATATAGAAAAACGTATATAGGGACAAACATCATTCCTATGTACTTTACACCCTGCACATAGGAAAGATTGTGGCTGTTAGCTGCTATTAAAAAGACTCATAATATTTTAACGTTTTGTATTTTCCTATTGTAACTGAGTAGAGATAGTACCTAGTTTGTTATTTTTTGCCGATGGTAATAAATGATAACCATACTGTTTGCTTTTCCTTATAAAAGTTACAAAATGGGCAAAGTATCGGCTCTGCTTAAATCGATTTATTGCTTGTTAGTTTGTAAATTGTATTTATCATAAATACTTGTATTAAACTAAATAACAAAAGAACAATAGGGAGCGGTACATCCAGATGAGCCCAAAATTCTAAAGACTGGCACAAATACTCCAGGTAAAACAATCAGACGAGCTTAACTATAGATAAGACCGAAAGGAAGAAAGGACGTCCATTGAGAATGTTAACCGCATTGCACGTAGAAAAGAGACGGAAACACATTTCCATGCGTTTAAGCGAGACAAAACGCCATAGCCAACATCAATGACCTGAGATAGAAATATAATTCCTGGTTTAAAGACAAGGATAGAGCACTATGAGTCACTTTGGAGATTTTTTCAGGATACTAGTTCGATGAGTCACATTCTGGAGCACGGTTTACGAATTATAAAAAAATGGGGCATCCCATAACAAATTAAAGTAGTTAATAGGCAGCCATTAAGATAATCAATGATAAGGTTAGGGCTATTCACAACAATTGATACAAACAACTGACCTAGCTCTCAGGTATTGGACGGTTTAAATTATTTATTAATATATTTAAATTGACATCTTCATTTTTCTGCTCTTCCTCATTCATTTGTCATCTAGAAAATGACTAAATTCCCTCCTACTATCCTCTCCTACCTCTCATACATACATAAACTCACGCCTTTTCCCCATGGGGGTAGGCAGAAACCACAGAACGCCACCTGCTACGATCCTTACATACTCCTTTCGCCTCATCTATGTTCATACATCTCGTCATACAAGCACGCCGGTTACGAGTACTCCGCACCTGACCTTTCTGAAGAACCTCACCAATAAGGTCAGTGTAGGTCTTCCTAGGGCGACCCCTCCCTGCGTTGCCACTCACCTCTGCCATATAAATACCTTTTGTTAATCGTCTTTCACTCATCCTCTCAACATGACCGAACCATCTAAGCATACCCTTTTCTATCTTTGTCACTACATCCACTTTTAATCCGCAACGGTCCCGTATAACCTCATTCCTCACTCTATCGTTCCTCTCCTCTATTATAAACGCGAATGCTTGTGAGGATGGATGGATGGATGGATGTTTGTTACTCTTTCACATTTACACGATTGAACGAAATTAACTGGGCACGCATAAAGATACACAACTTTATCCCATTTGAAATGTGACGCATTTCTGTGTTCCTCTGATCTTAGGGATAATTTAGGACTTTGGCTATTCTGAAGTGTACCCAGACAAAGTCGCGAGCAGAAATTAACTTTAGTATAGTATGTGCCAATCTTGTCCCTTGCCAAGAGGAAAACCTAATGTATTATTCGCTTGTTATATCTATCGCTACCTTATCATAGTTTTATAATCTACCGACTAACAGTAGATAATCTAATCTAAGCGCCTACTTCACTAGAAACTAACGATAGTAACGATAGCCGTTCTTTCACGTAGAGTTCTCTTAAAGACCACTCTACTGAACTGCTGGGTCTTCTCACCCTCTGGCACACTTTCAGAAGCATAAGAGTATCTCCGAGTTCTGTAACTGTAACCTAATGGTATTATATATTTTATCTTATCTGTCCTGTGAATCACGATCTAGTAATCTACTTCAGAAGCATAAGCTGTTATATGTATTTAGTAAACACTAGGTACATAATGTATTGTATAATAACAGTAGTATTAAGTGACTCATTACAAAAGCAGACTGTAATGACTGTACCCGCTACGGTAGTACTGTTGCCACAACAAACCTCCGTATGCCTTACGGGATTCAAACAAGATGATTCAACCCTCGCCGGGTGAGTCACTCGAGGTCGTGACCTCAACCAGCGCGGTCGCGTCCTTGACCCGCAGCGCCAGACGAGAGGTCGCGAGTTCGCAACAGACCCGCAAACGAGCTGAATGACCTAAGGTCTGTGTGTAGACGTGGGTCAAAGAAGATTCGTTGTAGCAGTGTAGCTAATGGTCTTCTTCACACACGAACTGTACCTATGCGATGTGGTACAAGGCTCGACCAACAAACCCAGACAAGATTGGCTAAATAAAATATGAGTTTAAATCAATACTAATATTATAAAGCTAAAGAGCTTGTTGGAGCTATTCTCAGGAACGACTGATTCTAGCAGAAAAAATCTTCGCATACAATGTGTCTAGCCCGTTTATCGAGGAAGGTGCGAGCAGTAACCGAAGTGCGGGTGACATCCACAATGTTATTTTGAGTAGTTTTAACCATGTAAAACCACTTGATGGTATTTATTATATTGAAATGTGAATAAATGTATTTTATTTTAAAAAGGAGCATCACAAAGTCAGATACCTATTTAGTGTAAAGTTAGTAAGTACCCAAATGCTTCCAAAACAAACAAATAAAGACGATATCACACAAGTTACAGACAAAAACATATTCATTCACAGAAACAGTTACATAAATCCCTGGAACACAAACATTCCGTAAAATTCTCAGAAAACTCAGCCGCAGTATTATATCTGTTTTCCCAGAACCTCCCCTGTGGGGGTGGTGACAGTCACTCGCCCCCCTCAGGATTCTTAGTACGAGTATAACTAGATTAGTCTGAACGCTAGAAAATTCTAATGTTTTACTGGGAATTTCGTAGATTCTCAATGCTCGGGGTTGGAATGGTGCCAGATACATAGTTGATGGCCTGCCCACACTCCATTGGAACCCCAATAAGCTGCTATAGACTATTGAGTTGTTAACGACGATCATACGTTTATATTTTTGAAGCGAAAACTTTTTTAGACGCGGTGTGCGATTTTTGGTTGGGGTAAAACTTTTAGGCCCCCGTCTCCGACATGCTAACATGACCGCGTCATCGACATTCTGCCCTGTCCCCATGACTGTGTTTTTTTAACATAGTTTTTCGCCTGAAACCGAAAACTTCGATGTGTTTTTGTCGGAAAAGTGTATGTTCTCGTAGGTGGTGCAAACAGTTGCCAAGTACCACACGGTGAACCACTTGTGCCTACAAAAATCGACTTCTGTGTATTCCACAGGTATTAGCGACTTTTCCAAGAACCCCAAAAACCCCAATATTGTTTCTAGTTCGTCGAGTATTTTGATTCAAGGAACTTAAATAATGCCCATCATTAGAATCGAACTGTGAAGTCGATAACTGCCAAAAACTTGCTAACTGATTCCGCGAACAATAATAATTGTGTTCTCATTCCTTATTTTAATTAGCTATAGCTATAAGTGTGCAATTGTTTGTGAATTTTGACTTCCTACTATACCTACTAAAACAGTAATTATGTGTTACGACAATAACAGACAAACAAATTATTTGTTGGACTTTCCGTTTTGTCGTAATTGGGTATTTATTGTATTTTTCCATTTTATTTTTATGGTCATACCTATTTACTACTCTAAGTATCAGCCAGTTTTGTCCCTCTGCAAGGCAAAGGCCTCCCTCTCCCTTTTCGATAAATTCTATCCTCTATTAATATTGTGTGCAAAACTCTATGACAGCACCCAGGTCTAGAGGAACTATTAAACAAGCTTCTAGCGCCATCTAGTTACCGAGTATGCTGTTAAAGCAGCCAAACCCATGTTGTAATTTAGTGGCCGATTTTGAGTTCTAGTTACAATGAAATCCAATAGATGGCACTGTTTGAAAAATAAATTGTGCCAAGCAATGTTTTTTTTTGTTTTATTTATTTCAAGTTTTATAGGTATAAAATAATTTTAATAATTATTAATATGTTCTTTGTTACAGATTCATTCTAGATAATTGCGATTTGGTGAAACATCGTCGAGTTCTGGACGTCGGCTGCGGCTGTGGAGCAGGGAGCATAGCTGCCGCTAAAATGAAAGCCAAGAGAGTTATGGCCAATGACATTGATGACTGTAAGTTTGGAAATATCAAAGTACATTTAATTTATAATTAAACCTGAATAATACCGAAATGTTTTCAATAACTTTGGGCTGCTAGCTGCTATACTGCTAGCTAGCTACAGTAGCTACTAGCCAACGACAAAGAGTCTTTCCTTCCTGCTCTACCAATAAAAATACGTATGTGAAACAAGAGACAGATCTGAAGAAATATTTCGCTTTCGAGATGCCAAAAACCATGCAAAAAGTTGGAGATGCCGGGGATCGAACCCGGGGCCTTTCACATGCAAAGCGAACGCTCTACCACTGAGCTACATCCCCGCTTGAATATTTCATTAAAATTAACGTTCACGTTCACAGTTGCCGTTACTGCTACAGAAATTAACGCCAAATTAAATGACGTCACGATTGAAAGCAGCACAATAAACTTGATCGGTGACCGTTGTACAGAATTTGATACAATTCTGATTGGCGATATGTTTTATGATGAAGAATTTGCTAATGTACTGTTTGAGTGGCTTCATAAACTTAGTGAAGATGGTAAAACGGTAAGTTCTTTAAAAATATAATGTAAGTGCCTAGTGTGAGTTTTTAGTTACCCCAGTAAACGTTCATTTATATCCGTTAGTATGAATTGAAATAATTTTATTGTGTTGACCATTGTTGTCACTAGCCGGCGCTATTACAGTTTCAGTACAAATTAAAGTTGTCGTCGTTAACACAAAAGAGTACGAATAAAAACTCGCACTAGGTTCTCAGCAGATCGCCATTGTAGCCAATACTTAGTAATGCAATATGACACTAGAATATAGCTATTTGGGTAGGTGGTTGGTGGTTTTTATGCGTTTTGAAACAGTTCATTGCCACAACTTCGAGGTTAGTGCTATACAAAAAAGTAACAAAAATATATTGTGCCACTAACGATAATTTACGTTGTCCACACTTGGGCCACACGCGACAGCCACAAACGCCGCCACCTGAAGCTAGAAGCGTCGGTGTGGTCGGTGTGGCGACCACCGTCGTCAACCGCGTGCGGCGACTCCATATAAAATGTATGGAAACCACAGGAAATACGTCGGTGGCGGCTGTTGTGGTTGTGGTCGGTGGCCTTGGCGGCTAGGCTTAGGGAAAATTCGAAAATCCACAATATTCAAGGACGAGTTTTTATATGTATTCATATTTGGAACTTTGCAGAAAGTACCTACCCATATAAGTGCTATCATCATCATACAAAGGGGTCCTTACTAACCCCCATGAACACTTGCAGGTCCTGATAGGCGACCCCGGTCGTCACGGCCTCACAGCCACTCGGCGGCACTCCATGACGCTGCTGGCGCGCTACCAGCTGCCGGAGCACAGCTGTATGGAGAACAACGGGTTCACGCACACCACTGTGTGGAGACTTAATAAATGCTCAATAAAATGAACTGCAGAGAGGTACAGACCTACTTAAATTGTTTTATTTATAAACTTCTTAACTTTTACCCACCACCTCGTCTGCATGAATCTCGGTCATCGTGGGCGCAGATGAAAATCAAAGTCATGTCCTTTCTTTGAGTTCCAGTTTACTACGTACTTTTCATCAAAATTTATTCAGTGGTTTAATCGTGAAAGTGTAACAAACAGACAAGAGTTACTTTCGCGTTTATAATGTCAACATGGATATGGAATTACACTTATTGTATACATAATAAGTAGTCATGGTAATAGCTGGTAGGTACATAAATCTATTCTGTTAGGTACTCATATAATTATAGTTCTTGTTATAATATAGACTGGGGTATTGGGATCTCTCTCAATACTCCCAGCAGAATTTCTTCCTTTCAGCTCACTGTCTTGGCTCTTGGCCAGTTATAGTTTTAGTACTTTCGATGACTTAGGCGCTCCACCCACTGAAGATGCGTCCCGCCGCGGTGAGTAGAGCGACAGATAACGCGCGCGGCGACGGAGGCGCAGATCTGCCTTACTTAGCGGTGAAATCTGCTCCCCCGCGCGGTGAAGCAGATTACGACGGCCTCGCGCTAAATAAATTTGTCTACGTCGAAATCCATCGTGCAAACGTCTTTGCAGTATAAAATCACGCCCGGGGCTGCGGAACCGGTGTGTCATATCCCGCGGCACGCCCCGCGCTCCCGCGCAGATTGGCAGAATCTGCGCGCGGTGCGCCTTCCCGCTCGTTTCCGCGTCGGCAGTGTGTCGTCACATTCTGTGGTGTCGTGCTAGGCGTGATTTCTATATAAATTGAGATACTTGCATGCAACGGTAAAATCTGCCATCCCGCGCTACGCGACGGGGCGCGGGGCAGTGGGTGGAGCGCCTTATAGGTGTAGGTTGTTGCAGGAGTAAAGGTTTTAATGAAAATAAGTACAAAACCATAATATCTAAGAAACTTATATAATTATTATCAAATTAATAACAACATTACATTCTGCTTTCTACAAGGCACATTATCATAAATCGTTGTCTGTAGAGTCGTTATCTATTCTACTAAACCAACATTCAAGGTTTAGTAAAATAAGGCAGTTATATTTACTTTAACCGGACGGGAAACCTTAACTACAATAAAATTTCTATAGAAAAATATTTAAGTACAAAACCATTAAAGATATTTACACTTATCTTACAATTTATAAATCTTATCGCTATTTGTATTTTTAGAAATAATTTAAAACAACGCCATCTAGTGGCGAGTAGCGGTACTTCTTAGTAAATTTCAAGACCAAAGTGCGTAGTTTTTACACGACTGCCCCAAAAAAAGGAGTGTTATGTGTTCAGGGTTAATGTATGTATGTATGTATGTATGTATGTGAGTTTCTTTATTCCACCATAACTTTTGAACGCCTGAACCGATTTAGATGTATGGGGTATCGTTACAATCCTTGCATTGTTCCGAGTAACATAGGCTAGTTAAAAATAAAAAGAAAGCGGTGTGGTCACTTTAAAAAGGAAATTAATACCAGCCTCAATTTATTTTTTTAATGAATCTGGTCGTGTCTATGTTTATCGTCTAGAATTTGACAAGTAGATTTAAAAAATATATAACACTGTAAATAAAAAACGTCGTAAAAAAAAAAAAACACTGCACTCCGGGAGTGCCGGCAGAAGTGAAAACTTGATTATTAACGTTGAGCATGTTTGATATTTTGGAATGGTTAGGGAATAATTTTGCACCAATTGCTTTATCAGTATAAAAGTACTATCATTTATGTGGTAGAATACAATATTCATTTATTGCGCTATCGTACACAAACATGACAATTTATATTACATTAAAAATTTAACTTTAAAACTATTACAATTATTTTACATTAAAAAGTTTATCTCTCCGAAAAATCAACTTTCATCCATAATTTCAACGACTTTTTCACCATCATCATTACCAGAACTATCATCGCCAATCTCTAAAACTGATACGATAGGTTTATGGTAGCTGAAGTAAGAAACGAACAGTTTTGATTCGAACCTATTTATTATCATTAATAGATGCACTTTGTTCAATTTCCATATCTGTCACCATCCATGGATACGCGTGGCACGCTGTAACATACACGAACATTCGCGCAAGCGCCCTGCGCTGTCTAAACGAACGTCCTACGCTTTTTCGATCAGGTCACGTGTCCTGACGCGCGTGGTCACGTGTCCCCTGACGCGAGTTTAAGATTTTATACCCATTACAGAAAAAGTGCTCAACGCCGCTAAAGAAGTTTTCACTTCAAAAACTGACGAGTAAACAAAGTACAAATATGTGCAATTTTTGCAGTCGTGTTTTTTAATTTTTTAATTATAGTAGCTTGTACATTATAACAAAATTATAGTTGATAATTATGCATAGTGTTGGCGTAAATGCCGTGTTTGGATCGGGCTGTTCTTCCGGAGTAGTGCGAATAGGTGTCCATGTCCATGGTAGCGTGGGGGTGCATGATTAGAACCGGTTGTAGGGCGAGCGACTTCCGCGATCCGGAGACAGATGTCGCGTCGGTGACGTACCCGTTGTTCACCTCACCTGCAAGGAACGACAAGCCACATTGTGTAAATTGATACGCAAACGGTACAAAAGAAAGTGTTTGTCTGCTGTATTTGGTAATAAGAGTTGGTCACGACATGTTTGAAAGGTTTTGTTTTGTGATTGGAATGGCACGGCCCACGAGTGACGCGGAAATTAAAAATAAAATTGAGAATTAGATATTCAAACTGGATAAAGTATTTATATAAGAGTTAGTTAATTCGTAGTAGGTAAACCAGTTGACCATGAATTCATGCA
The DNA here is from genome assembly GCA_949316365.1 of Hoplodrina blanda. Lineage (NCBI taxonomy): Eukaryota > Metazoa > Arthropoda > Insecta > Lepidoptera > Noctuidae > Hoplodrina > Hoplodrina blanda. Next base: position 9,766,009 of record OX438570.1, read on the forward strand.
AATCAACAAAACATAAAATTTTATAAGATAAGTGATTATTATTAGTCATTTTAGAGTAACAATTGACGCATAAATACAAATCTGGGAGGTTCTGGTAGATTTTACTAGCACAAAAAAAGAGAAAAACTATTTTGAAACCAAGGAAATCTGTCGCCTACATAAAAGGTTACATAGGTAAGTACCTAATAGGTACACACGAAGTATCTACCTACCTAGATAGGTACTGTTAGAATAATGTAAATGTATTCAACATAGGTAGGTATAACTACAGCCATTGCCAATGATAGTTTAAATTCAAAATATTACTTGTTAAATAATAGGTAAGCTGACATAATAATTATCTTGAAGAATTGTCAAGACATGTATCATTTGTATCATTCCTAGTCCTTTTTCTGTTATCCCTAATAAATAGCTACCTACACGTAAAGTTCTATCAGGTTCTACACGTAAAGTTCTACACGTAAAGTTCTACCTACTGCTGTTGTCTTCAAAGTTCAAACAACTTAATGTATTATTAGCTCCTCATAAGACACAATAACATTTAGGTACCTAAAACATGATTTGACTGAACCAGCAAGGTCCTCCACACTAGGTACACGTGTCACGACAGAAGGTTCACTATAAACACAACAAACCATTTGACGGGCTCAAGACATATAATTTCAATCTATCTAAGGCAGGGGTTCCCAAAGAAATTTGACTGGACCGCAAGTCCGCAACTCACCAAACAATAAACTTCTAAAAGGACTCACTCCTTGGTTTTTATGAAGGAAAAAGAAGCATACTATTTGAATGAAGGACTGATCAGGGCCGGCCCAATTTTCGCTCGCGACCCAACCTTTGGGAACTAGGTACTGATCTGAGGCATAATTCTAATGACTGTTAATCCCGGTGTTATACTTTTATTTTGTTTACAGTTATGAAGTGGCTTTTCAATAACTGCTACAAAGAAAAGAACGGAAGCTCAGATCTTGCCTTAATCAACACATTTCAGATTCAATATAAGCTTTATACCGACTGAGACACTGACACTACTGGTTGGAATGCGTCCTTCCCGCCCACTTGCGGCGCTTACTCACTGTCCGGTTCATCAGCACCTTAATCACCTTAATCATGGTGTGTGTGTATTGTTGATATTGTGTGAAGTGGACATTCTAACATCCACCTACGGCATGGTCCCGTGAGGTAACTGTGTCGGGAGGTGATAGCATATTCATGAGATTGGTTTAGCCGCCGTCGTATGCGACACACATAATCTCAGGTATGCGACGATTTGTGGAGACTGCCAAGTTATATGTGGACTCATTTTGTGTGTTAAGTTTGCAACTGAAACGAATATTGGTTGACAATACATTGGCACATAGATGGATCACACTTTAACTGACAAGGTTAACCCTTGGAAAATGTTATTAATATTAACGTGATACATAATCACGTTAATATTAATAACATTTTCCAAGGGTATTTTCTACTAGCACTCCTTGTAACTTCATTCGCGTGATTTATTCTTACGGATCCCGAATTTTTTGATGATAAAATACAGCCTGTAGCACTCAGTGATAACGTAACTTCCAATCTGCGAAAGAATTTTTTAAATCGGTTCAGTAGATCCAGAGATTACCCCATACAACCTCACAAACTCACAAACATTACCTCTCTATAAAATTAGTATAGATTTATATTAGGTTTTCAACCTTCCCGCTGTGCCCTAAACACCAACGAAACGTTTAGGAAAACCAACTTACTCAACGAGCATTATAGTATTATATCGTAAGCCGGTATTTTCTGCGAAATACTCCCTCGGTGATTTAAATGAAATGAACTTGAGGTGAGCTGTCATCCACCCTATCCAGGAAATTGACAGCTCTCCCAAAGTCAATAGGAAAATAGCCCCCTAAGGCTAAATAACTACCTATGCTACTATCACAATGCAACCTACAGATATTACCTACTGTATAGCTACGCCTAGGACTCTGTGATGTTTTCAAATGAGAGAAAGATGTACAGAAAGTTTAACCACACACTCCGCATCAAACACACAATTTCACCGACACTTTCACGCTACAAATGCTACAATTCCCATACTATTTCGTTAGGTACTATAGGTACTTCACGTAAATAGTTCTCGTAGATTTTTCCATTGTTTAAAATTTTAATGATATCTCCAAATTCATACACTTTCACTGTCGTTCACTCACATTGTGCGTGTGATCCAATTAGGGTTGATAGGCGCACACGCTCGGTTTTGATCTCCGTCGTATTATTTCAACTTTTGAGTGCGTTACATAACCTTTGCTAAATTGCATTCTCCAAAACTTAGAAGTATATTCATTTGACCATAATCATGACTTCATCATTTTCTTCTTTTTTGTTTTCTATATTTTCTAAACTATAAATAGCTTACGTGTTCTTTGTTATGGCACCTTTCTACAGCTTCATAATATTAGCTAGATGTAAATAGTTGACGTTAGAAATACATGCTACGTTTCTAAGTGTGTCTTTCTTAGTTCAGGAAGGAAGCCGTTAAAACCGTCGTTATCTGCCATGTGAATTATAAAGAAAATCTCGTCAAGCAATAAAATTACATTTTATAGTTCCCGCTTGGTGCTTCGGTCTCATAGCATTAAGTCTATTATTACACCTATTATTATGACTTCACAGTACATTATGTTATGATACAGAAATTTTATTAAACCTATTTTCATTTGAAGTAATGCTAAGTTTCTATCCAACCTGAGGGTTGCAGAATCTCCTTGCTAGACCAATTACTTACGCACTCGCAACTCAACAGTCCGTTTTCCAGCAGTGCCATCCCTATTGGCACAGTAACACACAGACACACAGCGTTGGTCACACCGTGTCGCTCTGTGCCCGTAGCAATCAGGCTGGAAACTCGGATAATATCGCGTTTGTTGCGCAATTGTAATTGTAGTGTTTTTGTTTAGTGTTTGTGTGGGGCAAAGCTCTTTGTTTTATGTAGTACAGTGTCAGCTTTTGAAGACGTTATCCTTCTTACTTCTAGCGGATACCTTGTAGCGGAACTGGTTGTGCACTACAGATAATGAAACTTATAGAAAGCCGAAAGTCGTCCATTACTAGACATCGTCGGTCTTCTCAAGCATCGCCACAATGCGCCGATCCTATTGTATGCCTCCCACATCTAGCGGATTCTCGCGAAGTCGCGACATTTACTAAGTCATTGGTGCACATTGTCCCGTACGCGGTCACCACTCCCCCTTTTTGGCCCATCGATCATGTCTACGAGCACTGAACGTTGTGCGACTGAATTACCTTTGTAAAGCGAGGGCGGCGGGTACCCACTGTCGGGCTGCAGCCTCACGTGTCGGGTCGCCAGGATGAACGCGAGTGCTGACAGCACGATACCGTCGAGACACCCTATCACAGCCAGCAGGTACGCCCAGCGGACGTGACATCGACCTGGGGAGAGAGAGATCATGATGTAAGTAAGACACGTATGTACATAAATTCATAACGCAGAATCACTTCGGGACTACAACGGCATGAGAACATAAAAAATTGAATGTATTAACATTACAGATTACATTGTAGAAGCTACTGCTATAATCATAATAATCCTAAAGCTGGCAGAATGGCGTAATCATAGACTGGATCCGATTATTACGAGTATCATGGCTCGCCTTACGAAACATTAAAAATATTTCAAAAGAAAGAGTTAGGTAGCAGCAGACATAGGGACCAAAAATAATCACTGACTATTATATCATGTTTTGATGTTACACACATTCTAAACATTTGTAATAGATCATCAAGAATAGTAAAAAAGATACCTAGGCGTTAAAGGCAACCATAATTTTAACATTTAATTTAAAATCAAGGTTGACAATCAACCTTTTAGAACATTGTAAAGATCTGAATCAAATATCACATCTGCAGTTAAATCCTATTTGATAGGACAGCGAACTCGAGGTCGGTCACTATCACATCCATCTTCTAGCTTGATTAAATTCCAAGAATTCAATGGCGTATTGCAATGATATAACTGGGCCGAGCTTACGTGTCTATTCAATTCGGTTAAAACGATTTAACACATAGATCTCTCATTTATTACAAATCGATATAAAATCGAGATCGAGTTACAGACTGATGTTGAAATTCATACATTGCAGTTACTCCAATTGAAACTCTCAAGATTAGATGAAAATCAGAAGTGAGAACGTAATGAACAATGTGTAAACCTCAAGGTTTCCTCCAACCAAACGTTTTGTAAGATTGTATTGTAGTAACTGTAACATACCTACCTTATTAGACGCTCAATAGCATTGGCTTAAGCTTAAGCCAATTTGTGACATTTAATTAGAGTATATTCTGTTACCCCTGAACGTACTGGTAAAATTACCTAACTTATAACATCAAAAGCATAATTATACGACAGGCTACTAGCTTGCAGGCAGCTCTGGCGCAAGAGATAGTAATATTCACAAGCTTACAGTTTTTTAACTAACATGTCCTTACATAGGGCTAATTTGCAGTGCTATTCTGTAAAAATATCTCTCGGTGAATTTATCGCTTTCATCATAGGTAGAAGGACAACTCATCTCATTCTCACTTAAATTCACCGCCAAAATTTACCTAGGAAGAACTCAATATAGAAAAGATTATCTAATTACTACATATTATAATGGTGCCTTACCTATATTGTACTGGTCTGCAGTGGGCCCGCACGTCTCCTGCACGGCGGTCTCGCTCCAGCCGGCCGGGTACACCGCCACTCCCGCCACCATGCTCAGCGCTGGAAACAAGAAGATCAAACGTTTAATATTCGCCTTCAAGATATTAAATCAATGATGCATAGATTTTGCCCTAAAAAGTCAAGAGAAAAGGTCTTTACTTTGTCTCTTGACTTTTTAGGGCAAATTGGACATGAGAAGTAGTTAGGTTCATCAACTTCTATTTGCTTAGCCCGAAACAGGGTAACACTTGGCAAAGAACTAAGTTTTGTGACCACTGCCTAGTCATTATGACCAAACGGCGATCGTTGCAAAAAGGCACTTAAAACTAAGTGGTTTCCCAATCCTAATATGTGATGCGCTATCTTTAGGAAACACCTATTTCCGTGCAAGTCATTCATTGTTAGTAGTTAGTAAAATCGAAGACATGTGACTTCCACCAAACGACACAGGACCACCATGGTGGATTACAGTGCACTGTCTCTCACAGAAGACTTGCGATATAGGCTTAAATAGGCTGATTATCTTCATAAGCCACTAATCAATGCCGTTTGCTGATGCGAGCAAAAAATGATGAAAATTCACTTCTTTCTCACGAATCACGATCACAATAAACAGAATCAGATATTTTCATTAGGTCTCATAACAGGTGTAATTGTAATGAGAGCCGCAAAAGTAAGCAGATCAAATTGAGAAGGAAACCGACCGGCGGCGGTGGGAACTACAGGTGGCACATTACATTGTATTATACAGGTACGTTAAACCTATTGTATTGTTTGTATAGCTCAAGGTGTTCAGTGGCAAGTGCCGCTACTTCCCATGAGAGGTTGGTTAAGAATTTGAGAATTAATTGGCTGGCTGAAACTGAATTCTTTAGGTGTTTGTACTGCTTTGTTTCTGTGATTGATGTGGGTTGATTAATTTTGTCCGAACCGACTCCAACTATCCATCCAAACACGAGATTTTCAAGATTTTCAATTCATAGGTTCAAACATAATATAAAAGCTCATGACATTTAGTCTTTTGGAAACGACACCACTGCGACAGTACCTACTATGCTAAGCAAATGTTTCCTTGCGTAAGTATGTAAACTGTTGTTATGTATGTACAAGCAGGTAGGTAGTTACCTACATACTGAATGCAACAAACAACAAGATATGCAAAGGTGTGGAAATTCAAGTTAGATGCCTTAACTTTACATGTGTTTAAAATAATTCGTAAGACTAGAAAGTTGAGTCAACGTGTATTGTTGTAGATAATTTGGAATGTGTAAGCGCAGTAATGTTAATTAATCAAAAGTCTTGTTTTTGTCTACGAAAAGAGTCTGTCTCGTGGGTTTGCCTCGAACATCCCTAGCTGCTACTACTTAAATTTCGACTTTTAATTCTATTCAGTAACTTGACAGTTCAAAGAAAAATAATGTTACCATACTACAACTATTAGTGTTGGGGTAGTGAACGATTTTGCGTAAGGAACGAATGATAAGAATGGTTTAATACCAAGTTAAGTACATTATTTAAGTTCATTCAATTTCGTTCATTCTTGTACCACCTCACTATCTTTTTTTTTTGTCAAAACTTGGTAACCCTTTATCTGTCAAGTTACTGAATAGAATTAAAAGTCGAAAAGTAACAATCTACTAGTTACATTCAGTAGCAACTGAGGTTGTCTTCACGAAATTCTGATTTCCTTTAGCCAACTGAAATATTTCTAAATCTTCTACTGAATATTTATATTCTTTACTGTCAGACATAAATATTCATCACACCGTTTACTAAATATCCCGTCGTAACCCACAAAAAATGTACCACTACCAGTCTTACCAATATTACAAAATCATCCAATTAAATCCAGGCGTGGCAACATAATCAAAATTAAAGAAGAAATACGTTCCGGTTCCGTTACGCAGCAGACTTTCCGTTACGAGTTAGCAGATGCTTGTCATTCAGTTTCCCTTCATTAGGCCAATGTGAAACTAAGGCTGCGTTCACACTCGGCGGAGCGTGAACCGGCCGTTCACGCCAGTGCTTCTTGACTTTCGATGACGATTAAAATTTTTAGTCTGTGCTGTCAACTGTCACCGGTAAAGGGAAACGCGCGAAATTGGAGCTGAGTTGAGTGACGGACATTGGATAATAGTATTGATTTCGTAATTTTCGTTACCTTAATTTTATGTATATACGGAATTACGGATGCAAAACCAATGCGTGCATAACTATTCGGCTCGGATTATATAGTCGACCATGAAAATTGTATTTAGGAGAATTCAAGTTTTGGTCTTGTTTTTTAGATCTAATAGTATTAACATGCCTAGGTACAGCAACAAAACTATTAAGACAAGACTTGCAGGCCTCTGCCTTAATTTTCACATTCAGTCATAGACCACAGGTGTCAGACGTGACGCTATGGTGATTTGTGGATCAAAGAGAAGTCGTGATTTTCAAAGCAACTAGATTAAAAAAAAATTGACGGTTACACTTAAACTACCCAGTCATGACCAAGACACGCAAAAAAAGTTTTCGAGAGGAGAGGTTAACTACCTACCTACTTATCTGAAACAGTTACCTATTAAGCCTTTATGTGAGTAGCTACCACGGTTATCGACCCAATAGATGCATCGCTGGAGTTTTACAGTCACCCGGACTATACAACTATTCTGTAAAAATCGCTCTCGATGAATTTAGGTGAAGTGAGCTTGAGGTGAGTTGACCCTAGCGTCAATATGATGACACCTTTTAGCTAGAGAGAATTGACAGAATAACACTAACATATTCGTGTGTTGCTCAAGATTTCCACAAAGACATTAGATAACTAACGCAACTAAGCAGATCTAGTAAGTCAAAGTATTTTTAAAAAGATGTTTAAGATTAACAGTTCCGATTTGAAACTTCCTATGAATAAGAACCAAATAATAGCATTTTCGGTGACAAGAACTAGTAGAGTCACACTCATGCGACACATGGTTGCACACTCAAACTCTGTCACGCCGTCATTCAGCCCAACCACTGTTTCCCACAGCGCTCCCTCAAGCGTGACGCAACAAGCTACTACAGTAACAACATTAGCAGCAATAATTAAAGTATCCAGCCATCCAGCCGCATATGTAACGCTTTCGCAACGATTATCACATTATGAGCATCCAACACGTGACATAATGTTAGCAAAGGTCAGGCGTGGAATGCCTACTTAGCTACAGGTGTTTTTAAAATGTGTTTTGATGAGTGCTCGGCAGTGAAGGAGATATATGTATTTAGCTGATGACATTTCATCAGAAACTAATCAAATTCTTAATGTGATTAGTTTTTGATGAAATGTCATTATATAATGATTACTAAATTAGAAATCTAATTAGTTGAAAGGGAGGCAGGCGATTAAAATAGACCTCAAATGTCACCAACTAACAACAGTTCTTTGGCCACACGTTTCTCCAAAAACAACAGAGAAAACCCGTAGCTACGAAAGTATAAGTTTAACCCGACTCCGTTTTAGAATGAGCCCTTAAGCACAGAACAACCAGAATGAAAACTTCATACTAACGCCCGTGCGTAGGTACACTACTACGCGCGCAACTATGTGTGCGTGACCTGTCACCGACAAGGCGCGCGGGGAGTGCGCCGGCGCCCGCTCGGGTGCAAACCGGTTTGAGTCGGCTCAGCTAGCGGTCAAACTTAAGGTGTGCCAGCGACAGCGGTCGGGTACGACGCGGACACAGTTACAATATTTATTTAGACGCGGATGTTAAATTGTTTTTAAAGATGCCGAACTGTTGCACTGTGTATACAATTAATGGTCGAAAGAACAAAGAGACTTCTTTTTTTGTATATCCAAAGGATCTTATCGGGTAATTGTCTATATTTACTTATACAAACAAACATGCTTAATGCTTATTATGGAAGTAACTATTTATTTACGAGTAGGTAATAATATCCAGAACAATTAAGATGGCGATAAGGCTTTCCCTTATGAAATAATTTGTTATGTAGGTACTTAAGTAGGTATATTGACGTATTATTCGTTTCGTATTTTTGTTTTAGTAGGTTTGTAGAATAGTAGGTACCAAAGTATATTGTAAGTCGTCTTAGTAAGATTCCATTTAGCCTTTTCTATTAGATAGGTAGTAGGTACCTACTTAACTTACGTTCGTGAAATAGTAAAACAAGGAAGAATACATTAAGTATTTAGTTTCGCTATGTCCGTCCGTGCGTAGGTAAGTCAAAGTAATTTGATTAATCAACTTCAAGAAAGTAAGCAATGTATGTAGGTACCTATCTATGTATGTGTATCTATTTCATAGTATGATTAATTATGTACATAAGTACCACCTGCCTACCTATTTATTTATTTAATCATAATACATACCCACTATTATTATCTTAATCTTCTTAAAATATAGAAGTAAATTAAATGTTAACAATTAAATGTAGGTATCCCGATTTTATATATTTTCAATAGTGACAGCCCTATGAAAGTAGGTAAGAATTTTGAACACTGTTAGGAATCTTTCATTCTGGTTATTCTGTGCCTTAAGCCTCACTGAAATGACTGACAGAATGAATTAAGTAATGAAACGGTGACAAAAATGACCTAAGTAATAATAAACAAATTTCACACACCAACTTGTAATGTCTTCATGTAACAAAACATTACCAAACCATCACCTCTCACACTCTCGTTATATCTAGGTAATAAGCTAGATTTTAAGCGAATATTGCAAGTGAGTACTTTCAGCCGTCTATTGTGGTTGTAACACCTCCACCGGTACATAAACTATCACAATAAAACTAAAAGTGCAAAGGTGAAGTGGCTGTAGATATAGCCGTAACGTAACATGGATTGTGTAACACAACCGTTATAAATAACAAATTGAGATCATTATTGACTTAATGCACTCAGTTCTATTAGCTGAGCAAAAACATAGATAATTATTGTTGAATATGGATGATCTCGTAATAACTGAATTAACGGTTATTGTGGTAATTCAAATTACTGTCCACTGCTGGATATTGGCTTTTACTGAGTTGCGCCATAACCTCCGGTTCTCCGCTTCCGCATCAGTAAGTTATATCCTGGCTGCATTGAAACATCTCATCAGTGTTTAGACTTGCAGGACATTCGGCTTTCTAACGCGAAGACGTTGACCATAATCATTGCGCATAGCAAGAAAGGATTGTTGATTACTATTAGTCCTAATTCCTAAACAAGAAGACACTGTGGAACTTTCAACACTTTTAGGACACTAAGTCCAGATGTGGGCCGTATGCAATTGTTAATTATTATCCATAATTTCTAGTTCCTAATGACAACTTTACATGAAACATCATAAAGCTGTTTTACCCGTGTACTAGAGAAACTTTAATTAGCTGCAGCTTGTACAGTTATTAATATTGATCGTTATGAAGTGGAGAGCGGTCACAAATTATGTTCGCTTTCGAACTGGATTAAATGTTGTGGCGGAATTAAGAGACTGGAAGCGATTTGTAGAATTATCGCTGAAAATAACGATACTAGTTTCTGCCCGCGATTTCGACCGCGTGTTTTTTTTCACCCGCGTTATCTTACGTCTTTGGTTACTACTAACCTGTGGTCATAGCGGGATGTTATAAAGACTAAGTATACTATCCTAACTAAGTAATATTATAAATGCGAAAGTAACTCTGTCTGTCTGTCTTTCTGTCTGTCTGTCTGTCTTTTCTTCACGCCTAAACTACTGAACCGATTTGTGTGAAATTTGGTACAGGGTAAGTGTGAACCCCAACAAAGGACATAGGCTACTTTTTATTCGACTTCGTCTGCGTCCGCGATAACCGACATATACGCGCGGGGTAAAGCTAGTTCTTCATAAATCTGGCTATGATATTACAAAAAAAGATTTTTTCCGATATAACTGGCAGTTCCAGACTAATGTCTGGAACTGCCAGTTATATCGGAAAAAATCTTTTTTGCAAAAAAAGCTTTTTTGTTTGTCGCGCTAATGCGCGACAAACAAAAAAGCTCTTTAGCTTCATCTTAGTACCTACAAATAAGTTATGTTGGAAGCCTCTGTCACGATACTCACGATTAACAAAAAAAAGCAGATGAAATAACGAGATTTCTCGAGCTCCTAGCTAGTGCATATTATACATGAGTAAGCGGCTAATAAGTTAAGTAGTAATCTACCTGCTTTCTAGTCCACTTTCGATGTTTATCGTCGTGCGGTCACTTTACTTGCTTAGAGTACTCCCGGTAACCAACTTAGCATCGTATATCTAAGTGAACTGTTTATAGTGGTTAACGTTAGAGAAACGTTTTAGAAGAAATCGAAAGACAGACTGCTTAATTGTTGTTTAGAAGCAGGGCAACCAGGCTTCGTAGGTACTTCACAATCGACTGACCATCACTTTGAGTAGAACCAAGTTTTCACTTAGAAAATCTTAGTTTCTTGATTGATCCGAGCAGCTTGTTCTGACTTTGATCGGTGTTTCCGATCATACGGCATGTCGATTTCATTTCCAATCATAATCGGTGAATGTTTTGAGATTTAATTTTTGCATTAATTTCATTTTTTTTATATACCTAGTTATGTTAGACAACTATCTAAAAAATTGGTTTTATATTGAATACATATCTAATTCGTACAAAATTCTTTCCTCGTGTCATGATTCTAGTCGTAATAAAATAAGATTGATTTCAAATCAATCATGTTCCACGCTGCTAGTGAACATGATTGATTTGTTGTGCTTTACTGTGACATGTTCACCCGGAACTATCTACCAACACTGAACACGCATTCATGACAATTTCAGACTTAACTTTAAGTACGCACTTATCTGTCGTTATTTTAAACTTCCTCGTTTCATTTGAAATGTTACGTAAAGCGCGTCTCTTTGTGGTTGTTGCGACAGGTACTTAGGAAAAATAATGTTGGTATTACTCATTACCTTCTACTTCTACTAACACGACAATTAACGCATAATGTACCGGATATGCTTCAAATTATATCGGTAGAAGCACATATACATCCTAACTTAAATAGCATTTAAAATGCTTATTGTTAGACTAGCGAACCGGCTTCGCACGGGTGGAAATTTCCGAACTTTCATGTGGATTTTCCAAAAAACTACGAACACAAAGCTTTAGTCAAATTGATCCAGCCGTTCTCGAGTTTTGCGCTTAGCAGATAGATCGATGGAAGAACAATATGAACGCGTATTACGTCTGTTATCATCCTCAAAAAATCAAAATCTGTTAAGCTTAATGATGTAGATACCAACTAACCAAGTTCCTGCTAACGAGTGAGAATATGGTATCACAAAGATACCAACCGGATAATACACATACAAAAGTAATTGTTTTGATATTTGATATGATGCGTATACCTAGCAACTTGCAAGAAATCACTAGGCAAAGTTACTATTTAAGTAAGTAGGTATGTTGTATGTAGTCCAGCAAAGTAGCCATCAGGGCCATAGTGCTTACCATACCTACATTACCTAGGCTGCTATTATTCACCCCGTTAGGTAAAATGGGCGCGAAGACATAGATGCGCACAAAACGGTCATGTTTACATTCAGACGCGTGCGCGCATGTCTTCGGTAAAATGAGGAAAACCGCTAGCCAATCCGACGCGTTGCAATGTATCAATGACGCATGCCTACTTTAAGAATTTTAATTGAAGAAGCTTTAGTAAAAATATGCACTAATTACCTAATATTAACAAAAGTAGGTACTCTTTGGAAACTATACAGTGAGTAATTCCGAATTCCTTCAGTGTTCGTCAGATTTCGACAAACCTGTTGGTTTCATCTTGTTCTCCTTTTGATAGGAATTCGTTTAGCTTAAACTTATCAAGTTTATTTTAGCTTCATAGAATACTTGGCTCGAAGTGCTCGAACTCTTCTAGCTATCGTAACAGGTATCTGAATTATTATGTATTACTAATACATAACAGAAGTGGCTGAGTCCTTATAGTGTATGAGAACCTTTTTAACACGCTTATATTAGCTTTACTTGTAACTTGTAAGTATGTATGTAAGAAAATCTTGGAATCATTTCTTGTTTACTGGAACATTTTTGTTCCGCTAAGGCTCTAGAGGTTAATTTGACCCACTTCCCAGTCTTCAATTAGGATAAAACTTTGCACACGCTCTGAGTTCTGATGACAATACATGACTAGCTAAGAAACGTCATTACAAATCCAATATGGCGGATGGCGGCCTCCCCAAGATGGCGGACTAGCTGTTTGAAATCCACCCCCATGATATGGGTATCAAATAAAAGGGATTGCTGCCAGGAATACGAAAAAAAATAGTCACGTGACTTAAATCCAACATGGCGGACATCCAAGATGGCGGATTGGCTATTTGAAATGCACCCCCATGAAATGGGTACTAATAAAAGGGTTTGCTGAATGGGATACGAAAAAAATTAGTGCGTGCTAAAAGCGTGTTTTTTAGTTTTTTAAACTATTAAAAAAAATATTAAGAAAACAAGTTGTTCTGTCTTGCTTAATCATCCGCACTGGGGGTACTTGTATCAAATTGGTCAATGTTTAGCATGAAAACATTTTTCTAGATTTCTAAATATTTTTTGCCGCCACCCACCTAGCTACATTTTCAACACTGCTTTCATGTGGTGCGGTAGGTATCCTTGTTGTATAGAGATCGTGCTAACACGAGAAATGATCTTATCTTTGGTCAATTTCTTCCATATTATCTCGAAATCCATACATACTCTCAAGTACGTGACAGCACGCGTTTACGTGCTGCATGCGTTACACATCGCGTGTGCCGTCGTCATCTCGAGATAGCGCTTATTACAATAGTTAACTGTATCTCTAAATGATTGGCATTAGGACATTTAGGACGGACGCCTTTCACATGTCGCCTTTCGTCTTTCACATGTCTAGAATTATCAACCTTGACCATTTTAGATAAAAAGCTTTTTTACAAAAAAAGATAACCGCCTTCAAAAACTACAAAATAAATAAATAACTTTAGTTTTGGAAGTCGGCGGCTTTGGTTTTGTTTTTGTTATGTAGGTAAGTATTGCCACCGACTTCCAAAACTAAAGTTATTTATTTATTTTGTAGTTTTTGAAGGCGGTTATCTTTTTTTGTAAAAAAGCTTTTTATTTTTCACTTTTTAGTGCTTGTGTATTAATGTTTGAAATCCTTACAAAAAGCCCTTTCAAACAATACCTCACACGATATATTTAATTTTGGAAACTGGTAGGAGGGGGTTGACGTACCCCCCCCCCCCCTTTTCCTTCAGTCAGTCATCGACTACACGTATAAACAAAGCAATTTCACTTGTTACGATATTGCTGCTGTGATTCTGTGAGGAGTTCCATTCCATATCTCCGAAGTTCATCATCAGATATTGAAATGGTGACAATGGGACCACACGGGAAGCACCAACTTTCAAATAAAGAAAGAATCATGAAAATCGGTTCACCCAGACGCAAGTAAGGAGCTAACAAACATAAAAAAAAATACAAACGAATTGATAACCTCCTCCTTTTTTGAAGTCGTTTAAAAAATCCAATGTTTTGACTTTCGCCTATTCATACAAAACATGGCTTTTATTAATCATGCGTGCAAAATTAACATCATGTTTACATCAGTAGAATCAGAGAGAAATAAAATATGTCCAGGGGATCAAAGAACCTGCCAGGGTGCGGAAAAATGCTCAGAGCGACCCACGTGCCCCGACCAAAGGTAATTGAGGCAAAGGAGGAACACCGTGGGGTTATAGTCGGGGTTACGGGCATCCATGAGGTCATCAATTCTCAGCGAGATGGTATCTCCTTTTATTATAATAGGTATCTGTAAGAACCGAAGAACTCTTTCGAAATGCCCCACGTCTTTGTCAAACGTTTGGTGTTACATCATTTTCTCATTAAACTGGGTCGATGTGGCTTAACCGCAAATATAATTATAATCTAAACTAACAATGAATGGATCACTTTATGGGAATGTTACAACAGATCGTATAATCATGTGGATTGTGGCTGTATTGTCCATTGGTGTCGCAGAAATCGTGTGGTGCAAAGTCTCATCATTGAAATCCCGCGTGCCTTCGGCACGTTCCCGTGCAGGTGATACGTTATAATATTATTATCTATGTAAGTATTAATTATTCTATTGCACATCACTAGTAAGTTTAGAATGCGCCTATTGATTTCTTAAAAATAAAACTATAGTTTAATACGGAAATTTTAATCAAGATTCTCATTGATAAACCTGCTGCCCTAAGCATTTGCAAATTCCTCAGGCGTAGGTAAAAGTGCCCGCACTCGAGCAAGTCTATCCTGGTCAATATTCAAACTCTTTCTTTTACACGCGATGTCCTTCTCCAAGTCTCCCCTATACTTCATCAGTTCGGCTCTCACGGTCTCCGCCTGTCTCAATTTGCTTTGCAGGGACTCAACTGTCTCTTTGATAAACTTAGCTTCACTCATCAAGGCAAACTGTGCCTCATCTCTACAGTTTTCTACATTGGGTCGAGTGTAATTCCTGCTTTTTATCCTGGTGTTCGATAGTTTATCCCGCTCGTCTGCTCTTCTCAACGAATCTTTCAGATGATCGATAAGTATTTCTACATTAGCGATAGTTTGCAAATTGTCTTTCAAGGTATCTTCTAACTTCGCACATAACTGCTCTGTAGCGGCGACAGTTTCTCCAAGCGCCTGGTTAGTTCTATCAGCTTGTAGTTTCATATCCTGGGATCCCTTCACTATAATATTCATCAGTTCCCCTCGCAAAAGTGCAGACCGCTCTCTAACTTCCTCACAGTTTCTGACGCTCTCTTTACAAAAGTGATCCCAATACTCCAAGGTGGTTGCGTTTTCAGGCCACCGAGCTACACCTGGATGATGTAGTATCAAATTCGATTCTGGCGTTAGATACAAATTTATACCATCTTGCCTTAATGTTACCATCTTGTCACCCCAATCAAATTCAATACTTGATTTAGCTGCTTTATTAGTATTCATCTGTGTATCTACTCTCGCTAGAGTCTCCTGAAACACTCGTCGTATCTCTCCGACAATGGCAACCTCTTTTATTAATTCTTGTTCAGCATCATCCCTCACCAAATCCGGTTCATATCTGAATGTGCGTAGTTCCAAACATTCTCTAGAAATTGATTCAGGCAACATCAAAATTCTAGAAGCACTTTTAAGTTTAGCTCTATACACATCTAAATCCAAAATTTCTTTGCTCATAGCATTAATGGTTTTTTCACATTCCTTTTTCCAATGAGCCAACGTTTTCACTCTTTCTTCTAGCTTTTTGTTAGTGACACCCTGTTTCTCATCCATCGCCGCGAAAGCTTTTTGTAGATCACTTTTAATGGATGCTTCTAATGCTTTAGCTTTGTCAGTCGCTCTTGGAGTTAAAGTAAATTGATTATTCTGCCTCCATTCTCCAGTAGAGTATCGAGTAATGGAATACTTGTCAACAACAGGCCTGACGCCTGTCATCCCAGCTTGAGGCGTCCAGTCCACGTGCCCTGCCGCCCACGGTCCAATGGGACCCATTCCAAGGATGTCACCGCTCGTGCTGTCCGTGGGCTGAGGGAGGTACGTAGGCGGTGCATCCGGAGGGTAGTACTTCTTCTCTGGTGGTTGTATGAAACCAGGAACGTAAGCGGTCGCATGAGGGTTCTCAGTCACTCGGGCTTCACCCGCCTGTAGGTAAGTGTTCTCCTTCTGCCCCGTATCAACAGAAGTTGGACATATAAAAGGGCAATCTAGCTCCTTTGGATTAGACATTTTGACGAGAATTTAGAGAAAACTATATCAAAAAACTAATTAATCTAAAATTAAACCTAAGAGAATATGTTGCTCAAGCAAAAATATTCAATTAAAATGACATTTTTTTTTATCATTATTTTGTTTTGGAATTTGTCATAATTACATGTGGCCAGAAATGTTATTTGACCACCAATAATTTGTAGACGCACGTGTTCCAAACTTTTTAATGACCAATAACACATAACATCACGCCTGTAATCCCCGAAGGGTTAGGCAAAGGTGTACCAATTAGTACACCCTCATTTCGCCAGTTATGTTTGTTATGTTTTTAACCGACTTCTAAAAAAGGAGGAGGTTCTCAATTCGGATGTTTGTATTTTTTTTTTTTTTTTTTTTTTTTTTTAGGTTTGTTTGCGCTTAATTCCGTCGCTTGCCAACCGATTTCAAAAATTCTTTTTTTGTTGGAAAGGTTATACTTCCCAAATGGTCCCATAAAAATTTTATCGCAATCAGACAACAATATGTCACTAAAAATTAACAAATAAAATTTTTTTTTTGCAAAAAAAATAACCGACTTCAAAAAAAAGCACTAAAAAGATAAAAATAATACTATAACCTACCTATATTAATAAACCTAACCTACCCTACAATTAACCTATACTAAAATTTATCAATTTTTTGGAGTCGGTGCCATACGGTTGGAATAATATCCTCGGTCTTGGCACCGACTCCAAAAATTTTTTAAATTTTAGTATAGGTTAATCGTAGGGTAGGTTAGGTTTATTAATATAGGTAGGTTATAGTATTATTTTTATCTTTTTAGTGCTTTTTTTTGAAGTCGGTTATTTTTTTTGCAAAAAAAAAATTTTATGAATAGTATAGGTCCTAAATTTACAATTAGTTGTTTTGTTAAGGGCATGGACCCTTTTTTTTTGTTTTTTTAGGTGGTAAAAATCATCAAATGACTCCTTCCGCCCTGGGTGGGGCGGAAGGGACTGTCAGACTTTTACTGACTAATAAAAAATAAGTTAAAAATAACTAAAACCCGACTACGACAAAATCGCGCACTGAAAAGTATAAAACAAGAACAATATTCATTTGACCGATATTTTCGAAATTTTTAAGTAATAGCCGTGGTCGTATGCCACCTGCGGTTGTTTCACACAATCTTTATTGACTAGGTGGCATACGACCACGGCTATTACTTAAAAATTTCGAAAATATCGGTCAAATGAATATTGTTCTTGTTTTATACTTTTCAGTGCGCGATTTTGTCGTAGTCGGGTTTTAGTTATTTTTAACTTATTTTTTATTTACACTATTTTGGGGGTTATATTATTTGAAGGAATAACTCTATTTAATTATTTGAAATAATAATAAAAGCAAAGTAGCGAGTGAATTTCAAATGTACTCATTAAGCCTTTTCATATGATACCCATGTTGACACTGTTAAAAACAGGCAAAGTAGCTAGTAAAAGCTATATAATGTATATATATTTCAAATGTGCTTATCAAGCCCTTTAATTTGATACCCATGTCGATACTGTGCAAAAAAATTTTTTTTTTCGATAACGACTTCACATCCCCTGGAGGGCGCCATATTGGATTTTGTGACACGTCACCTACCCTATAACCAGCGGACAACTGAGACGCTTCTAACGACACCTCATTTGTCATGTAATGATAAGTAGTTTAGAAGTTACGAGGGAACAAACAAACATACATACAAACATACATACAAACATACATACATACATACCGGTCAAAATCATAACCCTCCTTTTGGCTTTGCCGTAGTCGGGTAAAAAACCACCCTGTTCCTTCTGTTGCCCTTTAGTTACGTTCCGGGGCCACGGTATCCTGTTAAGACGTCCCGCAACCCCAGGGCATGGACCCTTGCGCAGTTACGGCGTCACACGCGTATACGAAAGGGAAGGTGCGGGTGTAGGATTGCTCGCGGCGGGCATCGTAGCAGCGCATGCGAGTCCCTTCGCTGGTATCGCCGCGTTTCATGGAATCATGCGCCACTTCCATATGAACAGAGAATAGCGCGTTCCCATAAACGAGCCGTTACTTATATACCATATAAAATGATCTAAGGTACTTCGTGACTATCCGGAAATCCAACAAAGCTAATTTGAATGGTTTTGCATAAAGCATATTATGTATAATTTCACATTCACACAAATCAATATAAGATCTTTTCAACAAAGCGGACGTTTCATTTTACAAAATGATAGTACGTTTTAGCTAGCAGTATCTTTGATCAAATTATGGGATTCACTACCTCTTGACGGCGTGATGGGAGAACACTTGCTTCATGCAAAAGGTCAGTATAACGTATCTGCACATTGTTCGTGGGTTCCCATTGGTCGTGGGATACTGCATTGTTTAGTAATAATAACTGAGACAAGTGGTTTTTGTTTGAAGAAGGTTTCTTTGCTGGAGGTTCCGTTTCCGTATTATAGTATTTATGTACGATGTTTCTAAGGTTTGTGTGCATATCAAACTATATAACAGCCATCAAAGTTCAGTCCTGTCGAAGTTAAAGTTAACTTTGTAAATTAAGTATCTTCGTCGAAGAGGATTCTTCGTCCACGGGCAGAGGACACTGTAATTTTTAAACGACTTTTAAAAAGGAGGAGGTTATCAATTCGTTTGTATTTTTTTTTTTTATGTTTGTTAGCTCCTTACTTGCGTCTGGGTGAACCGATTTTCATGATTCTTTCTTTATTTGAAAGCTGGTGCTTCCCGTGTGGTCCCATTGTCACCATTTCAATATCTGATGATGAACTTCGGAGATATGGAATGGAACTCCTCACAGAATCACAGCAGCAATATCGTAACAAGTGAAATTGCTTTGTTTATACGTGTAGTCGATGACTGACTGAAGGAAAAGGGGGGGGGGGTACGTCAACCCCCTCCTACCAGTTTCCAAAATTAAATATATCGTGTGAGGTATTGTTTGAATGGGCTTTTTGTAAGGATTTCAAACATTAATACACAAGCACTAAAAAGTGAAAAATAAAAAGCTTTTTTACAAAAAAAGATAACCGCCTTCAAAAACTACAAAATAAAAATAACTTTAGTTTTGGAAGTCGGTGGCAATACTTACCTACATAACAAAAACAAAACCAAAGCCGCCGACTTCCAAAACTAAAGTTATTTTTATTTTGTAGTTTTTGAAGGCGGTTATCTTTTTTTGTTAAAAACCTTTTTATTTTTCTCTCAAACAATTTATTTACTTAATATTCAGTAATCATCAATCCACTAACAGTAGGCTTGTTCGACCCAAGATTAGCAACTTGTTTAAACAGAAAGTCAAAATGTCAAGTGATACCAAATTGCACAATGCGCACTGGGAGGAATTGATGTGCACAACGTTAAGATGAATGCAAGACAGCACGACCGCTTTGTTGACATCTTTAAATTCTAAGCACAAATCAATAAGGGCCTGAGCCCTCATCAAACAATCTATCTATCACAGTTTTTTTTTTGTCGGAGGCAAATGGAACGAATGTGTGTGATTTACCAACGCAGATTTACCACAGAAAGTCGGTCCTATGAAACTATCAAATAATCGTCCAATCCGATAATAATCGGCCCTTGTACAGAATTATTTTTTGTAGCAAAAGCCCTTGGAAGCGATGGTTGTCATATTATATCCATCACAACTTAAAATGACATAACCATCGTAAGCACTCTAATGAATTTTTATCCTCTGTAATTAATTGTGTGGAGCATAGTTCTAAAGTTTGCCCACGAGGTCTGCTCACCGAGGTTGGCGTAAAAAATGACACAGGGTACGGTACTGAAAACATCTAAAAGTATTAATATCTAAAGTCTTTTTAATATTATTGTCGAAAATGTCATGGATCATAAAACTCATTATAATTAAATCAATCTAAAACAAAATATTCGAAATAACATTAAAGTGTAGAAAACTAAAGTTCAAACAAAACATCCCATAAATTCAGAATCCAGCTAGTTCTGACGCAGACGGGTAGTGAGAACGAACCATCCCACACCGTTCACGATCTATGTTTAGACTTTTTCTCTTTGCTGCTATCTCTTCTTCCAACTCAGCCCTTTTACTCATCAAGTCACGTCGCAATCTTTCAGCATTATTGAGTTGACCAAGAAGTGACGTCACCGTCTCATGAATCTTCTTTACTTCTTCAATCAATCCTAAATGAGGCTGGTCTCTAACACTTTCTCCATGAGGTCTCCAATTGTTTCTATTGTCGAGTCTAGTTTGAGCTAATTTCATTGCTGTGTCCATTTTTCTGACAGAGCTTTTCAGGTCTTCTATCAGAGCTTCCATATCAGCAGTTTTTTGTAATGTGGTTCTCAGAGTTTCCTCCAGTTTTGTGCACAATTCTGTAGTTATAGCTACAGTTTCAGCTAATGCCATATCAGTTCTGTCGGCTTGGTTTCGCAACTTTCTACCATTGTTCACTAAAATGGCGTCCAAGCTACCTCTTAAGTCGGCTGACTTTTGTCGAGCTGCTTCACAGTTTTGTACATTTTCTCGACAAAAGTACTCCCAATATTCCAATGGTGCAGTAAAATCACCGAATCTCGTAGCGCCAGGTCTGAACATTAGAGTATTGGATTTTGTATTCAGGCTTAAATTCATAGATTCTGTATTATAAGCCATAGTTTTATCACACCAATCATACTCTATCTTGTGCTTTGCTGCTTTATTTATAGCCATTTGTTCTTCTATAGAATCCAGAGTATTTTTCAAGGTAGCTCTGACTTCAAGTACAAGTTTCATTTCTTTGATCAGTTCCTGCCCTGCAATATCAGACACTAAATCAGGTTTAAATCGATTTGAACGTAGATCTAAACATTCCTTAGAAATCGATTCAGGTAACATTAATACTCTGGAAGCACCTTTTAGTCGCTGTCTGTCGATTTCAAGCATTTCAACTTCGTCAGTGATGGCCTTGCAAGCTTTCTCTACCTCTACTTTCCATCTGAATATATCTCTTGCCTTTTGCTTTAAACGTTTATCATTTTCCATTTGCTGTTTATCAATATTCCCAAATGCTTGCATCATAGAAGTCTTAGCGTTATAGTCTACGATGTTAGACTCTGTTATTATTTCTGGATCTAAAACTTCTTCGTTATGTTTTCTCCATTCATTGAGAGAATATCTACTTAGAGAATATTTATCAACACCTGGCCTTGTACCAGTCATCTTTGCTAGTGGAGTCCAGTCTACTTTCCCGTCAGGGCCTGGTTTTAAATTCGCCAGATGATAATTATCTCCATATGGTAATGGTTTCGGATGTTCTGTTTCAGGCGTTGTTTGTGGAGTTTTAACATCTTGGGCAGCAGATGGGAGCGTCCCCTTTTGCTCTGCTTCTTTAGCTTCTTTAATTTCCTCTAAAACTTTTTCGGGACTCTTTTGAGCTTTCTTGAAAGCTAGAAGATCTTGTTTTGTTGGACATTGATCATCGTCAGGAAAACTGGTTAAATTCATCATGGTTGCTGATAAAAATACTAAACAAAACTAAATTTGTAAGAAAATAATCACATCTCGCTTGAAAACGAGTTTGGCGAAATAGTGGCCAATAGGTGAAACTAAATTACTAACAAAAACGTCAATAAAAAATCTATGCCTAATTTTATAAAATATTCTTAAAATAATAAACTAGCATCACTACTGAAAAGGCCAGTACGTTAATTTTATTTAGCATGGACAAAATTAGTATATAGGCCTACCAGAATCTGATGACATGTTTCATGTTTCATATTATGACAATAACAATCGTCACCTGACGGTCAGTTGACTGGTAAGTTGGACTGAGGTATTTAGATACTTTTTGTTTATTTTATTCTTTCATACGTACACGTAGCTACTTTATACGACTTTTAAGTACTTAACGGCGAATCATAGGTGATGGTGTATTTTCCTGGTAAAAAGAGGAAATGACGGAAGAAGAAAAACAAATTGGATATTTTCTATTTAGAGTTGATTAAGAATATTGTATAAGAGTTAGCAACAGAGAATAATAGAAATGCTGGAAGAGCGATTTATAAAAAATACCTCTTTATCCTAATCTGCGTCTGATGAAGGACAAGAAATGCAAGTGGTGTTTTGGAATCATTTTCTAGATCAAAATAAGGTTTTTAATTTTGTATGATTTAAACGATATACATAATTATATATGTACCTAAAGTAATAAAAATAAATTAATATCTATGTAAACAATTGATTTTATTTTCAAAGTTGTTTTATGTTCATGGATACTAAAGTCTAACAAAAAGTAAACAGTATCAAGATTGCTTAACCTAATTTCCCCGGTTTTTGCCATGAGATAATGGTACTTAGGCACGACATACACACTAGTTTATTTTGTAGTTTTTGAAGACGATTGTCCTTTTTGTAAAAAAGTTTTTGTTTTAAAGAGATTTTTATTTTTAACTTTTTAGTACGTTTGTCGTTAATATTTGAAATCCTTACAAAAAGCCCTTTCAAACAATACCAAACACGATATATTTTTATATTTAATTTTGGAAAGTGGTAGGAGACTTGTTACGAAAGTTCTGCTATGATCCTATGAGGAGTTCCGTTTCATATCTCCGAAGTTCTCGATCAAATCATGATAATATTTTTATGAGAACAATTGGAAAGCCCGTTCAAACAAAAAAATAATTTTCCAAATCGGTTCAGGCGTCTTTGAGTAAATGACGAAAATAAAGTCAGTTATAAGAGTTCTAAAGAAAAATTTTCAGTTTCGATAAAAAAACAACTAAGTAAGTACTTACCTAACTCTTTTGAACGGATAACTATGCTTGACTTATGTATCTTTCTTTTGATATAAAGTTTAATAACAATCGGTTCGTTCCTTTCTAAGATTTTGGACTTGAAGTTTGTAGGGATGTGATGCTGTACGGGACAGTACGGGCACAGGTATACGCTCGTTAATTTCAACCAAAAATCCTATTCCGACTTCTACGCGTACCAAGTCGCTGGCAAATAAGCTAGTTGTAATTAAAGATACGATGTTCTTTATAATTAATGTATATAATTAATATATAATTAAACCTATAATTATTCAAAAACACTAGAATAAAGTATTAAAAATAACATCAACGCATAGAAAACCAAAACTCAAACAAAACAGCTCATAAATTCAGTATCCAGCTAGTTCTGACGCAGACGGGTAGTGAGAACGAACCATTCCGCATCGTTCCCGGTCGATGTTTAGAGTTTTTCTCTTTGCTGCTATTTCTTTTTCCAACGTGGTTCTTTTACTCATCAAGTCACGTCGCAATCTTTCAGCATTATTGAGTTGACCAAGAAGTGACGTCACCGTCTCATGAATCTTCTTTACTTCTTCAATCAATCCTAAATGAGGCTGGTCTCTAACACTTTCTCCATGAGGTCTCCAATTGTTTCTATTGTCGAGTCTAGTTTGAGCTAATTTCATTGCTGTGTCCATTTTTCTGACAGAGCTTTTCAGGTCTTCTATCAGAGCTTCCATATCAGCAGTTTTTTGTAGTGTGGTTCTCAGAGTTTCCTCCAGTTTTGTGCACAATTCTGAGGTTATAGCTACAGTTTCAGCTAATGCCATGTCAGTTCTGTCGGCTTGGTTTCGCAACTTTCTACCATTGTTCACTAAAATGGCGTCCAAGCTACCTCTTAAGTCGGCTGACTTTTGTCGAGCTGCTTCACAGTTTTGTACATTTTCTCGACAAAAGTACTCCCAATATTCCAATGGTGCAGTAAGATCACCGAATCTCGTAGCGCCAGGTCTGAACATTAGAGTATTGGATTTTGTATTCAGGCTTAAATTTATAGATTCTGTATTATAAGCCATAGTTTTATCACACCAATCATACTCTATCTTGTGCTTTGCTGCTTTATTTATTGACATTTGTTCTTCTATAGTTTCCAGAGTATTTTTCAAGGTAGCTCTGACTTCATTCACAAGCTTCATTTCTTTGATCAATTCCTGTTCTGCAAGGTCAGCCACTAAATCAGGTTGAAATCGAGTTGAACGTAGATCCAAACATTCCTTAGAAATTGATTGAGGTAACATTAATACTCTGGAAGCACCTTTTAGTCGCTGTCTGTCGATTTCAAGCATTTCAACTTCGTCAGTGATGGCCTTGCAAGCTTTCTCTACCTCTACTTTCCATCTGAATATATCTCTTGCCTTTTGCTTTAAACGTTTATCATTTTCCATTTGCTGTTTATCAATATTCCCAAATGCTTGCATCATAGAAGTCTTGGCGTTGTAGTCTACGATGTTAGACTCATTTATTACTTCAGGATCTGCCATTTCTTCGTTATGTTTTCTCCATTCACTAATTGAGTATCTGCTTATAGAATATTTATCAACACCTGGCCTTGTGCCAGTCATCTTAGCTAGTGGAGTCCAATCAACTTTACCGTCTGGGCCTGGTTTTAAATTAGGCAGGTACTGATAGCCATCGCCTCCAGATGGTGGTGGTTGTTGTATTTCTGGTTGAGGCGTTCCCTGTGGTCCATCGACATCTTGGGCAGCAGATGGGAGCGTCACCTTTTTCTCTGCTTCTTGTGCGTCTCTAACTTCCTCCAAAGCTTTTTCGGGAGACTTTAAAGCTTTTTTAAAAGCTTTGATGTCTTGCTTTGTTGGGCAAATATCATCGTCAGGAAAACTGGTTAAATTCATTATGGTTGCTATTAAAAATACTAAATAAAACTTATTTGTAAGAAAGATAATTATAATCGCGTTACGAGTGCAAAATATTAGGTTATAATAGTTTCTGTCAGAAATGTCAGAATCATTTCTAATGACTTTTTAATGAAAGCTTATGATGACTTCAATTTGAAAAATAATTAAAAATAAAAGACTATAGTGATCATTTGTAAAAATCTTTTTGTTCAGAACCTTCTTGGACAATCATTTGACGACACTGTTGGCACATTGGTGCAGTGGTCGAGCGAGTGTAGGATAGAAGATTTATTTTACATATGAGTTTATTTTATTGGTATACTTTCCATCACGCTCTCGCCTTCGGCTCGGGCTGCAATTCAACCTCGACTGCAGAGGCAAGCATAGCCCTCTGGTATTATAATGGACTATTATTGTCCTAATTTGATTAATAAGGTAGGCCCCTCAAGTGTCTACCCAAGGGCCCAGAAATACACGGTCCGCCCCTGATGTCGGGACATTCTGGTACAGAAACGTCCACTGAAAAAGTCGACGGACTACTTAAATCCAGTCCGGAGTCCAGTCCAGTCTGAACGACTTTCTAACAACCGCTTTTACTGTAAGCCGCTTATTTCACATGATTATAACGCAAACCCGTCACTCCCGGCAGCCGTGTTATGAAAGGAAACGAAAACTAATTGAAGGATGTAAGATGAATGTCGGTGATAAATATAAATAAATAAATAATTACTTAAGTAGGTGTGTTTCCTTAAAGTTTAAATCAAACTAATCTTCGAAGAAAGAGCCGGACGGGGCCTAGATTAAAAGTTTTAAGTACCTAATCTATACACGAAAACTGCAGAGTTTGTTTGTTGGTTTAAACTCTAATCTCAGGAACTCCTGGTCAGATATAATTAATTCTTTTGCATCACATAGCTCGTTTTATCGACAAAGGGTTAGGCTATGTAACATTGCACTACGACCAACGGGATCGGAGCAGTAACCAAAACCGTAACTTAAAGCGGATGGAACCGCGGGCGATAGGTCACACACTGACTAAACACAAAATTTCGAAAACTTTGACCTATGGAAGCTGAAAGGTAGGTAGGTAGATTAAAGGTAGAAGATGTCAGCAAAAACGTGGCGACTAAATCAAAGCTGATATTACACATAGGTACCTATTATGATACATTTAAATAGGTATTGTCCAAATAATTAACGTCGGTAAAAGCATTTATTTGGTAAAAGAAAAGCTGTATTTCTTGACATGTGTTGTTCTGTGCCTAAACTGTGCCTAAAACAAACTGCAATTTGTCAATCAACTAATAAATTTTTGATGTTCATCGTTATGGATCTTGGAATCGATTCGTAATAATCGACTGATCATTCGTTATGGGACAAAGCGAAAACTAGTGGTGAAAACGGTTTCTCTTAGTACTTATATAAAAAGGCGAAACGAATACTTAATAGCCCCCTTCACGTAATCGGTAGGCATCGAAGTAGGTTGGTAGGGCGAAAAGCAAGTCGAATTTTTCCAAAATGTTTTTCACTGGGTTATACAAGTGGTCCAAATAATGACGTCATAAAAATATCTTTATGTCCAGGGGCACAGAGTATACAGAGTCCCAGTTTCGAACAACCGCGCGATTCGATTGCACTACTACAAGCACGCGGGGCATGTGTGCGTGACCACTGGCCGCTTGTCACGTACGCGGCGAAACTGGAAAAAACCGGTTTACGCTTGCACAGCCAGTTGACAATCTCAGGGTTAGTACAACGCACGTTGTTTATTTTGTTAGTTGCAATTGTGAATATTTTTATGGTAAACGTGGTATTTGTTAATAATGGTTACATTTACAGTTATAGTTACAATTTTTTTTAAAGTTTTTTTTTTTTATCCTTTTTAGTTTAAATATTCAACCCAAATTATTGTCAAATACGTAATTTTCTTACATGTGCACTAGAATTTTGTAATCCGTAGCACCGATAATAACATCGCCCATGTACACAATGAGCTGAAAATAAAAACTATTGAACCAAACTAAATGAAAATTTTATGGGACCAAATGGCAGGTATACTGTAAGGAACAAAAAAAGAATTATCGAAATCGGACCAGAAACCTCTGAGTAATCGGTGTAGACAATGTTGATAACTTTTTAGGGTTTTGTTGATTTTTCAAAAAGTGCTAATCCGATTTCGATAAAATTTTCATGGGACCATTCGGGATGTAGGGTATACTTCCCGAATGGTCCCATGAAAATTTTGAATAATAAAACTATTTAACAAATGTTTTGTTTAATTTGTCTTACCCAATTGTGACAACCCTACCAAAATAGGTATCAATTTTGCTCGTTCTTAAGAAGCTTTACCTCTGGTCCGTTTATCTACTCATGTGCCAGGGGTACGGTCTACTCGGAAACCCCAAGTATGTTCCGCGATTCCCATAGTTTTTTATATTCTTGAAAATATTATGGGAATTACTTTAAAAAAATTAAGTAAGTATATCTTTATTTTTACTCGATTCTTTCACATTCTTCAAAAAAATTGCATGCCTTCAGGCGGATTATGGAGAGACTAATAAATATATTGTATGTTACCTATTACCCATAACATTATCGCAATAAATGAATATGAATATGAATATTCTTTTTTTTTACAATTTTTATTGTTATGGAATATTCATATTTATATGAATCATATAAAAATACTATATAAAATCACTATAAAATTTTGACGAATCACTATCACTACATTTATAAAATAAAGTCGCTTTCCCTGTCTGTCTGTCTGTCCCTATATATGCTTAGATCTTTAAAACTACGCAACGGATTTTGATGCGGTTTTTTTTAATAGATAGAGTGATTCAAGAGGAAGGTTTAGGGCCGAAACTGCGTTAAGCGGGCACCCGCGCGGGTTCATACAAAACTGCTCCGTCGCGGGGTCACGCGCGGGCGTCCGTCACGGGGAGGCGCGCCCCGCACCCGCGCAACGGGGCCCGCCTCCGTGCGACGGGACCCGTCGCGGGGGCACGCGCGGTGCGGGCTTATTCAGTCAATAACGATATGATATGTGATACGGGTCGTACGCACGCTCGGAGAAAATCAAGGATAATAATAATAACGACTGATACATGCCACTGTTAAAATTGTACTAGCGACACTGCGTAAATAAAATAATAAAAAAAAACCGACTTCAAAAAAAAGCACTAAAAAGTTAAAAATAATTCTATAACCTACCTATATTAATAAACCTGACCTAACCTACGATTAACCTATACTAAAATTCAACAAACTTTTGGAGTCGGTGCCAAGACAAAGGTTATTATATCCAACCGTATGGCACCGACTCCAAAAAATTGTTAAATTTTAGTATAGGTTAATCGTAGGTTAGGTCAGGTTTATTAATATAGGTAGGTTATAGAATTATTTTTAACTTTTTAGTGCTTTTTTTTAAGTCGGTTTTTTTTTTGCAAAAAAATTTATATTTGTTAATTTTTAGTGACATATTTTTGTCCAATTTCGATAAAATTGTCATGGGACCATTTGGGAAGTATAACCTTTCCAACAAAAAAAGAATTTTTGAAATCGGTTGGCAAGCGTCGAAGTTAAGCGCGAACAAACCTAAAAAAAAAAAACAAACATCCGAATTGAGAACCTCCTCCTTTTTTAGAAGTCGGTTAAAAACCGGTGACCGCGACGGTCCCCGCGACGGGACCCGTCGCGTGCCCACGGAGCCCGCTCGCGTGTCCACGCGCGTACACACGCGACGGTTGCCCGTCGCGGGCGCCCGCTTAACGCAGTTTCAGCCCTTATATGTACAATACATGCACCCGTGCGAAGCCGGGGCGGGTCGCTAGTTACTTATAAGTAATTCGTCAAAATTTTTGAAATGACCTAAGTAGGAATGACATTATATAATCTAAGCTAGGAATCTAATTTTTTTTTATTTGTTGTAGCGACTCTGTATCACTCGACCGTAAATTCCTCCATTGTTTCAACAATAAAAACATTGAAATTATATTAGACTTAAAAATTAATGGAGAAAGAATCGAGGTAACGTAACCAATTAGAAGCACTAGTTAAGTTAATAAAATTAAAACACTCATTTAATCTTTTTAATAATAGATTTCGCTTTAAATACCGATTTATAATTACTATGGGAACCACATATCCATGAAATAACCACCTATTTGTATTATAAGAACAAGCGTTACTATAAAAATGTACAATTTTTCTCTAATGCCGCCAGTAATAATATGTGGCGCGGAACTTTAATGTCCGTCATCATTATATCACAGACAATCGCAGTCGACTTTTACTTTTTATGATGCCAAATTGAACAGTGTGGCAAAATCATTGTACGTGCGTAGTATTTTATTCTTTATAGTTATTATAGTACTTACGCAATTTTCTCTGGTACTCAATGACAATAATCACTCTTATCTGGATCAGAATATTGAGAATTTATGTTGAAGTTATCCTAAAAGTGGCCTTGGTAAAAACTTGCATTGCATAAATTAGATTTTAGTTTTATTATAAGTAATGCCATTTTCAGATTTAATATTCTAACTTTATCTTTAATTGAAATGCATCTGAATGAAGAAATATGTTCATTATAGTTACCAGCTAAAATTAAAGTATTTTTTTTCTTAATAAAATATTGTTACCAATGTATGTGGTGTATGTTAGAATGTAATCTAACGCTGAACCGAAAACGGAGAAAATGCCTTTTACGTTTTAAAAACGCTACGAATACCCAGTTACTAATTAACACATTGCAGAAAATCCAGTTCGCCACTCCTCCAACATTTTTTCCGGTCACGTAGCGGTTCACGAGAAGTGAACTCGTATGTAACTTGATGAGGTCAGACATAGGTACATGGGGCTTCGTTCACAATTGTGCGATATTATGGTAGCACCGGTCGTCCGCATCAATGACTGCTTACAATGGCTTAGGACTATGTAAGGTCCTTAAACGTTTATACTTAGAGACAATAGATTGAATTACAAACTGATCTATGAGATTATGTTGCAAACTATTCCGCTTGATACAAGTTTGTAATGGACCTGTATCCAAAGGCTTTGACAAATTTCGCTTTTCATCAATCACGGTACAATCAATATTCATCAATTTCAATATGCATTGTGCAAAATTAGGCTGGTAATCAGCTGCATCCGGTTAGACTGGATGCCGACCCCAATATACATAGTTGGGAAAAGGCTAGGCAGATGATGATGATTGTACAGAATTAGGTTACATAGAAACCTGTCCTTTTACTCAAATATACATCCTTGACGTTAAGCGTCTTTAACATTACAGCTGCCCTACCATGAACTCTTATTGCGATCCAAAAAACTGAATTGTTCTTCAAATAAAGTCAATATAACGCATCAATTTATGTCATTTATTGACGTATTTTCTCTTATCGCGATCCAAAAACTGAACTGTTCTTCAAATACGTCAATATAACGCATAAATTGATGCGTTATATTGACTTATTTGAAGAACAATTCAGTTTTTTGGATCGCAATAAGAGTTCATGGTAGGGCAGCTGGTAGCGATTCATTCTTTTAGCAAAATTTTTGTTGCATGACCAAGGTGTTTTACCTGTTTCATTATCCGCACGTTATTACCTACTCATACGCTTTCAGATAAATTGGCGTTGTCTAATTCAATTTGTTCTAGTGAACTATCTATGGTAGTTGGGTAATAATTGAAATGTGGAATTTGGCTTAATGAAATCCTCAGCAATAAGACTTATCTTGATACAAATTAACTTAAAATTGTCTAATTAGATAGGTACCAGGATTAAGGGATTTGAATTCGTTTCTAAGCTATCAGTTGGGTAGGTAATTCAATTTTGTATTCCTTCTATACTTTCGACTCTCGCTATATAGTGTTGTACTAGCTGTGTGTGGCTTACTAAGGCAATATACATTACAAAAACTCATCTAAGTTCAAAAATATTTAAGAGTTGTGGTCAATCTGTTCTGGCAAGGTGTGACTAGTTAGCGATTCAGCCTTCCTATCCAAAAGTAAGAGGAACTTTATTGTGCAGACGTAAATATAGACATTATTGCTATTCATAAAGACCACGTTTAAAAAATGGTCTTTCATCATATAAAATGAAACGATAACATGTTGAGTAGAATTGTAATTTCAGGAATTTTCCCAAATCCAACATTATTGATGAATTCACCTCAAAATACAAAGTTTACATTTATAATACCCACTGTTTAACAAAATATAAATACAATGTCCAATGTCCTCACTTGTTAGTCACGTCAACTTTGGCATTATAAACGCCTTTCATTTTTGCCGTTAGCAGGTAACTCCAGGATAAAGAGATTGTTGGAATCTAGCACCTGTCCCGTACCGGATGTTTGGAACTTGGTACACACGTACTGTTGTATATCACCTACGTCTGTTCTACTCAAGACTTGTTTAACGACCAACTTGGAGCAAGGCCAATCGAAGTCGACTATATGCAAAACTTTCACTCAGGACGATTTATGACCGATTCTGAAGTCGATAAAAATGAGATTTTGAGTGCCTGGTGTGCCAGTTCCCTCCTTTTTAACTAGTTTATAGGTATACAAATTTTGAAATACATTGAAATGTTAAGTAGGTCCTCCTTTGTTTTTTAAAGTCGGAAGTTAGTAAGAATTACTGAGGAATTAGTTCCTTAAGGATTAAACCCGTAGCCATCAGTACTCACCAGACAGCAGCTGCAACCAGCCGCAGATATGAAACACCGTCGTCGATTGACAAAAGAAGAATAACAACATTGCACAGATCGTAAACAGGGCCAGGGCGACCGCTATGCCTACTAACACAGTCGCAATCTTAAACACGAGCCCATTAATCGATAGGAAATCATCCAGTCTTCCTTTACAATCCTCCAAAGCCTCGTCTGCTCTGCATATTTGCCACAACCCAAACTTTCTTGGGTATTCAGTCTCTAAATCACCAATCCACTCTGGGGTCACAAAAGCCACAACGCTTATAATCGCATAGCAAATGGTGAATATCGCCCAAAGCACACCGATAGCTTTCGAATTACGGACATAGTTGGTCGCATATAAATGTGATGAATCCACGTACTCGATTTTTGAACCCATCTTGTTGATATCCGGTTGTTTACTTAACTTTTTTCAAACACCACACAGAAAACAAATCACACGTTATTGATAACACATTTTACGAATATAGTTCTTGTGTAACAGTACTTAAGGCTTGTCGGTTTGCGTAGCACTAATTCCATTCATGTCTCAAAGGAAAAGTATTATTGCAAAGTACTCGAGGACGCGAGAAACACGACACGGAACGGATGAAACACAAGTTGGCACAACCTCTCGCCGCGCGCCATTCGGTTAAGTGAGCAAGAGTGGGGATAAGTAATGAAGCTGCAAGTTTGACCTATCGCCTTCGTGTTGTCGCACGTTTTCATGTTTATTTTTAAATTACTTTTATTAGTCTCAGTTACATTTGAAATGCATCCTAAATAAATTTAAAATTCAATAACATTTATAACATTTCAAAGATTTCGAACTTCAAATACTGTAATATAAACTAAAGTGAACTAAAAGCGACATCTAGGCTTTGGAATTGAACAATGAAAGCGTCAGGCAATCGCGACACCTATTGTAGAATTTAATAACTACCGATTAACCGGTTAGCACCTTATTCTGAGGGTTTATTAAGTATATGGGCGGCGGACTTCAACAGTATTATCTAAGTAGGAAATCATTTTTATTAGGAACTAATAGAAATGAAAATTAAGTAAATAATCCTAAAAGTGGATTATTATGTAAATATTAAATAAAATATGTTCTAAAGTTAACAACAAACATTGTTTGAAAAAAGGATAAAGAAAAAAGCTGTTATAAAAGTCGAAGCAGATACCGGTTTATAAAAAAAGATTAAACATATTTTAAATCGAGGCGAAGTATAAGTCCTTTTACCCTGTAATACCAAATCCTTCCTTCAACCACGACAACCATACTTCAACGTTTACTTTTATACCTTTCGTTACACGCATCTATCTATTTCCAACAGCCTGTTACAGCCTTCTCTAACTTTTTTACTTTATTACGTATAATGAAATAGTAAATAAATAAACATTATTACCATTTCGGCATGAGGTGCATTTAGAAAGAGACACGCTAACTCTTTACGCGATTACTCACGAGTAGAAATGAAACAGAAAGTACGAGCGCTTGACAACTTGACATAATTTTGTTTGTGTGACATGAAGTGTCAGCTCGTTCAGCTGCAACATGGCTGGAACGCGACATGCAAAAATAAAATAAACCACTTCTTGTCAATGTGACAATGTCATTTGTGTAGGAACTTCTACATTATTTGATAGTTATTCAGTTTTGTGAATTTATCAAATTAATTTCACATCATTTCAGTGATTGAATATGATCCTTATCGTTTACGCTTGGTGTAAATCAGGGATGTGATAGTGTAAAATTAAGTTTATTTATCTCGCGCATTTTGCAATGTCGGCAAAAGACAAGTGGGTTCGCCGGTTCTCCGTTGACGAAACAGCAAAACACAAGAATGGATTTACTATTTACAAGATTACTTCAGTGGTAAATATTTCGGTATATATCGTTGGAATGCTATTTTCTTTATTGATAACCGTAGATAACAGTAAAGCCTGATTCTTGCCTAAGAATGTGAAGCCTTACTTAAAGGTAGATGCATTTTACTATTACTTTTTCCTTTTACTTACATTGATTAAATATCTAGGCCAAAGTGATAGTGAATGTGGATGAGAGCAAAATGCTTATTTTTACATGAAAAGTAAAAGAATTTATATTTGCAATGTCAATATTTTTAATACAGTTAATACTTACATAGTTAATACATTTAAAATAATTAAATTATAGGTAAATGATTCATCTGCTATTGCACAATATTTGATGATTCCTTTTTTGGTTGGTAGAGTGACAAGCACTCACAAAATACAAAAAAAAAGCATGCAATGTTTTTAAGCCTGAACATATTTATTAAGCATAGTATTAATGGCAATGTACCAGAAATTAGCTACAACTTTGGCATAAGGCTCATCTGTAGTCTTACTTACCTAACTTAATCAAATTCACTCATTTAAATTATACTTGATTTATTTGCATACAGTTATGCATTGCATGAGATAATAAACAATAACAGTTCCTATTTACTGCATGCTCCTCAACAAATATTGGACCATTGTCAGTCCTTCCTCTTTCTATAAATTGCAACATACATGCAAAATGCAAAAATGCGTCGAAAATGCAACACTGTACTTAAAATCATATTATTTTATAAATATGATTATACTAGCTTTTGCCCGCGACTTCGTCCGCGTATATGTCGGTTATCGCGGACGCAGACGAAGTCGAAGTCGAAGTCGAATAAAAAGTAGCCTATGTCCTTTGTTGGGGTTCACACTTACCCTGTACCAAATTTCACACAAATCGGTTCAGTAGTTTAGGCGTGAAGAAAAGACAGACAGACAGACAGAAAGACAGACAGACAGAGTTACTTTCGCATTTATAAAATTAGTTAGGATAAGTACAGTGTTGCATTTTCATCAGCCTGTATCATAATTATAGCCACATCTGATATGTGAAAATAAATAACTAAGAAGTCATTGCACAATCATGAACATTGATGGTGGTGTGACTTTTGCTTAAAATCATTAATTTCATTAGAAAATGCATATACAGTAGAAGCTTTATTCGGTAAATGAATCTAACAACCGTGCACATCATTGTTTCTATTACAGTTTTCTCAAAGAATGTAAATTAAGCTAAGTCTAATTTAATGCAATATGTAATAATTGGTTGGGGGATACTAGTATAAACTGTATTACTGTGGAACAGTTTTTGTCAGTCCCGGACTGCCGGTACATAGATAACATTTAATAACAATGCAAAGTAAGTTTTAATAGGGTAGACGTAATATATTCAGCAAACATTTTCTTTGGGAGAAGTTATAAATCAAATTCATTACAAACATTAAGATAGCGGACATAGCTTTACCAACAAGAGGTCAGCATTAAAATATTGGATGGATGAGCAGCAGAAAGATTAATTCTAAATTTATCACAATTTCAGCTGTTCCCCATACAATCTCCAGAAGCACTGACGGTTGTGTCAGTGTGGAAGAGGTACAGTGATGTGCAGAGGCTGCACAAGAGTATGCGGTCCCTGCATGCTGGGCTGCACCTACGAGGAACCTTCCCTTCGCTGCCCAGATACAGTTTCTTTAAAAGATTCCAGCAAGAGGTCAGTAAAATCCTTCACTAGGTATTTTAAAAGTATTGTGACTTGTTGAATCTCTCAACTAATCTGATAACCAACTGCAGTTAGTGCCTTATCAATATGGTGAGTATCTATACAAATAAATAAAATTGATGTGTATGTACTGTTAATGTAACAGCTTTTTACTAATTATACATAGAGAGTTTATGTGTAATTAAAAAAAAAATGTCTCTCTGTGTTTGTTTATTCCTGCCAATCTCTGAAAATACTGAACCGATATTTACGGATTTTTCACTGGCAGTTAGGCTATTTTGTTTACGAAAGTAATTATGGTTCCATGCAAAACAATAATCCCCGCGGATAGCCGACATTCACGCGAACGAAATCGCGATCATAAACTAGTCCTAAAATAATAATTAGCAGTAAGCAGGCCGAAGTTGCCAAGGGGAAACTAGGTAAAACTATTTGATAATATTTTAAGGACAAACTCAAAATAATTCGTGAAAAGGGGACTGTGCCTCATATTGAAACCAAGCTCAAATAATATTTAAATATTTAGCATTGAATGTCGGATATCAATAAGATATTTTTTTAAGGAGAAACTTTATTCTTTTTCAAAAATTTTAATACGACCCAAATGAGTTATAAGAAAACGAATTTTACAGGCGCATGTGCGCCTTCGCGGCTTGAGAAATACTATAAAGTAGGCTTGAGAAATCCTGGCAAAAGGTGACCTCAACCTACTGGGGTCCCTCAAAAAGGAAGACTGCACTTACACAGTCTCAGACGATGAAACCAGTGCAGTACTACTGGGAACACACTTTCCCGGCTGTCAAGTAGCGCCAGACCAGAGATGGACTGACGGGCACTACAACACACCAACAACCCAAGAATGGGAAACTGCTGAAAATATAGTAACCGCGGACAGGATCGGATGGGCCCTAAAAAGCTTCAACCCGTTCAAATCCCCAGGGCTGGATGGAATATTTCCAGCACTACTACAGTGGGACTCCCATCAAGTAATCAAACTTTTAATACCAATCTACAGGGCCTGCCTAGCTTTTAAATATATACCCAAAGCATGGAGGGAAGCAAAGGTAATCTTTCTACCTAAACCACGTAAAGAAGACTACACCCACGCCAAATCCTTCAGGCCCATTAGTCTTACATCATTCCTTCTGAAAACGTTGGAAAGACTAGTAGACAGACACCTCAGGGATGGAGCACTAAAAACTAAACCGCTACACCCTCAACAGCATGCCTACAGAAAGGGCAGATCAACAGAATCGGCTCTACACGCAGTAGTGCATAAAATAGAGTCGGCTATCACAAACAAAACATCAACACTCGCAGCCTTCATAGACATAGAAGGAGCTTTTGATAAAACTATGCACAATAGCATCAACCACGCCCTCAAAAAATTTAAAGTAGAACCAGTTGTGAGAAACTGGATCACTGAACTAGTAAGCAAGAGGGCGGTTCAGATAGAGATGAACACTACGACAAGAGCGGAAGTAGTAAGAGGATGCCCACAAGGGGGAGTCCTATCACCTCTATTATGGAACATAGTAGTAGATAGCCTTCTAAGACGACTAAACGAAAGGGACTACACCACTATTGGTTATGCAGACGACCTAACAATACTGATAAACGGGAATGCAGAAAACGTGCTATGTAAAGTAATGCGTTCGGCCCTTCAGATTGTAGAAGAATGGTGTGACGAACAACAGCTGTCAGTAAATCCGAAAAAGACAGAACTCATCCTTTTCACCAACAAAAGGAAGTTACCAGAACTACAGTTACCAAAATTATTTAACATCAAACTCTCCCTTTCAACACAAGTGAAGTATCTGGGCGTCATACTTGATAATAAATTGAACTGGGCGAGTCACATCGACGCAAAAACAAAGAAGGCCTGCATAGCTTTTGGTCAGTGCAGAAGACTCGTTGGTAAAAAATGGGGTCTCAATCCAAAGATAACCCTTTGGCTGTACACATCAGTTATCAGACCCTCTCTAACCTATGGATCAGTTGTGTGGTGGCCCAGAACACAACTGTCCACAGTAAAAACAAAACTCCAAAGTCTGCAACGCCTAGCGAGCGTAGCAGCCACTGGTTGTATGAAAACCACTCCGTCAGCCGCTTTAGAGTATCTCTTAAACTTGAGACCTCTGGACCTTATCATACAGGAAGAGGCTAAGTTAGCTGCTTTAAGATTAAGGTCGCACGGACTGTGGAAATCAAACGCAGACACAACACACTCCAAAGTTCTGCAAGAGGTTCTAAAGGAAATACCACTCCTGGAGGCACCCATGGACAGAACTTCGTGTCACCACATCTTCGACCGAAGATACGATATCCAACTCATAGCGGAAGCTGAAGATTTCTCTGGCACCAATGAAGTTAGGATATACACAGACGGATCCAAAACCAGTTTTGGTACTGGAGCTGGTGTCTTCTCGAATGACCTAAACATCAATATTTCAACAACGTTAGACAAACTAAACACAATCTTCCAAGCAGAATGCATTGGCATCACCAGAGCAGCTCAAGCAGTTGCAGCCAGAGACGTCAGAGATCTCAACATCAAAATCATCTCTGACAGTGCATCGGTGCTTCAAGCGCTACAAAACAACACGGTAACTTCTGCCCTCGTCTTGGAGTGCCATAACACACTCCAACACATTGCAATCACAAACAAAGTAACCCTGCAATGGATAAAAGGGCACAGTAACTCACTGGGTAATGACGCAGCAGATGAACTGGCAAAAAAAGGCGCCAAGACAATAGTCTACGGTCCGGAACCGCTGCTACCCATACCACAAGCCCAAATAAAATCATGGCTGCGTCAAAAAACCGAGGAAACACACCATACGGAATGGAGAAACAGTGTAACCTGCAGGCAAACAAAGAATGCAGTTCCGGAAGCATCAAAAAGACTTGCCCGCAGCCTTATTAGACTGGAACGGGACAAAATCCGTAAGATCATAGGCATCATAACCGGCCACTGTCCCCTAAACAAACACCTATTCACCATAGGTGTGACAGACAGCCCTCTGTGCAGAGGTTGCATGGAGGCGGAAGAAACACCACAGCACGTGCTCTTGGAGTGCAGAAGCGTGGCGGATCAACGGGCACGAACTCTGCAATCGCCGGCATCGCTCCCCGAAACCTGCAGCAGCCTGAAAAGTCTGCTGGCATTCTGGGAGGACCTGGGATGGTTGGAGTGATTCATGAGGATTCGATTTTTACACGTACAATGGCCCAATAAAGAGGCTAAGTGCGGAAACAGCCCAGCTAACCTAACCTAACCTAACCTAACTATAAAGTAGGATTAGCTACCGATTTCGAAAAAAAATACAAATATCATTTAGAGAGGCAAACAGACAACAATTTTTTTATAATGGTTTTTGCGTATTATCTTACGTATTTATTTTATAAAAATAAAAAGCTATTTTACAAAAAAAGATAACCGCCTTCAGAAACTACAAAATAAAAATAACTTTAGTTTTGGAAGTCGGCGGCTTTGGTTTTGTTTTTTGTTATGTACCTAGGTAAGTATTGCCACCGACTTCCAAAACTAAAGTTATTTTTATTTTGTAGTTTGAGAGGGGGGTTGACGTACCCCCCCCCCCCCTTTTCCTTCAGTCAGACATTGACTACACGTATAAACAAATCAATTTCACTTGTTACGATATTGCTGCTGTGATTTTGTGAGGAGTTCCATTCCATATCTCCGAAGTTCATCATCAGATATTGAAATGGTGACAATGGGACCACACCAATGGGAAGCACCAGCTTTCAAATAAAAAAAGAATCATAAAAATCGGTTCACCCAGTCGCAAGTTAGGAGCTAACAAACATTAAAAAAAATACAGTCGAATTGATAACCTCCTCCTTTTTTTGAAGTCGGTTAAAAAATCTGTTATTTTGACATTACAAACAGACAATTTAATTTTATTTATTTGTATAGATGTATAGATAATGACATATTGCAGGTGATCGCGGAGAGAGCTAAAACAATGAAGACACTGTTGGAGTTCATAGCAGAGCACCGACTGCTCTTCACAAGCACAGACTTCGTCAACTTTCTACAGGTTTGTTTACTACACTATATACAAAAAAAAACCATTTTGTATTAACGAATAAGAGTGGCGTGCGAGGATAGACATAATAATAATATTCGCCCGACCGTGGACACTAGCCAAGCCAATATGAAGGAAATATAATACCTACACTGACCTTATTGGTGAGGTTCTTCAGAAAGGTCAGGTGCGGAGTACTCGTAACCGGCGTACTTGTATGACGAGATGTATGAACGTAGATGAGGCAAAAAGAGTATGTAAGGATCGTAGCAGGTGGCGTTCTGTGGTTTCTGCCTACCCCCATGGGAAAAAGGCGTGAGTTTATGTATGTATGTATGTACCCTAAACCGTTTCAGACTGGCTACCCCGAGCCGGTGCCGCAGGCCGGCGGCGTCATCAACGCGATCAGGTCGTCGCTGCACCTCCCCATCGAGGAGACGCCGCCGCTGGAGTACCAAACTGACGACGACGACGCGACCAGCCCCGCACATACAGGTACCTATATATACATGTGTAGCTTCCGCCCGCGACTTCGTCTGCGTCAAAGTTATCCGACGGGAGCCGTATAATTATGTTTTCTGGATAAAAGCCTATGTGTTATTCCAGACTATAATCTATCTCTGTGCCACATTTCATCCAGATCCGTTCAGCCGTTCTGTTGTAATTGAGTAGCAAACATCCATCCAAACTCTCAAACTCTTGCATTTATAATAGCAGTAAGATTAGTATGGATGACAAAGGTTAAAGTAAAAATCTTTAGGTCGTCGGCCTGGTCGCAAGCCGTATATAC
Source organism: Hoplodrina blanda (assembly GCA_949316365.1). NCBI lineage: Eukaryota > Metazoa > Arthropoda > Insecta > Lepidoptera > Noctuidae > Hoplodrina > Hoplodrina blanda. The sequence continues at coordinate 9,806,240 of OX438570.1, forward strand.
ATCAAAAGAACATCAAGGACCATTTTTTTAAAGGAATGAGTGTCAATATTGATGGTCTTCAAAGTCGTGTAAGTGCATCAAATCACTGCTTTCATTCCACCTACACTATTATATTTTGTAACACACTAGATTTCGCCAAAACGAAAATAAAAATGAAATCATTACATTTACTTCGAAAAATGGGAGAAATTTTTACCTAGGTCAACTCACGTAAGGGCGCGTACACATAGAACGTCTGATTTTAACTGATCCGTCGCTACTGGAGGTAATATTCACACAGCATTTACAGGACCGATTTTAACTGATTCATCGCTACTGGATGTCGGATCGGTATTTTTTACTGGATCCGGAAAACTATATTCTGTGTGAACTCGCTCATACAACTAAATACGCTAATAACATATACGTTTAAATGGACCTGTAAATCGGACGTTCTATGTGTACGCGCCGTAAAGGTAATAAGTTTGGATTTTTAATGCTTATTAATTTAATATGATAAATTATCATTACATCATGATATGATATAATCTATAGTAAGCATACATTTTAAATATTCATTGAACTGTTATTACTGAATAGTAATGTAATACACACATCAAAAGTGTCTAGGGATCAACATCCCTAATCAATGTTAGGGATGTTGATCCCTAGACACTTTTGATGTGTATATATTTGGCATATTGAATTAGTTTTAAGTAATTAATTTAAATATTCTGAGATCTCGGATTGGTTGCCTCGTTAGACAGAAATCAGCGCAATTACTAATCTTAACGATTTATTCATCATCAGTTGATTGGTATATAATGTCTTCTTAATTATTATTTGATCATCTAAAATGTTTACAATTTATAACTGTGTGTGAGTCAGTCAACAACTCTTTAATTATACCGAAGGCCTAATTAGTCGAATTAACCATTGTTGTTCTAATTAACCAACACATTAACGTAAGCACGGTATTTTTAGCGTCAATACTCAGTATTTAATTATTTATGAACACAAAATGTTCTATTTCAACTTTGAACATTTACTGTTTAGATACATTTCTGCACGTTTCTCACTTAGATATCATACAATTTCAGCACGAGCAGCCACAGAGTCCTCGCACGCTTCCTACACGAGTCGGGACGAGACCGACTTCATCTCACAAATACCTATCTACGAGGCCGCCGACGTCGAAATACGACAATCACCCAAAAAGGTCTCGCTTGCCGACAGCTTCGAATCCATAAACTCTATAGAAAGCATCGACAGTGACCTCTACGATGAACTCAACAAACTAACAGTGGACAAAAAGCCTAGTGTCAAAACAAAATCAGTGTTGCCAGACCTTATAAATTTCGATGCACCGTCTACCTCAAAATTCGATGATTACCACACTATGCGCAAAAACGCCGAATCAGATACAATGTCTCTGAATTCAAATGTTTGTTCGTCAACTTCTTACGAGGTGGACTCGAGACGGAGCAGTTCGCGGGTGTCGTTGTACAGTAAAAGTGTTTTGTCTCTGTCTAATGCGGAGTGTAAGACGAAGACGGAGGACAGTTATGTGTTCGAAGCGGGGTATATGCTGAATTTGGCGGCGCGGTGCGAAGATATGGGGGATTATCAACGAGCCTTCGAGTGTTACAAGTCGGGTATTGAGAAGATGCTCATTGGAGTCCAAAGTGAGTATCACACACTTTGGCAGTTCTCAACAAGGCTTATTACGCCATTTCTGTTACGCTTGGTGAATGGTGATACCGCGCTTTACAAATTGTTAACTCTGCTTGTGCATTAATTAAGTACCCAGTAATAATGGTTTAGTCGACAAATGCCTAATTATTTATCGACTTATGCAGTTACACTGAAAAGTATTTTTGAAGTGAAAACTTCTTTAGCGGCGTTGAGCACTTTTTCTGTAATGGGTATAAAATCTTAAACTCGCGTCAGGGGACACGTGACCACGCGCGTCAGGACACGTGACCTGATCGAAAAAGCGTAGGACGTTCGTTTAGACAGCGCAGGGCGCTTGCGCGAATGTTCGTGTATGTTACAGCGTGCCACGCGTATCCATGGATGGTGACAGATATGGAAATTGAACAAAGTGCATCTATTAATGATAATAAATAGGTTCGAATCAAAACTGTTCGTTTCTTACTTCAGCTACCATAAACCTATCGTATCAGTTTTAGAGATTGGCGATGATAGTTCTGGTAATGATGATGGTGAAAAAGTCGTTGAAATTATGGATGAAAGTTGATTTTTCGGAGAGATAAACTTTTTAATGTAAAATAATTGTAATAGTTTTAAAGTTAAATTTTTAATGTAATATAAATTGTCATGTTTGTGTACGATAGCGCAATAAATGAATATTGTATTCTACCACATAAATGATAGTACTTTTATACTGATAAAGCAATTGGTGCAAAATTATTCCCTAACCATTCCAAAATATCAAACATGCTCAACGTTAATAATCAAGTTTTCACTTCTGCCGGCACTCCCGGAGTGCAGTGTTTTTTTTTTCGGTAAATATTTCGCGGCCCGTGAGAAAAGTCGCGTTGCGGACGCGGTGACCCGACTTTTACGTGAGAGCATACGACACAGCTGACGCTAGTTCCTAGGGTCGTGGCAACACTCCTTAAGCCTTGTAGAGCCGCCTCATAATGATACGCTTCCTACGCTTTGGGGAGCTAGCGTTATCTAACACATACCAAGTAATGACTCATTCTGACTTCTGTCTCTGGTTTATCTATAAACTAGCGACCCGCCCCGGCTTCGCACGGGTGCATGTATTATACATATAAACCTTCCTCTTGAATCACTCTATCTATTAAAAAAAACTGCATCAAAATCCGTTGCGTAGTTTTAAAGATCTAAGCATATATAGGGACAGACAGACAGGCAAAGCGACTTTGTTTTATACTATGTAGTGATAATAACAAACACTAAGTTACCAGGAATTAACGTCCTAATATTGTGCAATTCTTCCAATAATTCCGATTAAATATACACATCAAAAGTGTCTAGGGATCAACATCCCTAACATTGATTAGGGATGTTGATCCCTAGACACTTTTGATGTGTGTAATTCAGAATTAAGCTAAAATCCTAAATTATCCTTTGTGTTAAGCTAGATCAATATCTATGTATATATAAATGTGGCAAATTTCAGCTAATTCCGTTCAGCCGTTTATGCGTAAATAAAATATAAATAAAAAAATCTTTTTAAAAACAAGCTTTTATTTAAATGAAAACGTAACCTAAAAAACAGAAAATATAATGCGAACTAAAAATAAAATAAATAAATTTAAGTGACTAAATGATGTATATGAATATAAATCTTTTCAAAATGTAAAAAATATATAAATTTTAAAAGCTTAAGGCACTGATGTATCAGTTAGGTATACAGTTGTACTGCACAATATCAGTGCCACAAGCTTTTAAAATTTATATATTTTTTACATTTTGAAAAGATTTATATTCATATACATCATTTAGTCACTTAAATTTATTTATTTTATTTTTAGTTCGCATTATATTTTCTGTTTTTTAGGTTACGTTTTCATTTAAATAAAAGCTTGTTTTTAAAAAGATTTTTTTATTTATATTTTATTTTCTACTTTTAGTCTTTTGAAATCTTGCAATCAATATAAGATTTAGCATTAGTCAAGATTAACTTAGCCACGAGGATTTTTTTAGCTATGTGCTATATTCCAGGTACATTATCAGGTCAGCTCCATGTCATAACAATATTGCATTGTTATGTAAGACGTCTGCCATTTTGAATTAAGAATGACGTGATTTTACTTATTATGCTTCGCTCACCAAGCCCTTCCATTTGATACCCATATCATAGGGGTTACTACGGAAATTATAAATCGCCATTTCGAGACGTCCGCCATATTGGATTTAGAATGACATCACTTTACTTTTTGTATTTTGCTCATTTTCCGTCTCCTAGACAGGTTGCAAACCAATGCTATTGACGCCCATCTCACCAAATTACACAAGTCATGGTATACCTCTTATGCCTGGGTTTGGAGCCAACCCTAGATGTGGCATCAATTTCATGGTGAACTCACCAACTGTCTATCATATCCGAACGGGTATGCAAAATGTCAAGTCCCTACTGCCGACCGTTGAGGAATTCTCTGGTTTGGAGCCAATTCTGAAGGTGGCAGCAATTTCATGGTGGACCCACTAACATCACCCAATGTCTTCCCAATGGGTGTGCAAAATTTCATGTCCCTACTGTTAACCGTTGAGGAGTTCCTTAGTCTGAAGCCAATCTTGGCAGCAGCATTACGTCATGCTTATCATAAACATGCATTGTCATTGGGACTGGACCAGTATGTAGAATTTCATGTCCCTGCTATTAACCGTTGAAGAGTTCCCTCGTCTGGAGCCAATCCTGGCAGCAGCAACACGTCATGCTTATCATAAACATGCATTGTCATTAGGATTACACCAGTATGTAAAATACAAAATTTCATGTCCCTACTGTTAACCGTTGAGGAGTTCCCTTGTCTGGAGCCAGTCCTGGCAGCAGCATTACGTCATGCTTATCATAAACATGCATTGTCATTGGGACTGGACCAGTATGTAGAATTTCATGTCCCTGCTATTAACCGTTGAAGAGTTCCCTCGTCTGGAGCCAATCTTGGCAGCAGCATCACGTCATGCTTATCATAAACATGCATTGTTATTGGGACTGGACCAATATATAGAATTTCATGTCCCTACTGTTAACCGTTAAGGAGTTCCCTCGTCTGGAGCCAATCCTGGCAGCAGCATCACGTCATGCTTATCATAAACATGCATTGTCATGGAGACTGGACCAGTATGCAAAATTTCAGCTTAATAGGATAACAACAAATGGTCGAAAAATGGTTTGCAAATTTTGAAAGGACAACTTATTTACATACGTACATACTTACTTACATACGAACAGTGCAAGCTAAATAAAAGCTTGTAAAGAGTAGCAATCTCCTCCGCTCGTGTGAGTCGTAGCGTGATGATGTAAACCCTAAACTAGTTCTCATGAATTTGGGCATTTGGCTATCTTAAACAATATTTTTTCCAATCTGACTGGTACTTCCAGTGATTAGCGCGTTTAAAGAAACATTAATACTCTTTAGCTTTATTATCTTAATATACATAAATTACGCGTCGTTGTTTGTCCGGGATGAGCTCCTAAACTACTTAACCGCTTTTCAAATTTGCACACCGTGTGCAGTTTGATCCAACTTAAAAGATAGGATAGTTTTTATCTCAATTATTGGTCTTTATATTTTTTGATTGCAAACTTGAGCCACAGCAACGCGTGGGCCGGTCAACCAGTATTAGAATAGATTATGGTTAGCCACGTGTTAGAATGGTGACCGTGAAACCAAAAAGTTCGCCAATGCATTACCAATTTTTAAAGCAATGATGTCTCTGTGGTGCCCACCGTAGGCGCGGGCTTGCGGACGGTGAGTGATGGGTAGCTCGCCGTCCGATCAAGGACCGGGCCCGGGTCGACGGCGCGTTCTGTTTCACGCGCGCCTCAAAAAGCTGTCAGCACAGGGACGGGGCCCCAACAGGGCCAATGATGTCTCTGTGCAGATAGGTCTTCACTGGACTGGTCCTTTTGGTGCTGTACTACAACTACTCATAAACGATTAACCCTTAAGTGATAGATTAAACTTCGAACTTTATCACCTAATGTATAAAACGCGTTTCTGTTGCTTTTGAAATTAGGTTTTTTTTAATCTTCACTAGGTCATCCGCCCACACGAATGTTATGGGAAGTTTGAAACCAAGATTACATTGTGAGGAAGCGATAAGCTCGCGGCCACGCTTACTTATCGCTACGTTCCAGTAGTGCGCTAACTGGCGTCGCGATAGCATTTCTATACACGTTATTCTTTGTTTAATGTAGCCACATCGGAAGGTAAACATATAATGAGAAAAACTTGCGTTTTTCCGATGTGAAAATGTTAACATAATAAATATTATGATTTTGAATTCAATGTGATGTATAGTGAGATCAAAGTTTAATTTAAAGTTTTTGCCGGTGACTATACACAAAAAATGTTGTTTTATCATCATCTTAACAATTTTACCTGCAATTTTAGAAAAGTAATGATTTTTACTGAACTTTTATATTGTATTAAAGTGTAGTTATGACTCGGACAATCTTTACTGATTATGCTTATCATTGTTTTGTGTTTATTGTTGATATTGCACAATACATTGTTACAACTCACGTTATGGTGTTACCTCGCGGTAGAACGGTATATAGTGTTCATGTGTACAGTCAGCGATAAAAATCATTATAATAGTTGAGCTTAGTTTTGCCAAAACTAGCCAACCCACAATCTGTTAATAATTTAATTAATTAAGTCACACTAATTCTATATGACAGCCAAATGTGTTCCATTACTATTCAGCAAAAACAGGTCACGTCCAAAACTTATTCGATTATCGTAACAATTCTTCTAAAAGCAGGTGAAATTATGATGCGGTTTGGTACAACTAAGGCCAATATAACTTTTATATGTCTTCAAAAACGTTTGATAGTTCTAAAACACACTGGAACAACAGTTATCAACTAAGTCTAAAAAAAAAGTTTTATAAATAGAACATGATGTGTTTTCACGTAAAGAAACGGGATTTAAAAACACTTGTAACTAGGTGAATATATAAAACGATATACTATCAAGTGTAAAGTAGCAAAGTGGTAAATATGGACTTCTTGCACTTGTGTCACTATCTGAGGGAGTACGAGAAGTGCGCCGGAGTCGAGCCGGCTCCAGACGCTGACATTCTGGGAGTTTTTGAATGTGGTTAGTATTTAGTTCATAGACGCTGTTATAACTAAATTATTCCGTGCGGGAATCCAGCCTGCGACATGCAGCGCGGTAACCAATCGCTCAGTTACTGCGCAAACCGTGTTATCAAATAAAATCAAGTTCAAGAACTATTATTACAGTTTTTTAACTTACCAAACACCAAACTCGACTTGCCACACCTAAAACTTAGTGTTCCGCAAAATTCGTCGAAAGAAGCTTATCGTTGACACACGTTTCCTAAATCAAACAAACAAACATTTGTTTTAAGATTAAGTAATCGATTATGTTATTTCTATAAGTCACGAGATTGTCTCGATATTAAACCTTAGGCTCCGTTTACATTCGTGCCGATTCTTTTGTTCACAAACTGGACAATAATAAGAGAAATGACATCTCTTTCTGACGTACAGCTAAAGAAAAGGACGGTGTTACTTAAAACTAAGTTAGAGATGTCAAATAAGTTTTACCTTAAACTTTTTCGTGTTTTTACACACAACAACACGGCTATAATCCGCTAAGGGTAAGTCCCATGTAATAGGGGGGTTTTTAATCAATACGTTCTGATATCAACTATTATTGTATGGAAGTTAAAGAACAACTAAAATTGACAACTCTTATTATGGCCATCCCTTTCACGCTTTGTTGGAGAGAATAAGATAGAAATAGTGTAAAACGTGTGTGTTCCCCAAACGAACGTTTGACTAGCGTGCACGCGGCGCTACAGAGCAATCCATCATATAGTTAATATTTATTAGTTGTATTGTTTTGTAGCCTGCGTGCATAGTTCTACTTTTGTCTTCTACTTCTGTATATAGGTACAGAAGGACAAACGCACAAAGAAAACCACCATAGCGTCAGGCAGGTGGTCGGGTATTTTTGCTTTTCGCTTTAGGCACACATTTTTATTTTATTTACATTAACTCTTAAACTAAGACACTTATCAAATAGTCATCTTCCTTTTTAACACGCTTATATTAGCTTCACTTGTGAGTATGTATGTAAGAAAATCTTGGAATCTTAATTTGACCCACTTCCCGGTCTTCGATTAGGATGAAATTTTGCACACGCTCTGAATTCTGATGACAATACATGCTTGCTGTCAGGAATACGAAAAAAATAGTCACGTGACTTAAATCCAAGATGGCGGATTGGCTATTTGAAATGCACCCCCATGATATGGGTATTAAATGAAAGGGTTTGCTGAATAGGATACGAAAAAAATTAGGGCGTGCTAAAAGCGTGTATTTTAGTTTTTTAAACTATTAAAAAAAAATTGTTTCGCTTATGGCATGGAGCCCATCTTCTGCACCTATTTGCGTTGTGGCACCAAGTGCAACACTGTAAACGCGCACTCTCAACAAACAACTGCAGTGTGACCGGAGCCTATAACAAACAGAACATTATCAACTTCTCTAATTTATTAAACAATAAAATGGTGTTAATCATATCACATCGCTTGATGTGATAGCGTTGTGGATTTTATTGAGTTGCTTATCTTCTGTTATGAGTTTTACACAGTTATTCATTAGAGCATCACTATCTTTGATTGACTGGGCATAGGATACAACATGTATTCCGAACATTCATTCACATCCATTCTCGATTAATTTCCGACGCTAATCCAGGGCCGTAGCTAGGGGGGGGGGCATTGTGGGGCAATGCCCTACCTTGAAATCACAATGCCCAACCTTAGATCTCTATATCCAAATCTGGAACTTCATCTTTGAGGATTTAATAGTTCTTAGATCCATGGTCATGCGCTATCACAGAAATTATTTATCTACTTATAGCTATTGAATGTACATCACTGATCTAGAGTTCAATGATATACATGGTGATTGATTCAGGAGCCCATGCTTCAAGGGCAGATTAACTATGATATTTTTTTTACTTCAGCCCTACCTGTAACCAATGTTGCCCTACCTCAAATTTGACTCTAGCTACAGCCCTGCGCTAATCTCTTCAAAGTTAGAGTGAACAGGCAAGCTTCTTCTGGGTAGGCTCTATCCATCGTAGACTTTCTGTCATGTCTGATCTAGACTAGAGTCAGAAGCAAACCCATCACAGGTATAAAAAAAAGTTTACTTTTAAGATACTGATTTTACTACCTTTTTTTTTTGACTACCTTAACCAAATGAAGAATTTAAAGATCAATTTAGCATAGACTGTATGTACTATAAGTACAGGTGAGCAACAAAACTAGTAAAATCCTAGTTATTGAGCCCTGAAACCTGAAATGCTGAAAACCAATGTATTTTACTAGCTTCTGCCCGCGACTTTGTCTGGGTTGATTTCAGAATTCTGCCATAGTCCAGAAATACTTCCATGGGTAAGTACATAAACATGGGTACAAAAATATTTGTGCCAAATTACTATTCAGCCTACCACTGCTCTAAGAAACTCTCTCATGAACGAGAATTATTTGCCACTTGTGATGTTTTAGTCTATCTACAATAGTGTCCGGGTTTTCGCGGTAGTCTCATTTGAGTCGACAAAAAATGGCAGGGTAAAATTTTATATGATTTAATCACGGTATACTGGATATTATGATGTGGCAATTCAAACTTTGGGAAATCGATAAATATAATATAATTTATCGATGTCCCAGACATGATTTTATCAAAAGATAGTCTTCGTTGATCCACGTGTTGTTAGGAAATGGCTTATCATAATGCTTAGATTGTTATTCAGATTTGATTGGAATTCATTGGCAGTGAGGCGGAACAAAGAGTCTTTATTCTTTCTTTTAGTTTATACTTGCTTCTGCCCGCGGCTTCGTCCGCGTCAAAGTTTACATGTTATTCCACAGGAATCGTACATTTTTCGAAATAAAATATGATTCTAAACTATAATCTACCTCTTCGCTTCGCTTAGACTAAGTATAGGTAAGTCTTTAACCAAAGTTTCGCATTGATATATGAAGTAGTATGATTCGCGTTTTTGCTAATACAAAAGCAACTTTATAGGGTATATTTCGTATTACCAAAGTACCTATTTAAAGTCCATTTCACGAAAGAAGTCCCGCGGCCAATTGTGGTAAATTAAAATACATTCTATTAAAAACATTTTTTTTTCTTATCTAACTATTCGAGTACCTAGTTAATAAAATGATAGTTCATTATTTCCCCTGATTTCCCCATATTTAACCGTGGCAACATTATGTCGCGCTAATACAGCGCTGCGTCTGCGGGACTTCTTTCGTGAAATGGACTTTAACCCGGTTGTGTCCACTACATATAAAAATATTTTTATTTTTATTTCTAGGTGACACGGATCCACAGCGGCGCTCTCTAATCAAGGAGAAGACCAACAAGTACCTGTCGTACGCGGAGGAGATCTACAAGAATCATCTGTGTGATGCTGAACAGAGTGTGAGTGTCTACCTATTACATTACCCCTCAAACAAATATCAACCGTGGTGAGGTTGAAATAAAATGAAAAATAAATAAATTTCCGTTACTCCCAGAGAGCATTACAGGGGACATAGATAATTAGATACGCGTTAAGGTTATTTATTGTTGTTTGGAAACGTTCTATGCGTTCCTAGTGTATAGAGTCAGCCGACTACATAAAATCTCGGCAATTTATAAAAACGACGTTATCAGTAATAAAATAAGATAGAAATTGCACTGAATAACGAATTTGATACTAGAAAAAGTGATTTATTATAATTAGAAAAATAAACAGTATAAATTAGTTGGATTTAACTGAAAAATTATAGTTTTTAATGCTTTCAAATTAATAAATAGTTAGTCGATATTGTTCGACATATAAGTGACGTCACATTGATTTTTTGGTATACAAAATCTACGGGAGAATCGCGTTTTGACAGGTCTTAAAAAGTACGTCAATTGATTGGGTAGTATCATCTTCCCTAGTCCTAGTTTTATTAAAAGAAACAACTGTTTCAGCTGTTACCCGAGCGCGATGACAACCTGCGGCCGCTGCTGCACTGCCCCATCCCGATCTCAATGCTGAAGCGTCCGTACGAAGACCTGTCGCTGTACAGAGTGCTGGACATCCTGGGCTCCAGCATCATGCTGGTGCTGCACCGGAGGGAACAGGCGTATTACGCTATGAAGGTCATTTTTACTGCATACCATAAAAAACACCATTGGAAAATAGCATTAGTTTTTTTTTAACACGCTTATATTAGCTTCACTTATTAGTATGTATGTAAGAAAATCTTGGAATCTTACTTTGACCCACTTCCCGGTCTTCGATTAGGATGAAATTTTGCACACGCTCTGAGTTCTGATGACAATACATGACTAGCTAAGAAACGTCATTACAAATCCAATATGGCGGCCTCCCCAAGATGGCGGACTAGCTGTTTGAAATCCACCCCATGATATGGGTATCAAATGAAAGGGTTTGCTGTCAGGAATACGAAAAAATAGTCACGTGACTTAAATCCAACATGGCGGACATCCAGGATGGCGGATTGGCTATTTGAAATGCACCCCCATGATATGGGTACTAAATGAAAGGGTTTACTGAATGGGATACGAAGAAAATTAGTGCGTGCTATAAGCGTGTTTTTTAGTTTTTTAAACTATTAAAAAAAATATTATATAAAATACTAGCACTCTCCCCGCCACTTCGTTCGCGTGATGTTTCTTAAGGATCCCTAATTTTTTTATAAAAATATATAGCCTATTATATAGCCTATGTCACCCGGGGATAGTGTAGCTTACCAACAGTAAAATAATCATTCAAATCGGTTCAGGTTTCGGAGCCTATTCAATGCAAAAAAACAAACAAACAATCAAATCTTTCCTCTTTATAATATTAGTATAGAAAAAGTCGCCGACCCCATGTAACAAGACAAAGGCAGGAAGATGATGTTATCTACATTAGAATAACTTATAACAACAAAGTTGCAAATGTTCAGACAGTGCCCGTTTCTAATGAGGTCAGTTCTAACAACAAAGTAGTAGTGTTAGTAGGCCAGACAGTCACGATATCTTAATAGATAAAGTCTCATCCGAAAGAATCGGCTTCTCTGCCCACTGTGTAAGTTGATAAGGAGATAACATATGGAATGTGCTCTTCTATAGCAGTAGCTCAACATTTTTGTGGGTGTTGATGGAGTTGCAATTGGCAATTATTCTGACAAGTTAGTTGAAAGGGTAACAAAATAATAATGCTATTTATAATGTACACACCCACTTTTCATTTTTTGACTGTTTACTGTGTCTTATAAAAAACGAGCTTGGGTTATTGGCGATTTAATCTTGTTTCTCCACATAAACTTTGGAGCCCCGGTGAGGGTGAATTTTGAAAAATCCTTTCTTAGTGCATGCCTGCGTCATAATAACTATCTGCGTCCCAAAATATGGCATATTATGACGTAGGCAGTATTTTGAACACTATCCGCACTATAATAACTGAATCAACTTTTCCATCCACAGGTCATCCAGAAAGTACCAAACAACCTAACAGAATTCGACGAAGTCTTTCCCCAGCGGACCAACGAGACCCGGCAGCCAGTGCTGCCAACCGTAATACCATACATGGTGCCACTACAAGCATACATAGAAACGAACAACTTAATATTCTTAATACTCTCCTACGCACCGGGGAAGAAACTGTTCGAATACATCAAAAATTACACAAAATCTCTACCGACCACGCCTGCAAGAGAAGTTAATTTAGAAAACGTATTTACAGAGCCTAAGAATAAAAATGTTGAACAGAATGACAATGTTGGTGACACCAACTTGTTGGAGAATGTTGAACCGTCGAACAATAACGAGAATCTGTCTGTTAATGAGCTAGTGTTGAACTCTCAGAAGTTGTTGTTGACTGTTGATAAGGTGTTGTGCGAGGTACCCGACACGCTGACTGATAAGCAGACTGATTGTCAAGTTGATAACGCTTGCGATACTCCTAGTTTTAAAAGGGTGAGTGATTTTCGTAGTATTTTTCAAGTGTGTGACAATGTTTAAGTTTTACAAGTGAAGATTTTTTTGAAAGTTAAATTAGTGATAAATTGCAGGACAGGACACTTGTTTCCTTTGTCATACAGAGATTAGATAAAATCTTAAGTACTTATCTATGATTTTTGTTGTCTATTTTAAAGGGAAATTATTTTTGACGTATTCATTGTTTATTTTTCAATGTATATAAATATAAATTCAATCATACATGTGCTTGGTACGTAAAAATATTCCTACACATACTATTAATAGGTAGCACCTTCCAAACTCCAATGCAATGCAATTTGCAATGCAATTTATTGGCAGTAGGTTCTCGTAAAATTCTTATTACACTTGTTTAAGTATATTATGTAGTCTAGTAATATTTTAGTAATATGATTAGACTTCATTTGTATAGAGAGCACATCTTTCTTCAGATATGTAATAGTTCGTATGCTACCATTCCAGCCGCTGCTGCGCGGGCGCGACGTGCTGCCCCCCTCCGCCGTGTGCAAGTGGGCCGCGGAGATACTCACCGCCATTGAGAGCTTGCACAACAGCGGAGTTATTTGCAGGTGACGTTCATTTACTTATTTAAACATTTAAGTATACAAATGCAAGTACGACTGGCACATGAAGGGTTCCTTACCACCATACAATATTAAGATCGAGCAAAAAATGTTGAAGAAACCACGTTTCTTATATGGGGACCCCTTATAATTATTCAACTGCATTTATTTCTATTACTTGTTGTTATAGCGGCCATAGTAATACACACTCTGTAAAAAATTCAAGTCTCTACCTTTTACGGCTCAAAATATATAGCTCTGTGACAGAGGGACAGACTAACAAACGAATGGATGAGCGAGAACAATAGGATACGGAATACGCATAGGGTACGGAAGCTTAAAAACGCGACTCATCAGGGTGTGTGTATGTACAGTCTGTTGGCAAAGACGTCTGACCCACCCGAAAAACAAACGAATTTGGACCCTCAGCTTGTAGCATTAAGGTTTATTCAATTTATATGAGCTTATCAAACTAGTGCTCGAGGACTCGATGAACAAACACAATAATAATACAGACACGCAAATTTGATCTTTATTTCGTTAGCATTAGGTTATATATTATAACTACTTGTTATAATATTAGTGTAATAGCTTATTTTAATGATTGCATTCAAGTAATTCTGGTCTCGTGGCATATATATGAGACTGCGAAAAACAAGTTGTGAGATCAAATCCTGCGACGAACATATTGTTTTGCGTTCAATTTAGAATTTATTTAAAAACTATTTCTTGTATTATTGTAAAAAACTATAGACGGATAATCTTCAAATAAAAACTTTCTAAAATGGTAATATTTTCGCATAACTTGTAATAAGTGGGTAGTTGAAAAATAAATATTAGTATTCATTATAAAACTGGTATTTTTAAATGCTACGGGTATGCAGTGACTACGCGCAAACATATTTTACCTTGCCTTACTAAATTCTGTGAACATTAAAGTTTTTTAATTTACCCAGCATTTTTTTATTTAATTAATCCAGCATTAAACCGCTAAGCCACAAGAACTTGTTGGTAATACGCGAAATTAAAGATTGGTTTGTAATAAAATTATGTTGTGTAACTTAAAAGCTTTTCAACTTTAATGTCAACGAGATAAGGATTAAAATAGCTTAACAAAATTATATAATACCGGTAGCTCCGACAATGTTACCTTAAAGTTACGTGTTAAAGATCAAATTTGCGTGTCTGTTTTGGTATTGTATTTGTTCATCGAGTTCTCGAGCACTTGTCTGATAAGCTCATATAAATTGAATAAACCTTAATGTTACAAGCTGAGGGTCCAAATTCGGTTGTTTTTAGGGTGGGTCAGACGTCTTTGCCAACAGACTGTACATACACACACATACATAAATTACACACACATGTAAAAAAAAGTGAATGTATGTGTAATTTATGCATGTATGTACATACACGCCTCCTGATTCGGAAACCTGATCCGGAAACCGGACGTTTGCGCCCAGGCTAAATCAGCCGACATAGGCCGAAAGTTAGCCACAATGGCCGGTTCTGCGCTGCCCTCAACTCGCAACTTACAAAATTATATTCATTAAACCTCACCATTTGAATGTTCCATCTATTCCAGAGACCTGAACCCGTCGAACATCCTGCTGGGCTCGCGCGGGCAGGTGATCCTGACGTACTTCATCCACTACCCGGGCGCGGACATGCGCCTGTCCAAGCTGCGCGCCACGCACGCGAGCGCCACCAACATGCACGTCGCGCCCGAGCTCTACGTCAACACGCTGGACGACAGCGCGGAGCTGGACCGCGTGTGCGACTACTGGAGCTACGGAGCGGTGCTGTACGAGCTCATGTGTGGCGTGGTGAGATGTTTATAACCAACATAACATCACGCCTGTAATCCCCAAAGGGTTAGGCAGAGGTGTACCCAATAGTGCACCCACATTTCGCCAGTAGTCCCATGTAATAGTGTAATAGGGGGCAAGCCTATTGACATCAACCGGGCTCACATCCAGACTCCGAGACTGCTACTAAGAAATTCCTGATGGAAAAACCCAATAACACTTTGCCCGACCTGGGAATTGAACCCAAGACCTCACGTTCAGCAGTAGTCCAACGAGGCAGTCAATGCGAGGCAATGTTTCATTATTATTTATCAATAAATGTACATAATGTAAGTGTACTCAGCAGTGGCGTGCGTGCCTTATAGGCAGAAAGACACTACCTACCCTACCTAACTTAGATAAATATTTATAATCTTGTTCTGGTATCTATCAATAAACAAAAAAATCTTCAATCATAACTCAGCGCCATCTTTCGAGTGTCCATCGATACAAAGTAGGTATGAAAGCTCGTTCGTACAATTTGACGCAATTTCACATTGCGCTGCGCTAACGTCGCTGAGTGCCGCGGGAAAGACACAAACTATTTATGTCTAAATGTATACAAAGTTGATACGACAGATGGGCTTTCCTTTAAACTGCCTATACTAGATACCATTTTCAAGCTCTATACCAAAAATCAATTAAATAGGAGCAGTAGTTAAGTCGCAAATGATTTTTTAAGTTTTTGGCCGACCGCTTTGATACGAGAGAACAAACGCGCGCCTGCGACGTTGCCGCTTTAATACAAATAATACAAAGGGTGTTTGCGTTTTACTCTGATTTGTAAGCTATTTAGTTTGTTTGAAAAATAAAAAATAAAATATTTATATTTTATTTTATACCGTGTCGAATTAATACTAAACACGTATAGTATACGTAGTTTAATTTAATGCCCCTCTGTCATATCAACTCTGTATATGTGTGCTCTCGTGGTCATACATACGGATTTATTAGGTGTGCAATCCTATAGATACAAAGCACACAATGTCACAAATAAGGTGGAAGGTACATAATAACAAAGACTTTTGCCATTGATTTAGTAAATGATTCTCAACCTTTGTATTATAATTTCAGCCGCTGTCGTATTACCACCGCAGTGTGTTCACGACGCATACAATACTGCACGTGCCAGACGGACTGCCGATAGAGGTGCAGTCACTACTCACACAGGTAATACTCTTTGCATTGTTCATATACCTACATGTAGTGGCGTGGCTGATAAGGCACTAACTGGAAGAATTTTAACCAGCGGTACAATACGGCCGACGTATCTTGGTGGCGCTGAAGTTAGCCGATTGCTGCGCAGTAAACAATTTTGTTTAGCTATAAGATCCATTGCGCAGCCAAATAGCTATCTTCAGATCGCCAAGATACGTCGGCCGTACTATAAACCGTAAAGATCGCAGAACGAAAGTGTGTGAGACAAATCACAGACGATAAAATGAAAGCCACAAAGAATCCATAAAACCCTATTTACACACGATTAAAGTCGATTATTGCATACTAGCTTTGCCCGCGGGCTTCACTCGCGTTAAATTTACGCTACGTTTCCCCCTAAGTTTTTCCATGCGAACTTTGGACCTCCGTTTCATTCTCTTTGGAGTTGAACTTTAAAGACCCCTTTTTTAGCGGAAGTCTACTGACTATAAACTACCTCCCTGCCAAATTTTATCTTTAAATATCAAGCGGTATTTCGTGATGAGTGCAGAGTGAGTGACGTTTCGCTTTTGTATATTTAGATAATGTACACGTTCTACGTATTAATTCGACAAACTTTGGTAATAGTGTTTGTTTGTTGGCATTATGCCCGCAGTTCTATCATTTGTATGATACTGATCTAATATTTCGTGTTAGTAATCGCCAACGTCCATACTACGTTGAATACACCGGTTCTCGTCCGATCACCGAAGTTAAGCAACATCGGGCGCGGTCAGTACTTGGATGGGTGAC
The DNA here is from genome assembly GCA_949316365.1 of Hoplodrina blanda. Taxonomy (NCBI): domain Eukaryota; kingdom Metazoa; phylum Arthropoda; class Insecta; order Lepidoptera; family Noctuidae; genus Hoplodrina; species Hoplodrina blanda. Next base: position 9,823,339 of record OX438570.1, read on the forward strand.
CGCCTGGGAACACCGCGTGACGTTGGCTTTTTGCTTTTTTTTTCAAGTTTATTATTAAGCGTTAATAAAAGAAAAAAAAATAACGCGTTTTTGTTATTAATTTCTTGCGTATTGTGTTGATAAATCTTATCAGTTTATAATACGGATCTTTAAGATCAGACAATAGTGTTTATTATTGAGTAATTAACAGTAATAAAAATTAAGTTTTCAAGTGCATATGTTGAAATTTATTAGTAATTCAACAATATTGTTATCTTTATACAAAAGAGAGCATTCTAAATAATCTTTGTTTAAAATAAACTTAAATAATATTATCATGTTTAAGCTCAGTGACGTGTTACTGTATTTCGACCACAAACACAACGGCCCATTAGCTCAGTTGGTTAGAGCGTCGTGCTAATAACGCGAAGGTCGCGGGTTCGATCCCCTCATGGGCCACGAATCTCTTTTTGTATTTTTTATGAAAAAATACCTATCATAAAATGTTTTACTTTTAAACTGTACTAGATTTGGCATTTTAATATTTTGTCTAAACAGTGGGACAATGGTATATATTATGTAAACTAACTTCAAAGCAAAGTTGATATAATTTTTATCCCGCGGGATCCCCGTGCATGTCGGGATAAAAGTAGCCTATGTACTATTCCAGATTAAAATCTGTCTCTATGCCAGATTTTATCCAAACATTCGCATTAATATAATAGGTAAGAGCGCTCTCTGAGACTAACATAATGCTTACAAGCGGGTGGTGAGCAGTGATATTAATTATAGTGATGGACTAATTTCGAGAGTAAGTTTATTGTTATTGCAATTATGCAATAGACAACCGAAAATGTGTTTATCAAAAGAAAATTTAATAATACAAATACTCAAGCGCACGTAAGCTGCGTGAAACCAGGACAAAAGCTAGTACTTCATATTTTTTATAAACTATTGTATTTCTTTATTCTTCTTTCAGCTCTTAACTTACGAGCCTGCAGAACGTCTAGGCGCGGGCAAAGATGGCATCGAAGAAATAAAGCGCCACCCGTACTTCAAGCACATTGACTGGCAGTACATTTACGACAGCTGGTCTGTGCCCGACTAACTGTGACGTCAGTGTGGGGTGTAGTGCATTGTAGTGAGAGTGTGCCGTAGTGAAAATTAAAGGCAGTATACGACAGCTGGACACTGTGACGTCAGAGTGTGGGGTGTATTACATTGTAGTGAGAGTGTAGTGGGTGTTATGTGTCTTTTGAACATATTGGTTCTCTAAAGTAACTTTAGTAGATAAGAACGATATTCAAGCATGAACATTAATATTTTTCCAATACGTTCAAAAGCCACAATGATCATCTCTATGCCACTGTATATTAGATCTGTATAGTACAACCAATATTCCTATATTTATCTGATAAAGACAATATAAAATATACTTCAGCCTATGTGAACAGTTTAGTAGGAGACTAGTAGATTATTTTAGAAATATTTTAAGTTTTTAAGTTACTTTATTGTCAGTTTTTAAATGTAATTTATTCTTTATTACACATTATTACAAGTTCTTTGTTATTTTGAATTCTAAGTTTAAGTTTGAAAATATTTTTCTGAAATTTCAACCTTATAATTAAAAAATCAGTATAAAACGAACCCGTTTCTGAAAGGGTTTATATTAAAGCATTATTGTGTTTATTATAACACGACACGACCGAAATAAAGGTGTGTAATGTTTTTGAGCTAACAGCTCACATAATATTTGACAGTAAATTTACCAATCCGGTATTTGATTATTAGGCATTCGAAAGAAAGGGCAGTATTCTAAAACTTCAAAAATGTAATCGATGGCCTAATAAAAGGAATTTTCGAATATATAACATTAAATTCCGCAGTTATGATATTTATTAAAAGTATCGGGAATTTTCATAAAACTACGGTCTGAAAACTATCAAATATCTTTACGGAGCTTATAAATTGTAGTGTGGTAGATATAAGAGATATGACGTGTAGGACTTGATATATTTGTAAGCACATAGTCCTCACATAATGTAGTGAAAAATATTAATATACAATGTTGTTCTTTGTTTTCTGTAAGCCTGAAAAGGGGTCATCAGGGGTACACATCATTATGAACAACTTTCACGATGGGATCAACCCTGAAATTACAAAAAAATGTCCAGCTGTATACATTTATGTTCGCATAACTGGACAAAATGTATGGAGCAACCGATTTTCTTTTGTCCAATTGAAAAAGTTGTTCATAATGATGAGTACAATGACCCCTTTTCAGGTTTCTCGTACACAAAGAATAAGGTTGTTTTTTTTATAATTTGTAACATGCAACTCTAATCCCAAGTATTAATCACAATAATTAAAGCACAAATCGATTGCAGTATTAAAATCATTTTGAATGAATGTAATTCGTGGATGCAATAATACTCGCGATACATTATGCAGAGCGGAAATGTATTTGTTTTTTGACTCCCGACGAAAACGGAGGGCTGTTATAAGTTTAACGTGTATATCTGTGCCCGACATCTTAGCTCCCAAACGGCTGAACCGATTTTGATATTCTTTTTTTACAAGCTTTTATTTAGCTTGCACTGTTCGTATGTAAGTAAGTATGTATGTAAATAAGTTGTCCTTTTAAAATTTGCAAACCATTTTTCGACCATTTGTTGTTATCCAATTGAGCTGAAATTTTGCATACACCTTTAGTTCTGGTGACAATACAATGTCCAATAATCAATATTGTAGAATTTTAAATTAAAGCTTGTTTTTAAAAATATTTTTTTAATTATTTTAAATATGAGAGCTTTATTATTTTAAAGATGATTTAATCAAGAGTGTTATTAGCTATGTTTGATGAATATCTGTTCAGCCGTTTAAAGATTATCAGCTCTTTTCTAATTGATTAGTGGATGAACATCTTTCACAAGTGTGATCGAGTTTTGTTTGTGTTGCGGGTTTTTTGACTGCAAAGAAGGTTTGATTTTATAAATGCAATGACAAAAAATCTCACTTATTAGTTAGTATTTAGTTTAGATGTCGAATATTTTAGTGTATTTTAAATATGTATATTTCACGTTTTTAAATTGTGTGCATCTAGTCTGTACGTTATTTATATTAAAGTTACTTAAGAGTATTATTCTCTATATTTGTTTATATTTTAAGTAGATTTTAGTACAAAAATATTATCCTATATTCATATTACGTGTCTATATGTCGTATAAGTTGAGCATATTTGTATGTGTAAGTTGTAATTTTCTGAATAGAATGTAGTTTAGTTATTTTTACACAGAAAACACAGTACTTTTAAAAGTACAGATGCATTTATTGATATTTAGTGCTGCTTTGCTTGCCACAGACTTTTTATAGTATTAAGTTATAAATGCACATATTCATTTAATTTAGTATTAGTATAATAATTGTTTACCAGTCAGAAAGACATCACCCAGCCATTATACATAACATGAGTTACCAACATAGCCCTAGTTTTACAGTACATACAATTTGTATCCTCGTCAAGTTTAATAAAATAGTAACTGTGCTAGTAATTCTCAATACGAACCAATAATAAAATAAATATTTATGTAATATTTTTTTTAATAGATGATTTTTCAAACCACTTTCACACTGATGTTGTCATTGTAGTGTTCATGACTACCTACAAACCTACAATTATCTATATCATGAAAATGAAAAGTTTAGACATTTAAGGATTTATTTTGAGTTGCATAAGCCGTGTACAGACATCGCGAGACATGCTCCGCGAAAATTCTATAAAGAGGGACGGAGTGCTTAATTGTTTTCTAAATTACAAATACTCGATTCGCAAATCATAGTTATTTAGTTTGAAAGTTTTATACATATTAGTGGGTGATACTTTCGGGCTTGTCGTTAAAAACTAAAATGGTAGGACAGTTAGACAGTCTTTCTAATTCAAATCGAATACCTTTTACGTTAGCGCGTTCGTGCTAAGCTTACAGAACGAGGTAACCTAATAATATTTCTTTTTTTCGTTTTTTTGTGTAATCTTAAATTCAAAATTGTATGATCTCATTTTGGCTTCATGTATTAAATCAGACCAAATTGTAGCATTTTATTATTATTGCATACAGTACTGTGTGTGATATATATAGGATTGTCTCTATATAGCATTTGTATGATACAATAAATGAATACAAATAAGGTAGTTTTTCATTTTGTACGAGGTACTTACCTAATTTATTTTGGTTCACCAATTTCAATTTATTTTATTCATCAACAAATTCACAATTCAATGTCCAGAATTCCAGATACGATGTCAGGCGAGCGCATCTCTAAAACTGACAGATTTCTGTTGATTTCACATTGATATTGGACTACGGACACGAGGCATGAGTCACTGGCGTGTACGGTACGCGTCAGTCAGCAGCACAAGCCACAGGGTACAAGTACATTGTATATAGGTATAGGTACTCTGAAGAACTAATTCGCAAACTGGCCTTGCGTCTGGAACCCATTAGGTTCCAAATTAACACTTCTGAAAAAGCCATAGCGATGGGGTTTGCGTTAAAAGTGAGTGTAGTGACACAAAAACTAAACGCATCACCATAAAACAAGTGATTAATTTCGTTGCGGGACCCAAGACAATTGATCGTTTCTCTGGGACTCGTCGGGCTTCATTGCCACGGCGCTTTTCTGGTGGCCTCCACTGTTGATTCTGGCTTTCAGGAGTTGCAGTGGGTGGGAACAGTGTGGCGGGCTTGTCCCAATAAAAAAAAAACAAGTGATATGAAAAAGTTGTCATCAAACAGCTGCTGCTCGGAATATTCAAAGCGGTTCAGAATGGTCAAATATGAATGAGTACCACTCTGGGAAAATATTAGTGATCGCAGTAAGTTATTGATAAAAATTGGTAAAACAGAAGGGGACTGTTTTTCCAACATTTTAATCCGCTGGGCCTTTGCATGTTCCACCGATAATAACAACCTAGAATACTCCCTGTATTGATCAAATAGACATGCTGATTGGCAAACAGGTAATGCAGTGTCGATGGCAAATTGAAATTGTGCAATGAAATACAGTTGCGTGTCGCTGAATTCTCCCGCAAAAAATCTGTCAAGCCGCGTAATATATTGTTCACACCTAATAATTGTTTAGCAATTATTTAAGTTTTCTCTTTTCAAGTAGGCATCTGCTTACATCTTCATATTATATAATCACGGAAGTACCCATTAGACTGGTAATTAACAGTATTTGCAAAGTTATTTAGTCGCTAAGTTGAAAATTATTGACGCCTCATTACGCGTTCAGTCACGTATGTTGACGGAAGTGAATAAGTAAGTACGTGAGTGACAGTAACTGGTTTCTATTGTAGGCGCATTTGTGACTCATTAGAGTGAGACCAAAAGGAATGCTACAAAAGTGATTGAATTTTTAAGGCGCGTTTCCATTATGCAAGTGATTTGCATACCAGTTGCAAGTTGCATGCAAATTGTATAGTGGAAACAACAACTTGCAAACAAGTTGCAACTTGTATGCAATTAGGTTTAAACTTGTACGCACAATAATCAAGTCGGCACATTTGCACGCAAGTTGCAAGCGCATGCGGTCGTGCATAGAGGATTACTTTGTTTATGACTTTATTACTTTGAGAACTAACTTGTATACCACTAAAATCTTGTATGCAAGCTGCAAGTTGAACAAAATCGTGTTTCCAATTCAAATCACTTGCACACAAGTCTGACGTCTTACATGTATGCAAACACTTGCATAATGGAAACGCGCCTTTAATAATTTGATGATTTTTTAATATAGACAATCGTTAATTTGGATTAACGCCATCTAGCGTCGGGTAGCGAATTTAAGCTTACAATAAATAATTATCTGCAACTTTCGAAATAGTTAAAGCTCTTCATTAAATTATAATTCATCTCTGGATGTCTTGATCACTAAATTATGTAGTTATATGGTCTAGGTATAAAAAACTTGATTGGAAAAAACAGGAACAAAAAATACTGAAGTAATATTTTACGCGCCTAGATGTCGCTAGCTATCGAAGTAGGATCAAAAGTACATCTAATATTAAAATTTTATTTATTTATTTACATTTAATGAATACCTACAAGTCGTCCAGGTCACTCTGGCACACACTTGGTACCTATAGAGGCCGTTATCATTTCACAATTACTAGGTAAGTACTTTATACATGAATTTATTGACAAACAATAGAAAAGTTCAGCAGGTGTTAAATCACGTGCGATGATAAAATATCAAGATTCTGCGCGGGCTTTCGGGCCACTCAACTATGCACTGCACATACCACTCGAGGCCACAGCATTTCTTCTAAGGTGATCAACTCAGCATTTACATAAACATGCCATTTTAACCACTATGCCTTGAGTAATAAAACTCAAAGTTTGTCTCATAAAAATCTCATTCATTTCGTTACCTGTTAAATAAATATAAATCTTAAACAACTGACTCGTAATATCAATTTCCTACAGCAATCTCATCTCAACACTTCAAGAAAATAAATGCCAAACAAAATATATTGTGAATCTTACGTCCAACTCATAAGATTGGTTTTACATTGTTGACAAAAAGAAACAATCGTATTAGCCGGTTCTACAAGAACGTACTATCTCAACGTAGCTTATTTACGACAGCTGACGACCATTCAAATTCGTTTGTGTAATAACTCGATCTTCGGAGAATGCAACACGCCGATTGGCTCACTCAGACAGTCGCACCGTCGTCCAAGGAACGCTTGTTTGTCGTGCGCGCATGCGCGGTGACGCCGAAGTGAACGTTTCTATATTTGAAAAAGAAAAGACTTGAGTGAAGTGTTAAATATCGATTAAAATTGTTATATTAATCGATTATTTGAAGGATTTGTTGTGAAAAGTATCGAGTTTGATTCGACTCAGTGAATATTGGAAAGGAAAGGAATTTCATAACGTGGAAACGGGTTCGCATGCGCATCCCATAATTGGATGTGGATTTTGTAATAATTTTAAAAACATGATACGATTGAAGGCTAGTTGTTATTATCTGTAAACAACGGCGATGTTTAATTGAAGATTATTGACATTTTGACATTCTTACTGGATTCCAACTAGGAAAGGTGAGTCATACTTAAATTAAAATACTATTATTTTACCTACTTCACAAAAAATTCAAAATGTTAGAAAGTGCAACTCATTAGAATTATGGAAGTAATTTGAAAGTGTATAAATTAGATCTCTACTAATTACTGCATACTGTATGTATTATTTTTAATTTTAGAGCTATATTACCTACCTGCTACGAATTAATTTGTTGGTAAACATTCTCCTATACTAGTGTAGCGTAACTGAACGCTACTATTTTATCTATAAAAACTATTTTATAACTACTGCTATTTGTACTATGAGCAGAAAAAGCTATTAAGTATTTAAACAAAATTGCAGCAGTGATATACCTACCTACTTTGAATATTTTATTTATTTTATTGACAGGCGCATTCGAAATTCGAAAGAGAAACGCATTGGCCATGAATTTTGATGAATAAAACAGGATACGATATTATTATTTGAAGTTGCGACAGCTTGTGTTTGTGTGCAAACTTTAGTACTTACAAGTAAATTAAAACAACTTGAAGGACTGTTGGGAAATATTTTTGTAACTAGTTCATAGGTACACGTGGTATTGAAATGTTGAAAAAAAAATAAAAAATATTGCCTTGTACCTAAGTATGCCTTGCAAATTGTTTTTGTAGGTAGGTTAAGTAGTAGGCCTGCATAGAGTAGATCCAACTGTCCCATTGTATATGCATTTTTATTAAATAATTGGATTTTAGTAAGCTTTGCAATGAATGGATGAATTAACTAAAAAAACCAAGTCTTTCAATAAAAACATCTCTCCCCAGAACAATGCCTGCCTCTAACTAATTTATTTGACACTTTGACAGATCCCAGAATTGATGTAGTTTTACAATAATACTGAGAATAATCTGCTTGAGTAATAACATCATTGTCGATGCTTTACGAAGTTTACGGCAACGAGCCGGGCATCATAATTCTTGTCATTCGGTGAAGCAGATCATATAAAAAAAATAGCAAATCGCGTGAAAATTGATGATCCATTGCAAGAGCATCCATATCAGACATGCGTGCCAAGTGCATAACGTGTTAAAAAGCGTAAGAGATATCTTTAAAAACTTGATAGATTGTTGTTTAGTTTCAAAATAGTACCTACTTTTATTTCACTAGATTTGTTGTTCCTTGGTTTTATTTGTTGAAAACTTGATGAAAATACAGCTTTGCCGGCTACCTTTATCGTTCTAATTAGTCGTAAAAAAGCTAAACCCTTAGGTGAGCGCAGCTAAATACCTAAGTACCCATTTTAGTTTTTGCTTCAAGCGGTTAGAGAACACAGCCGTTTTAAATAAGTTTTTTATCACCCATCAAGACTTTAAAAAAAAAAACTTGATCAACACTTTTTAAACATAAGCTTTATAAGATACCTGCCATCTGTAAAGCATAACGTAATGATCATAATAATAATGTGACTCATGTATTATTGATATCATATTCCATTATCCATACATTCAAATATAATATTATGTTTACGTGTTGTTTGTATTTCTTAATGTGACTAACTAACTAGTTTGACTGAGATTGACGTAATCAATTTGATTTTTATCGTTTTATGTAGAGTTCCTGCAATGACAAAAGAAATAGTTATTGTAAGTGATGTTTAAAATCTTAAATTATTATTTAACACTCCGAAATATCTCATTAATTTTAAAACCGTCGCCGTCGTCGGAAACTTATTTTACCAAATACCATTACAAAATAACATTTCCAAACATTTACCGACGAAAATTCTCTTTTCTGTCACCATAGCAACATAAAACAATAAACACCACTTTTTACCTAGCGACATGTGTAAATTTTGTTATTCACCAAAGTTTAACCACTTTCCCTTACGTAACTGACTAGTTTATGTAAATCGGAGTCGCGTTAATCTTCTCCGCCACGCCTCGCGAGCCGCCGAGATGATATCACGTATGCCTACCTGCCTGCCTCTTGGGTACCGTAGTGGAAAACGGAACTCATTAACATTGCGAAAATTGACGCTAAATATAACTTTGAATATGTAATCGCTTTGGTTTTCTTGAAGGCTACTAAAACGTTTATTGAATACAGTAAGCACTTGTTATCACAGCTTTGCAAAGAATGACTTTAGAAACTCCAATCAAGAAAGAGAAAATCGAAGTTCGTAAAACGATGTATCTTCTCTTTTCATGTGGGTGGGTTCTCTTCTTATGTGGGTTTATACCTAATTTATATAAAAATACTGTGGAATATGGAATTCAAGTACGGAACCATTACTGAATGTTAACCTTTATTATGGTTGAAGATGTGACATTAGGCAATCTATTACGAAAAAGCCATTTGTAATGCAAGAGCTAAGCTTAGGGCCAGCGACATCTCATAACTGGTTTATTGTAGTTTCTTGGAAATAATAAAGTATGATTAATAAAGTACATAGTTCTAGAAATCTTCAAATACTATCCATATTTGTAATATGAAAAGAGTTACTTCATAAATTCAAGCAATTTTTACTACCATAGCTTTTCCTTTCTTTAAGTACCTAGCAGGTTAGAATGAATAAAATGTATATGTTCAATAATCACAAAGTCCGAAAATCTGAATTGTGTTCTATAAAGTGCAAAATTCGTTCGGTTCCATTCTCGCGCTTTTCACATCCGAGAAAACATAGGTAAGTACTTATGTGGAAGATCGGAATATACCGTATGAAGAAAATGTTTGCAGATTGTTGCATCTTCGCCTTCTATTCATCTTTGAATATTAAAAAAATCGAAAGTGAGTAAAGACAACGCTCTAAATTTTTCAACTTTCGCGCTAAATTCCGTTTGCGCAATTTTTAGTTAGCAGTTTTCTATGATATCTCTTTACTTTATACATTCCAATATCATTTTCCCTGATATGTAAATAACGAGCAGTATTTTTTCCAGCCTATCCTAAAGAGATTTAGCTTAGTTGGTCACTCTAACTATCTGACATTCTTTTTTTTATAAATAGTGACTTTTTGACGTTTAAATGCTGATTTTTAGCCTAGTATATACGTAAACAATTTTTATTTTGTCCGGTGCCCAAAGATACTCTTTTATCTTAATATGAAGTTCTCAGCTCTTGTAGTAGGTACCTATTACTGAATGCTTGGAAAAGTGTCAGTTCCGTCGCTTGTTGTGGAGCCAATCGATTGTTAAACAGATAGATCAGATATTCTCAGGCGTTCAACCGATCTCCCATACACGGTCAATTAGTGATTGTTGATTAACAAAGAAAAAAGCGCATAACACTGCTGTACGTGGGGGCTTTTGAATAAACTGCAGGAAAAAAAGGATAGGCAATGCAAATAACCTTTGCTTGAATAATACATGAATCAAGTAGCTATTACCTGTGGCCCGTGACTGCCTGCGTTATTAATGTTTATATTCCTTTCTCAAGTCTCAACTTACCCTTTGAAGTGTAAATACTTTTTGTTTTATACTAGCGATCCTCCCCAACTTCACACGGGTGCAATGTAGATTCATTATAAACCTTCCTCTTGAATGACTTCATCTATTGATGAAAAGCGCATTAAAATCCATTGCGCAGTTTAAAAGAAAAGTAAAATTGAATGGTTTCCATGCAAGCAACTTAGACACAAACAGTGCATGAAAAATATTGGCGCATAGTCTTAAAAGTAATCGCGCATTTACATTGTCTAGCTAATTACGCGACCAATACGTAACCACTAAAACTACCTGCATATTTGAAACTTTAACCCAAACGCCAAAGTAACATAAATATGTAGATTGTCATTTGTCTAGATGGGCAATAGGTAGGGTGACTATTATTGCATTTTATTGCGGACAATCCCATTTTAATGTTTTGTTATTTTATGTATTAATGACCTAACTTGCTAATATTATTTTAATTTAGATAAATAATCATGAATAACAAACTATGATGAAGGTTTATAATTGAATACAGTTTTCCCAATCGATTTAATTTGTTAATTAAACTGGCGTCCACTTCGCAGACGAATTAAAACTGACTTATCTGTAAAGCACGTGATTTGTTTTAATGAAAGCCTTAGGAATGAAACAAAAAAGGCTTCATAACTTAGAAAAAGGCTCGCAGCTATGACCAACGAGGCCGTAATATGTAACTTTCCTGCGTTATTTAAAAAATGAACGCGGAAAACGCTTAACGTACTAAAACTAAGTGGTATGTATGTATGTGCTAATTATAGTGAATACCTCTTCTTGTGGGAACTTAGCACAGGAAATACTTACTTGTAGGCGCTATATGTACGCGATTAGAGCAATCACTATAATTTTGTAAATCGTTCTGTACTTTAAAGTCGTTCTACGTTAGGTTAGATCAAATTGTACGATATAATAAAAGGAGTGGATGGCATTAACATTGACTAATATGACCGTGGCAAGGAGCCAGGATAATGCTGCAATTTCTGTGCAACTTGCATTCAGAAGTATATGTAGTATACCTCGGATAAGCTATAATCCTAGGAAAGCTATTCTGAATAACAGACTAGATTTTGAAATGAAAATTGGTGAGATATGAAATGTATAGCAACTTTTTCATGTCGTTGCTAAATTTATACCTTCGGCCATAAGCTCCAAAAAAAAACCAATAGTAAAAAACAATCAAAAATATCGAATGATCTAAATAAGGGTGTAACAAAACAACAGCAGTATTAAAACAATCAATACGCACAATAAATAATGTTGAGTAACAGACTTATTCTGTTTCTTTCTCACAGAAAGCTACTCGACGCAAGTGCAACAATACCCCGTTGTGAGTTACGTCCATTATGATTGAAGATGTGTGCCTCCGATAACAACGAGTTTATTGCGAGTTGTTTTAGAATAGTGTAACTTTGCGTTGGAACTTTTAGAGTGTTTGTTTTATGGTTCTTTGAAGGTTGATGGCGATCTCATGGTTGTCCAATTGAAAAATTCCTACTCTTCAATGAGATGGCGGCCATGGCGCAGCTTTAAATGAGCTGGCAATAACGGCATATCGGCACGAAGTAGTTAGGTATGGTTCATACAAACCGTGCCGTAGGAAAACTATTAGCTAGTAGTAGGGCTAATTGTATAGGGTGAACTGAATGCGCCATTCGAGGAAGATTTCGTTTAGCACTGTAGCATTTAATTTATTGATGCTCGTTGGACTCCCGGGGGTCGCACAACAATAGCCAATCAATGGTGCCCCATTATAGCTAAAGGTTTAACTTCTAGCTCAGTATACCGTGCTTCTAGTCTCTTTATTTCGCTCTTACGTCACATTTCATCGTGGTTCATCACAGTGCGGTCTTTTTGTCCTCGACAGTAAATTTTAATATCAGTTATTTAAAATAATGACCATCGTAACTTATTATCCGTTTTAAAGTTGCAAAACTTAACCTCACAGTTTACGGGTAATGGTTATGGTGACAGGAGACAGATCAACCTGTCAAGATAACTCGAGTACTTACCTACTTACTGCAATTTTAACTAAACTGCTACGTTTTTACACCGCGTGTCTTAAGAAAATTGTGAAATTGCGCACATGCATAAGAGTTTTCACATATTAGTGTAGCGGAACTTAAACGAGAAGCTAACTAGCAAGTCAGTTATTCTAGCGACAAAGATTACACAAGCTTGAGCTGTTTGTGTTTACCCGCTCATTTTGACGGTGACCATACAGTATAAGACGCAGAAGTCAAGTCAGCCACACAACCACGGTTATCATTTCAAAATTTGATATAAATCCTAACAAAAAGCTCCACACTTGCAGTGTCTTCTGGACATTTTTATATTGCGATATTTCTTCTTAGCGTGTTGATGACAGTTTATAATGAGTCAGCCCAAAATTTGGCAACGAGTTTGGCACTCTCAGTAGCGTCCAACAGCTCCCGTGATGAGCAGACAACGGGACAGGCAGGACACAATATCAAGTGTCCCATCATTTATTCATTCACCCAGAACTCCCAGATGCATCATCACGTTCATATAGGTATCGATTATTATCCATCTAGTAATTATCATTTCCCATTTCGTTTTAGTTTTCATTGACCTCTGTAAACTTGCTGTCTCAATTTTTTCTATTCTCTGTCAGTTACTAGCGCGAGAGCCCGCCATTTTTTGTAGCGCGGCGCATGCGCGGTGGCGCAACTCGCCGGTATGCACGGAACAGGTTTGCGACCGCCAGCTAATCCGGACATTGGGAGTGCGTATGCTGTAGGCGTTAGAACGTGGTTAGAACTTGAGACTGTTTATAAAAGGAAAAATTATTTAAAGTTTAACAGCGTTTTCTTATTGGCAGATTTGATTCTTGCTCAGCAAAGCGCCACTGACGCGCGCCTTGCATGCACTGAATGACACTGCTGACAGGATAGATTTATTTGACTGCTCTCTGCCTGAATTCACAAAAGCAATGCTGTATGTGTTATGTTATTTAAGCTTATAGTTAATAATTATTTATGTTTGATTAAAGGCCACCCTACCGCATTAGGAATTTCCTGTAATGGTAGCAGTGTTTGTGACAAATAAATAAATAAATACTTAAATAAAAAAATAAAAAAATACTTAAATAAAGATTCGCATCCTCGAAATGACCTCAGTCGGATGTCGGATAGTAAGCAAGCGACGATAATAATAGCGATTATTATTATGTACGTTAATAAAATCACGAATAAATACATAATTACACAATACATAATTATTAATAAATTAATTACACCGCTGACGTTTAATTGCCAAAAAATCCTGAATTTCAATAGGGTATCCATCTCGCGCAATATGTGCCGGATATTCCTGTTCACTAAAATCTAAAAGATTTTAAGTTCTATTTTATTATGCGGAAAGTTCGAAATACTGTGAAGTTTTGTTTAGATTTCCAGCAAAATTGTGATTATGTTCTTAAACTTTGTTTGTACTCTGACATATTAAATACGACATTACTCATTTTGTTCTTAGTTACCTACTAAGTTACTGACAGACGCATGCCGTAAACGCAAGGCAGCATTTTTTCCTCGCAAGATTTAGTAATACGACATAGAATGCCAACTAATGGCGAACATAGTAAAAGGAATTGTGTCAGCATTTTAATTAGTCGAGTTTTTTTACGTTCGCAGGCTCGATACTAATAAAGAGAATATAATGGGTTGGGTTCTGTAATATTTAATTATTTATTTAAATTAAAATGAAGTTTTTTAATAATTTGCTATGAAAGATTTTGAATTTCTGTTAATTCTCTGCCTTAAAGGGATGTAACACGAAATGTTTTACCTTTTGCTGCGTTTTCATACAATAAACATACACAAAGCATGGAAGATTTGGACCATACACAAAATCATAACTAAGTATATAATTATGTACAAAGTCCTGGTAATAAGTAAAGAGACGTCAAGAACACAGCCTGTCAGATGTTACCGTCAATATGAATAGTTAATTAATAATCATGTTACCGTTTTATCGCCCATACAATTTGACACGTTCCGTTTTCTTGATATTGATCACTTGACAAGTTTTTTGTCATGTTTAGTTTTTTGGTTTTGCATAATTAAACTGTGGCTGCTCTATTTATACAGTACCAGTTACACAGGAAGCTGCGCCAGTTAATATATCGCTTTGATTGATAATATAGAAAGATAAAATATAAATGGATCACATTTTTATAGTTTTACATGGCTAAATGATTTTATGTGTTGTTGACTCAATATAATAGGATAAACCAAAGACCATGTACCATTTCCGGCGTCAAAAGTCAAGTACTTATAAATAAAGTAGGTACCTACTTACATTATTCTTCTCAGGGCATAGCTTAGCCCGTGACCTGCGCACACACAAACACAAGGCTGCCAACATAACAGCTATTACAGACTAATTATACTTGTTGAGTAACATCTGCCCTATAAGGTCCGTAAGTTACACATCAAGCGACCTTCTGATAGTCTATGGTGTTTATAAGAGAATCGTGTCTATGGCATCCTGCTTAAACGTTTTATAAAACACATCGTTTCGTTCTTCAATTGTTTTTATTTTATCTTTTGTACTGTTATAGCTATCAATAGTGATTTGAAAAGTAATTATTTGTTTAAAGATAAGACGAAACAAACCTTATGATCTCGACACTATAAAACCAGGTACTTGAGGAAAAACAGCACTAAAGGCAAGTTGTATCTTGGTGAAGGCTAATAACTTGTTATTTTACCTTTTCTCTGTCTTTCATGGGCTCTTTCAATTTAAGACATAACTATATTTCACAAAGGTCGTTATAATAACTCATTAAATCTGTGAATTGAAGCAAAGTTAATGAGATTTTCTAAACGCACGTACATAAACTACTTACCTATAATAAAACTCTTGACGAGTGACATACATACTATACAGAAATGATACGTTATAAAAGATCAACAGTATTGAAATGAGAATATAATTATAATGATTTATAAACATGATGGTACTTATTACGTAAAAAGGTGCGAATGAGAGAGGTATGTTTTGGTTGAGAATGATGCTTCTGAAAAATGGTCCAAAAAGAGAGAGAAAAGGAGGCACATAAGATCATTCGATTTTAGGCGATGAGGCTGCATCTCATCCTATAATCGATATAATCAGTAATCTGTATGAAATTTTTAAATTCCGAATCGACAAGGCTCTTATTCCGAATACCTTTGGCCTAATCCTAATGTCAATAAAATATTTTTGTCTTATCTCAGGTACGGCTAAGGGTTTATTTATAACCACTGCTCATTTGCAAACACGAGACTGGTTTCCCATGGTAGGACGAGTCATATTTCCGCACCTTGTATAGGAAATCAAGTTTTCCAAGTATAAAGTTACAAGTGTACGTAGGTAGTTAATAGCACCCTATTCAGACGTTTCTTGCGACACCGAAATAGCTCTCACCTGCTCCGAAGTTGTTGGCCTGTGTAATTTATTCCAATAAGGTCCTGTTTCATAGTTTCCGCACTATCTAACAGATAAGTTCATAAATCAAGCAACAAGTCAGTTGGAACGTATCCGGAGATGGTAGCACCCCTCATCAAGATAAAATCAGTCACAAAGAACAAATTCGTGTCACCATACTTAAGTTATTCTCAAGAAACGGGAAGTAGGTATACAATCTAAAGATTGGATTGCACGACTGGCACGCAATCTCGATTGAACATTATAAATTCATTTACGCTGAGGTCGCGTAATGTCGTCCGGTGACGACGGCCGTGACCGTTTACTTGCGTTTAAGGGCAGTTTCATTACTCATGGCTTTACATGTGATTTCTGTGCAAAAAGTAGCTGCTTGTGTACTTAGGTATCAAGAAATAGACGTCACTAAATGCAATATAAACTTCGACCACTTACTTGCCAATAATTCAAAACAATTCGTTTTAATTCACATAATAAAATGCCTTAAACTCGCACGTCAAATAATGATTATTTTTTTTAAACGGATTTATTTAGCTTGTTTTATATTTTTTCGTTTCCCAGAACTTCGGACGCATGGTAACCCTACGCAAGAAATAAAGTATTTTGCAACATCGTGTTATTTATAAAATAACCAGCACGTTATTGTTACATGTGATTTGACTCATAATAAAAGACCCAGTGCTTCTGGTACCGACAGACTGCAGTTAATTAGTTACTAAAACAAACGTCCTATTTGAAAACCGAGCTGGATTTGCAAATATGAAAGGAAAACATTGTAAAATACATTTGCAGTAGGTAGGTGCCTTGTTATCTTACTAACATAATGATATGCGTACATAGGTACCTACAATCTTGAAAGTATAATATTTTTGCATAATGACAATAAAAAAATTGTAATAATACCTACTAAAAAATAAAATTAAAATAAATATAATAATAATAAATAATAATAATAATAAATATAGTAATAAATAAAAAAATTAAATAAAATTGTGCTTAATTCTGGCAAAACAAGCCAACCGTGAATGGAAAATTGGCGATATTTTGGGAGAATATTTATTTTTACTTATTTGAAGAAGGATTAAGAAGGTTCTTGTTCAAAGCAATGAATCTAGGCAGTTTTACCCTCTAGCTAGAGAAACAGCTCTAAGTTGCCCATACACATCAGAATAAAATGTACACGACTTCTTGAAATCAATTGCCTCATTCATGAAGGACCTCCATAAGACCAGTAGTGCATTTATCAACGTATACATCAAAATGCGGCCAACCTTGGCCAGTGTGTACTCGAGGCATTAGAGCCATCAGCATGCCCCTATTGATTGCGGTAACCGATTGACAAAACGTACCTGCGACACAAATACCTACTTAGGCAATATTTACATGTAGAGCCTACTACGGTGACCACACATCTAGTTTATGAAGGACATGCGCATGCGTGATCTATGATGACGTAATAAATTGAGGATGCTGTTCATGATTACAATTTGTGTTTGAAGAGTTTTTGTGAGGTCGCATCGTAAAAAGTTGAGATGTTTTTGCTCAATTTGGATCATAGTTGGTTATTAATGATGTCATTTTATCATTTTAGTTGGGTACGGAAGAAAAATAAATAGGATATTCCTAGTTACGTTTTTACTTATGTAAGTTAAACACATATACTTATTTACAATAAAATCACTGTTTTGCATAATAAATATTGTTTAAACGTTTCGAATTATTTGTTTAACATAAAATCAATATTACAACTGACAATAAATCACAGACAAACACAATTTGAGTTTGTTTTTTTACGTTCTGACGCCATTAAGATCCTAAAAGATTACCTATTTTTCGAGATAAGCAAAGTTGTTAATGGAAATTAAGCAAAAACTTGAAACAGCGTATGTTACATACGTATTATGTATGCATGTAGTAGATTGAGAATCATTATTACGTTCACGACGCAACATAACATGATGGCATGTGGGTGTTAGAACGACTTGTAATTAAGAACCATCCATAGCGTATTAGACTTGTATGTAATTGAGACGCTTTGCGACAAAAACTGATTGTGAGACGTGAGACAATCACGAATTAACGTTTGCTTGAGATGTTTAGGAAGATTGAATATTAAGACAATGAAAGACAAGGAGATTATTACATAGGTAACTAGCTTCTGCCCGCGACTTCGTCCACGCAAAAATTACATGTTGTCCCACGGGAAGGAACCGTAAATTTTTTCGGGATAAAAAGTAACCTATGTGCTATTCCAGATTCGAGACTATAATCTAAAGATGTGCCAAATTTCATCCAAATCCGTTAGGTACGTAGTTTTTGCGTAAAAGAGTAACAACCACGCATACATCCTCACAAATATAAGCATTTATAATATTAAGTAGGATTAAGATTCTACACCTCAAGCAGGACTAACAAGAATTTTGATCCAAAACTGTCGGATTTCACAATAAATATAGGTACGATACGCAAATTCGCGAATTCGCTCAATTTAGATTTTAGCATTCGTCAAGATATTGATGGAATGTCCGCTATAGCATGGAGAAGGACGTTGGAGGACGATTTGTTTGCAAAATGCTAATCCAAATACCTATAGAAACAATTTGTATCTAATTAACATTCTGAGAAGCTGTGCAACGTGATTTTCGTACCTAATACTGTGTGTGATTTATGACATGAATTTTTAGTCTTGGTTATCTAATTATTGTTAGAGAATCTATCCTATATTAGGACTCTCAAGTAGGGTTGTCCTGTCTAGGATTCCTCAGATTTGTCCCAGTTCAGAGGATGGTCTGGGGTCGTTTGGGAGGAGTTTTTAAATTATCCTCATGGAGTTATATAGTGAGTTTTGGTCTATGGCTTTATAATTTTAGCTTTACTTACAAGATACAATACTTATAGGTATTTCTGCTCTCATTTTCTGCCCAGCAACTAACAGAACAAGTTTGTTCAATAAATACTCTTTTTTCGAATAACCTTCGTTTAAATATTTTTATCCATCAATGTAAACTGCTTGGTGAACGCGTCTAATATCTAGTTCGCACTGAATACAGTGAATACTCAGCAAGTCAGTCGTTCGAAAATGGCGCGCAACCGATATGGAAGCTTGATTACGACAAAATTGGATTTATTCGTTATTTAACGCATTAGGATAGTGTTTGTTTGAATTATATCTTGCATTAGGAATTATGGCGCATAATATTCATTCCTTCGTTATAATTGGTATCTTCGCAGAACAGCGAAGAATATGTGCACGTATTGACAAAGCATGATAGGTACTTACTTACACCTACACTACACCGTAATTTTCGTCCGTCGCGTCGCCTCTAGTGTTGCCAGGTGTCAAATTTCGGAACGAAAGGTTACAATAATCGGGACTTTGGTTTTTAGATTTAGACGGCTAAAATGGTTACCTACAACAAAAAAAAACAGGTTTTTGTGAATCATCATTTTGTGAGTTTGATGAGAAAATAATATGATAATTATATTCTACATTCTTACAGATTAAGAAATAAGTAATACAAGATAAGATATAAGATTATAATATTCGTTTAAATAATAATAATAATACCAGCCTATTACTGTCCCACTGCAGGGCAAAGGCCTCTTCTCATACAGAGAAGGCATGAGCATTAATCACCACGCTTGCTCAAGGCGGATCGGCGATTCGAAACTTATATTAATTATAAGTCCAGGTTTCCTCACGATGTTTTCCTTCACCGATGTCAGTGATGTCTAAGATACACTTTAGAAAGTACATATTAATTGAAAAAGTCACATTGGTACTTGCCCGGATTTGAACCCACAACCTCATGCATGAGAGGAGGGTGCTTTCACCACTGGGCCATCACGACATATTCGTTCAATACTTATTCGTTTACTCTGTCAAAATTATCGATTAAATTATTGACTAAAAAGGTTAGAGAAATATCGGGACATTTGACCTCCCGATCATGGGTAAATCGGGACATGTAACCTGACCCCTGAAAATCGGGACACCTTGCAACACAGTCGTCTCATACATCATACACCATGTCATGAAAGTGAAACTGATGTTTTAACTTTCAGCCCTAATGCTGGACTATGTATTACAATGTTCTCTTACTAGGTACCTACCTACCACTCATTATGAAATAACTTACCTTCCGTTTCTTTAATAGGTAAGCCTACTTACCTCAAAGGACTTCCTGAATGAAACTTTCTTGTTTACGTAACCTTTTTGGGACGTAAGTAATTGGTATTGTAGTTATTAAGTAGGTACAGAGTCAATACCGTAGCGTAAGTACCTGCGTGAGTACATGCCAGGGTCGCGAACTCGCGGCTCTTGTAATGTAAGGGTGCGGCCGTGGATCGCAATGACCTACTGTCGCAAGTCTGTGTGAGAGATTTTTCCTCGAAACATTTAGCAATTTAAAACAAGTAACTAATAGGCTTTTTTTATGGACACGCAAACACAAGTTGTGCAATCTTGTAATTTCCATATAAATCGGAATATTTGAAACACTGTCTACCAACGTTACGGTGTAGGTATGACTTGGGTTTAGTCAGAAGCATGTACAGGTAAATAAGAGGTTCTGTATTCCGATAGGGACAGTTTTGCTCAAACGGAAGAACGTTTGATCTTCTCTTCTCTCTTCTCATGAAAATTTTCAGTTTTAAATATTCGAACTAAAAAAAAAACATTGTCTTGTAGGTAGGTACAAGAATTTTGCATTTTTTTGTTATTAGAAAACAAAGCATAGACAGCCAATAGCTTACATATTAAATACTAGCTTCCGTCCGCGACTGCGTCCGCGTCAATGTTGATATTTATAATCTATCTCTATGCCAAATTTCATCCAATTCCGTTCAGCCATTCTGGCGTGATAAAAAGCAAAAAACATCCCTCCAAACTTTCCAATTTACAACAGTAGTAAGATCAAAAACATAGACAATATTCTGACAATGACATCAAATCCTGCGCACCTGTTACAAATAACCTGCATCTATGCTTCATAATACCGATAACTAGCCGAAATACTTCTTATCGTTCGTACATGGAGGTACTTTCTAGAGCTAATAGTGCCGTTTAAAACAAAAGAGTCGGCATCAAAAGAAGATGGCTGACTGTTAGCATAATTATTGGCTAGTGAAAGTGTCAGTTACGTGCTTTGAGTGTTGTATCACTATCGACAGGATCGTCGAGTGGATCGTAAAGAGAAAATACATTGATGATAAGTCATATGAATGGAATTTGGATAGAGTTTATTGTAAGAAGAATAAGTATAGGGTACCAGTAGGGTGGCCAATCGTAGGTACTCCAAATTAGAGCATTGTTAAGTAGGTAGAGACTAGAGAGAGTGTTTGTTGTGTTGTTGTTGTTGTTGTTGAGTGTTGTTGAGGAGTAAGTATTGTTTGTAAATTGTAATGTTAATGGACAAATCGAACATACTCTTTTTTTTCTCTATTATAACTAGGTATATGCATAATGCATACCCATTTGACTTTTGTAAAAGACAATTTTTATAGGTAAGTATGTAAGTACGTGTACCTACGTCACTTTCACGTGATCAAACAGTTTTTTTTTTCTTTCTTTCTTTTCTTTACATTGTGATAATTTTACTGTTTACTATTAATATAATTATGTTGGTATCCGCGAAAGGCAAAAAAAAACTTTTTTAATTTTTTTTATTTGATAAGTACCTAAGTACTTCTAGGACTTACTTACTCTTTATTTAGCCTCTCTGAATTCAGATAAACTGTTTATGTAACTTTGAAAAATGTTGCTAACAGGTAGGTAGGTACCTACCTGCCAACCTATCATAATACCGGCTAGGCATTGTCTTATTTAAAGTCAAAGTCAAATCATTTATTTCAGTTAGGCCATGATAAGGAACATTACAAGGCAAAGACACGGTAAAATAATATTGTGTGTAAAATAAAATTAATAATAATATTGTGGCAAAGACCTCAAATTCCATTAAAACAAACATCTATTTTGCAATAATTCAAATAGGTACCTACATTAAATAGGTACATTAAATACTATCGGCATTTGAATTATCATTTAGGTAATATCATAAAGACCTATTAACTAATAAATTGTGCATTCCTAAGGTTTACCAATGAACATGTTTAGCATTCCTATCCTAAGCCTGCTATAAAGCATTTATATTTATATTTATAAGCAATGTGCCGCGGAATCCAATTGCTAATTTTCAACTTCTTATCACTAGCCTCGGTAGCGCAGTAGGCAGCGCGTAAGTCTCATAATCTTAAGGTCGTGAGTTCGATCCTCACCCGGGGCAAATCTTTTAGGCATTTTCCCCAATACTTTTTATTCTTTAGTTGTAACTTTTTCTCAACAACGAGGCCAAGGAACCTGTTTGACACTAGTTCTGTTTCTGTTGCAACTATCAATCTATACGCACCTGGCGTTCATTGTGAAATGTTAACGCGTATGCAAATCCCATCAGCTTAAACAATGAAATGTCTTTACCAAACCAGCCCACGTCTGTTACCATAGTATCTGTGATTGTTTACATTCATAAATAGTAATAAGACTCAAGTAATTAAGTCGCTACGCAATTTCGCAACTTACATTCCGCCGCCACAATGCGTGCGACATTTCACAAATAGATTGCTGTCAAGCTTAATTTCAACGCCATCTATTGACAAGTAGGAGTACTATTCAAATATTAATATTGTTATGTTGAAATGAATACGTACTTTATTATTTTCTTCAAACGAAATGTAAATGTAATCACGTACCTACTTTAATAATGATATCCCTTTTATACAGCCGTTATAATTAATTAGCAAAAGTATAAAAAAAAATGTTTTTATTTATTTCAGTTCCAATTTTGCTGGAGCGCCATCGCCACTAAGAAGGATGTAAGTGAAAATTTTGTATGTGCGTAATTGTTAAAACGTTTTATTATTTATTTTTAACTCATTTCGTCATCTAAGCTAACAACCAAAGCGAATACCGTTAGCTTATCAATAGGCCATCTTTAACGAATTTATAAGCGGATGGAGTTTACCTGTTTGGTAATATACAATTACCAAACTAACTTGACGCAAACTTTAGGACTCACAGCTCTTATGTTAAATCAAGATTTTTTTAATGCAGTTGTAAGGTCAAACCAACCATGATGGCTGATGGTTCGAATCCACTAATTATAGCCACAATGCGTTGTGATTAAAGATTATAATCGTGCCGTTAATGACTAAATATTATTTTATGATTACTGCGTATAGCTTTAACCTTAACCTTATTGACCTATGTGGTGTAGGCAGAAGCTTACAAGAGTACCTACTAAAACTTCTTGGCATAAATAATCTTTATAAAATAATTCTTGATCTTCGTTTTTTTAAAGATAGATAGGTATCTAGAACATCTTTATTTACTGAGGTCAAAACTTCCTTGCGTTCTTGTACCTAATAGACAACTAGTAAAAATTGCAAAACTTCAACACGTGGAATAAATTCAAACTGAAAGCAGTATAGTATAAACACACTTTCGCATATTACTTTTGTATAATGTTTTGAAGAGAATTTAAGACTTGTAATTGTTGTTAGACCGGGTATTTTCTCATCTTATACACAAAGAAGTGAAATAGATCAAATATGAGTAATATTTCGCAATATTACGACTTACTTACAAACTTATTGTTGGCGGCACATTGAAAGCATGCCGTGAGAATTCCCAGCCACTGATTGGCTAACCATTGATAGTAAAAAGGGCTTCTGGTAAACGATTACTGTTGTCGACTGTGATTTGTATTGCGTTAATCGTTGAGTTAACTGGAGTTAGTCGATTGCTTCATCCTTTAAGTTAGTTCTACTGTCCTTCTAAAACCACAGCCCGCGTTCTTGCTATTTGTGGCTCAAGCGTAAAATTGACGTGCTAGAATTCAATCTACTAATCAACTAAGCCGGTTACAGCCCACTTCTGCTGGACATAAGTTTCACAGTCCCACCCAAGTTCGCGTGCCACAACAGCCAGTTCTGCGCTTGCCTCATCTAATCTGCTGCTGCCGCCTTTTTACACGACTGCCCCAAAAAAAGGAGTGTTATGTGTTCAGGGTTAATGTATGTATGTATGTATGTATGTATGTATGTTTGTGAGTTTCTTTATTCCACCATAACTTTTGAACGACTGAACCGATTTAGATGTATGGGGTATCGTTACAATCCTTGCATCGCTCCGAGTAACATAGGCTAGTAAAAAATAAAAAGAAACCGGTGTGGTCACTTTAAAACGTAAATTAATACCAGCCTCAATTTATTTTTTTAATGAATCTGGTCGTGTCTATGTTTATCGTCTAGAATTTGAAAAGTAGATTTAAAAAATATATAACACTGTAAATAAAAAACGTCGTAAAAAAAACTGACGAGTAAACAAAGTACAAATAATTATGTGCAATTTTTGCAGTCGTGTTTTTTAATTTTTCAATTATAGTAGCTTGTTAAGCTCAGACATTTCGCACACTGAATAAAACGGCTAAGATCAGCCTTAATCTTCCAACAACGCGGTCTATCTACATTCCAAACAAAAGCTAGATAAGTGTCATATCAATATCTATATTTACGTGGATGGTCACGGCTACTGGCCGACATTGGTTAGTGCGTGACAATAACTGCATGCCTAATGCATTACCGACAATACATTTAGATTACGTGATGTTTTATTTAACAATGTACTCATAATTTCGCTAACTGATCTAAGAGAAGGACATTCCGTAAATGTTACAAGATCAATTTTTTGTAGTTTTTAAGTTGAGTACGTTATGAATAGTGTTATTGTTATATTTATAATAGTTGAGCTTGATTCTAGTAATAAATTGTAGGTACTTACGTAGTCACAGCAATATCCGAGTTAAAGCTTTTGCATAAATATAGATTTCATTAACCCGTTGAATGTCTAATTAGTAACACAATAGTAAGACAATGGCTTATGTCGAACTGTGTAACATAAGACATTCGAGAGGTTAACAAACAGTCCGACATTGTTTGTAAACACCAACCAAAGTTTACCATCAATCAATCCGATTAGAAATCTTAGTGTCAACAGCTACAAACAATCAGAACTTTCTCAATTATGTTTTATTAATGGTGAAATGATACCATTATTCATTCGAAACCTTTGCTCAACCTTTTGATTATGCACACGCACAGACTTACAAACCAAACATTCTTCTTATATAAATCACACCATATCAGTATTTCTGGATCAAATTACGCCATACTTGTGTACCAGACGCCTTTCATAAAAATATGATTTTATTACAACCTACAAACTTGATTTATCCGTTGATGGTTTTTTGGCGAAATCACAATTTCACCAGCAGCGACCAGAAAAGTAGGTTCTTTTTGCGCTGTTCTTCAAAGAAATCGCGTCATTTCTGATGCTATCATAACGAGTTGTTACTGCAAGATTGCGAATTCACACCTGTGTGGTTTCACATTATTAAATTAATGTAAATGTTGTGTGGACAGGCGCGGCCGCGACAATTTTTAATAAAAAAATAAGATGGCTTTGATGCCAACTCTGGTGTTAAGATGTGGCTTACAGATAACTTTGAAATAAGAATCGCTATTTTAAACAATGATCATGGATTTATGATCGACCATGTGTAGATCAAAATGTTCAGGCTTTATACTAAGCCATTCTCCAATCAAGATTCATTGGTCGATCATTACATTTTAAAACATGCGTCTAAATAGCTGATATTTTCATCCAGTAACAACGATTGTTCCACTTTCCTCAGCAATAACTGTTCCATCAAGTCTGCAAACTGGAATACTCACACATGTCTGTCATATTCTATCTATCATCGGTTGTGCCATTCGCGACCTCTTACGTATGTAGGTGCAACCTTGTAGTTAGTGGGTTATGCTGCCTCAGCGTGGGATGATCATTGTTTGCAATTAAGCACCCGCCGCCGCCTCTTACTAATCTGTTTAGAGATGTGAATACCTCCAAAATAATATTTTTGGCTTGCTGAAGTTCGCTTATATTTAATACTAAAGAGTTCATAGAATAAGTTGGTAAAAGCTTTAGTTCTGAAAATAAAAATGTTTTGTTCAGAAAGTTGTCTTGAAACCTAAAAGATATATAAAAAGTTAACAAGTTCCAATTTACAATAGCCCCCAGGGTGCCATTAGCTACCAAATACTGTACGGTTTTTAACAACCATTGTAAAAACCGCGCGATCTCGTTATATGATGACGACAACTCTTAAGTCATTTCTTATGCAAAAAGTGTATTTTAAACTCTTTCAATAAACTCCCATTTGGTAAATTTTCCGCAAAATTTCGTGACAGTCCATTGCAAGGACGCCGATAGTTCAATGTGTGCACCTGTACTTTCCTTCTTACGCAAGTAGTAACTGTAGTAAGTAACCGCTGACCGATTACGTTTTATGGGCGTTTTGTTATGACCGTAATTTTTATCTTCAAGATTCTTTCACGGTCCGAATCGGGAACAAAGATGAAATAAGCGGAAACGACTGTAAATACCGTGCATTATTAGACCTAGAATGTTAATAGCTACCAATTATTCACTACTTTCATAAAATGGCTTCAAACTTAGCATTATTTGGTAGTTATTCTTATACGAAAGCGTATTAAGTAACTAGATAATACTGCTGGATCATGATATAAATATTTTCTTTTTAAATCTAGTTGGACATTGTGAAAGTTAGTGCGGTAACAAACAGACGTCAAGAAATGACCCTACAACAAAAGCAAAAAATAAGAAAATAATAGAAATTAATCATTCGCCTCATTGGTGACATGGCTTCGGGCTTCCGATTTTAAATAAGATGATCGTATCGCGTTTAACAACTATGTTTTCAAGTACAGCAATTTCTGTTCCACAAATGAGACGTTATTTAAGTTCTGAACATAAATAACGTCTCATTTCTTATTTATCTGAGACAAATTCGAAATTCAAAAGCAAACGAAATGTAAAACAGGCAACATTTTACTTAACTTAACTTCTCATTAATAAGATCACGTGAATATACAAGAAGTTTGATAAAAAATATCATTAATTTACTGTAAAGGGACGGCTTTGCGGGCTTACAAAATGAATTACATAAAGAAATCAAAGTCATTACGTCAGTAAAATCTCGCAATGAGCCACCATGAAATCTATTTGCATAGGTAGGTAATAGATCCAAACTATACTAATCTCACAATCAGACAATACATTGATTTCATTGATATTTCCGTATGCCAATGAGAGAAAGGTGTCCTGAAAACGCTTAATGGAGAACGACTCTTTTATGAAAATATTGCGAGTAAAAACATAATTGTTAATGAAAAAAAACACCAAAACTTGAAAATGATCAAATCTGACTTGACACTTTGATGTGTACAAGGCATTGTTTTGATGCACTACCAAGAATTGTCCTTCAATATACTATTATAACTGAAAGACTTATGAATTTATGATACCTCATAAATCTTGATGGCTGTATCGTAAATATTCATGTGCTTTTGCAACGTGTGGGTAATCTATGCTATGCTGTATCAATGCCAGATTCATAATCATTTGAACCTCATCTCTTCATAATCACGTGGCGGTTATAAACATCGATATAGATAGTAGTAGTTAGTTATGTAATTTTTGGTTGAGCCACATTCCCAATTATTGATCTCTTCGTGAAGGAGAATGGAGCCGTTAGACACAAAATTAGCTCATAAAATAAAAACCTTCTATTTATTTAGTAACTAGTAAGTTCTTTGAACCTGCAAAAGAAATGGCATCAAATTTAAGAATTCCGTTGCAACGCCCTCAGCGCTTATTTGACTTTTATATAACAAGCAACTATTCCCCAAAGCAAAAGCCAAAGTGACCATGAAGATACTGACACAGGTATAAATCGAAAGTGTCAGAACGACAGACAAGTAGGCGGCATACTCTCTTCATGCATAAGATCGGATTTACATTTTTCGTACTTATAGGCGCGGCCAAATGTATGATGCCTGTCGGATAGTACTCGCATTTGTGTAATTGTAATCATATTTGATTGAATTATGTGGAACAAAACGAAAAAAAATAGTTTTTTTTTCTGGAATTTAACATCTGATTTTTTCATCGCTTTAGCTAAAATTCTTTAAATTTCCTTTCTTTATTTATCAAAAGAGTTAATTGCATAATTCAACAAGAAAGTGTAAAGAAATTAGCCATTTGATTTAATTAAAAGCATTAAGTAGCAACAAATGCATGCGAATGATTCATAATATCAAGTTGTTATTTATAAATAAGAAATCATAAAATATGTTTAACGATCATTATATGAAATGGCTCTTCCACTAGAAAATACAATCTATAATTGCAAATACAATATTAATTTCATATTTTCTACCACTTAACAATAAACATCAAGTTATATTAGTTCTGTTTAATAGCGAAACTAACATTTAACTAGAACCACAGGTTGAAAAAACATCTTATCATTGTCATCGACTTTCACATATTTACCGTAGATTCTAATCGTTTAGTGTTGCCACAACAAAGCCTTAAGATACGATCGGGGACAATTTTGTGTAATTAGATCTGTTCAACCATTGTTAAGTCGTGTGCACTTATTACAGGACTAGTGATACAGTTAGTAGATAACGGCCTCAAAGGTGATCCGAGTGTCGCGAGATTTTAATTACTTACCACTTGCAAACACTGAGAAAAGTTGAATCAAAATTGTCGCATTTATTAACTACGTAAGGTTGTGTGACAACAGTGAAATTATTTACTATTACTTAGCAACAATTTGCGCTACAACTAATATGCACGTAACATTCGAAATTTTTATTTAACGTTAGATAATATCAAATAATTACGTAAAGTACCGCAATTCACACAATGCTAATTTGACAAAAAGACGTAAAATAAACTTCACTTTCGTCCATAATTTCTATATAAACAAAAAACATGCAAACAAAATGCTTTCTTTGATTTTTGTGAGCGCTTTTCGCTCTGTCCAACAAACTCACGTACGTGCCACTTCGCGACCGTCGCGCTTTCCAATCGCGAATTTGAATTAGAAGACCAAAAAAATTAAAATTAAGATTCACGCCATCTATTGGCTATCTATTGGTTATAGTTTAAACTAGAGTTTAGCCAATAGATTTAATTATTTTTGCGAATAATACAATCTAAAAAGCAAGGTCAAGGTTTAACATTTTTTATAGGTTTTGTTATAAAATAGTGCTGTGACTTCAACAAAGTGTCAAACTGACGTCAGATACTGTAAAAATACTTGTTACTCCAATAATCAATAACAGTTATTTTTATCAGGTTCATTTATCAAGTAATTCTCCATGTTCTCGCATAGCTTCGCGTTTCGTTACGTCAAGCCAGCGAAAGTGTTGGTCCTACCTACTGCTCAGTAGGTACATCATATTGATACTTAAGTACTTATTTATTCGTTCGAGCACCATGGAATTTCTCTCATTGGTATTGTCCGTTCTAAGTTAGGTTGTAAAAAATACGCTGCGAGATTTCACGAGTTTTTTTTTTGTTTTTCCCACACTACTGTATCATGGTTGGTACAGTTATAGTTAGATAGTTATTTTTTATGTAGGTATCAATAGGTAACCTAAGACCCACTTAGGTTATTGCTACACAAAAAAATAGATTAGACAAAAAACATTGTTTTTTTTTAATATTGCAAATCTATGAAAGATTTGCAATATTTAAAAAAAAACAATGTTTGCCTATGCAATTACAACTTGAAGAAAATTACTCATGACGTGAAACACTAGGTAGAGTGAAGTGAGAGAGTATGTGAAGTAGGTATATAGGTATATTCGAGTACCTATATAATAGCAGCCTTATCCATTTTATACAAAACTCACCTGCAAAATAGTGATTCAAACTTATAAATATACGAGTAATGGCTACGGTTTATAGCCAAGAAGTAAAATCAGTAAAACGTTTTACAACGTGCTAAGTTTCAAAACATATTGTGAAACGCCGCATAAAATAACAAGCCATGGTCAAGTGTGAACCGTAAAGAGTAATTAAAACCCACTTCACAAACTCGATTACAAGTCGATTACACTGTGTAAATCGTAAATCGATATAAAATTTGGCAATCGAATGAAATAAATTCTTTGAGTGTCTTATTAGAGATGCTGTTTTGCGAAATTTGAAAAAAGAATTTGATTGTTCTTTATTTAAAACTAGCTGACCCGCCGCGACTTCGTTCGCGTGGTATCCTACTAACACTACCAATACCCCTACCCTAACCCTGCCTTACCCTACCCCTACCCTAACCCTGCCTTACCCTACCTTACCCCTACCCTACCCTACCCTACCCCTACCCTAACCTACCCCTACCCCTACCGTACCCTACCCCAACCCTTTTTTGGATGATTTTTTACACCTTGGGTCCGAAAAACCCAAATATCTTACGGACCCCTATTTTTTCTAAAATAAAATATAGCCTATAGCACTCAGTGATAACGTAGCTTCCAATTTCCGAAAGAATTTTCAAAATCGGTTCAGTAGATCCGGAGATTACCCCCTACATACAAACTTACAAACATACAAACTTACAAACAAATGTTACCTCTTTATAATATTAGTATAGATTAGTATAGAAGTATAGATGAATTCTAGACCAAAATGAGTCGGAAGGTTTGCTATAGTTAATTTAAGATTTGCTTTTTTCTTGAAGTAATTTTATAATAACACTAGCTTCTGCCCGCGACTTTGTCCGCGTGGTTGCTCCGCTGCCGTGTGGCGTAGCGTGATGTTATAAACCCTAAATCTGGCTGTGACATACAAAAAGATTTTTAGGTTTATTATATTAGGATAGATTTAATTAACCTACACGTGGTTTCCTAATAGCTCATTAACAACAAAAAATAGGGCACTGATTGCCTGACTGAACCAATAACCAGACATGAGTTTACTAATTTGTAATAAATTTTTGTGCTGATTATCCGCTCGAAAACCGGTTGTTATTGTTTGTTTGTTTGTTTGTATTGTAAACGGTGAATGCTTAGGGTGGAATTAACTGCACTAGAATAAATATCCTGCAAATAAAATCACTTTATTTTACTCGAGAATTCATTCGCAGGATGAAAATAGTTTGGTCGAATTTGCTCTTAGCCTCTACTAACAATTCTAGCATAAGCGTTGTAATAATTATATAAAAAATATTTTTAAAAACAAGCTTTTTTTAAAATTATTTTGAGTATTGGACATTGTATTGTCACCAGAAATAAAGGTGTATGCAAAATTTCAGCTCAATCGGATAACAACAAATGGTCGAAAAATGGTCTACAAAATTTGAAAGGACAACTTATTTACATACATACATACATACGAACAGTGCAAGCTAAATAAAAGCTTGTAAAAAGACACATCATTTCCGTTAACTGCACATAGGTAAGTACCTGTCCATCAAACTAAATAACTTTTTGCTAAGAAACGACTTTTTTATTTTTTTGGTGTGAGAAATCACTCTTTAAGTATGGGAAAACATTGTATTTTTAGATGCATGCAAAACAGTATAGGCATCGTGGCAGTATTAAAAATTTAGTTATAACATTTAAAATATAATTGGATTTCGTAAAAAAAAACCGTGTCGAAAGTTAAAACTTTGACCTTTAATATTTCCGTAGGTAGGTAACCAGAATTTTCCCATGTATGGTCTAAAAAAAAGAATGATTGTAAAGAACATGTCACTTTCGGCGACTAAGCATCTTTTATACCCGTAAGCAGGTAGGTTAGGTAAGATTTTTTTTTGCAAATAAATGACCATAATTTATTCAAGCTACGCTTTTTAGATAAAAACTATGAAGAATAAAATGGAAGCCTATAATTAGATCGTTCACAGTTACATGAGCGCATCTTGCTAAATGACAGAACTGTTTCATCATTGACAGCGACCGTAGAATCACACTTAGCACATCAGGCTACTTTTTATTTTGCGACTTCATCTGCGTCCGCGGTAACCGACATTTACCGGACGAAGTCGAAGGCAAAAGCTAGTATCTATAAGACAACAATAGTGTCCGCAATATAGTTGTAATCAACCCTCAACGTTTCATCACGTAAGGTCAAATTAACAAATCCGTTTGATCTTTCCCACCTTAAATAGACATCTCTACGCTACATATCAGTAACAGCAACAACAGTTCCTTGTTACAATTACGACAAATTATGCAAAAATCAACTTTATACAGACGACTCAAGGAACAAACGAAACGCAAACTTATTTTGTAATCGGACAATAATTATCCTATGAAGTTCATTTAGAATATAACCTTTATTGCGTCGTGATAAGGTTCAATGCAAGTGCATTGATAGCATTGTATTCTAAATAACCGTGAAGGCGGCATTGCTGTATGGCAAATCACTTGGTCACGATAATTTTAAGGTATTTATCGATGATTTGACACTATTTTCGCTGTTTCTGATTAATGTTTATTTTATAATCTAGGTATGGATATAATTTTTTTGTTATAGGCGCACTTATCTATCAGGCAAGAAAGGGTTAAATGTTTTAAATATTTCTCTACCGTTAATTCTTGCGAAAATCACTAAAAATATGAATATTATGTATTATAATTTTAAACAATCAGTTTTTGCAAGTCTTACAACAGTCAAGTTTCTCACAACCAATTTCCTTGATTAGGAACTTCAATCTTGATTTTAGAGTTACCCCTACTCGGTACTAGATGGCGTTATATAAGCATTTCAAAACCAAACTAATAAAATAAGTTGATTCAATTATTTTGAACACTACATTATTTATTTTAAAACATGGATAAATATTTATTATTGTTTTATTAGGTGGGAAGCGATAAAATAATTATTATCTATTTCCGTAATAATTATGACGTAATATCCGAGAATTATATTATTTGCTGACCGCAAGAGGGCGGTAGTGCACTCACTACTTTAGCAGCAACCAGCCATTAACCATTGCCCGTTGCATTTTTTTAAATATAGATTTTAGATTAGTCAATATAATAATAATACAGCAGCAATAACGACCAAATTACAGTTATTAAATATTTTATGAAGAAATCATTATAAACTAGTTAAGATTGGCCAAGATTGTGCTATGAACAATATAAAAGTTGAGCAAACATTATAAATCAGATAATCTACGTAATAATGAAACAATGGAAACAGAATACTTCCCGGTTACAATAAATATATTGAGTAAAAAATAAAAAAGAATCTTCCGATACCGGGAATCGAACCCGAGCCTCCTGGGTGAGAGCCAGGTATCCTAGCCACTAGACCATATCGGATATTGAGAATGGATTTAAAATTCACGTTTACAAGGTGACTCGATTAGTAATACTAAGTCGTTTTATGTATTGATTTATTTTGTTTTTTTTTTATGCAAGCGATGAGGGCCTTGCCTATGCACACCGCGTTTTTCATTCCAAATAGTTCTTTGTTTGCGCTTGTATCGATGCAAACGGGTGTCTGATTCGCGTGCATATTGCGTTTGTATCGATACAAATGTGCGTCAATGGCACGTTTAAAAAAATATTTTTTAAAACAAGCTTTAATTTTAAAATTATTACAATTTTGTGTATTGGACATTGTATTGTCATCAAAACTAAAGGTGTATTACAAAATTTCAGCTCAATCGGATAACAACAAATACTTACATACGAACAGTGCAAGCTAAATAAAATCTTCTAAAAACCGCGATGTGCATAGGCTTCAGGCAGACTATTCTGTTACGTCAAACAAAAGTAACATTATAGTATTATTTTCGTACTCCACATAACATTAACATATAATATAACGTGTAGCATCATCGTTTACATAACGCTTACATTTGGACACGCATGTCATTGTTCTGTTGTGAACTTGCTACACAAACACACAATGCTTACTATGAGCTTCTATGGGAAGGGAAAATGTTACTACAGATTTCCCTTATTAGAATAACAAGTTATGGTCGTAAATTGTAATTTAACTTAGTTCAGCCGAAATGAACCAATCCACAATTTCTCATTAATTTACTACTAATATTTAACAATTTAAAAATTTGTTAAAGTAGTTGACCCGCGGGTCATTATGGCTTACGTTAAGCAGGAAAGATATTATTATTAAGTAATGAGTCTTTTGAAACAGTGGGAGCAATAATTAGCTTTATATATTAAACAGGACTTCTAAGATATTATTTAACCGACTTCAGAAAAAGAGGAGGTTCCCTATATGACTGTCTTTCAGGGTTCTGTATTTTAAATATTTATTATCTCAGAAATTCGTCATTTATAAACCGAACTATAAAAATCTTTATTTTTTGGAGGGATGTTCCCCTCCAGATTGTTCCTGTTTATATAAAAATCCAGTTCTGGTGAAGAACTCCTCAAATATTATAGGTACATAAGTAATTATAGTGATTTTGAGAGATTCCAAACAAATCGTCAAAATAATCAAAATCTCCATTATCTCATGAAACCATTCGTCTGTGGCGGTCAACAGCCAAGCTATAGAAAACAAAAGTGATTATATTAATAAACAAGAGCGGACTATTGTTGTGGAGAAAGTTTAGAGCCGAGCCGACTGTGACGACCAGATAATCAACCTTCGTGCAGGGATGGCACCCGCAGGTGTGGGCAGAGAGGAGTGAGAAAGAAAAGAAAGAAAGAAAATTATTTATTCACGAGAAAATGACGCACATAGGTAATACAAAACATTTATTTCAATTGGACCATTTACAGGCACTTGAATTGTTTTGTTAAGGAATCGGAGTCGGTCTATAGAGAACTCCACGGCACTCTTTTCAATTACTTAAGTAGGTTTTTACAAAATACTAAAAAAGATTGACTTTCAGTATCATCAAGACAACGACGATGTAAGAGGAAGTAGAATATATAGATTCTGATTTATAGTGATTCTTCTGATTACATGAAGTTCTAACGAGTATTTCAACTTGATGTTAACACGTTTGCCAACCCTAATCATAGAAGACACAGCAATCTGATACTGTCTTAAGATTAACATTCTGAATCCAACCTTAAGACTGGCAACCAAAGCCTAAACTCACATACACGCAAACTACACTTTGGAGATGAGAATGAAAATGGCAAGTTGCACGCAACATCACACTGATTGGCTTCAATTGAAGGTGTTTGTACACCTGTCCAAGAATAGATGCCAAGCTTACAGCTTAAAATATTGAAATTTTAGAAAAAAATACCTTACTTGGGTTTGATTGTCGAACGAACATGCATCGAATATATCGAAGCTGAAGAGTATTTGTATACTGAATTTTCTTGCATTTATTTAGCCCAAACGATTTTAAAATCATAGCTGTGGTAGTGGTACTTCCAAAACCAAGCCGTACTCTCCGAGTTTGACCTTACCTTCCTTCATTTGACTTCAGTTCATTTGTCATCAGCTTTCAATAAATATCTTTCAACTAAATTTTTTTTTGGACGAGAACAGTGAGGCTGCCGATACCCATGATGAAATTTTATATATCTGATTATTTTACATACAATTCTCATTGACTAGATGTGGCGTTAGTTTAGTGGTACTCTATATTGTTGAACTAGCTGCTACTCATGACTTCGCTGTGTTAAAGTTGATAAATTATCTCACTGGAACCTTAAGTTTTTCAGGGATAAAAAGTAGCCTATGTGCTAGTCCAGGCTATAATCTATCTCTGTGACAAATTTCATTCAAATCCGTTCAACCGTTCTGGCATGATTGAGTAACAAACATCCATTCACCCAAACTTTCGCAATTTATAATAAACTAGCGACCCGCCCCGGCTTCGCACGGGTGCATTGCTGATTAAATAAACTAAATATACTACAGAATGTCTTTATGTACAACGTTTACAGCTTTTTGTCATTAGACAATACAAACATGTTATCTTTAGAGACACTTGAAAGAACACGAAAACACTCAACGTTCAAATCTATATACATAGGTAGGTACTCGTCGCCGCGTCGACCGGCGGCCGGTCCCGCTGCAACCCTGTATTTTAAATTTGTGATATCTTCGAAAATATTCATTTAAATTACATGCTGTAAAGGGCCATAATGATCTATATGAAATGCACAATGTTTTTAAGGTACTTAATTGAATAAGGATTAATGCTGTATTGCCTAAAATTGCTTCTTAAATAAGCCATTATTTCTCGTAAAAAGTTAAGGATAAAAAATGGTTATTGTGAGTTATCCCTAAGAGATAGACATATACCATCGCGGACTTTTTTGTAGAACTTTTTAAGGTGTACAATACTGTAGTACATTATTTTGATCTATCTCGAAGGATTCAGCCAGCGTTTACAATGTAAACGCAAAAAAATGTGTTTATTTACGACATCACATTAGAAACCTCTAAAATTATCAGTGTTTCTCTACTATATTATGCATGTATTATACATATAAACCTTCCTCTTGAATCACTCTATCTATTAAAAAAAACCGCATCAAAATCCGTTGCGTAGTTTTAAAGATCTAAGCATATATAGGGACAGACAGACAGCGACAGCGACTTTGTTTTATAATATGTAGTGATAGTATAATAGTATTAAATTATATAGGATTTTATAACAAAATATGCCTATTTCTAACATCGTCAATGTCCATTATATTTGCGCAAGATTGTATCAATTTGAGACAACATTTGTTAGAGATTATTGTAATGAAAGGAAGTCGATATCCTGCGAGTAATGAGTGTCAGTGTACAATGAGTGTGTATCTATAAGTAATCTTGTGTTCAGATCTTGATCTCTTTTGACCTAATTTACTAATGAGACTAAGATAGGTAGTTGTTTCATATTTCAAAATTATCCATTATCGTCAACCTAGTTATTATTTTATATAAGGTTCTGCCCACGACTTCGTCTGCGTCAAAGTTTATAATATTAACCCACGGTAATCCTCAATTTTTCCGGGATAAAAATCCCTCGTCCAGACCTATTCAGCCGTAATTCTGGAGTGACAAACATGCATCCATCGACAGTTTCGCATTTATAATAGAGTAAGATTACCTTGTTGGTCTAGTGGTCGCAAAGCGCGACTGCTGACTATGAGGTCTTGGGTTTGATTCCCAGGTCGGGCAAAGTGTTATTGCGTTTTTCCATCAGGAATTTCTCAGGAGCAGCCTCGGAGTCTGCATTTGTGCCCGGTTGATGGCAATAGGCTTGTCCCCTATTACATGGGACTTAGACATAACAGGCGGAATGTGGGTGTACTAATGAGTATTCCTTCGGGGATTACAGGCGTGATTTTATGTTATGTGTAAGATTAACGTGCCTCAGAAATATGTCCGGTTCCCGTGGGATTTGTTTATCAACTTTGACGCGGACGACGCCTCGGACAAAAGCTTGTGAATCATAATCATGTACCTATCTTGGTGCAAGGAAGCACTCACATCAGCAGAAACAGGACTCCTACCAACCGTTAATCACAAGACATTCTATTTTGACACACAAAATTAATAAAATTACATTAGAGCGGTGACTTTCTATGAAAGTAACTACCTTAACTAGTACGTGTAACGAAATTGATCTTATTTACCGATACGAACGTTCGACGTGTAATGTAACTTGATGACTGTAATCATACCCTCGTTACTCAATTGTTTTCATCAACATCGCCACTTGTTTTCTTTAGTTACCAATTGTTTTTGTGGACTTTCATCGTTACGATGTCTTTTCCGTATTTAGTAGTTTCAGGTTGTCTACTATTCGTGAGAATATTATCATCTTTAGTTTGGAGTTCTCTATTGGAATTGGATATATAGATCTATCCAATCGCATTCCATTGCACTCAATCCTCGACTAATTTCCAGTATTCTCCAGGGTCTCCTTGGCGGTCTAAGAGGTCCTATGCTACGCTTGCTGATTCGCGATCTCCACTAAAAGCGAGTCTTCATCAGTACCACTACCATTGCCACCTGTTATTTGATCATTACTCGATTGCTTTCCCGTTTTGCTAAGAAACCTTTACATCTAGTGGTAGTTAGAGAACATATTGTTTTGATAATGATCACATTATATCTGTATCATTATCTCCTCCTTTCATGATATGGAAAAAAACAGAATAGAATCTAGTTGCCCCTTCCAAAAGGTACCTACTATTGTCTATTGTATAGAGAAGAATGGAAAAAATCTTCATATTCTCTTTTTTAAAATCAATGTTTTACAAAACTTGTCATACAGAAGCAGAAGTATATAGCACTAAGAAAGAAAGAAAAACTGTACATGAATGCGATATAGTAATTTCCTTTTACCTTTACAAATCTTTTACCAATGAATTTTCCTTTCTTGCATCGTGTGCAACACCAACCGATGTTACCAGGGTTGACAATCTTAGTACTGGGAAACGGGTAATCGTTCTCGTATAAGTATGCAAAATAAGATTGGCCACTAGGAAGTACTGCCAGCGTGCATATGAAACTGACATTTTAATTTTGTTACATTATAATGTGCTATTTTTCTAAAACTCTCTAAGAGATGGCAGTATTACAAGATTTGTGACTACGTAGTTCTACTAAGTCCGCAAGATGGCGTGCAAACATTCATGCATTTGACTCTCTGGTATGACCAGCCTTCGCTCAATTTATATGAGTAGTATAATCTCGATAAACTTATTTATTATAAACAATACAACGAGAAAACAATAAAATATTATTTAGAAGCTCATTAAAATATAAAGTACCTAAAAAGAATTTGAAGAGTTAGTTACTAAATTTTTGTATGCAACAGCAACACTACAACAAATGTCAAACAAAACAAACTTGGCCGCCGGTTTGCGTTTGCGCATTTTCCGCGTCTTGCTTGTTTTTTCCAGATTTTAACCGTCCTAAAGTGCTTTTTCCACCTAAGTCCGTTGAGTTGAGTCTCGGCTCCTCCGGCCGTGTTGATTTTGTGCTTGTGTTGATTGTTAAAATCAAGTTTTGAGACAGGACTCTGACGAACCGTTTGGTGCCGCAACTTTTGTGTTTGTGACATTGATATCTTCCCATTATCATGTCTAACAGACAGTGTTGCGTCCCCGGATGCTTGAACAGCTTAGGTAAGGGTTTCATATAATGCCTCTGGGCCAAAACT
Organism: Hoplodrina blanda; assembly: GCA_949316365.1. Lineage (NCBI taxonomy): Eukaryota > Metazoa > Arthropoda > Insecta > Lepidoptera > Noctuidae > Hoplodrina > Hoplodrina blanda. Next base: position 9,862,336 of record OX438570.1, read on the forward strand.
TCGTATATTTTGTCTCTCGATCCGAGATTTCGATTCGGAAATTCTATCTCTCTGTCGCTCGCTTTAGTTATAATGCAAAAAAATATAGGCAGATTATCCGAATCGAAATCTCGAACCGTGCGTTTGTGAATAAGGGGGCTGATCCATAAGACAGCCCCATGGGCAAAGTCCGCTGTTTGTAAATTTCAGGTTTTGACTTTCAACTCCACGGCTCCACTGATTACTTACTTGATTATTTCAGATACCAATGCGAATTTGCATAAATTCCCGAACCCAGATAAGGATAAGGAATTATTTAATAAGTGGGTCTATTCCGTTGGTGGTGACATATTGCAACTTGGAAATGAACATATTTTCAAATACCGCCGTGTATGTCAACTGCACTTCGAACAAAAATATTGCTGCCGGAATAATCGACTTAGCAAAGATGCTGTACCAACAAGAAACATGCCAGGTTAGATATTATAATAAATTCTTATAAACACAAAGAATACAGACTTAGGATATAAGTAGGTTTATTTATGACAGTCTAAAACAGCCATTATCGGTTATCACAATATTGTGGATACTAAAGATTTATATCCTCTTTAAATCAAGTTTCATCTGTGTAAAGGAACCCCAATGCTGTGGACACACAGAGGTCCAACACTCAAAGGAAAGGCCTTTGAGTGTAGGAACTTTAATCTCAGATAGATGGGACACAAACCAGAACCTCCCTATGGTTGTACTATAGAAATTCAGTCATGGTTTGTTATTGCTAAATATGGAAACTAAAATGCCTGGTTCTATGGGGAATGATCTTTAATGGATTGGTAAAAAACTTGGTAAGAAGTTTTTTACCAATCCACACAAAACGGGTCAAATCTTTATTATCTAAACTTAATAATATTATAAAGAGCAAAGATTTCATTTTTTATTGTGTTGCACTCCCTCACCGGGAGCATTCGCATGTAATGTAACATTATAGAATCGACTTTGAGCATTACATTACAATACTACCTCCGTGTCTGACGAGCATTCACGTACATTTGGTATAGATTTGATACAAGGTGCGCATCGTGATGCTCGATTGTCTTATTCCGTCACTGATGCAATGTTCGAATCTGTAATGTTACATTACAGGTGAATGCTTGCGGTGAGGGAGCACCTTATATGGTCTAACTGAACCAAAGTTCACTTACTCCTTTTTATTACAGGATTATCTGTTTTAAAATTCCACTCGGTTAGTGGAGTGTTGAGACCTCTTCAGATATCAGAAGCATCTACATCAAAAGGTAAATAAATATTTTTTTATCATGACATATCTCCCATCATGGTCCTCTGATAGTCATGGGTATCTTAACTGGTATACTATAATGTTTGGTGAAATTCTCAATAACAAATTGCCCCAAGTTGGAAATCAAACCTAATACCACAAACTCAGTGGTTGCTTCTGCAACTGATGATTTATATACCAATGTAGCTTCACATCATATGATGACAGTTCACACTTTACCTGTCAAGCGGTGCTAATGAGACACAATTGACAATATACTGTATCTAGTCCTCCAAGTGTTATCGCCTATTGCTGTAATAATGGATTAATTTGTCATTCCAGAATCTGTTACTTCACATTTGGACTCTGAGGATATGCAGCCACACACTCAAAGAGCTGTGGAAGAGATGCAGACAAAGGAAAATCTTGGTAAGAGAAGATAAAAAGCAGCCTGTTTTTCTTTTAAATAGGCAGAAGCCTAATATAATGATAAAAGTTTACTAAGTAGTGAAAATGTATTTATTTTATACATGAAATAAGATTTATATTGCATTAAACACCGTTTCCAGCTTTTACAGTTTACAGCTAAACTCAAAAGGTCACTAACGGGATATCTTCCATGATTATTATTAATTTTGAAAACTAATAATAATCATGGAAGATATGCCGTTCATGACATTTTAAGTTTAATATTGCATCATGCATACATTGTGACAATTCAACATAAATACTTTCAATATTGGCTGAGAATGTAATAGTTGATAATAATTAATTAATCTATTTTTTATGTACTGTGCTGTTGTTTTTGTTATGCACTAATAAACTTATTATTATTTACACATTCATTTAGAACTATAATAATGAATACATTAATTTTTATTCCAGATCCTATTACCTCACATAGATGTGCCACAGTTTCTAGAGATAATGTGCCTATGCATGCTACAGTTGCTGTGGAAGATGTACAAATTAACCAAAATCTTGGTAAGTAAAGATAATTAATTATCATCATAATAAAATTATAAGTATTTTTCCTTACTTATCTTTTTATTTAGGAAATTAGGTACATTATGTAGGAAGGTATACAGATGATGAGGAAACATTCCTTTATTTTTAAAAAGAAACAAAACCATTAACAGATTTCTTGACGAGCTTACAACTGGGAATCGAACCAGCTAAAAATTATTCTTTTTAATTCAGTTTTAACCTACTATTGCTCCCTACTTTTTATGGTAAACACTCATTCTGTCATGAAAACATGATAGTTAATAAGAAAATAATTTTCTATAATAATAAGTGTATTATGTTTTCTTTCATTACAGAGCATCGCAAGAAGCAACAACGAACTGTCGCTACTAGAAGGCGGGTGAAACGCGTTGCTCTAACTCAATCTGAGCATGCTTTATACAAAAAACTTATGCTAGTTGGAGTAAAACTAAGTAAGTGCCGCAACAAGGTCAAAAATCAGGCAAAAAAGATCAAGGCACTGCAAAATCTAACCACGAATCCTCAGTTTTTGAAAACACTCGAAGAATTACCCAGCACATCAAAAATTTTGACATTATTACAGTTCAGAGAGCATAAGAAAGGTAACAAAGGACGTCGTTTCACCCTAAAGGAAAAAATTATTGCTTTGTCCTTCCTAAAACAGAGCCCAAAAGGGTACAGATTTCTGAGGAAAATATTTATTTTACCATCTCGCCAAACTCTCCTGAAGTTGCTTAATATGGCAGATATAAATCCAGGAATCAACAAAAATATGATTCAGCAGATAAAGAAAGCTACTGAAAAAATGAAGTTAGAACATAAAATATGTATTGTCCTGTTTGACGAAATGTCACTCAAACCCAATGTGACATACAACGAACGCAAGGACCAAGTATGTGGATTTGTCACAAATGGCCTGGAGACACAACCTGATTATGCAGATCATGCGCAGGTGTTTATGGTACGAGGCTTACTAAAAAACTATAAGCAACCTGTTGCATACACTTTTTCACAAGCTGCAACAAAGGGGCCTGAACTTGCGAAGCAGTTAAAAGCTGTAATTACAGAGTTACAAAATGCAGGCCTCATTGTAGTAGCAACTGTGTGCGACCAAGGCACAAATAATGTAAACTGTATAAAACATCTTCTGCAAGAGACAAGGGGTAACCTATTGAGAAAAGGAGAAGAGATACGAGAGAACATTTGTATTATAAATGAACAAGAAATCATACCATTGTATGACCCACCCCATTTAATAAAATGCATACGAAATAATCTAATTACAAAAGATTTGAAATATAAAAAAAATGGGGAAGTAAAATTGGCAAAATGGGCTCATATCATGGCCTTACACAAGGAAAACCCAGGATACAAAGGAATCCGATTGGTGCCCAAATTGACAGATGCCCACTGTGACCCAAGCAAAATTCCACGAATGAAAGTCAAAAATGCTACACAAGTTTTCAGCCAAACTGTGGCATCGAATATGGGCTATCTAGCAGGTAAATTTCATCAGTCTGCACAATTCAATATTGTCTTCACTAGTTCTTTTTTGACGATTACAATGAAATACAAATATTAAATACTTACTATAGTTTTACATTATGCTGATCAGACATAAAACATTATTTAACAAACTATATTTTTTCACAGATAAGGGTATACTTCCTGCAGAAGCCAAAGACACTGCAGACATATTACTGTTCTTTGACAAACTTTTTGACTCCATGAACGGAAGCTTTGGAAAACGCAAGAAACACGGCAAACCTCTCCTAGGACCTGCGACGCCTACTTCTATCCATCATAAAACATGGAAGGAGTGTAAAGTTATGATGAAAGACATGAAATTTATTAATACCAAAACATCAAACGATGAATATGTTCCTACAATAAACAATTGGGTATGGACACTAGACGGATTTGAATTGTTACTAAAAAAAATACAAACAGAATATGGTGTAACATCAGTTTGGTTGCGGCATCTGAATCAAGACCCAATAGAAAACTTTTTTGGGTCCATAAGGAGCCACGGATGCCGCAACGTGAACCCAACACCAGAGCGATTCGAAGCAGCATTCACCACATTACTGGTCAACAGTCTCTCTAGTGTCCATGCTCCTGGAGCTAACTGTGAAATTGACAATTGTGAAACTTTACATGAAGTACTCATCACAAGCGGGGGCATCAAAGAGCAAACAAATTGCGAACTTACTAATATTCCCGATATAACATTCACACCCCTTGAAGAAAAAAATGACCCACGTGTAATAGGGGGCTTACAATATGTTAGTGGATATTTTGTAAAAAGCGCAAAAAAAAAAGTATTTAAGGGGTGTGTTGAATGTAAAAACGATTTAATGTCAAACAGTGAGCATGAATATTTAAAATATCGGGAATACGCAAATAAAAAATGGCTTTGCAGTCCCAGCGACTCCCTCTTAAATTGTATCTCAAATCTGCAGGATATAAATTATCTAATATTAAAAGACAATTTAAACAAAAAAAATTTAAGAGAATTAATAAAAACCATGATTTTTATTGCTGTAGATTTTTCCTTTATAAAATGCTCAATACACAATGAAAAGTTAACAGATTTTTTAATAAAAATATCCTGCAGATTTTTTATTTACAACTATTGTAAAGACATAAATAATATATTAATAAATAAGAGGGAGTGTGATGATGATACGGATTCGTATAAAGTTAAAGCTAAAAAACTAAGTAAGAAGTGTTTTAAAAGAAAGAAATAAAAAATTAAATCGAAGATCATTGTTTTGTTGTTTAATAATGTGAATTACTTTTTCGCTTTTCTACATAACTGCAAGCGATTATGTAATTCACATATTACCCTAAACCACCTAAACCTTAAAAATATTCAAGTAGTAGACTACGTAGGTACCGTAGGTACGTATACTACGTATATGTAGCTATACATATGTTGGCATTAGTTCCAAAACCTGCGTCCAGAGGGCGACATTTGACGTTTCTCACTTTCGACGCAGAGTTGTACCTCTATCCCATATATAATAAAGTACTCTGTGGATGTTACTCTTAACCCCCTATATCTCTTTCTGAAATAATTAGCGAATTCGCTGCGTTTTGAAGGCAGTCACGGTTGGCTACCGGCGTGTACACAATGGCACTACGTGGTCGTTTCCTTGAGACTAACATCCTACGTGGGTATTGTTTGAAGTATGAGTGAACGGCCATTATCTTCTCAATGTTGGCAGAATGTGTGGGGTGTAATAATAGGCACGGATCATTTACTCTAGGAAAAATATTTGGTAACTGTGATTATTGTATAATATGCAGTTATGTGTAATTTATGTTATATGAATAAAGATTTCGTCTAATCTTGCACCCAAATCTATATTGAAATAAAATTCGCATGGGCGGCCTGAGACTATAGGTTGTTGAACACACTATCTTCCTTGATTGACCATAGATAACTTAGTTTTATACATGCATACACAACTTATTTGTACATTCTATATTTTAGTCAAAAAGTAGATGTTTTATTGTAATAAATATTGTGTTTATCATTAAAGTAATTAACATTTTCAACTTGCGTCCTTCACGTTAATTAAATTACTTAACACTATTTATTTTCTTTTGTTACAGAAATAAAAAGCAACAAACCTTGGTCGCCAGTGAAAAATAAAGAAACAACAAAAATGACTGGATAGTAAAAAAAGTTATACCAACAATGATTAGAACGTTCTAAATTCAAAAGTGATGAAGCGCGGGCAAAAGTGAGTTCAACTTAAAAGCAAGATGGCGTCGTTATTAGGTGCTGTGTTATTATTAGTGTACTTTTGTGTGAGTGTGTACGGACATGTTGCCCTCACCTATCCTCCGGCCAGGAGGTACGACCTGGATTTTCTGGATAATTCCAGAACGAAGCCGCCATGTGGAATGCCTAAAGGTAATTATAATGTTAATTACATTATTATGTTCTTGACCTATTTGGTCTTAGTCAGCAACTGGCAAACTTACTTATTATTCTTAAAAACCTGGTAATGATTTTAGTAACGCGAATACCTATTTCCTGTTTTTGCATTAAAACTAGCGAAACGCTACTTACACTAGTTACACCAGACAGCATGTCTCAACCGTGGTTAGTGAATTAGACACACGGACTAGTCAGGCCGAAATTTCAGACCCAGATGAAAACGAGATTGTTTACAAACAAATGACCTCGAGGTCGTTGACCTCAGCTGAGTCATCTTACATTGTTGTGAATCTTATTTTGTGCTGGAATTGCACTTATTATATAAATTCGTGATTAAACCTAGGTAGGTACCTCAATTATACAAATATTGAGGTAGGTCACATGTGCGAATTTACATTTCAGAAAGATTTTGAAATAAATTTTCAAATTACCTAGTTAAAAGTTATTTGTTATGATAAAATTTTTGACATTAATTTGTTTGCTGTTGTGTTTTATTTTCATCACTACATAGGTAGTATAAAACAAAGTCGCTTTCCCTGTCTGTCTGTCTGTCCCTATACTATATGCTTAGATCTTTAAAACTACGCAACGGATTTTGATGCGGTTTTTTTAAATAGATAGAGTGATTCAAGAGGAAGGTTTATAGTATAATACATGCACCCGTGTGAAGCCGGGGTGGGTCGCTAGTCTGTCATAATTTAAAATAGTGGTCGATTTAATTCAAACACGAAGAATTATTATCTGTGGTATTTAACCAGCTGTTAGTTAGATAATAATGCATGCGGTACCCACGATTATGACATTCAGTTGGCAACACTAACTAGGTCGTCAACATAAAGATCATTATTTACAAGATAATTAAGCAGACCTGTCATTTGACCGAGTCAGGCAATCAATACTTCATTGCCAGCTGTAATCTGTCACTTTGCATTTGCGTATGAACACTATCAGACACTGGACAGCATGTTTTAGAGATTAGGTATGTCTAGGTCTACCTATTAAAATATCTAAATGGTGTTCGCTAAACAGACTCATGCGCGGATGACACGCTGATAAGAAAAAACTGGTCAAGTACGAGTCGGACTCGAAGGGTTCCGTACCATCGTAGAAGATATTAACAGTATTGCCATTATAGTATCGATCGAACCCAAAACGCAAAAAAATCAGGTCTCTTGTATGGGAACCCACTTTCATTTTTAACTTTTATTTGTTGATATAACGGCAATTAGAAATACCTACGTGAAAATTTCAACTCTCTGGCTATTACGGTTCCATGAGATACAGCGCGCTGACAGATGGACGGACGGATGGAAGGACGGACCGCGGAGGCTTAGCAATAGGGTCCCGTTAGCACACTAAGCACCCTCGGGTACGGAACCCAAAAAAGCACCCAGAGCATTATTAATCTGCAGTTGGAAAAAGCTGCTACAAGATGGCTTTGGCCAACTAATAATTACAACTGGCTATCAATCGTTATTAAGGCGCTCCACCCACTGCCCCGCGCCCCGTCGCAGATTTATTCAGGCAGATTTTACCGTTGTATGCAAGTATCTCAATTTATATAGAAATCACGCCTAGCACAACACACTGCCGACGCGGAAACGAGCGGGAAGGCGCACCGCGCGCAGATTCTGCCAATCTGCGCGGGAGCGCAGGGCGTGCCGCGGGATATGACACACCGGCTCTGCCGTCCCGGGCGTGATTTTATACTGCAAAGACGTTTGCACGATGGATTTCGACGTAGACAAATTTATTTAGCGCGAGGCCGTCGTAATCTGCTTCACCGCGCGGGGGAGCAGATTTCACCGCTAAGTAAGGCGCTCCACCCACTGAAGATGCGTCCCGCCGCGGTGAGCAGAGCGACAGATAACGCGCGCGGCGACGGAGGCGCAGATCTGCCTTACTTAGCGGTGAAATCTGCTCCCCCGCGCGGTGAAGCAGATTACGACGGCCTCGCGCTGAATAAATTTGTCTACGTCGAAATCCATCGTGCAAACGTCTTTACAGTATAAAATCACGCCCGGGACGGCAGAGCCGGTGTGTCATATCCCGCGGCACGCCCTGCGCTCCCGCGCAGATTGGCAGAATCTGCGCGCGGTGCGCCTTCCCGCTCGTTTCCGCGTCGGCAGTGTGTTGTGCTAGGCGTGATTTCTATATAAATTGAGATACTTGCATACAACGGTAAAATCTGCCATCCCGCGCTACGCGACGGGGCGCGGGGCAGTGGGTGGAGCGCCTTAGGCAGATCTGCGCCTCCGTCGCCGCGCGCGTTATCTGTCGCTCTGCTCACCGCGGCGGGACGCATCTTCAGTGGGTGGAGCGCCTAAGTGCATTGGGGTAATAACGACAACCGGGTTAATTCCGATTTCTATTAATTTCAATCAAACGCTGCCACAGATTTAAACATTGCCGTGCATTGCTAATAAATAATTATACGTGTTTCATCTTTAAAACATTGTCAAAATAAGATGTGGTAGGGTGATTAGGCCGGTTCACGACCACTTAGTCGACTTGTAATCTTTAAAATCACATAGTTATTAATAAAAGCGTTAATATTTTGATATTGGGCCTACATGTGAAAGAAAAATGTTTAAATTACACGATCTGATATATATTTTTTAATTATTTTAATGTATTATTTTATAATTAACAGATATATCGAAAAGTGTGATTTTTCCAGTTCCCGGACACTTACAGTCAGTTAACGACCGTCTTTTCCGCTAGTTCCCGACCGGTAGAAAGCCACTGTAAAAACAACTCAAGCACTATCAGATTAAAGTCGAAAATAAAATCATTAATATTTTTTTTTTATAATCACAATTTACTAATATTATAGAGTACAAAACTGGCAGGTATAATCTTATATGCTGCTTCTATGTAAGGTAGGTAAGGAATATTTATTAACCCTTTAACCGCCATCATCGGAATATTACGTGTTGTAAGAATAATACCTCACTCGCCACTTCGGAATATTGCGTAAAAGTTCTGTCATTTAAAAAATGTTCATTAGAGGTTGAATTTGCTTACTAAATCTAAGTATATTTCGTGTTATTACTTTATTTTTAACAGTATTAGATACATATATTAGCTAATTAAATGAAATAAATAATAGTTCTCAATTCGTGATACGTCTGAATATCAACCTACTTCGCCGAACCCGTGATTTCACGTAGACTAGTGTTGTACCACACACAAAACTCCTAATGCTAAATTAAAAAAATCATCCTGTTTTTTATCAAACTATCAACTAAACATTCATTCAAAGGAAATTGTCCAATTTCTATGGGACTTTGGCCACTCTTAAACAAACAGTTCAGCTAATAATATGTGATTGATTTATTAGCTCAAATCAGTAAGAATGAGGATCTACAGCTAGTTTTGTATCAAGATTTTTATTTAGATATTTTTTTAACACATAATTGAAACAGGTTATGTATGAAATAAAACTCGGTTCGGTGTCCGTAGGTATGCCAAGTTCAACGTAAATGCAAGGTTCAGGGTCCATAGAAGTGCCGGGGTCGTCATGAAGGGAAGAATCGGAATCCATTACAAAAAAACTAGTGTTCGTTATAAAACCCACGATGCAAATAAACAAAGCGAATGACAACTGTCATTTTGAATTCAACACAACATTTTTTAAACATCGTGTTGCCATATAAAAAAACAATTATATATCGATTCATTTGAAATCGATTATACTGCGATGATTTCTCCAGAAATAATGCATAAAACCTGTTTTATTATTTTTGAAGTCCATATAATTATATAGTTTATTAGAATTTTTAATTATGTTATTTAATGAAAACTATATTCTCTTGTATTATTAGATTTATATTTATTAGATTGCATTGTATTTTAAATCGATTTGAATTTGTTGGTTTATGGAGTTTTGATTTGGCAACACTGAAACCAAATCCGAAGCCGGTTCATGTGTAGCATCAAATCAAATACTAAAAAAAAAGGTTTTTTTTACAATGCACATTGATACAAAATTATTTGCACCAGATGTTTACTAAAATAGAATTTAAAATATTGGTAAATATTTTTTTTGTATAGCATCGCGTACAAAAATGGCCAGGTTTAGACAATTCCCTTTCATAGTTTATGAACGATTTAATTATTTATTCAAAACCCAATAAACTTAAGTGATATAATATGTAGAAATCAACAAAAAAATATAAAATACCGACTTACGCCAGTACGTCACTAGTGCAGACGATCCGCGAACGCCGTCGCCGTAATTTTACGTGCGGCTCAACGTCAACTAAAGTCATATTTTGAACAAACGTGTCAGTTACGCTAGCGCCATCTCCGTGATAACACGTGCTCCCTTTATTATTAGTTCTAAGCTAGTGTTGAGAAGTTGTCGATGATGTTATACGACGACGAAGAACTATTAAATATAAGTATTGCAGCAATCAATTAATGATATTAGTAGTAGTGGCAGTTCGACGGATAGTGATAATGAATCGGTAAATCACTCTTTTGTTTTTCTAGTCTTTTTATTTATCCTACAGTCAAAAAGACAGCTAGATAATAAAAATATGTGTATTTACCTATTTATTTTGTTTTAAAGAAAAAATAAAGTTGATTTAGTTATTTTATTTGTTGTTAATATTATTTGTGTCCCAATATTTTAACACTTTATACATTAATTTATTTATCGATACATTAATTTATCGATAACTATATTTTACAACATTAGGCAAAATTGTACCTAAAGGTTGCTGGCGCTAGATGCACTCCACACGAATTATGACATGGCGGTTAAAGGGTTAAAAAATTGTACACCGCCAAAAACTAGTCGATTTTCTTCAGAGTAAAATCATGGTGGTCGACAACTGATCCGTTGTCGACCACCATGATTTGAGAATTTGAGAACTTTAAGGGCTTACAGTTTAGTTTCTTTGATACAATTAGCCGGTCGTAATCTGGCGAGCAAATCATCTATGCCGAAATGAATAGAATAAATCGAAATTTTTCACATTATATCTTGCAGTAAGTCCACAATCTTCGAAAATTATCTAGTCTAATTCAGCTAGTTCCCGACCAGGTGGTCGTAAACTAACGGAAGCGTAATTTTAGCAGCTAGTTGACCGACCACTAATTATTTTAATTAAACACTCGTAATTTCCAATTGATTATTAGTTTATAAGTAAATACAAACATATTTTGACACACCAAGCATAATATTTATGTTCAAAACTAAATAATAACATGTTTTACTGACGTTAGAAAATGTTCCCGTCCACTAATTTTAGCTATAATTTGGTTCATTACTTCACTGAGCGGCATCAAACGATCTTAGGTGGACAAACGATGACGCGTAGGAAGAATACTGAATGACCGTTCGTTTGCATGCAATTCGAACATTTTCCGCGCGTCGGTTCCCTTATTTTTACCTGATTTTCGCAAAGTGGTCGAGAGCCGGAGGTGGTCGGCGAACTGGCGTGTTCACCCTACGTAAATGGTGCAAATTAATAAAATCGGAATTTACCCGGTTGTCGTAATTACCCCAATGCACTATATACCTAAATCAAAGATGAATTTGTGTTTTAATTCAAAGATATTTTTATGGATCGCTAAAGTTATTTTGAGCATAAAATATATACTTAGGTAGTGCTCTACATATACCTACCTGCATAGTTGAAATAACTGTGACTCACTGAGCTCACAGCACGACACGACGCCGACGAAGGGAAATGCAAACGGCTCAAGGGCGTCCTTGCTTTGCCCTCTTAGAACCTAACTTGTTGTGTTGTTATGTTGGTACCTGTGATTTATGATCTCATCTGTCGATTATTTGAAATGATGTTACGGATATTTATGATTTCAATACTCTCAAACAGGTTTATTGTTAAGTCATGTGGCTAATTATTATTTTAGTACTTAATTTGAATGATTGCGAACTTTAATATTGTGTAATATATTTCAGAACGTACTTAATTATTAAAAAAAAAACTTTGTGTTCTGTATGTTGGCAGATTTCAGGTTTATACGTCAAATTCGTATAAAATTGGAGGTGGGGATAGTAAACGGTAATTTCGCACTTCTGTCACAAGCAGTCGTGGCCGAGTGGTTAAGGCGTCTGACTCGAAATCAGATTCCCTCTGGGAGCGTAGGTTCGAATCCTACCGGCTGCGGATCTTTTTGTGCTTCTTGTTTGTTACATTTTTTTTTAAAGAAAGTTTTATTCTATTTCGAAAGACAATAAGAAAATAAACGAAAAGTATTTAATTCTTTTTCTTCTTTATATTTAAACCGGGATACTAATCAATCTTTTTACTTTCACATTTCAATCTACGGTATCTGCAATACTGCAATCTTATTATTAAATTGTATCTCTGATGAAAGTCTAATCACACAATATCTGATGATTGGATTTTGTCTAATCTGTCAAATGCGTTTGCTAACATAATCTTCAATTTTTTTTCTCTAAAGTTCGTTCATTTCCGTATTTATTTAAAAAAGTTGAACGTCAACTATTTGTCTTCATGACTTCCCAAAATATTAATGGCCATCTGTTAACACTTTTTCTTCAGCAACCAAAACTTAATATGTAGTTTATTCATAAGTTCTTTTACTATACTAACAATTGCGGATCCGACAGACGTCGTGCCCTAACATTGGCTTGCAGCGCCACCCACCGGGTCCAGTTGTAAATCTAAACCAGCCAGGGACTAGCTCAAACCAACGCCAAAAACATCATTATAATCAGAGAATTTCAGTGGCATACACAATCATGTACAGTACAGAAGAATTATAATTATATAAAAAAATGTTTTTTTTAAAAACAAGCTTTTATTTAAAATTATTACATTATTGAGTATTGGACATTACATTGTCATCAGAACTAAAGGTGTATGCAAAATTTCAGCTCAATCGGATAACAACAAATGGTCGAAAAATGATTTGCAAATTTTGAAAGGACAACTTACTTACATACGTACATACGAACAGTGCAAGCTAAATAAAAGCTTGTAATAAAAATACTAGCTTCAGTTACACCTTTGGTTACTGCTCCACTCCCGTGTGTCGAACCATGATGTTAAAAAATATAGTCTACTAGGCCCCATGAACTTGGTATTTTAAAGATTTTTTCTTTACGACGGGTAGTTCCGTAGATTAGCTCGTATAAACAGTTAAACAAACCAAAAGCTTTAAGATATTTAAGATATATTTAAGCTCTTCAGCTTTATTGTATTGTTAAGTAGGTATAGATAGATAAAAAAAACCCCAAAACTCCGAAGGGTTAGGCAGGGATGTACTCATTAGTACATCCACATTTCGCCAGTTATGTTTAAGTCCCATGTAATACGGGGCTTATTGCCGTCAACCAGGCACATATCCAAATTCCGGGGCTGCTTCTGAGAAATTCCTAATGGAAAAACCTAATAACACTTTGCCCGACCTGGGACACGAACCCAAATAAATATTTAACAATTTCAATATGATGTTCGAACGATTATGGAACGGTTTTTCTTGTGGGTGTAGTTTATTTAGTTCTACCAAAACGAACCAATTTTAAATCTTTTCTAAATGTAAGTTTGAATTGTTATTGCTGGCTAATAAATAACACATTTCGTATACTGAATAAGTTTGTGAAGGTAGTGTTGGTTAGCACGTTTTGGCAGAACTTTTGGTAGAGCTCAATTGTTCGATGTGTCGTAATACCGCATAACATGCGATTACCATTGTGTAAAGAGGGTGTAACAAACCATGGCCCACGGATAGCGCACGTTTTTCTGCGTGCGCACTTATTTAGAAGCTACCCTCTTGTACGGCCTCCTAACTCATAGGACCGTGTGGCCTAATGGATAAGGCGTCGGACTTCGGATCCGAAGATTGCAGGTTCGAGTCCTGTCACGGTCGAAGGCTTTTTGCGGATCTCCAGTGAAGGCAAGTGAAGCCTTCGTATTTAACAATACTTAACAACTACTAAGTTCTAATATTATTAGAACACCAGCATAATTGTTGTTTTTGGTCGGTAAACAAATATGTCTTTATAAGGAAAATATAGACCACTTCTAAAAAGTCAAAATTGAACGTAATACGGACAGGAAAATACCGAAATTATCATCTAACTTATATTCATCTTGTTATTAGTATTATTTAGGTATTTAATTACTAAATAAACATTATCACAAAACTCGATTTAAGTTTTCTATAGAGTTGTGGTCGATTATATTATAACTACCTTATTAAGCTTTACTTATATGCTTTTTTGTCTGAACTAACATAAAAGGATATACGAAAACAAGTTTTTCTTTCTAAGGCCATCACTACCTCCGGCCTAGTGGGCATACGCGTGGGTAAATACGGTTTTTACATTTTCATCAACCGTAAGCATTTAAGCAAAGCGTTCTTCAATAATTAAAAAACCGGTTTATGTAATAAAAAAAAGTTAAGTTAGGCGCAATTAATTCATAACAAGATAATATAAAACTCGTTCCCACCGATACCGGAATGTTACGTCGAAAACCAGTTGCGACATCTACATGTTATTGCGTAACAACTATGCAAATTGTGTTCCAATCAGGTTCCACTACTCGATACTAGATGGCGCTGATACGAAAATTTTTCACACGTGTGGCTTTAATTAATGTGTTTATTTTTTACTAGCTGACCCGCCGCGACTTCGTTCGCGTGGTATCCTACACTACCAATACCCCTACCCTAACCCTGCCTTACCCTACCCCCTTCCCTACCCTACTCTACCCCTATCTTACCCTACCCCTACCCCTACCCTACCCTAACCTACCCTACCCCAACCCCACCCCAACCCCACCCCAACCCCACCCCTACCCCTACCCTACCCCTCCCCTACCCCTACCCTAACCCTACCCTACCCCTACCCCTACCCAACTCCTAACCTACCCTTACCCTACCCCTACCCTACCCCTACTCTAGCCCTACCCTACCCTACCCCTACCCTACCCCTACCCTACCCCTACCCTACCCCTACCCTACCCCTACCCTACCCCTACCCTACCCCTACCCTACCCCTACCCTACCCCTACCCTACCCCTACCCTACCCCTACCCTACCCTACCCTACCCTACCCCTACCCTACACCTAACCCTACCCCTACCCCTACCCCTACGCCTACCCCTACCCCTACCCCTACCCCTACCGTACACCTACCCTACCCCTACCCCTACCCCTACCATACCCCTACCCTTGACACCGACTTCCCGACTTCATATTAAAAGGGCTGTTTTTAGGGACTTCGTTCGCGTGGTATCCTGCCCCCACCCTACCCCAATCCTACCCTTACCCCATATTTTCTCACCGTTTAAACCTTCCCTAGACCTCCATGAACATTTCAAAACCAAAATTAGCTAAATCGGCCCAACCGTTCTCGAGTGAGTTTTAGCGAGACAAACAAACAGCAATTGATTTTTATATACCTATATAGAGATAGAGATTGATTTCGCCATAACTTTCAAACCAAACGTCCAATTTTAATGAATTGAAGACTAAATATTATCTACATAAACAGTACTTTGTGACAAAATAGTTTATTTTGATAAGGAGTAATGACATGTGTAAAATAAATGCGTTTAAATGAAGTCCTAAAAAAATTTCAAGATTTTTAAATAAAAAAATGGTTGTTGTGTTTAACTCGAAATAGATAGGCATAGTGTGTTGCGGACTTTTTTGTAGATATTTTTAAGGTCTTTAATTAATTAGAACATTTTTTGGTTCTATCTTTTATAGTTTAGGCGGCGTACGCCAAATAAGGAACTTTTTTGGGTGATTTTTTACACCTTGGGTCCGAAAAACCCAAATATCTTACGGACCCCTATTTTTTTTTAAATAAAATATAGCCTATAGCACTCAGTGATAACGTAGCTTCCAATTTCCGAAAGAATTTTCAAAATCGGTTCAGTAGATCCGGAGATTACCCCCTACATACAAACTTACAAACTTACAAACTTACAAACTTACAAACAATTTTACCTCTTTATAATATTAGTATAGATTAATCGAAAGTTTACTGTTTATTTGATATTGTTAAAAATATAAGTTTTTAAATTAATTTTATCATGCCAAACAAGAACATAATTTTCTGATATTTTTACTAATACATTTTCATTTTATTTTATTTCAGGAACAATAAAAACGTCGTTTTTAGCTGGATCAACGTTTATAGTACATTGGCATTTAGCGTACGCACACCGAGTAAGTGATCACTACTTTTAACCTGATTCTCACAGCCCGGCTAGCTCAGTCGGTAGAGCATGAGACTCTTAATCTCAGGGTCGTGGGTTCGAGCCCCACGTTGGGCGAAATCTTTTTGTTCATGTTTGTTTCATTTTATTTTTCTTTCAGGGTGGATTTAGTTTGAGGATATTGGACGATTTGGAACGACCACTGCTTGATCTGACGCCGAGAGCAGGTGGAACCGAGTTTGTTCGAGATGATGTTACGTAAGTTGATTTAGTTTAGTCGTTAGTTTAGTCGTTAGTTTAGTTAGTTAACATGATTTTTTCCTTATTTTTTACTACTTTTACATATTTTATCATTATTAAAAAGAAGGTATATTTTTTATGTGTTACCCTTCTTTTTCTTTCGTTCTGAGTCGTCATAAGTCAATTAGCAAACAAAACTAGAAGTTGCCTTGCCATGGAACTTGATTAAGAGTAACATAGTTTTGTGATGAAATTAATTAAACTGCATTCAGAATATAAATACGAGTACATAGTACCTAGTAGAGTAGTAGTTGTTATAATTTTCATATTGTAATCGCGGGCAGTTGCGGTGAAGCAATTTTCACCTTTTTTTCCTTAGTTATACTTAGTTGAAAAGTGATCAACCGCCACTGCCCTTGATTGTACCTAAATAACTCAGGAAAATTAATTTTAGCCCTACTGTTGCACTAGCCGCAAAGGTGCACAACTAAAATTCCATACATTAAATCTTATGTTATACATTCCAGCGCCCAGAAGTACGAGGTGCGTCTACCGAGCGACTTCACGTGCGAGAACTGCACGCTGCAGCTGCAGCGGGAGGCGGGCGAGTGGGGCACTAACTACAGGTTCTGGTCCTGTTCCGACATCGACATACTGCCGCGTAAGTATTACGTACACTACACAGAAGATATACAATGTAATCAGGGAGGTAGCCAGATATAGTTGAAGATTTCTTAGAAACCTTATACTAAGATACCTTCGAATAAAAGTAAACAATTTTTTTTTTAATTTGTTAATAAATTCCATTCGTTTCTAGGAAATTTCAACTATTTAGAAATCAATATTTTCTCATTTATTCTACTCTTTTGTTGACTACACAAAGACTTCATAAATGAGCAGTTTTTTGGCGATCAACGCAGATTTTTTAAGTTATATTTTCATTCACAAGACTAAAAGATATTATAAGACATTTTACAAAAGTAGGTAGTTACTTGAGCTTGGTTTCTCTACAGACTGTCAAACAGTCAAATAAGTTCTCATCTCCAAGTTATTGAGCACATTATATATAGACGAGACAAGGCATACGGCAGCTATGCAACAGTTGAAAAAAAAAGAAGTTACAACCAAAATTTGCTGCATTTTTCAATCTTTGCATTACATGGTAGATAATTATCAATCCTTACCACCTTAAAACCTTATCTACCGGATGAAAAACTTATTTAAAAAGTCAATCTCAATTAAAATGCAATCAAAACTGATGGTCAAAGTCAAAACCACTCAAAAAGTCATGAATTTTAATGAACCAATTTATATAGTCAATTTATCATCTCACTTCTGCCACATCTAAATATTTAGCAACAAACTCATTTACTTATTATTTATGTTAATATATTAATAACAAAATACATCATTGTCGCTATGTGGTAGAGCTTGGCATCCGAATGATCTAGTAAGAACTGAGTCAAGGCAAGCTTGCTTACACTTAAAAATATGCGAGTCTAATTAGAATAAAGATAATTCTAATGTAATTTTGACAGCTGAGATATATCTGAGGACTGGTAGCAGAATTTATGCAAGCTTGTGCATTTGATTAGTAAATAGATCTCCATTAATGAATTGAAATTTATCACCTGCAATGTTTTGCAGTAAATCATAAATAATAAGATGTTAAATGTGGTTTTATAGGACATTAACAATTTTTATGAAGAATTTATTTATTTTAAACATAAGTTTACAATACTTACGACCAAATCACTTAGTTTACATTTTAGTAGCTTAATAGGTAACTATAGCAAACTTAGATTAATTAAAATAAATATAAACATTTTCAACCTTGGTACAGCTAATCCTGAAAGATATCCAGATCTAAATGCTGATATGTGTGAGCAAAGAGTGCTTTTCTAAAAAAAAAGAAACTAAATTCTGTTCCTACCTACCTGTTAATTTTGTTCTAAACATAGTTTTTGTCAAATGATAATTTAGTCTACAATTCTAAATTTATTTACTTCATTTAAACTTAAATTATTCTGTTTTCCAGTCGTAGGTATTCTTAGCATATTTAGCAAGATATTCCCATTATCGCCGTTTGATTGAATGCTCTGTCCGCATTTAATAAGCCACTGTTAGGAATGTTAATGAATGCACATCTCATTACAATACATCAGATTAGATTGTCGGATATAAAATATTTATTCGTTTTGATTGACAAGGCTGTGCGGTAGAAAGATTAAATTAGAGGGACAAGATTTTTATTTTGTTGTTGTCAATAATATTTTTTAAATTAGCAGTAGATGTAGTTTCCGGATGGTAATGTTACTTAAGTAGGGATATTTATTAGGTGAAAAGACAATTGTACTTATTCTATAATATTCCATGTTTAGTTGATGTTAAAATGTTTGTGAGTCCAAAATATTTCAACTCTAATTAAATCTCGTCAACATCTTAGTTAGACACTAAAATGTAGGTATCTACAAACACTGACTAATCAATCACTGAAGATATTTTATGTTTTACATTTTAAATAATTATTGTTGTTATTTTTTTGTGTGCCTAATTTTATTCTGTGAATCTTGTTTGTGTATAATATTTGCATACACGACATACGATATTTGCATACAAGACAAAACATAGTGCATGTTTAATAAATACATAATTCTAACCTATTTTACAATAGTACAGACAACCGAATGATCCACAGTCATAACTTGGCTTTAACAGGGCAATTTATTTAAGCAGCAGTTAAGTGTTAACCATTCTTTGGAGTTCACCGTACCTATCAGTAGGTTTAACCATTTTAACCTTTATTCCAGGCAAAGAATATCACGAAACCTGTTCAGGCCACGGCTTCTACATCCTCGGCCGCTGCAAATGCAACAAGATGTTCTCAGGTGCTCGCTGTCAGTTCAGCGACGAATGTTCGGACGACAACGACTGCGGTCTGAGAGGCAAATGCATTGACGTTAACGCGACTGAGTCACCCACCAAGATGTGCTACTGTCCCTTCGGGTTCTATGGCAAGGGGTGTAATAAGAGTGAGTGTGCTGTTATTGTGTTTGTGTTTGAGGCAGAAAATATGTTTATTTGGCACAGAACACACAATCATGGGTTGAAGGTACCTTCAAGTGCCTTCAACCCATTATTCGTAACGAAAACTTTTACAATGGATTCAGCAGATATCCTCATTTTTAGACAGACCAGCAATTAAATTTCCGGTTATAAAAAAAATTTGTAGGTATATTACGGCTGTTTTTTAAATAACCTACGAAAAATTTTAACCCATTTGTCTGAAATCATAAACTGGATCCATGGTGAAAGTTTTTATTACGACCTCCCGTTACCATCCCATAAAGAATAACCATAAACAAAAAAAGAAAGAAAATAATTTAAGTTTAAACAAAAAAAAAAACAATCTAAAATATATATTTTTTTGCGTTTAAAATTTCAAACCAGTTGGAGCCATGTGTATCCCTACCTTACCTGTATGTGTTACGTCCGCAGAGGCACCGTGGAAGGACAAGAAAGTGAACGTGGGCTTGTACAACAAGCGAGAGATGTCCAAAGACTTCAGCCTGTACTGGAGGATACTGAAGGAGGAGGCCGAGGTCGAGTTCATTATGAAGGTCAACGGCACGTCGTATGCGGGTGAGTGACGTCACCAGTACATCAACAACGTATTATACGACTTAGTACACAGCTTTTTTTTTTTTTTTTTTAGGTGGTAAAAATCATCAAATGACTCCTTCCGCCCTGGGTGGGGCGGAAGGGACTGTCAGACTTTTACTGACTAAAAAACCACCCTGTTCCTTCTGTTGCCCTTTACGTTCCGGGGCCACGGTATCCCGTTAAGACGTCCCGCAACCCCGCAGCTTGGCCTTTGCTGAGGAATTGAGTAGTAGAGATATTATAAGATAGACAGACTTGTAGTCCTGAAAACCCAACTGTAAAATTAGATTTTTAGTTGCTGTAAAATTAATAAGTAGTTAATAAATTTAGTTTGCCTCGTTGGTCTAGTGGTTGTAAAGCGCGACTGCTGAGCATGAGGTTTTAGGCTTGATTTCCAGGTCAGGCAAAGTGTTTTTCCACTAGGAATTTCTCAGTGGTAGCCTCGGTGTCTGATTTTGTACCCAGTTGATGGCAATAGGCTCGCCCCCTATTATGTTATGTAAATTGAGTTTGTAAATAAGTGACGTTACTTTTAAAATCAATGAATTTACATTATACTTACTCCGCGCGCTTTGCTTTCAAAAAGATGTTTGTTTGAATTTTTTATTAAAAGAATAGAATATAGCAGATACTTAGTACATAATTATACTTACTATTCAAAGAGATATTCAGTATAACAACCCATGTAGTTGATATGACAATATCCTCTAAATAAAGTTTACGTCTTGTCTGTGTTTCAGGTATTGGATGGCGTCCAAGCGGTTTGACCAAACAGTGCAAGAACTTCCCAGTGTTAGGACCCCCTGTAGATGCTAAAGGTAATGCTAATAATCAATTTTATTATTACGTTTTAATTACGAAGAGTTTGGATTTCATAAGGTAAATAATAAAAAATAAAGATTCTAAAAAGTATGTAGTGATTGTACAATTCCATCTTAAATTGCAGTAACCACACAAAAAACTGAACCCCTACCGGAGCCAGAACCGAAAGCAGAGCCAGAACCCAGTGCAGTACCAGAACCTGCTTCAGAACCAGAACCATCATCCGAACCTATACCCAGTCCAGAACCGAAACCCGAGCCGGAACCGACGGCAGAACCTAGTGCTAAACCGGAACCTAGTGCTGAGCCAGAACCCAGTTCAATACCAGAACCGAAAGCTGAGCCAGAACCGACTGCTGAACCTGAACCGAGTGCGGAACCCGAACCGGAACCGGAACCGACGCGAGTGACAGAGAATGACAATAGAAATAAGAGAGTCGCTATGCATTCATTTGATGGATTTGATTTCAAGAACCTTGGCAATGACGTCACGGTGAAGACTAGTGTTTCATATAAGGTGTCAAGTTCTAAAGGTAAGGGATTTGTAAACTGAGAAACAAAAGGGTTTCTTAAGCAACTTATACTGCAGTATGCAGAATATTTTAATTTCTCACTTAGTACAACTGTCGAGTAAAGTTTTAAGTTTTCAATCATAATGAAAACTCCAAGAAGGTATTTCACGTCCCTATTTCTCGTTTTTTTTTTTTGGATAAGTTAAATTTTCCAGTTGAAATTAAATTTAAATAACTGTGATTAAATTTTGATTTTGGTTTTACTTTTACAAAATACCTAAAAAGGTTTCCCAAGTATTAACACAGGCATAATGTTACAGGTCGTAAAAAGCGAGCAGTAACAGACCCCACGAGTAAGTTACGTTATAGCTATCACTATAGATACCGCACCACACTTAACACTACGCTAAACAAGCCACCACAGCCAAGCGACACACTGCACATAGAATATAATTAAAGCAATATGAGGCATCTACTAACTGCAATCTTTTATACAATATTCCGGCGCTACCTGATATGTGACTTGCCCCCGGTTTCTCGAACAAAAAACGAATGTTGACTAAATTATCAACAACCAACCACAGCGCAGCTAGAGGATTTTGTTTTTACAACCGACATAATTATTAAAATACTCTGTGATTATTTGTACAGTTTGCGAAGTAAACAATGCTATATGAAAAAAAGTATTTCATAATAATTATTTACCCTATCTTAACTTATTTATGAGAGAACACATTTAAAATGTGCTTTAACAAAGAAAATAAAAAAAAGCTATTATTTATTTATTGGTTTCGTTACTGTAAATTATTGCAATTTGCTATAAAGATACTAAATAAACTATCAGGTACCGTTGGAATAAGCTGTGATGTATATATGATGCTGCATGATGACTTATTTTTACAGATTCGGACACTACGACAACTCTTAAATCCCATAGCCATTCTGTTGTATCCCCCATAGAACCCACAGCCTCCCCGGAACCCGCTTCCGAACCAGAACCTAGTGCCGAGCCCACTCCGATACCAGAACCTACCCCCGAACCCACTTCCGAGCCTAGCCCCGAACCTAGCCCCGAACCCAAGCCAGAACCCAGTGCGGAACCCAGCCCCAGCGTAGAACCCAAACCAAAAGTTGCAACTAAACCAAAGTTCAAACCAAAGTCTAAACAATTAGCTGAACTTAGATCAACTCCTGAACCCACACCGGAACCGGAGCCGTCGACTGTACCCGAACCACATCCCGAACCGACGGTTGAGCCCGAACCGGAACCGACAACCGTACATGAACCTTTCCCAGTGCCTAAATCTAAACCAGAACCTTCCCCTGAACCTAGCCCAGAACCGAGTACTAAACCTGAACCGACCCCAGAACCTAGTTCTGAGCCAGAGGCATCTCCTGAGCCAAAACCAGAGCCAGAACCAGAACCTTCCCCAGAGCCAGAACCTACCACTCATCCTGAACCAACCCCTGAACCTAGTTCCGAGCCGGAACCTACCTCGGAACCTAGTTCCGCGCCAGAACCTACTCCAGAACCTAAACCAGAACCAGAACCCAGTCCTGAACCTACCATTGAACCTATAGCAGCATTGGAACCTGAGACATTGCTAGTGAAGGGACTTACAGACGAAGCAGGTAACGCCACATGCTTTGCACTACCTACATGTTTATTGGTATTGATTATAATACAGAGACAACCTGAAGATAATAACAATAAAAAAATCTTTTAATTGGAAAATCCAATAAAGTCTACAATTAAGTGTAATTTTAAGGCTTAATAAATTACCATTTGCCAAGACTTTGCCAGAATAAGTGTAGTCTGTTTGTCTTTGCTAATCTTCGAAACGGCTGGATGGATTTTAACGGGACTCTCAATGGCAGAGAGCTGATAATATAAGGAGTAACTTAGGCTTACTACTTTAATTTTAGTAAAAGTATTTGGTTTCCGTGCCACAAAATTAAAACCCCTTAGATAGCCGACATTTATGCATACAAAATACGGGCAAACCTAGTAGAAACTAAAGTATTTTCAATGGCGCAAATCAATGCATTTACAGATTCGAAGTATCAAGTATTCTATAATCAATACCAATGAATTTTTGTTTGTATATAATTTAGATGTATTTGTATAGCAATTTGTCGCACTTGTCAATAACTATGTGATTAAACATAATTGTAATTATAACACTAGAATGTTTTACGCTTTCTTCGGATTTAAAACTTTGTGCATGGTAATTGGAGTGGAAAAGAATCCATAAAAAAAATTAAGTATATACTTTTTCCATAAAGTTAACATATTTTAAGATTTTAGAAGATTAAAAGTTATATAAAACGTTATTTAAGTCTCCGATTTTCATGATCAATCTTTAATCGTTCTTAAGTAATATTTCTATTTCATCTTTATATCTAACTCTTGCATGCGAGAAAAGGATACTAGGTCTTGCACGATATATTACTTATACTATACTTATTTGCTTTCAATTTTCTGCTTTAATATATTCTTAGCTTAGCCAGGCTTTTGGGCATCACCTCAATCCCTCAATCCTAATTTCCTTTTCCTTTAATATTTAAATCTGTCTACCTACAACTGATTTTCTCAAATCTTTTTCTATACTGCCTTTTTTTTTTTTCTTGTTTCTTTTTGTTTGTTTCAGTTATGAACAATCTTTTCTTTTGTCGTTGTCTATTGTGACTTATTTAGCTCTAATCTTTTGACGTTTTTCTTTTTTCTTTTGTCAAAGGTTTTGTATGAATGTGTTTTAAATAATCACAAGTGGTTTGTATTATAATGTGTAACAACAATAATACGTGTTAACCTTCGGTTTAAGCTGGTACCAGGCAATGGTAAGATTTTTTTGGTATACAGGTAGAAGAATGGAGAACATGCTAACAGCTATATGGAAATCTCTCCGATCTTTTTCTTAAAAGACAGGGCAATAATGTGATCGTTTCATTGTTAGAATGAGATGCTGCTATCCGTCTTGTATAGCTTTTCTCTTTTTCGCACTGGGGTCCTACCATGAACTCTTATCGCGATCCAAAAACTGAATTGTTCTTTAAATACGTCAATATAACGCATCAATTTATGTCATTATATTGACGTATTTTCT
Source organism: Hoplodrina blanda (assembly GCA_949316365.1). Lineage (NCBI taxonomy): Eukaryota > Metazoa > Arthropoda > Insecta > Lepidoptera > Noctuidae > Hoplodrina > Hoplodrina blanda. Next base: position 9,887,048 of record OX438570.1, read on the forward strand.
CTTATCGCGATCCAAAAACTGAACTGTTCTTCAAATACGTCAATATAACGCATAAATTGATGCGTTATATTGACGTATTTGAAGAACAATTCAGTTTTTGGATCGCGATAAGAGTTCATGGTAGGGCTGCTGAAATGATGACACTTATACTGCCATAGATCTTTCAACTACTAGATTAGGTTTCTTTCCAAAATATAGCTTTAATTTATGCTGAGAAGAATACTATTAGAACTACAGTGTAAAAAATATTCAAATGTAATTAGACATTAGCTAAGAAAGAACGCTACTGATGCCGCGATAAAAGTAATAACAAAAAAACGAAATACTTAAAATATCGATTCGTCAAGAAGGAAATAAAAAAAAATATATAAAAAAAATAAAGATTTGAAAATAAAAATTGTGACTACCTACAACAACCAGGGTAAAAACAGTCACAGAATATTATAAACTGTGCTGGGTTTCAGCATTTAAAGTTTATTTTTCAAGGTGATTTCCTCGTCCTTCTCTAAGCTCATACATTGAACGTATCCTGAATATTTTAGGTTACTTCCCTGATCACGAGTACGTACCTAAGTTCGACTTCAACCCGATGGACTGCACCGACATCGTCATCGGCACCGCTAAGGGCAACTACCACCGAGTGCTCGACTATTACACTAGAGACAGGTGAGATTAGCATTCATTTACGTCCTTCAAAACAACAGATTTTTATGTTTAATGCTTGCGATTCAGTAGTTCGGCTTGTCATACGCATAAGAAAGATGTTACCTTCATCATTGTAAGTACATATAAGTAGGTACTTGCTCCAGTTACTTGAAGCCCCAAGAACACCTGCCTCCCGGTGGTGAACTGCAGTGGCCTCATTGGAAAGCAATGAATCGATTGCGAAGCCAAGCAGGCCACTGTAACCATAATTTGGAAGAATGGGGCCACATAGAGCCGTCTTCCCATATCATGCTTTAGTGTTCGTTCACTAGCAACCTTGACCACTTGTACAACGCCTCTTACGCAGCAATAAACGTAGCCTCCTATTGGGCCCAAATAATATAAATTTATTATAATTATGTAGATTTATCATCGGTACAAAAAGAAGATGAGAAGACTTACTTCATAAAACTGCTGATAGAGAGTTACAATCCGTTCCCAGTTATTTACTTACTTACTTATAGACTTGTATTGTAACGTGTTCAGGTCGACTCCCCGAGTGGACACATTCTGGGGAGGTCACGACGACATCACGGCGGCGTCAGGTTACGAGGAGCACGGCGTCACCACCATCATGTTCAGGAAGAAGATTAAGGTAACGCTATTGTTATGTTTCTTGTTGTAATTCATATAGTAGTACTCATTTTATTTTACTGTTTTATGTGTCCTAATAACTTTTATTGTATGTAGGTAGTCACGCATGGAATTATTTATAAACTATAATTATTTTAAGAACTATAGGCTCACTTTTACGTAACCTTTTCTTCATTCAGGAATTGTAAAATCTTTCAAATAATTTATATTACAATCAGACCACTACAAAGGAACTTTTAAACGTCATTTACAAGAAAAAATAAGTATTGAATTTAGTTATTAAACTATTGGAACGCAGTTCCTTATCGCGCGTTGCGAAAGGGGGCTAGACGGAAAAAATTAAGACCAAAAGTTGTAACGACACTTTTTGCAATAGTTGTAAGCCGTGCAGCGTGCGCGTGTTTCTCTGTCTGTCTCTCTCTCTCATATAACTTCGTTCCCCGGGTGCCCCTTGACACATCTCAAGTTTTTTTAGACATTACGGGTGTATTAATAGTTTCATATCCTTAGTTGAAAAGGGAGGATCCTCTGACCAGACGGATGTTGTGTCTGTGTCGTGTGTGGGCTATTGCCCGACTGTTGTTGTCCGGGATCTTGTATACATATATGCTAACGTCACGGTCGCGGAGAACTTTGATTGCGCGATGTAGGAATTGTCAGTTGTAGTTCGTATTCTGTGCGATAAGTGTCTATACAACAGACTACTTTTTGGAAATCTACTTTTGGAAGGGGTTTTCAAAAGGTATTTTCGTATGGAGAAGAATGGACAAGTAGCTCCATACTTACTTTTTTCGAAATCCCTGCAGGCTAAAGAGCCGACGGACCACTCGCTGGTGGACGACGCCATGCACGTGATCTGGGCGCGCGGCCAGCAGCCCGCACACTACGTGCACGCGCCCGCGTCGGGGCTGGAGCGCGGGCCCGCACGCACCAAAGACTTCTACCGCGAGGACGAGCTCAAGTACCACGGACACGGCGCGCAGCGGGGCGTCGCTAGCATCAACTTCTTCGGTGAGAACATTGCTCAAGTTTTTAGGCACTAACTAATATGAGAAAGAGAAATGATCTGTATATTTGTTTGTAATGGATAAGCACAAATACTACTCAACCGATTTTAAAAATTATTTCGTCTATGGAAAGCTACATTAGTAGCGAGTAACATAGATTGTAATTTATTTTCAATAAAAAATAAGTTAAAAATAACTAAAACCCGACTACGACAAAGTCGCGCACTGAAAAGTATAAAACAAGAACAATATTCATTTGACCGATATTTTCGAAATTTTTAAGTAATAGCCGTGGTCGTATGCCACCTGCGGTTGTTTCACACAATCTTTATTGAATAGGTGGCATACGACCACGGCTATTACTTAAAAATTTCGAAAATATCGGTCAAATGAATATTGTTCTTGTTTTATACTTTTCAGTGCGCGACTTTGTCGTAGTCGGGTTTTAGTTATTTTTAACTTATTTTTTATTTACACTATTTTGGGGGTTACTTATATTATTTGGGGGTTATATTATTTGAAGGAATAACTCTATTTAATTATTTGATATAATAATAAAAGCAAAGTAGCGAGTGAATTTCAAATGTACTCATTAAGCCTTTTCATTTGATACCCATGTTGACACTGTTAAAAACAGGCAAAGTAGCTAGTAAAAGCTATATAATGTATATATATTTCAAATGTGCTCATCAAGCCCTTTAATTTGATACCCATGTCGATATTGTGCGAAAAAAATTTTTTTTTTGATAACGACTTCACATCCCCTGGAGGGCACCATATTGGATTTGGTGACACGTCACCTACCCTATAACCAGCGGACAACTGAGACGCTTCTAACGACACCTCATTTGTCATGTAATGATAAGTAGTTTAGAAGTTACGAGGGAACAAACAAACATACATACAAACATACATACATACAAACATACATACATACATACATACCGGTCAAAATCATAACCCTCCTTTTGGCTTTGCCGTAGTCGGGTAAAAACGTCTAGGATCCGTGAAAACAGTCCACACAGACAAAGCGGCAGGCAAAAGCTAGTATTGAATATTCCTGAAGACACATAACTCAGAAGATTATTGTGTATTTACCAGTTAACACCAGATTAATTGCTAGAATAACAATTTATTTAGTGATAAATGTTTAATAACTACAGTGTTTATAAAAGTCAGTTGACAAGAACTTTTTTATCATTCACTAGCTGTGCTTTCGGTTTCGCTCAATGGATCTAAATGTATCTATTCTGAGGTAGTTCAGTTTACATTTTTTTATGCCTCATCATTTAAACTCTCCTACTATAATATGAATTCACTCCTAAACCTCTTCTATTTACAGAAGAAACTAAAGTATCCATCTCGGGCGGTATATTGCCCCTCCCCGACAAGTGCGGCGGTCAGTGGCGCCTGCCGGCGGAGTGCGACCCCTCCAACCGCACGTCGTGTGCCTACGTGGCCACGTGGACGTACCTGGGGCAGGTGCGGGGCAAGGACTCCGTGCGCTTCACCGTCACCACGGTCAACAGCAAGCACTGGACTGGCATCGGGTTCAGTGATAATAAGAAGATGGTATGTTAGAAGAATATTGGAACAGCTGTTAGGGTATTTTAAAGACTGTTGTATAAAGGATACTCCTGGAATAAGACATCTTGGATAGGTTTGAAGTTAGATAGAGACAGAATACTGTCTTCTACTATGTCTGTGTGATTTTTTTAAAGTGCGTAAAAAAGAACAAAATATGTTACTGTCCAAAAAAAGTTCATCAGAAATTATAGCAACACCATTCCGCTAATAACTTGATATTCAAGTTGAAACTTTAAATAGTGTGCATTAAAGTATATTTTTATCTGCTGGTGCTGATATAATAAACTATTATATTCGTCGTTGATCAGCAATCCAATGTCAATCCGCACGTTAGTCTAATCACAAACATTGACACGGAGTAAAATTGGACAGTCTTACAGAAATCCAATAGAAAAACAGAAAATAATTTGGACTCTTATTGCTGTCACCTCCTTGTACAGGTAAAAATGTATTCAACAATCCCCTTTCTCGTCCCCAGTCTCAGTCCGATGCCGTCATCGGCTGGGTGGACGCGCGCTCGGGGCGGCCGTTCCTCATGGACACGTGGGTGTCAGGCTACGCCGCGCCGCGCGTGGACCCGCGACAGGACCTCACGCAGGAGTCGGGGAGCATGGTGGACGGCGTCACCACGCTCAGCTTTGTGAGGAAGAGGAACACTGGAGACCAGAAGGTAAATAGTACTAGCCTATTGAGCATATATATATTAATGAGCATGGCGGTTGAGAGCTTGTCATGCTCACTCAAATATCTCGCTGATGGTGGCGCGTATGTTGGATCATTTGGCTCCCTTCAAAATGGTTGAGTTAAGTGGTGCTGATCCATGCGTCATGCTCGTCGTGCGTCGTGCGTGCTGCTGTCAGTTGGGATTGGTCATCTCTTAACTGCTACGGCTTACATCTTTATTCTTATTTGTTTTTTTATAATTGTTTTATATTCATCTTCATTGTTTTCACATGTAAAATCATCAAGAACCAGGATATAACTAGGATTATGTAAAAACCTAATTTAAAAGAGTGCCATGGAGTTTCTTGCTCGTTCTTCTCCATAGAGGCCTACCTCCGTTTGGAACGAGCAACTAGCTTCAACTTTCGGACTAACTGACCGACTCCTTGACTATTCAAAAGTGCCTGTAAATGGTCTAATTGAAATAAATGTTTTGACTTTGACTTTGACTATTACTGACCCACTGCAGGACAAAGGCCTCTTCTCATAAAGAGAAGGCACGAGTATTGATCACTACGCTTAGTCAAGGCAGTGTTTCGTTTCATACTAATATTAATTGTAAGACCTTCACCCATATGTCAATATAGATACTAACAAAACTTACTAACCTTCCTCTTGAATAAATGATATATGGCGAAATTAGATTTTTGTGAATTAAATGAATCTTTATGCAAAACCTAAATTTTACTGGATAAGAATCAGTAACAATCAATGCTAAGTTAATAAAGTCTGAATAAAGTGTAACAATTTATCAATAGAGAATCGAGGATCAAAATATTAAAACAAAATGCAAAAAATATATGCGTCGGCCGGGAATCGAACCCGGATCAACTGCTTGGAAGGCAACTATGCTGACCATTACACCACCGACGCATGTATTTCTTTGTATCAAATATCGGAGTAGGTACATACAAATGTAAACAAATTATAATTATTGAAACTGTTTAATTTGATTTTGCTATGATTTAATTTCCTTCGCTTTCCATTATTAAATTCACTACCTACTACTGTGTTAAATCTAAACTGGTAACTGAATAGACAGACAGAAAAAAAGATTTGTTTTTTTTTGTTTAAGTACTTTGTAATCATTCATATTTAGAGTTTAAAAAGCCTGTTATTTTCACACTCAAAGTAGTGTTCCAAATAAATATTAATAATTCCAAATAAATATTGTCGTAACAACGACACGACAGACATGTATGTTAAGATTTCTCAAAAGTTCTCTCCCGTTATGCTTCCAATCAGTTTCTTTCACGCACCAAATATTATCACTCTATCTATATAATATTATCCAGAACTAGAGTCAAGCAAGCCCCTTAGTCCCTTATTTTAATATAAAAAAATATATATATTTTCTTCTTCTCGGATCACTTTCTCACCTAAATAAATTTGTTGCAGGACCTCGCGTTCACCGACTCACAATGTCTGTACATGATGTTCATCACGCACGGCGGAGGGTTCGACCCGGTCAACAAGCGCACCAGCAAGCACATGCAGACTCCCATAATTACTGATGAGAGGGTCTGCATTAGGCCCTGTGGACCTGGTAACTGCTTCGCTATATAGTATTGGGTTCCTTACCTCAAAAAGGAAAAGTGAAACCCTTTTGAGGTTCACTTTTTGTAAGTCTGTAAAAAAGAAATTTTTAAAGATTTATATGCAATGTAGGAATTTTTATGTTAGCACAGAGACCGTCTTTATTTTTTAATGTTGTTAGGTATCAATGCTTTTTTTTTGTCAAAATTAAAAAAAATATACCGTTCGCCCTCGGGATTCTATATACCAAAAATACTACTGTTATCTAAGTAGTAAACCTCTTTGTAAATGACCTCTACCGAGAGGAAGTGCAACCTCCTTACATTTTTCTTCTACGAAGCACCGTTGCTGCATTCCAGTACTGAGACTGAATAATAACATGTAAAATAGCCATTTCATCTGTCTCTCTTGATCAGTGATGCTGACCATTTACAGTGAACTTGCTTGCTTTACAAAATATTCCCCCCCCCCACAGAGCCAGCCGAAGAAGAGATAACAACAGAGGCGGTCCTCCCGGGGCAGTCGTCGTACACGCTGCTGATCCGCATCACGGGGCTGGGCGACAGCTTCAAGCCCCCCGCGGCCGGCAGCAAGGAGTACGACGAGCTCAGCAAGCAGGTCGCTGACAACCTGGCCGCGGAGTTCGCCAGGAACAAGGGCTACCATGGAGTGGTCGTGAATGGGTTCATGCAGTGAGTAGTCTTATTTTTCTACCATGTAGAAAATTGTTTCTCTACCATAACGTTTAAATAATTAGAAATAATAAAACAGTCTTGTAGTATTATTTTCTACTACATTGCCAAATACAGCATACTAATATACTATTTCTACCATAATGCAAATTATTTCTACCATTATACTCATAATAAAATTCTTACCTGTTGTTTTTGATTTCGCTCCTATTGTTTCTTTTACGATACAATATTTCTGTGATCATATTTTTAAGGATTCTTTTGGAACATTTTGTTCTTTTTACCGACAATACAATACTACTCTACTCTACTCTACTTTGCTAAGTTGCATTGCTGTGTACTTGGCCGTGTACAAGCATCGCACAGTTTGTTTCAATTAAGTGTTGCATGATTGTGTCCATAATTACTACCAACGATCATTTTAAACCTTCGTCTTTCGATCCCCATTTTATGATTTTCCATAATTCTATGTCCAATTTTCCTTCACAGAAACGAAACAAAAGCCATAATTGCAGAGTTGACTCTCAAATCAATAGAGTTGAACTCAATAGAAGGGTCCACCGGACGGGCGTTGGATGCGAACAACTCGACGGCCACAGAGCCGGACGCCGAGCGGTGGGAGAGGGTGGTGAGGGACACGCTGGCACAGGGACGCGTCGGAAACCTTAATGTGGATCCTGAGTTCTTAGTATTTGAGCCGCAGAGCCGTAAGTATACTGTTTATTTTAATCATTAAAATATTTAATGTTAAATAAGATTTTTTTGTTGATGTATAAATTAATACTTATTCATTATTCTCGGTTAACGAAAATACAAATGCCTCTAAGTCATTCTAGGATAGACACTATTTAGTCATTTGATTGTTTTGCCAGGTCCGGATAATTATGATCTAGTTAAATAATCTGATAGATAATTAAACAAATTCCGCAACACAGAAAAAAAATCAGCTGTCTCCCATATAAAAGTGTAACACCTACATGGTCAAATTATATGGAACAGCAGAATTTTTGGAACGATGCAAAAATCGTCACGTAAGGAAAAAGCATTATGCCCCCTCCAGGCGACCTTCCTTTTCTTTCTCTCTGTCTCTTTCTATTATATCTAATTCATTTTTATTACATTTTCTCCGTACAGTGCTATCAGAGCGTCCAGCAGAAGACCCGTCGGGCAACGCGCGCGTGTTCTTCGGTCTGGCGGAGACCAAGCTGTACGTGGTGGTGGCGTGCGTGGCCGCGCTACTGCTGCTGGCACTGCTGCAGGCTGGCTGCACGCTGTACCGCAGCGGGGCCAGCACGCAGAAGACTAAGGTAGGACATCTTTTCTTGTAAGAAAAATCCAAAGAGTAAAAAAGAAAAGATAATTGGAAAACTTTGTTTCTATGGAAAACTCTCTAACACAATTTTCCGAAAATGTTCTCAACTAACTTTTCAGACCTATGTATCTTGCTTATGTGTACGAAGCTTTATTAAAATCGGTTCATTAATTTCGAAAAATAAGGACTTTATAAATAAGGACTTTTATAGTTTGTATGAAATGCCGTAACACGTAAAAGCTTCTATAACATAACTAAACAATTTTATTTCAAATAGACATCTCTTTCTAGGACCAACTGATCCCCAACTCAGCATGGAAGGACTACTCCACAGCGAACACTAACTACGCATTCGAACCGTTCGAGAACGACGACAAGTACAACAGTACCGCGTCCACCGCCCCCCTCCGACACAGGCAGACCCCCCTCAGACCCACCGACCCCCCTCCACCGAGACCCGGCAGCGCTAACAAAGCGCCATCTAACGGGAAGATGGGGAAACCTAACGGTCAACATCAGGGCACTGGTCAACATCAGGGCAATGGTCAACATCAGGGCAATGGTCATCAACATCAAGGCAGTGGTCAACACGAGGCCAACGGTCAACATGGTCCCAACGGTCAGCACAGGGGTAATGGTCAGCACATGCCACACAGTCAGCACATGGGTCACGGTCAGCACGGGGGCAACGGTCACGGGACCAATGGTCGCATGACGCCCAAGCATCAGAACAGTGCGGCGCAGTACTACCACGAGACGAGGTCACTGCAGCGACCCCGGGGAGGCGGACAGTATGGGTGAGCTCACTTTGTTACTTGTGCAATCATGAAGTAGGTACAGTCAGCAACACAAGTCGATTAACAATGTTACTTTTTTATATCATTTAAACAGATACTAAACACATAATGTACTAGCTTTCAAAATTTCAGGTAACAGCTAAGGGTTTATTATAGCTTAATTATAATTTATTGCCATTTACTTTTAATATTGTACTTAATAATTAGGATTTAAAAATCATAAATGTTAATCGACTTTTGTTGCTGACTGTACTACTAGGACTGGGTTTTCGAAACCTCGTTAAATTTTATTTATTTAATTCATGACAATTATTAATTTGAATCATGACAATAATTATGTGTGCCGAAATAAAGCTAAGAATAAACCGACCAAGTGCGAGTTAGCCTCACACACTAAGGGTTCCGTACCACCGTACAATATTTAACACTACATACAAAAACTTACAGGACCACGTTTAATTTTTATTTATTTGTTGTTATAGCAGCCATAGTAATACACACTCTGAAAAAAAAGTGTTTTCTATTTGGTTTAAAAATTACAGCCCGGACAAATGACAGACGGACAGACAGACAGCAGAATTTCATCCTCTTAGATACGTAAACCTAGTAATCGCATGTCGCCGAACCACTATCCATTAGTTTTTTAAACGCTATATAGAATTTACGTTCAAATAATTTAAATGTTTTATTGTTATTTCTGGCATCCAACATGTAAAAAAAAACTATTTATTTTCATAAATGACTATTCCAATTCAAATACAAAACCGCTTACCTACCCAATACAATATTCTTTTCTGTTTTGTTTATCCCTAGCAAAACGGGTTCGGGTGATTGAACGACAGACGACAGTCGTTCCCTTTGTTATATCGATTTTGAGACACATTAGGATTGGCAGCATGTCCAGTTTATGTTGGTGCTACATAAACTGGACATGCTGACTAAGAATAAAATAAAAATAAATATCCAGTATGACAATGGCTCATTAAATAATATTATTTGCTTTGAGTACGGCTGACTGTAAATTACTTATGTGATAAATATTCACACTTGTGTAAACAATCTTGCCGTCACCGCGTTAAAATCTAGATTATGCAAATCTAAATATTAATACGTGAAATAAAAATCTTATAAAATAGAAATCTTGGGCACCCCTCTCAAGGATGTTACGCGCAACGACGAGTCTCAGATTTGATTTAGTTGAAGTTTATAATTATGGAGAAGTATAGAAAGCTATAATTAATTTTAAAAAAAATCTACATTCGAATGTTGACCACTTAGCGGATACTAGGAAAACCAAATATTTATAACCCCACAAAATCACGCAATTTTGAACTTTATATCTACTAGTCTAGCTAGAAAACCATAAATGTTTACAATGATTGTTTTGTCAACAAAGGGTGGCAATTCAAAGGGTGTGTTTCTATTCAAGCGGTTCACAAATTCGCCGCGTAACGTACATGACCGTGTGGCCTAATGGATAAGGCGTCGGACTTCGGATCCGAAGATTGCAGGTTCGAGTCCTGTCACGGTCGACAAGCAACTTGTGACACAACATCAAAATGTTAGATCAAGTTGCTTTTAGAATCTGCTTTGCATTTATTTTTGAAGTTGTTTTATTTAGAACTTTCAAATGATATTATTCAACTTTTTTTACTGGCTGCATGTCATTTAATCGAGATAATTTGCATTCCATTTGGTACATGCATGGTTAAAGTATATAATTAATACAAAAAATATAATACTTAATTACTTGTACAAACACAAAATAATTTTGTTTATAAAAAATAATAACCACAATGCAAAACTAGTTTTCAATCTTTGAATACAGGTTCATTAATTTACATATTATAAATTTTATTTGCAGCTATTTTAATACATTTACCTAGCAAATAGAACAGTTGCAAAATAAAAGGACGCGTGATAATTAATGCTTGGTTTTATACAACATGTGAACTTCGTTCTGTATTGTGACAAATACAAGCTGATTTTACCCGACAATACTTTGCCGTATTCGGCTATTGAGGAGGGTCATGATTTTAGCAGGCTATTATTGTATGTATTATTGGCTAAGAGCTCAATTTTATAAGATTTCAGAAACATTTATAAGTTATGTTGTTGTTTTGTATTGTTTCATGTTTTTGAAGTGAAAACTTCTTTAGCGGCGTTGAGCACTTTTTCTGTAATGGGTATAAAATCTTAAACTCGCGTCAGGACACGTGCGCGTCAGGACACGTGACCTGATCGAAAAAGCGTAAGACGGATGGAGAGTAGACAGCTATCCCCTCTCTACGGCGCGGCGAAAATGTATGCCTGGGCCTACTGTTTCGTTTAGACAGCGCAGGGCGCTTGCGCGAATGTTCGTGTATGTTAAACGTAAACGTAAACGTAAACGTTAATAATCAAGTTTTCACTTCTGCCGGCACTCCCGGAGTGCAACCCGTTTTTTTTATTTCGATTTTTGTCCTAGTCTAAATTTTAAGTTTCTTGTTCTAGATAAAAATTATGTTTATTGTTACTATTTTCATGGTATCTTGATATCCTTATATTTACTTGTATTTGTAGCAAAATAATGACTGTTAGGACCTACTTACGCAAAACGGAACCAACCCACACAGTGAAAGTTAAGAGAAAAAACAATTTTTCTCAAAACTGTAATTGTTTGGGTTGATTCCGTTTTGTGGGGTCCAATATTCAAGCCCTTATTCCACCGTGTGCAGCTACTCGTCGCGGCCGGACCGCTCCACGTACTCGCTGCCGCGCGGCGCGAGGAACGAGGCGGGGGCGGGCCTGTCCACACACCCCGACTTCTACTTCATGCCGTCGCAGCGCAAGTACGAAGGTGAAGTAGTCAGGGTTTACGTAGACTATCGGGATAGGCGACACCAGTAGCGGGACCGGGGACTAGTGCCCGCTGTAGATTTATCGGAAAATGGGGGTGAATAAGGATGAGGGGGTGAAAAGGGATGAAATTTTAAAAGGGATTTCTACGTTAAATTAAAGTAGTTTGTTCTTGAATAGTAATCTATAGTTTTATTGAATTATTATTAACTGATGGTTAGTGTCCCTGTATAAGGAAAAATTGTTATTGATGCAACGACACATTCGCTGCCAAATGACCGGCGCTAGAAGGTTAAACCTCCACTAAGCGCCGGTCACTGGCAGCGAACGGGTTAAATCCCTTTTAAAGTTTTGTACCTACCGGTTATTGCACGCAGTTTTTAATATACAAGGGGAGTGCTAAATATTATGTCACATTATTGACATTGATGTCGCAATGAACTCTCGTTAATTGTAGACCAGTATCACTTTGTTATGGTAAATTCATAGTTTTGGGTTCAAAGTCATCTTTTCTGTGTATAAAAGTGTTCATAAATATGAATAACTTTTATTCTCTGTTTCATACACTTGGCAACCATTATTGTATGAAACATTAGCTTAAATAATATTGCTAATTCAGATAGAGAGATAGTATAAATTAATATTGCTAATTCAAATAGTCGCTTTTTATAGGTTAAAAGCTTTTAGTACAAATTTTAATAAATTAATAACTATAAGAATATGATTAATTACAATTAGATTACTATATGTATCAACTGCTTAAGATTTATAAAAGTGCCAGTATAATAATATTGTACTTATAGAATGCTAATTAATGATAATATTTTAAGTAGATATATTGTTATTTAAATAGTAAGTACTTTTGTAGTTTAACATTAACTTTGGTATGTCAAAGTGCAGCAATTTTAAATTCAATTATTTTAATTAAGTTTCTTTCAATATAATATATTATTTATTTCAAAAACCAAGGCTGGTAAAGGTGCAATCAACTTTTGTGATTTCATGTAGATTTTGTGGCATTAGGCTCGCCCCCTATTACATGGGACTTAAACATAACTGGCGAAATGTGGGTGTACTAATGGGTACAGGTACACCTCTGCCTAACCCTTCGCGGATTACAGGTGTGATGCTATGGACCCTTTCACCCCGTATATCAGAAAGTCAAATCATGTTTCGACACATTTTAATTATGTAATAATATGACTGCATTTTGACATGTAAAGTCCAGCGCAAACAGAGCAGAATAAATATTCATTGTGATAATAAATATCGCACGGATTTTTCACCTCTACTTTTAACCCCAGACGAAAACAGTGGAGTGTTATAATTTTTTGTCGTACCTACGGCATCGTAGCTACCAAACAACAGAATCGATTTTCACCGTTTTTTTAGTTTTCTATGTTTAAAGGTGACTTGATAGGGAGTGTTCTTAGCAATGATTCAAGCGAATCTGTTCAGACGTTTGAAGACTATCTTGTCTATCAATGCATGTGAGCATCTTCTACAGGTCTGATAGACATTTGTTTGTGTCGGGGTTTTTTTAATTTATCTTATTTATTTTATTTTATTATCCAATTTTGAATTAAAAATGCTCTAGTATATTGATGCCCTGTTCGCGCTGGCTCTTATTGTAACAATCTGGGACGCGCTGTTGACTAGTGTATCGCTGTGCATGTAATGTAGTAGACTTGTATTATGTACTATGCTTCTACCGCTTGGGACATTATTAACAATAGTAACTACAACTCTTTGGTAAATAAAAAATAAATAACAATTTTAGATATTTAACACTTAATAATTAAAAATCTGTTCTAAGCTAAGTTTGATATGAACACACAGTTAAAGTTAAGTGTTCCTGCTGGATAGCATGTAACACATTTGGCATATTTAATTGGTGGGTTGGCTCGGTTTCACAGAACTAATAACCGATAGAAAATTTCGTCTATGGCTGCTGGGGGGAGTTCATTCATTCATTAAGTTAACTTTCAATGGAATACATCCATCTGATTCTAAGAAAACGTCAACTATATCTGACGACCTTGGTTACCTATCGCTTTTCTTGACTGTACATGATCATGTACTGAAAATGTTCCACGCATGTTTTGTTATATTTGCTAATAATGTCTCGCTTGTATTTAAAAGCACGTAGTTTGTTTCGCTGCAGTACTTGATGTAGGCATGTGCTGTGATTGGCTTATTATTTACTAGAAATGCACTTTGATCCTTTTTGTATACTGTCATTTAACATTTTGAACAAATAAAAATAAATTATTTTGTAATACTGACTTAATAATATGCCACACAATTTTATGTACGTATTATTGTTACTATTAAAGTAGGTACCTATCCCCACTTCTTCTTTGTTTATAACAAAATTAAATCATTGTCATCATTTAATATCCAGTCTTTTATGTGTATTTAAAAATAACAAAGTACTTTTTAAAAAGTTTTTGCTCAAAAAGTTTACTTATTTCCTAGGATAAGAATGCTGGCTGGCATTCATTTTTATTATTATAATAATATTCTATTTTTAACAATATTTATTTTGACAGTTGACCAGATCTTAACATCGACTTGAACAAGCTAATGTTCTAAAAAATATATTTTGTCGTTATTTTATGTCTACGGTTTGTTTGTTTGCAGATTTTTGAAGGAGACTTCGCTGAATTCTGATTATATTTAGTTACCAACATTACTCTGAAACTTTTTGAAGCACCGATTCAATTTAAGATTTTTTTTTATTTTATTTTCACAAAGATAATAATTATTTTATATTTTTTATTTCCAAACCAGATCTAGTCTCATGTCACAGTTTTAAAAAATAAGTTATTTTCACTTCTAATTATAATTGTACTTAATTATTTTATTTTCTTCTATTACAAAAAAAGTTGTAAATATTATGTAAAATTATTCGCTGTAAATTGCACTTTAGTTGTATGATTTGACGAATAAAGTAGAATAATTCTTCTTATGGATACTTTAGCGATAACAAAAATATGAGACAAATTCACAACGCCATCTACGTTGCGATAAGTATATTAATTTAATTACAAGATTATTATTAATTTGAAAAATAGTAATATAATCAAAAGGAGGATTTTTCAAAATAGTTGTAAGTTTAAGGAGCCTTTGTATAAAAGCCTTTATTTAGAGAAGTAAGCGATAATAATCAATAAGTAATTTAATTATTCCGAGCCCGGTAAAGTAAATATAACCGAAAATGAGTATTACAACAGATGTAGAGTTAAGTGTTTACCGTACCTAAGATTGTAAATGAAATAAAATATTTTTTTATAATTTATAAATTGTTTTATTACTGAAATTAGAATTCTTTATCCTTTATTATGAGGCCCCCACTTATTTTATAATACTTACTTATTATTTATTACTTATTCTTATTACACATGAAAACCATATTTTAATAATGTCATTACAAGTTGCTTCGTACTCCTTGCACTTGCTTAATTCTTATCCGCCACATATCCTGGAAGCACAAACTGGTTAAGTATTTTAAAATAAATAAGCTACCTGAATTCTGAATCTACTACTCAACTATCTACTTTAAGATTATGTAATCTGAGTTGATTTTTGAGTGACCATTTGTAATAAGAATAATAATATTTCCTAACTAAAAACATTTTGAAAACGATGGAACTTTTGTAGCGACATCTATCGTACTGCAGACAAACTACAACTGACCATGCCTACATCGCGCAATCAAAGTTCGCCGCGACATTAGCAAAATTCCGACAACAACCGTCGGGCAGTAGTAGCCCACCAGACATACCACCCGTCTGGTCGAAAGATCCTCCCTTTTCAACGGAGGATGAGAAACTTTACACCCTGTATCTCATATCTCACACTAAACTGGTGACTGGTGATATGTGTAGTCATACTTACAACAAAACTAGCATCGAATCCCTTCTTCTTGAGTGCAGCTTCCGCTTCTTTGCCTAGCTGGTCGTGTCCCGAGCCGGCCACCTCGATGTAGTGGCAACTGCTGTTCGCGTAGTGACACGTTATGGCTTTGCGGTACATCTGTGGAATCCGTGTATGGACTTTTATAAGGTGGACTAGAAAGCAAAATTATTACCTATTTAACACAGAACACTATTTAGCATCATTCATTCAAAATAATACTCAATAATACAACGTTGTCCACAATATTCTCTTAAATTGTATCGTTGTAATTTGTTTTAAATTGCATTTTAATTCTGGACAAATATTGATGGTCATAATACATAAATATCATGACTTTGAACGTCAAATAACATAATATGAGTAGGTATAACTTAATAGCGTCTATAACACAACTTTTCGTCTTACTTGTAACTGATATGTCAATGATACCTGCATACGTTTTTAAACCATCTAGTTACCGTTTAGGGCAGGTAACGCTGTCGTCCACAACGTACCTTAGACACGTTAGGCCGCGAGCCGTGCACCACGTTGGACGGGAAGAACACCGTGTCCCCTGGCTCCATGTCCAGGTACACACGTTTGTGCTCCGGCGCCACGTCGCCAGATTCCACGATGCCGTAGAAAAATAGTTTCGCTTCCTGTAAAAAATTAAAACAATTTGCTATGTCCTTTCTATGTAGCTTAGAAAGGATTTTAATAGGAAAAAGATTCCGCAGGTAATGACGGACTCACTTTGTCTTGATCTCTGTGCTCATAGAAGACATCCGCCTTGTGCGAGCCGGGCACCATGTAGAGGCAGCCGTTGTCTCTGGTCACGGGGTCTATGGCTGTCCACGCGGCCACGATCTTGTCTGCGGGCCGGAATGGGAAGTAAAGCAGGTCCTGAGGGTTATGAACTTTTTTAAAAATTGGTATGACAAATGTTCTCATTACTGGGGCTCGTTGCAGTGAGTACACTGAGTACACTATACTCTCACAGAAGAATTCTGGGTCCTAGACGCACGCTCACGAGCGAGTGTAGTGAGTGAGTAATCAACCACACGCGGCCGTCATGATCACCATCATCATCAACACACGCGTTAATAAAAGACGTTAAATGGTTCAAGTAGAACAGCTTAGTGGTGAAATCTAAGTAAAATACGCGCACTCGACAATGACAAACATTTTTTAAAATTTCCATTCCAACATTTTCAACATTTTTTTTTTTCGAATTTCCTCTAGCCTCTTTCGGCCAATCACATTTTCGAATACCTACCACATATTCTACCCATTATAACTTATGGCGAAATAAAGTGTGATTGATCACACCAAAAGAAAAGTTGTTCTCCGGAAATATTTTTTGCTAAAAGTTACTTAGTTTGTTGGGTAGTATGTCTTTTTAATAAGACTCGTATATTTTGCCTTAGTATAGGTACCTACCTGATGCGGCGGGTGCTCGTTGGTCCCGGGCGGTTTGTTGATCAGCATGCAGTTGATAGCAGTGATGTCTTCTCCTATGAGCTGCGTCACGACGTGCAGCATACGAGGGTCTTCGGTGTACGTGCTGTACACGTCATCGAATAGGAGCTCTTGGATCTATATCATTAACAACATATAACATAACAATACGGCCGATGTATTTTGGCGGCTCTGAAGTTAGCCGTAGGCTGCGCAGTAGACAATTTCATTCCTAAAAGATTCATTGCGCAGCTAAACAGCTAATTTCAGAACCGCCAAGATACGTCGGCCGTACTATACATTATCATGGATTCAGTGCTAGATTCTAGAACTAAGTAGGTAGCAGTGGTGACATTTTTCGCGGATTATAAAGAGAATCAGGTATTCTATTCAAACGTGCAACCTACACGATCAAAATATAAATGGAAGCAATGCCTAGCACAGAAGCAACTAGTGAATTCTAATATGAAAATGTTATTTTTTTTTTATATGAAAATGTTTTTTTTTTTTTACAACTCACACACGGATATCTGATCCCAAGCTAAGCAGAGCTTGCGTTATGGTAACCAGACAACTGATATATACATACTTAAATATAATTTATAAATACATATACATAAAATATTATAGATAAATAATGTCCAAGCAGCAAGGTGGTAACTCGCCCTTCACCCAGTCACTTTGTAAGTTAAAGAACATCTATTCTAGAAATATTTATTTTACAATTTCTGAAATAATAAACAACCTAAACACAATATTTATAAATAAATAGCAATGTCTCAATGTTTGCCGATGACCTTCTCATTTTACTACGCGGTAAAAAAGATAATTTTAACAAAACGAAATCAAAAAATAAATATTAAATTTTAATAATAAAAAATATAAATAACAGGCAACAAAAAATTCTAATTGGTGTGAGAACATAAAGTTGGCTGTTTTTAAACAAAACAATACCTAAGTCATTGTAAACATTTTAATTAAAAACATGCAAAAAAATTACAACCGCCTTCAAAAACTACAAAGTCAAAGTCACTTTCGTTTTGTTTGTTGTTCTGTATTGCGTTTTTGAAGGCGGTTGTTTTTTTATAAGTACTTTCCATGTACTTTGGAGTATTGTGTGCTTTTAGTACTTTGGATGCAGTTTTCCTATCATCCAAATCCATGAAAAAACGGCAACACTACGTAAATAAACATACTATTTGAAATCCTTACAAAAAAGCCTTTTTAAACTACCCCACACGATATATTTGGGAAGTGGTAGAAACTACCCCCTCCCCCTCTTCCTTCAGTCAGTAATCGACTACACGTATAAACAAAGCAATTTTACTTGTTAAGACAGTTATGCTGTGATCTTATGACGAGTTCGGTTCCATATATCTGAAGCTCATAATCAGATCATGACAAAATTTCTATGGGATCAATTCGTGAGTATGACTCTATCTAAAAAAGAATTTTCAAAATCGGTCCACAATTATTGACCGAAAAATCGTGTAACAAACATACAAAAAAAAAACATTCAGTTGAATCGAGAACTCCTTGCACAGTTTTTATAAGGGTTCCGTATCCAAACGCCCTATTATTAAGACTCCGCGGTCCGTCCGTCTGTCACCAGGCTGTATCTCATGAACCGTGATATATAGACAGTTGAACAGAACACGGTAACAATCGTGTAGTACGGTACCTTATTGATATATTCCTCAGGCTTCGTCCGATACTTGCTCAGCGAGTGATCTTTGACCACAGCGATCAGCCCCTTCTCCACCCGCCTTTCGCATATGTCCGTGAAACGTTTTCTGCCAAAAAATATATCATCATCTGCCTAGCCTTTTCCCAACTATGTTGGGGTCGGCTTCCAGTCCAACCGGATGCAGCTGAGTACCAGTATTTTACATGGAGCGACTGCCTATCTGACCTCCACAACCCAGTAACTGGGTAATACGATACCTCTTGGTCAGACTGGTTGTCAGACTTTCGGGTTTCTGACGACTCGTAACGACTGTCAAAGATGTATGACAGCCGGGACCAACGGCTTAACGTGCTTTTCGAAATTTAAACCCGACCACGAAATATGTCCAATTATGAGGTTTAAACAAGACTTCATGTACCTGTATGTATTCAAGGCTGGTATACCAATAAGTTGAAAAAAAAAAAATTACACGTGTTTTGAATTAAGGTAAATCTTGATACTGGCACGCACACTATCTCACACACCGCATATAATAGAAAGAGACAGATATAATTAAAAGAGAGAAAAGGTTGCCTGGGGGGCATGACGTTATTTCCCTATGAGGTAATTACTGCTAGTTACTCTTACCGCAAGCCGCGTTATAGAACTTAGTTCCAAAAATTCAAACATGTCGTAAATACCTGTATGTATTCAAGGCTGGTATACCAATGAGCCTCTTGATGACCAGGTATCCATTGTCCTTGTAGAACTGGAGCTCTTCTGGAGACAACGGGTAAGTGGCTGAAGACTCCACACTCACGCTGGAAATGCACAAATCATTTATTAAAAATAAAACTATTCACAGCACTTTTGAATAGGGTGGAAGACCAATCAATTGACGTACTTTTTATGATAATAATAATAATAATTTATTTGTGTAAACATTTGTAAACATACAAGAGCATGCAAGATATTACATCAGTTAAAGTCCAGTCATGTTTAAGCTTTATTTATCGGCGTACAAATATTTACAATGTAACAAACATGAGTTCTTTGATCTGTCAATATGCGATTTTCCCATAGATGTTGTATGGCAAAAGACACCTGTGACGTCACTTTTGTGGCGACTCAATTGGCTATTTAATAATTTAAAAGCAATTAAAAATCAAATGCTATAGTCAACTTGCTGACCCGGCAAACTTCGTACCGCCATTTTTGTTGGTATGAAAAATAGATGTTGGCCGATTCTCAGAGCTACACGATAAGCACACAAAATTTCATAAAAATCAGTCCAGACGTTTCGGACGGGTTTGGTAACAAACACTGCGACACGAGAATTTTATACAAGGTGGAATTTTGTAATGCCACCTGGAGGGAAAGTACTCTTAATACTGCAGATAGAAAATTTTACTCAAAGGAAACATTCCTTTATTTTTGAATAGAAAGCAAACTGTATTCAAAGATTTTCGAAAATTCTCTTCTCCAACACCCGGGAATAAATAAAGGAATGTTTCCTTTGAGTAAAATTTTCTATCTGCAGTATTAAGAGTACTTTCTCTCCAGGTGGCTTTACAAAATTCCACCCTTTATATTAGAAGATTGAAAATAATCGGGTTTTAATAGTGTTTTTTTATTTAGAGAAGTTATATTTTGGAATTATTGGTTCATGGTCATGTCAACTATCTCACTGTGAAGGAGTTAGTCAGTAGGTACTTACCGTTTTGGAATAACTTTAAAATTCTTGCTGGCCATCACAATATTTTAAACACAAAATTTTTAAAAACAAAGTAATAAATTCAATTATTTTTATTTCGCCCAAGTAGGTAGGTACTAACTGTTTGAAAAGCGGACCTGAAATACGAGATAAATTAAAAACTAAATTGAAGGTAAGGTAATCTTATGAATGTTAATATCTTTCTGCGTAAATAATGATTACCCATTGTTAATGAAAATATCAAGTTTTGGCAAAAGTTTTATTCCGGGCATAGGTAATATGTGTCTCAGTGCAAGGCCACCGGGCCATATATGGAATTCTTGCAGACACACGTATGGCCACTGCGTGAGTGAATATGTGTCCGTAATAACCGTATTGCGGACTCATTGTTACTCGTTCTCACTCATACACTCACTCAACAATGAAAATATATTCCATTTTTACACGACTGCCCCAAAAAAAGGAGTGTTATGTGTTCAGGGTTAATGTATGTATGTATGTATGTGAGTTTCTTTATTCCACCATAACTTTTAAACGCCTGAACCGATTTAGATGTATGGGGTATCGTTACAATCCTTGCATCGTTCCGAGTAACATAGGCTAGTTAAAAATAAAAAGAAACCGGTGTGGTCACTTTAAAAAGTGAATTAATACCAGCCTCAATTTTTTTTTTTAATGAATGTGGTCGTGTCTTTGTTTATCGTCTAGAATTTGACAAGTAGATTTAAAAAATATATAACATTGTAAATAAAAAACGTCATAAAAAATACTGACGAGTAAACAAAGTACAAATATGTGCAATTTTTGCAGTCGTGTTTTTTAATTTTTTAATTATAGAAGCTTGTATTGACGAAAATATTAAAATACTAGCTGACCCGCCACGACTTCGTTTACGTGGTATCCTACCCCTACCCAACCGATACCCCTACCCCTATCCTACCGATACCCCCACCTCTACACTACCGATACCCTACCCATACCTTACTCTGCCCCTACCCTACCGTACCGTACCCTACCCCCACCCCTACCCTTGAGACCGACTTTTCAGACTTTTTTATTTTTTATTTCTTAAGAACCTTTTCTTGACAAAAACAAACACAACAAAAAAAGAATCAGCCAAATCTGTCCAGCCGTTCTCGAGTTTTGCGCTTAGCAACACATTTAGCGATTCATTTTTATTATATAATATAATATAATAATACTCGTAGATAATTAGACATAACATCACGCCTGTTATCCCCGTAGGGTTATGCAGAGGTGTACCCAGTAGTACACCCACATTTCGCCAGTTATGTTTAAGTCCCATGTAATAGGGGGCGAGCCTATTGCCATCAACCGGGCACAAATCCAGACTCCGAGGCTGCTACTGAGAAATTCCTGATGGAAAAACCCAATAACACTTTGCCCGACCTGGGAATCGAACCCAAGACCCATGCTCAGCAGTCGTGCTTTGCGACCACTAGACCAACGATAATTAGACTTCGTGTAAAAGTCTTTATTTTAGTGACGTGTGCGAAATAGGGTATGACATCACTAACCAATAATACCAAGATATAACTTCTCTAAAGAAACACTTTATTTTAGCCCTGATAACCCAATTCATTTTCAATTAACTGTCTGTTTTGATTTTTTATTGTTTTCTAATTTATAAATAGTTAGTCAATTGAGTCTACTCAAAAGTGACGTCATAGTTATTTACACCATACAAAATCTATGGGAGAATAGCGTTTTGACAGGTTAGAAAAAGTACGTCAGTTGATTGGTGGTGTCATCTACCCTAGTAACAAGCTACTATAATTTAAAAATTAAAAAACACGACTGCAAAAATTGCACATATTTGTACTTTGTTTACTCGTCAGTTTTTTTTACGACGTTTTTTATTTACAGTGTTATATATTTTTTAAATCTACTTGTCAAATTCTAGACGATAAATATAGAAACGACCAGATTCATTAAAAAAAATAAATTGAGTCTGGTATTAATTTACGTTTTAAAGTGGCCACACCGGTTTCTTTTTATTTTTACCTAGCCTATGTTACTCGGAACGATGCAAGGATTGTAACGATACCCCATACATCTAAATCGGTTCAGGCGTTTAAAAGTTATGGTGGAATAAAGAAACTCACATACATACATACATACATACATACATACATACATTAACCCTGAACACATAACACTCCTTTTTTTTGGGGCAGTCGTGTAACAAGTAATTTAATAATTGCTAGCCCGGTAAAGTAAAAACGTTGTAAAGAAGATTACTGTAAGACCCCCGACTAGAGATGGGTCGAGGGCAAAAACAAATATGGACAAAATGGGCATAAACTTGGCATATTGGGCATAAATGAGTTTACGCCCAAATAAATGCCCAATCACTGGGCACAAAAACTACTTAATAACTTTGTTTTGTAAAAAAGAAACTTAATGTCAGTATTTTGTAAATTAAAATTTTAATCAAGTAATCAGTCATAAAATAATCAGTCTTGTTAATAAAATCACAGTTGAAAATTCGAATACGTAATTATAGAAAATAAAATAAATAGTATATCTCAATTTTTACAATCATCATCGTCCTAATTATAATTTTGGATTGATTTAATGTCTATTGCGTAATGAAATCGCTCAATATAATGTAATAGCTTCAGTCATCATCGTCATCACTAAAAGAGCCGCGCAGCGGGGCGCGCGGTGGCGGTTATTCCCCTCCCCCAACCCCTCGTAAACTTCAGCTTTCGTTGCTGAGTCCCGCGCCCGCGTCGACTCGACCGGAGAACCGAAATACTTACTACTAGCTTCTGCCCGCGACTTCGTACGCGGATCCTGTTGCTTATGCCAGCGACAACGGGGTCGTCAAAATCGAAGATCTGAAACGTCTGATGTAGAATTCTAAGGCCCGGGGACGGGAAAACAACGGGATGAGCGAGATGATTGCAGCCTTCCAGATCTTTCATTTTTGTACGTCAACAGGAAATGTCCATCAGACTAAACAACTTTTGTTAAGACGTCATTCCTTAATATGTTATTATAGTGTCGCTGGGCTCTCGGAGTTCCACAACAGGTGTTCCAGATCTACAATCTTTATACGTCAACAGAGAGTGCTCATCAGGCTGAACAACTCTTGCAAAGACGTCATTCCTATACAACTTGTAACGTTAAATGCGCAAAACCTCAGACACCCCAACTGATTTTTAATTAACCCTTTACCAGGCCTCGGACAAATCCTGCAGTAATAATGATTTTTTGGTAAATTTAGATGAGTGATTAAATTTGAAATGTTATTTTATCTATTATATTTAGAAAATTAGCTGAAAACCTGAAAAAAGACATGTGGGAAAACATAATCCCATTGCCTGTCTAGACGACGACTTTCGAGCTGTTGATCGTTTATTACCTGAATAACAAAAAATACACTAAAGTAGACTGACAAATAATGACGACAAAAGTTTACAACTACCCACATTTTATATTTCGATAAATGAGATGTGTGAGTAAATCCTAAATAAAACCCGTGGCAAAAACCTAGTATAAAAAAAAGATTTTAATTTCCCGGGCAATGGACATAATAACTCCCGCAATAATTAGGCATTCACAGGCTTGGGTCATATGGTTCCCCACATGTTTTATTTAGTTATATCATGATATTTTAGAAGTTTTTACTTATAATTAATGCACAAATCACTAGAAAAACTCAAATTCTACAACATATCAAAAAATTGTACGACTTATCTTTCTCCGATTCGCTATAATGATTAAAAATACAGTGCACTTGTCACAAAAATGTTCGTTTAGCGGCCGACCACAAATGAAATGGCTGCAAAAGTGACATTTGCGTTCCGTTCCACTTTATTTTTTGTCTTACGATAAATAATATTTCTATGTTGGCGTTTTTGACAGATTGTGGTAAATTCTTTACCAAAACCTGGTAAAAACTCTTAAAACTCTAGGTGGGAAATCCTCAATCCATAGCCTGGTTAAGGGTTAAATTGACATATTTCAGAGAAAAAAATAATCATTAAAACAAAAGTAAAGGTTTTATGTGCTGATTTAGTTTTACTGGCAATTCTGATCGTTTCTTGCGTCTGCGACGACGCTCTATCGAGGGAGAAGTCGTCACCAGGCCGCTGCGCGCCGGATGGCTTGACCTACTAATAAATAGACACGGCAACGTTTTTAATGAAGAGATTTTGAAAAATGTGACCTATATTAAAAAGTGGTTCAATTAATTGATTCTGCTCGTTATTCTGATCAAACCTTTTTTTTTTAAGGTTTTGCGCATTTAACGTTACACGTTGTATATGTTATAGTGTAGCTGGACTCTTGGAGTTCCACATCAGCTGTTCCAGATCTTCAAATTTTATACGACAACAGAGAGTGCTCATCAGGCTGAACAACTCTTGCTAAGACGTAATTCCTCTATTTGTTATAGTGTAGCTGGGCTGTTGGAGTTCCACATCAGCTGTTCCAGATCTTCAAATTTTATACGACAACAGAGAGTGCTCATCAGGCTGAACAACTCTTGCTAAGTCGTCATTCCTATATATGTTATAGTATAGCTGGGCTCTTGGAGTTCCACATCAGGTTTTCCAGATCTTCAAATTTATTCTCTTAGCAGAAAATGCTCATCACGTGAATCAATTTTTGCTATGGTACCATTTTTGTATCTCTTATAGTTTAGCTGGTCTGTTGCGGTTCTGCATCAGGTGTTCAAGTTTCCAAGATAAATTATAGCCTATATGTTGCCCAGACTTAATACCTATACAACAAAAAAAAAATCATTCAAATCTGTCAAGTAGTTCCGAAGATTAGCGTGTACAAACAAACAGACAAAAAGACAAACAGACAGACAGAATTTTTTTTTTTGTTTCGTGCTCTATTACTGTTTCTAAACCCCCCTCAATAATTTTTTTTTTAATATATTAAATGTACAGACACAGTTTTTTTACTGTTTTATTATATGTATATAGATTATAGCTAGCTAGTACCCTATTATATCAATTTGTTAAGGTTTATTGGCTATATTAGCTATAGTCGAAAATGTTTTTGTGAATTAACCTTTCCTGCACACTCAAATATAGCTATTTAAATGAAAATTTTAACAAAAGTTCTGTTAAAGTTTTTGCCCAGGCAAAAGGCATTTATTCGGCGTTTACGGGCATTTATCCGGCGTTTATTCAATGCGCCCAATATGTCAGGGCATAAACCCATCTCTACCCCCGACTGAAATAAAAATAGACACTGCAGCATTACGTATTATCAAATCCTATATGATTTTCTTTATTTTTTTAAGGATGGTAAATCATCAAATGACTTCTTCCGCTCTGGGCGGAGCGGCAGGAAGTGTCAGACAGTTACTGACTAAAACTCTCATCCGTGTTCCTCCTTGTTCTCCCCTTTGTGTTCCATGGCCGCGGTGACTCTTCCAAACAAAATCTGCAACCCTGGCAGATCCTATAGGTACTACACATAATTTACCTACCTATTAATATAATTAAACTGCCTCGTTGGTCTAGTGGTCGCATAGCGCGACTGCTGAGCATGATGTCTTGGGTTCGATTCCCAGGTCGGGCAGTGTTATTGGGTTTTCCATCAGGAATTTCTCAGTAGCAGCCTCAGAGTCTGGATTTGTGTCCGGTTGATGACAATAGGCTCGCCGCCTATTACATGGGACTTAAAACATAACTGGCGAAATGTGGGTGTACTATTGGGTACACCTTCTGCCTAACCCTTCGGGGATTACAGGCGTGATGTTATGTTATGTTATTAAACAAACCTAAGAAAGTTCTATTTTGTTCTATTTTTTTTCAGTTTTATGAATTCGTGATACCTAAGATTGTAAATGAAATACATTTTTTTTTTACAATTTCTTAATTGTTTTATTGCTGAAATCTTACAATACTTGTTCCTTAAACATGAAACCCTTTATTTTATCATATTTATTTATTTCAGACAAAGTCCATACACATGAAAACCATATTCTAATAATGTCATTACAGGTTGCTTCGTACTCCTCTCACTTGCTTAGTTTTTATCCGCCACATATCCTGAAAGAAGAAACAGAAGATTTATATTCCATGCCACTTACTCAACTATCTACTTTTATGTAATCTGAGTTGATTTTTGAGTGACCATTTGCAAGTGAAAAGAATGACACTGCAGTCCCGATTTTTATCTTGAAAAGCACTGTCCCGATTTTTGTGGTTTCTCGACTTTTAAGCGGGAACTAAAATAATTCGTGTGCTGAGTTTTATTACTTTACAAAAGACCGCGTTGAGGGTAGATTTTTAACAAAGTAAACATTAAAAAAGCATTTCATTTGAGACGTATTAAAGCATGTAGTGACAATTGATGACAATTTATTGTACTTTAGGTAGGATATTGCTTGCAAAAAAGTTTAATTAGGATAATCTCAAGTTAACTTTAAGATTAGTCACTGATATTATGATGCTTTTCAGGCTTGAGCCCCTTAGCCCCCCCCCCTGGATACGCCACTGAATATTAATTTATTCCGTGCGCACACGCTGCGCAGCACCCTGCCGTCAAACTTACAACAAAGCTAAGATCGCTTCCCCTCCTCTTGAGCTCGTCTTCCATTTGTTTGGCGATCTGCACGTGTCGCGTGCCGGCCACGTCGATGTAGTGGCAACTGCTGTTCGCGTAGTGACACGTCATGGCTTTGCGGTACATCTGTGGAATTCGTGCATTATAGACTACTTTAAATGCGCAAGTTTCTTCCGTCTCTGTGTCGTTCCATTTGCTAGAAAGAGAGGTCAGTATTTAAATGTTTATTTTGGCTATTTTTCTTATAAGTAAAGTATATAAGTATTATGACATTGAACATTCGATTTAATTTCATAAGTACACACATCAAAAAAGTCTAGGGATCAACATCCCTAACATTTGTTAGGGATGTTGATCCCTAGACTTTTTTGATGTGTATATATTTAATAGCGCCTATTATTTTGCTGTAAATTAACAAATACACAAAGAATACAAGCAAAAAAGGAGTTATATTGTAATATTTTAAGTTTATTGTAAAAAATATCTTTTACAATGCTGCGGGCATTGACGACAAAAAGAAACGAAAGGCCAAAGTAAGGCGCGCCTCTAGCGGCAAAAAATTATATTACCTATTAGGTTGCGTTTGCGTATGCTTGGCAAATAATATCAATTCTTGCATACGTTTCTGTACCATTTAGTTATGTTTAGGGCAGGTAACTCTTGTCCACAACGTACCTTAGACACGTTAGGCCGGGAGCCGTGCACCACGTTGGACGGGAAGAACACCGTGTCCCCTGGCTCCATATCCAGGTACACACGTTTGTGCTCCGGCGCCACGTCGCCAGAGTTCACGATGCCGAAGAAAAATAGTTTCGCTTCCTGTTAATAAAAATGAAACATAACGTTCCGAATTTGAAACACGAAAAATATCCCGAATTTTTCTTTATATTTTCTCGTTTTTCCCGAAAAAAAAACTTATATTATATAGGGAATATAGAGTACTAGTGCAACTGGTATCGGTAGCAGATAAGGCTTCTTCTACGGCTACGCCTTTAATGCACTGCGCATCTTTCGATGAATAAAAGTATAAATCATGAAATAATATTAGTATTAAGGGACCAACCCTAAAACATAAAAAAATATGTTTTGATCACGTTTTAGAGCATTTTCATAGGGAACAGTTGATAATTTTTAAGCATAGTAAAAGTATAGTAGAGCCTGCAGGTAATGATGAACTCACATTGTCTTGATCGCTGTGCTCATAGAACACATCCGCCTTGTGCGAGCCGGGCACTATGTAGAGGCAACCGTTGTCTCTGGTCACGGGGTCTATGGCCGTCCAAGTGGCCAAGATCTTGTCTGCGGGCCGGAATGGGAAGTAAAGCAGGTCCTGAGGGTTATGAACTTTTTGAAACCACGTAACCCAAGTATGGTAAAGGCCCGCTAATATATCGTTTTCATTACACATGTATCTACTTTCTAAGTTTATTTTGGACACCTCTGACATCGATAAAGGAAGACTTCGTTAGGAAATATGAACTTATAACGAACAGGAATAAGTCTGAAATCACCTCGCCAGCTAGCCATCATACTCGACATCAAACGCATTTAAACGGTTTGCAGAACAGTCATGTACTCAAATAAAACTGCACTGCACTATCTACATCTTCTAAGTTTTGGATATTACTGACATCGGTGAAGAAAAACATCGTAAGGAAACCTGGACTTGTAGTTAATATAAGTCTGAAATTGTTAATCCGCCTTGAGCAAGCGTGTTGAACAATGCTCGTACCTTCTCTGTACGAGACCTCTTCTCGTACAGAGAAGGTACGAGCATTGTACGAGCCTTTGCCCTGCAGTGGGATAGTGGCTGGTATAATTTTCTCTCTATGTAAGGTGGCCGGGTCTGTTCATACCCAGTTAGACTTGTATTTTTTGCCTTAGTGTGCGTACCTGATGCGGCGGGTGCTCGTTGGTCCCGGGCGGTTTGTTGATCAGCATGCAGTTGATAGCAGTGATGTCTTCTCCTATGAGCTGCGTCACGACGTGCAGCATACGAGGGTCTTCGGAGTACGTGCTGTACACGTCATCGAATAGGAGCTCTTGGATCTACATCATGAATTAAAAAAGTACTTTTTAATAAACACTGTGGAGATTCTAGACCCTTCAAAGGTGACAATTTTCGTCGGACATTAAAAAAAACTTTGGTATTCAGCTACATCCGGTTAGACTGGAAGCTGACCCCAACAAAGTTGGGAAAAGGCTAGGCAGATGATGATAAAAAAAAACTTTGGAATAACTGTCGCCAGTCTGGCGCAACACATTAGCATTTCGGTGACGCGAACCCATAAGTTTTGCCCCTCCTAGAATCGCTCAACGTTGCTAATGAAGATTTCACTTCAAAAATCTGGTGTTCGATACAAAAGTGCCTACACTACAGGGTCAAAATGTATTTAAAGACGGCAGATTTTTTTCTCACCCTTAGCCTAATACATAATGTTGGTGATGCGGCTCTCCCTCTCGGTCGAAAGCCGGGTACGTCTATGTTCTTTGCCCTTGCTTGCGATAATAGCAGCTAGTCTACATAATTGTAAACAGCCATTCGATTATTATTCAAATACAAACTAAATTAATACGAACCCACATTGTTTAGGTAAAATTGCTGCAGTTTATAGTCATACATTATTTATATACAGGATGTCCCAGCTAAGAACGTCCAAACGAAAATATTGGAAGCCTTTCTTCTTGGACTATAAAAACCACCCCCATGTATGTTCTACGATTTTTTGTGGTTTAGGAGCTAAACGATTTTTAGTGTTTTTTTGGGACATTCTTCCTTGCATCAGATTTTGTTGATTTTCTCTTTTTGTTTCGCGTTTTTTGGAAATATTTTTATTGATAATTATCCATCTGCTTTCACTTGAATACTAAAAATTGCTTTTTTCGCCTTACCTTGTTCGATCTTCAATTGCACCGAATAATGTCCTGTAAAATAGTAGTTTTTGGTATTGTTTTAAATGGCTGAAAGTCCGTGGAAGTTTTTGAAATTACTTTAAGGTAATTTGGGCTATTAATGTGATTTTTTTTTCTTTAAGGGCCGAAAATTTGTAACGAATTTTGCAAAACAACATTTTTTTCTTTGAACTAAGTTTTGTTAATTTCGGGTGAAGATAAGACAGACAATTGTTTTAATCGATCGAAGACCACACTTTCAGGATTAATTACCAATAAAAATATTTCCAAAAAACGCGACACAAAAAGAGAAAATCAACAAAATCTGATGCAAGGAAGAATGTCCCAAAAAAACACTAAAAATCGTGACCAGACCAGACCTAGACTGTTGTGTTGGCGAGGGTTAAGTTAACGTAGGTAGGTAGGTACCATTGGGACGGTGGTTATAGTACCGCAGGGGTGTGCATGTGTGAGGGACTTCAAAATATGCTTAACTAGTTTTGCCCGCGACTTCGTCCGCACAAATGTCGGGAAAAAACCGGGAACCAAAAAAAAAGTTGTTTATTGGTATCAAAGAGATCATTCACAATATTATAATTTCTAGATGAAAAACAGCCACTATTCGATATTATTTCACTAGCTGATACAGTCAATGTTTAAGATAAAATTTAAACTAAACAAAATCAAAAATGAATAATAACAGTAAACAATAGAATATTAATTCGTGTGAGAACAAATTATTGTTTGTAGTTAAAATGATGTATTTACGTTTATAATCTAAGTCATTTTATCGGACTCGTGTGAAAAAATAACCTGACTATGACAAAAAAACGTCCACCAAAAAGCCACTTTATTTTATTGGCTTACGCAATAATAAGGTATTAAAAGAAGTGAGACAGCCGAATAAAAAAAAAACCAAAAAAATATATAATTTTTTGTTTGTTTGAAAATAAAAAGCTTTTTTACAAAAAAAGATAACCGCCTTCAAAAACTACAAAATAAAAATAACTTTAGTTTTGGAAGTCGGCGGCTTTGGTTTTGTTTTTGTTATGTAGGTAAGTATTGCCACCGACTTCCAAAACTAAAGTTATTTTTATTTTGTAGTTTTTGAAGGCGGTTATCTTTTTTTGTAAAAAAGCTTTTTATTTTTCACTTTTTAGTACTTGTGTATTAATGTTTGAAATCCTTACAAAAAGCCCTTTCAAACAATAGGTACCTCACACGATATATTTAATTTTGGAAACTGGTAGGAGGGGGGTTGACGTATACCCCCCCCCCCCCCCCCCCTTTTCCTTCAGTCAGTCATCGACTACACGTATAAACAAAGCAATTTCACTTGTTACGATATTGCTGCTGTGATTCTGTGAGGAGTTCCATTCCATATCTCCGAAGTTCATCATCAGATATTGAAATGGTGACAATGGGACCACACGGGAAGCACCAGCTTTCAAATAAAGAAAGAATCATGAAAATCGGTTCACCCAGACGCAAGTAAGGAGCTAACAAACATAAAAAAAAATACAAACGAATTGATAACCTCCTCCTTTTTTGAAGTCGTTTAAAAATCCGCTGTAAGCCCTTTTTTTACGACGTCATATAGCTTATAACTAGCGGCACCTCATGACGCTTCTATATTCGAGGAATAGTGTTGGAGATATGATCACACAGATGAACATACATACAAACATAGATTGCTAAAATTATAACCCTACTTTTGGCATTGCAGTAGTCTGGTGACATTAATTTCAGTGGACATTCGGATTTTCTAGTGATATTTTTTTTTCTGATAATGTTGTAGTAGGGTGTCTCTGTCTACCTTATTGATATAATCCTCAGGCCTGGTCTTAGTCTTGCTCAGCGCGCGGTCTTTGATCACAGTGACCCGTCCCTTCTCCACCCGCCCTTCGCACACGTCCGTGAAACGTTGTCTGCAAAAAAACAATTTAACTAATGTTGAGATGTTCGCCTTTTTTACAAACTTGTCTTTTCAAATACTGAAGGTAAAGTCGAACAAACATCGGGGGGCACGGCAGTGCATGCGATGGCCAATTAAGTCAATCTATTTTATTTAAACATAAATGCTAATTACGTTGTCTAGGGCTAGACCTTATGCCTGTGTGTGTCAGGTAAGTGTGCGGAGCTGAAAATAAACTCTGGATGACAAAATACTACTGATTTATTACTTTTTAAATTTACAATGATAATTGTTCTGTTGATGCGTAATGAATACAAAGCAATGGTAGTAGCTCGCATGCTTTTTTTTTTTTTTTTTCGGATTGGCATCTCGCAGGTCAACCTATGAGGTTGTCGGCTGCCTATGAGGACTATCCTGTGGTGCCTTAAAGAAAATTAAGGCCTCCAGCCAGGGCTTAAAATAACTTACAAACTAAGCGACTAAACGCTAAGGGCACCCCCTGTTGGGTACGAGCCTCGGCTTAGGGCGTCGCTAGGGGAGGGCAGCAAAGGGACAGGCTGGATCGGATTATATTCGCATGACCGCGGCGCGAGCGCTTTTATAGCCTTCATCGGGTTGGAGGGGGAGAGGTGAGTGCGCCCCGCACCTCGCCGTCCTGCGCGTTAACAACGTAATAACTTAAGACAGAAGGTCCCTTAAGTAGGGACTGAATAAATCGACTGACTTGGTATTACGTGGATCTCACAACTTTTTACGGTAGAAGAACTGAGTTGCGAGCAGTGGCGGCTGTACCTTAAGTGCGCTCGTGCGCTGAACCACCAATTCAAAAGATTAAAAAATTACAAAATCTTAAGTACTTCATCTTTATTTTTAAATTACCATTTTAATAGTTATTTTTAACATACAAAAACGTATAAAAAATTAAATCTCCAATTATGGTGAAACAGTTTGAGCGCTTTACTAAACTATTAAGACTTATTTTCCTGTAAAGACAAATTCTCGTGCGCTTCGGCGAGTGCACGAGGGCTGCTAATATAACTTGTAGGAGATACGAGTTAATACGCCTGACGCGTGAAACAGAAGATAGTTCATAGAAATGTACCGAGTAATGGGTGGGTTGTCGAGCGCCGCACGTGCAAACCGAGGATTGCCGAAAGCACCCGATGTTTGACGATTTGGCCGGCCGGCATGGGCGCGAAGCGACGGCAGCCATGATTGACAATCTGACTAATATTATTTTATAGTTATCTGTGATTGACATCTCGATATCAGACTACCATAGTTTCACTGTATGTGTGACGCGTTAATTATTGTTTATTTATATTACCGTAATAATTGTTTTTAGTTTTTGTTTCGATTTTTTTCGAGAACTTTTATTCTATACCTACTGTGTATGGTGTTAGTGAAAATGAGCTTAAACATTGATTACTTATATTAATTTTAATACTTAACTTTAATTTTAATATTTTAGTCAAGTGCACCACCAGTTCAATAACCCACCAGCCGCCACTGGTTGCGAGACTTGGTTTTTTTACTAGTTTTGTTTTTGATGGCATTTGGTATACAGACGGCTAACTTGCAAGTTGCAGGTTCATGTTTCGAGTGTGTCAATTCTTTTAAATCACTCTAAATAAGTTTCAAAATTATTAGACACCATTAAAAAGTGAACACAAAATAACAATGAATGGCTATGTAGCAGAAAGATAATTATTGTTGTCTGTAAACCAAACAGCTTGTTCGATCGTACCTCCTAAGTTACTATTTAAAAATATAAGCGTAATAAATTTTAATAAAGGATTGTCTGTAGGGCCGAAAATTTTTTCGGATGCGTTTCAATTCTTGTTATTCTTATCTACATCCTAAGTTTATCTTGAGCATCACTGACATCAGGATCGGGCAGACGAATGAAATGCAATAGACCCAAGTCGGGGGATGTAGACATTATTAGACATCTCAGGGCCAAAGACACTGTGCGCTGTGAATCTTGCTTTGACTAAGTAGATTATTAGCAGGATGTGTGTATAATCTTAGGTTCTTATTCACGTAAAAAACAAAAACAAAAAATATGTTGAAAAAAAAATTACACGTGTTTAGAATTGAAGTAAATCTTGATACTCGCACGCACACACACACGCATTTAATAGAAAGAGACAGAGATAAATTAAAAGAGAGAAAAGGTTGCCTGGGGGGCATGACGTTATTTCCCTATGAGGTAATCACTGCTAGTTACTCTTACAGCAAGCCGCGTTATAGAACTACCTAAGTTCCAAAAATTCAAACATGTCGTAAATACCTGTATGTGTTCAAGGCTGGTATACCAATGAGCCTCTTGATGACCAGGTATCCATTGTCCTTGTAGAACTGGAGCTGTTCTGGAGACAACGGGTAAGTGGCTGAAGACTCCACACTCACGCTAGAAATGCACAAATCATATCAAATCATATTTCAAATAAAACAATCAGTCTTTTGTATTGTCAAAGGAAAGGAGTCAGTCAGTCAGAGAGTGTTGTTGCTAGTTTCTTGCTTCAAATAGTAGGCTATGGAGAAGAACGAGCAGAACTCTATTAAAATCAATAAAATATGAAAAAACTATACACATGGTAGTGTGTCAGCCAAGTTAGGCCAGCACTGGGGTGTGTTTGTTGTTTATTATACGCAACATTTCATTTTTTGCCTAAGGCATTTAGGCCGCCTTTGTACTTTTGTTGCATAAAGTTTAAAAATAAATAAATAAACATTTCGAGCTACTTTCTACCCCTCTCTTGCTCAAAAACTATAAGACCCACATATTTGTAATTTTGTACGTTTTATAAAGCTCTCTCGAACATCTAAAATCCCAAATTTAATTAATATACCTCTTATAGTTAAAGAATTATTAAGTTCTGAAAAGTGTAATTTTTAACACTGATTTACTGACTCTCAGCAAAAAACTAGACCACTTCAAAGTGACTTAGACTTAAAATTATACATCAAGGATATAAAAAGGAAAAAATCTACAAAAAACCTCACACCACACAACGTTGTTGGTTTCAACGATTTTTTATTTTTTTTGTGTCAATAGAGAGAACAACTATTAAGAAATCCACTATTTTAGCTAGCACACAAAAACATTATGTGAAAAATGGGCCAAGTTCGGTAGTCAGGGTACTTGGTGTCACCGATATGAAGTTGATATCTAACGGGGACTAAGTTCCACAGTAGTTCCTTTAATATTATATTATATTTAATAAAATTTTAGGAATGTTTCTTGAATGGTTAAAAAAATACTATTTGTTACTTTCTTAGATATTAGATTTGTAACTGGCAAATTTTAGTGCTACTGAAGGGATTACAATCGTGACCCATGTAATGTTTTTACGAACTAGCTTTTGCCTGCGACTAGGTACGTCCGCGTGGAACTTGTTTATATCGTACTTGTATACAAACTTCCACCCCCCTTTTCACCGCCTTAGGGGGTGATTTCCGAGATGAAAACTCCTATGTCCTTCCTCGGATCTTAAACTATCTCCATGCCACGGTTCAGCGGTTTCAACGTAAAGAGGTAATAGACAGACAGACACACTTTCGCATTTATAATATTAGTATGGATTGTGTTATCTACACTTAATGGGACCGGTACCTGCTTACCCAACCCAAACAAACGAGAAAATTAAAATTCGAAAAACTACCATTTTAACACAACAATAACATTTGGGATTTTAACAAATTATTTTACATTGTCAGTAAATAATATTCAGGTACTTACCGTTTTGGAATAACTTTAAAATTCCCGGCCATAACAATATTTTTATTTGAAACACAATCACTTCTTCAAAATAGAATATTATTAATATTAATAACACGCGTAGTGACTAGTCGTTTGAAAAGCGGATTTGAAATAGACGATTCCTGAATTAAATTGAAGGTAATTCTATGAATGTTAATGAGCTATTTATATAAATAATGATTAGGTACCCATTGTTAACAAATTAATCAAGTTTTGGGAATACGCTATTTATTATTGAATCAACGACTTTGTTTACAACGCACTTGCTCGTGAGATAGTTTTTTGCATCGCTTTTAGAGGTCACAGTGCAGTGTATTACGCACGTGAGCTTTGTACATTACATTACTGCTCTAGTAATAGTCTTTTATTTTATTTTGGCAAACTGTTTTGATTGTTTTATTTCTAAATATTTTGTGAATAATTGAACTAAATAGTTTTATATAAAATACGATGAATAAACATTATATTTGAACAAATTATTTATTTTGTAAATAAATTAACATTTGTTTGTGTTACATTACATTAACGAAAATAAAATCTATTTGTGGCAGTTAAGTCTAGCTATCACCAAAATTTTCACCTCTTTGATTCCTACAGGATGCTTGTAAAAGTAACTTGTTGATACCTCGACAGAAAAGATATTGTGTGAATGCCATTCATGTTAAATTAATCGAATTTTATTTTCGTATCAATGAAACTATAACAATATTTATTCCTCACTAGTGTGGTGAAAAATGTCGTTTGTAACGCGTGAGGATTTTATCATTATACACTCTGCTACATTACTAGCCTCGGCCGTCGTCACAAATTCTTTGTAGTGCCTTCTTTTCTCTAATTTTGCCGGTGTGTGTATTATTTAGGTTTGTATATTATGACCATTTTCTACTATCCATATTGTATTGCAATGAATGACTGCAATAGTTCCAAATATGGCCCAGTTATTACGAACGCATTTTGACGATGTGCTCATTGGGAAAATAAGATTGATTTATGTAAATATATTTTTATTTAGATAACGTATATACATATAACACATAATAGTAAAAATATACAATTTGATTGTAAAACTACCCACTTATATAGAATTCATCCATTACCTAAAATACTTAGTGTGAGGGCAAACGAACGTAATTGTGTGAGTTGTGCGTCGCGTTTTTTGAGTTGCGTATCCTAGTAATCCTTTTTGCGCCATACGGCGACGTAAAATGAGTCGTCAGTACCTGTTCAATGTAAATTACTCACTTACAATATTACGTTCGTTTGGGCTCATACTAAAATAATAAAATCAAACTTAACATTAATAATTTCTTTGAATTTCTTTGTTATAATTATGAAGCCAGTTTCACAGTCCCACATTACATAACACGTCTGTAATCTCCGAAGGGTTAGGCAGAGGTGCCCATTAGTACTGTACACCCACATTTCGCCAGTTATATTTAAGTCCCATGTAAAAGTGGGCAAGCCTATTGCCATCAACCGGGCACAAATCCAGACTCCGAGGCTGCTACTGAGAAATCCCTGATAGAAAAACCCAATAACACTTTGCCCGACCTGGGAATCGAACCCAAGACCTCATGCTCAGCAGTCGCGCTGTGCGACCACTAGACCAACGAGGCAGTTTCACATTACATTAAAATTTATGTATTGTGTTCAAATAAAAATAACTAAAACAATAGAACATACAAGGTTAACAAACTACTTTGATGTAAAATATATTAGTTTGGTGTGTAAAAATAAACCTGTATATTTTTTAATCTGATTTATTTATGTACTACCTTTTGCTTGCGTCGCTAAATGTCGCTAATCGCGAACGCAGACGAAGTCGCGGTATAAAAGGTAGGTTATGTCCGCCTTTGAGGTCCAAACTTACCCCGTACCAAACATTAAAATTGGTTGTGATTTAATCGTGTAACAGACAGACAGACAGTTAATTTCGCATGTATAATGTAAGTTAGGATTATTAGTATGTCAGTGTTTTTATGACACACATGAAATTTACGTCAGAAACTGATTAATTAAGTTATTATACTGACAACTTGATTTATCGTTCACACGGTTTTATTGTAAGACTTAGAAAATAAATACCCAAAAGAAATATAATTACACAATAATATTAACAATACTATAAATAAATGCACGTATTTGTGACTTTTCGTCATTTCAATTTATATTACAACTTGTGCCCGCGTCTTTGTCCGCTTCAAAGAAATTTCTCCATACAAACTTTGGACACCCATTTCTTCCCCTTAGGGGGAGACTTTTGGAAAATCTTTTCTTATCGGATGCCTACGTCATACAAAGAACACACACTATAAGTTGCAGGTCTCTACGATCAGCGGTTTCGCTGTACGTTGAACCGTCAGTCATTCAGGACGAAGCATTTTATATGTCGATGGCTGTCGAATAAACATGCAAGTGTTTAAAAGTCAACTTTACAGGAGAAAATAAAACCGTTTAATGTTTAATAACGCGGAGTTCCTTGTAAGCGGATCTATACAATTATTACTTAATTATTTTTAGACTGAAGTGTATAAAAAAAATAGGGGTAGGAGGATGGGCAAAGGAACCGAAAAGACAAAAAAAAAATCATGCAATGGCTCTTGCACGTTTATTCTATACGACCATCGATGTATAGATAAATAGAGATACGTATAAGGTCTAATTTTCAATAATAAGGCACAACTGAATATCACATAAAATTTCAAGTACTCTACAATAACTGGATTAGATAAGAAACTGTAGTTTCTTAGTACTATAAGAATAACCCATACCATGTAGTGAGCATATAATGGTGTTTTTGTACCACTTGCTCAAAAAAGTGACATTCTATGCCACAAAAAGCGAACATAACAATAGTCATTATTAATCTGTCAAAAACAGGGAAAGAAAATTGTACTGAATTTCATTTATCCTCTAGGGAGAGAATGTGATTTAAATTTGGAATACTTACCGAAATTTATACTGCACTACATCTGTGTTTACACCATTGAGTTCGTATATAAAGCATTATACATCTTTTTGAAAAAGGAATACGCATTTATTGTGTGCAGTTATGATTATTAAATAAAATTACGAAAACCGACGAGGCCGTATGAGCTTGATGCGTTTGCTTTTCCGACAAAAAAATATTAGTCTAGGAATTTGCCGCGTTTTTGTTTTCTTCATACATAAACGTTAAGTTTATTTTAATTTATTTTTATAAATAACTTAATGTTCTAAAATGCATATCTCATATTATTATTCTGTTAATTTTTTCGCAAGTGGTACGAAAAGTAGAGTATTTTCCTCGGTGATAAAGCTGTCTTAGTCTTGGGTGAACTTAAATCCCTCGCTACACTCAGGACTCGCCTTAAATCCCTCGCTTCGCTCGTGATTTAAGTTTTTAACACCCTCGCTACGC
This sequence comes from Hoplodrina blanda, assembly GCA_949316365.1. NCBI lineage: Eukaryota > Metazoa > Arthropoda > Insecta > Lepidoptera > Noctuidae > Hoplodrina > Hoplodrina blanda. The sequence goes on from OX438570.1 coordinate 9,926,108, forward strand.
TCGGGAGTAAACCTCGAGTCCTTCGTTACGCTCGCGATTTAAATCGTCACCCGCGACAGAAGACACTGCTTTATCCCCTTGGTTAATAATCTACTATTTTATAAGTTTGATCGCACTCCTTTGACTTGCTTGCTCTTGAAACGCCAAACGTCCTGAAAAAAAAACCAAACATCTTTAGTAATACTAGCTTCTGGCCGCGACTACGTCCGCGTCAAAGTTAATTCCTATCATCTATGTTGCGGGACGTCTTAACAGGATACCGTGGCCCCGGAACGTAAAGGGCAACAGAAGGAACAGGGTGGTTTTTTAGTCAGTAAAAGTCTGACAGGCCCTTCCGCCCCACCCAGGGCGGAAGGAGTCATGATGATTTTTTACCACCATAACAAATAAAAAAGGGGTATTAAATAATATACTTTTCTATCTACAAAATATACAATATGTTCTTTTTACAAGCTTTTATTTAGCTTGCACTGTTCGTATGTAAGTATGTATGTAAATAAGTTGTCCTTTCAAAATTTGCAAACCATTTTTCGATCATTTGTTGTTATCCGATTGAGCTGAAATTTTGCATACACCTTTATTTCTGGTGACAATACAATGTCCAATAATCAATGTTGTAGAATTTTAAATTATTAAAGCTTGTTTTTAAAAAAAAATTTATTGTACCTACATTGTTGGTAATTAAATCAATCGATCCGTCTATCTACATTAAAATTTTCATAACGTATAGCATCTTATTGGCGAAAGAATTTTTAGAATCGGGCCAGTACCTACCGAGATGAGCGAAAAAACAAAAAATAAACAACTTTAGCTCTAAAATATTAAAATAGATTTAGTTTTCGTTACATTTCGCTCAAACAAGCAAAAAGCCAACGACGTCACGCGGTGTTCCCAGGCGGTCACCCATCCAAGTACTGACCGCGCCCGATGTTGCTTAACTTCGGTGATCGGACGAGAACCGGTGTATTCAACGTAGTATGGACGTTGGCGACGTATAAGCTCAAATATACGACTACATGTTATTTAATACAAGTCAATGAGAAAACGCTGGCAGAGTGTTTTAAAAATTAGTTAATTAGGCGCATAGAGCAACTATTGCAGCATTTGGCAACTAGCTGTTTACATATGCATATTTCAATTGGACTGCGCACACATAGCAACTCGAGTTTCCAGTTCCGGTGATTGTCAACAGTTTTCAGTTGCTGTAATCGATGACTAAGTTAGTTGCTAATTGCCGCAACTAGCAACTGTTAAATATTATACCGTTAACGCTGATTGCTGCGTAGATTGAGCAACTCGGCTATGAAAGTAGCTCACAGATTGCCATATAGTTGCGGCAACTGTAAACGTTATAGCAACTATCAAACTTTTTGCAGGAAACTTTTAAAGTGTTGATAGTTGCATTCTCTTAAGTTTAGAAACAATCGCTGTCAATCTGCGAGCTTCGGCGCGCGGTGTTCGGAAAGGGCAACTACAGATCCGATTGAATATTCCATATTCGCTTATTTACTTCTCTAATATTGAACCAATAAAAAATATAAACTGAATAAAAAGTATATATTCTGTGCCCTATGATTTTATTTCTTCATTAATAGTTTGCAAACGCCGCTTTAACTATTTAAAAGCTGATTGGGAAAAATTTTCGAAGTCCGTAGATGATGAACTACATAATATCCCTCCTACCCCACAAAATTACGACAAATTTGTGAATGCGGTCTCAGTAATATCCCGTAAATGTATCCCCCGAGGATGTCGTACTTCCTACATTGCGGGTTTATCCCAAGAATCTTCTGAGCTCTTACGAGCATACGAGCATCTTTACGATAGCGACCCTTTCTCGAAGGAAACCGTTGAAGCTGGAGAAAAATTGCTGGCACAGATAAGCGAGCGACGCCAGGAAAAATGGATGGAAACCGTCACTAATATCGACATGACCCATAATAGTAAAAAAGCTTGGAACACTATTCGCAAACTCACCAGCGAACCCCCACCTGCTCACACACCCAGCACAGTGACAGCTAACCAAGTGGCTCACCAGCTACTTCTTAACGGCAAACCACCAAAACGCCTTGGCAGAACGCCCACTATAAAGAATTCTTGTTCTACCTCTGAGACTATTTGCAATCCATTCCAACTAACTGACATCATCCTAGCTATTCAGCGGCTGAGCTGTGACAAGGCCTCCGGAGTGGACGACATATCGGTGGAACAAATTAAACACCTCGGCCCAGTTTCTGTATCATGGTTGCTACAACTTTTTAACCACTGCCTGGAGTCAGCAAACATACCTCGCCTTTGGAGGAAATCAAAGGTTATCGCTATACCCAAACCAGGAAAATCACATGACGATCCAAAAAACTTTCGCCCTATTTCCCTCCTTTGCCACACTTACAAGCTGTTTGAGCGACTACTGTTAGCTCGTCTTACAAATCTCGTCGACCCTAAACTTATACCAGAGCAGGCTGGATTCAGACCTGGAAAGTCTTGCTGCGGCCAGGTCCTTAACCTCACTCAGCATATTGAGGACGGGTTTGAAACTAAAAAAGTAACGGGTGCAGTATTTGTAGACCTGTCGGCAGCCTACGACACCGTTAATATTCAGCGCTTGTTGTGGAAGGTTACCAACTTAACAGAAGACCCAAAGTTTACTCAAATTCTCAGAGAACTACTCAGTAACCGAAGATTTCAAGTGCACCTTCTTGATAATCGGAGTAGGTGGCGAACCCAAAAGAATGGACTGCCTCAAGGTAGTGTCTTGGCTCCTTTGCTGTTCAACGTTTACACCAATGACCAACCGGTGAGCTCTAACACAACTCGCTTTCTGTACGCAGACGATCTGGCTTTAACTTGCCAATCGACTGATTTCGAAGAGATTGAAGCCAATCTTTCCACCGCCCTCTCAGATCTCAGCCACTACTACTCTGACAATGCACTAAAACCAAATCCCTCAAAAACGCAATCGTGCGCCTTCCACCTTCGCAACAAACAAGCGGGCCGAAAACTGAATATCTCGTGGCAAGGAGTACCAATCACCCACAGTCCCCATCCAAAATACCTCGGCATCACTTTGGATAGGTCTCTTACCTTCAGGAAGCACTGCGAGAATGTTAAACTGAAAGTGCACACCAGGAACAACCTGCTACGCCGCCTAACATCCACCACATGGGGAGCGTCTGCCCAAGTCCTGCGAACTACAGGAATGGCACTCTGTTTCTCCGCTGGTGAATATGCCTGTCCAGTATGGAGCCGCTCCGCCCACACCAACTTGGTGGATACAGCACTAAATGAAACGTGCCGGATTACCACTGGTTGTCTTAACCCAACTCCGTTATGTATGCTGTATCCACTAATCGGTATTGCGCCCCCTGGAATTCGCAGGACTATAGCAAGCCGCACCGAAAGGGCAAAAGTAGAAAAAGACTCACGCCACCCAATGCACAATTATACTTCTGTGCACCAGAGGCTTAAAAGCCGGAAAAGTTTTCTTGGGTGCGTGAGTCCATCTGATGGCAACACTACCTCGGAAAGGTGCGATCTTTGGAGGCAGAAACTGAAGCCACCTGATCGGTTCATCGAGCCATCGGAGAAACTTTCACCTGGGCACGCGCTGCCGTGGCCGACTTGGAAAACATTAAACAGACTCCGCACCCAGGTCGGCCGCAGCAAAGATAATCTTCAAAGGTGGGGCTTCGCAGATGGCACCGATCTTCAGTGCCTATGCGGCGTCTCTCCGCAGACCATGGCTCACCTAATATCTTGCACCGCGTGCCCAGTCACCTGTACACGTGAGGACCTAATGACTGCGTCAGCGGATGGTGTTAAGGTAGCTGAATACTGGGCCAAACAAAAAATTTAACTTTTATATTTGCCATCGATACGCTAAGAAGATAGTTTGCAAAGGATGTCAACAGTATCTGCCCAATTTTGTACAGAAGGTACACTTAGTGGCATAAAATACACTAAATTACACTGAATAATATTGCACTCTTAAATTATTTATATAGTTGCCCGGGGAAGAGAATAAAATAACTTGTAATCGTAATACGCCATTTTGGCACTCTAGGAAATAAGCACCTAAAAAAAACTGTCAAGTTGACAGACGAGTACGCCGAAACGCAGAAACGAACGGAATGACATGTGTCAAGTGTCAACAAAAACAAAACAAAATGTCAACCCGAGTGACAACCAATTAAAACGTTAAAGTTGCCACATGTTTTAATTGTATTAGGTTATATTTAAATAATTTAAAATGATTTATGAATAAAAGTAAAATTATTTTCGAATTCCTCTATCTTTTCTCTACGATTTGTACCTCGAGGTACATATTTGGGCAAACTTGTACGGCATTTTGTTGACCCTGTATTGAGCTGCATCCAGTTACACTGGCGGCCGGCCCCAACATAGTTGTGAAAAGGCAGATGTTACTCACGATATAGTTAACTTGTCCGATGCCCATCTTCTGAGTCTGCTGCTCCACCTCCCTGGCGACGTGCTCCTGCACTGTGCCCGTCAGGTCGATGTACTCGCACGAGCTGTTCGCGAAGTGGAACGTTATCGCTTTACGGTAGTTCTGAAAGGGCAGAAAGAAAAAAAAATCCTTTCAATATACATAACATCACGCTTGTAATCCCCGAAGGGTCAGGCAGAGGTGTACCCATTTCGCGCCAGTTATGTTTAAGTCCCCCTGTAATAGGCGGGAGAACTTATTGCACTCAACCGGGCACAAATCCAGACTCCGTAGCTGCTACTGAAAAATTCCTGATGGAAAACCCAAGAACAATTAGCCCGACCTGCGAATCGAAACCTTCATGCTTAGCAGTCGCGCTTTGCGACCACTAGACCAACGAGGCAGTCAATATACTTCAACATACTTGGTTTTAAAGTGGCTCTTATTGCATCGCGTTTAGGGGTCACAATGCGGTGTATTACGCACGTTTGCGTTTTACATACTAACACTCGGCTACATCTAAATATGTGCTTTTATGTAGGCGCTAACTGCTGGTGTGGTGTTTTTTTTTCACACATGGTTACTGCTCCATGCCCATGTGTTGTAGCGAGATGTTATATAGCCTATACTATACCTCATCAATCTGACTAACATTTTTTCCAATCCGACTGGTAGTTTTAGATATTAGCGTGTTTAAACAAACATACAAACTAAAAAAATATTGAGCTGTATTATTATACTAGTAGGTAGGTAGTCGTATAGTATAGATTACATTTAGGCGTCGCCTAGTGTTAGTTAAATATCGATATGCGTCCAGAGACCTCAGAAAAATGGTAGTCAGCTATGGACAATTCTTATATTTTGTCCTTATGAGGACAAAAATCTAAGCCCAACGCTGGGAACAGCTTCAGAATAGTTGTGCTTACCTTAGACACGTTAGGTCCTGAGCCGTGCAGCAGGTAGGGGTGTAGGAACACCGTGTCCCCCGGGCTCATCTCGAGGTGGACTCTCTTGTCCGCGGGCGCGATGGCCTCCTCGTCCACGCCGTGGTACATCTTGAGGACGTCCTGAAATTATTTATAACTAGAGAAATCTTCCCGCGGCTTCGTTCGCGTGGTTTTTCTTACGGATCCCTAATTTTTTGATATAAAATATAATAATTATGTATAACCCGGGGATAGTGTAGCTTTTCAACAGTGAAAGAATTTTTCAAATCGGTTCAGTAGTTTCGGAGCCTATTCAATGCAAACAAACAATCAAATCTTTCCTCTTTATAATATTAGTATAGATTAGCTTTTGCCCGCGACTTCTTCGATCTTCTTTCATACCTTTTATAAATAACCAATTTAAACCTCTTTATAATATACTAGCTACTGCCCGCGACTTCATCCGCGTCAAAGTTGATATCAGTTTCTATATGTTAAAACGTGAAAGAGTAACATCCATCCATCCATTCATCCGCACAAATTACCTCCCTCCCCGCGTGTTCGTACAGCTCCTTGGCCTTGTGCGAGCCGGGCACGGCATACAGGCAGCCGTTCTCGATGTTCACGTGGTCCACCGCCGTCCACGCGCCGATGATTTTCTCCGCCGGCCGGAATGGGAAGTAGAATAGATCCTGGAAGCAAATTACAATCATGAGCTTTTGAAATGAGAATAGGGAACTGAAACTAAACTAAAAAACATATAATTTAAAATGATTTAATATATCATTCTCTGTTATGGACCAAAACACAATACTATAGAGGAGTAAGGGGGAAGTTTATCAAAAAAGTCCTTCGCGTCAATGACACAAATGCCCAAAAGGCATTTTGTCACGTTGTATGGCAATGCTGATTTTTTGGCCCAAGAAAGTGCTAGCCCTCTAGTAATGTGAAGAGTCGACCAGCCGCTTGGCAGTGTCCCAAAAAATTAGGTGAGCACTCAGACCCTATGGCCCATTTCAAAGCAAGTGAAAAACGTTTTTTTTTTAAATATAGTTAGTTTATTATTATTATTAGGGCTAAAATATTCTTGAATGACGTATGAACCGCCTACATAATTGCATAGATAAGCGCACGCGCGCGAAAAGCGACACTCGACGAATGGTGTCAAATACCCAATTATACTTCCTCTTATCAACCATTCTCCACTGCTTTTGTTCTGAAAAATTCAGGGTCCTTCTTCCTTTGTGATAGACCATGGAAGCGCAGTCGCGGGGATTGTAGGTGCTTACCTGATGAGGCGGGTGTCGCGAGGAGCCGGGCGGCTTGTTGATGAACATGCTGTGGACGGCCGTGATGTCGTCCCCGATGAACTGGGACAGCACGGACAGCAGGCGCGGGTGCTCGCCGTATGTGATGAACACGTCATCGTACAGGAGCTCTTGAATCTGGCCAATTAGGAATACCGATACATAGAACATTGATATCATCATAATTTTAAAAATATATTTTTTTGATGTGTAACATCTAATGGTGCGCCTTGGCAGTAACACCGACTTGATTGCCGTGACAACAAACGGCATAACGCTATCATGCTGTGATGCCCCCACTACGCTCCCGCTCTCGACAACCTTCTCCTTAGAAACATGTATTGGCGTCATGGGTGTAGCTTTTGGAGATGCTAATGCCGAAAATAAGATCAAAACCAAAATCCAAGATGGCGGTTGCGAAATTTTCCGAAATATGCGTCATGGGTGTCGTTTCCATGGTTTTCGGGAATGCTGACGCCGAAAAAGAGGCCGCCAGCTATGATTTTGACTGACCGGATTTAACAATACCTCTTTTTGTCCCATTGCCTTGTTTCAATTTGACGGGTACAGGTGCCGGAGCATTACAGGCACATGGGACATTACAGCTTTGCCTCTGGGATGGTAACGCAAATCTGGGAAGCCTCTGGTATCACAGATGTCTGTATGCGTCGCCGATCAGGGGGGCAATTAATCTCAGTCTCAATCCGTCAAAAATGTCTCTAATTTATTTACATTTTTCGACTAGATTGTCGTTGACAAGATAAGATGGCGACTAGATTTTGAAGAATAGGCCTTTTGGTTGGCCGTCGGCTTATTAAAAAGAAACAATACCTTATTAATATAATCCTCGGGCTTCAAATTCTGCTTCAGTAACGACGGTTCCTTGACAACTCTTACATTGCCGGCCGGAACGATGCCCTTGCATATTTGTATGAAGCGCTGTCTGTAATTCAATAAAACGAGCTAACTGTTATTTAAATTCTGCAGGTCATCATTGTTACGTTAAGTTTCAACATGCACTTAGCACTCGTTCACGACTTAGTTTTGCTTATACTTTTAGTTTATAAGTCGATGTTATAACACTGTGAGTCAATGTTAAATATTTATGCTGTCGGTCATTGGCATTGTAGGGCTATTTTAGGCAGAAATTACTTGTCTACGAATAGCTTGTCTATGACTGCCTCGTTGGTCTAGTGGTTAGTGACCCTGACTGCAAAGCCGGAGGTAGTGGGTTCGATTCCCACCCAGGACAAACTTTGTGGTTCTGTGTCTGGGTGTAATTTATCTTTAATATGTATGTATTTATCTATATATAAAACTCAAAGGTGACTGACTGACTGACTGACATAGTGATCTATCAACGCACAGCCCAAACCATTGGACGGATCGGGCTGAAATTTGGCTTGCAGGTAGATGTTATGACGTAGGCATCCGCTAAGAAAGGATTTTTTAAAATTTACCCTCTAAGGGGATGAACGGGGGTCCGACATTTACGCGGACGAAGTCGCGGGCAAAAGCTAGTTAGTACATATAAGAAAGATATATAAGAGTTCCCGTGCCGTGACAGTCTTGGTAACAGCCTCAGTTCATCAATGTACAACTCGAATCTCGATAGGACGAGAAGATATGATCCAATTCCTAGTTAAGTTACGAATAGCTTGTCAAATAATAAAACCATATCTACTATCTACAAGATTTAAAGCAAGAGATCACAGGTTTGGACAGAATTATGTACGCAACAAAAATGGCTAATCTATTCATAAATATAATAAACTGTTGATAATCAAATCTTATTACATTAATTAATAATTCGTCTGTTTCCAAAGCAAGATATTGAAGGTTTGTGATAAAATAAAAGCAAGACAAGCCAGTATAAAAGAACACTAGCACTCTTTCCGCGATTTCGTTCACGTGATATTTCTTACGGATCCCTAATTTTTTTAAATAATTATAACATAGCCTATGTCACCCGGGGATAGTGTAGCTTCCCAACAGTGAAAGAATTTTTCAAAGCGGTTCAGTAGTTTCGGAGCCTATTCAATGCAAACAAACAATAAAATCTCTCCTCTTTATAATACTAGTATAGATAACATTAACATCACGGCAGTGTGGCCTGAAGGGCTAGGCAGAGGTGTAAAAGGTAGCCCATTTATAGCGCACCGCTCCCGTACAGAAGAAAAATGAGCATTCAAAGGGTTGGCAGAATGTCCAATTTGCAAAATGTCCAGCAGTCGAAAAATGTCCAATTAGCAGAATGTCCAGTTAGCAGAATGTCCAATATTTTCAACGTTGTCACCCCATCAAACCGTTCTTGAGAAAACGAGCAGGAGAGACACTTCACAGGGACAGAGCATAAAATAGCAAACAGTGCGCAGTTAGCGAGCTTGCTGCAATCTAGTCACTGTAACATGTACTCTGTAGAGTAAGAGTTTAAGTCGATATTTGTATGCTTATTTTCCTGCAGTGCTGGAGCGGTGCTGTATATATGGGACTAAAATCTAGCAAATATGCAGACTCTGGGCTGCTATTGAGAGTACATATTTATTTATTTAACAAAGTCAAAGTCAAAGTCAAATCATTTATTTCAATTAGGCCAATATAAGGCGCTTTTGAACGTCATATACTAAAAAAGGATTGAAGCTAGTTGCCCCTTCCAAAAGGTAGTTTTGTATGGAGAAGAATGGGCAAGAAACTCCATACGTACTCTTTTAAAAATCAATATTTTACAATATTTGCATACAGAATCATACATAATGACACGTGAATACAATATAGCTTGGTATAAAAACTACTAAATCATAATGTGTTAAAAGAATTAAAATATTTTCAAATAAACCTACACAGTGTTCACATGATTACAAATATTGGGACTTTATACAACCGCTATCAACATCTCAACCAACATAAAATAGTGTGTGAGCCCGCGCAATCTATATCACACTTTAAAATCAAAAATAAATAAAAATAAAACAAAATGAGTATTATGAGAAATGACAATCACATTAACATTTTTTAATGTACCTGTATTAACAATATTCGTTAATTGTTATAGAGAGATCAAACTAATCATATTGTGCCCGACTCAGACATTGAACCAAGGACCCCAGGCTTACTTGTAGCTTAACCAACCAATAAGATTTTCAAGTAACAACCAAGTATTTTATCCTTAAACTTTATGATCCATTACAGTGGATAAGAAACTATTAGGTAGTTTTTTTACAAAGGTGCCCCGATGTTCAAATCATTAGTTATAGTACGACCGACGTATCTTGGCGGTATGAAGTTAGCTGTTTGGCTGCGCAATGGATCTTATAGAAACGAAATTGTTTACTGCGCAGAAATCGGCTAACTTCAGGGCCGCCAAGATACGTCGGCCGGATTGTAGCTCGAAAACGCATTTGGTTGTACATTGTAGGAACTAACATTAGCAATTCCGTCATTAGAAGTAACAATAATTATAATAAAGAGTCATTTAATCACACACATAAATCCAAATCATAAAAAATAATTAAACAAAACATTTAAAAAAACCCATTAATATGTGAGAAAAAGAACAGAATGGAAGAAATAATATAAGTAGTTGTTTTAAACAACTCAAATAATTAAATAAAAAAAATAAAAACAGCAATATTATAAAATATAATAATAGCAATATTATTATAATTCTGCACCATTGTAGAAGATATAACAGTGTTGCCATTAAAATACCGAGCCAAAATCGCAAAAATACAGGTCTCTTGTATGAGAACCCCCTTTAATTTTATTTATTTTTATTATTTGTTGGTATAGCGGCAATAGAAATACACAATCTGTGAAAATTTCAACTGTCTCACTATTACGGTTCATGGAATACAGCCCACTGACATAGGATCGAACAGACGGACAGCGGAGGCTTAGCAGTAGGGTCCCGGTAGCACTCTTTGGGTATGGGACCCTGAGAAGTAGCTTTTGAATAAAGTTTGTTCTCAGTTGCATAGGTATATTTATAAATACTAATGTAGCTATAATATACTCTTTTCATCAATCCCAGGTAAGGTACTCACTTGTAAGTGTATAGAGATGCAAAATCAATCAACTCCTTAATTACTAGGAAGCCGTTGTCATCGTAGAATTTGATTTGTTCAGGTGATAAAATATAGCTGTCTGAAGCATCGGCAAGTACACTGAAATGAGTAAAAATATTTAGTAGGTAGCCTAATTATCAATGTAGGTACCTAATCTCACAGATTTTTCTAAATTAATTATGAATGGGTACTTGAGTAGCATCTCAAAAAGTTTAATAGGTTCATGAAAACCTATAAAACTTTTTGATCAAAACCTAACAAATCTTTAGGTACCTATACAAAGTGTATATGTATAAATATGTCTGCTTGATAAAACTAGTCAATAATATGGCAAGACAGTAAAGTGCAAAGGTTTATATTACTTCAAGGCCCTAGCAATTTATCATGGTTTTTATACTTTAAAGTAATATTAGAATAATACCAGTTATCCTCTGTAAATAAACGAAAAAACTAGCTATCTATCTAAAAATAATAACTATAAAATAATTTATTTTATTTTTGTCAAAACAATAAGTAGGTACAAAATTTATCAGAGGACAAGAATAGTCGAATTGTAATAAACAGATAAGACACAATAAGTAAGTTATCACTTCTTATTAGCAATTATTATTATTATTATCTGCTCTTAGCACCAATAAAATTATAAAAACGAGAAATAATAAAACAAAAGACTATCAAAAGTTGAAAGTTTTACAACTTTATTACTTACGGTTTAGGGAGAGCTCTAACACCAGACAAAGCACTCACTCGTACCATTTTGAACACAATTATCTAAATATTTTACTTCTCGCAAACTTATTCAAGTGATTGTAGATTGTGGAATGTTGTTTACAAAAATAATTCATTCCTCAGGCCTAGTTGGACGGACTTTGCTATCAGCATAAAGTCGGATTTACACATCTGGTTTTATGTTTGACGTTTCGCTTATTATTTATTTGTTTACAAGTAATTCTGATTAAAAGTGCTTTAATTTTAGAATAACTTTGAATTTACTGTTTATTAACTACTTGACAATCAAGTTATAATTATTAATTATCTAATCAATTAAACGTTCCATAATATTTTTAAAGTACTTTTTGGATGTATGGATAGGGCATTAAATAAAAACATCATTGATGACGTTTAAAATCAACGTGCCAGACGACAAAAAAAAATCTTATATTATTTTAAACCGACTTTAGAAAAGGAGGTTTTTAATTCATCGATATCTAGACGCTTGAAAAGATTTGGATTTTTTTTTATACTTACTTCCCAGGTGGTCCTATAGAAACATTGTCATGATCTGATAATGAACTTCGGAGATATGGAAAGGAGCTCCTCTTAGGATCATAGCAGAACAGTCGTAAACTCATATCAAGTAAAATGGTACGATACGTGTTGTCGATGATTGACTGAAGGAAAAGCTGAAGGGGGTACGTCAGCCTTCCTTCCACTTCTCAAAATTAAAAATCGTGAGGTATTGTTTAAAAGCGCGTTTAGTCCGCCAAATTCAAATTTTTAGTTTTTTTATCTCTTACGTTTTGTATTACAAAAACACTAATAAATAATACTTAATTGTAAGTTCCACTATTATCAGTAGACAGCGAGATTGCAACCTTGGCCACTTGATTGATTTCGGGCAACGATTAATCTACAGATCGCATTATAGAAAGCGGTCGTTAATGAATAAATACATACCTAATTGCAAAAAAACAATGCTAAGTAAAACTTTTTGCATTATGTTGTCAAACCAAATACAGGCCATTTGACGACACAAAAATTGTAGAGAACGTCATTTATATTTTTAGAAGAATACATTTTATTTTCTTAAATGGCTCACGTTAAAATGTTTTGCGGATAATGTGCCAGTATTTGACGTTTCAGAAGGGAAAAAGTTTTTAATAGTTTTTAATTCTTTTATTAATTTACGACTCGATTAACATCCAGAGCATAGTGAATAAAATTACAATCAGTAGGTACCTAATTTACAATGAAAATACAGGCCATTTGCCGTCATAAATATTTTAAAAATGCTATATATTTTTTTAAGAATAAAATTAGTTTTCGTTTTAAATGGCATCTGTCAGATATTTTGGGGGTTAAATGCCAGTACTCCAGTAGACGTAGGTTACATGACAGCGTTTTACCTACTAGGGAAAAAAGTTTTTATATTTTTTTAGCTCTACTGTTGATCTCGATCTCGGTCAGCATACCCATTACCCACTTATGTGTCACGTATAAGACAATCAAATAGTTAAAAATTAAAAAAAAACCCCGGTGGCGGGCATATTGGACCGATTTTCATCAAACATAGCTATAAAGAACACTGCCGACTAATTCACCTTTTAAACCTAAAAAAAACAAAAACAAAATCAAAATTGGTGCATCTGTTCGGGAGCTACGATGCCACACACAGACACGACAAACTTATCACACCCCGTCGTTTTTGCGTCGGGTGATAAAAATGTTTCATAATAAAATTGTAATAATCATTTTGATATACTTAATTAAATGATAAAAAAATGTTTTTTACAAAAGAGAGAACCGCTTTCAAAAACTAAGTACTTAGATACCTAAGTACATAATAAAAAATAACTTTAGTTTTGGAAGTCAGCGGCTTTGGTTTTGTTTGTTATGTAGGTACTGCCACCGACAAAACCGGAATCAGAATCACTTTGTGTCCAATTGTCAAGATCAATCTGAAATTCAGCAAAGAGTCAAAGAGCAGTGAAAAAATTAAACTTCTAAGTCAACGCTATCTAAAGATAAGGTCGTTTACGGCGTACCTATATTTTGATGGGTCTTCCCGTTGACCTAGAACCATGTTTGGCAAGAAGCCATGCTAGCAGCACAAGTAAAGGAATAAATCCGAAAACCGTAAGAGTTACATCACGAAATAATTACATTTTCGCGTTTTAAACTTACTTTTTAGAATGTTGTGTTAAATATTAATTGTATAGTTATACGAAACCCTCTGTGTGCGAGACCGACTCGCACTTCGCCGGTTTTATTCTAGAATGCGTAACACAACAACATTGTTAATATAATCATTCCTAGCAAAAAAATCGAGGTATAATTATGTTATTTGCTACGTAATCATATAAGAATAAATGCATTATATAATTTGAGTAATGGCCACAATCAAAATCATGCCAAACTCGGAGCTGGGGCGGTGTTATCGTCGGGTCATTCATGATAACGTGACTCTTAAAACGACAGTAAAACAACTCTCAATAGATTAGTAGTCCTTTTACATCGCCAGCGAAATGGCGAGACTCGGAATAATATTACTGTTTTTAACGGTGTTAGTGCCATTCATTTCTACACAGTGCAACTATAGGACGGCGACACCATATTTCAAGAGGTCCGTCTACGAGTTTACGTTGAAGTTGGTGGAGAAGATCAACCAGGAAACTGAGAGTCACTTCGTGGCGTCCGCGCTGTCGCCATGGACGCTGCTGGCGGCGATGTCCCTCGGCGCGGCGGACACGACGCTCCAGGAAATACGGGAAGTACTCCAACTGCACCCTCACAGGTGTTTCAACAACTTATACTTTGAACTCGTGAAACAAGTGACGATGAAACCTAGTAACCCGACCGCGGTCATGATGGAACGGAGCTCTACGATATTCTTCGACTACTCGTTGTACGCCAAACAAACTTTCTTGGACGACGTGTCGAAGATAGGCATCTGCGATGCCAGGATTGTGTCCTTCATCGATGCAGTTCAAACAGCCGAGATCATAAACGAACATGTGCGAAGTGTTACGAACGAAGCTATAGATGAAATCGTCACGCCTAATGATTTAGATAATATTCTGACAGTTATGATAGACGCTTTGTACTTCAAGGGTGCTTGGAAGGTACCTTTCCCTTACGAAGATACAGAATCCAGTGCGTTTTACAACGATAAAGGTCAGCAAACCGGTGACGTCTCCCTCATGTACGTGAGCGGATCATTCAACGTTACATCAGTGCCTCAGATAAAGGCGATGGTCTTAGAACTACCATATGGAGATGACAGCAGATACTCAATGTTAATATTTCTACCAAACCCTGATGTGACTCTCACAAACATGGTAGACTTAATGAAGACGATCAGTATTAGCTCCATATTCATTTTGTACAAACAGTACGGGGCGTCAACTGTCGACGTGCAAATTCCAAGATTCAAAATTTCTTCCGACATTGATAATTTGAAGGAGCTCCTTATTGACATGGGCATTAAGACTATTTTCGACCAACAGCAGGCTAATTTCCCTGGTATATCTGATTACCAGTTGTACTTGTCGAATTTTATCCAGAAGGCTGACATAGAGGTGACGGAGGACGGCACGGTGGCCGCCGCGGCTACTGCAGCGCTGTTCGAGTCCAGAATGATGCCGGTACAGTTTGTGGCTAACAAACCTTTCATGTTCATGATTGTTGACAGAATTCTTCATGTTCCAATATTCACCGGAGCTTATTCAAAACCCAGTGTCTTTTAAACTAATTAATAAAAAGTTTTTGTACAAAATTGTGTATGGGATTTGAGTAAATTGTTTAATGTTTATCAATTTGTTTTATTGACAAACCCTTTGACTTATTGATATCTTTAACTAGAGTTTTATGAACCCGAGTTGTAATTAATAGACAACTTCTGCCCGCGACTCCTCTGCTCCGAGTCAAAGTTAATATTTTATCTCATGAGAACATTAAATTTATCCGAGATAAAAAGTATTATAATTATGTGCTATTCCACACTATAATCTATCTCTGTGCCAAAATTCACCCAGACCCGTTCCGTCGTTCTGGCGTGACTGAGTAGGTAACAAACTTCTATCTATCCAAAATTTCGCATTTATTATAGGTAGTACTTAATAAGATAAACATAATGTCAAAATGTCATGTACCTAAACATGTAAGTACCTATACAGATAAAATAATTTTTAGATGATTATTAAAACTAAGAAAAGAACTAGATTTTTTTTTATCGAATTGGCAGACATTTTGTGTGTTTTTTGTTGTTGTTTTCAGAGTAACTAGTTCTAAGATTTAAATACACCATGACACATCCATGACGACTGTAAACCGGCAGGACATGATACTGTTGAAGATATTCTGTTAAAATTTTCAAGATCATTATTAATATGACTCTCAAATCATAAACGATTGAAGTATAATATTCAATGCTCATTTCTTTTTGATCTACTCCATTAGAAAAGAATATGATCGCATAAAAATATTGATGTATGATTGTATTAAAATGTCCATAAAACTGTTTTATATGGTTTTTAAGACTGCATTCGAAGCTATAATAATATAATCTATTGATAAGAACTGATCCCGGTGTTTATACAGACTGCTATTAAAATGCACTAGGTACACGATCAAAAAATATGCAACAGCTGTTTTATTTGTCATATTTAAGGCTTGGTGGCCCAGGAAGAGGTGCCTAGGTGGCGGATGGCCTAGACGCGCACCAAGAGGGCTGGTTCGAGGTGGCGCTAGAAAAGAGGACTACTAAGACCGACTCGTAGGAATACTTTAGCCCAGCAGTGGGCTATTAGAGGCTTTCTTTTCTTTTATAGCGTGGGTAGTAACGTCCTAAGACCCCACACACCCTAGTGTCAGTTTCTGAACCGCCTCAAGGGCCTTAGACATAGTTTGAGTGTCAGTAACAGGCTGGTATAAGTCCAGCTATGCTATTCTCTAAAAGACTCGACGACGAACTCGTCGACGAAACTAGTATGGTCCCCAGTGGATTTTGAACTTTATGCTCTAGACCATTTAGTTGAAAATCCATTAACGACAAACTGTCTCTACGACGAGTTCCGAAACAGTTTGTCTTTAATAGATTTACAACGTTGTGATCTACAGCATAAAGTTGAAAATCCACTGGGGACCATACTAGTTTCGTCGACGAGTTCGTCGTCGAGTCTTTTAGAGAATAGCACCCCAGGTTTCCTCACTTTTTTTTCGGGTGTTTGTTTAGAGGCTAAAAAAAAATTAAAAAAAAACGGTTGGTGCCATAGTAAAAGTTATTTGTATTACTACTTTCATCCCATTAAAGATGGGTTGCGAATTGGGTTTAATACGTTACACCATAAACCAATAATTCCAAGACATAACTTCTATAAAGAAATTTTAGCCTTGGAAATTCGATTTAATGTCAAATAATCGTATTTGTACTGTTTTCTACCATAGAGAACAGGGTAATATACTTAGATCAACTTCGTTTTTACAATTTGCATTTTGTTTCAGAGATATTTTGAAACCATTTCAGTTAGTTTATTTACATTAGTTTTTAAAAGAATTTGGTCAGAAGCCATTGTTTGTTTATGATCTATTTTTTTCTGTCTACGTCAATCTTTATGGTCGGGAATTCGAGAACATTCATTCATGTTTTAATGTTTCTGATGGCTCCGAGCCGTTAAGAGAAACCAAGAGATTTGATGTGTTTTTTCAGTAACTGCACTTACCAACCATATTACTAGCTTTCTCCCGCGATTATGCCCGTGTGGAAACCAAGTAGCCAAGTACCTACCATTTCTATAAGTAAAAGATTATTGTAAATGGACCGAGTACCTCCAGAGGTGACCTCATACAAACAATCTTTACCTCTATAAGATACCTATTAGTTTACATTATTATGAATATTGTTTCTCGTAATAACTACGACTCAGCAACCGAACTATTAGCATCGCCGTATTATAACTAACTTACCTATTCTTTTTTAGTTTTTGAAATCTTAACATATTATCACGCCTGTAATCCCCGAAGGGTTAGGCAGAGGTGTACCCATTAGTACACCCACATTTCGCCAGTTATGTTTAAGTCCCATTTAATAGGGGGCGAGCCTATTGCCATCATCTTAGTTCACAGAATTAGCCAAAATTCTAACATATAAATGGGAACACACAGTTTGTATGTTTTAAGAACAATATTGTTTTCACTGAACGACAGACAGACAGATCGATTCAACTGTTTCCTTTTCTTCTAGCTCAAACGTTTACTAAAGATTTTATTGCTCAAAATATTTACTTTACAGTTTTCAGAAGTTTACAGCTTGCATTCAGGTAAATGGACTTTAATTAATTAGACCAATTAATGAACACGAACGAATAGCATATTATAGCGTGCCACACATAATGAAGGCCTTAGCAGTACAAACTCAAATAGAAGAACTATTTGAGCAATAGCGCACTAGCGGCCTGGGGTCCTACCATGAACTCTTATCGCGATCCAAAAACTGAATTGTTCTTTAAATACGTCAATATAACGCATCAATTTATGTCATTATATTAGCGGCCATGGCCGCTAGTGCGCTATTGCTCTTAAAGTTTTCTTCGAAACCGATGGATTACTTCGATTATAACTAAATTAATGAGCTGTTTATTATCTACTTTTTAAATTAAATTACATTTGAAAACATCCATCAGTTTCTAAGAAAACTTTAACTATATCTGACGACCCTTCATTCCTATCTCTTTTGTAGACTGTAGCTTATACAAACCTTTAGGTTATGTTTTCCCGATGAGACACAATTCCGTTTAAAAATCCACACTAGTCCATACAAATATTACAAATACGATAGTCACACTGTCTGTCTGTTACCTGAAAAATCGATTTTGATAAAGACATTTAAAGCCAGTTTTTAATCCTCCCATTCCCCGACATTCGCGCAGACGAAGTCACGGGCAAAAACTAAACATTACAGAACCATTGCAAGCACAGCCGTAACGTCCGTTGGTCTTGTGGACAAGCGGTTTTTAGGTCGGGTCAAGTGTTATTATTGGGTTTTACCATTACCTAAGAATTTCTTCGTAGCAGCCCTGCTGAGTTTTGTAGTTGATGGTGTGTCACCCCCGAACTTCGGAACACGTAAAGCCGTTGGGCCTGCGCCTCATTGATGTGTCATATCGGATGACCGTCCCATAGCATAATGTGAGTAAGGGACAAATTAATGCATGTCTTTTTTTTTCGCCGTAACAATCTTCATGGTCTTCCTCCGTTGTGGGGGTGACGGAGGCGCGACTCTTACCGGATAAAACCTCCGTGGTGTTCCGACTCTGCCTATGGCCGAGGGTGCGGGATTCGTATTCACCGCTCCCCCGACAGGCCTAAATCCGCTGAAGTCCCTCAGCGGGTCCCTCTTCCCCCTAGCGGCTGTTTTGAGCACACACTATGTGCACCTACGTTTCCTGGCCACGGCTAGTCACCATTGAGCTAAAGTCCGTCAGGGGGTCTCCCCAGACTTCGCGTATGGTTTTACCCATACGCGAAGTCTAGTGCAAATCAATTGAGGCAATTCAAATGTTTTCCGCAAAGCTGTTGACCTGTAGTGTTAACTAATTGGGAAAGTTTGTTTATTTTCACCTGTTTCTGCAAATGTTGGAAGTGTTGTTTCAAATTAATTGTTTGTTGTTCTTAGTTAGCAGGTGTACTGCTTTCATACGTACGTACTTGTTTTTTATGGTGGTTTGAAGAGGTGATACAAAAATTGATCAGTGACTCATCTTGGCATGGTTCTGTAATCCCATTCCCTGTTCCCTTGATAGTAGAATTTTCTGGCCTTTCTATTTTTATTGGAATTTAGCTTTGTATTGGCAGCCTATAAAATATTAGTAAGTAACAAGAAAAATAGGTGATGAAATTAGAACTATACCTAATCTTTAAATTTGGCACTCGTTTTCAGGGTTTCGTACCCTATTACTAAGCCTCCGCATTACTACTATTAAATAATGTAAATGCGCGAAAGTTTCGATGAATGTTTGTTACCTACTCAATCGCTCCAGAACAGCTGAATGAATCTGAATGAAAATTTACTCAGAGATAGACTAGGTATAGTCGAAAAAAGCACATAGGCTTTTCCTTGTTTTTGTTTTTCCGAGGGATAAATTAGGATTTCTTCGGACAAATTCTGAAATCTACGCAGACGAAGTGGCGGGCAGAAGCTAGTATTTTATTATAGTACATCGTACGCTTGTACTAAATCCTATAAATAGCACTAAAACAGCATCCCTATAGGTAAAGAACATTAAAATTTAAAATTAGTCCGACAGTTTCTAAAATTACCGTAACACAAAGCAAACAAACTATTCTTTTTTCTCAACATTATCCAGACGTGTCTGGCTTCACTCAGGTTAAATCGGAGCTTCATCACAATTAGCTCAGCAATTACCGAGATTATAGACCGGTAGACATAAATCACGAGCATGCCTACTTCACAACGGCTAGACTAGAGATTCAACTTTACATTGCCTTGGATATTTTTATCATAGTTATGTTTTATTAGGAGGTTTCTCTAACGGAACCCTATTACTAAGCCTCCGCTGTCCGTCCGTCCGTTCGTCTGTCAGTGGGCTATATCTCATGAACCGTATATATATTAGCTAAAGAGTTGAATTTTTCACAGAATGTGTATTTCTATTGCCGATATACCAACATATAATAAAAATGCGTGATGTTATGTTTACGTGTTCGTCCGCCTGAATGTCGGTTATCGTTATCGAGGATGCAAACAAATGTGAATTAAAAAGTAGCCTATATCTTTCTTCGGGGTTCAACCTTACCCCTTCCCAAATTTCATCAAAATCGGGTCAGTGGTTTAGTCGTGAAAGCGTGACAGACAGACAGAGTTACTTTAGCATTTAAGTATGGATCTTGTAAAATACCAAATCAAACTGCCAGTTAACACAAATCTTTTGCTTCGCCAAACAACATCTTCTTATTAGTAAATAAATAAGATCAAACATGGATAGCAGCAGGAAAATTCGCTGTAAAACTAGCTAGACGTCAAATAATGTTGGGTTAAGAAATAGCAAAAAGTTGACCATGAACCTCGGTCGTTGACTGCAGGCGCACGAGACGGGTAACACTGAGAAATGAGATGTTTTTAGACGAGGAGATATATCGTTTTATGTACCGATTTATGGCTTCTTTCAGTAATACGATCTGCAGATCAAACTCGGTGATTAATTTGTTGTGATCACACATTTCGCAGTTTTTTTTAAATTTCCATCTATTATGCCTATGTCAGCCTTGGTGGTCAGCGGCCCAGTCGGGGATCGCGGAAGGCCTATACGTTTCTAGAGTCTTTGGGGTAAGTGTGGGGAAACACAGAAAACTCCTGGGTGGTTTTAAGCCAGTAAGAGTCTGGCAGACACCTTCCCCCTTCAGGGTGAGGGACATCCTTAAAGATTCTCTACCACTTAACAAAAAGAATGGAGGTTGTCGGTTGCTCAACCGGACTTTCTTGTGGTGTCTTCATAAATTAAGACTTCCAGTTGCGGTATAAGCCTGGCCGCACATGGGCCACAAACGCCGCCACCTGAAGCTAGAACCGGCGTTGTGTCGACCACCGACGTCAATCGTGTGCGGCAAGTCCATATAAAATGTATGAAAACTATAGGAAATACGTCGGTGGCGTCATTTTGTGGTTGTGTTCGGTGGCCTGTTTGGGGCCATGTCTATGACTTTTAAACTAAACAACTACACGTTAAGGGCAACTTTTGTGGCGTAGGTATGTAGGTATCTCGGTTTACAGCGTTGCTATGGGAAGTACAGCAAAGGCACAGTCTGAACCGGGTCTAACAGATTGTATTAAAGACTGCGGACATAGCAAGCACCACTTTACTTTGTGTCCGCGAACGTTCTGACGCAATTGCTATTAACAATTTGTTAGGCGCATAAATGGTTCTTTACGATTAACAGTGAGTGAAAGTATTACGTAGGCATTCATTATGCAAACCTACTACAACAATACTACTTACTATTAGATAAACTTATCAGTAACAATGACTTGTCAGCCGGCTATCTAGCTAACTAACTGATGCTTTCTGTCCATTCACTCGTAAGATAAAACGCATAATTACTTATTGTCTGTATTCACTTTCTTATCTACATAATATAATTATATTTAGTAGTAACGACACTAGGTTTAACCAGTCATAATTCTTAACCAGTTAGATATCTTAGAGAGAGTTCAGAATACATCTACTTACCAAGTGTCAACAGTATAGTTCTTATAGTTTCGGAAAAAAGTGGCTGTGACATACGGACGGACAGACAGACAGACATGACGAATCCATAAGGGTTCTGTTTTTTGAAATTTAGTTACGGTACCCTAAAAACAACCTAAGCACCCTTGTCCAAAATTATTCCTATTTTTCGAAGTAATTGAATTGATTTCGAACATTTAAAGCTTCTTCTTCTTCATCGTTTGGGCAGTAAGGTCTTACGACCCCACACACCCTAGTGTCAGAGTTTTTAAACCGCCTCAAGGGCCTCTGCCGTGGTTTGAGTGGGACAGTAGGTAATAGGTAGGCTGGTATAAGTCCAGGTTTCCTCACAATGTTTTTCCTTTACCGATGTCAGTGATGTCCAAGATAAACTTTAGAAAGTACATAATAATATTATGTAGTTACATATTTAAAGCTGATTATTTTTTATTATATTCTAAAGCGACATTCACTTTGATACCTATTACTTCGTCTTGACGATGAACCCGCTTACCTATGATCAGCTTCCCTTCAATATGTAATTCAAACCAATACATAAACAGTCCAAGAACTTGGCCAATACTTTGCATTAAAAAAATATGAGACACATTAAAATGTTAATTTAATTCATGCACACGACAACTATAAAAATAACTATAAATAACATTTAATTAGCATTTAACAACGATTAATTATAATTGAAATACCATTTTACGATTGTATAGTTACAGAGAGACTAGCTTCTGCCCACGACTTCGTCTGCATCGACTTCAGAATTAACTCAAAGTCTAAAATTATAGTACCTAACTAAATTTTTCCGAGATTAAGTAGCTTAATTATGTGTTGTCAATTTAACGTCTTTTTTTGTCTCTTAATTTAATTTAATTTTTCTTCTTTTTCATCATCATATCAGCCTATGGCCGTCCACTGTAGTTATGTAATTTAATTTTTCTTCTTTTTATACCGTGTAATTTCAAATACAATTTGTTGCTCATGAATAAATGACTAATTACTATTCCAGATTATAATCTTTCTCTGTTCCTACCATCCTGATTCGTTCAGCCGTTCTGGCGTGATTGAGTAAGAAACATCCATCTGCAGTCTTTACAATTAATATTTTTTTTATTAGTTTAAAAAACTAAAAAACACGCTTATTATATAGCACGCACTAATTTTTATCGTATCCCATTCAGCAAACCCTTTCATTTAATACCCATATCATGGGGGTGCATTTCAAATAGCCAATCCGCCATCTTGGATGTCCGCCATGTTGGATTTAAGTCACGTGACTATTTTTATCATATTCCTGACAGCAAACCCTTTCATTTGATACCCATATCATGGGGGTGGAGTTCAAACAGCTAGTCCGCCATCTTGGGGAGGCCGCCATATTGGATTTGTAATGACGTTTCTTAGCTAGTCATGTATTGTCATCAGAACTCAGAGCTTGTGCAAAATTTCATCCTAATCGAAGACCGGGAAATGGGTCAAATTAACATTCCAAGATTTTCTTACATACATACTTACAAGTGAAGCTAATATAAGCGTGTTAAAAAGTAAGCACGTCAATTGTTTGGTGGTTCTATTCTAGCCTATTTTGCCTGCAAACCTAACTCCAGGACCAACAGTAGGTAATATAAGCACACTAATGAAGGCCTCACTAATTATTCTGAATGCGTGCTTTCTTTCGCAACTTGTACCTAGGTACTGTTGGCTCAGATGAGGTAATCATACGAATTGACTCAATCAATTCTTACTGTGTTCTTGAGTTTTTTGTTGACCTACGTGCATAAAATATTACGAGTCTTAGTTGATTAGCAATGTTTAGCATTGGTTTGTACTGCACTAGTGAGAGCAAACTTTGATTATACGATTTGATAACTTCGTTTATCTGTACTAATATAAAGATGAAGAGTTTTCTTTGTTTGTTTGTTTAATAAAAAAGCGTTAATCTCTGGAAGTACCAGACGGATTGGAAAAAATCTATTATAGACGGATTAATGAGAACTGCGGAAAGTCGCGTGCAGAACCTAATCTATACATATAAAATGCTTTGTCCCGAATGACAGACTGACTGAATGACTGACAGATCAACGCACAGCCTAAACCGCTGATCGTAAAGACCTGAAACTTGGAGGGTGTGTTCTTTGTATGACGTAGGCATCCGATAAGAAAGGATTTTCCGAAATTCTACCCGAACTCTAGTTTGTATGGCACAACGTGATTCTAATTTCTATGCTCCAATCTACTTCTTGCATAAACATTCTTTAAAAGAATTGATGGAAGACGTGCTTCGTATTTTATTGAAATTCATCCCCTTGTGGGGTTAAAAAGGGGTAGAAAGTTAACGAAGTCGCGAGGAGAAGCTATAATAAATTAATAAAAGGAGCGGCCGAGTTTAGTTTTCTAGCTTTTCTATGTTCTGTAGCGCTAAAAATAGTAGGTACAAGAAGTACATATCTACGTAGCTACCTATTTAATAACTCTAGATAATAATTTGTTTCTAAATCTAACATCCTAATAATGAAAGTGTTCATTTATAATTATCCTGTTCAACACCTGCAGTTGTTAATATTATAGTTACAATTCATAATGGTGTGTTCGTTATTATGAGAGCGCACAACGTGTATATGTTCACATCTGTGTTTTGGTATTACAATAGAAGATTAGGACCGGTTGCGGCTGCCAAAACACTGGCACATCCTGCACACTCTACTGACCACTGACCGTAATGCCTTGCTCATCTTTTTTTATCCGGATTATGAGTTTCTGATTCTTCTTCAAAGTCAAAGTCAAATCATTTATTTCAATTAGGCCATTAGGTATATGGCACATTTGAACGTCATTACAAGAAATAAATTAATGGTAAAAAATCTTTTTAAAACAAGCTTTTTTAGTGTGATGTTACTAACTTTATCGTTTTCTACTCTTTAAGCCCTTTCATTTGATACCCATATCAAGGGGATTGAGAAAAAATATGTAATCCGCCATCTTGGAGCGGCGGCCATATTGAAATTATTAAAATATTGAGTATTGGAAATTGTATTGTCATTAAATCTAAAGGTGTATACAAAATTTCAGCTCAATCGGATAACCACAAATGGTCGAAAAATGGTTTGCAAATTTTGAAAGGACAACTTATTTACATACATACTTACAGTATACGAACAGTGCAAGCTAAATAAAAGCTTGTAAAAAAATAGAATTGAATCTACTTGCCCCTTCCAAAAGGCAGTTTTGAATGGAGAAGAATGGGTAAGAAACTCCATACGTACTCTTCTTCTTCTTATTTTTGCATCGATGATACATTTATAATAAATTAAACTATCTGGGCCCAGTATGTCGCTAAGTTAACTGCCGCGTCAGAACCGTTGAACAGGTCGTCAAAGGTGCAGGTGAACGGACAATTAGGACACATCAGCATCTGGGACATATCTGAACTGGAGCTCCGCAATCGCACTGGGTGCCGGACGGGTCTATGATATATTTCCATTTTGCCAAATTACATTTACAGCGGCCTACCTGATGACTAATCATCAGCTTCCTAATTATGTTGGGGTCGGCTTCCAGTCTAACCGGATGCAGATGAACACCAGTATTTTACATGGACCGACGGCCTATCTGACCTCCACAACCCAGTAACTGGTTAATACGATACCCCTTGGTAAGTGGCTTCTGTCGACCCGTAACGACTGTCAAAGATCCACGTTTGACAGCCGGGATCAACGGCTTAACGTGCTTCCGAGGCACGGAGGAGTCTCGGTGTGAAAAGATGGTCACCCATCCATGGATGTAGCTTAACGAAACTTTATTGACGGAAATGTCCTTTAAGATAAAAACATAAATCTATACTAGTCTATACTAATATTATAAAGAGGTAACATTTGTTTGTAAGTTTGTATGTTTGTAAGTTTGTAAGTTTGTATGTAGGGGGTAATCTCCGGATCTGAACCGATTTTGAAAATTCTTTCGGAAATTGGAAGCTACGTTATCACTGAGTGCTATAGGCTATATTTTATTTTAGAAATAATAGGGATCCGTAAGATATTTGGGTTTTTCGGACCCAAGGTGTAAAAATTCATCCAATAAAGTTCCTTATTTGGCGTACGCCGCCTAAACTATAAAAGATAGAACCATAAAATGTTCTAATTAATTAAAGACTTTCAAAATATCTACAAAAAAGTCCGCGACACACTATACCTAAGTATCTATTTCGAGTTAAACACAACAACCATTTTTTTATTTAATTAAAGATCTTGAATTTTTTTAGAACTTCATTTAAACGCATTTATTTTACACATGTCATTACTCCTTATCAAAATAACTAACTATTTTGTCACAAAGTACTGTATTTAGGGTAGGGGTAGGGTAGGGGTAGTGTAGGGGTAGGGGGTAGGGTAAGGCAGGGTTAGGGTATTGGTAGTGTAGGATACCACGCGAACGAAGTCGCGGCGGGTCAGCTAGTATTGAATAATGCTGAGGTCAGCGTTCAGTATAACGATCAGATCAGATGCGGTTGACTGCCGCAATTAAACACACAATGATCAATAACAGTGATTTTAGCGCGACCTCACGTGTAGTGTTGTGTGCTCAGTAAATCGAGACAAATGCTAACATTATGATAAAACTACTGCAAATGTCTGTGTTGTCATTCCACTGTTAAATAAATATTGTCGTGACCTTAGCTGCATGATTACGCTAATGAAAATTGTCAATTAAATTAACAATTTAGGGACATATATGGAAGTTTCTGCGGATGGATGAAACATCATTATTAACAAGTTTCTCTTTTTGGATATAAAGTAATGGCTTTAACACTTCCAAATTCTACGCTTTAATTGGCATAAAACATTAGCTTTAGGTACAATTCTTTACCAAAAAAGGTCTCAACTGATTAGGTATTTAGTTTTACGTGTCTTGCGTAGTACGTATCTATAATTTTTTAATTAAAAACTGTTCATAAATTTCCACTTTTTTGGATTTTAAAGACTGCATGATGTTTGTGCGGCGTAGTTACTGATTTTATCCATTTTTGGGGTTCTGTATCCAAATGCTTGCAAATGGATAGCTACTGTTTTCGCTTATCCGTCCTTCTGTCTCTATGTTCATCAATCACATCAGTCATTCTCATTATTTACACACCATAAATTATATCCGCTCGACGCATGAAGATGTTTGGCAGGGAGGTATAGTTTGTAGTTAGAATACATCCGCTAAGATTTTCCGAATTGCACCTCCTAAGGGGATGAAACGGGAATCCAAAGTTTGTTTGAAGAAACAAGATTAGTTCGCCAATAATAGACATTTACCATAGACCGATCGATATCTGGGACTGTGCTTACAATATTTAAATAAGGCACTTGAAATTTCTATCTTGACATTCACATACTTAGTTCCAGTCGGTTGCACGAACGCCCAAACAATGTAAGGCCATCTAGTGCTAGACCTCAAGTGTCAATCTATCTGTCTACAACCAACTGATATATTTGATCAAACAATACTAATCACTTCAATAGTTTTTTAACCAATACAAACATAATTTTTGATGTAAAGTTGAAAGATGTTTACTAATTATGTATGATGTACAGTAACAGTACAGACGAACAGCGCGTTAAGGTGAACACTGAGGCATCTTAAGCAGTTGTAATAGGAGCGATTTTACAACAAAAAGTTATAGTCTGATGTGCTAGCGACTGTACCTAAGGAAAAATATACTACAGAAGTGAGGAATGAATTCGAACGCTTGTTCCAATGTGTATAGAGCTTTGTTTGAATGCAAACAGTCGAACAAAAACAAAGATTTGATTAGAGCTACGATTACACGGAAGATGAGCGAGGATCGATGTAGACAGCTCTGAGAATTCAGAGAATAAACAGCCAAAGATCTATAGAGTCATGGATGTGACTATGTACAGACTAAGTATGGATGGTGGAAGTTAGATACACCTCCTTTATAGAATGACTATAGCTGCTGCCTGCGACTTTGGATGCGTGCTTTTTTTCACAAGTGTCAAATTACGTCTTTGGTTACTGCTCCACTCCCGTGGGTAGTAGCGTTATGTTATAGATTGCTCATGGATCTGGCTATCATATTATATACAATTTTTTTTTAATCGCAATAATTTACTGGCCTCGTTGGTCTAGTGGTCTCAAGGCGCGACTGCTGAGCATGAGGTCTTGGGTTTGATTCCCAGGTTGAGCAAAGTGCTATTGGATATTTCCATTAGGAATTTCTCACAAGCAGCCTCGGAGTCTGGATTAGTGTCAAGTTGATGGCAATAGACTCGTTCCCTTTTAAATGGGACTTCAGCATAACTGGCTTAACCCTTTGGGGATTACAGGATGTTATGTGTACAATAATTTACAAATATTTTTTTGCAATCGGTCTGGTAGTTCCAGATGTTAGCGCGTTTAAGCAAACACACAAAAAAACTCTAGCTTTATAATATGAGTAGGTATAGCTTTATTAGATTAGTATAAAAGAGAACACCAAAAGAAAAGTGTCGAATCTGTCATCAGTGTTGAGCAAAGCGACGCAAACATGAACGTACTGCGGGGTACTGATACGTAGTGTTATGACTCGGAAGTCCAGACAACCTCTATTGGTCCAGATGACAACTTGATTAAAAGGAGCAGTACATTATTTCCATACCTATTAAAGTAATTAATTTATAGCGCATTCGTGATTAAGGTCAGATAACACAGCGGAATGTCGCCGCACACCGGTCGCCTGTCAATTAGATGGTGCGCAAAAAAACACGCAAATTGACCTTAAGCTCTTCTATGGACCAAACGATCTTAATTTTTAACCGACTTCAAAAAACGAAGGAGGTTCTCAATTCGGCCGGTATTTTTTTTTTTTATGTATGTACCCCGATTACTCCGAGGTTTCTAGTCCAATTAGTGTGATTCATTTTTTGTTCGATGCAGTATACTTGCTATTTGGTCCCATAAAAATTTCATCCAATTTGGTTTAGTGCTTTTTATTTTGTGAGCATTTTTCTAAATTAAATAATTATATCGTGTGAGGTATTGTTCGAAAGGGCTTTTATTAAGGATTTTAAACATTAACACACAAGCACTAAAAAGTGAAAAATAAAAAGCTTTTTTACAAAAAAACACAACCGCCTTCAAAAACTACAAAATAAAAAATAACTTTAGTTTGGAAGTCGGTGGCAATACCTACATAACAAAAAACAAAACCAAAGCCGCCGACTTCCAAACTAAAGTTTTTTTATTTTGTAGTTTTTGAAGGCGGTTGTCTTTTTTTGTAAAAAAGCTTTTTTGTTCTTATTTTGGAGACTTTTATTTTTTTGATGGTCTTTATCTTATGAATACTTCTTTCTTTATTATGTTACGTAAAGAACAATGTTCGGTATCCCCATTGTATCGATTCTCATAAAGCAGAACCATCAAATAAAGAAAATATATTTTTTTACGTCATGTCAACAATCTTCTTCCTAGTGGAAGTTTCCTCTGTGGTCATGCTTTATTTAGGTACTTCATAACAATAAACGAGTCGTGGTGTTGCCTTGATTTTTTGTTCAAAATTCTATTGCTAACGATTGGAAAAACAATTACGTTTGGACTGGATTGTCAAGGTATATTTGATTGACTGAAGCTCAGGAATTCCTAGAACTAAGTAGAACTGAAGGAAAATAGACTTATGGGAAAAGTTTAAACATGCAATGAAAAAAGAAAATAACAGTTGCAAAGCTTTGAAATTATATTATACTAGCTTCTGCCCGCGACTTCGTCCGCGTCAAAGTTTTCTTCATACAAACTTTTGACCCCTGTTTCATCTCCTTAGAGGGTGAATTATGGAAAATCCGTTCTTAGCGAACGTCTACTAATTATAAACTACCTCCCTGCTAAACGTACGTCAAGCGATTTGAAATAGTATTATATTGATTTCGCCATAACTTTCAAACCAAATGTCCAATTTTAATGAATTAAAGACTAAATATTATCTTCATAAACAGTACTTTATGACAAAATAGTTTTTTTTGATAAGGAGTAATGACATGTGTAAAATAAATGCGTTTAAATGAAGTCCTAAAAAAATTCAAGATTTTTAAATAAAAAATGGTTGTTGTGCTTAACTCGAAATAGATAGGTATAGTGTGTCGCGGACTTTTTTGTAGATATTTTTAAGGTCTTTAATTAATTAGAACATTTTATGGTTCTATCTTTTATGGTTTAGGCGGCGTACGCCAAATAAGGAACTTTTTTGGATGATTTTTTACACCTTGGATCCGAAAAACCCAAATATCTTACGGACCCCTATTTTTTCTAAAATAAAATATAGCCTATGTCACTCGCAGATAATGTAGCTTTCTAATGGTGAAAGAATTTTTAAAATCAGTCCAGTAGTTTTTGAGTTTATCCATTACAAACAAAAAAACAAACAAAAATACAAAGTTTTCCTCTTTATAATATCGAGCCATTACCGCCGTCTTATCGTAAGCGACATTTTTACCTAAACAGCGTTTTTTATCGCAGACGACTTTTTAAACTATAACGGACTTGGTTTGTTGACTTTTCCCGCCAAAAGACAACCAATTGGAAAGTTATAGCAAATGCTAAATTTATCGTTAGCACAACAGTTTTCTATATTTTACAGTAACCGACATAATCAAAATTATCGTAAGTTGCGTAATTATCTAAGAATTGCAGCGTAAGCGACCCTACTTGTTATCTGACTCAACTGCAACTGACTCAGTACATCAAAATTTTGTCGTTTACTATAAACAAAGTAACCCAGTACCCGTACCCTGGTATCGTATTACCCAGTTACTGGGTTGTGGAGGTCAGATAGGCAGTCGCTCCATGTAAAATAATGGTATTCAGGTGCATCCGGTTAGACTGGAAGCCGACCCCAACATAGTTGGGAGGGAAAGGCTAGGCAGATAATGATGACTATTAAACAAAGTGGCAAACAACGTGTTGCGACGAGTTCATTCCAGTGAAGATTGTGATGCAATAACTATCTCTTTTCTCTTTGTACTGTATTTAGTGTTAAATTATAATTATCTGGTTATTACGTGTGATAAAATTAGGTTTTATTAACACATCACACGCCGATACATCCTCTTCTCTTTCAAAAACCATCACTTTCGTCTTGTTCACATTTATATTCAT
Source organism: Hoplodrina blanda (assembly GCA_949316365.1). Classification (NCBI taxonomy): domain Eukaryota; kingdom Metazoa; phylum Arthropoda; class Insecta; order Lepidoptera; family Noctuidae; genus Hoplodrina; species Hoplodrina blanda. The sequence continues at coordinate 9,956,954 of OX438570.1, forward strand.
CCTTTTCCTCTTAAACGCGTCATTCATTACCATTACAATGTCTTGCAACTGCTCTGCCGACGATGCAAGAAGGACTTGATCATCTGCGTACCTATAACAGGCATTTGACAAGCAACTCATCCATCCTTAATCCACACTCTCTCTTAAATCAGCCAAACAACTATCCATGTATAGGTTGAACAGCCAAGGAGACGCTACACAGCCCTGTCTTACACCTCTTGAGATGCAAAACCAGTCAGTGTATGCCCCATTTATCCTAACACAAGCACTGGAATCTTTGTATAAAGATTTCAGTGCTCATATCAAGCGTCCGTCCACACCATACATGGATAGAGTCGACCATAATTCTTCCCTCCACACACTGTCATAGGCCTTCTCCAAATCTACGAAAGCGCAATAGACTTTCTTGTACTTTGGCAGATGTTTTTCGGCTATACACCTCAAAGAGAAGATCTGATTCATACAGCCCATTCCCTGTCTAAATCCCGCTTGCACATCTCAAATTTTCTCATCAGTCACTCCTATCACCCTATTAATTAAAACTTTCGCATACAGTTTGCCGACAACGCTTAAGACTAATGCCGCGGTAGTTTTTACATTCCTGCTGTGAGCCTTTTCCTTTATATAGTGGAACAATTACAGCCTTACACCAGTCATCCGGCACACGACCATAACTATAACAAGGTATTAAAGATCAAGCACAACAGGCTTGCTACCACCCCGTCACCGTTCTTTAACATTTCGACAGACACTATCATAGCCTGCAGCTTTGCCAACTTTCATACCTCTCAGTGCTCTTACAATCTCATCCATCTTTATTTTATTCTCTTCATCTACATCTACGTATGGGTCTTTAAAACTGGCTTCCGCCCAGTTGCCCACTCCTTGCATGCTATCCTGATCACGAAACAAACTTTCAAAATATCCCTTCCAGCGTTCCAAAACCTTAAATTCGCTTAATAGGCATCCATCTTCTGCTCTCACAACGTTCATAGTTGATGTTCCTGTCACCCCTCGAGCCAATCTTACCTGTTTCCAGAACAGTTTAACATTGGCCCTGAAGTTATCAGCGAACTTCCTGTTATACTTTTCTTCCTTTTCTTTGGTGATAGTGTTTCAGAAAGAAGTTACTGTCGCTGCAGTGAGTATGTGGTGAGGTTGTGGAGGTCAGATAGGCAGTCGCTCCATGTAAAATACTGGTACTCAGCTGCATCCGGTAAGACTAGAAGCCGACCCCAACATAGTTGGGAAAAGGCTAGGCAGATGATGACCTACATAGCATGACGCCTGTAATCCCCGAAGGGTTAGGCAGAGGTGTACCGACCTGGGAATCGAACCCCATGCTTAGCAGTCGCGTTTTCCTACCACTAGACCAACGAGACAGTCAACAATGTATTAAACTTATGAAAATAGATCCATAGTTTAAATGGCTTATTGTCGCTTGCGTTATAACTTTAACCAAGTTACTCGTTTGTTTGAGACAGCAAAAATATTGTAAACGCCAAAAAAGCCTCAAAACCTATCGTTTTTTTGAAAATTTTAATCGTTACACCTAAGGTTTCAAAAATCATTACTATATGTCAAATTTCAAGTTAATAGCGCAATTATTTATAAAAATATTCAAAAAAAACCTTCTCCTGCAAAATTTGGTTTTTGTCGGTTACACTAAGTCGGCGGTAATGGCTCGATATTAGTATAGAAGTAGCGTCTGCCCGTGATTTCGTCCGCGTCAAAGTTCATATAATTATATCAAAGGATACACATTTATTCGGGATAAAAAGTCTATGTGGTATTCCAGACTATAAACTACCTCTGTGCCAAATTTCATCTAGATCCGTTCAGCCGTTCTGACGAGATTAAGTAACAAACATCTATCCAAACTTTCGCATATAAAATAGTAGTACCTAACATTTAAAACTACATTCTAACATCCATCACACATTGCCACACATCATTGTAAATTCTTCTTTCATCTCTTTCTAATTTTGCATCATGACTAGTTAACCTTAATTCAAACGATGTGTAAAATAATATACATACATCAATATGAATGCCTACCTGTTGAGCACCCCGCTGAGCACTCGCATTATCGCATAATATTGAGCACCGCTGACCTAGACACTAAAGTCGGTATATTCTGCGATTGACCGCACGAGGCACCTTGACGAGCCAGTGTCGAATTCTTAGCAATGTCGGGGAGGGTGACGCGCTATATTTATAACTTTGTGAATTTTAATATATTACGGTATGGTGCGTAGAATATATTAATGTATTCATATATTTACATACGCTAAACGGCTGTGTACACAATTAAGTCTAGCCGTTTTTACGTAACCACAATGTGCATGAGGCGGCGAGTTCGAACCGGGCAAGTGCCAATAAGACATTTTCATGTCATACCTAACAGTCAGCAAAACAGATAGGTATGCAGGGTCGTCAGATATTGAAGTTTTCTAAGAAACCGATGGATGTCTTTGACTGAAACTTAACCTACCTAAATAAAGAACTATTTATTATCTACGTTTTAAATTAAATTACATTCGAAAGCATCCATCGGTTTCTAAGAAAACTTCAACTATATCTGACGACCCTGCATACCTATCTGTTTTGCTGTGTGTACTTTCTAAGTTTACCAATCACTGACATTGGTGAAAGAAATCATCGTGAGAAAACCTATTAGTATGAAAAGGCCAATCCGCTTTGAGCAAGCTTCTTCCTTCTCTGAAACAACACGGCTAATGAATAATATTGCCATGATTTATGCAACAGAACTGAGCAATCTATCAAAAGTAGACTTTCAATTACTGAGACAATAAATCTGTGACAGACAAGTAGACAGTTTAGTTCTTGTTTTTAATTTAGCAAGGAGACACGGAACTCTTGTATCGTCATACTATCAGGAGCAAAACAGTGTAATTAAATATAATTTATTAATAAAAAGATTGTTAATTAAACTACATTCTTGAAATCATAAAATGTTAAAATGACAGTTAATAATATCGCACAGACTCTTAATACAGTTCTTAAAGAACTAGCTAGATTTATGAGTTTATTCTGGTTTGGTATTATCAGTGTCTGCTTTTATTATGTAAATTGAATATTTTATAATGTTTATTCATAATATTTGTATAACCCGAGTGTGACTTCCGCTACAAAGGTTCCGTATAGTCACAAATACCTGTAACTTTCATGTCAGTTCCGTATATGCCTGTAACTTTCACAAAAGCATGCAAATAGCTTGCATGCCATTGTGACAGAACAGCTTCTGAATTGTGAATGTTACAATAGCGTGCGAAAGTCGTGAATATGTGCATAAGTAAATGGGAAACGATATCATGTCTTAACGAATCCAGAAATCATATTTTAAGCACTTATTTTGCTGTGGAATCATAAAACTACTAGTTCGTTCCGGTTTCCGGTGTATGGTTCCGTATCACAACACAATTTTTATCCATAATTTTTGTATCTATTCAGGGATTTTTCGACAACATTTAGATAAAAATTCTTAACAATATTAGGTACCTATAATATTTATTATAAATAACTAGCTGTCCGCCGCGGTTACACCCGCGTCTTTGGTTACTGCTCCGCTCGCGTAGGTCGTAGCGTGATGGTATATAGCCTATAGCCTTCCTCGATAACTAATCTAACTAACACTGAAAGAATTTTTCAAATCGGACCAGTAGTTCCAGAGATTAGCGCGTTCAAACAAACAAACAAACAAACACTGCAGCTTTATAATATTATAGTATAGATAAGTATAGATAAAGCTTGTGTGGTGTGTCAAGTCTTATCCCTTTGGGTACGGAATCCCAATAAAATAATGTCTTTGCGCAAACTTGTTCGGTGATTATTATTTAAATATCTAATATGCATAATAATATCAAGAAGTTTAAGATCGATTGGGACGTTTATACTGGTTATTGGTCCAAATAATTATTGTTAATTTTATTATTATTTATTGATTTGACCTTTATTTATTTATTTTTTTACATCCAGCGTAGCATTTGATATGTGACTTACTTATTTATTTTAAAATACCATAGGAACGATATTGTGGATTCTAACTTTTTATCAGAAGTTTTTAAAATTATGGAAATTTTAATATTGTGACTCACAATAATTGAGACTACACTGTTGGCGCAGTGAATGAGCGATTGGCTGTTGCATTTCGTGTCTCGGGTTCGATTCCCGGACGATACAAATATTATTATGGCCTAGTTGTTCCGGGTCTATTTTTTTTGTGTATGTAAGTTATATGTTTGTAAACTTATCCTCGATACAAGAAACAATATTGAGTATTGGAAATTTTATTGTCACCAGAACAAAAGGTGTATGCAAAATTTCAGCTCAATCAGATACCAACAAATGGTCGAAAAATGGTTTGCAAATTTTGATGCGACAATTTACTTATATACATACGAACAGTGCAATCTAAATAAAAGCTTGTAAAAATGGCAACGTTTTTAATAAAAAGCTACACAATAACTCATTGTGATTAAGTAAACACGAGCTCAGTTATTTTTAATACGAGGTAAATTCACCAAAAAAGTCCTTCAAATATGACAAACCTTACATTATAAGTTCATTAGGCAAAGGCCGCGATGTCGATGTCGTCATGTCGCCTGCTCATCATTTCGTAATGTTGACTTTATCGGCCTATCATAACGCGTTACTGCCGTACAGACAAGCTTATTATAAAATTAGTCATTTAAAAAATATCTACTTACATGGCCATGCAAAATATCACGTTTCTACTAAATTTGCAATAGGTAAGTACTTAGGTTGTATAAATGCATACTATTCATCTATCTGGTAAGTAAAAACCGGCCAAGTACGAATCGAATCGAACGAAGGGTTCCATTTCACCGTGAAATATTTAACATCATTAAAAAAAAATAACTGTTACTGTTAAGTACTAAAGCAGCCAATAGTAATACATACTCTGTAACAATTTCAACTCTCTACCTACCTTACGGTTCATGAGATATAGACCGTTGATAGATAGATGGACAGGGGAGGCTTAGTAATAGCTGGGTCCCGTTGAAATCCTTTGGCTACGGTACCCTGATGCATAATATATGTATGTGATTATGGACTCGCCTTTGCTTTATAATCAGTTTTTTCTTACTTACCTTCTTCCAGACAGCAACAAGAAAATGCTGCAGCTTTTTCTCCTTTTACTAACTCTCTCACTCTTACCTGCGCCAGCGCAGGCGCCATTGCGGTTTATACACGATCTTTTGAACGCCAGTCGGACGCCTCAGCATCAAATAATTTCCGCTTCAATAATTCTTCGAGTACTTATTTGTAATGCAGCATCGCCCGTTACGGTTCACCAGTATTTGCTATTATTATGTACGTTTCATGATTTCATCATTATTCTCGATACATAGAGCATCGTCTACGACCTTAGGAAACTAATGCAGCGTAGAAAATGAGATCACGAAATGACATCAACTAACGGATTTCCGTCGATATAATATTTTCAATGTTGTTTAGCTAATTAAGAAATGTTATTTAATTTAAATCATCAAATATGTGGGGCAGCCTCATAAGAAAACTTGAACAGAAAAATTTTTAGTGGATGAAGAAAACTGGCCAAGTGCGAGATATGACGAGCTCCGTACAACCGTATATTATTAAGATCTAATAAAAAATGCCCAAAAACCAACGATTCTTATATGGGAACTCACTTTAATTTGTAACTCCATTATTTTTTTAAAAATCAGCCACACACTCTGTGAAATTTTCAAATGTCTACCTAAGAGCCTGCGCGCACTAGCGATTAAATTTGGCCGATAGTTTAGTCGCTATCGTAAGACGATACGTAAGACGTATGATTTTTAATCGTCAAATGCGCGCACTGCCATATAACTTCATACTGAATTCCAGAACGATCAAACTATCGCCCGATTAAAAATCGCTAGTGCACGCAGGCTCTAATACGTTTTAAACGATAGGTACAGCCCTGTGACAAACAGACAGACGGAAGGAACGGATGAGCGAAAGCAAGGCTCCATTTGAACCCTTTGGGTATGGAACTCTAAAAAACGAGGACACAACGAATTTCACGGTTCAAAGGTGAGTGAGATCTAGATACTGCTAGACTGTTGGAGGAGAAAGAAAGATGAAATTTGATGAAAATGAGAAGAAATAATTTATAATTATGATATCGACCCAAGTACAATGGGACAAGAAGAACAATGTAAGTACCTACCTATATGTTATACAGTAATATCAATCTACTTAGCAATGATTTGATTTTGAAATTAAATGTTTTGCACTATGTGAATGAATCGATGCTCTTTCGCCACTCTTCCTCGAGTTTTTGTTGTAATAAATTAAGGTTTCAATTTTGTCCCAAATCAAAAGTATTGTATGACTCATATCCTTCTTTTTAATTTTAAATCTCTTTTTTTAAATTTTTTTATTAATATAATAGATGACCAGTTCCGTAAGGCAATTAGGTATACTGAACAAATACATGACATACATAAAGTGTGCCTAAGTACAAGATAAATAAGATAACACTATCCAAAACGTAATTAAGGCGCGACCCTAGACCAGTTAGTTCGGCCACTAATGTGCCACATACGACATTCACCGTTATCCGCACATTTAGGTTACCGGTAAAATAGACCGTAGGACCGGTAGATTAAAGTGAACTCACTACACACACCACGCATACGTCAGCCCATTCAAAACAGAAAATTCCCGAGGCTCAAACTTAAAGTTTCCAAACAAATCTATAATAGATACATAGATTATAAATATCTGTGTTACTCCGTACGGACAGCAACGCGGGCGCAGGCTCATTCAACTTGGAGCGCGCGCGCCAAACAGTTGGTCGATAACAGCGTTAACGCAACGCGCGAAAATGGAAATTAAACTTTTTACGTTAGTGACTCTGTGGACTTGCGGTGTTTTAGCATTCGAGTACAATTGTAGCAAGCGATCTGCTCTGCTGCTGCTCAAACGACCAGCCTACGACTTTTCACTGAGAATGTTACAAAGGGTCACCCATGAAACAGACTCCCATTTTGTTTTCTCACCCCTGTCGACCTGGCTGCAGCTGTCCGCTCTAGCCGAAGGAGCTGACGGACGCACCTTCAAAGAAATTTGGAGAGTAACCAAGCATCACAAGAACAGATGCTTCAAAAATCAATTGAGCGATATTATAAATAAGCTCAGTAAAGATTTAAAACACGAAAGCAGGAGGAAGAGTGTAATTGCTATGGACAAACTGATGGCAGTGAAGAAAAATTACGTGCGTCAGATAGAAAAACTGTACGGGATCAAAGCGATGCTGCTTGATTTCAACGAGCCCGTGAAATCTGCACAGAAGGTGAACCAGGTGATCGAGGAGGCCACCGGCGGAGTGATCGACCAAATAGTGTATTACGATGACTTTATGTCCACAGTGCTACTTATGAGTGACGCCAACTATTTCACAAGTGAGTGGAAGACCCCTTTTAACAGTGACACTACTGTACAACCCTTTTACTCGCGTAAAGGAGTGAAAATCGGCGAAGTGAGTATGATGAACGTAGTAGGTTCATTCAATATCGTAGACTTTGTACACATAAGAGCTACGGTGTTAGCAATACCATGTTCATCACGTAGAATAACAATGCTAGTGTTTCTGCCACAAGAACAAGTCTGGGTCAGTGACTTATTTTACAGTCTACAGAGAACTAGGTTGACGTCCATTTTCAATATGTACAAACATGATGGGGAGAAGATTGTAAACGTCACTATGCCTAGATTTAAACAGCGTACAGAGATTGAGAATTTGCCTGAGCTTATTTACGATATGGGTATCAAAAGGATATTCGATCCTGAAAAGGCAGAATTTAAGGGTATCAGTAAATTTCATATGCACGCGTCCCTCATGACACAAATCACTGATATAGAAGTTAACGAGAGAGGGGTGAGGGCGTCTGCTAGCTCTCTGATTAGGAATGACACTGCGATAGAGTTTCTTGTAAATAGGCCTTTCGCGTATATGTTAGTAGATAAAACGACAGATTTTATTCTGTACGCTGGTATTTACTCAGTGCCTAGTGTGGTTTGAATAGGAAGTATTAAACTAACAGTTTCGATGTATGTGACGAAACGAGAATCTCCTCTGCGAATGATTTGATTGCGAAAAGCATTCGCGGTGTTTGATTTGTAAATAAATTCTGAAAACGAGAACGTCTGCGCTGAATACATAGAGGAAATGTGGCGTCAACATACATTTGACATTTATTGGAGTTTAGTGAAAGTACTCGCTGACATTGTTGAAGTCGCTAAAAGTATAATTGCACTGTTTCCAAAATAACTTTTATTTTAAAACGTTATTTTTATTTATAAAGATGAAAGGAAGAAGTTTTTGAATTTCTATGGTACTAAACTTTTTTTTGCTTTCTGCCTATGTAATTATTTTGATCTTCCAATTTCAAAAATACAAGACAGTCCAATTTTGACGTCCTGAAATAAAAGAAGAAGTAAAGTAATATCAAGTTGGTTGAACTAGCCATTAAAAAATAAAAAGATAATAAAGAAAAAAAAGTTTATTGATAATAACAATGTCTCTATGACTAGTATCACATTAACTGCTTTGTATTGCAAACAAGATATATTTTAATATAACAATGGTCTCATTTTAATCTTTTCTATAATTAATAACTTAGTCTATCTTCCTGTATTCGATGACTTAATTACTATTTAATTAATATTTTAAATACAAATAATTTGAAGGTCAAAACTACGTGCGTCTTGCACATGGCCGTGGATCGATATGTTTCTAGGAATAACAACAGTAAAATCATAATCATTAATATTTATTACTATATAGTTACTCATTTAAATTTTAATGGATAGGTATACAGTTGTACTTAAAAGACTAGTATACTTAATTGGTCAGTAAGGTACAATTTTAAATTCGTTAAAATTTATTTGTATTTTGCTAAAAAAGTAGACACTAAACATTCTAGTGTGGTCTAGATCAGTTATAAGGTCACTTAATCACGACTCTGTATCGATTTTAACACCACTCGTAAATATAGACACGCCCCAATTTCTAAACCCAACGATTGTTTGTCTGCCCGTACATTTGTTATCGATGTAATCGCACCAATTTAGTATCGAATTACAATAGTAATCGATTTCATATCCACAACTGAAGTCTACCAATTAATCAGATACATCAAATTCTATTCGACATTTGTGACCAATTAATTTTGTTTTGACAATAATACAATCGATTAGAAATTATTAATTGAAGTCGTTTAGAATATCGAGAATTGGTTTTGAAATATCAATCGATATGTAGGTTTCAGTAGATTGTCTTCTTCTTTTTCCTCGCATGAATAGTTCGCTCATTTTGCTGGGTGTACCTATAAATGAAAAAAATATATAGTAGTAAGTTGTGGTACAATAATAATTTATTTTTATAATTAAAACCAGAACTGCCTGAAAACCGGCTTCAAGTTAAAATGCAAATATTCACACAAAAAAACTAGTTGACGAGAGCAAAGACAAAACTACATACTTAAAGATAATAAAGAAACGAAAAAAAAATAAAAACATTTATTTTTTGACTAAAAAAAAAAACGGTTTTAATTTTGGCCACTACCATTGACCACAGTGTAAATAAAATGTTAAGTAATAATTATTAAAAAAAAAAAAAATTTTACTAAAAAGGACATAATAAAAGTGACGTGAAATAGAATTTGATCAAATTATATAAATCATCTGTAAAGACATGGGTAGGTAATAAATAATAACAGGTTTGTAAGCTTAAACAATAGAACTCCATGTTATAATGTAATATTTTCGTCAAAGCTTGAGGTTTATAATGGTTGGTAGGAATTATGACGTAATTATATTGCATTGTCATGTGATTGACATATGTATGCAAAATTTCAGCTCAATCGAACACCGAGAAGTGGGTCAAAATTAACTTGTAAGATTTGATCAGTCACAGACATCAGAACAGGTGAAACTAAATAAAAGTTTATAAAAAATCCACTACACTTTTGACCACAACGTGTGTTCGTTTCGTACCGTTAGCAAATAAATTAATGTAGACAACGCTCGCGGGTCAAAGATCAAGTGGGTATATTTATTTCAAGAGATTTGGGTCTAAAATATTCGCGATTCAAGTTTACTCGTATTTTTTATTTTTGCAGACTTATAAATTAGTTCGTAGGCTGTTTATGATGACGTCCTTGTTATTTATCGTTTAAATGGCGGTACCTATTAGTTTTTATTAGTTTCCATGATTGAAACGTGTCTGTTTTCTTGCAGACTTATCTATGATAATGTGTCAGTATTTGCTGAACGTTATTCCGAAATAAAATGCGAATTATGAAGCTATTTATATAGTCACACTTTTTCTTTTTCAAACCGGCCCTCAACTTACTCCACCATAGACAAACAGTAATAAACCTTTATTATGCTAGGTACTAATATTGTAACTTTCTCAGTATAGGTACCAGTGCCGCCTGCTTTCTCAAGCAGCGTCGTGAGTAAAAGCTAGTGTTGAGTTTATATTACGATATTTGCGCCAATGTCTCGGTCACAAGGCCGCTGTTACGACATCACGAGGAATTTTAGCATTTATAATTCTGGGTGTGCGTTTTTTCATTGAGTAAGTCGCGAATAGTGTGAGTTTTCCGGTTTATTTAGGTTTACACGAGAACGTACAGACTACAATGTAAGGTCATTCTTTCTTAAGATATTAGTGCCGTCAATTTAATGCCGGAATGATAATCCTTCATTTAGATTGCATTTTTGACATCCTAATGTCAATTAAACACCCACCGAAATGTTCATGACTACTGGCTTTCTGAAGTCCTAGCAATGTTGAATGTTTTACATTTTTGTTTATGATTTCCTGTCTCAGTAAATTACATTATAAATATTCTTATTAGCCCAATAATTAAGTCAGGGGCGTGCTTTGATGTTTGGAAATGATTAGCAGATGTTTTCCTACTTATATGCTGACAGTACTCTCGGTACAGAATGGCGAATGGTAGGTATTTTGCCCATTTTATTACAAGTTGATAATTACTTACATACAAATCTTGTAAACAATAACAGTTATTATAACAGCAATTTTAATTACTTCTTACGGTGCAATTTAAAAAAATCTATCGTTTTTTAATATAATTAAAATTCGCGTACTTAGGGACCTATAAAATGACCGGCAATTTTTATGCATGTGTCTACCCATTACGATTCAAAAGAAACAGTCCTGTGACAGACGAACGAACAAAAAGACAGCGGAGTCTTTGTAATTTTGGTTCATAACCCAAAAGAAGAGCACCCACTAAATTAGTTCCGATCTTCTTGCTACGGAAATTTCCGTGTAAATTCTATGGCTATTACTTAACTACAATGTGTTCAATAATCAGCCCTACACTATGTAACACTAAGTAAAGCAACTTTGCCACTATCTCAATAACATTCAGGAATGTTGCTGATTCTAAAGAAACTACATTAGTAATACGGAACCTCTACACAAAACAAAGCCTAAAGAAAACAGCTCTAGTTGCACCTATGCAGCACTTAGTAACATGACATACACTTGTACCAGTGGCCTGTGACCTCGATAGTGTTAGGTTAAGCACGTGTTGTTGTACTGCATAATCTGCGCCTGTTCGTTGCAGTAGTCTGTGGCCATATCGGCTTATCTAACGAGGATTATGTTACTATGTAGAGATGCTTTCAGTGCGTACTTTAGAATGTGAACATTTTAAATTGTGGAGGTTGAATTTTTTTTTTGTTTTTGCTAACATAATCTACTTAATAATCTATACTAATATTATAAAGCTGCAAAGTTTGTTTGTTTGTTTGTTTGAACGCGCTAATCTCTGGAACTACTGGACCGATTTGAAAAATTCTTTCAGTGTTAGATAGACTAGTTATCGAGGAAGACTATAGGCTATATACCATCACGCTACGACCTACGGGAGCGGAGCAGTAACCAAAGACGCCGGTGTAACCGCGTCGGACAGCTAGTTAAAAATAAAAATATTTAAAAATCTTAATTCTTCTGTCAAAAAGTTAGCCTGACTACTGAGAAGTCATAGTTTTGAATGGTATGGATGTTTGTTACTGAATCATGCTAAAACGGCTGAACGGATCTGGAGGAAATTTGACACAGAGATAGATTATAGTCTGGAATAGCATATAGGGTACTTTTTACCCCGAAAGATTTTTACGATTCCGTGGGATAGTATATCAACTTTGACGCGGAAACAGTCGCGGGCAGAAAGTAGTATTAAACATGTTATCGACACTACACATCTGTCTTTAATGCGTTAACGACAGCAAAAAGTAGTTTCGACGAAACCGATTCTTATAAATATGAAACAGACATGATTTATTTTATCATTTGAAATTCCAGCGCCCATTGAAGGTCTTTGCAATACTCTGCATACTGTATATTGTACAGACAAAACCGAATGTATTATGTTGATATGTACACTAGCGGTCATAAGTGGAGTAGCAATCTCATAGAGCAATAGATTGACATTTTTTAACTTACGACCTATCGACGCCGCCGTGTGCGAATTCTGAGGTATTAGTAGGTATTGTGTTAATACATAATCACTTATACACACAGATGTAGGTACAGCCTGTAAGTACTGCGTGTTCACTTCAATTCAAACCTTAGCATGCTACTGCACTTATGACCGCTTACTGTACAGTTAACAAGATAGGTATGCTGGGTCGTCAGATATAGTTGAAGTTTTCTTAGAAACGGATGGTTGTTTTCAAATGTTATTTAATTTAAAAAGTAGATCATAGACAGTTAATTAATTAAGCTAAGTTTCAATCGGAGATATCTATCGGTTTCTGAGAAAACTTCAACTATATCTAACGACCCTGCATACCTAAGTATCTAATATACACGGTTACTTTTAGGTCGTTCTTAAACCGAAAGCCATAAACTCGATCATCAAACTAGAAACGATTGGGACCATTTTTTTTTTAAATAACAATAAAAAAACAGCTGTTCAGTACATTTATGTTCGTTTAACTCGTCAAAGTGTACTGAACAGCTGTTTTTTTTTTTTGTTATTTTTTTTTTAAAAATGGTCCCAATCGTTTCGAGTTTGATAATCGAGTTTATGGCTTTCGGTTTAAGAACGACCTAAAAGTAACCGTGTTTTGTTGACTGTACAGTCGCCATATCAAACTGTAACTTTTTGTTGTAAAATCGCCCCTATTGCAACTAAATAAGATTCTCTTAAAGCGCTTTTGTCCGTACCTACGTACAGTATGTAGAAACACATATTTTTGTATTAGGTAACATCGACCTTTATCTAACAAAAGAATAATACAAAGAAAAGGTAAAATATTACCATAACTTATTGAGCGTAGAATATTGACATAGTTGCTCATTGGTACTCATTACTTGGAAGTTGGAAATTAACACTAAAATGTTTGTCGTTCCAATATTAAAATTCCTGCTTATTTTTAAAAGAAATAACATAGTTTGATTAACAAAAGGTATTTATATGGCAGAGGTGAGTGGCAACGCAGGGAGGGGTCGCCCTAGGAAGACCTACACTGACCTTATTGGTTAGGTTCTTCAGAAAGGTCAGGTGCGGAGTACTCGTAACTGGCGTGCTTGTATAACGAGATGTAATGAACGTAGATGAGGCGAAAGGAGTATGTAAGGATCGTAGCAGGTGGCGTTCTGTGGTTTCTGCCTACCCCCATGGGAAAAAGGCGTGAGTTTATGTATGTAAATAACATAGTTTTTGCCTGCGACTTCGTCTGTGTGAATATTCTTACGGATCCCATTTTTTTTAACGGTACAATGAGGGAAACGTATCATCTCAATGGCGAAGAAATTTTCAAAATCGTAAAAGTAGTTCTGAAGATTAGCGCGTTGAAATAGAAAAATAAACAAAAAAATCTTCAAACATTATAATATTTAGAAATAAAAAATACTTAAATTAAATATTTTTTTTACAATAAACTATACTCGAGTTATTCGGTAATAATTTAAAATTAGAACGACGTATAAATGAGGAAGTTCTTGACGTAAGTAATGTAAAACAACCAATCAGAGCGAGTTAAACTGACATAAAGTAATAACGTCAAACATTCCTAGTTGCTAATAAACCATAATGGCGCCATTTAATTAACAGTTTAATTAAAAAATTTAAACAACTCTATTTAAATGACAATAGAGGGATTTTATTTGTACTCATTGTAGCTATACGGGCTAAGTATAATAACATGAGGGTCTAATATAAACATTATACTCTAGCTAAAAGTAGCTGTCATATTTGATAAAACAAACAAATCGATTGCCCTAAACATCGTTAAGTCAGAGGTCAATCGATTTGATCCTGTTGAACTAATCAGTCTGTTATTTCACACCTCTCACAAATATTTATACTTAGAAAATTACTTAGCAATCGCCATAGTTTACTTAATAAAACATGTTAATTGGTATTGCATAGATGTAAAAGTAATTAATATGTCTAAGGTAGACCTTATCTATAGACATGTTATTGATTAAAAATCAATAAGATAGACTTCCTGTTTAAAGAAAACTTAAATAAATAATATTTAGCATCACCATACTGCTTTGTTTCAAAACGATAAAAATCAATTATAAGTCCTTGACATGACAAACCATTTTTTTAATCGTGCGTTATGTAAATGTAACCCATTGGGAATACGATATCTATAAAAATAACGATAAATTGACAACCGATACGATAGCTATTAGTAATAACTAAACGATTCGAACGAATAAGTTTAAATTAAGGGCGTGCCAATACTAGCAACCGATCCAAACTTGACCATAAACTAAATGGTGATTCAAACCGACATTCTTTCTATATTCAAATTCTTCAAGTACTAATCCATCTCGAGTGTATGACTGAGTTGGACATGTGGTACTACTATAGACGTACTTATAGTAGTAATGAACAAGGCATTATACTAATGGGCACGTGCGCTTAACGTATATGTACAGGCAACTGCAGAATCTTGGTAACAATTCGATTATGCCAGCATCTTTATTTCATAGCAGTAGGAGCGGTTTACGTAGTTGAAGTGTTACTATTACTTGCGGTTGACCGTACCTACTGAAAGTGAATGTTAGGTTAGCAACCACTCTGAAAGATGCGCTATGACCTTTGTATTTGGATGATAAGTAGGTATAGAAATAGTTTTGAACGATATATTCTTTTTTATGGGCAGTAAGAGATAAAAGAGAAGATTTGCTTTTAAAAGCGTTGAGTATATCAATAAAAGATTTTTATTGTTGCGTATGGCGTTCGCGTTCGCCAGGTGTGACAGTTATTTAAAAATAAAAATAGCATTAAAAAGTAACCCTTAGGCTGCAGACGTGGGTATTCTATCGCTATTCAATATTGATTTATTTGTTAAAAAAATATTGACTTTCAAACTTTTTATTATTGGGTTTTTCCATCAGGAATTTCTCAGTAGTAGCCTCGGAGTCTGGATTTGTGATGGCAATAGGCTCGCCTCCTATTACATGGAACTTAAACATAACTCGCGAAATGTGGGTGTACTAATGGGTACGACTCTGCCTATCCCTTCGGGGATTACAGGCGAGATGAAACGAGTTATCGACTTTCAAACAATTCCACGTTACTTTTGTTTAGCGCCATTATCATCTCTATCTGGTCAGTAAATTAATTTAATTAGAAAGTGAAGGTGTTCCCAATATGGTGCCTATAGTGCATCAAGATGTTGAATAGTACTTAAAACTAGTTTCTATTCAACGGAGTGCGGCTTAGTATGGTAAAGCAATGAGGTTTAATTAAAATTATTAAGATAAGCGCTTGTAATTGCTTGTGCAGCCAGAATAATGGAAGAGAAAGTAGATGGGTAACGAATAGATAGGATAGGTGGTAGGGTTGCCAACCCTACTATATAATATAGTATCCTACTATATTAGAGCCCCCGCCTACTATATTTTTGGAAAAAAGATATAGTAGCCGAAACTACTATATTTTGAAGGCATCAAACTCAATAATATTCGCTTCAAAATGTCTAAGCGTAAAACGAAGCGTAATTATTTATTTCTTAACGATTCTGGAATGTCAAGTTGACAGTTAGGTACGTTCAATAGATAGTTTGAGGTTAACAGATTGTCAATTTCGATTTTCGATTTTTTTAGAAATAAAGTACTTACTCGTATTTTGAAAACCTACTATATTTTTTTAAATATTTTCCTTACCTACTATATTTTTATGGGTAAAAATTTTAGAACTACTATATTTGACCGACAAAGAGTTAGCAACCCGGACCAGGTAATGGTAGACTAGCCTAAATTGAAGTAACAGGATTGGAGTTTAAGGGTTTCATATTATAGACAACGGCATCTATCTTCTTTGACTACATCATCAAAAACATATCGTCGGCGACACGTGAAAACTTCGTAAATCGTGATTTTTTACCAAAATAGTAATCTAGACTAATATAATAAAGCTGAAAAGATTTTTGTTCGTTTATACGGTCTAATCTCTGGTACTACCAGTCGTAAAGGAAATATTTTTTAGTACAGGCTATACACTATGTAACAAAAACCCTGTCAGATCAGTGTTGCCGTTGATCAGTTTTTATGTTTTATTTCAATTTAATTACTTCTTCTTTCTTCTTTTTTTTTTTCACTGGGGAAAAATAATAATCTCAAATCCATTAAATGGTTACGTATATATGTGTACGCAGTACGATGCCGAATAATACCCTTAAGGATCGGACAGGGTTTTTGTTACATGCTGTATAACATCACGCAACGACCCTCGAGAGCGGAGCAGTACCAAGCTACCACCACCTAGCCAAAGACGTATCTAAAATCGAAGTCGCAAAGTGTAGTTAGGTCTTTACATAATGCGGTCAGAAAAGCCCATATCGCATTTTAACATTACAACACGAGAGATCAACTACACGACTCAAACAAAAAATGTCGTGAGACGTTTTTTTATCGTCCTGCAAAATGTTGTTTTTGATGCGAGGTTATCTCTCGTCGCCGACGATATTTGATTGTTATGAAGGCAGGTCAGCTCAAAATATCTTAAATCATTCGGAGACGATCGTAATTCGACGTAATTTGCTTCACGAAAAACTTACAACTGAATTATTTTGTGTGGCACAAACCTCCTCATTGCAAACGTCAGCTGTGCATTTTCATCTTATTGTCTAGCCCCACGCACGGAGTAGGTACGTCAGCAGCGGTACAAAATTATTTTTAATGCGGACGCTAGACGAAATAATTTACGCACGCTTTTTGCAAACACGCTAACAAAATATGAAAGTTTTTGGCAAAGTATCAATGAAAGTATTTCAAATAGAGATGGCATCGAAAAAATATAAACTGACTATAGACAAGACAAGATACCACGCAACCTTCATAGTTTCTGAATACAATTTTATTTCTATTTAAAAGATACATAAACAAATAGTTCGATAAATTACGGAATGTCAACACCATAAACATAACATTGACGATTCTATTTTCAAAGTTTGTTTAGAAGGCATATCCGGTCTTTGCTCATAGACAAACGATATGACGTAAATATGTCAAACTTTATGACATTTTCATAGAACTTGTTGTCGAAATAAAATGGTAGTTTATAATGCTGGAACCCAACGGGACACAATGTTTATCACACACCATCTTATTTTACATTTATCGATCACTGTTTGCAATAAGATAACCTTATGATAGCAATGTTTAACTTTAATTTCCGTGTTTTGATGAAACTCATGCGTATTTTTGCTTCTCTAAGGCTTCTGCACCTCTGGATCTATGTAACTACACTGAATGCATTATTATTACGAAAATTGAGAAAAACAAGAACTATCACTCATTTGTTTTTGAAGTGAAAACTTCTTTAGCGGCGTTGAGCACTTTTTCTGTAATGGGTATAAAATCTTAAACTCGCGTCAGGACACGTGCGCGTCAGGACACGTGACCTGATCGAAAAAGCGTAAGACGGATGGAGAGTAGACAGCTATCCCCTCTCTACGGCGCGGCGAAAATGTATGCCTGGGCCTACTGTTTCGTTTAGACAGCGCAGGGCGCTTGCGCGAATGTTCGTGTATGTTAAACGTAAACGTAAACGTAAACGTTAATAATCAAGTTTTCACTTCTGCCGGCACTCCCGGAGTGCAACCCGTTTTTTTATTATAATATTTTTTTTACTCCAACTTCGAACTGCCTCGTTGTTCTAGTAGTCGCAAAGTGCTACTGCTAAGCATGAGGTCTTGGATTCGATACCCAGGTCGGGCAAAGTGTTATTGGGTATTTCATCAGGAATTTCTCAGTAGCAGCCTCGGAGTCTAATGTTAGTTACATGGGACTTAATAATAATTGGCAAAATGTGGATGTACTAATGGGCACACCTCTGCCTAAACTCTTCGGGGTTTACAGGTGTGATGTTATGTTCTTTCTATTCGCGATAATGAGTAGTTGTTTTATACACACATCAAAAGTGTCTAGGGATCAACATCCCTAAACAATGTTAGGGATGTTGATCCCTAGACACTTTTGATGTGTATATTTATGTTCTGTTACAACCTACATATTGACACATAGTTGTCAAAATATAGTGTTAACTAGTACAATGTAACCTTCCTTGATACTATGTTGTCACACATTTGTGTTTATTCAAGTGTTAGTTTTATGAACTGCTGAACGACTGTTTCTTTAAAAGAAAACAATTTTGTAACATGTTTGTGTAAAAATTAAATTGCATGTCTTATGTTTAACAGATATTGCTGGAAGTTAGTTCAGCAACAAAATAAATACATGTTGTATCCATACTAATATTTCTAAACGCAAAAGTAGGTAGCTCTGTCTGTCTGTCTGTTCCGCTTTCGCGACTAAATCACTAAACCGATTTTGATGAAAGGTACGGGGTAAGTTTAAACCCCAAGAAAGGACATACTTATGCTACTATTTATTCCGTGAGTTCGTTCACGTCCGCGATAACAGACATTTATTTTAATTTTCAACCGACTTCAAAAAGGAGTAGGTTCTCAATTCGGCGCGTATGTTTTTTTTTTTGTATGTATGTTACCTGATTTCTCAGCCAATTATGAATAGATTTGGATGATTCTTTTTTTGTTTGAAAGAGTATACTTCCGAATAGGTCCCATAGAAATATTGTCATGATCTGATGATGAACTTTAGAGATATGGAACGGAACTCCTTATAGGATCACAGTATAACTGTCGTAACAAGTAAAATTGCTTAATTGCTTTGTTTATACGTGTAGTCGATGACTGACTGAAGGAAGAGAGGGAGGGGGTATGTCAACCCCCCTCCTACTACTTTCCAAAATTAAATATACTACTCAAAACAAAATAGGGCCCACCACGTTTTTAGGGTGAAATTAAAAAGTATTAATGTTTATCATGTTTTTATGGACAGACGTGTTTAGGCTAGGTTTTAAGAAAGTGTTTAAACGTAATCAATAACTAAAGTTGTTAATTTTTTTCTAAATCAAACACAAAAACACTTTTTAGGGAAATTGTAGCAAAATAATGAGAAAAGGAAATTTCACTTTTCACAATTTTTTGGTGCCTGTGGCTTGAGCGATGTTATGTTTAGAAGAGAGTGGGGCCTCCTCTACTCCGTATGCACTCGCTGAGCCTATCAGGTACACTTTTAATCAGATGGGTAACGTTTTGTTCCAGTATTCGTTACAACAGACTTTACGCGCGTTTATGAGCTCTTGTAGACTATTCACTCGACTGTAAGTTCTCTTCGAGGCTTCTATTCAGTTGATCCTATTAATATGCAATGGGATTGAGGTTGGGACTGACGCAGGCCATGGCAAAACTGGGATACTGGTGTCAGAAAGAGCTCTTTGTGTAATACGGGCCGTATGTGGACAAGCCTTATCTTGCATAAAACCAAAACCAGAACCCACTCTTTGTGAAAATGGAATAATATGAAGTCAGACTCCTCGCTCACCATAACTGGTAGCAGTTACAGCACCCTCATTCAGAATTACCAGCTCTGTTTTGCACGCCAAGCGAATTTCCGCCCACACTGTAACACTTGAACCCCAAAAACTGTATGTTCTATGGATGCATGGTTCCGCAAAACGTTCGCTTTATTTTCTCCACACTTGTATTTGTTTGTCATCACTATAAAACTTGACCTTACATTCGTCTATAAAGAGTATCGCACCAAAGTTAGCCTTGATCCAGTACAAATGTTGGCGAGCGTATCTTAAACCCTCTGCATGATGAGCCCTTGTCAGTTTAAGTCGAACAGCACATACTCTGAAACATTGGCCATCTTTGTGGAGTCTATTACGAATGATTTAATCACTGACTTGTGTACCATTTGATTGCCACAATCGGGTTTGTAAAGCCCGGGCGGTTAAAATATTTTCCCGACGTGCAGTTAACCTGATATAGCGATCTTCAGGAGCAGTTGTAGTTCTAGGACTTCCTTTTCTAAGACTCCTAGCTACACTCCCGATTTTCTGGTACCACTCCTACATGTTTCGGATAGCTCTTTGCGACACACCAACATGTATTGCTACAGACTTCTGAGATTTTTCCCCTGAAGCAGAACAACTGCTCTCGCTGCGGTTTCCATGTCCTTATGACGTCCAGAACCAGCCATAATAATCATTATTAACATAAAATTCAAATAAAACTGTCCAAGAGAGCAACGATTTACAACAACAACTACAGTCACATTGAGAACACAAGTAAAAAAATTTGTGCAATTTACGTTCTTTCAAGCACTTTACTTTTTCCGACTTCCCACTTGAATTAAACCCCCAAGTTTTCACTCGAAACATTGATAAAGACTCACAAACAAGTCAACTACATAATCTAATGCTTCATTTTGCTAATCAGTATCTCTTGAATAATTCTAAGACAAAAATTGAAAATAAGTAGTGGTGGGCCCTATTTTGTTTTGAGTAGTATATATCGTGTGAGGTATTGTTTGAAAGGGCTTTTTGTAAGGATTTCAAACATTAACACACATACACTAAAAAGTGATAAATAAAAAGCTTTTTTACAAAAAAAAACCGCCTTCAAAAACTACAAAATAAAAGAAAAACTTTAGTTTTGGAATAACAAAAAATAAAACCAAAGCCACCGACTTCCAAAACTAAAGTTTTTCTTTTATTTTGTAGTTTTTGAAGGAGGTTTTATTTTTTTGTAAAAAAGCTTTTTTGTTTTTACGTAAAAAACAAACTGCAATACCTATTTAGATTTTTATAAAAGTCAATTACTAAGAATTTTAATTGAAAATTTTATCTTTAAGCGGTGAGAACACAACCTTAATTTATTAAAAAGAGTTAATTAAAAAAAAAAATGTTAATTCCATTAACCCTCTCCACGCGCACAGCCTGTCACGCAAAAACTGTCATACAATTCCAATGTCATAATAATAGATAGGTACATGAATTTCTTTGTTACAAATTCGTCTGGCGATAACACTCAACTATGTTCATGTTCTAGGAATCGTCTATAAAAAGTCTGAACATAATCGATGGTGTCGAATTATTTGATAGTGCGAGCGGAAGTCTGGTTCTGAGAACTGTTGTAATAGTGCACTGTGGCTGGCTATGTCGTGCGGAACGGGCGATGAGGCTGGACTGTATTTTTGAGTATTTTCGTCTTCAAACTCAATCAATCTGTCTAGCCATTTTTCAATTTTGTTGGGGTCGGCCTCCAGTCTATCCGGATGCAGCTGAATACCAGTATTTTACATGGAGCGACTGCCTATCTGACCTCCACAACGCATTAACTATTTTACTACTAATATATTTTCGTCTACAAAATAAAAAAATAAAACTTTTTTCTAAGAATCAAACAGACAAGCCAAATAAATTAGTAAGTATATTAAGAGAAAAAATATTGGTCTTTGACTGGCGGTATGCGTGAGCGTTATTAAGATCTAATATTGTGCCAAAATTCAAATTCTTACGTTGATTGGATGTCGAGAAAATCCCATTTGTGACAGGCTGCCAAAAAGTGATTTTATAAGGTAAAAAGTGTAAGTAAAAAGTGATTTGTTTTAGTGGGGAAATCCTCATGGATGCCTTCCGTCTGGGGATAACGGAGGGTTATGTCGGACTCTTACCAACTAAAACCCCACGGTTCCTCCTGCTACCATAAGTCGGGAGCCCGGTAACCGCATTATGCATGATCAGCGCCCCAGGTTCATATTCATATAATTTTTTTTGTGTTTTTTTTCCTTTTTTTTCGGGACCGTAAAAATACATCTTTCTCGTATTCGCTGTCACCCGTAGTCGTTTATTAGTTTGTAAATCTTGTAACGAAAGGACTTCACGCAGTAGGTAGACATCAACGCACACCTTTATTTTTATATAATACCTACTTCGAAATTAACACAAAAAAAAACTAAAATTGTTCGCTTAGTTTTAACAATCGTATCATTAAGATTAGACAAAATTAGATATATTTAAAAATTCAGCTCAACCTTGTAAGTTAGATAAAATCTACAACAATAATTTAGTTTACACGCGTTAGCTTTTATCTGCAAAAAAACAAAAAATTCTATGAAAGATAAATTCGTACTAGATAAGCCTAGTTTGGTAGCCTTGATAATAGTCGGGGAATATAATCACTGAGGCGTATCGAAATATTCGTGATGCATCTATATCTCATTTTATTCGGTCATCGCCCGCGCCTAGTTACACGGCTCATCTCTCAATGGAAAACCTAACACTATAATGCGTTTGTTGGTATACTTCCTGCTTTTTTGTAAAAAATGGGTTAACTTGTTTATCTATAGTAGCTGTATTTTACAGAAAAACCTATTTTAGTCTACGAAACGTTTTATTGTATTTTTTTTTGTAATCTATGCCATACTAATTTATAAAGCTGAAGAAAGTTTGTTTGTTTGATCGCACTAATCTCCGAAACACCTGGTCTGATCTTAAAAAATATTTCGCTAATAGGAAACAACGTTAACTAGTTTTTAATATCTTTTTAAAAAAAAAATGTACGGGCCTTACAAAAGAGATGACTTTAATACTTCATTTTCTTCATAATTCAATTATCAATATAATTTTATCAATTTTAAACTTACGTACTTAGTGCTTATGGAACAGTTATTTATGAAAACTAAAACTACAATAAAAAGGCCATTGTTATATTAAGTATTTTTTTAAATGAATAATAAAAGCAATACACGCTGAGATATTATAGCAATACAAAGCTTTCATAGCATTGTTACCCAGTGTATGTTACACCTAATACCTATAACGTTGATGGATGAATAAACTAAAAATAGGGCTGTAATTTTAATTTAATAGACGCTAGTAACTGTATTAAAGCTGGGCACTGCTTTTAACGAAGTCGGTAGGTATATGTAGCTACCGTTATTATATCGTTATAATGTTTTTTTGTTATACTTTTTTTGTTGTGAATTTAAACGTAGTGATGTCAAAACTGCCATAATGATTGACGCTTGGTTATGTATAATTTATATTATGAGTGTAAGAATATACATTTTCGCAACGGTAAAACATGATTAGATATTTATATTACAAACTACCAATTTGTAAGAAGAAATGCTAAGCATAAAATTGTATTTTTATAGTAGAAAAAATATTACGTTAAATACTTTTGCGAACACTGAATGTAACATAAACAAAATGGCGTCTAGATTTTTGAGTAAACACAAAAAACAGATTTCATTTTGCGAAAATTAGCACAAGGTGTTAACAAGAAATATGTAACGTTATGATTTATTTAAAATATGTGGTATCTAAGTAAAATAAATCAAACGAGAAAGATGTATTTAAAATACCGCAATATTGATTCATGTTCGCTCAAATATTTATGCATTCCATTATTTATTTGAACTTGGCATCTTTTCGGTACCAACTGTAAAATTTATTATGATAGACAGTCATGTTCTAACTAAAATAATTACTTCGTTTATTTTAACGATATAGTTAGGAGCCAATAACTATCTAGGCCATCGGTTTATGTCTGTGATCTTTAGTACAGATTATATTAAATTATTGCATAACTGTCATTAATGTCATAATGGATAGACTTTACTATCACGCCTGTGAAATTTCTAGGGTTGGGCAAAGGTATTTTAATATGCAACCATCAAATGACTATTGAGATGTCACGAAGTTTCTATTTAATTCTGTCTTACGTTACGGAATATTTTTGGGATAAAAATATTCACCTATACCTATTGGCAGCATGTGTATGTATCTGTAATTTTTTATTTGATTTAATCTTACACTGAGATCTTAGAAGTGTTTTTCTAGTGTTTTATTCAATGATCTCTGTGTTTGCTTAACCGAACACATTTTTGTGCTATAAATAGTTGACGGTAACTACCGACAACAATTGCAGTTTTAATTGGCAAAAATATGAGTTGGCGCCATGCATCAGTGTTGCCAAGTTCAAGTACAATTAAAATTTAGACCTCTAGTTTCGCTAAGTGTTTTACTACCATTTGACCTCACAGCTGGAAGCCTTGACAATGATTAATGATGAATATGCTGCAATTAACGTGTTTTAATTGTATAAAGACTAGTTTCTTTTAATTAACTGATCGACAGAAATAATAGTGACGCCGGTGACGTCAGTCTTAATGCCAAACTCTCAAACTATAATTAACTGTGGCGCTCTCTCACACACTTGGTCAAACAGCGACACTATTATGTAATTATTTAAAAGGCGGCGAAATGGACAGGCTTATTCAAAACTTTATTAAAAATTTACTTTGTTGGCAATGATTTGCAAACTAATATACGTACATAATAAGTAAATAGATAACGAGCCCAGTAAAAATTGATGTCATATTATTATTGTAATTAAGGATCAACTTTTAGATACGATCGCAATCTAATCTCAGTCTTAATCTGTCAAAAATGTCTGTAGTTTACTTATTTTTTGTGAAACTAATTGTCGCTAAGATGAGATTGCTACTAGATTTTGAATGTTTTTAATTGGCCTTCAGTTAAAACTTAAAAGATCATTATTTTACAACCCAGAGTGTGGAGTTAAAACACTACCGCAGTTGAAGGGTTAAGAAATTGTTTAATTCAAAAATGATTGATGAAGACGTCATCGTTAAAATATTGATTAAGCTTCTTAATTATTATTTATTATGTTTTAATTTGTTTATCAATCAATTTGTATCGGAAATTAAGTATGTGTTTTTTTCTTCCGTAATATTGTATAATTTTGTATCATTTACCGTATGATTTATGTATTTCTGGAATAACGTATGTATTAATTAAAGCTTCTACCAACTTTGTTAAAATGTAGTTCCTTCTCTAGTCTATTCACGATAACTAACTTAAATTAAACTTACGTAAGTACTTATAATAAACATGACTTATAAATATAGAATTATATTTCTAAGAAACGTATTTTTATTTTATTGTAACGTGAAACCTCGCCGGAAATTAAAGGGCTAGGGTAAGATTCAGACCAACCGGCTCGGATCGGGCCGCATCGGAACGGATCCGTACGCGTGCCGCGGCAGCCGATCGCGTCCGTCGGAGCCGAACGGCCGTCGCGACAGCCGAACGCATCCGGCGACACGTCGCGACGCGTGGCCGGGTGCCGACGGAGGTAAAGTTGCATGCAAATATGAACTATAATTACTGTTGATACATTTCAATGTTCTTTACCCCATTGTAAAATGCCGCCCGGCCCGGCCCGGTGCGAGCCGGTTGGTCTGAATCGTACCTTCTCTTGTATTGTGGTGCGTTTACTAACGTTTTTTTCTACCATTATAAATGCGAAAGTGTGAATTACTCACTCCAGGGTGTGTCGGATTCCTACAGACTAAAACCCCACGATGTTCTTGCAATTTCCTTTGGTCGGAGCACGGGGTCGCTCTGAGTATCTCTGGTATTAAATTAACTCGCCATCACCACAAGGCCGGTCCCGCCCCACGGTGGGGCCGTTATACCCACTGGTCGCAACGACTCCAGAAAGACGCGCGGGGTTTATCTGTGATTGCAAAAGAACGTGGATAAGACGTTTTTAACCCGTATTAAAATACTGTAGTATTAAAATGCTAATAAGCACTCAATCAACCAAACTGCATCGAGATCAACGACTCTAAAACCACAATGCATTGTGCGTCAAGCATTAGTACCAGTTGATGTGGCCACAATACATGCAGGAACACAAAGGACAAGGCCGGGGAATAATAGCCCGTGATCAGTGTGCAGTCGGGAATGTATGCACACACGTCGGAATATTGATCAATCTGATTGTAAGGAGATCGGAGTGGGGTCATATCTATT
Source organism: Hoplodrina blanda (assembly GCA_949316365.1). Classification (NCBI taxonomy): domain Eukaryota; kingdom Metazoa; phylum Arthropoda; class Insecta; order Lepidoptera; family Noctuidae; genus Hoplodrina; species Hoplodrina blanda. The sequence continues at coordinate 9,983,239 of OX438570.1, forward strand.
TTTAGACTGGTTTAATGTAGATGTTTGAATGACCGACAAAAGTTGGGCTGGTCAAGCTATATTCCTACCAGTGGCTGCTATCAGGGCTGGCAATTTATCGAACAATTTTTTTTAGGTTTTCTTACTCAGGTTTCAATCGGAGCCCGTTTTTGTTAGATCTTAATATGAAAGATAGATAGATCTTAACTGCCTCGTTGGTCTAGTGTTCGCAAAGCGTGACTGCTGAGCATGAGGTCTTGGGTTCGATTCCCAAGTCTGGCAAAGTGTTATTGGGTTTTTCCATCAGTAATTTCTCAGTAGCAGCCTCGGAGTCTGGATTTGTGCCCGGTAGATGGCAATAGGCTCGCCCCCTATTACATGGGACTTAAAAACATAACTGGCGAAATGTGGGTGTACTCATGGGTACACCTCTGCCTAACCCTTCGGGGATTACAGGCGTGATGCTATGCTTAATATGAATGTAATAGGGGGCGAGCCTATTGCCATCGGGCACAAAACCAAACTCCTAGAGGCTGCTACTGAGAAATTCCTGACGGGACACTTTGCCCGATCTGGGAATCAAACCCAAGACCTCGTGCTCAGCAGTCGCGCTTTGCTCATACATCATCGGGGCAGTCGAGGCAGTGGGACTTAAACATAACTGGAGAAATGTGGGTGTAGTAATGGGTACACCTCTACCTTTATTATTACAAGATTACAGGCGCGACTCGCATTTTGCCGTTTTCCTTATTTGGTAGCAAACAATCTGACGACGTATAAATGATGGTAAGTGTCACTGTCGCCTGTGGGCACTGCAATGCGAGAGGCATTGCATGCAGGTGCGTTGCTATTCTAGAGACAAAATACATCATGATCGCTCATGGTGCCCCCAAACCAGAGCCCGTAGCAACACTGCTTGGCTACATAAAGTTACGGTAGTAGAAGTAGTGGAGGCGGTGAACAGCAATAAACAAAGTTGGAATGTTTAATAAGCCGAAATTATATGGAAATTACGAATCTTCAATTTCGCACTAACTATTTTTTAACGTCCCGTTAAAGCTTTTACAGCAAACAAAAAAGACTAGACGTGTAAAAAACGACTAAAAAGCAAGTTCATGATAACGGAATAATCAATTTAGTACGCTATTGTAACGCTTTTTTACTGCACGTTAACATAGCACTCGTGCAAACAAAGGACAAAGACACCGCCACAAATTCGCTACACGATTGTCTCTCTGTTCTTTCTTTATGAGTATCGTTTGAAGAGGTGAAATTATCGAGCTATTCATCTTACATATAAGATGCTTTGTCCTAAATGAATGACAAATCAAGTTTGTATGGGACAACGTGATTCCTTGGTCCAATCTAAGACTTCTACGCAGACGAAGACGCGGGCAGAAGCTAGTCTTCTATCTATCTATAAATATAAAATGCTTTGTCCTGAATGACTGACTGATGGAGCAACGCACAGCCTAAACCGCTGATCGTAGAGACCTGAAACTAGGAGGGTGTGTTCTTTGTATGACGTAGGCATCCGATAAGAAAGGATTTTCCAAAATTCATCCCCTAAGGGGATGAAACAGGGGTCCAAAGTTGTATGGAGAAACCAACTTTGACGCGGACGAAGTCATGGGCAGAAGCTAGTACAACTATAAGATGGGTTCAACTCTGAATCATATAAAAAACCCCTTACAATATCATAGAAAAATTCTGTAAAAAGCAACTCAGTAAAAATGTATTAAAACATCATAGTTGGTTTTTTTTTTCAATTTCAGATAGTTACCTACAGTAAAATTCATAATAGGTTTTTCCTAATAGGCTTCGTTCGCGTCCCTGCCTCCCTAATTAACAGTACTTTTTTCTTTATGAAAGGTATCCTTTGCCCTTTTCTGTAGATGACGAAGTTTATGCAAAATTTCATGTTGATCGGTTGAGTAGTTAAGGTGTGAAAGGCTGAAAGCCAAACATACAAACAAACTCACATTCGCATTTGTAATATTAGTTAAAATGTGTAGATTCTACCCGTGGAAGATGCTAATAAGAACAAAGTCAGTTCTGTATATTGTTCTCGTATATTCCTCTAGAACAGGTACCTGTCTGCAGAGGCGGTATAATAATAATATCCTGTAGTTTCCAAACTTTCTGTGGCGCAACACTACCCACTACCGACTAGGTGTCGGCCGCGTAAACTCTTGCGCAAGTTCGTTAAAGGGAAATAGGTCCATAACTAATTGATAACTGCTTATCATTATAGGGAATATTGCAATGCGCTGGTGTGCTACGTTCGATGCAATCAATATGACCCGCGGGCAGAATGTGTGTTGTCGGCAACTCAAACGCGTTCCAGTACTCTTCATTAGAATCAATTAAATTATTAAAATATCGGTTTGTTAACAAGCTTATTATTAGTCCGCAAATATAATATGTATGTACACTAGTTGTATTATGAGCTTTTCCTCGTGACTTCGTCCGCGTAAGGGTGAGGCCAAACAAGCGTAATTTTGTGAGTCGTGAGTCGCAGAATTTCGGTCGCAGAAATTCAAGTATTTTTTAATTATTGACTAGGTGCCCGTAATTTTATTTGATTATTTATGTCTGTCTTGTAGAGATTGGTATTTGGTTGCTATAATTTAGTTTCAAGTAATTTGTTTGGCTTCTGATAATTCAGTCAACCAATCAGAACAGCTAAAATGAGCTTTGACAGCATATCTACCAATCAAAATCATCGTTTTCAAACCCATGGCTGCTCTTGAGAAGTCAATAGATGTTCAAGAGCGAGCACTCAAGTGCATTGACACCACTTAAACTCTTGCGCAGCGATCTTGTTTCAAGTATCCACCTCTACTTGAGCGCTGACGGGCTGATTACTTGATGGCCTATGGCTGTGCCATTAAGTTATTATCCGATGCCAGTGCTATAGCATATACGAATTGAAGATATTTTAATCGGAAGATAGTAAGGTCATCTATCGGTAAGATGTGATTACGTTACTGTTGGACCAAATTGTAGCAGGTTATAGATCGATGCAAGTCTTCATTTCATAAGAAATAGCTGCAGATATGGTATACCTACGTATGTGTATGGTGTAGAGTTTGTGCAGTGAGTGTAGAAGTAGCTAAGATTTTAAGTTTTCAACCGACTTCAAAAAGGAGGAGGTTCTCAATTCGGCGCGTATGTTTTTTTTTTGTATGTATGTTACCAGGTTACTACTCAACCAATTATGAATAGATTTAGATGATTCTTTTAATGTTTGATAGAGTATACTTCCGAATAGGTCCCATAGAAATATTGTCATGATCTGATGATGAACTTCGGAGATATGGAATGGAACTCCTCATAGAATCACAGCAGCAATATCGTAACAAGTGAAATTGCTTTGTTTATACGTGTAGTCGATGACTGACTGAAGGAAAAGGGGGAGGGGGTACGTCAACCCTACCACTTTCCAAAATTAAGTATATGTATTGTCATCTCATAGGCTCGCATAGACTTCAGAGTTAACCAAAAGTCCGAAAACACGGGGACACAAGACAAGTGTGGTTTAAAACTTATTACTTATATTTATCATATCGGGGACATTTGTGTGTATTTATATTATTAGTGTAATCCACAATAACTAAATGCCAAAATAACTGTCTGTCTGTTACCTCAACACGGAGCGCCACAAAACCACTGGACCGATTATAATGAAACTAGCTGTCCGCCGCGGTTACACCCGCTCCTTTGGTTACTGCTCCGCTCCCGTAGGTTGTAGCGTGATGGTATATAGCCTATAGCGTTCCTCGATAAATGGACTACCCAACACTGAAAGAATCATTCAAATCGGACCAGTAGTTACAGAGATTAGCGCGTTCAAACAAACAAACAAACAAACATTGCAGCTTTATAATATTATATATTATAGATTTAACAAAGGATAAAGGCTACTTTTTATTCTGCGACTTTGCCTGTTATAACTGATCACGTAGTCGCGGGCAAAAGCTAGTTATACCACATTATCGATTATGTGTGCTGCTATAAAACCATACAAAGTTCAAATTATTGACATTCCAGATTTGTTAGGCAATGTTCCAATTTAAAACTCTACTATTCCGGGGAATTCCAGAATAGAAAAACCCGAATGCAAAGTTGATTTCTTGAGAAGCCGATGGGAATTTGATAACAGGAAAAGCCCAATATCCTTACGCTACCAGATCACAGACCAGATTGCCTGACTAGACATTTAGTAGTATAAGATGGTTCTAATTATTATTGAGAATTAAAACCAATCTAGTTTTTTGCTGATGTCTGTCATGCTATGTCGTATCCAATTCTATTGAAATTGCAAATAAAAACGTTTCCTATCATATCATATTTCTGTGCAAGTAATGCAACCATGTCAGGGTAGCGTGCTAAGCCACGTGCGGTGCCCGCATGCGGGCAACCGTGAACACTGCATGTGTAAGACTCCTATGAATTCAGAACCACCTTTGGAAAAGGTCTACAAACGTAACAGTCGCCGTATGAACTGTGTATTTATGTGAAAAGGGTCTTTGGAAGACGCTTTTAGAAGGCTGTGGTAAGAAGTCTGAAAGTCTGACAACCAGTCTTACCAAGGGATATCGTATTACCCAGTTACTGGGTTATGGAGATCAGATAGGCAGTCGCTCCATGTAAAATACGGGTATCCGGTTAGACTGGATGCCGACCCCAACATAGTTGGGAAAGGCTAGGCAGATGATGATGGTCAGAGCTGAGTCAAGACTCAAGACTATCTTTAAAAAAACTATAACCACTTGAAAATGATGACGACACGCACACTTTGTAACAAACTGTTCTACGACAGACAAAGATTTTCTTCTGATGTCACATTATGCCTAAAATATTCCTAACCTATCGTCGTTCGATACTTGTTAGGAATATCGATGATCTAGGTACCATAATCTTCTAACACTACCATCTGATTCCCATATAAATCTTTACAAATTGTTTTATGTTCACTGTTTATGAATTCGGTACAGCTAGCCGTTTCCCTAAGCGGCTTTACACCCGTATCCAACCATTTTAGGTGACGAGCTGCAATCAAGAACTGCTTCTTATTTGGTAGTAAGTGCAATTAGGAATTACGTGTTAAGTACGTACTAACCTTATCTAGGCAATTGGTTAAACGACTGGGTGTTGTTTTGCTACCAAAATGGTAAAAAGATCATTTACGAATGCAGTGACTACATTCTTGGTCCAGTGGTCGCAAAGCGCGTCTGCTGAGCGCGAGATCTTGGGTTCGATTCCCAGGTCGGCCAAAAGCGTTATTGGATTTTTCTATCAGGTATTTCTAGGTAGCAGCCCTTGAGTCTGGATTTGTGGCCAGTTGATGGCAATAGGCTCGCCCTGTATTACATGGGACTTAAATATAACTGGATAAAAGTGTGTGTACCAGGGTACATTTCTGCGTAACCCTTCGGGGATTACAGGAGTGATGTTATGCATTGTGTGAACGACTGTAACTATTTCTACAATGAGATGATTCCATGTCTTATCATTAAATCTTAGACATGCACAGGCAATGGTTCAAGATATTTGCATTGAACTTGTGAACTTATTAACTTATGCGCCGCTTGTGAAGTGTATAAATCATGCGTACCTTGAATGTTAACATGCTCTGGTGTTATTTTAAGCTCCAAGAGGGTTTGTTCTTGACAGACCCCCTTGGGGCATAGCATAAATAACTTATCGTTTGTGGCCGTTGAGGGGCTAGGCTGTGAAAATCCACTTATTTGGTCACTGCAAATACCTGGGGGCCTACCAAAACCTCTAAAAAAAATATTACTTTAATATTATTTTGCGTTCCGCTCTGTTGGATTTTCAACGCTCCGATCAGCGCCGAGAGTTGAAAATGCAACAACAGAAATTACAAAGTAATTATTAAAATAATATTGTTTTAAGAGGTTGTGATAGGCCCCCTGGTCGTTATCGGATTTTAAGATTTTATCTTGCCCTTCATGTCCTAAAACATGCAGCCATACACATATGTGCTGTGTCCACCAACGCTGTGGAAGTGGCAATATTTTGGGCAATTCAAATAAAAAAAAAATTGTCGTGCTAGTGACATGAAGAAGAAGAAGATTGGATTTAAGAAGACCTAAAGTGTTGACCTAAAGATTGTTCAGTCCTTTGGTACTTATTGATATGTAGGTAACCTAAATGTTGACAAAGGCGGAGCGAGAAATGTGTCTATACCTCACATGGCAAAACATAAGAATAATACATACTAGGCAGTCATTTTGGTACGAGGCCAAAAACAAAACTCAATGAGTAATAAAACTCCCCAAAACCTTTTAAAAAATGTCTCAGTTTAAGATGTTAGACAAAGCAAAGTAAGATAAGTGTTTTAGGACAAAAATGAAGGAGAATTAGGGCCTCTTGCCACACATTGTCATACAAACAGTGATAATGATGTTATCACAAATATGTGGTTACCTTACAAGCTTAATAGTACATCGGGAGTCACCTTGGCCCCTATGTGGAACGAAGTTACATCATCGACACTAAAAGACGGTGCAGTGACAATCTTTCTAGAAATATTGTGACTACAAAATTTGGATACGACAAAAGGAGTACAGAAGGAGATAGAGAGAAATTACTAAATGAATAACATTAACGTTATTAGGCCTATGGGATTTAAGTAACATTAGAAAAAAATACAAGCCTCTATATTACTGTCCCATTGCAGGGCAAAGATCTCTTCTCATACAGAGAAGGCACTCTTGCTCAAGGCGGCAGGTGTCGTGATGGCCCTGTGATAAAGGTGCTCGCCTCTTATGCATGAGGTTGTGGGTTCGAGACCGGGCTAGTACCAATGTGACTTTTACAATTCATATAATGTACTTTCTAAGTTTAGATTGGACTTATCACTGATCATCGGTAAACGAAATTATTGTGAGGAAACTTGGACTTCTTCGGAGTCTGAAATCGCCATAAAAAGTAAAAGAATACTATTTTTCTTTTGAATAAAAACGTTATCCTATATTTTCTCTTGCAACGTGGGTGCATAATTACGAACATATAAGTTTACATACACAAACAATCAGACCCGGAACAATATTGTATTGTGGGTTACAAGTTTCACAGCAAAAGCTTAAGACTTAATTGGGGAAGGCTAATGATATGCAATGGCCGCTATCAGTTATGCCGTGACTGGAATGCTAGACCAATCCTTGATCTAGTATTTACGACCTTGACATACTAATTGTGTTAAATCTTGTAGTATCTAAATTTAGCAAGAACAGGTATTACCTCCTGTCTTAGAGTCTCTTTTTCTTTTTGTATCTTTCCCTCTCTCTTCACATAACATAACATAACATCACGCCTGTTATCCCCGAAGGGTTAGGCAGAGATGGCCCTCTCTCTTGTAGGTACAACATATTAGTATTCTGTCAAATTGCAAAGTAGTTATTCACTGCTAGCTTCTGCCCGCGACTTCGCCCGCGTTTTGTTTTTCACGCATCAAGTTACGTTTTTGGTTACTGCTCTGCTTCCGTGAGTCTTAGCGTGATGATATATAGCCTATAATATTCCTCATGAGGCTATCAATTAATCTGCCTAGCCTTTTCCCGACTATGTTGGGATCGGCTTCCAGTCTAACCGGATGCAGCTGAATGCCAGTATTTTTCATGGAGCGACTGCCTATCTGCCTTCCACAACCCAGTAACTGGGTAATACGATACCCCTTGGTGAGACTGGTTGTCAGACTTTCGGGCTTTTGACGACCCGTAACGACTGTCAAAGATCCACGTATGACAGGCTGGCTATTATTAGCTAGGTCTGTACCTATCAAAAAGATTTTTTAAATACGACTGAGAGTTCCAGATTTTAGCGCAAATAAACAAACAAACGAAAACCTTTTTAGCTGTATTACATTAGTATAGATTAGAGAACGTGACACCTCAGCTCTAATCGCAGACTAGACATTGAGTGGTAATAAAATGTCGTGTGTCATTGTCTGACTGTCACACTGTCTGTGTTTGTAGTTCGGTACGGAGCGACCCTGAATGTTGTTTTGATATTTAGCGCGGGCTGCTGTCCAGTGGTGGAGCGATAATATTAAAGCGACAGCAGAAAATACTGCTTAGAATAGATTGCAAGGTGTAAGAATAAACGATATGACCTAACTCAAGAAAGTACTGGCCACTTGATCTGGAAGGTGTATAGGTGGTAGCTTGGGTTGACTGGATGGAAGTCTAGGGCTTGTATTGCACCCAAGAGGAGGCTAATGTTGAGCAGTTGATTGTAATGGGCAGCTTTAGTAAATCCTGCGGCTCATAGACCACGATATTATTATCCCTTCTAAAGAAAAGAAATCGGTTAAGTAGTTTTTTTAGTTTATCCATTACAAACGAAAACACAAATCTTTTTAGTTTAGATCCAAGACGATACCACTTCCTTTATACATATTGTAGAGCTTTCAATGTAATGCAAGCCTTATATTCAACACCTTAGTAAGTAGAGTTATTTGCAATGCAATGCACTAAATTGTTTGGGCCATAAAAAGTACACTACAATTGAATATTAAACCTCTCGTATTAAAACAATGTTAGATTCTGTTTCCTTGAATATTTTTGATGTGCATACCTAATACTTGTTGACGTCAGAGGTGTGCAACTACCGTTTGTAATTCAAGGAGATCCGTTAGTTGCAAGTTTACTGTTGGAATATCGAAATAGAAATAGATTTATTTATTTGCACTGAATGTAGGTAATAATAACAATGAGTTCTTAAATACTAAATAAGCTCCTGGTACATCCTGCCTTTAGGAAAGCAGAAATAGTCTTAAATCTATACTACTTAATATTATAAACAGGTAAAGTTTGTAAGTTTGTAAGGTTGTAGAGGGTAATCTCTGGATCTACTGAACCGATTTTGAAAATTTAGAAAATTGGAAGCTATGTTATCAGTGAGTGCTATAGGCTATATTTTATTATAGGAAAATTAGGGATCAGTAAGAAAAAATACGCGATCGAAGTCGCGGGGAGAGTACTAGTAATAAAATAAACTTACTCAGAATTACTATTCTAAAAGATTACAGTTTATCACTAAAAATTTACAGTTTATCGTTCGTTTGTTATGTCATAACTTCCTATCAGTTTTTTAAAATATGGCAAGTTACAGATTACAGTATGTACAGACATGAAAAGGTGAGTAAATTATGAGTTGGAAAGTTTAGCTGTCAAGTTAAATTTTACTCTAAGGTTTCTAGAAGAAAGTCGCGAATAACTTGATCGCTTTCGCCAGGAAGATTTTTAACAACGATAGTTCTGCAGTGCTATTCTCTAAAGATACAGCCTTTCGAGAAGCGGTGTCGCAGCGACGAATCAACAAGGAATTACCTTTAGATATTTAAGTAAATGTGTGCATAAAAGCTGGTCTAAAGATCCAGCCATTTTCAGTGATAGTTCAAAGGACATTCGATCGAAAAACAATCTTTTGTTTTTGTTATCGATCCTACCTAGTATAGTAATTAAGTAATAACTGTACATTTAGTACAAAAAATATAAATAAACTAGCTGTCCGCCGCGGTTACACCCGCGTCTTTGGTTACTGTACTGCTCCGCTCCCGTAGGTTGTAGCGATGATAGTATATAGCCTATAGCCTTCCTCGATAAATGGACTACCCAACACTGAAAGAATCATTCAAATCGGACCAGTAGTTCCAGAGATTAGCGCGTTCAAACAAACAAACAAACAAACACTGCAGCTTTATAATATTAAGTATAGATTATATAAACAGTTAGGTACACTAAAGTAAACTAAAGTAAAGTAACAACGAACCGGACTACATTGCCATTCATTGTCAGATTTAATCTTATCGAAATCTCAGCGGCAATTCGTAACAATTAAAAGCTTGTTTATTGTAACGACATTGTCTAATTGAGATGTCCTAGCAACAACGTTCTAACAGTAATTATTCTGATTGTCTTGATTGGTATTAATGCAGTAGCTGAGCGATTGGATTTTTGCTCCATGGGTCGCAGTTGCAGGTTAGAACCTCTCACAAATAATATCTATGATTATAACGAACAAAAATATTTTTATGATCTACCTACCTACATAGATAGATTTTCATTAAATGTTTTAGACTGAAGGCAGATTTAGACAGATCTAGTGACTGGCGCCGAAATCGAGACAAGCCAGCGCTGAGCCGACAGCGCCGACTGGCTTCTAAATATTCGTGTGCGAATTTACAAGCCAGCGCTGACTTCCCGCCACTGGATTGACTTGAAATCAATTTACACGGGGTTTTTTTCGGGTCAGCGCTGGCTTGTCTTGATTTCGGTGCCAGTCACTGGATCTGTCTAAATCTGCCTTTATTATAATACTAGCTTCCGACCGGGACTTCGTCCGCGTCAGGGTTTATATATTATTCCACGGGAAACGTACTTTTTTCCGAGATTAAAAGTAGCCTATATGCCAGACTATTCCAGACTATGATCTATCTCTATGCCAAACATCTAGATCCGTTCAGCTGTTCTGGAGTGAGAGTTACAAACATTCATTCATGCATCCAACTTTTCGCAGTTATAACGGTAGAAAGATTAGAACTTTAATTTATTTATTTCCAAAATATATAGGTTCATCTACTGACAACTAGATAGCGCTTGATTAAAAAATATTAATTCACCTACTAACCACTAGATGTCACTTCTATAAGTTTTTTGGACAAGGCAACTAAAAGAGTACCTAATTAGTAAATTGCTTCTTACCTCATCATTGGAAAGCGAACACGAGGATGAGTATCGGCACGGCGATGACGCACACGATGTAAACAGACGTGCGCGGCTCGCACTCCGATATGATGACGAACTGCTCGTTCCATAGCGAGTCATTGTTGCGGAGAGGTACTTCTAGCACCACCTGGAAAATTAAACAAAATAATGAATAATGACTATTTTGGTCAATTGGGTACTATTTAGAATGTTTGGAGATCAATACTTAAAACTCCCAGGTTAAAACATGTATCTTTGTTAAGGCGGTACCCCGACCAAAACCTTGTTTTTAGTCGTTTTTCAGAGACTATCTTCTCATTGATTAAGGAAAATAAACGACATCTAAAAGCACTTTATTAATGTTTGATATATATCTTATCATCACATTGCAAGTTCTAATTTTGTTAAATGTGTTAAAAATACATTTAAAACCTCTTTCTGAAATAATGACAAAAATTATTGATTATATGCATCTTTTGCTTAATGCAACGTGCTATTAATTTGAGAATTGTACTAATTATTAGATAATTAAAAAATCTAAATAATACAAGTTTTATTTTATTTCAAAAGCTCGCTGTGTTTTTTATATTAAAATAATTCCGAAAAATTGCGTGAAAACGAGAAAGATGCGAAAGAGATGAGATAAGAAAGTGGCGTGCGGCAAAGAGGGACCGAATGCTCAAGGTCATTTGGTCAGGGAAGCGCCTTAACGGCAGCCCTTCTATTTTTGTACTACTTCTTACATAAAATAAAAACGAAACGGCTGGATCGATATGGACGGGACTCGCTGGCAGATAGCTGATGTTAAAAGGAGTAACTCAGACCACTTTTATTTTAGAAAAAGAAGAAGAGACCCTTGCAAACAAAAAAAAAAGTAAAGGCCCGGCCGAAAAAAACCGCATTCACGTGGACGAAGTCGTGAGTATATGCTAGTCAGGAATAAAACTTTAAGGTAGAATGCATTCTGCCAGGGTTGCGGATTTTGTTCGAAAGAGTCACCGCGGCCTTGGAACAAAAGGGCATTAGGAGGAACACGGATGGGTTTTAGTCAGTGAGTCTGACACACCCTTCCGCTCTGCCCTTCCTTATTCTTAAAAAAAAAGAAGGTAGAATGCATACCTTCTGAGTAGAGAATATATCAAGCGACAGGTCACATCGCTCCGTGCTGTTGGTGCACTCTCTGAGCTTGGTGCGAGCGACATCATACTTCGTCTTCTGCAGGTCGAACCGCGCGCGGATGAAGTTGCGTTGCACCTCGTTCTCGGAGTTGAATACGAAGAAGTAGTAGCCGTTTGCTGGTACCCTGGTGAGAAGATAACATTATAGTAATAATGGGGATGACTTAGTTATTAAAGTTATATGCCACATAGAAATTTTCTCGACAAATATTTTAGCCAACAAAATACCTACAAAAGAAAAAAATCACCTCGGGCCTTCTCTGCATGTGAAAAGGCCCTAGTCAACCAAATAAAGAGAGAGACTTACTTGGACGAGTTTATGAAATAGAAAGGCAAAGTCGCGACCGATTGAAGGAATGGATGGAGGGCTATGCTCAGCAGTGGGACAACATGGGCATATTTTAATAATATAACAACCTAAGGATGTATGGAAATGTGTTAGTTTCAGCACTTATCTGCTATACCTCCTCACCTATAAGTAAGCGCATTAGCCTTTGCAGCAGTGAAGCCGTCTCCTTCCGAGGCATCCTTGTGACAGTGCCTATGAGGAGTCAGGGGCAGGTTGAGGATCAGACCCTCGCACTCCAACAAGGCCTCCTCGCTGCTAGAGAACGAAGACCAGAACTCCGAGTTACTCATGTCGAGGGGAGTCGTCTCGTTGACTATCATGTGGTGGTCTGCATAGCCGTCTACATCCTGGGACGAGAAGGAGGATTTAGGTAGAGAAATTATAAGTTTTAAGACAATTTTACCATAAGATAAGATAATTCTTTTTCCATACCCAATACTCAATAAATGTTTATTGCTTTCCAAATGTATTCTTATGGTATGGTAGTGGTAACTTTATAATTGAGATCATTATGTAAGGCACAGCAAAAGAGTAGGAGGGAGGAAGCCCTGTTTGAAGATATAACCTGTGTCGTGAGGTCCAACCTTAGTTACCAATAAATGATCTATTTACGTTTAAATACTTTCTAAGTCAAATGGCAATAGGTACGTTAAGTTTCTTTTAAAGTGCTTATGGCTAGAAATCTTTCTGGTTTAGAAAAGATCGATGAGTCAATTAGGATGTCTTCAAAAGGTGAACCAATTTCGGTGAAAGACTAGTCTATCAGGAAGGTTGACAGCAGTACGCAGGCTGTTATTACGAAGTGGAGTATAATCAGCAAAACATATAATTACCACTTCACCGGCATGATTTCTCTCTTCATCATTCTCGTTGAACTCCTTCACTAAGTCTATGTGGCCCAACATTGAGTCTCTTTTCTTTCTTGCTTGTTGGCGTTGCTCTTGGCGTTTCTCTGTAAATATACATTGTAGTGTAATCGTGTTTTTTGTTAATTGTCTGTCCGTACATTGTATGTACCATTAACGTTTAAAACTAAGAGTTTAGTCAGACTGTTGCTATTGCTTAATCGATTTTGTATCTTTATGTGGAGGGTTGTAATTAGCAATTTAGTTCTGTTTTGTTGTTATAACAATGTGTTAGATTGTAAGCCTTCTGAAAATGTAGAAATAATATATATTAAGTAAGTTAAATAAGTTGGCCTAATTATTTTTCTAAAATAAAAGTACTGATGTTTTAAGTTACTCCTTGTAACATCAAAAATCTGCCAGTAAGTCACATTAGATAGGTTCAACAGTTTCAGAGATAAGCCGGAATCAACAGATAGACAGACTGGTATGTTATAAGTACCGCGTAAACAATCATATTATTATGTATTTTGTAAAAAGCTAGTATGGCATTACAAACGGATACTTCAATTTCATTTACACATGTATAGATGACCATGGAAGATTCTATGAGTTGTTGGAAATAGTTTCGAAAATGTACATTTGCAGCTAATGTTCCAGTTAATTCTTCGAAACTGCATCATTAGATACAGCACTAAAGAGTTAACGAACAATTTTACGTATTGTTTTAACTGCAGAGTGACTCAGAACTTCAAATATGTTGGAACACATTCCTTTGACTGGTGTTGTTACTTTTCGAAGATGTATTGTTTTTGATGAAATTTGGCAGTATTCCAAATGGTACAGATTATTGAATAATCCCAAAACATAAATAAAGAAACCCAAATAGATTATAAGTATTGTTTTAGTACAAGTAAGTTACTTAATAAAGATTCGTTTTTACTAAAGATAGGTCGTATTATAGTCTAAGTATCCGAATAATAGTCTTCAAGTCGCGGAGTGTATCTAACTTTTTCTGATGGAAAATTTTGAGAAGCAGTCCAGTTTTTGTAATTCAGCAAGATTGGTGTAGGTACCGAAATGGCGAGATGGTGCCGCAGTAGACCGGGAAGCGGTGGCCAGACGACTTGGACGGCTTCGTTAAGAATTTGATAGACGGAAAAATTGTGATAGATGGAAAGAATGGAGCTCCGCCTTTGCTCAGCAGTGGAACAGTATGGTCTTACTACCTGGTCTTATAATAATAAGCCCAATTTTTTTATACCTAAGACAGGTTGGCTTCTTTGGCAGCTTGCACCGAAGGTACAGGCTTACCGTTCTACCGTCCTTACCTTTGAATTGAGTTAAGTAGATATTCGGAATCTGCAGAACGAAATCATAAAGACGGCAGCTTTGACGAGGCCACACTCACACATACTTACGTTCTCTCTCTGCCCTGTTCTTCTCCTCGTCGATAGCCTCGACGAGCACCTTCCTCAGTCTGTCCAACTCCTCACCGCTTCCCGTCACCACCGACATTATATCCGGCTTCGACTTCGTTGGCGCCTGAAATTGATATAAGAGCAAAGTTATTCTTAAGTTCATCTTATAATAGAGTTGCAAACGGCGTGTCTTTTGCAAAATGAATTATCTTTATTATAGTTTGGCCTTATCCTGATTGTGTTAGGTGCCAATATAATCAGAATACTGTTCATATTTTTCTTTGTTTTATTATGAATAGCCAACGAGTTGCTATTCTGTGAGTAATTTTACTTTACTAGCCCAAAGAACAAAATTACAATCACAGCGCCTGAATTTTGAGGAGTACTAACTGACTCGTGCAAATGAGGACTTATTGCAATATGCAGACTTCAGTTACTGTAGTAATGTTTACCTTCTCGTGGTACTCAACACCCATTGTCGTGTGAAGCTTAATCAGCACCCTTTTTCCTTTGTCTCCTAAAGCTTGAAGTCTGTGCAGGACGTCTTCGAACACTTCCTTCGAATTTGGCTCCGTAGGATTCTGCTGAAGTTTTAATGTAAAAAATTATGTTTAAGAAGCGTCAGAAGAATCACGAGTATTACCTACATCAGATTATTCATCTAAATCTAAACTACTACACTATGAAGTCTAGCCCAAATATTGACATTGTTCTTAACAAGACAATGCACCATTCATATATTACTATTAACCTAATAACTTTGTAGAAACAACACAGATAAGGAATTTTCCATTACATCTACAAGTAAGTTACTGTTTAGTTTATGTCAATTAATTGCTCTGTATGTGAGCTCCTAAGTATGGGGATCATTATTGTAATCAAAACTTTACTTTGTCTTTGAAGTATGAAAGTTTGCATAACGATCTTCAGAACTGCAATAGCAGATAAATTAAAGACGCTTGACTTCAAAGATGAAAAGGTGTTAAAGTTTATATAGTACTTAATGCGTGCATCACTTACTTGTGGTATATAATCCGTAGCCACTTCCTTCACTGTCATAGAAGGGATATCTTCCAAATCTTGACCATTCAATTCAAATTCTCCTTCATCTTCAGTTTCGGCTCCCCTGATTTCTGTATTTTCTTTGTCATTTTTATCATCATTTTTAACTTTTTCAATATTTTTATCGTCTACTGTATTATTGAGTTTCGTTTCAGTTTTATTATTTTTTTCTCCTTCAACTGTATTATTTACAATTTTGTCTAGTACCGTTTCTGTAGTGTTATTTTCTGATTTTGTTGATAATACGCTGCTGTTGCCATCGAGATCTGGAAAATAGATACGTTCTAGTGTAAATGTTTGGGTTAGACTTATTACATCTATTGTCTTAGTGTTAGTAAGTGGGATAAGTTGGATGACTTTATTATCGACACGTGTAACGATGGAATTATTGGCATCTAGTAACTTAGCCTGCATAGGGCTCAGTATTTGCAACGACTACTTAATTATAACTTTATAGGTTAACAATTACACTATGATTGTTAACTTTAAGGGTTACCATTAAATTAAATATATGTATACATATATTATAGCTTATCTATAAATAAAAGGAGAACATGAATGACTGATGTACCAGCGTATAGATCGAAACTACTGGAACTAGGAACGTGAAATTTTGCTTCCTTTTATAATGTAGGCTAAAACTAAGAAAGGAATTCCAACTCCCAAAGGTGTTCAGAAAGGGCTTTCGACTGTGTTAGCGGCTTTGAGGGGGGTAGTTATAAAAACTAATAACTGAGCGATGCTGAGTTTGACAGATAAGTACTAGATCTATGCGAAAATCCCGGCATAGTGTTAGTTACCTATATGTGTGTAGCGTATTACCTTTATATAATATGTATATGCATTATGTGAATGAGCTATACAAGTTTGGTTGGAAAGAAGATTAATTTATTCACATTATAGGTATTCCTGGTGCCTATTATTTTGTTGAAGTACTTTATTATGCAAAACTTATCTTGCTCAGTCAAAATATCTGACTTCATGGTGACAATCTATAATTTTTATCAGAGTTTCTGTACTTTCTTCCTGATACCTGCCTTCGTAAATAATGCGTTTATCTACACGTTTTATTATTCTGGTATTTATTGAGCCTACGAGTAAAGCTTTTGCAAGTCAGTGAAACCAAATAAAGGAGTAACCTCGAGATTATCTAATAGCGAATTCGTAAACAACAGCTGCTGAATATTACAGCCTGCTTCATTTTTCCTTGTTATAGGCAGTGGTCATGTTCGTGAACGAGCATGACACTTTCACCTTTCCATAGGCACATGACCATCATCTTCCTGCCCTTGTCCAATTTTACTTGGGGTAGGTATAACTGGACTAATAATCGCAAGGTACTCCAAGCCTATCAATAAGCTATCAATTGAAGATAATACTATAAATATAAAAGTACCACTGGATTTGTATAATTACCAATTATCTTGTTACGTTCTAATATTAAGATAATGTTCTGTGTTATCAAATGCAGACTAACATGGATAATATAGACTGTTACACTTATGTTTATCAGAAAGTGCCAAAATCGACGCATTTACATTGATAATAAGATAAAGTTTACTTATACATATTTGCATGTAATTTCTGAGATAGACGATTTGTTGTGCTGCAATGAAATTGATGTCAATGAAAAATTGCAATCGTAAGATTGTGATTAAGATAAGGTCCCAGTAATAGATCTTGTAGTAGATTTTGAGACCGATGGTTAGATAATTAATGCACTAGCTGCACGAGATATCCTAAAACTAGGTAATAATAAATGTTTAATTGAGGCATTAGTACACCTAGAATTACAATATGATTCTTACGTAAGTAATCAAATTAAAAAAGATCTAATAATAATAAGAAACAAAATAGAATAATAAGGAGAGGAATGATGAAAGAATTTTCTACATAATCAGAAAAACTAATAGGTAACTATCATAATCTGAGTTGTCAAACTTAAGCGGTAGTATGCGTGGCACATTGCACGGAGAATGAGTGACGTCTTACAACTAAAAGATAATGCTGATACCTTGAAACGACAGCCATTTCCTCTCATCCTTATCCACGTTGA
This sequence comes from Hoplodrina blanda, assembly GCA_949316365.1. NCBI lineage: Eukaryota > Metazoa > Arthropoda > Insecta > Lepidoptera > Noctuidae > Hoplodrina > Hoplodrina blanda. Next base: position 10,000,868 of record OX438570.1, read on the forward strand.
CATCCCTGTGCCTATTTGTTACGTGTAGCGGTATAATATTCGGTGGCGGTTTGTAGTTCTTAGCTATCTGTATCTTCGCTGCCTCTCTTAATGCGTGAAGACGTTCTAAGATTTCGCGAAGTTCCTGGAAATAAAGAAGTTTCATTACGTGAAAAAATCGTCAGTACTTTTTAAGCAGTATCGATTGATGAAATCTAATATGAGATAGATTCGTAATCAAATTGTGCGCTTATTTTACTTATTGCCCGCGATTTCGAACGTGGAAGTCAAGTGCACTATAAAACATATCTTAGGACACTTGGCAAGATTTCTATCGCATTGAAAGTTTTTTTGTTAGCGGACCAGTGCGTCTATAGCTTGTCTCTTACAAACAAATAAACAAACAATTTACCTCTTAATAATACTTCCATAGATTTAATGACCATCATTCAGACATACGTAAGCTATATAATCGCCTATCGAGTTTCTTGCTCGTTCTTCTCCATAGAGGCCTACCTCCGTTTTGTAACGAGCAACCAGCTTCAACTTTCTGACTAACTGACCGACTCCTTGACAATTCAAAAGTGCCTGTAATTGGTCTAATTAAAATAAATGTTTTGACTTTGACTTTACTGTAACAATTACCTTAGGATCATGATCCGTGACGTCGACGGAGGCTAAACTGTCAGCTGATGAAGATGACGTCTCGTTCTGTTTGTTGTTCGGGTCGTGGAAGCTGACGCCTGACTTGTGTCTCCTCATCGCATCTATTTTTAACGAACTCGTATTAATATTTACATCTTTTGGGAATTTAACTTGAAGAAGTGGAGAAGAAGCAAATTGAGGTTTTGATTCGGTCAAACTTTAGCGGATTTGTCAAGGACAGTCATAGTTGTTAATAGCAGACGTCCTCATGAGCAAGACTTCACTCAAAGCTTGACATAAGTCTCTCTTTGTTTGTGCTTCTTCTTTTTATTCGTGTGTTTTATACGAATCTACACCTATGATCATTTATACTACTTGTTTGTACTAATCTTTTCGGACTTGCGCTAACCTGATCATTCAACCTGCGGTAACAATGTTGTCCAAATTATCGTCTCAACAAAATATTATGAAACTCACCAGGATCATTAGCCTTTCCTTTGACCCGAGCCAGCTCCTTGATCTTCTCATCCATGGCGGCCTTGGACAGCAGGCCGAGCTTGTAGGCTTCCTCCAACTCCTCCACTTCCTCTGATGAGTCGTCACCGATGTACGCGCAGTCCTGAAGGTGCTTGTAGCCCTTGATCATGATGAGTGATGCGCCGGGGTAGCTGGGGAGAAATACGTCTATAATGGAATATTTATGGAACTTATTATGAATTTATATAACATTGAATAATAGGCTAAGCATTGTCATCCAACGAAGCAATGCCACCAATCTCTTGGGCACGTTTTCATTTGACGACGATTTTTTGATGACATTTTATTTTTTATTGTTATTTAAATAGGTTATCTTATTTACTAAGTGTGTGAATATTTTACACATAGGTAAGTGTTAGCCAATGGGAGTGCAGGTTATATGGAAAAGATAAATAAAAGCCCCGAAACCATGTAATAGCCTGTAGCTTAATCATGACTTGGTTAACTGGGAATCGTGATAAATCTCCCACGCGATAAAAGGGGAAAATGATATCACTGATAGCAGATAAAGATGCTACTACTAATTGTTTTGGTATTTTAACATACCATCGGATAAGGACAAAAATTCTCACCTGACACACGCAGACACAGTAACAGAAGATCCTTTCAGCAGGTAGAAGCCCCAGTACTCCTTCATATCGTCTTCTAACTCCAGTTCTCTGGTCATGGACACTGGCACCAGATCTTCAGTGAGCTCCGGGGGACCTGGCACCACGAACGCGTTGAATGTCGTGTTGGAGCGCACCACCTGTGTCTAGAAGAAAAGTGAACAGTAAAATTTTTGGTTAATATCGATATCTGAGGTAGCAATTTTCTTCGTTAGTCTCCATTAGGTAGTACTGAGTAATTTACTTAAGAATTCTTGCATTCGACATCTTAATTTCACTGACAATTCGGGTTTCCATGAACTTGGACGTCAAAGTTAAACAAACTTGCTTGAAGACGGATGTTCTTGACATCTTGCAGTTAAACATAGTTGATTAGCTCGTATTCCCGAATGCGGGTGAACGACAAAGTATTTATTGCGTCACTAGCCCGCCATTTGTGACGTGTATGTCTGTAAGACCGGGTAGTTCAAAAAAGTCTTATTATCCTATGACGATTTCGTGTACTTTCGTCATTGCGCGTCCCCCACCGTTAGTCCACTCCGCGCCAGCGACGCGCACGTATTTCTTGGAGTTTTGGAGCCAACCCGGTGCGTGAGACCTGGGTTAAGTACAGACTACGTAAGTCAAATAGTCATAGTATAATTTGTTGGCAGGATTTTGTTTTTTGTTTTATTTTTTTTATTTTTATAGTTCCTAATGTCAAAAGACTGCCAAAGGCTGATTTAGCAATAAAAAACTGATTTTTGTTACAATTTCTATATTTTAACGTAAGTCTAGAAAAAAATTCGATAATTTTCAGTGTTATAAGTATAATACAGTAAAGATTAATAAACGTTATTTTTTTATGATACATCTTTGTTTTATGATAAAAAAAAACATGTCTTTTTAATATTTGACCGAGTAAAAGTAGCATGGAGTATTGCTTAAAATAATTTACTGTAAAAAAGTTTTTTTTAAAAAACAAGCTTTTATTTAAAATTATTACAATATTGAGTATTGAACATTGTATTGTCATCAGAACTAAAGGTGTATGCAAAATTTCAGCTCAATCGGATAACAACAAATGGTCGAAAAATGGTTTGCAAATTTTGAAAGGACAACTTATTTACATACATACATACTTACTTACATACGAACAGTGCAAGCTAAATAAAAGCTTGTAAAAAACCTTAGGTTGAAAAACCCGGTGCCTAGGACCGGCGTCACCAAAGAAGAAAGTCAAATTCACGTCACAAGTGGCGGGTTAAGGGTACAGTCGGGGCCGTATTCATACGTCATGCAAATACCGCGCTCCCGACTCATGGTAGCAAGAGGAACCTTTGGGTTTTGGTCGGTAAGAGTCCAATATAATCCTTTGTTATTCCCGGACTGAGGGTAACCGTTATCCATCATGATTACTCCACGAAAAAAAGCCTGCAAATGGCCATAAGTAGTAAGCGTAGATTTCATTATTCATGACTGGAATAGGCACTTTTAAGTTTACATCCCTTTTATACAGTGCAGTGCCCAAAAAAACTAAACATGTAAACAAGCTTCGTAGCGGACTAGGCTGCGGGTGCGCCAGTTGTATTTATGCAAAATTCCTGATTTCCTACATTCATTGTAAGTAGGTATTACTATAATCTCTGTTTTACATTAGGTGCAGAGTTCAACCTTTGACAGTAACGATTCATTGATCTATTCTATACTAATATTATAAAGCTAAAGAGTTTGTTTGTTTGTGTTTAATTTGAACCTGCTAATCTCCGGAACTACTGAAACGATTCTGAAATGTATTATCAAAAAAAATTGGGTTCCATAAGACAATTCACTTGGTCAATGTCGCCGGAAAAAGCAGAAAGACAATAAATTTTATTAGATCAAATAACGCAAAGAAACGCGTAGAATAGATTGTGTTTATTATTTTATGTTATATCTCGTAAAACATTTACTGAAGTCTCTAAGACTTACTGTAAAGATAAATTATTTAAGATAAGGTTATCGGTCAGGACATTAAATATTATTTGGCTCAGGAACTACTCTTTCTATTTTAAACCTTGCTACCCTGGACTTTAGGTGTATTTTTATGTGTAGCTAGGAGATATAATAAATGTGTTACCAGTGTTATCAAAAGTATTTATTTGATGCTTGTTACGTGGTAGTGGACTAATTAGTCACTGGCACATGGGCACACAGGCATGGGCCACGGCATTATGCTGAGCGTCAGCCGTGGCGCATATATCTGTCTAGGACAATATTTAATTTTTTTTTTTCATATTTAAACTTGATTTTTTTGTTTCCTTTTAATTTCTTTGCTTTTTGATTAAACTCTTTCTCAAAGTTATGGTTTATTAAGATATTTTTTTTGAAATAAATTCCGTGAAGAAATAAAACTAGTTTGCATGTGAACATAGACATACACGGGCACAAACCTTCTGATTAAATACAACGCACATTCAAATTAATATAATATTTATTTATGTATTATGTTTATTAAATAGCATTGTTAGTGCTTATATTGTGACGTGTGCTTACGGCGCTTTGCACACAGAGCAACTATTGCAGCAACTGGCAACTGGCAACTAGCTGTTTACATATATTTCAATTGGACTGCGCACACATAGCAACTCGAGTTTCGAGTTGCGGCAATCGTCAACAGTTTTCAGTTGCTGCAACCGATGACTAAGCTAGTTGCTAATTGCCGCAACTAGCAACTTTTAAATATTAAGTACTTATACCGGTTTTTAAAGTTGCCGATTTTCTCAACCCGTCAACCGTCAATCGCAACGCGTCGTGCGATTTCACACCCTCCCTCCCTCTCCCTGTGCCCGGATTGCCGGATTGCCGTATGTCGTTGCCGAAGCGACACTGGCATTGGCCAGTGTCGCTTCGGCAACGACATACGGCAACTCGGCTGTGAAAGTTGCTCACAGATTGCCATAAAGTTGCGGCAACCGTAAACGTTAAAGCAACTATCAACTTTTACAGGAAACTTTTTAAGAGCTATTGATAGTTGCCTCAACTTAAGGCTCCGTGTGCAAAGCGCCTACGGTGACACGTGTCTCCGACAAGATGCACTGAGACTAGAGGCTGATGACAGACACATACGAAAGGTACATATAGGTATGGTACAAAATCACGTCTTGCGTCGTCGTATTACGTATACTCGCGAGTCGCCTTAGCTTCATACATAATATACGTAGTTAGGAAGCCCAAAACTTCAAGATTTTTTTTAAAGAATTTAAAACAGAAACCTGTTCAAAAAACAATAGGCATGTGAATACTAAGGTTGTCGTTCACGTTCGAGACTCAGACTGCACTAACTTTTTATTTCTTCGGGAAATACTAATGGACTGCCTCCGCCTCGGGGACGGCGGAAGGCTGTGTCGGATTATTACCAACTAAAATCCAACAGTGGTCCTCTAACTACCCTTAACTGGGGCACGAAGGTCGCTTTAAGCAATTTTCGCACCCCGGCAGGTATTAACCCGCGGCCACTACCCACTGATGTGCGCGGGGATGATTGCGTGCGCCTGACTCTCAGGCCTTTCTCTGTTTGGGCGTTGAACTGACCTAAGGCCCGCCGGAGATCGTTCTGCGAAGACATGCTAAGCTAACTCTGAATTCTAATGCTCAACAAGGCCCGTGCTCATCAAGGCCAGTGCTCGACAAGGCCCACGCTCAACTTGTTCGTTTACATAACATCACGCCTGTAATCCCCGAAGGGTTAGGCAAAGGTGTACCCATTAGTACACCCACATTTCGCCAGTTATGTTTAAGTCCCATGTAATAAGGGGCGAGCCTATTGATGTTCGTTTACGGATGACATAATGAGAAAGGTTGGCATACAATGGTACACACCTACCTGGCACCAAGTGGGCGATATCTTACTGTCTATCAGCCGCATGTCGGTCATACTCATAGGGTACATCTGACCGGAAAATACGCGGTATCTGGAACAAAGAATAATATTCAGGTTAATCTGCATTTCTTCTTTTGTAGCTGGGCAGATATAGTTCAAGAAGCGGGACAATAATTCTTATTCAATTTGTAAGGTCTGTAAGGGCAACAGAAGGAACAGGGTGGTTTTTTAGTCAGTAAAAGTCTGACAGTCCCTTCCGCTCCACCCAGGGCGAAAGGACTCATTTGATGATTTTTACCTCCTTAAAAAAGGTGCTTCCTTCCAGTCTTGGGTGTGTTTTGGCCAGTTATGGCTAGAAAGTTAGGAAATCTTACTACTATTATAAATGCGAAAGTTGGTTTGTTACTCAACCACACCAGTAGGTACGGAGCTACATACAATTCGACACAGAGATAGATTATCGTCTGGAATAGCTGTACATCGGCTACTTTTTGTAAAAAAAAGTACGGCTCCCGTGGAATAATACTCATATTAACTTTGATGCGGACAAAGTCGCGGACGGAAGCTAGAGCATTAGATAAAACTGATAGCTTATAATAATAATATTCACTTCACCGAATTTAGGCCACGACGGACAATATTATACAAGTGTGTGCGCTAATACAGGTGCACATGCACTTCTTCTTCCGTCAGTCTCATTGTCCGTTGGGATGGCAATCCGACATGACCGGGGAGAGATAAGGCTTCGTTCACACGGCATTGTCCTGCACGTTTTTTTGTAATCGTTTTTTTAACGTATGGTCAACCGGGTATTCATATGGTAAATTTTCATTCGTGTAAAAACGAATAGCCGCAGTTTCCACACAGTTGTCACAGAGGAGACAAAGCTATACCATATGTCACTGCGAACCGAATACGTCAAAGTTCATTCGATTTGCTTGACAAGTCCGTTGAGTATGCGTTTAAACATATAAGCGGTACACGTTTTTTTGCAGTACAATCGACGTTTGAATGAATCTATGTACATAGATTCATTCAAACGTCGATTGACGTCGTTGTATGGTCACTATTTATACGTTAAGACGTATACTGCAAAAAAACGTGCAGGACAATGCCGTGTGAACGAAGCCTTAGGCGCACAGGACCAACGAATTTACGTGCTTTTTGAGGCACAGTACTGTCACGCCACCACCTCTAACCTCCGGGCTGCTATGGACAAATTGCTAAACGAAAATTCTGGCAGACGAACTCGCGGGTAAAAGCTAGTAAACGATAAAGTAGTACTAGAAGAAAATCAAGAGTGGTTTTGCAGACATCAGCTGTTCTTATCTACCATGTTGCATGTGTGTCAACATTGTAGGGATTAATAGATATTAATATCATTTAATTATTACTCAAGTATAATAGGATGATTAAATATGTAGTACAATTAATTAAAACGTTGTTGTGTGATGGCGATGTCTTTGCACCGTGTATAAAAATCCTATACAGGGTCATTGAAAATTTTCCCGAAACCTGAAAAGGGGTTGTTGCACTCATCATTATGAACAACTTTTACAATGGGACCAACCCTGAAAGCATGAAATAAAAATGCTACACAACACGATCGTAATGCATGAAACAGCAGATTTTTTTTCATGATTTCAAGGTTGGTCCCATAAGTAAAAGTTGTTCATTATGATGAGTACAATGACCCCTTTTCAGGTTTCGGGTAAATTTTCAATTATCATATATAATAGAGGCCTAAAACCCCTCATATAGGAAAGATAACAGGCGTCTAACAGCAGAAGTACTGATACTTAGGTTATCGACCAACACTTGTGTTCAAGTGTAGGTCTGGAGACAGATAAATAAATAGTTCACTTTGTACACGAATACTACAATAAATACTGATAATAACTGTGTCGAGAGGGACTTGACTAGACACGCTATTGTTTAACTTACATAAGGATATGAACTGTGTACGTAGTTAGTCATAGGAATCCAAGACCTCACTATTACAAAAATGTAATCTCGTAAAATTATACAAGGCACGAAGGGGGTTGACATATCTGTTTAGATAAAAACAAATTATAGAAGGTTTCCTCTCGATATTTTCCTTCACCAATGTCAGTGATGTCTAACATAGAACTAGAAAGTATACATGCCATCAAAAACAAAACTTGTAAAAAAACACTAATTGCATTCAAAATTTGAAGCTTCTATGTCTACTAGAAGTGCTTTAGAGTTTTGATGATCGATCAGTCAGTGAGTGACAAAATTTAAGAACTTTGACTAGTTATAATTCTTAAACTACTGGTTCAAATTTAACGAAATTTGAAATATACCGTGTTTAAACAATGTTTGTTTGGTAACTAGAAATACAGGCTTCTAGTTTAATCCACAACGAAGTTATAGGGAGTCGAAAATGGCCTGAACTGCTTCGAGAAAAGGATGGTGCGGCCGTGCCGCTTTATGAAATAGACGAAGTCGCATTGGTACTTGCCCGTGGCTGGTTGTGAATCTCTCAGCCTCGTCCATGACAGGTGGGCCTTAACCACTAAGCTAACACGACACCATCATTACAGTCATCTCATGCAGTGGTAAAGGTAAAAGATTAGCCAGTCATCAGTTTGGCAGTGCGGCAGACTGGCACCAGACAGACACTTTTATTAGATTCTAGAGGGGGATTAAAACTATCCTTTACCTTAAATAGAGCGGAACCATGAGAACCATGCACGGCAGAAAGGTGAGCAGTACTATGAGCCGGCACAGCCTCAGCGGTGCTGTGTAGCAGGTGCGGGGAGCCAGGTAGCAGTTCCTGGTGCCGTGAACACCTCGTGGTGGCCGGAGACCCGCTGGGAACAGATTAGAGTTTTAGTGCTATAAGTATATCAGATATCAGGTGCAAAGATTTAGATAATGAGTACACTAAGTGTGTTTTTCGCAATTAAATAGATTTTCCGAGTTCAGGGAGGAGAAGGGTCTTGCCTAAATCAGTTTAAATAAGCTTAGATATACAAGGTTCTTTAAGATTAATTGATGCCAACATATTAAATGAAGTAGCTGATCGATGAAGAAACATCCAAAACCCGTTTGAACTACAAGATAATCAATTTGTGAATGCTATACAATTACATGATACTCGTATAGTTAAGATTATGAAAAGTCTGCTTTCATACTAAAAATTATGCCAGCCTATTAATGTCGAACTGCAGGGCAAAGGCTTTTTATACAGAAGGCCCGAGCATTGATCACACTTGCTTACGGTGGATTAGCGATTTCAGACTTTTATAAATTTCAAGTCCAGGTTTCTTCACGATGTTTTCTTTTACCAATGTCAGTAACATCAATCTTTTTTTTTTTTTTTTTTTCTCGTGGGGAAATCCTCATGGATGCCCTCCGTTTGGGGATAACGGAGGGGTATGTTGGACTCATACCGACTAAAACCCCACGGTTCCTCCTGCTACCATAAGTCGGGAGCCCGGTATTCGCATTACGCATGATCCGCGCCCCCGACTGGTATTGGACCGCCATTGGCGAGCCCCTTCACAGTAACATCAACCTAGTGCATAAGAGTCTTAAGAATTGGCCCACAAAAACTACTAAAAATAAATGATTAAACTCACATTCTAAAGGCACTAATTCTTGCGGATCCATGATTGAGTCACATCACTTCGTCCTGATCACTCGGCGAACCTGCGGACAATCATTATAATTATTATAATTAATACCAAACAAACCACTTCGCGAATACCTTGGTTTGCGTTAATTATGTCAATATGCTAGTGGTTTTCAAGTCAAGTAGTTTGAGTATTTTGGCCTTATTACAAGCAAGGATAGATGTTATTATCTACCGAAACTAACCAACCTACGTCAAAGTTTTGGAGGTAATTATAATGATTTTGGATATTTAAATCTATAATATAGGGGTAAACAGTATAGCTATTGGCCAGTTAAGCTACCTCAAGACCACTATTTATAATATATAAAAATATAAAACGGGTAGATGTAAATGAAATAATTTTTAAAATATATTACATTAATGTATTTATTCAATGGTATGGCTTACATACTCTTTTTCCATACACATTTTTAATAAAATCAACATAAAGATACAAATATTGAATTATCGGTTATTGGCCACCACAATCACAGTAATTGGCCATGTAATGTTACAGTTATTGGCCATAGAAAACAATATAATAATAAACATTATAAAATAAAAACTTTAACAAAAATCCAATAACCCTCACTAATTAAAAAATGTTCTCATCATCAGCAGGCTCGGAATCATCGTTAATTACGTAACTTTGTGGCATATATAAAATCTAGATACTAATTAGTATCAGACAACAATTTTTGAACAGTATCAAGAACATCATTGGTTTTCTTGGAAAGCCTTTCCGGGCCATTTTATATAGCCATTCCTTGATGGAAGCTTTTTCCTTATGAGTCAAATACGGCGTCGGTGTAAACTCAGATTTTTTGGGATTTTTAAGTTTAAATTGTAAAGTTGCCCTGGGAATATTAGGTATATTTTTTGTAACTGCTCATAGAGACATTGTTTTATTATGAATGTTTTCTAACGCCTCATCTAAGGCTTCTTTGGTGTACTGAGGTTTCTTTGGCATGATTATTTTTATTATTTAACCTGGTAGAACAGAAAAATAAGCATGAGTGATCTTGTCCAAACTAAGCATAAAAAATATTATAGTTATTGGCCTCCTTTTTGTATTGAAAATTATTCCAGACTTCATAGTACTTGGCCTATGCCAATAACTATTTACACAGCCCTAAAATGAGTGACAAACGAATATAATGCATAGTATAACAGACAGTAGAGTTTTTTATCACTATAAACGCATTTTGTTTTGGGTGGAATGAATATAGTAATTGACATAGGGGGCCATTTACTGTAAATGTTATTTAAATTATTGACAGTAATTGGCCACTACATTTTTTTATGGTTTTGTTATGATTTTGTCGTTTTACACTTCAAAAACGCGTACTAAGCATATCACTCTATATATTGTACAGATTTTAAATCACTGAACTTTGTAAATTAATTTCAGAATATGACATCCTAAAATTGTATGATCTTAACATTTATTAAACAAACTTACCTATTTTCGATACCAGCGCGAAAAAACAACAAACTACAAAAGAACGAATTCACCTAGCGGTGTTTTACCGAAACATTTTGATAGTCAACAATTGTGTTATTATAGTGCATTTTAAAATTTACCATGTAGTAATGTGGGTTGCTAGTTTTTCAATACCGATGTTAAAATGGCTAATAACTATGTAGGGGCCAATAACTATACTGTTCCCCCCTATATATATATTATATTTTTTTATGTACTTTCTAAAGTTTATCTTAGACATTACTGACATCATTCCGTGCCTCGGAAAGCACGTTAAGCTGTTGGTCCCGGCTGTCATACGTGGATCTTTGACAGTCGTTACGAGTCGTCAGAAGCTTGAAAGTCTGACAATCAGTCTTACCTAGGGGTACCGTATTACCCAGTTACTGGATTGTGGAGGTCAGATAGGCAGTCGCTCCATGTAAAATACTGGTATTCAGCTGTATCCGGTTAGACTGGAAGTCGACCCCAAAATAGTTGGGAAAAGGCTAAGCAGATGATGATGAATATTTTATTTATCTGGGATGGGTTAGCTCTTGACTCTAGTCCAGGTCAGAGGTGACAGAGACAAAGTCTACGATGGAAAGAGCTATACCTAGAAGAAGCTTGTTCATTCCTAAAGTTTAACTTTTCAATTACCTATTGAGAGAGAGTGGGAAGATTAAAATGTTAGCTTATCTAGCTTAGTTCTACTAAAACGATCCAACCGTTATAGTAGAATTATTATTAAACTTTTGCTTACATACATACATAAACTCACGCCCTTTTCCCATGGGGGTAGGCAGAAACCACAGAACGCCATCTGCTACGATCCTTACATAATCCTTTCGCCTCAACCACGTTCATACATCTGGTCATACAAGCACGCCGGTTACAAGTAGGTACTGCGCATCTGACCTTTCTAAAGAACCTCACTAATAATGTCAGTGCGCGGTCTTTTGCTTATGATTAATGAATCCATCTTTTATGGATGCCCCTCCAATTCCATAATAACCAGGAGGTAAAACGCCGAGTTGTTATCCATAAACATTATTACTAGTAGCTTTAAGTACCAATAAGTCAATAACATGAGTATGTACAAACACGCACTGTGTAAACGTTACGCGTCGTGCGAGTCTCGTGATTACATGTAGATAACCTAAAAAGTACTCATTAACTTAATCTCTATGTTACTTAAAACTTTCTAAATCTTCATATTGGATTTAAAGCCAGCCATACTGGAGCCGCCAACATGGAGGTCTCATTGCGGGCGTGGTGAGTCATGGCGCATTTTCATTAGTCGATAGGGCCCGCATGTCGATATCACGGTCGGTATAAAGCATGCGGGGGTTCCCCGCATGCGGTGTAACGACTTGTAACTTTCATTGGTTGTTATCTCGCATGCGGGGACTCCCCGCATGCGGGCCCTATCGACTAATGAAAATGCGCCATTACTACAGTAGTGTTTCGAGTGGTATATGGAATCTTCTTCTCTTCTTAGCGTGTCGATGACAGTTTAAATTGAGTCAGCCCAAACTTGGCAAGGAGTTTGGAACTCTCAGTAACATCCATCAGCTCCCGTGATGAGCAAACAACGGGACAGGCAGGACACGATATTAAGTGTCCCATTGTTTGTGGGGTAGCACCACATTTACACTCCAGGGAAGTGTAATTTATCATGAAACTCCACCTGAACAGGTTTTCCCTGCCGACCTGTGTCCGGAGTCTGTTTAAAGACCTCCAGGTCGGCCATGCCAACGTACGATGGCGATGTGGAATGGAGTGATCATACTAAAGTTTTTTAGCAATAGGTACTTGCGAGTAACCAAGCCATATACACTCAAAATATTATTATCGCCAAGTGTTTTAACATAATTTTAAGGGTTTCGTACTCAAAGTGTGCCAAACGGTACTCAATACTAAAACTCCGCTGTCTGTCCGTCCGTCCGCCCGTTTGTAACAGGAACCTTAATAGATACTTGAAATATTCACAGAGTTGCACTATGGCTCTTCTGGATTCAACTAAGGTTAGAGAATACTAGAAAAGGCACAAATCACAAAACCATTTCTACACTATCCGCAAGATATTATCCGAAATGGCAGGTTGATTTAGGCAGGTCGGTATAAGTAGTTTTATAATTATTATATCAATACTAATATTATAAAGCTAAAGAGTTTGTTTGTTTGTTTGTTTGAACGCGCCAATCTCTGGAACCATTGATCCGATTCTGAAAATTAATTCGCTAATAGGAAGCTACGTTACCTATCCCTTAAAAAATAATGGTAAAAAATCTTTTTAAAACAAGCTTTTTTGTGTCATGTTACTAACTTTATCGTTTTCTACTCTTCAAGCCCTTTCATTTGATACCCATATCAAGGGGATTGAGATAAAATATGTAATCCGCCATCTTGGAACGGCGGCCATATTGAAATTATTACAATACTGAGTATTGGTCATTGTATTGTCACCAGAACTAAAGGTGTATGCAAAATTTCAGCTCAATCGGATACCAACAAATGGTAGAAAAATGGTTTGCAAATTTTGAAAGGGCAACTTAGATAAATCACTATCGATATCTACACACATCAAAAGTGTCTAGGGATCAATATATTATTATTACCAAATACATCTTGATCCCTAGACACTTTTGATGTGTATATTTTTACAAGCTTTGACTTACTCAGATAAATCAAAGCTTGTAAAAATAGATATCGGTAAGATGTAGGGTCGCATTCATGCAGACGAAGTCGCGTAAAAAAGCTAGTCATTTTGATAAAACAATAATGATAGTTGTCCATAGTTCGTTATCAGAACACTATCTGTCTGATTGTGTGGTCTGACTTCTGACATTCAGGCGATTAACACAACAGACCTTTTGTTGTGATAATCAGCTAGTAATAAAATACACTTTGTTGTACTTACGTAACAAATTATAATAATTCTTATTAACATGCAGTTTAGTTTGTAATTTTAGGGTAGCAGTCATGATGGTCCACTAGTTAATGCACGAGGTGATGGGTTCTGGGCCTCCAATTTCGTTTTTATTAAGTTTCTACTGTTAAATATGTGTATACGCGTCGACTTGAGAACCTCCTCCGTGTTTTTGTCGGTTAAAAAGAATATGCGTGGTACAGGTTTACTTCAATCTTCGAAATCTATAATTATTTTCATTCTATTCTTTTTCTTTTTCTTCTTCTTCTTCTTCTTCTTCTTCTTCTTCTTCTTCTTCTTCTTCTTCTTCTTCTTCTTCTTCTTCTTCTTCTTCTTCTTCTTCTTCTTCTTCTTCTTCTTTTTCTTTTTCTTTTTCTTTTTCTTTTTCTTTTTCTTTTTCTTTTTCTTTTTCTTTTTCTTTTTCTTTTTCTTTTTCTTTTTCTTTTTCTTTTTCTTTTTCTTTTTCTTTTTCTTTTTCTTTTTTAAACTAGGATCGTAGCTGGTGGCGTTCTGTGGTTTCTGCCTACCCCCATGGGAAAAAGGCGTGAGTTTAATATGTATGTTATGTTATGTTTCATTCTATACCAATCCGTATTGAGCAAGCATGGTGATAATGCTCGTGCCTCCCCTGTGTGAGAAGAGGACTTTACGTTGCAGAGGACAGTAATAAGCTGGTATTACCTATGCTTAACAAACGAACTAACGAATCTCTGTTTGTCGTTTTTCCGACAAAGACACTTGGACCTCTACATCGACAGTGGAAATTTAAAATTCCCTACAACATTTGGAATATCCACCATCGATATCATGCCCCACCTGTAACGTTATCTACCAAATGAGTGGTTAGTTCGTACGTCTAAAACCACGACTATTTACTATGGAGCATGCGTGGACAGTGCGTCTACTGAAGCTGATAAAACCATCATATTTGATTACCTACTATCTATTACTGCGTAAACTTAGTATCTATTAATAACGTAATCGGTCAATGGTGGTATAATTATAGGAGAGTAAAATATTGACAGTAAAAAAAAAATAAGTTAAAAATAACTAAAACCCGACTACGACAAAATCGCGCACAGAAAAGTATCAAATCAAATCAAATCAAATCAAACTTTATTTGTGAACATAAGTACAAAAAGGTGTTATTTATACATTTTGGCTGATCTGTATGTTCGGCCAATAATCGGCATACAAATATAAATATAATATTAGTGGGCTGGTTATCTTACTATCATAATTAATAAATTCTAGGGTAAAATAAATGAAGCACTTGAAAAATGTCATGAGCCGCATAAAATAAAGTAATTGAATTTCATCGGGGGGCACGGCAGTGCCCCCGCCAAAGTCGAGCGCGAAGCAAACACTGCCGTACCATCCTTTACTGGAACCATTTCGCCGCATTTTCAGGCCCCTATTTGAGAACCTCTGTATAAGACCAGAACGCAGAAATTTTCGTCATCCAGTAAGCTGTAATCATATACTTAAAATCCAAAATTTCAAGTCTGTAGGTCATTTAGTTCCGAAGTTAAGCGAAAGCAAAGTTTCGCATTTATGACACTCACTCACTCATGATCATCAAAATAGAACTAGTACTTCCCATAAACGCAGAGAGCTGAAATTTGGTACAGAGTTAGGGTTTAATGGCCACATAAAGGGAAAACTATAAAAACAAGGACAATCGAAGATCTGGAGTACCTGGTGACCCTGATAAGAAAACACAAGAGCCCAACCAAACTATTAGAGATCGCGACATACCGCCTTTACAAAAAATATGCAACTTGGTGGGCCGCTTCATTAAAAAAAAAAATATATACAAGAAAGTAAATAAAAAAAAATACAATAAAATAAATCAATATGCACGTTTCTACAAAAAGAAGTGAAATCCCACCAAAAACATTCTGTAAAAAACTAGCCAAGTCTCGATGGAGCTGCTTGTTTATCTCTAAAAAGTAATGAAATCTAAACAAAGTCGTGCCAAGTCTAAGGTTCCTTACTGAGATTTCTTTATTATTATAGTTAATGTTGTGTGACTTGGCCGTTGAAGGGTACAAAACCAGGTGCTCCATGACACCATTGCACCAATCTGTCGCCAGAACCGCTACCCATTGACGATGGAAAATTGCCACTTGGAAAACGTTGATTCAATAACCAGTCAATTGTAGGCTTGATAAAGCTGCGTATTTCCATAATACTTATTTATTTAGTAAACAAAATTGACTTGTACACACTAACTTGTTGTACACACACACATTAGTGTTACACTAACTTGTAACACTAATGTTCAACGGCCAAGTCACACAACATTAACTATAATAATAAAGAAATCTCAGTAAGGAACCTTAGACTTGGCACGACTTTGTTTAGATTTCATTACTTTTTAGAGATAAACAAGCAGCTCCATCGAGACTTGGCTAGTTTTTTACAGAATGTTTTTGGTGGGATTATTAATTATTAAAAATGTCAAAGAAAATTAAATTTAGTCATAATTTGTCATTTAAAAAGTCTTCAATCGAGTAATACGTCTTTTCAACTAGAAATAGGAACAACTTCTTTTTAAAATGGCTGACATTTTCCTCACTTCTGATACACTTTGGCAATTTATTGTATAATTTTGGAGCCATTACGAAAATACTGTTCTTGTGTAAAGCAGTTTTAGAACCAACAGTTTGTAGCCGGTCTGCTCGACGCTGACTACCTACTCGGTCAAATTTATACATATTATTTTTGACGAACATAGATGTCTGGTATATGTACATTGAAGGCACTGTTAAAATTTTCATACTTTTAAAATATTGTTTACAGCTGTCAGTGGTTTGCAGGTTACAGATCGCTCTAATACACCTTTTCTGACACTTAAACACCACATCTTTACCCGAGGCGTTTCCCCAAAACATAATACCATATCTTAATGTTGAGGCTACTAGACCATGATATGCAGTTAGTACAGTGTTTCGATTGGCCGTTTTACTTAGCATACGCAGCGCGTGAGAAAATTGGTTTACTTTACTACATACTTTGTCAATCTGGGTGTTCCATTTTAATGTGCTTTCAATATTTAATCCCAAAAATTTTGTCACATTCGTCTCATCAATCCTTTTATCATTATATTTTATATCTAAATTTAAATTCTTATTTACTGTTTGTTGAAATTTCATTATTACTGTCTTGTCTAGATTTATTACCAAATTATTATTCTCTAGCCAATTTATTACTGATTTTATGTTAGAGTTAATGTCTGATTCTAATGTATCTAATTGGTCACTGTTGAAAAGTAGAGTGCTGTCATCTGCAAACATTCTCATGGGATAAGTCGATGCTTTTGGGAAGTCATTTATATATATAATAAATAGGAGAGGTCCAAGTATGCTACCTTGTGGAACTCCATACATCACTGTTCTCGGGCTAGATTTAAATGTTGTTTCATGTTTTTTACATATTCTATTAATAATGGTTATTTGCTGTCTATCTTGTAGGTATGATTTGATTAAATTTGATATGTTACCTCTAATCCCGTATGCGTCAAGTTTTTTAATTAATATTCTATGGTCTACACGGTCAAAGGCTTTCGACATGTCCATGTATAGAGCCAGAGCCGGTTTTCTTTTATCTACGCTGTTGCTAACGAGTTGTAAAAAATCATAAATTGCCATGTCAATGGACTTATTTTTCCGCCCCTTTTGGCTATCGACAAATAATTTATTTCTCTCGAAATATGAATTGATTTGATTGTATATTACTCTTTCAAATATTTTTGACAAAATAGGTATCAGTGCTATAGGTCTATAGGAAGACATGTTGTCTTTATTACCTTTTTTGAAAAGCGGTTTTATGATACTAATTTTTAATTCCTTTGGAAAAACACCATGCAATATGCACATATTGATCAGGTGACTAAGGACGGGTGCAATTGTTGTAGATACTGTTTTAATAATTTTTGTGCTAATACCGTCATATCCAGTGCTGGGAGTATTTTTTAGAGACATAATAATTTTATGAATATCTTGTGGTATTGTAGGTTTCATAAACATGGACGAATTTGGAGTATTTATTGGTAATTTTTTATATTATTTGAACTATTAATTGATTTGACTTGATCCGCAAAATAATTGTTAAAAGCCTCTGCTATATCAAGAGGGTTGGTAAGTACTTTATCATTTGATTTAATTCTCATTGTGGATTGATTTGGTAAATTATGTTTGTTTTTATTTATGACTTTCCACGTTGCCTTACATCGATTCTTAGCCGAGTGAATGTAACGGTTATTTTGGGCTCTCTGCGTGAGATTGACAATTCTTTTAAGCCGGTTAGACAACGTTTTGAAGTTTGTTTTATTATGTTCAGTCGGTGATAACCTGTATTTCCATAATAAATCTCTTTTTTTCTTGCTGCATAGTCTAATACCGCGACTAATCCAGTTTGGTTTTACTTTCGTCGATATTTTTATTTTAATGTTAGGAAAACATAAGTTATACAGTAATTTAAACCAATCATAGAACAGTTTGAATGCTTTTTCAGGGTCTGTTTCCTCATAAACATCAGAAAATGACAATTGTTTCAAATAGTTTGTGAATTTTTCTATATTTTCTTTTGAGTAGTCCCGTTTTGTACAGTGCCAGTAGTCTAAAAGGCACGTTTGTTTAACTGGGCAACGTAAAAATTGTGCTGTATGATCGGATACTGCTAGTTCCAAAACTTCTCCTTTAGCTCCTCGCACATTGTGTATTATATTATCAATGCAGGTCCCACTGCTTAATCTAGTTGGAACGTTTACGGCAAATTTAAGATTATAACCCATTATTAAGTGCTTGAATTGCTGCGAACTTGTGGTATCTTTTAGCAAATCAATATTGAAGTCACCGCACAGAAGCACTTTTTTATTTGAGTGAATGGATAAAGAATTTAACAGACTGTCTAAATTATTAAAAAATATTTCTTGTTTTCTTTTTACTTCCGTACTATGTGGACTCCTATATAAACATATTATAGTAATGTTGTGGTCGGTGAGTTCCACTGCACAGCCTTCAAAAATATTGGATACACCATATTTCGCAACAGACTCCAAAGTTCTACATTTAATACCGTTTCTTATCATTATACATGTGCCTCCATGTCTGGATTTTCTAGTGAAATGTGCGGCTAAAGTAAAATTAGGTATATGTAATAGGTTTACATCCGACAATATCATATTGTGCTCAGAAAAACATAATACATCCACAATTTTTTCAGTATAAAACAAGAACAATATTCATTTGACCGATATTTTCGAAAATTTTTAGTAATAGCCGTGGTCGTGTGCCACCTGCAGTTGTTTCACACAATCTTTATTGGCAAGGCAAGGAAAAGAAAGAAAGAAAATCTGTTTATTCCCGCGAAAATGACGCACATAACATAAAAAGAGAAAATATAAATTGTACATAAATGCAAAGTAGCAACAAGTTTGTATTAAATCTAAAAAATAAAAATCAAATAAATACATAAAGAAATATGCGAGGGATCCTGGGTTCATCTCCGAGGTCAGGCACAATGTTAGTGGATTTTCCTATTAAAGATTTCTTGGAAAGTTGGAAAGTGGGTGGTGGACACCCCCGTGTGAAACTGATGGTCCTGGTCAGGTTACTTTCCAGTCATGTCGAATTGCCGTCAAATCGGATTATGGGAGTGAGTTTCGCGGAAGTACCACTAATGTAGAGGGAGGATAGGGGAATGGATTATCGGGTTAATTTTATGATGGCTGTGTAGTAGGAACTTTGTTCAGACTTCTATTATTTCAAGGAAAAAGATAAGAGGTTTGCCTACTTTATTTGAGCTTCCTCTATCTTCGAGACCTACTCGTATTGATAACAGAATCAACAATAGGGTCAACGAAATCATCAAACTTACCAAATGTTTAATTCTACACACAACATAATATAGCATCACGCCTGTAATCCCCGAAGGGTAAGGCAGAGGTGTACCCATTAGTACACCCACATTTCACCAGTTATGTTTAAGTCCCATGTAATACCAGCATATTGCCGTCAACCGGGCACAAATCCAGACTACTAGACTACTAATGAGAAATACCTGATGGAAAAATTCAATCACACTATGCCCGGCCTGGGATCGAATCCAAGACCTCATGCTCAACAGTCGCACTTTGCAACCACTAGACCAACGAGGCAGTTAGAGCAAGGCTTAAGGCTTTTATGTTCGTTACTAGCTTTTGCCCGCGACTTCGTCCGCGTATATGTCGGTTATCGCGGACGCAGACGAAGTCGAAGTCGAATAAAAAGTAGCCTATGTCCTTTGTTGGGGTTCACACTTACCCTGTACCAAATTTCACACAAATCGGTTCAGTAGTTTAGGCGTGAAGAAAAGACAGACAGACAGACAGAAAGACAGACAGACAGACAGAGTTACTTTCGCATTTATAATTATTAGTAAGGATTACTCTGAGAAGAGAAGGTGAGAGTCTTTGGTGAGTCAGAATATTGTGCAAACGTGTGCATCTTGGACGCAGTTGAGGGTCTTAACTCGTTACAAAATGGTATGACTCGGAGATCTGATAGCTTATCTGACAGCGATAATGCCATGGATCAATCATGAAGTTTCTTCGACTCTAGAAGGCCTACTTTAAGAAGGATAGGTATATATTCATAGTGAATCCACTTTGGGGTGGTAAATTAGGTATTCTACTAATCTTTTTGTTACGTCAAGCTATTTTATCGCGGATTTGAACTTTGAACGTTATTTCAACTCTATACAAGGCCTATTTCGTGAAGATAATACTACCTAGTTAATCTTTTTTGGAGATGTGTTACGTGTCTTACCGTTCGTTTCTCGGGCAGAGCGAATTATCACCAGTCTTTTTGTTATGTCAAGTAATTTTTTCGCGGTTTTGAACTTTAATGTAAACTCTGTGGGTAGGGGTAGCGGTGGAATTAGGTAGATGACATTTATACCAATCGATGGACGAACTTTTTATGACCAGCCAAAACGCAATTCTCGCATAGATTTTGTATGACAAAAGACAGTTTTACAGTTAATCAAAAATTAATCAGGTTTTTAGGGCTAAAAAGAAGTGTTTGTTATGAGAAGTTAGGTGTTGGAATTATTCATTAAATGGTGACAACTACCCAATTCTACATCTGTATATATGTTTAGATACATACTTATTATGTCATCTTATTCACTAAATTATGTTTTAGGGATTCTGTAGGATTCTAACAGGATTCTGCAAGACCTACCCTGGTATTCCGTTTGCAACTTGGTACTGAGAGTAACGCTAATAGATAGCCAAATTGTTATGGATTATGTGCTGTTGTTGCCGAATTGGCAGCGAGTAGAGACTACTGGTGCCTACTGAACCCTCAAAACACTCTGACTCTTGCTTCACTGAATTTTTTTACGATGTTTTGATTTTTAACCCGATTGAACTGGCCATTTATCATAATAAGGCGAAATAATCACTGTTTTGTTTATTTTTTAAACATGTTTAATATTACATTACATTGTTATTGTTCGTTGATTACTCACCGCCAATTACTATAATGAGTATTACTAATAGTCTTAATATAGAGAAACTAATTGGTTTTTTAATATCCATTGTTGTAAGTTCAAGACAAAAGAAAGCAATAAATATTAATTAAACCAAGTAATCTTTTGGTTGCTTTGTAGTAATATCGAACCCACAACTTCATGCATGGGGTTGTCTTAACCATAAGGCCATCACGGCGAAGTCATGGCTAAAGAAAGAAAGAAAAAAAAGAAAAACTTTTTATTCACGCGAAAATAAAACAACATAAAAAAAAATTGTACACAAAAGCAAAATAAAAACAAGTTGGTATTAAATCTAAAAAAATATTAATAAATAAATACAAGTAAGGAATAAATGCGCTACTATCATCACTGCTGCTTCATAGGGAAGTTATAATACTTTCGCAAAATTGAAAATTTTCGCTGTGCGTTCTGTTAGTCGAAAAAAATTCAAAAGTTATTTTCGCTCCGTAATTCGAAGTAATGAAATGTTATGAAATGTCTGCTCTCGATTTGAAAGTTATCAGTAGAACGGAAGAAAGGATTTGTGGTGTTTATTTCATGTAAATGTTTATACAGTTTGTACTCTTATCACTATTGAAAATAAGAAAGTTAAGACTAATATATACCTACCTAAGTACTTATGTCACTTAGGTACTTATTTACGTTGGAATACTAAAATTATAAATCTGAAAATAAATCTGTCTGTCTGTTATGCTTTCACAACTAAACCACTGAACCGATTTTGATGTATTTGGCATGGGGTAAGTTGGAACTCCAAGAAAGCACATACTTAGGATACTTTTATTTCGCGAATTGTTTTGAGTCCGCGATAACCGACGTTTACGCGGACGAGTCAAGGGAAAAAGCTAGTTTACGATAGTGGAAAAAATATTCTTCTTCTTCTTTATCGTGTGGGCAGTAAGGTCTTAACGACCCCACACACCCTAGTGTCAGAGATTCTAAACCGCCTCAAGGGCCTCTGACATGGTTTGAATGAAACAGTAAGTCCAGGTTTCCTCACGATGTTTTCCTTCACCGATGCCAGTAATGTCCAAGATAAACTTTAAAAAATATTAATTTCTCGTAAACACAATCAGCAACAGCTGGTAATGCAAAAAGCAAAATGCAAAAGATTTTCAACAAATGAAAATGTTTTGCTTTAAGAATAGCTGAAACAACATCTATTGAAGATAATAATACTAACTCACTTCTTTTCCTCAAAGCAAAATTGTCCACAAATCACAATAATCACAACGATTAATTATTTACACTTTCATTTAAAAAAAGAAACAAACACATAACAGTCTTTTCGTTGTAAAACTAAATTCGCAAAAAAAAATATTATTCACAAAATAAATATTTCCAGTTAAAACTTCTCTTGTAAAGTTTACGTAAAGATAAATAAATATAAAATATTCGATCAAGCGTCGTTTCACGTCAACGACTGATACGATACTAATGTGTTTATGGTTTAATGTTTATCGCGAACGCGCATTCAAATTATCGAATAATACAGATTAAAATAGTGTGGCTAATGATTTTGTTTTTTTTTTCTTTTCTAACATGAAGCGTTCACGTTTTATTTTGTGGGTCAATATTTTGGCGCTGTTGGTTTTGATGATGCAGTTTTTGATGGAGGGGTTGTCATTTATGTAAACATAGAGAGAAATGCTGATTCGAAGATTGAAATGACCTCTTTTGAGTTCATATTGTTAGGATGAGATTTATTTTTAAAATTCCTTGTGAAAGATAATAGATAATGCAAGAGTAGTCAAATCAAATATTTTGAAAATGAAATAAATTGTTCGAACTTTTGAAATTAAACATTTAATAAAAAGTTCGAATAATTCATTTGATTTTCGAGATTTTTTGAGGATTTCATTAACCAAAATATAACCTAAGTAGGCCATGTTGGACGATGTGAATGAGTTTACATCGATGAATGAGTTTAAGTCTTGAAATGAATAATAAATAATACCTATCTAATCTAGTTTGAACGTCCCTATGTCCTTTAGTCTCCGCTCTATTTATGTAGGTAAAGCCGTTAGGGCTAAATAATATTTACTTATTCAATTTATATCTACGTTAAATAAATCTTTGATAGGTATATGTAGGTTTATGTATCATCGGTTAGATATAATCATAGTAGGTACAATGACTATGTATAGGTATTTAATTTCTGTGACAACATGCAATATGCATTTATACAACACAGATGTTTATAAATATTTATTTATGCTAAAACGCGATGATTTTAGCAACAAGAAAATATATTTATAGCTAAATATTTTACCTTTTTCTGTCTATTTTAGACATGTGGAAGTGTTTTATTTAAGTATCTAATTTACAGACTTAATTATAAAAAAAAAACAATCAGAATAAAAAAAAGAAACTAATAGTAAATGGCATCAAAAATTCTTCCGCTTCGTCGTCAACTGGAAATGTGGCCAAAAGACTGGCAATGCTTAGCCTCTGGCCAAGGAAATAACTGGCTATTACCTTGGCCAGAGGCTGGCCCTTGGGTCACGGGAAGTATCAATCAACCTAAATAAATATCTACATAGAATCTATCTGACGTAAATCGAATCTATAATGTAAAAAAAATAATTGTTATGCTACATTGGGAACAAGTAATTAAGTAATTATTTCATTTGACAAAGGCATTAAAAGTTATAATTGGTCTCGTCTTTACAGTTAAGCTACCAAATCGATTCTGTTAATTTTTTCCGGAGAGTTAATTAAACAAGAAGACAAAGAAAACTTTTAATTCCGGAAAATTAAGAAGCGTTTTACGCTGGTTTAGTGGGATTATTTGTAAGAAGAAAAGAGGGTCCGAGTCTCTTAATACTTGCAGTTAGCGAAGATGCCGAAGTATCAGGTTTTTTGTTACTTTTAAGTATCACTACATATTATAAAACAAAGTCGCTTTCCCTGTCTGTCTGTCCCTATATATGCTTAGATCTTTAAAACTACGCAACGGATTTTGATGCGGTTTTTTTTAATAGATAGAGTGATTCAAGAGGAAGGTTTATAAGTACATGCACCCGTGCGAAGCCGGGGCGGGTCGCTAGTAGATAATAATATCAATAACAAAAGAAAATCCTCGCCCCGCCCCCCAGAACCCTGATTGGTTAATCTCTTCACCACAATCGGCCAATCACAGCATTTCCTGCCAACCCCCTTTCGAAATTTAAATATCGTTATAGATTTTTGTCAGTCGCCTTCGATTCGTCGCGCAGCCAACAAGTTTGGTGCGTCAATAAAAACGGAATTGCATTGTGAATTTAATTTATTTAGTTTTGTCAGTGATTTCGGTTTTTATGCCAACCGTGTCAGATATTTCTGGAGGTAACGGTTAGTCTATTTAAGTCCTTAATATAATTTTAATAAGCTTCTTATCTCATTGTGTTCCTGATTTAATTCATAGTGAGTGCAAATAGTTTGGTATATCGTTTTAGAACCAGCGGTAATTGATCCGTAACAGCAGTTACTTAGGCATTGATTTTCAAATACAACTAAATTGTCTAAAAATTCGATGATCTGGTTTTGATGTTGTGACGGTCTATAAAACTAAATTATCGACGGTTTTCCTGTTTTTGTACAGAGATATGGATTGATCAAACCGATCATTCAAAACAAGTAGATTTCTTAAAAAATTGTATTACGTTATCTCGTATCCGAGTTGGCTACTCGTCCAAGGTCCAAAAACTACCTAAGTAAGATTGGATTTTCCAAAAAAGAAAAAAATAGGTAAATTAAAATCATTATTGAATTGTAAGATGCAGTATTGTCACCTTCCATAGAAACATTTTTAACCTCTATAAAATCATTTTCTTTGGATATCTCAGGTATTAATGTCTACAGGTGACGATGACCACTCTTCATACTCTGGACTGTCGACTTCTTTGCCATCAAATAACGTAAAAAATCAAAATACCCACACTGAACCTTGCTTCGTCATTGTCAAATTAGTCCTTAACAATCGTATTTTTTAAGTTTATTATTAAAATTAACAAGCTAAACTGTAAATGGTACTCTGTTTTAATTATAGCGACATCCTGTGATAACTGTTTCCTGCGATAGCCAACAATAACGTCGCTTTATATAGACGCAGCTGCTTTATTTACTTGGTAACTGAAATGTGTCCCTGTTTCATCGTCAGTGTCGTTAGGCACAGTGTCATCCATTACTGGACTTGGGCCTTCCCCATCAGTTTTAATATCGTCACTTTCATTTGAATCAGCTCCTATATTTTTAGTTTTTGCTCTAAATTCGTTTTAATGAGGTAAGTCTCAAATACAATATTAATTATCAGTCATAAGTCTTTCTCATTATTGGTATACTAATTCGTAGTAACCCTTTAATGTTTAATTAAATCAATGAACGTCAATAGTTTAAAACGTACTGATACACACCAAAATATTAAGAATTTTAGATGGTGTATTTTTTTTACCTAAGAACTTTCAAAACCATATACATGTCTAAGCTATCATGAGTTTTGCTGTAACCATTTAATATAGATAAGTGTTTTTTAGATATTCTTCTCTACATAATGTTATTTCTCATGCAGTGTATCCATCAATGATGGCATCTGACCAGGAGTCCTGTTCTGATGAGGAGCCAGACAGTGAGATGTTGAGTGACGACCTCTGTCTGCCTGACAGTGATGATGACAGACAGTCTGGCAGGAACGTTCAGGTGAGAAACATCGATTGCACACTTTAAGGATCACAGTCATAACATCAATTAGATATTGATTACAATTTTCAATAACAGATAGATTATACCATATTGGTCTAATCTTAACGGTTACATGAAGTTCTTTTAGAGAACATTACCCAAATCCCTTATTAATTCCTAAGAACAAAAGTTCCATCATTTTTTGACAAACAACTCCAATATTGTGATTTTGAATAAAAACTCATTTGTGATATCTACAGAATCTTCCCGAAGACCTGCCGTCTCTCAACTCCTGTCTCATCCGACCTCCTCGGAAGCTGTTCACCAACTGTCGTGAACGTTGGCGACAGCAGAACGTCAGCGGAGCCTTCGCAGAGCTGAGGAGATTGGTGCCGACACACCCGCCCGACAAGAAGCTTTCTAAGAATGAGATTCTTAGGATGGCTATTAGGTAAGATCTAACTGGCTCTATTGTAGTATTTTTATTTAGGTAGGAAGGTACTAGTTTAGTCTTATCTTAAATCTTAACTGCATCATTAAAAACCTTAAAAATATCGGATGTTGGGATTTAACGTTTTCAGATATATTAATTTTAACATTAACAATTCTTTGACAGGTACATCGGCTTACTCTGCGAGGTCCTAGAATGGCAGAAGACTCACGGCCTATCCATGAACAAAGAAAACTCAGCCAGCCTTGCGATCAAATGCGAATCTCCTTTGAGTCCACAGTCCCGGCGACTCCGGCTAAAAAGACCTTACTTTAACGAGGAAGATTGTCCAAGAGCGAAAATTTACCACGAAAGTAATGAATACCAGAGATATGGTAACGAAGAAAATGAAGAAGTAAGAAGAGGTTATCAAAGACTCATCACAAATAGAACAGATTTTTATTTCGGTAAAGAACATTTGAGAGTTCTAAGGAATCAGTTTTACTTCTCACCAAGATGGCGTCAAAATATGCCGTTTAGAAACTTGGCGGATCGTAATGGTAATAATTTGTTAATGATAGCTCCAGCGCAGAATGGTAAAGATGAGAATGATGGTAAAATGCAAAATGGCCACTGCAGTAAAGAGAAAAATGATAAGGAAGGTAAATGAATGACGACAGATGATTGAGAAAATGTCAGCAATATTCGTAGTAAAAAATACTGCTTAGAATTTTAATGCCAAATGATTTAAAAAAAATAGTGCTCAAAGATTTCCTGACCTTTTCGAATACATTATTTTATCCGTCCGTTGTTACATTTAAATAGCGCGAAACGCTTGTATGTTCATTTTCAATGTTATACTTTGTGTTTACATTATGTCTTTTCTTATATTTTCTGAGAATATTGTAAATGTTTTTACATTTTAAATAATGCTTAGTGTTTAGTAGGTACCTATAAGTAATAGTCATTATACCTAAGTTAAGTGTAGAAGTTTACTATAAATAATATTAATATTGCGTGTAAAAAGACACTTTAACGAAGGCAAAGGTTTCATGTACTTCCCATCATTGCGACCATTTTTTGACAATATTAGGGAACTTTCTGGTAATGGAGATATTGAGGGTCAAAACTTACAGCTTCTGTACTGTGGCATGCATACTTAACCACGATATTTTGAGTGCGTTACATTTCGTGCTATTATAAAGTGATTTCTTACCCGTGAAATAAAAATTCGGTTCTCAGGAACATTATTTTCTTAAACTAAGCTAGCTTGATGTCAAAGTCAAAGTCAAAACATTTATTTCAATGGGACCATTTACAGGCACTTTTGAATAGTCAAGGAGTCCGTCAGTTAGTCCGAAACTTGAAGCTAGTTGCTCGTTTCAAAACGGAGGTAGGCCGCTATAGAGAAGAACGAGCAAAAAACTCCACGGCACTCTTTTAAATTAGGTTTTTACAAAATCCTGGTTACATTATTCTAGTTGATTCTACATGTGAAAACAAGAAATATGTAGATAGACTTAGAAAATATTACAAAGGGGTTCTTTTACCCATAAAATAAAAATTCGGTTCTCAGGAACATTATTTTCTTAAACTAAGCTAGCTTGATGGGTCGTTTGCGTGGTTAAAGCTATGTGATGTGTCCTTTACACCCCAAATACTTAAACAACCCACCGTTGAATTGCCAAACAAAATGAATTTACTACTTTCATTTATTTGTGTCTGTATTTTGATTTCTTATTAAATGTTTTGTGTCCGTTCTTAAACCATTAACTCTCGTTCCAAGATCCAGAGTTGCTAGACTTTCGTCATTTTGGGATAGCTGAAATTTTGAGAATAGTTTTGGGAATAAATTGTTATGAAGGTAAGCGAAAATAACGTTAGTTGAGCAACTTAGAGCTCTCTGTTTATCTAGTTGCGTGTATATGTACAATTTCGTGATATCAATAGTTTAGAGTTAATATTTCTTCAAATAATATTTTGTGTTGTTCTATAAATACTATAGGTCATAAATTAATAGTAATTGTGTTCAATTTATAATGTTCCCGATGCTTTGACACAAGTTATTACTGTTGTAATCATCTTAGAAGTTATTACTAAAACTAAAATTAAAAGTATTATCCTCGTAACATTTGGATTTTATTTCTCTTTCTCGCTTACAGCTTGTGTATCATCTATCTCATTTTGTTTAAAGGGGCGGGCCGCTCCGCCCCCTTCGCATTGTATGATGGAAATTGTATTACCACCCCTTGAGGAGATGACTGTGGAGTGTACGTCACCCTTCCTTATCTCACGTTAGCAGTCCTGTTACGTTTTCCATGGATATCATCCACACCCGCAGTATTATTGAAAATTCTATAGGGTTTATGTAGGTATGTTTATCTAATAAGCCAAGCACGAACGTCATCGTAAAAGTATTAGATTCGAATTGAACAAGCACAATGAGTAATCACTCAATGATATTATTATTATTAAGAAACAAGAAATAATATACAAGTATAAAGGTGAAGCACTTTGCTTTTAAAAGTACATATTGTGCGCTATTTAGGCTTGTAAAGATAACTATTGATTCGCCTTTCCTTTCTTAATTTAGGCACAAGATGGTACGATTGAGAATCTGAATTGTTAATCGACTACTGTTACTATCCGTACCTAAGGACCAATAAAATTATCTAATGTGTTAATTAACTTACTAAGTTCTCGTTAAGTGTCATTAACAGTTAATTAAGTAGTCGTCAGTAATAGTGTAACAGCTTAAGCGTTTACCAACTGCGAAAAGTGGGGTAATGGGCTTATTTAGTGTACTCTTAATTACGAAAGATTTAATTGTTTTAGCTAAGTAATGGTACCAACTAATAATTTGTTCAGAATTAAATACTTTGGTATCTTTCGTTTATACATATTAAGTATACTTACTCATCTGCTAGCTTCTGCATGTGACTTCGTCCGCGTTCGTCAAAGTTGATATATACACATGAACCGTGCATTTTTTCGCGATAAAAACTAGCCTTTTTGCTATTCCAGGCCCATCTATAGCTGTGCCATATTTCATCCAGATGTGATCAGACGTTCGCGCGTTACTTAGTAACAAAAAAAAATCATCCAACAAAACTTTCGCATTTATAAAACCTACATAGGTCACTTAATGAGACATAGTTTTATAATAACATGCAGGTAATTGTTACATATAACTACGTAATCATAAAACTTAAATAAAACTCGCAAAAAAAAAACTCCCACAAACCACAAAAATATCAATTACGGATCAACGCCTGTTCAAATAAAATAGCAAATGATGACAAATAAGTAGCTTTGCGATATCGTTTATAATCCTTCTTGCGTATGTGCGCACGTCCGGCACGCGACCGGACGGCGCGCACGCAGGCGGGCGTGCTTCAGATAAGGCTGATTGATTTTTATTAGCCCAATAGTGGGCTTAAGTATGATTTTATGAGATTTGTATAGGGAGGTGGTGAAAGTCAGTGTGGTGTTTTGTAGGTATCAAATTGTTTTTTTTTAGAGTACCGTTTATCAAAAGGAAAAAAGAAATTCTCAAATACTAGATAATATATAAAGCGCAATTTTTTTTAGTTTTTCTACTTGTTTGTTTGTTTAATTAAACGGACTAATCTCTGGAAATACCAGTCGGATTGGAAAAAGCATTTTGTATAGCGCACTAAGAGATGAATAATTATCATTAATTTTCAAGACGGTGGCTTTTGATTTTGTTTGTTGTTTTGTAATTCCATCGACTTCGAAAATTAAAGATTCTAATTCTCTAAAAAAACATCATTCAATTCGGTTGAGTAATATGGGTGATAAGAGATAACAAACATAGAAACGGGGTTATATGGGTTGTCCCTTCTTTGACTGTCATTATTTTCAACAAAGGCTTGACGATGAGTGAACAAGGACACTGGCATAAACGCAAGCTTTCTGTACAAATATTTTTATTTCCAATTAAAATTACAAATCAGTCTTCACGTTCTTCTTCGCCACCTTTCTGAATTCTCCCACCGCCTTCACGACATCTTCAGAGAAGGGCTTTGGCAGTTCGAAGGCCAGGAAATGCCCTCCGTCATCCAAGACTGTCTCGCCTATCAGGTTGGTGAACTTAAGCTTAATGATGCAAGGAGGCTGGTACCCCAACTCGTATTTTGCTTGAAGTGCCCATACTGGTACCGTGGTCGGAATTCTGTGAAGATGATTAAGATTTAATTTTCTATGAATGCAAATCAGCGTTTCGGTTTCTCAAAGCCCTAAAACGTTATCTAATGTTAATAACGTCATCAATAAATAATGGCTTAACATATTACCTAATCATACAATTGGGTGTCTTGCCGTTCTTTGTTTAGTAGGTTTCGTTGCCATTTTGGCTACTATTCGTATTTTTGTTTGCACAGAGCACGGTATAGCCGCGTCGGCCGGGCGGGCGGCCGGTGTAGGGTCTTCATGCTCTATGATCAATCACTTTATCTAGCAAAGCGTTAAGCCTATCTGACAGTTTCTGGTCGAAAACTTTGAAAAGGTTTACACACAAGGTGTCGCTGTTTTTTATATCCAGATCCTAGAAAAACCCTTACAAACTGATACTATTCCCTATAAAAAAAATCTTACTCGTCAAGCTTCCATCCCATGATCTTGGAGTTGAAGTTCTCAGAATACAGTCTCATGGACGTTGTAATGGAGCCGGTGGCCCAGTACATCATTAGGTTATCTATCAGCTGTTCCTTAGTGAAGCGGAAGCTGAGACCTCCGTCAGGCTTCGAGCGGTGCTCCGGTCGCGTCCAAGTGGAGAACTTTTCGAGGATGTAGGCCAGAAGTCCGGCTGGTGAATCGGAGAGAGCAACGCCTAAAAATAGAAAAAAGCATTTGAATTTCTGGTTTAAATATCGAACATACTAAGGCTTTATACACACAAGTATTATCTTAAGAAATCTTTGGAGTTAAAAACAGAATGATTTCAATTTAGGTTGGTAAATAACAGCTGTTCTTTTGGATAGATGTTGCCGCTTATAGAAATCTGCAACATGACTCTTAATAGTGTCGCATAAAATATTAACCGTCATAAACTGGAGCCGCTGTGAGGCCTTGTGAGTTTTGAGCGAATGTTTCGAAAGTTACGAAAGATAAATTGAGTTCACATGAAGAGAACGGAAATTTCGACGCACTCAATATGCCTTCGATAGCTCAGTTGGTAGAGCGGTGGACTGTAGATGTGATTGTAAATTGATATCCATAGGTCGCTGGTTCAAATCCGGCTCGAAGGAGTTCTTTTTGTTTATACAGAAAAATAGAAAAGGTTACCAAGACGCTGGTTTGCAAATCCAAAAAAATACAAAAAAAGAAATAGAAAAAGTGGAAAGCCTATTCTGATTTAAACTGTATTCAAATGCCAACAAACAACTCACCGACAGTATCAGGTTTGCTGGCTTGTATGTGCATGTAGCCGGTTTCCTCCAGAAGGAAGGCGAACCTCTTCTTCAAAGGATACATTCTGTCTGCGAGGTGTGCGTCCACGATCAGAGGGGGATAGAGAGAGCCAATAAATTCTAGCAGTGTTCCAAGCGGAGTCATGGTCATTGCAATGTTTGTGTGGAAGCCGAGAATCTCCTGAAAACAGAATTCCGCTTGATATACAACCTTAGTCTATGTTTTTAAAGGTATCTGCATTGACGAGAATGAACAACTTTTTACTAAGAGACCGAAAATTAACCAATTCGTGCATTGTACACGTTGACACTAGATACTTGACAAGATGTAAGGATTACCTGATCGTCATTTGCGATTTCAGTGATGGCCTCATAGCTGTTCATAATGATGAATACAGTGACCTTTTTTCAGGTTTGTGGTAAACGAAAACTAAGCTTATATTTTGTTTCAAATAATTATGATTTCTCTAAAGTTTGAATTTCTTTCAACAAAGCTTCGTATACAAAAGCGAAGTGCAATGAGCCGAAACGAAACACTAACGGGTCGCCCTCGGTATGTTTTTTATAGCATTTGCACGTTTCGCTGCATTCGCTTTTACTGCAGTTACCATGCTAAATCGTGATCGTTAGTGTGCATCGATATGTACAGAGGCTCAGATATCTATGGTTTGTAACACTACTTATCTATTTTCTAGTTTCTTAGGTATTATTAATTTCTGCCTGCGACGTTTCGTCCGCCTGAAGGCCAGCCTATGGCACTCAGGGGTAATGTAGCTTCCTATTAGCGAAAACATTATCAGTATCGGATCAGAAGTTCCGGAGATGAGGGCGTTATGATATTTTTTTTTAACAAATCTTTATAGTTACTAAATATCTTACCTTGGGGAACAGAGTGGCCATATTGCTGCCAATCAGACCGCCCCAGTCACCTCCCTGGACGTAGAATTTCTTGTATCCGAGTCTGTTCATCAAGTTTTTCATCACCACACCAATTTGTGGAGCTCCTAGACCGGGACGCACTGCAGCCTGTGGGAAAACAATTTTATCATTATCCAGCCATAACAATTTAATGTATAGGTATTCCAAACTTAAGCTTAGAATAGATTTAAAATTAATCGTTATACTTATAAAAAAATAAAAATATAAAAATGGCAGATATTTTGACGTATGTCGTTTTGGAATAATTAAAAGCAATTGGTGTGAATTTTTGGTCCTTTGTCCATATTTGGTCTTTTTCATCGAAACTAGAACTTTGTTATCTAGTAATAACATCAGATATAAAGCTAAAAAAGTCACTTTGAATAATTTACCTTAGTTAACAAATAAATAAATGTTTTTATACTAAAATCTTAAAGATGAACTTTGACAATTACATATTTTACTTACGAAACATGATACAACAAATAAGTAGACAAGCATCTTAGACATC
The DNA here is from genome assembly GCA_949316365.1 of Hoplodrina blanda. Classification (NCBI taxonomy): domain Eukaryota; kingdom Metazoa; phylum Arthropoda; class Insecta; order Lepidoptera; family Noctuidae; genus Hoplodrina; species Hoplodrina blanda. The sequence continues at coordinate 10,034,007 of OX438570.1, forward strand.
AATTCTACGATTAGGTTTTTATCATGTCATCGTGACAAAGCATTATTCGTGATTACAAAATCTTGTTTGTACTTGTTCCTAAGAATTAAAACGGCTGTTTGTCACGAGATATTATAGTAATAATACGCCAGTATAAAATCTAGTAGTATTGTAGTACGTATTTAGTATTATTATTGTCCTCACATTGGCACTTGCCCGACCGCGGTTGCTCGTGAATGAGAGGTGCCCACCTTAGCTACATAGGCCATTACGACATAACACGATAGCCAACAAAATTAACAAAGTAACTTACATCGGAGAATCCATATCCAGGTAGACTGGGGACGATGACTTCAATGGCGAAGTCTCTATCCTTGCTGACAGCAGTGATGAGAGGAATCGCGTCGTAGAACTCTCTTACGGAGCCTGGCCAACCGTGGAGCAGGAGGAGTGGCACGATCTCTACGCCTGAGGGTACCTGAAGTTGAGAAACAGAATGTATCCTTATTGGTTCGTCTTAGTGAAAGAAAAAGGACCTGTGAAGAAACAAATGGTTTTGGTTTTTAACTGGTGCTATATGTGAGTGTTATTGAGATTTTATATTGTGCTAAAATGCAATTACGTATCTTCTCATAAAAGAGAGTAAAATTCCTTTGTGACGGATGGACAAAAAGTAATTATATAAACGTTCAGATTTTTGCTACTAGGTACTAACCTTTGGTGTAACCCTAATGAAGTGTATATCAAGACCTTGCACGTTCGTCTTGAACTGCGGGAACTGGTTCAGGAAGGTCTCCCTCTCCTTGAACTGGTAGTCATTGGCCCAGTACTTCAGCCAACCGTCTATCTGTGCACTGTTGAATCCGTACTCAAAGCCCACGCCTTCTAGCGGAGGGGTGAAAGGACGCGATCTTTTGAGACGGTCCTGCAAGTCTCTGACGGTCTAAAAAATGAAAATTAACAAATTAACTATAAAAAGATAGGGTCAACAAGAAATTCCAGGCGGGAAGTCTCCGGGCAACGATAAATTTTTAAAGAAAAAACCCAACAACACTTTTCCGGACCTGGGAGTCGAAACCAGGACGCTCAGTAGCCGCGTATGGGACCACGAAACCAACAGGGTAGTTACAATAAATAAATATTTATCCAACATTAATATTATTAGAACAACCTTGTAACTTACAATTTCTGAAAATCTAATTTTGAAAGGCTTGATACTGGTATCCTGTTTTTCTTTTAAGCTCTCTGGTCCCCACCACTCGTTTTGATCAATCTTTGGTAGCGGTGGAGGTGCTTTAAGGATCAGGAAGTATACTGGCAGCGCGACGAGTGCCACTAGAGGCACGATTATTAGGAGTCGCGCCATCTGCAAAGTACAGAAATTCGAGGTGAAATGACTTTTACCACCATCGCTTCTTTCGTGAATATCTTTCTTGATGAATTGCGCTTGAGGTGAGTTGCCCCAGTAGATGGTCCGTTGCTATCACGGATAAAAGGACCGGTTGGTGAAATGATAGCTCACTTTCAGCTCTCTTCATTTCAATTCACGGAGGGAGTTTTTTACAGAGTAAATAGTTAGGTAAGATAAGACAGTGATCCAACGCAAACCTATCTATTATAATTACTAAAAATATACATACTGCTCACAATTAAAGAACAAAAGTACAAGGTGAAGGATATTCTAAAAACATCGACTAACTAAACACGGCCTCTCTCCCGCAAACTATAAGAACGACTGTCCTGGGAGATATTTCCAAAATTAGACTAAAATCAAAATCCTTTTTTTGGCTTTGTTGCAGTCGGTTAAGGAGTGTAATTTTTTATTTTGTTTGTTGTTAGCCCCTCAGAAGTTTATTTAATTTTTGCTCACGAAGATAACTTTTAGTTAAACTATTTCAAGACACCAATAAAGTTTTGGTGCACCAATGACTTTGACTAAATGTGGTCCTTCTTCCGCCGCTAAAAATAATAGTCCTATGGGAAACAGATGTTGTTGTCTAGTTTTATGTCCATGTGCATGGCTGTGTGTGTGCAGTCAGTCGTATGTGTCGTTGGATGTATCTACATTGAATCGTTATTGCCGAATGTAACACATTTGTAATACCTATATAATTGTATTTGAAGTCATTAATTTAACTATTGAGATATTGTATAAAACCACTCTTTTAGCCGAACAAAATGATTGTATTTTATAAAGTCGCCAAATAAATATTTATCCCCTTACAAAATAAAATGTAAATAGGAGTACTATTCATTACTTACTCATGCTTTAGAGAGGCCATACCACATCAAGGTCGGCAAGTATTTTAGTTATTCTATATGGATAATAGATTTAATGTACAATTTAATGTACAATTTAGTCAGCCACAAAACATAGGAATCTGCTTTAAAACACGGACAAAAAGTAAACCCAGACATTGCGGCAAAAAATAATTCCTAATTAGAGAACGTAAAACCAACAAATTATTTCGAAATATTTTTCAGATAAATCTGTGGTCACTTTTTAACAAAACGACCCATTTTCGAACTTATTTACTACATGATAAGAAGACGTAAGAGTTTGTCAAAGTTAGCGACGCGCGACGTAGCTCGGCGAACTTCAACGTGCTTATGTATCTTTATAATGTAGTAAATAAGTTCCATATTGGGCCGCAACGTGTCGCTGACCCTAAGTAGGTAATTATTTGGGTGTTGTCTTACAGTCTTGTTATTTCAAGGGAGCGATTTTCACGTACGCCATATGGGCCACCCATCTTTACCTTGACCGACAAGCGTAGCTTGACCTTGCAATTCTATCGATCATGGATATTCCGGTGAATATTCAGGCGACGCGTATCAACGTTTGTTAGTCTGACGTGTATTGAATTGATAAGCTACTTATGATAATATTTTGAATTAAATGCTTTTAGTTTTGTACGAAAACACGTAAGTAAGTAGGTATCTTTAAATATTCAGAACATTAAAACTTTGCCAGACTGTGCTACAATGACCTAAGTGAGTTTGTAACAGGAAAAATCTTTGTCAATATTTACATCCCACCTAACAATCAATGACTAAAGTAAGTAGTTTGTTTTATGAAACACGATACACGTTTCAAAGTATAATTGCAAAAGGACCTTAAACGTTAGAAATATTTTCCCAAAGGACCAATATTTTTCAACGTCATCTTTTTTTTAAAATATCTTGGCAATGACAATTTAAACAATTTACGATCATTGAATCAGACTATTAGGCGGCCTGTGGCCGTGTTTGACCTAATTAATTGATGACTTTGAATGTCGTGGTACCTGTAGGTACCTCTTTCATGACAACCATATTGTTATGATAGTTTTTTTATTCTTAAATTCTACACTAAGTAAAGATAAAGTAGAGATTGGGTTAAAATAAATTGCATGTACTTACATTGATAAAATGTAAATAAACACTGAATAAATCACTAATGAATGACTTCTTACAATATTTGAGCGACACGACCGCTTACGAACGAAGCGTATCTTTGACTGCAAGCATAAGCCGGCCGGCGATGACTTATCATTACATAAGTTATCATAATTAGGGAAAGATTAGGATAACCGATGTATTTTATATCTATATTTGTTAAAAACAACAACTGTTACTACGTTAAAAAAGTTAAAATATTTTTATTTATCTATGAACCTGATTTTTTTTGGAATTACGTCATTGCCGTAACTGTCATGTGATTTCGGGTTTAGAAAAGAACCGCTTTCGGTTTTGCTATTTTTGTATGTAATTCTATTGAAATAACATTGCATTCTATAAAAGAATACATACATACATAAGCTCACGGCCTTTTCTCATGGGGTAGGCAGAAACCATAGAACGCCAACTGCTACGATCCTTACACACCTAGGTACTCTTTTCGCCTCGTTCACGTTACTAGAATACTTATCATGTAAAAATATTATTATTTTTACGTAATAAAAAGTAACGTTTTTTTTAATTGCAGTACAAAATACGAATACTTACAAATAATGTATAGTGGAAGCTATTAATGTCGATCGATCGGTAGCTCAAAGGTCATTGACTTTTTAATTAATAGAATCATAAGACAAGTGATTCAACCATCATCGTTTTCTTGTTTGTTTATATTATGAAATTAGTAACTTGAAAACTGTTGGCACGAGACGTTATAGAACTAACTTTGTCTCAAATCACGGCATTATTACTTACTTTACGTAGATATGATCTGCAGTTTTGTTTTAGTTATTTTTAATGTTACTGTATTGATTGTATTGATGGTTATCAAAATCTGTTGGCAAACAGAATTTATCTTGGACTGCCATTAATCGTGGCGTAAAATTCAAATGGACAACTGTTTAGGGTTCATTCAGAATTTATAAAAAAACAGCTTAAAATCATAAAAAATCTTTAATTTATTCTTATCTAAATCACAGTTCAGTCTTTTTATTCTTCTGATGCCATTTTTGGAATGCCTTGACAGCCTTGAACACGTCTTCGGCAAACACTTCTGGCAGTTCCAAGGCAAGGAAATGTCCTCCTTCGTCCAAGACTGTGGTGTTTATCAAGTTGAGGAACCTCTTTTTCAGGAGGCTTGGAGGTTGGAACATTAAGTCATGCTTTGCTTGTATGCCCCAGGTCGGGACGGATGTTGTGAGCCTGAAAGTAATTAAGTATTCACAATTGAATCTACGAAGGTTTTACACATTTGTACATTTGCGAAGCCATGTTAGATTTAACATGGCTTCGCGATTCAGAATATCAAAAGAGTTGCCAAAATAGAAACTTCATCGGAACCGTGACGAAAACTGATGTCTGCTCACATACGTCCATCGTGACAAATCCTGATTAAACTCGTAGTTTAGTCGTCTTTGTTTTTTATTCATCAGTTCACGGTTGGTGTGCATGTAAATATGCATGAAATAAATAAATGTATACATAATAACTATGTAACAATCTGGATAAAATCAAGCAAGACATCGCTTGTACACTTAAACTTGTCTAAAAATACTTACTCGTCCAATTTGAGGCTTGTTACTTTATTCGAATAGTTCTCAGCATACAACCTCATGGATGTGGTGATGGAGTTGGTAATCCAGTAGATCATTAGGTTGTCAATAAGTTGGTCTTTCGAGAATCTTAAGCTAAGTCCACCATCAGCCTTAAACTTGTACTCTTTGTTGGTCCATGTGGAGAACTTCTCTAGGATATACACTAAGAGACCAGTGGGAGAATCTGATAGAGGCACACCTGAGGAGAGTGATTATTGTGTTAGTGAGTCAGTAATATAGGAAAATGTGGGATTTCAAACAGCAGTAAACGATCGAAAGGAAAGGCAATAGACAGAGACAAGTGGAAGGAAAGAAAGAGGCATTTACCCTGCAGTGGGACGCTATAGGTTTAAATAATAACGAAAAAATTAGCAGTCTGTCAAAAAAATAAGCAGGCGCTACCGACAGAAGTGGTCATATAAGTAGGCGTGTCGGTGACGCTAATTCATGAGTTTACCCCTACCATAAATCACAGCGCGGGTATAGAAGTTTTCACTTCAAAAACAGACTATGTTTGAAAATAAATAAAGTATCGATTGTTTAACTTACCAACGGTATCAGGTTTAGTGCATTGAATGTGCACATAGCCAAATTCTTCCATCAAAAAGAAGAAGAAATTAGAAAGTGGGTACATCCTGTCTGCTAAATGATCTTCAACTATGAGAGACGGGAACAAGGCACCGATAAAGAACCACGTCATTGAGCTGGGGTGCTGCGGCAAACATAATATATTGGGGTAACAGGAACATAGACATTTATTAAGCATGGCCACTGGCTTTCATCACCCGGCCGACTCACCTGAGAAATTGGTGTGTTGGAGTGGTGTCCTAAAATATCTTCAGGGTAGAGGGTGGACATGAGGGCAACGATTCCTGCACCCCAATCACCTCCCTGCACGTAGTACTTCTCGTGCCCCAGACGGTTCATCAGGTTTCTGAATATGACAGCTACTTGAGGCAATCCCAGACCTGGTCTTGCTGCAGGCTGTAAAATATGTAGATATAGATTATTGGTTACAAGAAATTCTTTCGAAAATATACCTATCTATACATAACTAGGTATAGATCTTGCTACTAAAATAAAAAATAGTAGATTGAAAGTCAATTTGAAGTCTATATACCATAAATGACTTGCATATTTAAAAAAACAATCAATATGATCTTTTACAACTAATTTTATTAATGTAATGCAATCAGCTTTTTATTTCCTCCGTATAGAAAATTACTAAAACTCGTACTTACGTCAGAGAAACCATATCCAGGTATACTAGGAATGATAAGTTCGAAGACGAAGTTGTATCCTGGCGTCTGACGAGTGAGCAGAGGAATTACCTCGTAGAATTCTCTCACAGAGCCTGGCCAACCGTGTACCATGAGGAGAGGAAGTATCTGCACGTCTTTGGGAACCTGAGAGAGTAGATTGGTCTCGTATAATGGACAGGTTTGATAGTAGCCTGATAGTAAGCTACACTATTGCTAACTGCCATTAGGTATTAAATAGTATGGGGAATAAGTTGCGAGCAGAAATTAGATCTTTATAAAAACTGGTCCTTCGGTACTTATTTGTAGTTACTTTGATTTAGATAGCATTAAGTCTAAACCCACCTGTGGCGTAATTCTGATAAAATGAATATCTAGCCCTTGGATATTAGTCTTGAAATGAGGGTACTTATTAAGGAAAGCCTCACGTTCACTGAAGTTGTACTTATCAGCCCAGTAGTTCAACCAGCCGTCTAGGTGTGCGGTGTTGAACCCGTACTCAAAGGCGACTCCTTCGAGAGGAGGTGCGAAGAGCCGGTGGTTTTTAAGACGGTATTTGAGATCTTTTACCATCTGAAAAACATAGAATTGTTTAATTCTTGCTAGGTGGCATGTACCAGGTTTCTAATGGATTCTAATGGTAAGGGACCATCGTCGCCATTGGATCTGAATACCAAAGGTGTCACAGGTGCGTTGCCAGTCTCCACTGAATCTTTTAAACCAGAATTCAGCAATACTCAGGGCAGCAGGAATAGGTACAATAGTTTCGGAAAGTAGTAGTACTCGTACTATAGTAAGTAGTACTTAAATACATGGCTAATATTTTAAGAGTAATTATTTGAAAAAAAGCATCCACTGACGAACTAGGTTAAAAACCTGTATCTGACGCCACTCCTTGTATATCAGCACGGTATCAAGATTAGAATAAGATAACAACTTTTATGCACTCAACGAAAATTACAATTATAATCCATGGGTCAGTATGCAGCTGTGTTCAAAAATCATATTTGTTCAATCATGTAGCTGTAAATTATTGTTTAAAAAACATCATTGAGTATACAATTTACTCCTACAAACATAAACTAAAATATATATAAGCTATTCGGTCGCATACTTAATTATCTAAATATTTTAAAAACTCATTTCTATCACTGTTATGTTAAATAAAAGATATTGATTTCGAAAGTATTAATCGTAATCTTTTATGATTTGAGGTTGATACTTAGGCGATTAACACACGGCACCGCACGCCGCTCCGGCATGCGGTGATGCGGTTCTCACGTCGCACTAGCCTCTATGAAATCCGCTTGAACCTTGCACACGAACACCGCACGACCGCGCGGTCGAGCGGTGTTCTCGTCACAACCGCATCACCGTGCGGACGTCCGCGCGGTCGTGCGGTGCTTCACACACGGGGCGCCGCATCACCGTGCGGATCATCCAAGGAGGTTAAAAATATACGGAGTGCTCGCTTCATACTACAGAAACGGTCCTAACTCGGTGACCTTGAAATGAATGAAAGGCACCGAGTTAAGCGTTCTGTTTCTTTCTAATACACACAATAATAATATATTATATGTAATATATACATATATATAATATAATATACACAATTTCTAATACACTTAACAACGCCAGAACGAGATAAAATACAGAACTCAGTGCCTCTCTTTCTAAGAAAAATGAGGAACGGTTACAATGTTCCAAGCGCTCGCTCCCTATATTTTTAACCTCCTTGGGATCATCGTGCAGGGTTCCCAATTTAGGGGTTTTCTCCCCAAATTTAGGGGGTAATATAATTTTTTAAAAGGGCGTTATATGTTTAGGTGTATTTTTAGGAACTTTTGGCTTCTTATATTTTTAAATCTATTTTTTTTATTTGTTGACCTAGCACCATAGTGGGTATCAGGACACATGCGCGAAAGACATTTGCGCGCAAGACTCTTGCGCGAGACCCTTTGCGCGCACGGACACTTGCGCGAATGGACGTTTCGGCGCCAAGACACTTGCGCGACTCCCTTTGCGCGATAGGTCACTTGCGCGAATGACAGTTCCACGATAGACATTTGTGCGCCTACACTTGCGCGATAGATACTTCCGCGAATCCACTAGCGCGAATGCAGATATGCGAGAAGTATATTTTTATAAAGGATATAATGGGCTAAATTCTTGAAATATGGTTCCGTACGCACATCACTTTATCCATTAGATAAAATTTATAAGGGCTAATTACGCGTTATGGGTGTAGTGTCCATGGTTTTCGAGGGTGCTGATGCCGAAAATGTAGTCTAAATGAAAATCCAAGATGGCGGCCGCAAAATTTTACAAAATATGCTTCATGGGTGTCGCGTCCATGGTTTTCGAGGGTGCTGATGACGAAAATGAGGTCAAAATAAAAATCCAAGATGGCGGCTAATTTTGGGACAAGCCCGCCACACTGTTCCCACCCACTGCAACTCCTGAAAGCCAGAATCAACAGTGGAGGCCACCAGAAAAGCGCCGAGGCAATGAAGCTCGACGAGTCCCAGAGAAACGATTAACTGTCTTGGGTCCCGCAACGAAATTAATCAGAAAAGAATAGCGGAGGAGTAAGAAAAAATATAATTTCCACTTCCCTCCAAGCAAGCAGGAGACAGAACAGAACTAGGCCAATAGGCACAAAGGGACATTTGCAACTGGGAGAAGCCCAGATTGCCAAGCACCACGGATTGCAATTATTATTAAATTAATGGGTCCTAATGTGAGCTGTTACTTTTGATTCCAGTAATAGGTATGGCAAAAACGCTTGAACGCACGGAAATTAGTTCTAGTTTCTACAAGGTCCGCATAATAAACAACACCAGATCTAACCTGTACACTATCTAGCATGATATTGCGTTCATTCTGCCAAAGAATACACTCCCATAAGATGTGATGAGCAGATTGTTCATATTCACAGTCAGATGTAGAACATTGACACAAAGGAGAAGCAACAAGCTTGAAAGAAAATAATTTACTCTTAAAGTTGCCATGACCTGTAAGAAATTGGGCAACACAGTGATCCACCTCCAGCCATGTTCTGGCCAGCCGCTCACGAACGGATGGAAAGAACTGATGCAGGTGCCGGCCCTTGATAGAATTATCCCACCTACATTGCCATTCGGTTAAAAGTTCCTCCCAGACGTCAGCCTGCGGTTTAAATAATCTAGAGATCTTAGCACGGTCACGCTGTGTTAGAAAGTTTGCGTCCATGGTCTCTCGTGCGGAATAGTACATTGCAGCACGTCGCTGCACCTCGAGATCAACTGGAAGTACACCTGCAAGTACTGGTAGGGCTTCAGTACTAACGGTCCTATACGCTTTACATAAAAATATTAAAGCTAACCGTTGACTTTGAAGCAATTTACGTCGTACCGCCCCTATGGTGGCCCTATCCGCCCAAACAGGTGCACCGTAGCACATACAACCTAGGTAAGTAGCCCCATAAATAGTTTTTAAAGTTAAGAAAGATAGGCCCCAGGTAGCTTTAGAAATTCTCGTTAAGGCATAAAAGTTCTTTTTGGCTTTTTCTCCTACTGTTTTAATGTGGTCAATAAATGAAAAGTTCTTTTCTAAGACCAGACCAAGGTAGCACACGGATTGTTTTCTTTTAACGGAAACGTTATTAAATTTAATACTAGGCCATGATTTAAGATTCCCTTTTAAAATAAGCTGATAGGTTTTTTGCGGTGCAAAGGTCAAACGGTTTCGAACGCCCCACTGAGATATTAAACGTAGGCATGTGTCAGCCAAGTTCTCAAGCCCAGCCCGAGTATTTGACTGAATGAGCAGAAGGCCGTCGTCCGCGTAACCGGTTAATGAACAGCCGCATGGAAGGGGAATCGCGAGGAAATCGTCAAAACCTAAATTCCATAAATAAGGACCGAGAACCGAACCCTGAGGACATCCCATGGTTAGTGACTTCGACGCGGAATGATGTCCAAGTTTGAGCTTCGCGGAACCATTTATAAAGTAAGAGCAAACAAGATTATAGATGTTTCTGTAGCAACCACGAGTTTTCATTTTAAGTAGTAGCATAGGCCACCATGCGTTATCAAAAGCTCCCGAAATATCGAGGAAGATCCCAATCACGTATTTATGTTCAGATAAATTTACAGTTTGCCGGACAGAAAGCACCGCGTCGACGGTGGATTTTCCTATTGTGAAACCGAATTGATTGTTATGAAATTTCGGTCCGTCTGGTAGCAAACGTGGTACGATAAGGCGCTCAAGAAGTTTACCCAAGGATGGTAGTAGGGTTATAGGTCGATACGACTTTGGATCGTCCGGGGGCTTATCGCCGCTTTTCGGAATTATTCTTATAAAACCACGTCGCCATATACGAGGAAAAATGCCTTCTGCAATGCATCGATTATAAACAGTTAAGATCGCGTCACCCGCTGATTTACACGCTTCTATAATCATTCTATTAGAGATTTTATCTTCACCCGATGATTTGTTGAGTGGTAGTCTCCTGATAACATTTATGAACTCGTCAGTGGATGGTAGATCTGACGCTGGTGATTCAGGAGGCACAGCAGCCCACGCTCTGATCTGCTGGTGGTAATCGTTGTCGTTCACCGCTGAATCATCAGGTATAAGAGTATTAAGTAAAACTTCCGTTGTTTCTTCGATACCGGTGGTATGTTTATTATTTACTTTAATGTTTTCAATATACGCAAGGTCGACCGATCTATTGGCTTTAAACTCATGATACAAAGGAGACCATGGACCTTCTTTATCTAGTTTTTCTACAATTTTACGCAGTAAATTACCCTTAGATTTTTCCACCGATGCTCTGTAGCGTGACTTGGCAACTCTATACGTATTTAAAGCAGAAGTAAACAAGTCTCCGGTAACCTTACGTTTTTTAAGCTTGTTAAGCTGTCTACGCGCTCTACGGAAACACTTACGCTGTTCAACTAAGTAATCACTCCACCAATCACATCTATGAATATTGGTCATAGATCCGCGACCGATGGCGATGTCAGCACAGTATGTAAAAGTGTCTGACATAATTTCAGCACTTTCTTCAGCTGACAGTCCGTCGTGAGTGAAGTCTTTGGCGTGACACGCAAAAAGCGAGCTGAAAAATTCCCAGTTGGCGCCTTTACATTTATATCTAAAATTACCAGTAATATGGGACGGACCTTGAGTAAACATAGGAACAAATTCGTACACGATCAGGCGATGATCACTACAAGACGCGTCTGGTAGGACACGCCACCTAACTAAGCGAACGTCAACACTAGAAAGTGTGACGTCAATACAAGATTCGCCCATTTGGCTGCAAAAAGTAGGTGGTGCGTCAGGGGTGTTATGGATCGATAGATTCATTTCAGCAATGAAGTCTTCAACAGCGCAACGGCGTTCGGAATCCGTGGCCCGAACCTTGCCATACCATAGGGACGATGACGCGTTAACATCCGCGCCAACGATGACTTTGCAGCCCGCGAGCGACCGCAAGACGTGACGGAGGTTATGTATATGAGGAGCAACAGGATCTGAATATTGAAAGTAACAGCTCACAACGTAAACTTTAAAGGAAGCTGATGAGACCTCCGCAACGGCACAGTGAGGCGTCATGAGGTTACGCAAAGACGTTACTGTAAAGTTAGCAGAACGCGCTACATAAATTCCGGCTCGTGCTTTGCAATCCAGCTGTACTACCTTGTGACGTAAGCGCGCGTTTTGATATTGCTCTTGCACAAGTACTATGTCTAGATTGTAATCGATGATTAATTTATCCAACTCGGAAGTCGCAACCCTATCGTTGTGAAGATTTAATTGACCTATTTTTAAACTATCCATCTTATTAGTAGTTAGTGTTCAGGATAAGTTGCTCAAGTTTAAGTTTATAGGTGGAACAGTCTTCAGACCCGCAACGATGTTCAGACGGTTTTTTAAAACGTTTACACGCCACGCAAGTCGGTGTGTAATTTAAATTGTCCTTATGGGGGCAATCATTTGTTTCATGTGCCTCCGAACAGTTAGCACATGCAGGTGTTTTATTAGTGCAGTGTTTCTTGACGTGACCGAACTGCTGACAATATAAGCACCGAACTACCTCGATATCATCAATAAAACGGCACGTAGCCCAGTCAATGAATAACTTATCCTTGGTAGATACTAGGTGTTTTCGTACCGCAGATTCAATTTCAATGCCTATCCATTTCCGACCATTATCAGTAGTACGCCTACGAATAATTTTTGTTGATTTTATAAAATCATCCTCTTTGATGGCTAGCTCATTGAGATGGCGGCTGCAAAATTTTACAAAATATGTTTCATGGGTGTCGTGTCCATGGTTTTCGGGGGTGCTGATGCCGAAAATGAGGTCAAAATAAAAATCCAAGATGGCGGCCGCAAAATTTTACAAAATATGCTTCATGTGTGTCGCGTCCATGGTTTTCGGGGGTGCTGATGACGAAAATGTGGTCAAAATAAAAATCCAAGATGGCGGCTGCAAAATTTTACAAAATATGCTTCATTGGTGTCGAGTCCATGGTTTTCGGGGGTGCTGGTGCCGAAAATGAGGTCAAAATGAAAATCCAAGATGGCGGCCGCAAAACCATGAACACGACACCCATGACGCGTAATTACTCGTTATGAATTTTATCTAATAGATAAAGTGATATGGGTCATCATATAGATGCCTATGCAAACGAATTATTTTGCATCACGAAATTAAACTTTAAGGCATTTTTTTTAGCTTAACATTTATTTTACATGTTGTAATATTATGTGCATTATAAAAAATAAACAGAACGTTATACCTACATGAATCACAAACGAAATTAATAAAATCAAAAATAAAACTATAGTTTAATACTTTAGTTAACACAAAGTGATATTGGATTGAATGAAACAAATCGTTGATGGTATTGAAGCACCCTCGAAAACCATGAACACGACACCCATGACGAGTAGGTAATTAGCCGTTATGAATTTTATCTAATAGATAAAGTGATGTGGGTATGTGTACGGAACAAAGCCGGCCAACGCTGAGTGTGTCATTATTGTAATGAATTCTAAATTACGATAACTGATAGGTATTTTGATAAGATAAAATAGACAGCTATCTCTAGGTTTAACAAAAGAGAGTCGGGTTTGCACTTGGAATTCCGTACCAATAACTACAGGTATTGCTAAAATTGTGTTACAGTCGTGTAGGTTGAACCCCTCGGTACCGTAATCACATCATAGTGAGTGATAACAGTACCTTGCCCTAGGTACTACTTATCTTATCCTTTGATTAGATACAAATCCGAACTAAATATGCTTAATTCCATCAAACAAAATCAGTTATTTACTATTTAATAAGTAATATTGCGCAAGTAGGTAGGTCTTTGAAAAATAAGTCACGGTGTTCATCGTGACAAGGTAATTTCTTATCTACAGTGGTCATCGTGACTGTCAGTATTGGTAACCTACCTATAAAATTCACATATTTTTTAAACATTTTCGATGTGTACGCATTGAAGATAATAGGATAATTTACTTTTGCCCGCTGGTTTGTCCGTGTGTAAGTTAGAAAGCCATAATATCATCTCGAAAAGTGATTACAAGGGAACAATAGCGTCATAGGGATAAAAAGGGTTTATTTTATTCCTTCCCTCTCTTATGGTCTTTCTGAGAGCCAAGTTGAATTCAAATGAATTCAACGGTTTAAGCGTAATGAAGTAACAAATATCTACAATTTTTACATTAACAACATGTTAACTATTTTTTGTCAGTCGTTTCACAAGACGATTGTCACGATTAAACTGCAGTTAAGTTTATAAGGTGTAATAAAACGGTTTTTCTATTACCCGTTAAATTTTTCATTTTTACCCATTCAGTGAAATCTCTGAATTCGTTTCTATTTACATAAATATTACCTTGGTTAAGTTTTCGTCAACCTGGATTAACTGAAAAAGTGGTGGGAAACTTATTAACTAATTAACTTTACTAATTATGAACCCATAAAGAATTATAGTACCGAAGGACCAAATTTTGAAATAAACATCTCTGTATTATAGCTGTCCTTTATGCTACAAATCATGACGATCATGATGATCATCATACATGACGGTTCTATTTCCTCAAATCTACACAGACAGCTTCTGTACTTCTCTCCTCGTACATGGTTGGTTTGAATCTGTGAGAGAGTTCTACGAGTCGATCCTCTTTTCATTTCAACTGTTATAGTAAGAATTTTATCTCATCAAAAAGGTAGATAGATAAATGAAAAGAATACCAGTTTAAAACCATAAAAAAAACTTTAATAACCCTTAACCAAATCACAGTTCAGTCTTCTTATTCTTCTGATGCCACTCCTTAAAAGCTTTAACAGCCTTGAACACGTCTGCAGTAAACAACTGAGGCAGTTCGAAGGCTAGGAAATGCCCTCCGTCATCCAAAACTGTCGCGTCTATCAAGTTGAGGTATTTCTTGTTCAGGAGGCTTGGAGGTTGGTACATGAGCTCATGCTTTGCTTGAAGAGCCCAGGTCGGGACTGGCGTTGTGATTCTGTAAAGTGGTATGTTTATTAAGTATTTAATAGGAAAATTCTATAGATATCAATACATAAAACTGCGGACTTGTAAATGCCTTTCACCTTTAAGTTACTTGCAATCTTAGTATTCAGTGAAAGTAATATTCTTAACATGAAGAGCTGAATCTCAAAATATTAAGATATCTTATTATGAGGTTCGGAATAGTTCCACAAAAATATTCAGTTTATTTAAGGCTTCTAGACTTTATACCATTTCTTTTTTACTAACAATTAACCTCGTTATAAAATTATACTTACTGGTCCAAATTATATTCCCTGATTTTGTCTGAAAAGTTCTCAGCATAGAATCTCATGGAAGTGGTGATAGAGTTAGTAGACCAGTAGATCATAAGGTTGTCAATGAGTTGGTCTTTCGTGAA
Organism: Hoplodrina blanda; assembly: GCA_949316365.1. NCBI lineage: Eukaryota > Metazoa > Arthropoda > Insecta > Lepidoptera > Noctuidae > Hoplodrina > Hoplodrina blanda. The sequence continues at coordinate 10,049,209 of OX438570.1, forward strand.
CTTGAGAGCGAGACCTCCGTCAGTCTTCGCTTTGTTTTCTTTATTGGTCCATGTGGAGAATTTCTCCAGGATATACGCCAGAAGACCTGCAGGAGAATCTGTCAGAGGCACACCTGTGGACAATGAAGATGTATGTTAGAAGAAGACTAGGACAGGTAATAGGTAAATTATAATCGTTTCAATTCGCTGTTCACAAGTAGCAGCTAATCAATGGTGATGATGATAAAAAAAAATGGTTAGACAAAAGAAAGACAAAATTTTAAAAATATAACTTACCAACGGTATCAGGTTTAGTAGCCTGGATATGCATGTAGCCGAATTCCTCCAAAACGTAAGCAAAGAATCTTGACAATGGGTACATCCTGTCAGCTAAATGATCCTCAACTATGAAGGATGGGAAGAAGGCACCGATGAACAACCTCATCATTGAACAGGAGTGCTGCAGCAAAAAATAATATTTTAAGACTAATATTCCACTAAATATATTACTTTATTCATGTGTAAATAACATGGTCATTTTTCAAAAATGTCTGGAAATAAACTTACCTGAGACATCAACATATTGGAATGATGCCCAAGAATGTCTTCAGGGAAAAGGGTGGACATGACGGAGACGATACCCGCGCCCCAGTCACCTCCCTGCACGTAGAACTTCTTGTGTCCCAGACGGTTCATCAGGTTTCTGAAGATTACAGCTGTTTGTGGCATACCCAGACCGGGCCTTACTCCAGGCTGTGAGTAATAACATTAAAGAATAAGTTACACATTACTGGTTTAAAGAACTATCTTCGAAATATTCGCTAGTCAACAGTTTTCTTATTTTAAAAACGAGACCGTTAGGTATCTTTTGCTTTTTTATAGACGAACTGTTTTTTTCGGCCGACAAATAATGCTCATACTTACATCAGAGAATCCATATCCGGGTATACTAGGGATAATCAGTTCGAAGACGAAGTTGTATCCTGGCGTCTGACGAGTGAGCAGAGGGATCGCCTCGTAGAACTCTCTCACAGAGCCTGGCCAACCGTGTATCATGAGGAGAGGAACTGTCTCCACGTCTTTGGGAACCTGGGGATATAGAATGGTCACAAAATTAAAGAAGAAAAATAAAGAAGTTAATCTATACTAAGGCATAAAGGCAATAAGTCCGCCTTTGTACTTTTTTGTTGCATAAAGTTTAAATAAATAATACTATCATAAGCTCAAAAGTTTGTTTCTTTCTTTTATTTTTGTTTGAGCGCGCTAATCTCTGAAAATACTGGTCCGATTATAAAAATTCGTTCACTGATAGTAAGCTATGTAGCTTATTGACAAGTGCTATAGGTATTAAATGGTATACTCGACTTCCATGGGATCAAAGTCGCGAGCAGATAGTAGTACTTTATAAAAACTGGTCCTTCGGTACTTAGATTTGTAGATACACAATTATTTAGATAGAGTTCAGTCAAAACTCACCTGCGGTTTAATCCTGATGAAATGAATATCCAGCCCTTGGATATTGGTCTTGAAGTGAGGGAACTTATTAAGGAAAGCCTCCCGTTCTTTGAAGTTGTATTTGTCAGCCCAGTAGTTCAACCAGCCGTCTAGCTGAGCGGTGTTGAACCCGTACTGGAAGCCAATTCCTTCAAGAGGAGGTGTAAAGGGCCGGTGGTTCTTAAGACGGAATTTGAGGTCTTTTATCATCTGAAACAAAGCATTATTTTTAATGTAACTTATCCTAATAATACGGGGTTCAAAAAGTCACATGACGTAACCGTTTATTACGCCTTTCATGAGGAGAAAAAATATTGCTGGGAAATTACTTATATTTTTGGTGTGAAAAATCACTGTTTTTGGCAGAGTGCCATGTAACATATAGCACAATCGTCGTGGGATTATTTAAAGTATTTGCTTTAAATACTCCCAAAACCTAACTATTATGTTAAAACATTTCAAACTGTTTTCGTAAAAGAAAGTAATGCCACCAAAAACAAAACTTGTAAAAATTCCAAGTCTCGCAACTCAGTTCTTCTACCGTAAAAAGTTGTGAGATCCATGTAATACCAAGTCTGTCGATTTATTCAGTCCCTACTTAAGGGACCTTCTGTCTTAAGTTATTACGTAATTAGCATTTATGTTTAATTATAATAGATTGACTTGGCCAACGCATGAAAACACAATGTAACTCACAAGCAATACATATTGTAGTAAATAAGATTGTTTAGTGCGATAGCAAAATCGTGCTGACTGAGTCGCGAGACTTGGTTTTTTACAAGTTTTGTTTTTGATGGCATTGTGTTTTCATGCGTTAATATTTTAGTTTTTCCTTGATTTATACACTAAACACTAATTGCATTCAAAATTTGAAGCTTCTATGTCTACTAGAAGTGCTTTAGATTTTTGATTATCGGTTTAAGAATTGGTGTATCTAGAAAACTGGACTGAAATTGCAAAATATTTTAGTTTTTCCTTGATTTATACACAACACTAATTGCATTCCAAATTTGAAGCTTCTATGTCTACTAGAAGTGCTTTAGACTTTTGATGATCGGTCAGTCAGTGAGTGACAAAATTAAGAACTTTGACTAGTTATAATTCTTAAACTACTGGTTCAAATTGAATGAAATTTAAAATATACCGTGTTTATACAATGCTTGCTTGGTAACTAGAAATACAGGCTTCTAGTTTAATCCACAACAAAGTTATAAGGGGTTGAAAATGGCCTGAACTGCTTCGAGAAAATAATGGTACGGCCGTGCCGCTTTTATTTGCTCGACTTGGCGGGGGCACTGCCGTGCCCCTCGATTTGAAATTGTGATATTAAATGTCTGTTACTTTCGATTCGACTTCGTTTAGTGTCTCTCTAACACCCGTTAATGTAGTACAAAAAATATGAAAGTGTCTTTTTTATCCGACTGTGCGACACAATGGATCACAGAAATGACATAAACAAATAAACTCGTTACTAATTTATTAGTCGTTGATTTGTCCTACCTTTTTTGGATAAATATACTCGTAGTTCGCGGGCAAAATATTTTACTATATTATTATCATTATTAACCTGGATTTTGCCCAATGCAAGGCAAGGCCTTCCTACCATCCTAAGAATAATATAGGCGATAAAAAATTTAACAGTCACGATGACCGTGTTGAAGACAAGACAAATAATTATTACTGAAAGATAAGACAGTAGGTATACTTAATATTAATTATGTACAAAGTGAAAAAAATCTTCAAACAACAGGGGTTTAATGATAGCTAATCCATCATTACACCCCTGTTGTTTGAAGATTTTTACGACTACTTTTAAGTAGTCACAGGCAACTTGCAACGATTTACCCACGACTTGCAACGATTTTTTTTTTTACATTTCTTTTTTTGACTTTTCGTTTTTTTTCGTGAACTTTTATTTTAACAATAAAAAAATGCCAACATAGTGGAAAGATTTAATTTTTTTTGTATATTACATTATTATTTAACTTTTTTGTTGACTATAGAAAAATAATGTTCGATATCTTACCTCCTCATCAAACTTGACTTTGAAAGGTCTAATGGTGCTGTCTGTTTTTCCTTTGAGCTCCTTCGGCCCCCACCACTCTTCATTATCTAACTTTGGGATGGTTGGATTATTACAGCAGCCCTTGAAGTAGAACCATCCTGCCACACCTAGTGCGGCTACTAACACCGCTTTCACTAAAAAACCCATGATGATCTGAAAAATAAGACAAGATATGAGTATTTAGAATTAAAAAAAAACAATAAATATTTCAGCCTAAAACCTTACTTTAAATGTTAACTTTAAAAAATCAATTAGAATACATAATTAAAACCAAACACAAACTAAACACAATCAAATGAAAATAGTAAATTAAAACAGACAAATCATTATTTCTGCCTTTTCCTATTTGATTTTCTACAAATAAGTTTATTCCGACATACAGAAATGACAGCTTAGATATTTTTGGCTCATAAGACCAGACTCCAAAAGAAAAGGATAGTTTTGAATAAGAAATTATGCATTAACTACCAAGACTTGATCCACCTAAAACCAGTGGTTGTAGTGACAAGATGCAACGTAGAAGCTTATAAAAGTAAGTTCGCCTAGTAGTCAAAGCGAGTTACTAGAAGGACCATTTTTTTTAAATTGTATCGTTTGTTGAAATGTTGCTGCAACCTAGGAACAATATATAATAATTCTCCCTGGTTTACTTGAATGATAAACGAACAATTCATACTCACTAGCTAACTAATTAAAAATACTGAGAAGTTACTTTTCCAAGACAAAGATCTGATATAAATACCGTAACTAACGTGACTTACTGCGACGTAATGGGGTGCATCGAGCCATGAACCCACTCCCGAGATACAGTCAGAATATTTACTATTTATTGCTGCTACACCCAAAGTGTGTTAGCGTTAATATTATTAACTTGAGAATACAGAAAAAATGTTCAGATCAAAATGCTTGACGATGAAGAGGTCGGCAACAGCAAGAGATCTTAAAGTAGTCAACAAGTGTGTGCGATGATTCTTTATTAGCGCATCCTGCGTACTCTACGTGTTCAGCCTTGCTATCAAATGAGCTATTTTTGAAGATAGAGAAGCAATCTACCGAGAATATGGAAAACGAAACACTGAAGTAGAACTGGCAGAACATATTGGTAGACCCAAAAGTAAAACTGAGACTCAGACTGAAATCGAAGCAATCTCAAAAGTTCTGGACATAATCAGTGCAGATGGCCTAAAGGGAAAAGAGGTAGTGATACCGATGCCATAGTCTAGATTATTATAATATCAGCTGAATTTAACCTTCTTATTTCATTTCAACTAAGTACCCATTGTTATAATCACTACAATTGGATAACTGAATTTAGTTAGTGTTAAAAATGTTCACCTTAATCTTATTTGGAGAAATGGTGTCCAAAGTGCTACAGTAACAGAGTCAATGATGCGTTAAAGTTGTGCAGTAACCACAAACTACTAAAGTTTTTGTGATCTGTAGTTACCTGGCGGTTGAGTAACTAACTATGTAACATCAGGAACTAAGACCGGTCTAGCAGATAATTTGCAATAATTAGACAGACAACACAAGACTTGATTGTCACGCAATTATTAGGGCTGTTGTCGAAAAGGACTGGCTTTGTGATCGTTTGCTTAAAGAAACCATACTTATTTGTGGCAACTCAGTTTTTAGACTCTGAAGGTTTAATGGATCAATTATTTCAGTTCATTTTCGTGTAGATTTTTTGATAATTTTCCAAAAGATTGTATAGGAAAGTTAACATTATGTTTGCGATTCTTTAGGATTAAATATGAAAAATACTACTTAGTTTAGTTTAAAAAACTAAAAACAGTTTAAGTACAAAATAATTCTGAAAAAATCAGTATGTTTAAAATAAGAATACAATAGAGTGATTACCAAATAAATCATTATAATGTAATATGTTGAACGTGGGGTGCTTTTTAATATATCTTCATAATGACTCTACTTTTACCAATGTCTGTCAATAAAATATATTTTACAATATTAGATATCAAGCACCTCACGCCATTTTTAAAAAGCGTTATAAAAAAGTAAAAAATAAATAAATATTATTGCATTGTCATCGGTCCTCGATAAATGTGCAAAGTTTCAATATAAGCCAACGTTTTGAAGTGGGTGAAAATCACGATTAAGTATTTCGTTTACATAGAAACAAGTGAAGCTAATAAAACGCGTGTTATAAAAATACCGATTGACATACGACAATTTGTAGGTATGTACCTACGGTTGTGACGGCTAGTCAGCTGTGTTGCTGTGTTGCTCAGTAATTGGCCTTTGGAGGTCAGATGGCATTTGCTTCATGCACATTTATAATATACAACTCATCTTGTTATACCGTAAACTGACTCCAATTTAACGACATCTCTAAAATGGATCTCAAGGTGGATAATCTATATACAAAAATAAAATTAAAATGTCTGTTTTTAATGTGAAATAATAGTTTATATCTGAATACATATAAAAACGTTCATATGTATTCAGATAAAAGCTTTACACGTTATAAAAAAAAACGTTTTAAATATTTTTTTTTATAATACCAAACACCGTTTTAAAAAAAATAATGTCTTTCTGTCTGATTGTACTAATCTCTTAAACGGCTGAACCGATTTTGACGGGACTTTCATTGGCAGATAGCTGATGTTATAAGGAGTAACTTAGGCGCTTATTTTAGAACAAGAATCAGGGATAAGACCAAAAAAAATAATGTAAACAACATTCACGCAGCATAAGCTTGTTTTAAATATGAAATTAGCCCAAGCTAATGATGATTCCGGCTCCAAAGACCAAATCCGGCTCAGATTAGGTGTTGTATGTAGGATTATTTCCTTGTATCTCTGAGATTACTATCATATTAATTTTTTTTTTTCAAAAATACATAGATATCACAAAAATGTGATTAATATTCGATATGCAACAGACAGTGTCATTTTGTTTTTTGAGATAGACCTGACTTTGTACTATGACTTTCACAAAACACTTTAGAGCTCAAAGACTTATCTTATAAGTAATCATTCTTCTTGGAATTTGAAAGCATTTTTTGCTATTAAGCGACCGTTAACAATGACTGAACTTTGTCTGGGAAATTCAATAAATTACCATTATTTTTACTGCTGACTTCTAATGCATTTATAACTCAACATACCTTTAATGTGACTTAATAACTTTAATGTGCACATGATTGTATACAAGTTATTGCGTGTTATTTAACTCAACTTCCGTGACACTAAACATATAAATTCTATGGGTCACCCCCAGCAAAATTAAATGACCCCCAAACCAACAAAAAATTGTGCCGGTTCTTCTAAAAAACAATCTGTATAATGAGAATCGTAGTACCAACATTAATCAATTAACTAAGTGAGCTGGCTGCCTAAAATGCACCGGAGTCAGACTTTTTTATGCATTGTCCAGATACTTCACAAATTGAGTGTCTTAATATACGACCTTGAATTCGTTCAAAGGTGCCTGATTTTACAGACGGACATGCATTCCCAAGCGATATCACACTTTAATGCCAACAACATACAGCTCAAAGTTAAAGGTCCGTAAATATCTGATATTTTCAGTACCGTAGACCCGCTATTACGATCTTTATGTTGTTGGCAATTTGGTGTAAATTCGTTGTCGTGAAATATCGTATCGTGATGAGCCACCTTCAGATTAAAACATGACCTGATAGCAATGTTACATAACACACAAATATATTGTGAGCTAAGTATATTTATAGATGCCAGATAAACATACAATGCTGGAGTTGTGAATACAGGAATAAGATTAAGTAGGTATACAAGCAGAGACTATCCTTGTTATGTTACTCAAACTTGTTTACACTGACCGAATGTACTTTATACACAGACTTCGGACCGAGACTTACAAACAAACTAATTATGTACTAAAAATAAATACAAAAAAAACTACTTAGATATCTACACTTCTTTCATAGTAACATAAACATGACAATAATACAGAAAATTTTTGTTTAACTATAAAATATTTAAAAAAAAACAATGTTAAATTATAAAGTTTAAGACGTTCAGTACATTGAAAGTCTGATTTACAACTTATAATTAAAGTTTATAGAGTATAATCAAGTGTTATAATTGAATCTTAATGTGCTACTTACGTTACTAAACACGTCTGGGTACGAACACTCCGCGCACCGGACTCCGGTCGGTTGATGTTATAATGTTTATCAACCGGTGTTCGGATACCGGTTTGTGTTGCCAGTAGTCAGAATAAAAATTCTACTAAGGAATAATTTTTATTTTTTCATACACGAAATGAGGAGATTTGTAAACGAACCAAAGTTGCCGACATAGGTAGGTTGGTTGTTAGTTGTCTGAGCGGTGGGGCTCGGCGCTGAGTTGGAGAGGTGGATGCACCTGCATGCCAGTGCGTCACCATTTATTAAGTGATCCATTTTGATTTTATTTTAATTTCATTTTATTTTAATTAATTATTGTTGTTGAGAATGATTTTATGTATATTTTAATTTGTAATTTCTAAATTATGTATTTTCTAATTTTATTTTAATGTTATTTTATTTTAATTGATATCTGTGTTTAGATTCTATGGGTGTAAATTACCTGAAATAAATGGACTTATTATTATTATTATTATAGCCCAGCGAATTATCAAGTTGAAGCGGCAGTGAGCAGCCCTAGGGCTACCCACTGGAGACCACGCACCGGCTAGCGCAGCGTTGTACGTCCACCCACTAGGTGGACAGACGATATGATAAAGTCATGATCACGCTGAATGTAAGCCGCTTCAAACCGGTCCTTTTGGAAATCTGTAGAGGAGGCCTATGTTCAGCAGTGGACGTCCTATGGCTGATATGTTGATGATGTTTTCATACAGTCGAACTCCTCCCTTTTTCACCCCCTTACAGGTTCAATTTACTAAAATCCTTTCATAGTGTTTGCCTACATCATAAAAGAAAGCTGTGTGCAAAGCTTCACGTTCCTAGTTCCAGTAATTTTTGTGCGCTGATACGTCAGTCAAGTCAGGTTCTCCTTTTATTTAGGAAACTTTTTTTAAGGAAAATCATTACACGTAATAGGAAATCATCAGATGACTTCTTCCGTTCTGAGCAGGCAGAAGGGAGTGTCAGAATCTTGCTGGCTAAAACCCATCCGTGTTTTTCCTAACGCTCTTTAAAATCCGCAACCCTGGCAGATATAGGAGACCTACCAACCATAGACATAATGTTGGAACAAGGCAACCCTCAAACCCTGTTATCTTTGTTGTATTGTAATCAGCCAACCAAATCTCAAGATCAAATTAAAAATGTTTGGTTTGCATTTAAAAGAAACAAATATTTTGTATTATAACACTTTTATGTTGTACTGTTTGTTCACCACACATCCATGTAATATAGGTGCTTACCTGAAATGGTTATGACGTCATCGCCCGCCGACTATTGAACGCACTGGATGGTACAAAGGTCAAGGTTGTGACACGCTTGTGTTACTTAATACTGTTCGGAATGATAAAACTGATAGATTATTTATCTATGTTTATCAAACTGTGTGTTTTGTGAACACTCCAAGGCGTTGATTGTTTCAGGATAGGTGTTTCAGTAGATAAAAAAATAAAAGGTAAAAAAATGTTTTTTTTTTAAATATTATTGAAGTAACGAAACAGCACATTGAGCACTCCGCCGGGTCCAAACCTAAATTTAGATTAAGGTAATATGAATAGTTAGTGTATTAAATCTTTTGTAGTTTTTGATGGTTATTTATTATAATTATTTTTATTCTATTTATATTGTTTTAATTATAATTTTATAATGTTTTGATTAATGTAATGTACATATGTGTAGTATGTAAAATGTTATGTTAATGGTTAATAATTTTATTTAATTCTTAATTTAATTTAACTTAATTTTTTTTTTAATAACTTAGGCACATGAATATGGACTGGTTCTGCCATAAATGAATTTGAATTGAATTGAAACACCAAATTTCGATTTAATCCAAAGATGCTCACATCCACCAATTTATAAGATAATTTTCAAACGACTGCACATGATTTTTTTTTCAAAAGCCTTTAATCAAAATCATTTCAGCCGTTTGGGAGCTACGATTTCACAGACAGAGACACAAGTACACACGTTAAACTTGTAACACCCCTCTGTTTTTATCGGGGTATAAAATTATAATTGAACCTTCCTAAACAATTGAAGGTATTTTATTTATTTTATTTTATTTTATTTTTATTCAAGAGGTACAACAAACAGCTACAATATAAAAAATAGGGACAAGAAATTCTCAAAACTTATAGACAATATTGCAGCCCACAACGCTGTACACAGATTAACTAAAGGATACAAGACAGTGAGAATAATCGCTAGGGTTACAAATACAAATTAATTTTACTATTTACTTACTTACATAAATTTAAAGGTAATTAAAGGTAAGGTAAGGTAATTAAAGGTAAGGTAAGGTAAGGTAGGTAAGGTAATTTAAGGTAGACAATAAAACCGCCTGATTGAACTGAGTCAGGGGTGTGTGACGCTGATAGCGAGGGGAAAGGGGTTTAAACACATTTGCCAGGGGAATTAGCTTTTACTTTCCACTGGGTAATGAGTTTTAGAACTTTATGAAAACGTTTACTGTTGTAAATGCAATTGAAAACGGAATAGCAATAATAGCATTTCGATGCCATAATGCAGCATAAAACATACAGGCGCTTATTAAACAAACATAAAGAAGCGATAAAAATAATATAGATTAGAATATTTATTTATATTAAAACAAAATGGAATCAAAAAATTCTTCATTCTTTTGTTTTAATCAAATCAATAATTTCATTAAAATCCGAAATTTTATCAAGATTAATTGTGAACATTTTTTTGTTTTAGAACCCGTTGATAATATAAATACACTCATGATTAACAGGGCAAAGTAACTATAAATCATTCTTATAAATACAAAAAGTCACCCCATACAAACAGACAAACGACCAGCTTCCCATAGATAAGTCATTAATCCCTCATAAGTATTCATGAGACTAGTCACGTGACCCGGCGCCGTTCGAAGATGATCTTTAATTAATTGCGAACTATAATTTCGTATTAGCAGGTTTTAAGATAAGAAATTAACATAAAATGGGGATACCAATTCTATCATTGAGAACATAGTAATTGTAAACCGCAGAAACGATAGAATGTAAAACATTCTTAAATATAACATGGGACTTAAATATAACAGGCGAAATGTGGGTGTGCGAATGGGTACACCTCTGCCCAACTCTTCGGCAATTACAGACGTAATGTTATGTATATGTCATTTAATTGAAATAGTACATAAGAAACACAAATAAATATAACATCAACACACACACAATTATACCGACTTTTTTTTTTTTTTTTGAGGTTGTAAAAATCATCAAATGAGTCCTTCCGTCCTGGGTGGGGCGGAATGGACTGTCAGACTTTTACTGACTAAAAAACCACCCTGTTCCTTCGGTTGCCCTTTTTTTTTTTGAGGTAGTAAAAGTCATCAAATGAGTCCTTCCGTCCTGGGTGGGACTGGGGCGTGAGGTGGAGGGTGTTGTTCTCTCCCTCACGCGGCCTGCCTCCTCTACGTTCCGGGGCCACGGTATCCTGTTAAGACGTCCCGCAACCCCGGCAGGCATTTGGCCCCGTCCCTGTGCTGACAGCTCTTTGAGGCGCGCGCGAACACAACGCGCCGTCGACCCGGGCATGGACCTTGATCGGACGGCGAGCTACCCATTACTCGCCGTCCGCAAGCCCGCGCCTACGGTGGCCGGATGTCGCGTCGCGCCTTTTACTTCTACGGTCTTAATTGAAATAAATGTTTGGCTGCCTTCTTGCTGCTGTTCTTGTTAAACATGCAGCCAAAGTGACTTTTGTGCTGCCACCAACGATGCCGTGGAAGTGGCAATGTTTTGGGCTAAGCTTTCCATTACCGTCCGTCGAGTTGGGGGTTGATATTTTTTTTACAGAAAGGTTAAATTATTATAAGGACACACGCAAAGTCTCAACATGCGGAGACGCGTACTTTTTGAGAAAAAAAATGTTGAAAATCAATATTTTTGCAGTATTTATATCAATTCCTACTTACCACAGATTATATAGAATTCTCGCTATTGAACGTTTCGTTTCACCAACGGTTAAGTTGTCTTACGTTTGGTAACATTTTATTTTATACTAGCTGTCCGCCGCGGTTACACCCGCGTCTTTGGTTACTGTTCCGCTCCCGTAGGTCGTAGCGTGATGGTATATAGCCTATAGCCTTCCTCGATAACTAATCTATCTAACACTGAAAGAATTTTTCAAATCGGACCAGTAGTTCCAGAGATTAGCACGTTCAAACAAACAAACAAACACTGCAGCTTTATAATATTAGTATAGATAAATTTACGTAAATAATAATATTTTGTACTAATTTAAATAGTTTTCATGCACACATATGTATATTATACAGTTTATATTTAAATTACAGCATTATTTTCATTACGAAATAAAAAAATAAAATGTGAAATGTTACCGTCTTTTGTCGGCTTGTGGAACGAGACGTAAAACTGACGCTATTTTGTATTGTCACTGTCACAACTGCGGCTTATTATTACATATGAGAAACTGATTGCAATTTGGACTTTAGGGCACCCCGACTCGGATAGGTTAGGTTAGAAGGGGATGGCGGGGTCGTGTGAGCGAGCGAAGCGAGCGAATAGACCCCGCCATCCCCTTCGTGGTTATTTTTTTATAAACCACCCAGAAGTAGGAGCCCCGCTTCGCGGGGCTCCGTCGACCAAGCCCACCCTCCACCATGCTTTACTTAAATATTTTAAGGTTTGGTCGGTAGTTATAAAACGTGCCATTTATAATTTTTAACTTACCAAAACCGCTATTTACAACTGCCTCTTTAAATCAGTGCCTTTTTTTATCAAGGGGGATTCCCCCTTGGTATTTTACACTTACTATTAATTTAAATTCATAAAATGAGGAAAAATTTCCTCAGAATTAAAAATTAAAAAAACTCGAAAAGGGGGGGGCTCCGCACCTTTTCCTTTTAAGGGGGAGTAGTACACCTCCCCCCATCCCCCCCATCCCCCTCCCCACCCTTAATTCGACGGACGTCAATGGAAAGTCGTACCTGACCTTGATTTCCCTCTTTTTTTTTTGCTAGCCGTTAATGTCCCATTCCCGGGCCCCCATTCCTCCATTCCTTCCACTTTTCTCTGTATTGTGCCTTCTCTTGCCGGTTCCTGAGGAAGACATCCGCCGCGACCCCGTCTTACCGTGTCAGGGATTTGCCATTGTGGGGAAAAAATAAGTTGTTACTTACGTTTTTCTCGAATTTAACTTTAAAGGGTCTGATGCTGCTGTCATAGTCACTCTTCGATTCTTCTGGACCCCACCAATCGTCGATCTTCGGTAGTTCGAAGCCACTTAATTTAATCATAGAATTTTCTACTCCTAGTACTATCGTACCGAGTACGATTAATTCAAGTAGAGCACACATTGTTGATACTGTTTTCGCACTGCGGCTCAATAAATTTGAAAATCCGGTTTTTATATCTAATTGAAAGAAAGTGTTTAATTACTTACCTACAGTCTTTAATTTAGTGTTATTCTCGCTTTATTTTTAGGGTTCCCTACCCAAACGATCCAGACGGAGGCCTATTGCTCTTACTCATCCGTCCGTCCGTCTATCCCTCTGTCACAGGGCTGTATCTTCTAACTAAACCATAGTAGACACATAAAATGTTCACAGAGTTTTGTATAACTGTAGATGCACGTTTCTTTGTGCCATCGGTGACCGGTCATTGTGGTTATCTTTAGAAACTAGATTTAAACTTAGTTAAATACGAAACTCAAGAAAACTAAAACTCAACATTAACAATTATTTATTTTTCTTGCTTCTTCCTTACGAACGCCATCTTTTAAACGCAGTTATCGCATTAAGAACATCATCGGCAAACACTTGAGGTTTCTCAAACGCCAGAAAGTGGCCTCCTGTGTCGAGAACGGTGGAATTCAACAGGTTTGGAAACTTTATCTTCAGTAATGTTGGAGACTGATACAAAATTTCGTTTTTAGCGTGTATTGTCCAGGTAGGGACTTGTGTGGGTATTCTGAAAGAGGAAAATATATTTTTAATTTTTTTATTTATTTCTAGATTTCATACAAACTTGTTTCATTTTGCTTTTAGATACAATTTTAATTTTTATGTTATGTGCGTAATTTTCGCGTGAATAAATAGTTTTTCTTTCTTTCTTTCAAAATTGAAGACTGTTAGACGCAAGTATAGGTGTGTGAAAAGGTAAGGCTAATGGACATATTATGTCAAAACAAGTTAAAACATCTCAAGTTACTTTTTGACATCATTTGTCAAAAATGACATTAATTAATTGGTTAAAGATATTGGTTAGTGTGCTACTTTCTTGCACAAAACATTTTATATGGAATTTATTATTATCTGCTATTCCTATAAATAGCTATCAATTTAAGTATCTTCTGGATTCAGTTGTGTCTCAAGCATTTGTTGACAGTTTACACCATTCACCAATTTATAACTTCTTTACAGAATCACTTTATTTTAGCCCTGAAAACCCGATTAATTGACAATTAATTGTAAAATTCGATTAGTAACACAAAAGTGATGTCACAGTTGTGTTTTGTCATACAAAATCTATGGGAGAATCACATTTTGACAGGTCATAAAAAGTACGTCAATTGATTAGTGGTCTCACCTACTCTATTCCTGTAACAACACCAACATTTTTAAGGGTCCTCGATGCCCTAAAATATCAATATTATATGGTAATGGGCGATCTAATCTTGTTTCTCCATACAAACTTTGCCCCTAAGGGAAAATCTTTTCTTATCGGATGCCTACGCCATAAAGAGAACACACCCTCCAAAATTCAGGGCTCGACGACCAGCGGTAGGCTGTGCGTTGATCCGTCAATCATTCAGGACAAAGTATTTTATATCAAAGAATAGGTACTTACGCAAATACCCCCATATTCAAATTCCTCAAATTCACAGTCTCTGCATAAATCCTGCAGGAGGTAGTGAAGCTGTTGGTGATCCAGTAGATCATCAGGTTGTCTATTAGCTCGTCTCTTGTGTACAGCTCGTCGAAGCCTCCGTCACTTCTGTAGTAGTACTTCCTTCTGCTGCCAGACGAGAACAGTTGTAAAATGTAGGCGAGAAGACCTGATGGGGAGTCCGACATGGCTACACCTGGAAATTAGTGGAAATGGTCTGTTAACATTTGATTCAAGCTTTCTGTAGATTGTTTGTTAAATGTGTTTGAATGAGCATAAGGGAAGACCATGACCCAGCTTTGGATTAACTTTAATCTCGGAAGTACATTCAAGTGGGATATTTCTTTTCTACTTCTGTGCGACGAAGCCTCGGTAAGAATAGAATAGAATTTTTATTTTCCAGAAACATGGTATGTTTACAAATATGGCAACGTGTTTCTGCCTTTCAAAAGCAAGAGGGACTGTCATTTCGAGTGTGTTTTCTAATGGAAGTACTTTTTTTTTAAGAATGCCGCCCTAGACGGAGCGGAAGGAAGTGTCAGACTTTTACCGACTAAAACTCATCCGTATTCCTCCTACTGCCCTTTATGTTCCAGAGCCGCGGTAGCTCTTTCGAACAAAATCCGCAATCCCGGCAGAAGTGCTGGAAAATTGTTTGTATAAGGAGGAACGGAGATCGTGATACAATCTTCTACCATGGATATAATTGATGGGGTGATAACGTTACTGGAAATTCTTCGAATTGGACGTTTAGCGAAATGGACAATGGTGCCGATTCCCTTGTTCACAAACTAAACTAAAATTAAACTACTTCTATCTTTTTCTGTCCAATAAAACAAGAAAGAGACTAATGTAAATAAGATTAGAGCTGTCAAATTTAGTCAATCTGACACATCCCATGCAATTATAGTTGACATCTTAAAACGTATAGATTAACAATACGGAAAAGTTCAAGGCAGAACTAATTTTACATCTTAAATGTCACCGTCCTTTTCTTTCGCTGTATGTCAGTAAGAGATGACAATTCTCTAAATTTAGTCTAGTTGTGAACAAGGGAATTGGCATCATTCTGTGCCTAAAACAGATTTTAGTCCCCAAAAAATTTTTCGTCGGATGTTAAAAAAGCTCATTACTGGGGGTCTACGATCATGTACTGAATTTATGGTAACAGTTTGTATCATGATGTCCCTTCCACCGTCTATAATAGTAACATACCGATGGTATCAGGCTTGGTAGCCTGCAAATGCAAATAGCCCGTCTCTCTGGTCAGCCAGTAAACAATGTTGAGTATAGGGTACATTCTGTTAGCCAGACGTGGATCTACCACCAGAGGAGGGTAGATGGATCCAAGCACCCAAATCGCTACAGCTGTTGGAGATATTGACAGTGGCAGAGTTGTATGGAAGCCCAGTACCTCCTGAAAGAAGAAGTGTTATAAGGTACTTTGAATTGTTGAACTCTATAACTCTTTACCTAAAGTAATCAAGGAATCGAAATCACTTCCAACATTTACAAGGCTATTAAAGTACCACCTGAAAATTGTAAGTTTTTTAAACGTTTTTATAACTTAATTTTAGTTTATTACCAAGCGAAACCGTCGCTTTATCTTTATTATTATGTTTTTCCTCACAGAAGTGAATAATTGTATTGTTTTTGAGCGAAATAAATTTCTTTAACCGTAATTGTTCGTTTTTCTCCACAAACCTACCTATGTTTTGGAACGAGCAACTAGCTTCAGCGTTTTGACTAACTCTTTGACAATTCGAAAGTAGGTACTTTCGAATTATTGTCAAAGAGTTAGACATTGATTTCATTCCAACACTTTACAGGTAGGCACCTGTAAAGGGTTGGAATGAAATCAATGCCTTGACTTTGACTTTCAATATCTAGGTACAAAAACCGGCAAAGTGCGAATCGGACTCGCTCATAAAGGGTTCCGTAGATACTACCGTAAAACATTTAACATTACTTATAAACAATACAGTATAAGCTGACCTAAAAATCAGATCCATTTAAAATGTACCTTTGGATATAACGTGGCCATGCTTAGCCCGATATAAGCACCCCAGTCACCTCCCTGGACGTAGAATTTCTTGAAACCTAGCCTGTGCATCAGGTTCCTTAGTACCACTGCCATTTCTGTAGCTCCAAGCCCCGGGCGAACTGCTCCCTGAAAGGAACATACAATCTGAAAAAATCATCATTTCTTTCTTGTATTGGCAGAAACTCCAATATTTTTTTCTATCATTCTTTAATTTCAGCATCTGTAAGTCAAATAATTTATTTGAATTAGGCCATTTGAAGGCACTTTTAAACTTCATATTATATCTACTTCTACTATCTACTATCCACTTCTTCTACCTCTTCTACTTCTTCTGGTAGAATATAAGAAACTTAATATAACGTTAACATCTATTGTACTATATTCTGACAAATAAATCTTTCTTTCTTTCTTTCTTTCTTACCAGTGATTTCCATCCAGTGATGGAAATCACTAGCGTAGGTATTCGTTTAAAAACGCAAAACGGTTATAATCGTCTAACTCCGTTGCATAAGTCTTAGTGTTATCATGAGTTAATAATACACTGCGGTGAAAACTGCACGTATAGGATAATAACATCCATTTATAGAATTTCCTTGTAATTTGTAATACTTAAGTAATTATTGTGTGTGAAACTGATACAATCGCTGTAATCACTTCAACTGCGTAAGAGTACGCAATGTTCTGCAAAATCTAGATATTTTCTGAGTGACTGTGTAGTAAATAGACTATTACCTATTATGTGGGTTTCTTCATCATCCATTCATCCCCCATTTTTACCACAACGTATTGCAAACACTGAACTATCGTCAGTAGATCATAGTCTATCCTTACTAATATTATAAATGCGAAAGTCACTCTGTCTGTAACGCTATCACGACTAAACCACTCAATCGGTTTTGATGAAATTTGTTACGGAGTAAGTTAAACCCCAAGAAAGGACATAGGTCACTTTTTACTCCGCGACTTTTTCTGAATTCTGAAATCTATACAGACAAAGTCCCGTGTTATTTTTTTTTCGTGGGAAAGCCTTTATGGATACCCTCTGAGTTTTTTTTTATTATTTTTCTTATTTTTATTCTCATTTATTTATTTTTTATACATATAAATTACATTTTTAAATATTAATATAAAAACATAAAAACATTTAAAAATATAAAAAATAGTAGCCCACAATTTATTTTTATTATTATTACTTTTTTTTTTGTGAACTTGAATGAAGCTCTACGAGTCCCAGAGAAACGATTAACTGTCTTGGGTCCCGCAACGAAATTAATCAGAAAAGAATAGCGGAGGAGTAAGAAAAAAAAGCGGTGGGTTATGTCGGACTCTTAAAAAACCCCACGGTTTCTTCTGCCACCATAAGTCGGCAGACAGTGAATACACAGATTACCTGACAACAACACCATAGCTATATACATAGAACAGAATAAAAATTAATTCCATAACTTACATCAGAGAATCCAAATCCCGGTAGGCTAGGAGCTATCACTTCGACCGCGAAGTCTCTATACATAGACACAGCTGTGAGCCGTGGCAGGGTACCAAAGAACTCCCTGACGGAGCCTGGCCATCCGTGCAGCAGCAACAGTGGTACCACTTCTATAGTAGGAGGCACCTTAAACATAACAGAGAAGGACATATCAATATACTTTTTCGCTTGGATGTTTTAGAAACTAGGTATGAATGCAGATAATTACTGGCTAGGGGTATTTATGGTAACGCATGATTTCGGCCGGTTGTGGCGCATCTTGCAAGACTTGATAATGACAGTTTCTATTAGCTTAGGTATATCCACCCTTTCTGCTAAAAAGGGCAGAAATCCAAGTTTCATACTTTTGGCAATGAGCAAAAACAAAAAAGCTTTAGCTGTAGGAATTGCGGTCCTATGCCTCATTTAATTACAATTATGTACGAGGCGAGGGTAAAATCACGAATGGCATGGAGTTGCCTAACTGCAGAACTAAAGCCTCCCTAGTCTCCTACTACTCCACTATCTAGAGTTAGTAAGGAACAGGCTCATCTGATCTCCGTCTGGGTCTACGTGATGTTTCTTGCCATGTAGAGATTCCCATTGTAGCGTAAGTTTGGCGCATGTGTTCAGCCAGCCCAAAATGTAAATTGTTTATTACAATAATGAGTATTGGACATTGTATTGTCATCATATGTATGCATATTAATAAGCATAAGAATGTGGTAAACGATAATACACAAGTTTGTAAAAAAAAAGTAATTGCGTGGCTATTAGGATTGGACTATCAACGAACTGAAGAACTCCTGGAAGTAAAGAAATAAAATAAAATCAAACTTAATTTGTTGTAGTATTTATGACACCCGACATTTCAACCAATACCTTAACTTTCACAGACATTCACTACTCACCACACATTCACCGCACACACATCACACAATACTCATCACACAACACACATACACTGTCACAATACCTACACACTCTTTCACTCCTCCACAGTATAATATTTCACTATACTGATTTTATTGATTACGAGAAGGCCACCAACTATTTAGAAAAATGGTGTATCCTCTAGAGAATATATTTTTTCTGCTATCTTTTATTTTTTGGTTATAAAACTAGTTGATTGTTTTGTTTTTTATCTTTGTAATTTATGTATGTATAATCACAGTAAATTATTATTAAGCTACTTGGTGGGGACCTGGCGTCCTGAAATACAGGCTTCGGCTTAGTTTAGGCGCCAGTCTCCTACAAATAAAATATGTTTAGCCTACATTTTTACATGCCTAAGAATACGGACATAAGTATTTTCCCATTAAGTCCAAACTCAGTTACTTTTAATTGTTAGTATTAAGTATTTACTTGTTTTATTTGTGGAAGAGAAAATAAAGATTTTTATTTTATTATTATTATTTATATCAAAACTAAAGGTGTATGCAAAATTTCAGCTTAATCGGATAACAACAAATGGTCGAAAAATGGTTTGCAAATTTTGAAAGGACAACTTAGTTACATACATGTATACGAACAGTGCAAGCCAAATAAAAGCTTGTAAAAACAGTGAATAATTAGTTATGTTGCTTCACTTACGTAAGGTTTAACCCATAGAAAGTGTAAATCAAGACCTTGAATGTTGGTCTTGAACTGCGGGTACTGGTTGAGAATATTCTCCTGCTGCTGGAACGGGTACTGTTCTGCCCAGTAGTTCAGCCATCCGTCCAGGTGGTTAGTGTTGAACCCATATTCAAAAGCCACGCCTTCTAAAGGTGGCGTGAACGGGCGGTGATTCTTAAGACGGTACCGAAGGTCGAGTATCATCTGTAATTAAATAAATTACTGCCTTGTTGATCATGTGGTCGTTAATGGGTTTTGCCATATAAAATTGGCCCTTGTTGCTTGTTGTTTGTGGATATTCTATGATTGATCATATTGCTTAATCCGTCAGGAGTCAGTTACAGACGCGATGTTATGTTACATAAAATAGATAATAGATACATAATTATGTGATGATTATAAATGACCTACAGTTATCAGTAGATAGCTGTAGGTCATTTTTGCTCGTTGTTGGTGACGGTCAACCTTTTTTGATACTTTTTTCTTTTTTGGTGTATTTGTTTTTAGAACTGTTATGTTCTTTTTCTATTTTTTGTCATTGTTTTTTTTAAATGTGTAATATGAGTAGTTCAGTTGTGTCAGAAATATAATAGTGTGCAGACGTATTATCGAACTACTAGTGTTATTTGCCCAATCTTACCCTACCAGCTATTAATCACATTACAGTCCACTAATAGTGTTTTACACTCGTCATAGGTAATAAATAAGTATAGTTACTTCCGACTAAAATAAGTTTAAAGATATCCTACTGAAAAGGTTAAAATTAATTTTCTAAAGCACTTTATGTAGATAAAGCGCAGAAAGATTTCACACTCGACTTTCAAACCTATTTCTTGCTTAAAATTAACATTTTTGGAAGTTGGTGGTAAAAATTTAAAAATCTTTTAAGGAAATCGAATAGGTACTTACATTTTTTCTAACATTTATTTAACTTTAATTAAAAGGACATATACACGGTGGCCCAGATAAGAAAAATAAAATAGATAAAGAAAATTTAGGAAGCCTCTTTCTTGGGTTTTCCAAACCCAAGAACCATGTATTGTGGTTTGGATAGCCCAAGAAGAGAGGCTTCCAAAATTTTCTTTTGGACGTCCTAATCTGGGCCACCCTGTAGTAGCCCTTTCACATACATATTATCAAACGATCAAGACTCGTTGCTTAATTCGTTCTTGAACTTACCTCTTGATCAAAATGCACTTGAAAAGGTCTGATACTGGTATCATTCTGAAACTTTGAATGAACAGGTCCCCACCAAACATGGTCGAATCGAGGCAATGATGGTGACCTGAAGATCTCTAGACTTTTGACGTGAAACACCACTAAAGCAACCGAAAATATTTTTAAAAGTACTTTCATTATTCAGTCCCAAGATTTTAAAATATAAAACCTTAATTTTTTTATTTTTTTTATTCTTGGTCTATTTTCTGCACTTCATAAATGGACACAACCGTTTCACACTTTGCGTGGTGCAATACAGCGACTGTTTTTCTTTACGAATGCGCTTAAATCAACAGTCTTGCAAAAACTTGGACTGCTCCATTATTAAGTACATGTTTGAACGTTGAAAATTATAATATCTACTGTAAAAATACTGATATTTAAAATGTCAAAATATCATTTCTTGAAGTCTAAAATGTCCCCGATTTTAATGACCAAAGAATAACGTCTAAAGGCGGATTTTTCAATCGTCAGACATAGGTACTGCCCGATAGCTGTAAGAATAAAATTAATAACTGTTTATCTAGCGAGTAAACATTTTGGATTTCGATTCGATTGTTAATAATTAGGTACTGATGTTACTGACATCAGAGGAGAAAAACATTGTGAGGTAACCGGGACTTTTATAGTATTAATATGTATAAGTTCGAAATCGTCAATCCGGCGCAATCAATACTTGTGGGTAAAGGGTAAAGCCCACTTCTCATACAGACAAGGATGAGAAGTGGGCTTTACCCTGCAGTGGGACAAAAATGGGCTGGTATTATTTAATAATTAGGTTTTCTATCACCTAAATTGCCCCAGCCGGAACGGAGCCTAAGAACAAAAAAAAATGTAATGAGAATGAAATGAAAAAATGAATGAATGAATGATAGATAATAAAAAATCTTTTTTTTAATGAAAATAAATTTTAATTACTTTTTTATGATTTTTTTTACTGTTTGTTTTTTTATAATCTTCCCGCGACTTCATCCGCGTCTAAGTTGATTTCTTCATGCAAACTTTGGACCACCGCCCCCGTTTCATTCCCTTGGCGGGAGAAAATCCTTTCTTAAAGCATGCCTACGTCATAATAACTATCTCCGTGTCAAATTTCAGTGCAATTCGTTCAGTGTTTTGAGCTCGATTGTGATAGTACCTAGTGAATGTTTTCACTTTCCACGTTCTCGTCAATGGAGTATACTACGCCCATACCACTTAATTTCTGCCTCGACCTAGCATTACTGTGATACGGTTTCAAAAGTGTCTATGAACGTTAATTAGGAACGTTCGAAAGCAAAAACGTTCATTTTCCAATCAACCTTTTTTCCAACGTTCAAAGAGCATCGTTTTTCTGTTTTCTTTTTCATTCGTTCTTCCATGGCGTCCTGCACGGTCAAGATAAGATTATTAATTTGCTACCACGGAGGGGAGTGTAACTTTTTAATCTTTTTCTTTTATGTAACAGATTATTTCGGAGTTCTAATTAAGCACCGTAGACAAAAAATGTTTTTTTTTAATCACTGTGAAATGGAATGAAAACGAACCCGAAATTTATGCTCCGAAATGGCGAGACGGGGCCACGGTAGACCACGAAGGAGATGGCTGGACGACTTTGATGGTTTCCTTGAGGATTGGCAAGACGTTACGCAATGTCGAGACCGATGGAAGATATATAATGGAAAAAAACCTTTGTACTTTGCCGAGCAGTGGGGGGCAGTACAAAGGTTTTGACGACGACATTTATCTGGAAAAATGTACGGTTCCCGTGAGTTAATAACTAACTAACATATCTAATTAACTTTGAAGCGGACGAATTCGAGGCAGAATCTAATAATATAATAATTAATTAATTTTATTATAATGTAGCTACTATACTTATAAAACTATACCATTGTCCTGTGTATTTTAATACATAGTAAGATATGAAGAAAAGTAACTTATTCATCGCTTGTATCTTTCCCAGACCAAAATATAAGTCATTTTCAATCACATTTTGTAAGTAATACGTTTTTTATCACCCCTCGCACGCGTCCATTTGTCAGATGGCGGCCATGACACTTGACTTGACACCCCATGGGAGCATGGGAACCCGGCATTTAAAGCTTATGCCTCTAATACGTGGTGCTGATGATAATATTTTATTATTATGAATTGGGGCGCTAAAGCCCCAATTGTGAATCCTAACATTTTGATTTTTAAACTTTATTACATTATAGTTTCGACAAATAAAGTTTAAAAATCAAAATGTTAGGATTTCGCAATGTCGCAACTTAGCGCTTCGCGCTTCGGCGCAAAATTGCGACAGATAACAGGAATGGAAGGAGGCATTTGCCCAGTAGTGGGACAGTAGGAGTTTATTATACCTATTATTATTATTATTATTTCAGGTAGAATCATAATATTATTTACCTATAGTTTCTAATGCGCTAATTTAAAAAAAAATTGTAAATCAATTATTTCAATAAACAATTTCAATATTTTCAATTTCAATTAGGTTTTGACTATGGTTGATTTGTTATTGAAAAACTTTTTAGGGTTTCGCACCCGAATGGTGCTACGAGCCCCTATAACTAAGCCTCCGCTGTCCGTCCGTCTGGCAGCGGGCTGTATCTCATAAACCGTAATAGCTAGAGAGTTAAAAAATCCATTGAATATGTTAATTCAAAAGGGGTACATTTTGTTTGTTTTTTTTTATGTTTGTAAGAAGTAATCTTTGTAGGAAGGTACTCGTCTGATTACAAAAAATCTTTCACTAATAGAAAACTAAACTATAGCCATATACGATAATTATGTTTGTGTCATACCTACTTCCAGGCGGACAAAGCCGCGGGCAAAGCTAGTTAACAAAATTAAAATGTTAATTTTAACCGACACGCTCGGTAAAACGGATATTAGTCATTAAGCAAAATATACCTAAGGGAATTACTTAACAGCACCCATTTACATAGGTATGTACTTGAGACACAGCTGAAGATAATCTAAAAATAAAGTAATTACCACTAATTGTCCACTTATTACAGCTCCACTTGGAAATAGATAATAGTTAATGATATAGTCTATACTAATATTATAAGGCTGAAGAATTTTTGTCTGTTTGATTATTTAAACACCCTTATCTCTGGAAACTGAAAAACTTTTATATGATAGGTATTCAGATATATACATAGGCCAGGGGTCACCAATGAATAAAAGGTCAGCCTGTAAATACGTCTAATGATGTTTAAAAGTGCCCTTTAACGATCTAATTGTAATAAATAATTTGACTTCCACTTTGACCTAAGTAAGCCTTTGCATGATTTTGCACAAACGATAGAGGTGTGAGGAACTAATTATAAATAGTATTATTAAGGAAGAAGATGATAGTTCAAAAGCGTTAAAACGTTAGGGAACGTACCCACACGATACAAAATGTTCTATTGAGGCCAAGATGTAAAAATAAAAACCAGTTTTTTCATCTGACTCGAAGGACCAAATAATTCTAGGTGACACCTAATTCTGTGATCAAATACTAAACAAAATACTTACTCCAGTTAACCAGTCTATAGTGACATCTATAATTTTGAGGTAGGTACTTACAAAATAACAAGTAGCGACAACAAGTACCTAGCTATGGCAAGTAGTTATGGTGAAAAGCGTACACGAATACAGCTTTGAGTCCGTAAAACACAAGTTTGTTGTGTAAGTTCTTGGTAGAGGGCGCTGTTTTAAAGTAGTAAACACACACACATAACCGTAATTATTTTCAGTTCTATCAAAATGAAGCAACGTAATAAATAAAATAAATGAGAGATTGTGGGACGTTTTGGGAGAAGACAGGTAAAAAATAACATGGGGTCTCCAGATTGTGTTAGATGAATATTAGTTGAGAGTTGCTTAATATTGTTATCTATCGATTATTTTACTAAACAACGTAATAAAAAGAAGGTAAATAATTATAGAAAATAAAACAAGAGAGTATTTAAAAATCAAACTAATAATTACTTTATTTAGGCGTATTTTCCAGCGTTACACAAAACATACTAGAAGTTCATAATATTCGATTTGACTTACTTACTACGATAGAGGAAAAGATAAATCCGTTTACACTTTAAATTGTAGCTATACACTGCGCATTATAAACTTTTCCTACTATTCGTTACATTCAATATGGATCTCTTTCTCTCTCTTTACTAAATAAAGTGTAGACGGTTCTCTAAACATATAATTTAAATAGTTTATTGTCAAACGTAGCTAGAGTAATTCATTCAAATATTATTTTTCTTTGTTACTAATAGTAGTACCGAAAATTTCCGCAATATCTTGATGGCGCTAGTTTAGACAATGAGTTATGAATTTAAATATATCCTTAGAAAGCTGTTACGAGTACCTACTTGACAGTAATAACCATACTGTAAGGTTAGTACCTACCTAGATATTTTTTTTATGTATGTGCTACAAGTAGGTATATATTCATTGAAATCCTTCTTACATCTTACCATAACTAATCATTGAAACTAGCGCCATCTACTTTCAACCCTTATAATTATTTATTGTCAATTACAAACCTTATTGTCGTCTTGGAAGTTCGTTGCTTAGATTATAGAGAAAATGAAAAATTATAATAATCTATGGTAAAATTGTTATTGTTTATAGTTATTTTGTACAATCTAAAGTCTTTTATGGAGACACTAAGCTAGTTAAAGCCGTTCTATCTTATTCTACGAGGTGGTTCTGTGAGCCAAAATATACTTTATGTGGTAGTTTAATAGGTGTTTATTCGTCTGGTATTGTTCTGCGGGAAAATATTATGATAAAGAACTTATTCGAAATATATTTTTAGTAGGTACTTGAATAGTAATATTTGAATAACCTGTAATAATAACATATGTAACTAAAACATCGAAAAATTACCGCAAGACATTCTATTATAATAATATTTTATAATTATTACTCTTTGAATAATTTTAGCTATCAAAAAGTGAAACGATTTTTTTTTGTTAATAAAATGATTTTTTTAAGATACATGTTCTGTACCATACCTGGGTAACTTCAGGTTTCGTAGGTTCTTTTTTTTATTTCAGCACAATGTTGCTTAGTTTTTTTGGGAACAGTTGTAATGTGTGTTTTTACACTGCTTAATTGATGGTAAAAATACATACACGTACAATAGATTTCACAACGTAATTTATGTGTAATAAATTATAATTAAGTACTCAGGTACTTCCCTCAAGCGATTTTAACGTTATTACAATAAGTATAGTTCAGAATCTTACTTTATTTTTCCGCAAAAGAATTACTACGATAAACGTTATAATAGTCTGTATGTCAATTATTTGTAATTACTGTAAAATAGATAGGTATATCAGTGTATTTATCATCATAAGGTCTCAGCCACACTCAAAGGGCTTAATAAGGACTAATCACATTATTCTAATGTGAACGTCATTCACATCAGAATAAACATATTTCATATCTAAGGCGACAATAAATGTTGGCAAATGTGATTGGTCCTAGGTGTCGAGTTTTCAGTAACTTACCTACATGTTGTAAACGGAATAGAATCTAGAACAGGCACACTTGACTACCACGTCACGTAGCTAAAAGGCTAAGCCATAAGACTAAATATTCATTTTTAATTGCACACTCCACGCCATTCCAGCTAAACACACAGAAATACAAAAAGTCGTTGAAGAACTGACCCAAGAATTAATTTAACCATCTTGAAAAAAAATAAGAAGCAGGTCTGGTTTTAATAATTTTAAGCATAAATATACATGCGTGAGTTAGGTATTGTAGGGTAAGTATATATACAACCTTATCTTTTGTTATACAGAAAACTGAAAAGCGGTTATTTTACTTATAATTATGAACAACTATTAGGTACTAGATTTATCCGCACAAATCGACAAGATGTATCGGTTAGTTTATTCGTTTTTCGGGCTTCTAGTAAACAAAAAATTTGCTTCTAAGTTGACAGATACCTCAGTATAATTACTATCAAATATTGTGTAGTATCTTCAAGCAATAAAGTGTTCCAACAATAATAATGTCAGACCTCCCTGTGATTTTAAAGCATTCACATAATAGAAGAGTAACATTATGTAATTATATGTATAATAAGTTTATCATAATTATCTTATAATTAAATAAAACCATTAAATAAAGGCAAGCCCACACACATTTTCTTTTACAACATACACTTCTAATGCAAGCAAGCTGTAATTAGAAGGGAACTTACGTAATACGAAGCAACACTATTATTTTTTTAATACATATTTCATTTTAATATTATAAAAAATCTAGAAAATGTATAAATTCACAACCTATTAAATTTGTCTATTAATAATCCATGTGATTATGTTTTTTTTTATTAATAATTATTATTTCTCGAATATTTTTCTCTAGAGAAACTATTTGCAAATAATTGATTAATTATTATATTTTCTTTGATCTTACTGCAGGGGTTTAGGCCTTCTAGTTAATAAATTATGACTTATTAGATTATAATTACGTCAACCATTGTAATTATATTTATTTTGCTTTTACATAACAGAGGCCATTCTTCAATAATTCAATTCATATTATCATCACCAAAATTAAATCAGGTAGATCCGCAAAATTAAATTTCAGTTACAGTGTTAATTATTGTAAATTTGTGGCTCAAAGGACCACAATTTAAAAATGACATTATTTAAAACCAAAAATTGGAAAGTACGGTTTAAAGCTTATTTAAATGATATTGTTAGCATAGTAAAAAACTTAGATTTTTTTATAGTGCCCATTGCTTTCAAATAATTTCATATCTCTGAGAATTTTTGTAATAAATTTAGGTATTCTAGGAATTACTAGTAATTTTATAAACAATTTATGATAGAATAGACATTTGTATGGCAAGTTTACACTAATGAAGGCAACGTTCTAACTGGACAATTACACAATCTTACAGTTCGGAGTTAGTTTCCTTAAAGCAATTATTAATAGGTAAGAATAAATATTTTCTTTTTCGATTCAAGAACATTCAATGAAGAGAAACATACTTTTGCAATGTGAATAAGAAAATCGAAAAATGTCATGTTATGAATAAGAAATCATGGATTCGATTTTAGTTGGAATCCTACAGAAACAATAGATTTTAAGAAAAATCTGATAGTTTCCCATACATACAGTAGGTAACATAACTCTGACTCCTAATCAAACGTTCTCGAGATCGATAACAAAAATCACAAGGAACTACACTCCTTTCAGAATAAATTTATTATAATATGAGGTACAACATTAAACAGTAAAATATAGCAATAGAATCTAACGGCTAACACACAACATAGTTCATAAGTTACCGATTTTTATACGCTATGAAAAATAATATAATTGTTCCCATAAATGTTTTACAATTGAAACTACAAATTAAATATACATACATACCTACATTGTTTTTGAATGTCATGAAACTTAAATCTATGGATATCATATTTATATTATGAAATAATATGTTTCGTTTTAATTTAACAGGTTAGGAGTAATCAGTGCTAAAATAGTTTTTTCTATAACTGCACAGTTTTTAGAGCATATTTATCCTTTATGTAATCCGTGTAAATATGATGAATCTTTTTAAATATCATAATGCTTCACTCAGAATATAATCCTATTATAATTTCATAACTACTGCCACTGCATCTTTCTATAATATTATTCCACTCAAATAAATCATATCATTCAGAATCAAACCATCTCTAGGCTAGTAATAATTGTATTTGTTATTCATAATTAATTATTTATTTATTGTCTTAATTATTGTCGAAGTTAAGATAGGAAAGCTCGATAAAATATTAACCAGTATAATAATTATGATAGATACTTTCGCTATTCTCAAGAACGTGGGAAATATATTTTTTTCTATTTTCTTTTTAAATCTCTAAGGGAAGTTAGAGAGGTAAAGTATGGACCACTGCAATCTTAAACGAACTAAGTTTAAATGAAACTATTTAGATATGGATTTAAGGATATGCGAGTATAATATCTTTTTTACTAATATTCTAAAGATTAAGATCGCCCACCATAAAATTATGTGGCGTATTATTTTTTTATTAAAAAATGTTTTAAAAGCACAGCCAAAATTTCGCGGTGGATTCGATATAATTTTGTTCCTACGTATAATATTGTTCTCGAAACTTCGTGTTTACTTGAAAACTTAGCATTCTTTTAAGCCACTTTAAATACGGGGATCTACCTCTTTTCTCTAGCCTACATTATACATGAAGTCATAATACTAAATCATAAAGAACTTAATTTTGAAGTCAGTTTTTTTTTTGGTGTTTAATATCCATCGTTTAATTTAGCATTCAAGTATGCTTTTTTTATTCATAGTTATAAGCTGTCAATTTAAAAAAAAACCATGTTTTTGTTTTACACACTGTTTTATATTTCATTCTTTCAAGATAGGTCTATCCCAAAATCTTTTCTTTCAACCCTTTCTACTTTATCTACATCTAATCCAAAAGCTTTCAAGTTAACACTAAGTAAAATTAACCTTTTACCTTTTTGGTGATAAACTTTGGACATAATTTGGGTCCATCTCATCCAAGTCTTTACCTTTAGTCTCCGGGACGCAGCATACCACGAAACAGAGACCTCCAACACTTATAGAAGCGTACAACCAAAACGCACCATGCAACCCCAATGTCTGCTGGAAGTCCACAAAAGTCTTGACGCCGACAAAAGCGCAGAGGTAGCTGAACGCTGTCGCCATTGCGCTTCCAAACGCTCTATATTCCAAAGGAAACAACTCTCCAATTAACAGCCAAGATATAGGACTCATACCCAAAGAAAAGGCAATTGTAAATACTAGGACACAGAGCAGAGGTATCCAGTCATTCTGTCCTATTGTCTGATGGAACATGACGTTTTGAATTCTTTGATTACGATGTACTTCTTCGTAGTACGCGTAACTTCCAAATCCAGCCAATGCCATGGACATTAGAACAGAACTCACTATGAGTAACGGAAGACGGCCTACAGTGTCAATCAGCAAGCCAGAGAGACATGAAGCGAGGAGCTGGACAAATGACACTGCAATTGCAGCTCCATGAGGATTCATGCCACCGAAAGTCTTCCTAAATATTGGCACGGCGTAAAACGAGAACGCATGAGCGCCAGAAAATCTTTGGAACATCATAAGACCGCACGTCACCAAAATTGGTCCTAAGAGCCTATTCATAGTCCTAACGTCTAAAGAGTTTATAAGTTGACTCCCAGACATTTGACTCTGTCTTTGGCTAAAGTTCTTGCTTGCAAGAACATTTGTGCGTATTGTGGCTAGCTCTTGAGCAACATCTGAATTAGGACCACGTAACCATAGAAGACTTTTGTAGGCCTCCTCGTCTTTTCCTGTTAGAACGAGGTAGCTTGGTGTTTCAGGTATGTATAGCACGGTGCAGAATAGAAGTAAAGGCGCAGCAGATATGCATAAGGCTAATTGTTGCCAGTCGAGGTAGGCACCGATGGTGAAGCTGAAGAGTACTCCAAGATGGCCGACTATTTTGAGTACAGCGCTGAGGCAGCCGCGTATATCAGGAACTGAGATCTCGCTGATGTAGACCTGAAATTAGAGAATAAAAATATTTACGTATAAAGTATGTTTTCATTTGGTTTTTTATAAGAATTCAAACTAAAAAGTTACGGATAAACTTTTACGATGTTCAGTAAATTATTTTAGTCGAAGCGTTAATTTATGAATTACTTCCAAGGCCGCTATTCTTTATTTCTATATAAAACTTAAAATTAGTTTTTAACAACGAATACTAATTACGAAGTTAGTGTTTAAATCACCAAAATACATCAAACAAACGACAAATTAATTTAATTTCACCGCTTTTGAAGTAATAAATAAGTAATTCTATCGTCAGAAGTTTCCTTTTGAGCGAAATTTTCTGAATTAGCGACCGGAGCCGGGCTTGAAGGACCGACCAGCATTACGGGCTGAATATACAACTTGTGTAAAGTTTCAGACTTTGTCAATTATAAGTGGGGTCTGTTGTGGGGTGTCCATTCTGTAATACAAAACTCAGAAAAAATACCTTATTTCGATTTTTTGTATTATTACGAGGTCAATTTTTGGAATCGGGACTTATAAGTCAACGGGCGTTTACTGCCTTGATAATGCCGATCTCAAAATCTCCATTCATCCATTGCACATGCATTTGTGAAAGAAATCTGGCCCTCAGATAAACATAAGTATAGAAAATTTTAATAATAGTACTATAGGTAGACATATGCGCCATTTCTAAGAGGAACTATATTAAGTATCTACGCAAGAGCTATTACAGGAAATGCTAAAAAGAAGGAGATCAAAGCCAAATATTTACATAATCAAACAGCTGAGTACAATAGAGATTTGCTTTTGTCTTTGATCTGACTAAAGGCGTGGTCAACTCACTAATTGTCTGAAACATGCGGGCTAGGAAATTGGTCCTTACAGTCTTTGCTAAACATTGTTAAAGCAATGTGCTACTAATAACAAAGGAAAAAGGTCTACTTTTGTCTGGTTCGTTGGGTTTAAATTGAAATGTCTGTACAAATAATTTCCCTAAACTTGTAATGAATAATTTGACAGTTATCTTTATCTGATGTTTAAAATCTGTTTGAGTTTTCGGAGACAAAGCAATTAGTGAGAATACTTTGTTTGCTGAAGGCGCCTAACGCCGTCGTGTCGTAAGGATGGGCAGCGATCCATCATCATGAGCAACAAGAACGTCAAATTTTTCTGATGACCAATCTGCATTTATATTTTACTAGCTGACCCGCCGCGACTTCGTTCGCGTGGTATCCTACACTACCAATACCCCTACCCTAACCCTGCCTTACCCTACCCTAACCCTGCCTTACCCTACCCCTACCCTAATCCTGCCTTACCCTACCCTACCCCTACCCTAACCCTACCCTACCCCTACCTCTACCGTACCCTACCCCAACCCATACCCCTACCCCTAAGCCTACCCCTACCCTTGAGACCGACTTCCCGACTTCATATTAAAAGGGCTGTTTTTAGGGACTTCGTTCGCGTGGTATCCCCCCACCTCTACACTACCGATACCCTACCCAAACCCTACACTACCCCTACCAATACCTACCCCTACCCTACCGTACCCTACCCCTACCCCTACAAATACCCCTACCCCTACCCTACCTCTACCCTACCCTACCCCTACCCTTGAGACCGACTTCCCGACTTCATATTCATCATCATCATCATCATCATATCAGCCGTAGGACGTCCACTGCTGAACATAGGCCCTATTGATTTCCAATAAGACCGGATGGAAGCGGCTTGCATCCAGCGCGATCCCGCGGTTTTTATCAGATCGTCCGTCCACCTTGTGGGTGGACGTCCTACGCTGCGCTTGCCGGTGCGTGGTCTCCATTCGAGAACTTTACGGCCCCATCGGCCATCCGTTCTGCGTGCTATGTGGCCTGCCCACTGCCACTTCAACTTGCTAATTCGCTGGGCTATGTCGGTAATTTTGGTTCGTCTACGAATCTCCTCATTTCTGATTCGATCACGCAGAGAGACTCCGAGCATAGCCCTCTCCATAGCTCGTTGGGCTATCTTGAGCTTGCTAATGAGGCCCACAGTAAGAGACCACGTTTCAGTGCCATAAGTCATCACTGGTAGCACACATTGGTCGAAAACTTTCGACTTGAGACACTGAGGTATTTCGGACGAGAAAACGTTACGCAATTTTCCGAACGCTGCCCAACCGAGTTGGATTCGGCGATTGACCTCTTTCTGGAAGTTGGCCCTACCAAGTGCGACTGTTTGTCCTAGGTAGATATATGAGGCAACAACTTCCAGAACCGTGCTCCCAATTGACAATGGGGTGGGTACAATATGGCCATTGCACATTACTTTTGTCTTGTCCATGTTCATTTTAAGACCCACCTGTTGGGAAACTCGGTTAAGGCCTCCGAGCATCGTGCTGAGATCTTCCATCGATTTTGCCATGACCACAATATCGTCAGCAAATCGAAGGTGAGTGATGTACTCGCCATTGATATTGATGCCGAGTCCTTGCCATTCCAGGAGCTTGAAGACTTCATATTAAAAGGGCTATTTTTAGGGACTTCGTTCGCGTGGTATCCTGCCCCTACCCTAACCCAACCCTACCCCTACCCCATATTTTCTTACCGTTTAAACCTTCCCTTGACCTCCACGAACATTTCAAAACCAAAATCAGCTAAATCGGCCCAGCCGTTCTCGAGTTTTAGCGAGACTAACAAACAGCAATTGATTTTTATATATATATATATAGAGAAGAGATTGATTTCGCCATAACTTTCAAACCAAACGTCCAATTTTAATGAATGAAAGACTAAATACTATCTACATAAACAGTTCTTTGTGACAAAATAGTTTATTTTGATAAGGAGTATCGTGTAAAATAAATGCGTTTAAATGAAGTTCAAAAAAAATTCAAGATTTTTAAATAAAAAAATGGTTGTTGTGTTTAACTCGAAATAGATAGGTATAGTGTGTCGCGGACTTTTTTGTAGATATTTTTAAAGTCTTTAATTAATTATGGTTCTATCTTTTATAGTTTAGGAGGCGTACGTCAAATAAGGAACTTTTTTGGATGATTTTTTACACCTTGGGTCCGAAAAACCCAAATATCTTACGGACCCCTATTTTTTCTAAAATAAAATATAGCCTATAGCACTCAGTGATAACGTAGCTTCCAATTTCCGAAAGAATTTTCAAAATCGGTTCAGTAGATCCGGAGATTACCCCCTACATACAAACTTACAAACATACAAACTTACAAACAAATGTTACCTCTTTATAATATTAGTATAGATTAAAATCTCCCTCAGTGAATTTAGGTTTTCAATTACGAGTACTTCCCCTAAATCCACCGATGGACTTTTTTAAAGAATAGACCCTCTTGTTCTAATTTTAGCTTCGAAGTTGTCTGAAAGGAGCTTGTTTCTCACAAAGGTATTACAATTTTGTATCCCTTCAGTGTTACACAAAAAGAAACTGATGACGGCACATACACGTTTAGTAGGTTTGCCAAGTCATCAGCTTTAAATATAAATGTTAATCATTTTAAAAATAATCAACATTAAGTCAGTCAAAACGGTTTCCATAAAGAGGGTAAGAAAACAACCAAAACTTACCTGCGACAGCATAGTCAATATCGAACAGCAGAATCCTCCCAAGAATGCAGTGATGCACATCATTCTGACAGAAGTGGCAACCGTGGTCAACAACCAGGACAGGCTGCAAGGTGCAGCTGCCAGAGACAGCACGCGGCGGCGACCGTGACGCATTGCCGCGCCGCCCGCCATGCCACCGAACAGCGCGCCTAGAAAGACCAGGCCAGTATTTAATGCGCCTATCATTAAAATAGGCTCCGTTATCATAGCAGGGTTAAACCTTGTATTTTAGTGTATTGTCAATATTTTATGCCCTTTACGCGTGACTTACAAAATGACGTGATTTTAAATGTGTAATAAATTCTGTTTTGTGTCCCTTAAATAAATATATTATAGAACAGACTGCCTCGTTGGTCTAGTGGTCGTGAAGCGCGACTGCTGTACATGAGGTCTTGGGTTTAATTCTCAAGTCGGGCAAAGGGTTTTTGGGTTTTTCCATCAGGAATTTCTCAGTAGCAGCCTCGGAGTCTGGATGTGTGCCTGGTCAATGGCAATAGGCTCGCCCCTTATTACATGGGACTTAAACATTCCTGGCGAAATGTGGGTGTACTCTCTGCCGGCCTCTACACCTCTGCCTGCCTGTTATATTTACTAACCCAACTATTGTTACTATTATATTTTATACTTAGGGTAAGGTTTATCTATGGGTCTTTATAACCTAAGAATAAATGGTTTTATTATTATTTATCCTTCGGGGATTATAGCGTGATGTATGTTATGTAGAACATACAGGAGTTTTGGCAAATTGTTTAAACAAATTGTCACAAAAACATTCAGCCGTTATTTATGAATAAACTTTAGCATGACATTCTAATAATTCTCTCCATACATCATGCCTCTGCTACGGACTCAGAGAATTTCAATTAAATTCCTGCAGTAAAAGTCTCCGAGTTTACTGCCAGACAGGCGCCGTGTATATTGTTAATTTTTGCTTCTGCCTTCTTTGTTCTATACAAAGAGGATTATTGTAATATTATTATGGTTTTATTTTCATTGCTTAAAGCTTAGGTAGCAGCGTAAGTATTAGGAATTTTATTGAAATTAATGTTGTTTTTCCTATTATCTTTTTAAATCGGGGGGCACGGCAGTGCCCCCGCCAAAGTCGAGCGCGAAGCAAACACTGCCGTACCATCCTTTACTGGAACCATTTCGCCGCATTTTCAGGCCCCTATTTGAGAACCTCTGGATAAGACCAGAACGCAGAAATTTTCGTCATCCAGTAAGCTGTAATCATTTACTTAAAATCCAAAATTTCAAGTCTGTAGGTCATTTAGTTCCGAAGTTAAGCGAAAGCAAAGTTTCGCAATTATGACACTCACTCACTCATGATCATCAAAATAGAACTAGTACTTCCCATAAACTCAAAGAGCTGAAATTTGGTACAGAGTTAGGGTTTAATGGCCACATAAAGGCAAAACTATAAAAACTAGGACAATCGAAGATCTGGAGTACCTGGTGACCCTGATTAGAAAACACAAGAGCCCAACCAAACTATTAGAGATCGCGACATACCGCCTTTACAAAAAATATTCAATTTGGTGGGCCGCTTCATTAAAAAAGAAACAAAAAAAAACTGTGTCAAATAAGAAAATCTAATAAAATAAATCAATATAATATACGTTTCTACAAAAAGAAGTGAAATCCCACCAAAAACATTCTGTAAAAAACTAGCCAAGTCTCGATGGAGCTGCTTGTTTATCTCTAAAAAGTAATGAAATCTAAACAAAGTCGTGCCAAGTCTAAGGTTCCTTACTACGATTTCTTTATTATTATAGTTAATGTTGTGTGACTTGGCCGTTGAAGGGTACAAAACCAGGTGCTCCATGACAACATTGCACCAATCTGTCGCCAGAACCGCTACCCATTGACGATGGAAAATTGCCACTTGGAAAAGGTTGATTCAATAACCAGTCAATTGTAGGCTTGAGTTGACTTGTACACACTAACGTATAAAGAATGTTCAACGGCCAAGTCACACAACATTAACTATAATAATAAAGAAATCGTAGTAAGGAACCTTAGACTTGGCACGACTTTGTTTAGATTTCATTACTTTTTAGAGATAAACAAGCAGCTCCATCGAGACTTGGCTAGTTTTTTACAGAATGTTTTTGGTGGGATTAGATATTGATTTCATTTGATTTCGATATGAGGTATTGAGTAGATGGGAATCTAACTTGGATCAAATGCTTTCAAGGTAACAAAACTGATTATTACACAAACTACACAAAATTTATGGTTAATTATTAAAAATACTGACTGTATAAACAATAACATAAACTTTTTAACCAACTGCCACCAACTGCATCAGAGCGCTTGTATTTTAAACTTTTTATTGTTTGTAGAGGTGTTTTTTGACGATAACAATTAATTACTATTGTAACCCATTCGTAACATAAAATAACATCACGCCTGTAATCCCCGAAGGGTTAGGCAGAGGTGTACTCATTAGTACACCCACATTTCGCCAGTTATGTTTAAGTCCCATGTAATATGGGGCGAGTTTATTTCCATCAACCGAGCACAAATCCAGACTCCGAGGCTGCTACTGAGAATTTCCTGATGGAAAACTCAATAATCGTTTCATATTATTATTACACGACTAGCAAGTTCTTTGTTCAGAATGATCTTTCTTTCTGTATAGGTAACCAACTTACCAAGAAAAGACAGCGAAGCAAGCCACGATGCCTGCTGGTCGGTCAGCTGGAAGTCTCTTCTTGTGGCATTAGCTCCAGGCCCCTGGAGGGATGCAATAGCAGGGGAGCTGTATCCCTTGCCGAGCCCAGCTGAGAACGGAGCCAGGGACACTGCTAGCGCTGCTAGTACCTGTAAAGAAGTATTAAAAGATAACAGTGATATATTTTGCTAAGTATTAACATCTTTATTTTGTAGAAAATTGGACCAAGGAATCACGTTGTCCCATACAAACTTTGCCCCCCTTTTTTCTAGGGGGTAGAATTTCGGAAAATCCTTTCTTATCGGATGCCTACGTGACTACGTCATACAAAGAACACACCCTCCAAATTTCAGGTCTCTACGATCAGTGGTTTAGGCTGTACGTTAATCCGTCAGTTACTCATTCAGGACAAAGCATTTTATATACACTAAGTATAGATTGTTACTTTATAAATATACTAGCTGACTCGGCCACGCGTTGTTGTGGCTTGAAGTACCTAAGGCTTGAAGTACCTAAGTTATTTTTGAGGTCAATAATCGAGATAAAAACTATCCTATCTTTTATGTTTGACCAAATTACACACAGTAAGCCATATTTCATAAAAAATGGTTGAGTAGTTTAGGAGTTCATCCCGGACAAACAACGTGACGCGTAATTTATATATATTAAGATTTATCTGTATTTAAAACAGAGCTCATAGGCATACCTACCTAC
The DNA here is from genome assembly GCA_949316365.1 of Hoplodrina blanda. NCBI lineage: Eukaryota > Metazoa > Arthropoda > Insecta > Lepidoptera > Noctuidae > Hoplodrina > Hoplodrina blanda. The sequence goes on from OX438570.1 coordinate 10,086,665, forward strand.
CAAACCTATCATGTTTTCTTTCTTACCATCTTTGCAGCAGTATCGTTTACCGTAAAATCTCGGTAAATAATGATTGTATGTTAATGTCAACTCAATCTATTCTGTGACACGTCCGAACGTGCCTACCTACCGGTAACCGAAAAATCTACGAAGAATAATGTAAAAACCTATCCATAGGAACACTTTACCATTTTGTTTGACAAACAACAATGTAGAAACATGGTAATGTACAAACAATGTTCCTTGGAAGACACGTAACGTTTTTGGAGCTTGCGATCTGCGATACAAAGTAATTTTGCAACTTATAATGGGACGAATTCAGAAAGCAATTGTCATTTGATTTCAAATACTTTGACGAAACAAAATCTATGAAGTGTTTTTTGTTTCACGCTGCGACCGCGGGGTAGGTAAAGCTAATTAAAAAATAAATGTTTTGAGTCTAGTTTTTTAGGAACGGTCACATCTGTTAAAATCAAATCAAATCTGTTATACATATCGATGGCAGCAAAGTAGAAACGGACATCTACAAAATCGCAACTTTACAGGAGAGCAGATTTAGTTTAAAAGAGTGGTTATTTTGAGAGTTATGGACCGATTAACCTGAAATTTTCTATAATGCTTTAAAATAACCTTCTTTATGAATTGTGTAATAGGTTTTATCGCTTTATCGTTGTTTTACTGAAATAATGTAGATGTCTTTTTTTACTCAGAAAAAACTTTGACGTAGAAGAAGACATCTGCCTGATAACCGTTTATCAGGCAGATGTCTTCTTCTACGTCAAAGTTTTATTACATTGTAATAAAAAAGTGCCCATTTCATTTAAAATATCTAATAAAGTAAGATAATAATCTTCTGTAATACATTTAAGGATATTTAAAGAACATCTTAATAAACGAACAAGTGGCAGATGTCCGTGTTTACGTCGAACCGTAACCTCAAAATAATTTTTATTTCTCACTCTAAGATTTCATTACTAGCACTAATAATGAACTGTAAACACTATCATTATTATTACATTTATACCGGTACGCGCTAGAATGTGACAACTGACTGATGTCTTTGTTGACGTTTCCATTCATCTGTCAAAGCTCCGAAGTAAAGGCGGACAAATTCACATGTCCGTTTCTACTGCGATGTTTTTTAAAAATCCAGTGTAGATGTCTTCATTTACGTGTCAAATTTTCTTTGTTATATTGAATTTTGAAAAATTTTTAATACAGACTTGTAGATAGGATTAAAAGCTCATTTTTGTAAAAAAAGCATTTTCGAAAAAATGTAGATGTCCGTTTCTACTTTGCTGCCATCGATATGTACCTCTAATTTACCAACATTTTTTGACATTGATTCTCGCTGAGATAAGATCGCGATGAGATTTGAGCCAAATTTTAGTCAGTAGACTTAGTGGATCTAACCTAAAAAGCGAGCAAATATAATCGACCTAAAAAAAAAACAGCAAGCGCTATTTACATACCGCTAGCCGCAGGTAACCTTTACCAAATACCAAAAACTTCAGCCATCGATCCAAAAGCCCGAACTCCAGCTGTGTGTGCAATCAAAAAATTTTCACGTCGGAAAAGGGAGGCGAAATTCCGTCCGCTCGGAGTTTCGGTTCGCTCCGAAGTTTTTACGGGAGAGAGGCAATAATCCGACGGTCGTTAGTCCTTCCTAATGAGCTCGGAATACGTTAAGTATCAAGTTTTTGGGAATCAGGCTTTGAGTTAGTTAAAAGGGATTATGGTGGTGGATATACGTAGGTTATATCAGGGAGTTGTAGTGAGATGTATCTGCGAGGGTAGGCTGCGGTTGCAGTGGTCATATTTTGTTAACCGACTTCAAAAAACGAAGGAGGTTCTCAATTCGGCCGGTATTTTTTTTTTTTTTTTTATGTATGTACACCGATTACTCCGAGGTTTCTCGTCCGATTAGTGTGATTCTTTTTTTGTTCGATGCAGTATACTTGCCATTTGGTCCCATAAAAATTTCATCCAATTTGGTTTAGTGCTTTTTATTTTGTGTGCATTTTTCTAAATTAAATATATTGTGTGAGGTATATTGTTCGAAAGGGCTTTTATTAAAGATTTCAAACATTAATACACAAGCACTAAAAAGTGAAAAATAAAAAGCTTTTTTACAAAAAAAGACAACCGCCTTCAAAAACTACAAAATAAATAAAAAATAACTTTAGTTTGGAAGTCGGTGGCCATACCTACATAACAAAAAACAAAACCAAAGCCGCCGACTTCCAAACTAAAGTTATTTTTTATTTATTTTGTAGTTTTTGAAGGCGGTTGTCTTTTTTTGTAAAAAAGCTTTTTTTATTTTGTAGTTTATGAAGGCGGTTATCTTTTTTTGTGAAAAAGCTTTTTTATGGGTCCGTTTTATATACTTCAATATGGGGTGGTACTAAATACCCCAGGGTATCGTATTACCCAGTTACTGGGTTGTGGAGGTCAGATAGGCAGTCGCTCCATGTAAAATACTGGTATTCAGCTGCATCCAGTTAGACTGGAAGCCGACCCCAACATAGTTGGGAAAAGGCTAGGCAGATGATGATGACTAAATACCCCAGGGTAAAAAATACTGGGGGGAAAATCTACTATCTTATAGGAGCTTTCACAGTCTTAATCGGTCAAAATTGCCTCTAGTTTTCCTACATTTTTTGACATAAATTGTCAATTTTAATTTAACATTTTTAATTAGTTTTCGCATTCAGGTACAAAACTAATTTCACAGTGATAATTGACTTTAGTTGACTTTAGAACTTTAGGCATATTCTATGGATAATCCATAGATGCCTAAAGTTCTAAAGTCAACTTCAATTTATTATTGAATTTATTTTGCTTTTTTTTAAATCTTTCATTTTCTTGTTTTACGTTCGTACAATAACTCGCACCTACCATGTTATCTCTTCACCACCTTTGGTTGACTGTTAGGGAATGGCTAAGGCATTAAGTCCGCTTTTATACTTGTTGTTGCATAAAGTTTAAATAATGTTAACCTCAAAAATTTAATTTACCTACACTGTCCATCAAAAACGGCTTCAATACATACAATAGGCGACGTGTATCCAAAATTGACCGAAGCCAAGAGAATCGATCAAAGACTGGAACAATGGCGGCACAAAATGAAATATAAACAACTTGAAGCTGTTATGTAAAGGGGATCGATAATCATACATGGTTTTTGTCGTAAGTGTAAAACACTATTAGTGGACTGTAATGTGATTAATAGCTGGTAGGGTAAGATTGGGCAAATAACACTAGTAGGTAGTTCGATATTACGGGCGCTTTCAATTTATGCGTTTCTTGGCGGCCTGTTGTAGTGCCGAAGCGGTGCGTTAGACGTACAGCGCACGGACGATCCTCTATTTCATACAAAACGCACGGTGCGGCAACGGACGTTATATATCCGGTTGTCGAGCGTTCGCGGTACCGGCGCCGCGCCGCACTGTTGCCGCACCGTGCGTTTTGTATGAAAAAAAAGGATCGTCCGTGCGCTGTACATCTAACGCACCGCTTCGGCACCGCAGCAGGCCGCCAAGAAACGCATAAATTGAAAACGCCCTACGTCTGCACACTATTATATTTCTGACACAACTGAACTACTCATATGACACATTTAAAAAGACAATGACAAAAAATAGAAAAAGAACATAACAGTTCTAAAAACAAATACATTTCAAAAAATAAAAAATAAAAAAGTATCAAAAAAGGTTGACCGTCACCAACAGTAAGTACATAGGTGGTGTTGATTTTCAGGGTTCCGTACCCAAACGGTAAAACGGGATCCTATTACTAAGACTCCGCTGTCCGTCCGTCCGTCCGTCTGTCCGTCTGTCCGTCTGTCACCAGGCTGAATCTCATGAACCGTGATAGTTAGACAGTTGGAATTTTCACAGATGATGTATTTCTGTTGCCGCTATAAGAACAAATACTAAAAAACAGAATTAAGTATATATTTAAGGGAGCTCTCATACAACAAACATTATTTTTTTGCTCGCATAGTGGAATGTGTTTAGCTGAAAATTAAATCCGATTGGATCAGTGTTTAGGATATAATTCCTAATAATATTCCTATCTTACCAGCAAGCCTACCACCATCTCTCAAAACAGTACCATCGTAATATTACTTTGTAATTTCAGTTGTTGAATGTTCATCTCTAGAGTTCGGAACTCAGCCTCGGAGTATAAATTTATGCCCGGTTGATGGCAATAGGCTCACCCCCTATTACATGGGGCTTAAACATAACTGGCGACATGTGGGTGTGCTAATCGGTACACCTCTGCCTTACCCTTCAGGGATAACAGGCCTGAAGTTATGTATGTGTGATAAGGTTTCACTATAATTCGATTGTTTAGTTTAGTGACTTACCGGCAGTCATCAAATCATAATAATAAAACTAATTATTTTTATTATTCGCCTATTTTGTTCAGCGAGCCAATCTCTATACAAAAAATATTCCGTGTTCAAGGATCACCAATTTGCCATCAAAGCGTTATGCTTCTGGTTAAATCTTTCCATTGTTAAGGAGGCTTACTTTCAATAAGGGACATTGTCGAGCTAACATCGTAATAAAAGCCTGTGGGCCCCTGGGCCCCGGGTAGGAATTAAGTAGGTCATCCGGCAATGGTCGTAATTTTGTTACGGCTTATTATTAGCTCGGGCAGAAACATGACTGTTATAACTACAGATCGGATATTCGAATGCATATTTACCTAACGTACTCTACATTTGTCGTCGGAAAGTATGGATATCTACGACTAATAACTGATTTCCAGAAAAATCCCGGGATTCCGAGACCGCATTACAAATCAAATGAATAGGTACTTAATAATTATTGGTACCAAGATAAATAAACTAATGCGTAATAGGTATATTTATCTATCTTCTATCTATCTATCTAATAACGTGTATGTAATACAGGTCATTAAAAATTTCTGTCAAAATTTCAAAATCATTATTTTCGAAATTAAGTTATTTGACGAGAAACTGGCTAACAACAAGCCCAGATTAATGCCTTTATTAACCCGTTTACAGAATTTCATCGAGTTGAATTACAGTACTCGGCGATAAATATTGCACGACCTTTATCGTATTCCGTATTTTATACAAAAAATAAAAAGAATTATCAAAAGAAGCAAATCATAATTGTTTTAGCTCCTAATAGATACCGGTGACTGTGCGACAGAGATAACGCTCTACGAAGCCGAAATTAGCCGATTGTCTCTTTCCAAGGGTCGATGTGCAATATTTATCGCCGGGTACTGTACTTATTGACCAAAATGTCTAGACTACATTTGTCAGTCATCCTTTTTGCTGTTTCCTCTTGACTTTATTCTAGGTCAGAGGTGACAGAGACAAAGTCGACGATGTAGTGAGCTTACCCAGAAGAAGTCAGGGTCCTTAGACAAAGTAACATCGCTTTGTAGCGAAACGATATCTAAATTCGTCATCGTCTCTGACTTGCTTGTCATTGTCATGTCTTGCTTCATGTCCACGTGACTTAACGCGGCTTATGTCAATCCCATACATTTTAGTCTTTTCTAACTTCGTTATCGTTTTGAAATTGTTACTTTGTCTAAGCCCCCTGTTCACTCTAACTTTGAAGAGATTAGAGTTGAATGCGTTCGGAAATCACTCATTCACTCTTAAAATTTTATTATAGAAGAGGCCTTTGGTGATTGACAATGGCAGATGCACATTGCCTAAATTTTAAAATTACATATTGGTAGTTGTTTGTTAAATTATTAATTGTTTGTTATTTATTCGTTGATCTAGTGGTCGCAAAGCATGGTTGCTGAGCATGAGGTTTTGGTTTCGATGCCCTGGTCGGGCAAAGTGTTATTGGGTTTTTCCATCAGGTATTTCTCGGTAGCAGCTTCGGAGTCTGGATTTGTGCCTGGTTGATGGCAATAGGCTCGCCCCCTATTAAACATAACTGGCGTAATGTGGGTGTACACTACTAATAGGTACACCTCTGCCTAGCATTTCGGGGATTACAGGCGTGATGTTTTGTATATAGGTATTTGTTACTAGAACTGTATTAACGAGTTTCTGCCAACCACCATTAAATTAGACTTGAATTTAAGTAAAGACATTAAATATTCAACATAGCACACGAACTCCGCACAAATCTGAGCCACGCCGCATTTTAATAAGCCGCAATCCGTGTAAATAACAAGATTCGAGCCGGTCGACCGCGCTCAGACATACGTATAGCTTGTAACTTGTGAGCTTAAGAATATCCATTTTCTTTAGTTCTATGGCTTCGGGACAACCTAGTTTGTTGTAAATGGATATTATAAGGGTCATTATCTGCGCTGTAATTGTGACTTCTGAGTGTGTGGTCCGGGGTTTGATTATGAGGCAGGGCAAGGAGTTGGTCTTTTCATCGATGTCTTTTTACAAGCTTTTCGTAAATAAAACATTTTCAATAGCAGCCCGGAGTTTTGAAGCTTCGGAAAGCAAATATAGTAGATGGTCTTCTGCCTGCATCGGACTATGAGAGTGGACGGAATTGAGAATGCACCTGTGTTCGCGCACACACTTGTTCCACACTTGTTCTCTGCAATGTCACATGCGTATTTGATTTTGTGACTGGCCATCGTGACCGAAATTCGGTCGGAGAATATTATTTTGAAATCTAATATCTATTTTACAAGCTTTTATTTACTTTTATCTGTCAGGGGTATTTGTGGCTAATCAAATCTTACAAGTTTTGACTTACTTCCCGATGTTTAATTGAGTTGTGTGAATGTGCAATTTGCATTACAAACCCACATACTACGATAAATATTGCACATCGACCTTTAGAAAGAGACAATCGGCTAATTTCGGCTTCGTAGAGCGTTATCTCTGTCGCACGAAATACAAACAGTCCGGTATCTATTAGGAGCTGTTAAAACAATTATGATTTGCTTCTTTTGATAATTCTTTTTATTCTTTGTATAAAATACGAAATACGATAAAAGGTCGATGTGCAATATTTATCGCCGGGTACGGTAAGAGATTGTGTTTAAAAAAAAATATATACCTAGGCCTTGTTTTGTTCTGATGTTCACGAATATAAAACACAGAATAGTTGTGGTTACCCGGTCTGTCAAGAGGTGTTTATCTACCCCTTTAAAGATGTAGTAATAGAACATTAAAAGCTCTTCAATAGGCAAGTTGACACCGCCATAAATTTTATTGATGTAATTTTTATGACCTGTCAAAACCTTTCTTAGATTTTGTATAGAAACATCGGTCTGTGACGTCACTTATTTGGCAACTCAATTGTTTAACTATTTATTGATTTCAAAGCCACAAAAAATCTAATTTTACAGTAAATTGAAAATTAATCGGGTTTTCAGGGTCAAAATGAAGCGGTTTTTTTTAAAGAATTTTTGTCTTGTAATTCTTGGTTATTGGTGTCAACTACCCACTTTCAGAACGTCGCCAAATCTCATTAATTTATCGTTCGATTCGCTCAGACGCCTTGACATTTGACAATGAAAGCTGGTAATCTTATTAGTGTTGAATCAAAATTGATTAATCTTCATCTTGTCCTTCGATTTATTCGTTATACGAAAAGGTTTAAAAGAAGGTATTCGAGGATCTCTTGTGAATCATTGGTTCGATGACTTTTAAATTCTATTACAAAATTGATTTCTATTCATTTGAAGAATATTTAAACCGATAAATATATTAATAGTTTCAATCACACGTAAATAAACATACATTTAATATACTGACACTATTAGCTTGGACATTTGCAAAATTGCGCATGAGGTCTTGGGTTCGATTCCCAGGTCGGGCAAAGTGGTTTTCCATCAGTAATTTCTAAGTAGCAGCCGCCCGGTTGATGGCAATAGGCTTGCCGCTATTACATGGGACTTTAACATAACTGGCGAAATGTGGGTGTAGGTACCAATGGATACACCTCTGTCTTAGAGCAATTTATAGCGCACTAGCGGCCGTGGCCGCAGCGGCCAGGCCGCGGCGGCCATCGAGATACATACCTTAGTATGAAATCGCCACAGAGCGCGCGCACCTGGCCGCAAGGTGTGGCCGCTGGCCGCAGGCCGCTAGTGCGCTATTGCTCTTACCCTTCGGGAATTGCAGGCGTGATATTAAATTAAAGTAATGTTAAGTTCATAAAATCAATTTATATGTATAATAAATCCAAACTCAAGCCCCAAAGTCTTTTAATTCCCAACAGTTTGACTCTTCATATCCGCAAACTGAAAACCGAAAGCCACATTCTACTAAACGAGTATTCTATTACACTTCATTAGCGTCTTGTGCTAACTTATGATTAATCCATCTGCCTTCGACAGATTATTAATTACAAGTCATTTACTCCGGTACATCAACATTAAACAGTTAGCAGGATTAAGGTTGTTGTACACTGTGTACAAAAGCCGGGAATCCGAGAGCTCCCTAGTACTGAAGAATATTTCTAGATTTTTTACCATTTCTGAAATATTTTACTTGTGTTAGGTATGGCGCAACAACCCTAATTTACAGTACCCGGCGATAAATATTGCACATCGACCTTTGGAAAGAGACAATCGGCTAATTTCGGCTTCGTAGAGCATTATCTCTGTCGCACGAAATACAAACAGGTATCTATTAGGAGCTGTTAAAACAATTATGATTTGCTTCTTTTGATATATTTTTTTATTCTTTGTATAAAATACCAAATACGATAAAGGTCGATGTGCAATATTTATCGCCGGGTACTGTATTAGCTTAATTTGAGTACAGGCTTTTATTTTTTGTATACTTGCCCGCGATTTTGTCTGCAACAAAATAAATACCGTTTTATTGTTCGTACATTTTTTTCTGGATAAAAATTCCAAACTATATCTGTGTCTGTGTCAAATTTTATTTCATCCAGGAACATTAAGCTGTTCTGGCGTGATTGTTTAACAAACATCCATCCATACAAACTTTTAATTGTAAGTAAGATTCGGTGTAGATAGCTCATCGACTCTCAAATCGTGTAATTTTAATGCTGGTATAATTTTGCATAATATCAGGTAGACATACCAAGAAAAATTGTTGGGTATACCTTTCTAGATTTTTGAGAGTCTCACATCTATCCTATTTTGAATATTGAATTTTTTAAAACTATATTTCCAATTTATACAACACTTGAATTACTCGATATGCGTGTTAGTTGCAAATAATTGGGAGCTATTACACCAATCTGTGCGTCTAATGGGCCACCGGGCGCTGGCCCCTGTGCCTGAATAATGTGGCGCGACCCTTAGGCTGCGCTTACATGGGCAATTATCGTGGGCAATTATTGAAGCAATCTTTTTTATTAAATTGCTCCACATTGCTTAATAATAGACGATTGAATTTGTCAGCACGGCTGGCTGAGCGATTGGCTGCCGCGCGGCGTGTTTTGGGTTCGATTCTCGTAGGTACGGAACGAATATTTGTATGGCCTACAGATAGTTGTTCCGGGTCTGGTTGTTTGTGTATGTGAGTTTATATGTTTGATTACCCACAATACAGTAGAAATTCCTAGTGTGGGGCAAAGTTCAAAAAAATATTATACAGGGTCATTGAAAATTTACCAGAGCAGAAAAGGGGTCATAAAATAAATAAATAAAATAAATAAATATCTTGGGACAACTCACACACGGCCATCTGATCCCAAGCTAAGCAGAGCTTGTGTTATGGTAACCAGACAACTGATATACATACTTATATAATTTATAAATACATACATATTATAGATAAATTACACCCAGACACAGAACCAACAATTATGCTCATCACACAAAGTTTGTCCTGGGTGGGAATCGAACCCACTACCTCCGGCTTTGCAGTCAGGGTCACTAACCACTAGACCAACGCCTACTCATCATTATGAACAACTTTTGCTCATAATCATGAAAAAAAAAAAAATCAGCTGTTCCCTATAAAAATGCTACCTATATCAACGCGATCGTAATGTATGGAGCAGCTGATTTATTTTTTCATGATCTCAGGGTCGGTCCCATAGCAAAAGTTGTTCATAATTATGATTACAACGACCCCTTTTCTTTTATTCTGGTAAATTTTCAATGACCCTGTATATGTAATATATATATTGTAGCAGATTTTTTAGCAACAATTGCTACATGTGGGCATTGCATTTTTCTTGATGTCTTCGAAACAACAATGCCGACGTACCTACTTGATCAATATTGCCCAGACTACGTGATCAAGTTGCTTGTGTAAGCACACCCTTAGCCCGTTAGTGAGTTATTACGGTTTAATGTGTTTCGGTGTGCGTTCGGCAGATTTAATCATGGTCCCCGATAGTGAGGGGTTGTGTTTGATTGTTTTGGTGATGACGAGTGTGTGTGTCGGGTTATGTAAACCTCCGGAATAGATAAAGGATGCTTCGATGGGAGAAAATAATATGATTATGTTTCTATTGACAACCCATGAGGATAATAGCAATGTTTCCTATATTTACTTGTCGACAATTTTTACTTATCCATATTAATGTGAAACTAACTCTGTCAGTCTGTCTGATAAGCTTTATCGACTAAACCTCTGAACCGATTTTAATGAAATTCGGAATGGAGTCAGTTTGAACCCCAAAAAAGGACATAGGCTACTTTTTATTCTGCGACTTCATCTGTGTTTGTGATAACCGACATTTACGCGGACGAAGTCGCGGGGGCAAAAGCATTTAAAGCTAGTACTATAAATAAATAAAAGCTTGTAATGAACGTTTGTTACTGAATCACGCCAGAACAACGTAACGGATCTGGACACCTGCCGGGGTTGCGGGACGTCTTAACAGGATACCGTGGCCCCGGAACGTAAAGGGCAACAGAAGGAACAGGGTGGTTTTTTAGTCAGTAAAAGTCTGACAGTCCCTTCCAACCCCACCAGCCCCACCCAGGACGGAAGGACTCATTTGATGACTTTTACCACCTCAAAAAAAAAAAAACGAATCTGGATGAAATTTGGCAAAGGAATATAGTCTGGAATATTTATTTATTTAAACTTAATGCACATGTAAAAAAAATGGTCTGTACAAAGGCGGGCTTAAGGCATTTTCTACCAGTCTACGTTAAATACCTAAATAGCACTTATTATCCCGGAAAAATGTACGTTTTCTGTGGGATATTAATTACATCAACTTTGACTTTTTTTTTTATTTATTTAATATTTAACAACAAAACATCATAAACTTAATTTAACATCTGCCAAACTGCAAAGCAATTTGTCGGCAGTTGGTTCTGAACGTGAACGAAGTCGCGGGCAGAAGCTAGTAACACATACAAATAATAACAGTTATGCTAGATGCACAGAAAAAAAAAATGGGGGTGGGTGTGGGTGTGTCTGGTGTGTGTGTAAATGTGGGTATATTAATGTTTACACCTCTGCCTAACCCTTCGGGTATTACAGGCGTGATGTTATGTTATGTTAGATGCACAGATTATATATATTTAGTTGAATACTAGTACTTTACGTGAAGCGACTACCTGAGCTCCACAATCCAATGAGTAATACGATACCTCTAGGTAAGACTTGTCCGACTGTCTAGCTTTTGACAGCCAATAACGACTGTCAAAGATCTACGAACAGGTCCCAAACTACAAGAAATCTTTGGCCTTTCTACTAGCTTAAATAGTTTTCTTTTTTTGTCTTCATATTTTTTTTCCATATAGTGTACTAGTTTCAGCCCGCCACTTCGTCCGCGCAAATGTCAGTTGCTGGCGATCTAATCTTGTTTCTCCATAAAACTCTGTCCTCCTTTTTCACTCCCTAAGGGGTAGAATTTCGGAAAATCCTTTCTTATCGAATGCCTACGTCATACAAAGAACACACTCTTCAAGTTTTAGGTCTCTACGATCAGCAGTTTAGGCTGTGCGTTGATCCGTCAGTCAGTAAGTAAGTAATTCAGGACAAAGCATTTTATATGTATAGTAGAGAATTATCTGCGCGTAATGTAGTGCATGCTGTGCTTTTCTGTAAGTGATGAGGCACTTCGACTTACTTTGAGTTTACAAATTATATAGTAACAGTATAATCATTGTTGAAAAGACTAATATTAAATAAATAAATGCAGTTCCCAATTCATAGAAAATTGTTGGAACCTGCTCTTCCGAATGTAGCCGATCGATGTTTTAAACACCGCTTGGTTTTATTTTTAAACTGATTCTCGTTAACGACTGTCTCACAAAGAAACGAAGCGCCACCTAACTATTGATTTTCACCAGTTAACGTACACTAAACAAAATTGTTCTAGATTCTGTTTCGTGTTCAATTTTGGCGATGGCTTTACTGTTTCATACATACGTATATAAACTCATCCCTTTTCCCCATGGGGATAAGCAGAAACCACAGAACGCCACCTGCTATGATCTTTTCATACTCCTTTCGTCTCGATTATGTTCATACATCTGATCATAGTTTTCGTCCTTGTTTGATTGACTATCCTATTTTTGCATCGGTCGATTTGTAACTACTGACAAAGGAAATTGGCTTTAAATTATCGCTTGGAATCTCTTTTTCAAAAATTCTCAACAGACTTTTTGGACTTAGTATCTTGTCTTTATTATTATGTATCAAGTTTAATGAAAATCAGTTGTTCCATAATTTTCAGAAGAGACTTGAGCATTTTACCGTTATCTGTCTTCGAGCTGACCACGGTTATTACTGTAGCTTAACCTTGCTAAGAGTGAATTTAAACATTCCACAATATTTGACTGGCGCCGCCTAATTGTACGTACGATGTACCTACCCTGTTTAACTCATCTAGCCAAAATTTTTTCAACGGCATGATCTTATTCCGTTGAAAAAATCTTGGCTAATCTTCCCAAATATTTCGTTTGAATGCAGTAAGAGAAAAGAAAATCATGCAAATTAAGACTTGCCATCTTCAACAAGCCTCTTCAATTAATCAATCATCCCTAATCACTCACTTCAAAAGCAACGTTATTCAAAAGAAGGATACTCCAGAAAAGCTCTTAATCCTGGTTATTATAAGGCTATTGTTCCTGTGCATCTCCGGACGCCAGCCGCGCCGCCCTGAGCCGGGGGAGCGTCGCACAGAACAATAGACATTATTTTGACACTATAAATGTCAAATGCAGAGACGAGCATTTTGAGTGAATTATGTGATGTTCTTGTTTTCTTAAGAAGATTAGATTTATAACTATTTTTATACATCTACAGGCCAGTACCAGTGCAGGGTACAGGGGGCAGTTCTACTAAATTTCAGGAACATTTGCAATCTATAATTAAAGTACATTTTTTGACATTGAATCGCTGAGATTTGATCGGACTATTTTAAACATGATTGTAGCCAGTATACTGTTGTAGTCTTTGCATGATTGAAAGATTGAGACTGAGATTATATTGCGATCGTTCCTAAAAGTCAGTAGAATACCCCCTGATTTTAATAATTTACAAAATAATCAACAGACCAACTAAAATATTTTTGTGTAGGTATTAGTGAATTCAACGAGAGTCTGGTTTGGTTACGAAGTTTATATGTTAGAGATAATTTGTACAGCTCTCTTCTACAGCAAATCTGTAAATATTTTCCAATTAGTTCTCTGAAATAATCTACTCAGATTAAAATATAATTATGTTGTTTCAAATTATGTGTCGGTAATCAAACAAAGCAATGCAAACGTAATCTTCCATCCAGTCACGTCAACTCACAAAAATATGGCAATTAAACTTTCCACTTAACATTTGCAGTCAGTATTTAACTATTCTTAAATTAAAAAGCCTAGGTCTCACCTGCGGCAGATGTCTTGTTTTCCTCGTCGCTTGGTGCTCCTTCCCGCCGATGCCCGATAAGCACTTCCCGTTTGGCACGCCGCTGCCCGTCGTGCCCTTTATCTCTTCCTTCACCGCCGCGCCAATAGGCCTCGATATCGGAATGTTGTGCTTCTCGAAATAACCATTCTGTATCATCTGGTCTAACGATACCTCCAATTCTCTCACTGGAACCAATTTCCTCCCGCAAATAGGATCGTCGACCACCATCTTTCTGTTGCAACCTGACACTTCGGAAAATTTAACGTTCTTTTTTGGTTCTTCGGATTTTTTCGGCCGTGTCCGGCCGCGTTCGGGCGGGTCGGTCGTCCAATAGCGTGCAGTCCTGTCTGATATCCGATGTGGTTTACAAACAGCCACATTTTTTGGTTGCTTCAAACTTGAATTCGTTGGTGCGTTCAAAGTATTTTTAGTTGATAACTTATTTGTTAAATTAATTGTTGGTTTTGTCGGATTCTTTAGATTTGAATTCATCTCTTTTGGTCTAGATTCGACAGATTTCCTATAAGATTCATAAGATTCCCGCGTTCGCCTCTCGTTTTCGATTCTAAAATCGTAATGATCCTTCTTGTACCTCCGATTGTTTCTGTCTTCATAGTTATAATAATTTCTCGGCAGAGAGTTGTACTTAATGTCGTAAGTCGTGGGGAGGTTCAAGTACTCAGGCCTAATAGGTCTGAACAGAGATAATCGACCTTGTGCTTCGTCGAAATCGGAGTATATATCTTCATACACATAGCCGTTCTTGCGTCGAGGTCGGTCGTGTAGATCTCGTCTCCTTTCCTGCCTGTATCGATTGGTCTCCCTGTGGGTCTCCCTGTCGTACGGTTCATATCGGCGTCTGAATTCGTATTCATATTCGTAATCAGGCCTCCTTTCATAGAGCAATCTCTCACGGGAGCCGGCCATTGTCCTCTTATTAGATTTTTCCCGCCTGAAAAGAAAAGAATCGTATATTAATGAGGGATTGGCGAGATTCAACGGATTTGCGGGCTCTGAATAGCAAGCGCGGATTGTGCGGCATTCTGTCCCGTTTTTACGACGATATTACCGCGGTGTAAAGACGGATAGTTAAATTATAGGTACATGTATATTACGCACCTTTTTAGTACCGTCCCCAAATTTTAGGGGCGTAATGCTGAAGCCATATTTAGGAATGTGGGCTTAAAAACACAATGGGTTATTGTCGAGAAAGGTGGTTAGCACGAGCCATATAACCCTTTTTTATTTGCGTTCCACAAAGCCAAAAGCATGTACATATCTTTGTACTGTACTCCTAAATTATATATTGTAAGTACTTCAGCTACAGATACCATTATGATAAAGTAGTTTGCATAAAGAACCATGTAAATACTAAAAGCGTTTACAGATCAATCTCATTAGTCTACAACCCACATTAAATAGGTACCTATAACAAATCCCATTGAATGCCTTGTTCTTATACTTCATCCCTAACATCATTATCCGTGTCTAGTTCCTTTATAAAACCGTTCCATATTCCAACCCCTCCCATCTTCCATAATAATTCCTTGTTCTCCCCTTAAAACGCTATATGACAAGCACTTCCATCTGGAGCTACACTAATAAATGAAACCGCGTGTACATTTGCATACGGAATCCAATTAGACGTAAAACGTAACTCCTTACATGTCTGTTACGTCATCTAGCTAAGTAAGTAGTGTTTATACGGGCACTTTTTTACATGACTGCCCCAAAAAAGGAGTGTTATGTGTTCAGGGTTAATGTATGTATGTATGTATGTATGTATGTGAGTTTCTTTATTCCACCATAACTTTTAAACGCCTGAACCGATTTAGATGTATGGGGTATCGTTACAATCCTTGCATCGTTCCGAGTAACATAGGCTAGTTAAAAATAAAAGGAAACCGGTGTGGTCACTTTTTAAAGTAAATTAATACCAGCCTAATTTTTTTTTTTTAATGAATGTGGTCGTGTCTATGTTTATCGTCTAGAATTTGACAAGTAGATTTAAAAAATATATAACACTGTAAATAAAAAACGTCGTAAAAAATACTGACGAGTAAACAAAGTACAAATATGTGCAATTTTTGCAGTCGTGTTTTTTAATTTTTTAATTATAGTAGCTTGTTTTAGCAATATAGTTGCTTAACACGAACGTGAAGTAATCTGCTTTAATATCTTACTTCTTTTTATATCTTTTGTTTCAACAGTATTATCTTTGATCAAAACTAATTGTAGCTTTGTAAGAGAAAATGTCTGAAAGTACTGATCTTATTGTAAAATTTCTTTCACTGATCGTTACACTATTGGCGAGTGTCATAAGATGTGTTTTATCCAAAGCAGACAGATGTTAGTTGCTTAACAAAAGGTTAATTATATAGCAACTTTATTCAAATGCTTCATATTTCTCAATTGGGATTTTTTCTCAGCCTACCATCGATTTATTATTTGATATTGATTTGTTTTGTTGTAAATGTTTTTCAAAATAGAGCACTTTAAGTTGCCCGTGTAAGGGGTACCTTAATAGAATCTCGGTCTCTAGGTATGCACGACTATGATATGAATTTGTTAATCAGTTTTTTATGCTAGCATGTTGAATTTAACCGGTGGATGGATGTATCTGTATTCATTGCAAGAAGATTTAAGTTTGTATGATCTGGCAAAGTTAAAAACCAGTCCTTGGATCACAGGAAGTGTCAACCAATGATTGGTTGATTCCTTCCTTATGAAATTATTAAAGCTATTAGGTAGGTATGCTTTCACTACACAGCAGATAACGAAAACTATATAATATCAAATCACAAAACTATTTAAAACTCCGACCCCTGCTCACCCGCAAAAAGAACAAAAGTCTGGAGCATAAATAATACTTTCTGGTATGCAAAATAACTTCCCTAATATAATAACATTCCATTTTGTGAATGAGCGTCCCGGGCTCCGCCGACTGAGCGCACTAGGGATGGGAAACTCGAGGTCACATTTAATGTCAAATGTCGATAAAATATCTGTATTTATTTTGTAGATAGAGAGTGGCTGGTAACAGTTCGATTACAGTAGTCAAGATCAAGTTAATTACATGCTATTTAGAGAGGCTTATATCGAAAGTGTACTACGATAGGCTGACGATAAAAAGATACCAAACATAAATTCATTCAAGTCAGATTTCATAAGTGTAAACATACAATAATTCCCCAATGTCTAATATTGACAACCGAATTGGAAAGAAAAGTGAAATGTATAGCCTGTCACTTGATAGACTTCCTAATCATGTTTTATGAGGCCTCTGGGAGCAGAGTCCATAAATAAATTCTTAAGTCGCTTTTTACGACACTTTTAGAGAAGGGTTGGATCATAAATACGGGTTTCTGAATAACAAGTTCAGAGCTATACGTTTCGTAAAAAAAATAGTTTATCAATGAAATCCTTATTCATTGAATTCTTTAATATTAAAATAAGAAGGTTGCCGTTATTGCCATCATTGCTGAGTCATCAGCGCATTAAAAATGAAATAAAACTATCGATATATTCAGTTGCATCACTAGACAGCGGTCCCGTCTGGCGCAGTGCGGTACGTGGTGGTCCATCGATAAATCTCCACGAACGTTTAAACTAAACGATACAACACCAGTTATTGTGGTCGCCACTCTAATATGACTCTCAGATATTCTCCTGGCTATGGGGAAGAATAATATTTCGATCACATTCATGATTTCCTTTGCGGATGGAGTGGAGGAAATAGTAACCGTTCATAAGTTACCGTATCGGGTACAGAGGGGGCTAGAACGAGCGCTTCGAGTAAGCGGAATGTAAATTCGAATGATTTAAAAAAATGGAAATATCCGTTCCGCATGTAATTTTTGTCTAGATTGAAGATTTTATTCATATTCATGAGTGATTCTAATTGTGCTTGTTATACGGAGTGGAAGGGACATAGTGATGGAAACTTTTACGATGGATTTAGATCGTGATTCTAGAATTCCAGCGAAAACATTTTTCGTAGGATTATAACTAAAGTCCCTCCTGTATATATTGGAATAATTCCTAAAAAAATCACAGCGTTTTTGGCAAAATTTGGAAAAACATAAATTTTAAGATTTTTTACAAAGATTTTTTAATAATGTAACTAATACTTTATTTGAATTACTAGCTTCTGCCCGCGATTTTGTCCGCGTCAAAGTCGATCATCCCTTTAGGGAGTGATTTTGGAAAATCCTTTCGTAGCTGATGTTTACTAACTATGTATAACACGGGTGTGTAATGTATGATATAATAACAAATGCTCTAATTTCACTTGAAATAACGTTCACATGATATAATTTTCATATGCTATAAAATCATATAACCTAATTTCATATGACCTAATGTTTCATATGATATAATTTTCATTTAATATAAAACGTTTAGTATAACGTTCATTTTATATAATTTTCAATATGTATAATATTCTTTTTATATAACATTCATTTGACCTAATGTTCTTTTGACCTAATTTTCATGTTTAATGGTCACAGTTCTAACCTAACTCAAATGGCACCTAACCAAACCTTAAAATATTCTATGCATGGTCGACGAAGCCCCGCTTCGCTTCTTATAACTTAGCTTTTGCTATGAACTTCTCTCAGGCGTCAGGCAAGCAAGCAAGCATGCAGCATGCAAGCAAGCACGCAGCATGCAAGCAAGCATGCAGCATGCAAGCAAGCACGCAGCATGCAAGCAAGCATGCAGCAGGCATGGTTTCTGTCACGGCTCCGGTGCTGCGGGGCTCCGGCAGTCCCACGCGAGTTTATCGTCGCAGATGGATTTAACGCTCACCACCGCAGCTTCGGCTTGCTGGCCGGCTACGCCGGCCAGCCTCAGCCGCGGCGGCGAGTGTTACAACCACCTGCTCCTCAACTCGCGGGCCGCCTCGCCCCTCCGCGCCTACGCGATTTTAAATTACACTCTAGGGGTAGGGCAAACAAGACTGCGTGGAGTCGGATTTATAGCGATTCGTTTTTGTCACTAAATCCTAATTTTTAGCAAATGTTTTAGGACTAAAAAAAATATTATAAATGAACATTCGGAATAATACACATAAAATATAAAACAAATATCGAGATTGCAATAGCCACACAATGAATATTTCGCTGTAACTGTATGACAGACAGTAAGAAAAATAATAAATTCGTGTATAGTCTACCCACCTCATGCATAAAAGCAAACTTTTGTAGCAATTAATGCTTATGCGATGCATTTTTGCTAGCACCATACTAGCGGGCGTTTAAAATCGTATCAGATTTTCTTAATTATATTAAAAGTTACTTAGAGATTATGAATATTATAGTAAATAAATAATATACTACATGAATATTATGTCAAATGTGCATTATAGGAAATGTTAATTATATCATAAGAAATTAGATAAAACGAAATTATATCAACAATTCATTATCTCAACTGATCGTTATATTAAACAAAATTATATTAACTGAAATTAGGTCAAGTGAACGTTAGATTTTTTGTTATTATATCAACCGTTACACACCCGTATAACACCTCCCTAACACAACTTTATACGTCAAGCGGATTTCGATATTTCATGATAAGTGAGTGTGTAACCTTTCGCTTTTATATATTTAGATTTTCTTAGGAAAAAAAAACTTTAAGAAATAAACAAAATGATTTTTAGGACTTCGCCTTTGTCGATCATTAACATCAAAATCAAGATCTAACATTGTTACCAACCAAAATTCAAATTATCTAGAGAATACCTCCACGGTGCAGTCGGACCCAAAACGATTGTATAAAGGTTCCGTTTGACCTTTTAAGGTCAGAACCCTAAGAGGAAACTTGAGCAGGAAAATCTGTGCCAATAAGTCAATAGCTTCATTCCCTTATTACCTACCTAGAGATAAACTGCTATAACATGGCGCGCCCCTCCATATTACTATTTCAATGTGTGAAGTCACATCCGTATGAAAGAGTTTGTATGTAGTTGTAAGTAATCGTCTTTAGTAGCAGACCGGCAGATTTGTTTGTCAACTAATCATAAATAGCTGAGTACCGCCCAAGACAATGCACTTGTAACTTTCATAGAGTATGTCAGTGCAGAGCCATACTAGTGTCATATTATATGAGTAATTAATGACGCTGCTAGTCGAGCAACAAATCAGTGATTTGTTTTTGTTTCGGGAGCCATCTCAGTACACACACATGCTTTGCACTTTTAAATACTATCACAAAAACTTTCAAACGTTTTGAATTGTGGAGGGGTGCGCCATGTTATTGTAGTTTATCCTCTACCTAAACATACAAGTCACGTGAACACGAAAACGTTTAAGGAAAATGGCGTACACAAAGAAGCTAAGCGCTGAAACTTGCATTCAATATAAACTTTTGAGCCGAATTTCTTTATTTGATTCGTGAACAGAGTAAACTTTCACGAAAACTTTTGGATGGAGCCCGAGTGACATAATTATGGCAATATCGACTTAATGTTCCTTAGGTCGATCATAAGAATATCTATACTAATATAGTTAAAGTGTTTTTTTGAACGTGCTAAAATCCGGAACTACTAGTCCGATTCTGAATTTATTTTCGCTAATAGGAAGTCACGTTATCCCTGAGTGCGTATATTCTATTGTAAAAAAAAAAAAATACCTTTACTGCTGGCGCGATCGGGTAGAAGATTTGTTAGAAAATACACGTAGACGAAGTCGAGGCAAAAGCTAGTAGGGAGTTGCGGTGTGTTTATTCTACAGCTGTTTCGTCTAATGTTTAAGTATTTAAGACCAGTTTTTTAAAGAATTTTAGCATAATTTCATAATATGTTCCAAACTTCTAACCTGTGTTCTATTGCTAATGTTAAAAAGCTCAACTTACAAATAAGCACCACCAAAAGTGGTAGATTAAGACACAGAGTTTCAAGTTGTGCTCAATTTATGTAAGTTACATTTCGGTAAAATTAATAATCCTATCTTTGTAGATTTACATCTTTCTAATAGATCTGTTTATACCACAAAAACAGTCTGAAGAAGACTTAATTAAAAACGGGATCAACAGCTTCTAATGTTTTTCAAAACCGAAATAATCTCGAGATAAAATCCCTCAACATTTACGTACATGTATAATACGGGTCATCAATATTATATACCTGTGAATATGTAATACCTTCGGGTGACCAAAACGGGATTCACTAAGATATTACCCTTGTAGTTCTACCGGCAGACATTGTCGTATATATACTCTTAGATATATCAACCACACGATCCCTAGTTCCAATTCCACTAACAATGTACTTAATCCATTAGCAACCCTGTAACCACCATAGATCACAGAGAACAGACACGTCAAACCACCAACCATTTAATGCCTACTTTCATAACTCCGCACAGAAAAATTCAAGAGTATTAATTACATTTCAATATCCGATACAAAATATTTTGATGAGGCAGCAAGTTAGGGTATGCGGCGCACATTTGTCGCAATGCGGTGCGACTGGTTGCCAAATCGTATTGTATTAATTGCTACAGCTACCTTGAAGGTACGCCGGCGAATTATAGCGAATAATGTTTTTATTTAGCTGCGTCAGTGCGAATTTTGTAGGTACAATTTTCTTGGAAATGGGTCGTCTAGAATTTTCTTTGCAAATTGGCAAATTCCGCTGGACCTGCCTCCATTGTCAGCGGTACTGGAAGGTTTATAATTAAAGTAAGAAAAAAGGTTGTTAACATGGACCAAATGGTGTAAATCTGTGAATATTACTGTAAACAATATCTTCTCTTAAGATTCTTTCGAAGAAGCTCTACCATCAGCCGTAGGTTTAATGGAAAAATTGTTAAGTAAAGATTTTAGGGCATTTATAAAGTACTAGAATAATACTTGGTCTTGTGGTCGAGCAAAGTGTTATTGGATTTTTCCATCAGGAATTTCTCAGTAGCAGCCTCGGAGTCTGGATTTGTGCCCGGTTGATGGGCAATAGGCTCGCCCCCTATTACATGGGACTTAGACATCACTGGCGAAATTTGGGTGTACTATAATGGGTACACCTAACTGTTAATGTTATGTTATGATAAGGATTAGTTATTTTTGTTATTATAATAAGTCTGAAATTGCCAATTTGTCTTGAGCACGTACGAGAAGAGGCCTTTGTCTTTGCCTTACAGTAGGACAATAATAGGCTGGTGGATATTATTAACTACTAGCTTTTGCCCGCGACTTCGTCCGCGTATATGTCGGTTATCGCGGACGCAGACGAAGTCGAAGTCGAAGTCGAATAAAAAGTAGCCTATGTCCTTTGTTGGGGTTCACACTTACCCTGTACCAAATTTCACACAAATCGGTTCAGTAGTTTAGGCGTGAAGAAAAGACAGACAGACAGACAGACAGAAAGACAGACAGACAGAGTTACTTTCGCATTTATAATATTAGTTAGGATTGTGATTTATTAGCTGTAACCTACATTACAGAACTACTATGTAACAGCTACAAAATAAAACTGGAAAGACTATTCAAACAACCGGAACGCTCACCCAGCAAAGTTTAAACACAACAAAATAAATATGAAAGCACGCCCATACAGAGCCATGTAAGCGTGCTTCGGGACAAAAAACGGTACAAAATCTAAACAATTCCCAACATACTTACGGTCCCTGCATTCTAGCTTTATGTTGGAACATTCATATCTATTTGCATCGCGAAAAATATGAAGTTTTTTTCTTTTAATTTCCGAGTTTTTGTACCCGTTACAGAATGAAAGGTATCTCACTCGCTCGCTCCGAGCAGTATTTTTATGTTTCCTTTATATTTCTCTGCTTTTATAAAGTGTTTTATCAATTTGTTGTTCTGTTGGTTTATTTTATGGAGTTTACTCGCAAATGCTGTTAAAAATGTCGTGAAAATTTAATAATGAGAGGTTTTTCCACTTGCGCGGAGAGAGTTGGCTTGTTATCGGGTTTTTTTATACTGGCAACAATGCCACAAATTCTATAACTATAAGTAGGTACTAGGTATTTATATTAAACTAATATAATTAAGCTGAAGAATTTTTCTTTTGTTGGTTTGTTTAAACGCACAATCTTAGGAACTGCCTGTCATATTTGTATATGATTGCCAGATTCATTACAAAAAGTATAGTACGGCATACATTTATACGTTATACACGGCAAGTAAGGCACATCACGCTATGACCTATGGGAGCGAAGCAGTGACCAAAGACGTAAATGAACGTGGGTAAAACGAAATTAGCTAGTACCTATCAATTCAAGAAGATCATTAAGAAACTATGCACATAAAACTTCATGTTATACAAAGTATATCAAGATATTTGAGAAACTTTTAAAGAAATAATTTATTCAAAGAAGGCACCGCTTTCATCCATACACTTACTATCGCTAAACAAATCAATTAGCGCTTTCCTACTAATATGTCCCTTCACGGTGACACACAAGTAAATACACCGAATGTTTAAGAGAACTGCATTAGCTCGCTCCATACGATAGTAGTCTAGTCGTATTTTGGTCAATAAGTTCTCAAACTCGATAAAATTTTATAAATAAGATAGCACTTATTATCTATGCTTGAGGTTAGTCAGTTTCCCGTCAAATAACTGAATTTTAAAATGATGAGTAACTGAAAATGGACGAATGAAAAAACATTACTAGTGTGGTAATGAAATGACCCTGAAACCGGTGCAATAAGATCCACATTACAAGCAAGTGTGTTGAAAAAAGCGCACCCATTATGATACAGGAGAAATTCTTAATGCACTGAGATGTATCCTGTATCGTGGCGTGGGTGTGTTTACGAACATTTTATAATATGTTGGTAAACGTTTACATACACAAACAAAAAATAAAAAATCAGCTATTAATAGTAATATTTTGTATGGAGCGCGCTGTCAGTCGTACAGTCCCCTTAAATAAACATACATTGTGAAAGAAAGTAGCAATTACAGTGTTTTTGTTGTGTACGTTAGTGATTGCATGCGGCTGGGCTTGCTAATTTTTATAAAACGTAAAAGGTTTTTAGTTTATTTGCATTCACTTGAGCATTTTCTTCTTAGTTTCCATTTTTCTGAAGAAATCAGTTATAAATTTCAAGTACTAGGTTTTAAATACTTTTGTGATGAACGTGAAGATTATACAGAGTGCTTTGAGTGACCCTGCATTAGAAATAGCACTAAGCATTATACCTGTTAATGCTGTAGACCTAGCACCGACTGCCAGGGGCATAAGATGATAATAATGTTTTAAGTTTCT
Source organism: Hoplodrina blanda (assembly GCA_949316365.1). NCBI lineage: Eukaryota > Metazoa > Arthropoda > Insecta > Lepidoptera > Noctuidae > Hoplodrina > Hoplodrina blanda. The sequence continues at coordinate 10,110,674 of OX438570.1, forward strand.
AGTACTGAGCATGAGGTCTTGGGTTCGATTCCCAGGTCGGGCAAAGTGTTATTGGGTTTTTTCATCAGGAATTTCTCAGTAACAGCTCGGAGTCTGGATTTGTGCCCCGTTGATGGCAATAGGCTCGCCTCGTCTTAAACATAACTGGCGAAATGTGGGTGTACTAATGTGTACGCCTCTGCCTAACCCTTCGGGGATTACAGGCGTGATGGTATGTTAAGTTTTTAGTGCATTGCCTACAAAAGCAGGTTTTTTTACTATAAATTAAGTGTTACCAAACTTCAACGCTGGCTTTGTATCTTAGATTCAAGATCTTGACCTATAATTCAAGCTGCTATCTTGGCATGCTCTCTTTGGCACTAAGCTGCAAACCAGTGCTAGTTATAATTTCTCTTTCACATTATTATGAGAGTTCTAGTGTTTTGGTTGCAGTTTGGTGTAGTGTTTGGGTGTGTTTTTGCATTATGGTGGTGGTGACAAGAAAAATATGAACATTTTCGTTCAATCCTACTATGAGACAAAATCAAGACATTAGGAATTTCTCAGTAGCAGCCTCGGAGTCTGGATTTGTACACGGTTGATGGCAATAGGCTCGCCCCCTATTACAATGGACTGACGAAATGTGGGTGTGCTAATGGGTACACCTCTGCCTAAACCTTCGGGGATTACAGGCGTGATTTTATGTATGTTATTGAATTGAATTGAATTATTTAACATTGCACAGCGCTGAAATCAGTAACTAAAGAAAATTATGGTCCAAATAAATAAATTTTGCTCCCGGACTCATAAAGCTAGATAGATACCTTGCATTCCCTTGGGTATACAGGGTAATTGAAAATATACCCAAAACCTTAAAAGGGGTCATTGTACTCATCATTATGAGCAACTTTTACTATGGGACCTAACTTGAAATCATGAAAAAAAAATCAGCTGTTTCATACATTACGATCGTGTTGTGTAGCAGTAAGGAACAGCTGATTTTTTTTCATGATTTCAAGGTTGGTCCCATAGTAAAAGTTGTTCATAATGATGAGTACAATGACCGCTTTTAAGGTTTCGGGTATATTTTCAATTACCCTGTATACGGGTTGATTATTTTTTTAAATCCTTTACTATGTGACCAATCCCAAAATCATGAAAAAATAATCCGCTGTTTCCTACAAAAATGCTTTAAAACACGATCACAATAATAGCTGGTTTTTTTTTGGATTTCAGATTCAGATTTCAGCTAACTAAACAAATAAGTCAATTTCGAATTAAGTGCCGTCATTTCAATAAGGTTCGTAATGAACTTGGTAGAATAACTCTCGCTTCCATCCTAAAGTATTCTAAAAGTATTTTCAACCCAACACAAGTCTAAATGAAAAGTTAATCAATGTTAAACGAAACACAGTCTTAACAGTAATTAAACATCTTAATTTAATCTGATTCGATAGCGAAACGTAAACTATTTCAGTAATGTTACAACGATTTGTTCATGGCTCCTCGTCGGTAACAACTGAATAAATATTTCGGTCATTTTAATTGAAACTGTGAATTTTGACACAATTTCAAGATAAATGGGATTATTATTTAAATTCTGAAACACACTAATCTTTATTAGATTATTGTATTATGAACTTAATTTGAATTGTCTTTTGTTAAGACAGTATTTATTCGTTATTTTTTTGCAGATGGCCGTTTTTACACGACTGCCCCAAAAAAAGGAGTGTTATGTGTTCAGGGTTAATGTATGTATGTATGTATGTATGTGAGTTTCTTTATTCCACCATAACTTTTAAACGCCTGAACCGATTTAGATGTATGGGGTATCGTTACAATCCTTGCATTGTTCCGAGTAACATAGTTAAAAATAAAAAGAAACCGGTGTGGTCACTTTAGAACGTAAATTAATACCAGCCTCAATTAATTTTTTTAATGAATCTGGTCGTGTCTATGCTTATCGTCTAGAATTTGACAAGTAGAGTAAAAAGATATTTAACATGTAAATAAAAAACCTCGTAAAAAAAACTGACGAGTAAACAAAGTACAAATAATAATATGTGCAATTTTTGCAGTCGTGTTTTTTAATTTTTAAATTATAGTACTTAGCTTGTTTGTATAATTATTTATTTTCTAACGAGTTTTGTTTTCGCATAGTCAAAGTCAAATGCAAAACATTTATTTCAATTAGACCATTTACAGGCACTTTTGAATTGTAATACACTCCCGGTCTCATAAATCCATACTAATACTATAAATGCGAAAGTAACTCTGTTTGTCTGTCCGTCCACCTATCTGGCTATCTGTTACGCTTCCACGACTAAACCACTGAACCGATTTTGATGAAATTTTGTACTGAATAAGTTTGAAACCCAAGAAAGGACGTAGGCTACTTTTTATTCTGTGACTTCGTCTGCTTTCGCGATAGCCGACATTTATGAGGACGTAGTCGGCGGATAAAAGCTAGTAACAAATATAAATATTTTACCCTACACGTACCTACACACCCCAATGATCCTGGATATCCAAAAATAGACCTGAGCTCGGCGCAAAACAATAAACTAACATAAGTGACTACTCTCCTGGAAATTCGTTAATCGATATTCGTATTCGTAAATACGATACGTACTTGAAAGGAATACTGATAACTCGATTAGAGACGTGCTTGTACAAGGTTTTTATTTTACGAATAAATATAGAGCTATGATAATTTAAACTAGCTACACCCTGCTGTTTCATCCACGTTAAGGTGCTGATAAACTTGAGCATTCACTTGTAATGAGCATTTGTGCGAATGTTACATCACAGAAAAATACGAGAACATTTTAGCGAGCATTCTATCGATCGTTCTGGCGAGCATTCAAGCGAGCATTGCTTCGAGCTTTTTGCCGAGCGAAGCTTGAATGCAGCACACGCGACCGTCAAGTCTGACATCTTCGTGAACAATATTTTTTGACGAGCATCAACTAGAGCATTCACTAGAATGCTCAAGGAAATGTTCATAGCAATGTTTGGCTCTATGCTTGGCTCGGCTCGTTGTTCAGTTCGATAAATATAAAAACGGCGAATGCTCGATGTTCTGTTACAAGTGAATGCTCAAGTCTATCAGCTCCTTTAAGTTACATCTTTGGTTATTGCTCAGCTCTCGTTGGTAGTAGCGTGATGTTACAAAGCCTATAATCTTCCTCGATAAACGGGCTATATAACGCAAAAGTCTTTTTTCAGTAGTTTCTGCGATTAGCGCGTTCAAACAAATAAATTCTTCAGCTTTATAATATTTCATAACAACAATGTGTGTTTTTAGCAAAAATAAATCATTTGAATTTGAATAATATTTCTATAGATTTACTATTTTTTTTAACCGACTTTAAAAAAAAGGAGGAGGTTTTTTTTTATTTACGTATGTACACCGATTACTCCGAGGTTTGATTCTTTTTTTGTTCGATGCAGTATACTTGCTATTTGGTCCCATAAAAGTTTCATCCAATTTGGTTTAGTGCTTTTTATTTTGTGAGCATTTTTCTAAATTAAATATATCGTGTGAGGTATTGTTTGAAAGGGCTTTTATTAAGGATTTCAAACATTAACACACAAGCACTAAAAAGTGAAAAATAAAAAGCTTTTTTACAAAAAAAGACAACCGCCTTCAAAAACTACAAATTAAAAAATAACTTTAGATTGGAAGTCGGTGGCAATACCTACATAGCAAAGAACAAAACCAAAGCCGCCGACTTCCAAACTAAAGTTATTTTTATTTTGTAGTTTTTGAAGGCGGTTGTCTTTTTTTGTTTTGTGTAATATCGACTTTTTGTTGCTGGTAAACTTTGTCACTTTACATACACCTACCTATTTCTATTTTTGACTAACTTTCATCACTTTTTAGAGTGACAACAAAGAGGGCTTAATCTTCCCTCTTTTTCTAAATTCATCTGTAAGTAAAGGACATACCTATCTATTTAATATACAATTCGACTAGTTCAGTACAAAACCGATGCGCCTACCACAAGTTGACAATATAAGCAGACAGTTTTGGCAGACCCCGCTGGGTCAAGTATGTTTTAATGGTAGCTGCGAACGTGCCAGAACTTGTTCGTGTATTATAATACAATCTTCAGCGAACATGTTTCATACTGGCTGAAAATGGACGCTAATGAGCAAAAGCGTTTGTTCAGTGACAATCGTAATAAATGGTTTGAGGGTTCAATAAGTTCATTGACGTCGCTGAAATTGCTGACTTGTTAAAATTTATTTTAACAGTTTGTTTAACGAGCATAAAAAAAAACTTTAAAAAGCCTGAAGTGATAATAATATGTTCTTCCCATTATTGATTGCCTGGTTGGTCTAATGGTCGCAAAGCGTGACTGGTGAGCATGAGGTCTTGGGTTCGAATCCCAGGTCGGGCTAAGTGTTATTGGGTTTTACCATCAGAAACTCTGTAGCAGCCTCAGAGTCTGATGGCAATAGGCTCGCCACCTATTACATGGGACTTAAACATAACTGCCAAAATATGGGTGTATTAATGGGGCACCTCTGCCTAACCCTTTTGGTATTACAGGCGTGATGTTCGAAATTCAAAAACTGGCACGAAGGTTTAAACCTGCTTTAAGCAAAGACTTTGTTTTATAAAAAGGCGGTAAGAGTATGTACCTAAAACAAATAGTTTTTTACCTGAATTTGAAACCAAATTTATTACCAATCCTATTCAAAACGAAAACCCCAAAACACACATACTTGGCCCAAACATTTGTACATCAAACTTTCATTCAAAAAGAGCACGGCGATTGTTTGCCAAACATTTGACATTTAATTTTTATCATATTTGCCAAACGTGCAGCTATGGTGTACCACCATAGCGTCCAAAGTGAACGCAAACATTGTTTTGTTAGCTTAGGACCTTTTCCATGTCTAAAAATAAAAAAATCTGCCAAGTGCGAGTCGAATTCGCATAATAATGGTTCTGTATCATCGTACGATATTTTAATAATCGCTGAAAAAATCACGCTTCTTTTTAGCATGACCCCTTTTTTAATTATAATTTAAGTTATAATGACCATAGTTAAACACACGGTTTAAAAATATCAAGTGTCCACCTCAAGTCTGCTTAGCCTTTTCCCAACCACATTGGGGTCGGCTTCCAGTCTAACCGGATGCAGCTGAATACCAGTATTTCACATGGAGCGACTGCCTATCTGACCTCCACAACCCAATAACTGGGTAATACGATACCCTTTGGTAAGACTGGTTGTCAGATTTTCGGGCTTCTGACGACGCGTTACGACTGTCAAAGATCTACATATGACAGCCGGGACCACTGCTTAACGTGCTTTCCGAGGCACAGAGGAGTCTCGGCGTGTAAAGATGGTCATCCACGGACCAACCCCGGCAAGCGTAGCTTAACCTGACGGATCGACCCGTGCGGCTGTTATAACTTAGCCACAAGCTCCTCCACGTGTCTACCTATTACAGTTAAAAAGATACAGGCCTGTGACAGACGAACGGGCAGACCAACAGTGGACTCTTAGTAATGAGGTCCCGTTTGGCGCCCTTTAGTTACGGGACCCTAAAAATGGCCATTCAGCAAACAGGTAAAATCTCGCATACGTGCACCTTTATAGGTTGCTCCTAATTAGAGCAGAAACATGCTGGAAAAATACTTTGCACAAAAATACATGTTCGTAATTGTTTCACTGCATGGTGAAAGCTAGAGATGTTATGGATATTTTATGATATTTCAGATCTGGATACGTATATCGATATTAGAATAAAATTATATCGGTTTCGGATACGATTACGGATATGTAATTATTTCGGATTATCCGTTAGTTTCGGATAGTTTCGGTTACGGATATTAGATTGAAGTAAAATATAAACACAAATAGTATTATAATTATTTGGTTTTATTTATAGGTTTTATCTAGTCCAGGTAATCATTTGGTATTATAATCAGTCATTATAGGTAAGTAATTATTTAGAGCAAGATTCACGTGGCGCGCGAGCGGTGAAACAAAAACATGTCGTTTTATTCACCGCCCTTATTCGAAACTATCCGAAACTTGTGAAACGGTTACGGTACGGATATATTTTTATTTCGGATATCCGATAGTTTCGGTTACAGTTACGGAGCTCCATAACATCCCTGGTGAAAGTCTCTTCCTATACAGTGATGGCTCGAGCATTGATCACCACATACATGACATGTTTCGATGACAGGTCAGTATAAATTAGTAGTAAGACGGATTTACTCAAAAAAAAATAGGTACTTGTATACAACCTTATTTTTTGTTTACCAAGTAACCCGAAAAGGGGTCATTGTACTCATCATTATGAACAACTGTTACCATGAATCGAGGCCTGAAATCGTAAAAAAACATTAAGCTGATCCATACGCACATATGTTCGCATAAGTCGACAAAATGAATGGATCAACTGATTTTTTTATCGCCATTTCAGAAGTGCTATAAAGTAAAAGTTATTCATAACTAGCTTTTGCCCGCGACTTCATCCGCAAATGTCGGCTTTCGCGGACGCAGATGAAGTCGAAGTCGACGACGAAGAACATACGATTGATAAATTAGGTACCCACATACGATTATTCGTATATCCTTCCTTGGGGTTCAAACCTACCCCGTACCAAATTTCATCAAAATCGGTTCAGTGGTTTAGTTGTGAAAGCGTAACAGACACAGACAGACAGAGTTACAATAACCTCTTTAAAAAAATAACCATATATCTATAATTGAAAAAGTCTACTGTTACAAATAGGCCAACCTTTTCATGATATCATAAAAAATATTTACGTGGACATACTGCACGTGCACTGTAAAACTAAAAGCCGAAACGGATCAACATTAACACGTAGGTACTGGATTAATCGAGTGAAATCCGGTTTGATCCAGTTAAGTCCGGCTGTCCGGATAATAAAATGACCGGGTGGGTGATACCACGTATGGAAGCGGATAGAAGGACCAGAAATTTATTTAAGAGAATTACGACTTTCCATTTCACTTTATATTAAACAACTACAAAAATTAAACATTCGTTTGAATCTATATTATAAAGAAGTAAAAATAGTTTAACTGTTTGTAAGAGGTACCTAATCTCTGAAAGTACTGGTCCGATTACAAAAAATCTTTCGCTTAAAGAAAGCTACACAATTTTATTGCTGAGTATCATACGCTGTCTTACGCACTACGCATATATTTTATGGCATACTTGACTTATATGCGGACGAAGACTCGGGTAGAAGCTAGTACAATATTGTTATCTACATTTAAAAGCACTATAGGCTCTGAAAACTGGTCTTCATTTTCGAATATTCGAAGTAACCATTTTATATCAATCACTTTCATTCAATAACCTATGATTGGTATTACGATTGACATTTCAATCTGTCAATCTATCAGATTTTATCCGTATTTTAATGCGTTTCAATTACGGGGCAGACAATGGATTCAATTTTACATATTAATGGCTCTGAAAGCGTACAGTTTTATTGTGAGAATTGCGTTGGAATATTTTTTTGTTTTATGATTTTTTTTTTCAGGGACGCATTTTTAGATTTCCGGATTGAACAATAGGAGAGGTAAAACCCTTACCTCTTGTACTTTATAATATCGAGCGGAGTAATGGTAAAAAAGTGTATAGGTAGGTATTTAGCATCTAACGTTGATTACTTCTGCCTTACGCGTTGATGTTTAGCGTCGAGAGAGAGAGAAAGAGAGTCCCTTTTTATCACGGACGTTCTAGAAAAACGAAAATCGCGAAGGACTTTGCCTTCCACACGCAAAATATTTTTTTAGTGTAAAACAAAAGACAACGCTCTCATGTATATACTGTCTGTCTGTCAATGATCAGCAGTTGAGATATAAATTATATGAAGCATTTGTTATGGTCTCAATAAAATACTACGTAATAAGGTCCGTATCGTATATATTTTCCTAGTAACGTTGGAAGTTGGAAGCCACATTATTGAATAAAGTAATGTGCTCTGCATTTCCTCTACCCGGATGTACAGGCGCGTTCACATTGGCAGAAAATACTATCTACTAGTACTGGCGGTAAAGAATAGCATGCTATATTATTATAAAAAATAGCAAGATCACCAATAAAGGTTTTCCATTCCTGCCTTACCCTATAGATGTCGTAAACAGCGACTAATGGCTACCTAATTTATCATCCTCCTTTCGCTAGATAGAACTAACAAACTATGTCAAACTTTAAAGATAATAGACATTTAGGCCTATCGTGGACTGATAAGATGAATAGTCCAACGCTATTAGTACTTAAAGTTTCGTTAAAATAAACACTAAAAAGTTTGAAATTAAAACCAGGCCAGTAAATTCTTGTAAGTTTTTGTACTCTCCCGACTGCACTGATGCACTGATTCTACCAGATGTAAACGAGGCCTAGCTAACCGAAGCCTGACCTAATTGGCGTATTTTTCAGAGAATCTACTTTTTAAAATGGATCAGCAATGGGTTTTAAACCAGTAAAGGGAGGTTTATTGGGATCGAGAGTACCTAATTATAGATTTCTAAATATGTCATGTGAAAGTAGGTAGAATGATAGTTGTGTATCAAAGGACCAATTATTTTTAAGTTTAAAAAAATATTTGGTTATCAAGCAGTTAATCCGGGTTAGATTCCCGGCCGACGCATAAGTTTTTATGCTTTTTACAATACAATTAGCTAATTAGTTTACGATTTTATGATTTGGTTTTTCTATCATGATTTAGATAATGCATTGGATCGCAGGACCAAATTTTCTCAGAATATTTTCCATCTATTCTGTCCCGCAAGACCAATAACTCCTCGGGGAAGCCAGTTCCGATGTTATTACTGTAGATCCCGTTACATACATTTACGTTACCCTATTATTGGCTGCGTACAATTTATCTCCTGTATCGGGGGATGTGTCTTATTGATCAAATCGAATTCATGTCAAGTGGGATGGAGCTGGGTGTGCTACGTTGAGTTATTGGTCCTTGTGAGATAATGTGATGGCTTTTGTTTTTGTTATGGAAATCTAGAGTACTCAAGTACAATAAAATATTTATGTCGATGCGGAGTGTACTCTCGATAAAATATTGACTATATTTGAGAAATAGCTACACTCTTGGACACTTGGCTAAATAGTGCTGATCCACGCTTCATGTTTGTAAACTAAATAAAAATTGATTCAGCTATTTGGGAGCTAAGATGCAAAAGAAACACACAAATATGCACGTTAAACTTATAACACCCCTCTGTTCTTATTTTATCTGTATGCTACTCATCATCATCATTATCTTTCTGGTCTCTTTTCTGTTCGTTTCTATAAAAACCTTATACGTTCTGGAATGAGACTTTTTGACTGACCGACTTCAAAACAATTCAAAAATGCTTGTAAATGGTTTACTTGAAATATGTAAATTCTTTGAGTTGAATTTGAGTCAAGGTCTTTCCTCCTGTTGCTATCTTCTCGTATTAAATGAACTCAGATTCAGTCGGATTTTAAAACTTTTAATATGACTACAAAATTGGTCCTTATAAGCGAATAATTTTGTTGTGTGTATTAAATCCACTATTTGGGCCATGTTACATTATCCATTTTCCAAATCTTTCAAGTGTTTGGACATGAACATGATAAATTATCGTTTATCCATCACAAAGGACCTTAAGTTGGGTTCCGCACCTGAGCGCTAGTCGGTCACTTTTTGTGACGTAACCCATTTCTCAACGTCCACCACACTGAAATGAGAATTTGATGAAACGTCCGAAATTACTTTACTTTGTGTAAGTAGTAATTGTGTTATGGACTTATATTTATAGCTTTGGTTAAGTTCAAGTCGCTTTATAAATTACAGTACGTGTACTGTTCGTTGAGGAGTTCCATTGTCTCCTTTCAAATATTACATGAGATAAATGTGTGCCCCGTCAAAAGAAGAATTATTCAATTTGTTTTTTCGTAGTCAACTGTCTAAAAAAAAAGTTTCAAATAACTTTAGTTTCGGAAATCGGTAGCAATGCACTAACTACAACAAACAAAACCGAAAAATTCTGAAATTTTCAGTATGTAGGTTTAAAGCCGGTTCTTTTTATTAGTAAAAAGATTAGAATACAATTAGTTTTATTTCTTCAGATGAATTAGTGAGAATGTCAGGAACGCCAGACAATAATGTCTACGTCCAATTTTAGCTCGAAATATCGGTTGTCTTCATAGGTAAGTTTGGTATTGATTTCTTAGACTATTCAGATAGCAATTTACTTACATAACTTTAACCAAAAACAACCTTCAACACAAAAAAAAACAACATAATCTACGAAACAAACAAAAAGCAATGACTTCCATTGCTATAATTAATTATAGCCTCCATTAAACAAACCGTGATTCCATTGTGATCACTTTTGACAAACAAAATGGAAGTTATATTGATTGAAATGGAAAATTCGTGTCACGTTCCTATTGTTAGCCCCAACGGTGTAATTATTCGAAGGGAATTTCGTTTCGTTATTATTTCCAAGAAATTTTACTGGAAGCGGGTTGAGAAAATATTTGTTTCAATATATTTGGTATATTGTTTTTGGTCGGCTACGAAATTATATTCATTTGCTTATTAAACTGTCAGCAATTACATTAAGGGTGATTAGGTATGGCCTTACTTTTAAAGACATTGTTTTGTGAATTCTATCCATACTTAATATTATAAATACGAAAGTAACTTTGTCTGTCTGTAACGCTTTTTACGACTAAACTACGTAACTGATTTAGATGAAATTTTGTACGGGGTTTAAGGAAGAACATAGGCTACTTTAAATTCCACGACTTCGTCTGCGTCGTTCGGACAAAAGCTAGTTTGAAATAATTTTGAAATTACTTACCTCATAGTTCGATAAACAAGCTTTTCTTGTGTCATCCTTGCTGTGTATAAAATATACACGGTGTACACATCGTGACACAAATAAAACCATGGATTCAGAGCATGACTTTAGACCCCAGTAACTAAATTGTTCGTGCTTTTAGAAATAACAGCAACCTACACGCCCATAATGTATGGAACAGCTGATTTTTTGCTTATTCTCTTCCACCTTATATAATTTTTTTTTACTGAACTTAAACATGAAACTCTGTAATCTAATACCTATTTAAAAAGAATTTGTCTTATTTAAGCAAGCATATCTCCTGTCTTAAAACTTTAATTCAACAAGATAAGACACAAATTATAGACAATTATTATTATAAATCCCGTCCAATAGGCCTAAACAAAACCAATTACTTATAATAACTTCATGGGAACTACAGTTTTTATGACTAAAAGTTGTAAAATTTGCGAGCTACCATTATATTGGGCCTGGCATCAACTGGTCTCGCCGAGCACCTGGGTCCTACAAATTGTGAGGCTTACTGCCTAGTCAAAGTGTACACAAAAATATAGGTACTTCAATATTTTATTCACTTGGATGTAGGTTGTTTCTTTTCTTCATTTTTATAAGAAAACTAGCGACCCGCTCCGGCTTCGCACCGCTGCAATGTAGATACATGAGCCTTTCTCTTTTATTACTCTATCTATTGATGAAAACCGCATCAAAATCTGTCGAGTAGTTGGAAAGATCTAAAAGTGTACATACAGAGAGAAGTGACTTTGTTATATACTATGTAAATAAAGGTTAGCAACTATTTTTTTTATTTTTAAACTAGCTTTTGCCCGCGACTTCGTCCGCGTATATGTCGGTTATCGCGGACGCAGACGAAGTCGAAGTCGAAGTCGAATAAAAAGTAGCCTATGTCCTTTGTTGGGGTTCACACTTACCCTGTACCAAATTTCACACAAATCGGTTCAGTAGTTTAGGCGTGAAGAAAAGACAGACAGACAGACAGAAAGACAGACAGACAGAGTTACTTTCGCATTTATAATATTAGTTAGGATCTATTGATGAAAACCGCATCAAAATCTGTTGCGTAGGTAGTTGAAAAGATCTAAGCGTACAGACGCGAGAAGTGACTTTGTTATATACTATGTAAATAAAGGTTAGCAACTATTTTTTTATCTATATCTATATCTATATATAGTATAAAAATGAATCCCTGTTTCCCTTGGTCACGGCATCACGCGTAAACGGCTGGACCGATTTCACTTTTTTTTTTTTGCTGTATTTGTTATTGTCAGGAGAAGGTTCTTAGAGAAAAAAAAAAAAAGTCGGAAATGTCGGTCTCAAGGGTAGGGGTAGGGTAGGCGTAGGGCAGGGGTAGGCGTAGGGTAGGGGTAGGGGTAGGTGTAGGGTAGGAGTAGGGTAGGAGTAGGGTAGGGGTAGGGTAGGGTAGGGGTAGGGTAGGGGTAGGGTAGGGTAGGGGTAGGGTAGGGTAGAGGTAGGGGTATCGGTAGGATAGGGGTAGGATACCACGCGAACGAAGTCGTGGCGGGTCAGCTAGTTTTTAAATAAAATAGCACTCAGGGATATCGTAGCTTCCTATTAGCGAAAAAATTTTTAGAATCGGACTAGCAGTTCCAGAGATTAGTGTTCAAACAAAAAATCAAAATCACTTCAGCTTATCAAAAGTGTCTAGGGATCAACATCCCTAAACAATGTTAGGGATGTTGATCCCTAGACACTTTTGATGTGTATATTAGTATGGATTAAAGAGTATAATTACGTTTTATTTGTAATTAAATGAATAACTCGAGTGTATTACGGGTGTAAATAAGTATGCAGTTTGCTCTTCACCAAAAAATATTTCATAGAATCTAACACAAATTCTTTAAAAAAAATCTAGACATAATTTTCTAAGTTTCGTGAAATGTCCCAATAAACTTACTTACTTACTACTTCAAAATTAGCTTACTAAATTAAGAGAAAAACTTACTATATTAACTTTAGTGGTGGTTTGAGCACCAAGTAGGGGGCAGTTGAGGGGGGAGGTCACAAAAATGTGTGGCTCCGTTTCTAGGGCTGACCACGTTATGTAATTAAGGACGAAAAGGTTTTTTTGACCTTCACCGTTGGGAAGGCCTGCCGAGTAATAATTTTAAGTGATGTTGTAAGTTTTTTGGGATTATTAAGTACGCACGTCGTTTTATGTAATCTGTCTACCCTCTTATATTAAACAAGATAACAAATAATCGCTAAATATGTTTTTAAGTGTAAAATGATTGGCTTTATTTAAGTTTTTTAAATAATTTTCTGGAAAGTCCACCGGAAACGTTGGAAACTTTCGAAAATCGTTTCCCTGCAATATCATTTGCTGAAAGTTACTTAGTTTGATAAGCAGCATGCGTAGTTAACGACTAAGTAGGTATGTAATGTGTTTGACAACAGCTGACAACAGCCCGTATTTTTTTTTTGAATATTTATTTTTTTACAAACTTAACATTTTGAAGTTGTTTTTTGTACCAGTAAACTAAAAATGGTTTGTATTACTCACATTTTATTGAATAGGATATATTTCCCATTTTTTATTTTCATCTATCTATCTATTTTCTCTATGTATAGATATCACAGTGACTTAACTAGAGACTTAATAAATATTTTCCCTCATCTCCTCTTCCGAACTAGAAATAGGTTAGAAATTGGTATGTCCGTAAGTACTTCTTTCTGAAATCCCTAAGGTGCTTTAAAGGTTGAATAGCAAAGAACAATGAGGTCACAGTTTTTTATCCACTTACTTACGTTTCAGTAGTTCCGTAGAAAAATAATAAATATAATGATGACCCATTTTTTAGATTACAAGAATCACTGAACTATCATAAAAAATAATATGAAAATAAAAAAGAAACTTTAAAAAATATGCGTAGGCCGGGAATCGAACCCGGATCAACTGCTTGGAAGGCAACTATGCTGACCATTACACCACCAACGCTAGTGACATAAGGCTTCAATTTTACGACCACGTTCCGTTATCAATTATAATTGTTTAAACAAAATGTTGTTGTTATCTATTAATTTGAAGCAATTGTTATCAGTGACCTCTGCGCTTTCCACTGTATTATAGTAATTAAATTTTAATTGAATTATTTTATGACAGCGTTGTTTCTTGTTTTAAAGATATCAATAAAATCAATTTATTCTATGATAAGTAGCTACGCGAAATATGAAAACAAAACATTTTGCAATTACAAAGTACATAATTATGAGAAAGGCATTTGCGTATACCCAATTTCTACGTAGCGACTCTTAAGATACGACCATTAAAAAAACCTCAGGAAGAAATAACGTGAACATTATCAAAAGACCATCAGCACCATTAACTTATTATGACAGAAATTTAAGTACTGGAAAAAAGGTCCATTCCTTATTCATAGACACTTTATGGAAGACGTATTCCCCACAATGAGGAGATTCACTTAATGGCTTATCATTTACGTAAAAGAACCGTTCTTATGGGGAATTTCATGGGACTTAGAGATTGATTACCATCCGACCAAAAAGTAACGAAGTTAAAATTGTTTCATAATTTTCAATGGACTGGTCTTTTGAGTCTGGAGTAATTTGGTCCTAATGGAAAAAAACTTTAGGAGACCTCCTTACTTTCCCCCTTCACCTCTAAAAAATATTTAAAAAATGCAGTTTTACCTTTACTGTAAAAGGTATCTCCAAAGTTTTGGTCGATCTCATCTCTGAGTGGTTCATGAATATTCATCATGGTACTCCGACCACCTTCAATAGACACTCGCATTATATAAACCTACTTTTAAGAATTGAGCTTAGGTATTCTAAAACGAGTCAAACCACAATCTCTCATATTATTCTATATGCTTAATGCGTTAAGTTATCATCAATACATTTAAAATTAATAATTAACGACTTTAAATCTATATTCAAAATCATTACAATTACTTCAAAAAACCGGAAAATGTATGACGTATGCCTAAAGTCTACTCTAAGTAAATTCTAGTGCGCACGTCAACAACACTTCTTATCATCGCTTCTAAGATTTTGTCCTCAAAAACTAATAGAGACTATCACTAGGCTACTTTGTCAATAGATCACGAACTTTTATCATAAATCACTACAGACTTGAGGAACTTCGTTACATCTTAACTTTTTCCTACAGGATCAATAGGTATGAATAAATAAGTTTTTCCTTTAGATGAAAGGAAGGCAATATCTAATACAGAGCATAGTGATCTCAACTGACAGACTTGCTTTGGTGAATGACAGATTTATTTCTGGTCCTTCGAGGCGGAGTTCATTTTAGTAGAGGTTTTTATTAAAATAAAAATCCTATACAGATAAAAAAGTGCCTACATGTGCTGCGATAAGGTATGTTATTTACTGCAACTGAGAAGCTAATAATGCGAGATGACAGACGACATTATTAAAGAGTGGACTATACCCAGCGGTGGGTGAAGTCAGGCTGTAGATAGAGATGACGATGAAGACCTGAAGGCACAATATTCGATGACAAAATTATCCTGGCAATAACCAACATAAAGTACAAAATCCCAAAATGAATTGTGATAAAAAAACTTGTAGTAATAGTTGACGGTTCTTTTTACTGCTGAGATTATTTTAGTTAATGTTGTGACATTTACGACATACTGCTATAAATAATTTCAGTTCTAATTAAGTACAAAACCTAGATACGACGCCCTTGTTATTTGGATGAAGTAGAACTCATTCATCCATGTTTAATTACTAATACGGCAAAAGCTATTTCTGTTATTGCTCGAGCTAAGGTAAAAGACTATAGAAATGAAGAAACAGATCACAAAAAAATATCTATCATTCTTAGTACCTACATTATGTAGCCACCTAGATAGATCAACGAATTAAGAAGTTTATATACCACCCGCTTATCTCCCCGAAGTCGTAAAAGTAGATGTGAGTACGGTAATAGCACATAATGGTTGTCATAGAGATAGGATAACAACGGCACTAGATAACTACGATGATGTAAAAACTTTCATAATACATTGCGGTTTGCAGACTGACTTTTCGGAAGCTTTAAGGTGGTTTCAGAGAAATGGAAAGTGGAGAATATTTGTTCATATAACATAACATCACGCCTGCAATACCCGAATGGTTAGGCAGAGGAGTACCCATTAGTATACCCACATTTCGCCAGTTATGTTTAAGTTCCATGTAATAAATATTTGATCACATTAAGAAACATGAATTTTTAAGGCATGGCTTAACAGCATCATTCAGATCAGTAACAAAAATCTGTAACTTCAACGTAATTTAATTTTGAAATCATTTTTGAGGCTCTGAGGCTTTGAATTAGCAATGTAGTTAAAGTAGGTACCTATTACTGTTACCATGCTATTTTTTTGCATTTTAAAAGCTTATAGAAGCTTTGCTGAAATTAAAAAGTAATTTCTGTCAACCAATCACAAGAACAGTATACCTACATGGGAATTGACAGAAACCAGAGCAGATTTTCTGTTCAAAATTTAAAACAATCTTTCCAAATATATAGCCTCGCCGATTGTGTACTGTTCCTCATTGAACCTCTCCAGGACAATATGATAATGGTTATTGGTTGCTTTGTAATACCCCGTTTAATTATCTCATAATTCGTCAGTTATGAGCGTTGTAGTTTCAAATTAAGCTATAAATTTTTATATTAGCACTTTATAGTCGTCATTAACGTTGTAGTAACTTCGATGTGTATCTTTTGCAAACAATATTACATTATAACGCTTATAAGTGAAATAAGTTTCAAGATACAGCTACCAAAGCACAAATGAAAGCTATGACTGCTATAAAAGTTAATGAATTAAAAAAAGAAGCTGGCAACCAAACTTTTGAAACTGGCAACTAAAAAGCAGATAAGGACCAATAAAATAATAATTGGAAGAGCCACAATCAACACTAGCAACATCTCGCTACATTTCTTACTACAATCGATAAGGTTCCAACTAAACTCACTTGATTTAACCCGTCATAATCCACAACAAGGCATCCCGAATTGACGAAATTACTTAAAACACTTTGCCGTAAACATTATCTAAAAATAACAAAAAGAAATCGTGAAAAAAGGGAAGGAAACATTTGGGGCAAAGGAATTTTTCGGTTGGTACAACAATTCAAAACATTCGATGTTCAAAACCGCTACTGCAATGCGCTTTTCGGAGGGAAAATACGAAAACTTTACATTTAAAATTTTAATTTAATTTAAAGTTACAAAAAATTGGATTAATGTCAAAATATATGAAAGAATAATTACTTTTTTGGTTATTTTTTGCGGAGCGTAGCGGCTCCCGCGTCTGTTCGGCGGCGCTCAGCCGCGTAGACTGGCGTCCCGCGCCCCTACGTCCTATACTTATGTGTTTACATCTTAAATGGGGTTGCACAGAGTAATGTTGGGTTCAGGCTGTACATTGGCTTGCTACGGTGAAAAGAGCAATCGTGTACCCTTGAGCCTGGAAAAAGTAATGGATCCATTACACACGCCTCTGTTTCTATTGTTCAATGCATATTCAGTCGGTCCATTGTGAAAAGAACTCCCTCGGTGAATTTAGGTGAAGTGAGTTTGAGGTGAGTTGTCAAACCCTAACATCAGGTGGGATGACGAAGTCAAAGACAAATCATTTATTTTATTTAGACCATGAAAATAACGTCATTTTCAAAAATATTTAATCTGCTGTTTACCTAAATCACGGAGATTTTTATAGAACCTTTAGTTTAAAAACGCGAATTTTCGAAAACAGTAAAGAGCCAAGCGTTCCTCTTAATCCTTATTGCAAAAAAATATGCGTTGGCCGGGAATCGAACCCGGATCAACTGCTTGGAAGGCAACTATGCTGACCATTACACCACCGATGCATGTGTTACACTATTTCAATTAGGTTTTGTCTAGTTATGTGACGTTTTTAAGTTATTCTGTATTTGTACAGATGTTTGGAACAATAGTTATTCAATAAGATAAGACATGGATTTATGTTTTCTATAGAAGAAAAGTGGAAAATGAAATTCTTAACCAAAATCTTAATATGCTGATCTAAACTGTGTGGGCTTCAAAATAGTTTACATGACCTAGATTTCCCGAAATTACATAAGACTTGTAATAATTTTATCTTATTTTGCAGTAAAGCGTTATTCTCTTGTCTGGCTTTAATCAGCTGCTTTACAAAAGTCAAGCGCAAAACAGTATTATTAAAATGTATGTTATAGGAACGGCCCAAAGGACCAAAAATTTGTCTCAAAAGACCAGCGTCGCCTCTGACCTTTCCTACTCTGTGTTAGTAGGCCTAAAGTCCGGTATAAGTATAAAATATAAAGCTTGGTCGGATGTTATTATTGCCCGTCGCGATTCATTGCCCCAACCCTGATGTATTAACACCACTGTCCTTATTATTCTCATTAAAATATAAATGTTCTGGAAGTATTTCGTTCGGGAAATATATGGCAAATTGTTCTTTACTCAGGAGTAATGTGTTTACGCTATGCGGTCGGGAAATACGGGGCTTGAGAGGAAAATTATGCCTTTTTTAAAAGGAATCACTTTTCGTTTTTTACAATTCACTCATTGTATAGTGTATTAAGATACTAACTGTTCCATGCAGCTTCGTACGTGTGTTTTTTTCACCCGTGTTAAATTACGTCTTTGGTTACTGTTCTGCTCCTGTGGGTCGTAGCGTGATGTTATCTAGCCTTTACGTCATGAATTCACACGAGCCGCATTTTGCAAAATTACTTTAGTGTCTAATCTTTGTTATGTAGTATACTACACTATTGTATTAGGTAAGCCTGTGATGATAGTGTATGTGTTTTATAAAAAAATAAATTAATGAATTTGGCTATTATATATATACAAAAGGATTGTTTCCAATCCGACTGGTAGTCTCAGAGATTAAACAAACAAAAAACTCTTCAGCTTTATTATAATACTTAAAAACTTATTATGATTTCTAATCGCGGTAAAATTGTGACACTCATAATTATCAAGCTCTTGTGTAATGCTTCTACAGATTTCCCAACCCGGGAATTGAACCTTATCATTTTCATACCCTTTATCCAACTAAGTTCCAATCTAACCGGATGCAACTGAATACCAGTGTTTTACATGGAGCGACTATCTATATGACCGTCCCAACCCAGTTACTGGGTAACACGATATAATTATTAAATTATACTGGTTGTCAGAATTTCGGGCTTCTGACTACCCGTAACCCGGGAAAGTAAAAGAAAGGTAGGTAAATCTATGGCTTTGAGAAAATTAAGGTTAAATAAAGTATTACTTCCTACTGACCTAGTTGCACTTTTGACCTTATTAAAAAAGGACTGAGCGTGAAAATGAAACTAAAAAAGTATTAATTATCTTTATTTCAGCATGATGGATAAATTAAAAGAGCAAGATTAGAGAATTCCCAAAGTTTATCCGCTCCAAATTAATCTATTTGGTAATTATAACGTTTACTGATACTGTGGCTAGAAAACGAGCGGTTTATTAAGACAAGATTAAGGTACCTATCTAACATAAATTGTTTATTTCATGACATTTAATTTTGCCTTAATCTTTTTTCGACCAGTTCGAAAATGCCAATGCCAAGTGTCAAAATTATAGAGTTGCTATTTTGCACTCCTCGCTGTAAACGGAATAATAGTAGTGTAGTGTGATTGGTCTGGGTATTGAGTGTGTGTTTAGCAATGGACTTAAAAAATACATAGTAAAACTCTTTGCAGAAGCTTACTGACAATAATCGCTTATTTCATGGCCCTGCACCGAAGAAAGTTCAAGTTACAAAGCGATTAAAACCGTAATGAATTATTTGATCTGAAGTTATTTTTAGCGCAGAACGACTTGGATACATTTGACTCAGTTTAAATTGCATTATGGATACTTACTATTCAGTCATTTATGAATTCTTTTGGCGTTGTAAACCATGGCACAATTAAATATCATAACACAGACAAGTACAGTCTGTTGTCAACATTAGCTGACCCACCCTAAAAACAAACGAATTTGGACCTTCTGCCTGTAACATTAAGGTTTATTCCATAAGGTTTTAGACCTGAATGAAACCTGAACGAATGAAATGAATGGTCTGAAATTAAAATTTAACATTGTAAAAAAAAACGGCGGAGGAAACTTCTGTATGAAAAGATGTCTTTAGCGCGCATTGTGATAATTTCTAACTGATGCATGCTTTATCGCCTTTGACAATAAACCAAAATTGTATCTTATAAGTCTTACTCATTAAAAGCGCTATAAAGCGCTATACTAAACCTAACAGTCCAAGCGCCAACCATGAAACACACTCATTTTCGATTAGAGTCAGCGGGCAAACATCAGACATAGCAGTGAAAGCTAAGCCTGGATTACTGTCCATACCACAACTGTGCCACAACCGTCTAATGACTCGCTATAACGTAGCGAGACATTCTGTGACGACACAAACTCTGAAAATATAGGCTGTTTGGTATTTGTAGCAAAAACCGGTGACATACGTCTTGTTGCAAGCAAATGAGGATCTAAAGCATTTAACAGAATAATTTGTGTGTAAATATAATATTATAACATTGCCAGGACAAGCTCAAAAGTGTAGTTTAATATAACTATAGATCCATCTATACTAATATTATAAAGAGGTAACATTTGTTTGTAAGTTTGTATGTAGGGGGTAATCTCCGGAAGTAATGAACCGATTTTGAAAATTGTTTCACAAATTGGAAGCTATCGTTATCACTGAGTGCTATAGGCTACATTTTATTATCAAACAATTAGGGATCCGTAAGAAAAATCAGGCGAACGAAGTCGCGGGGAGAGTGCTAGTAGGTACCTACTAATGTCATAAATGCGAAAGTAATTCTACCTGTCTATTACGCTTTCATAACTAAGCCTCTGCGCCGATTTTGATGAAATTTGGTACGGGGTAAGTTTGAACCCCAAGAAAGAACAAAGGCTATTATTTATTCCGCGACTTCGTCTGTGTCCGCAATAAAGGACATTAACGCGAATGAAGTCGCGGGTAAAAGCATGTTATTGCAAACTTTGATTTCTTTTTTAAAGTTTGACGCAATTTATTATATTGGGAGATTGCGGCTTATCTCGTTTTGGCAGAACTTAGCTTAAATAAAATCCGCAGCAAGTCTTCCTTATCAGTAACTTCATGAGTTCAGTAGTAGATAAAAGCAACAACCTGTATTATACCAGTAATACATCAAGTTAGCAATATAGCGGACTCGTCCCGGCTCACTGTTTATTTGAGTTTCTACGCACACTTCACAAATTGACAACATGACATACAACACATACACACAACACGTACAAAGCTACATAGGTACAAGTAGTGTAGGGGCTGAAACTTTGAAGGAAGCTGCTGGAGAACTCCTTCGAAATTTTGAACCCGGAAAAAACCGTTACTATTTAAAATTGACTTAAATTACTATATTTGTGAATTAAAGTTGAAATCTCTATCTAAAGAATAATATTTAAAAAAAACATTGCGTCTGCCGGGAATCGAAACCGGATCAACTGCTTGGAAGATAACTACGCTGACCATTACACCACCAACGTATGTGTTAGATGTATTAAATAAAGTTTGTGGTACTTAGTAATAAACAATCTATAGGTATATTATAAGGAGTTTGTTTGAACACGCTAATCTCTAAAACGACCGAGAAAAAAACTTTTTAAAAAAATATGCAATCCGCCATCTTGGAACGGCGGCCATATTGAAATTATTATAATATTGAACATTGCATTGTCATCAGAACTAGAGGTGTATGCACAGCTCAATCGGATACCAACAGATGGTCGAAAAATGGTTTGCAAATGAAAGGACAACTTACAAAAGAAAAGTGCAAGCTAAATAAAAGCTTGTAAAAAATACGCTTTTTGCCCGACCTGAGAATCGCGCCCAGGGCCCTTCGCTCGGTAGTCGTGCTTGCGATCATGACACCAAGGGATCAGTTGCGACGAGTGTACGACTAAACGTCGACAGACACTACGCCGACAGACTGAACACCGACAAGACTTTACTTCGACAGGACTCTTCGCCGACAGGACACTTCGCCGACAGGACTCTTCGCCGACAGGGCTCATAGCAGTTTTTAATACGTAACCTTTAAATTATTCACTTCTACTATGAGCCCTGTCGGCGAAAAGTCCTGTCGGCGAAGCGTCCTGTCAGCGAAAAGTCCTGTCGGCGAAGCGTCCTGTCGGCGAAAAGTCCCGTCGAAGTAAAGTCTTGTCGGTGTTCAGTCTGTCGGTGTTCAGTCTGTCGGCGTAGTGTCTGTCGGCGTTTAGTCGTACACTGAGTTGCGACAGAGCTGGAGCTACGGCTAATTGTAACAATAACATCATTGCTTTCCATCCAGGCGGTATTTTTATAGATTTGAGAGCGATGAATCAAATCTCAAGGGCCACGCGCTTTGTTCCAGCCACTTGAGCGTATCTCTTAAGTGTTATAAGTACCTCTAAGCTGCATTTATTTTCGTTTGAAGCGATCCATTATGAATTGAATGATAATTTATTGGTGCATTTATTTTTGGGTCGAGTTTTCTTTATAACGGGTTTCAAAAGATCTTTGACGCTGGCTGTATGTTTATCCCACCATTGCGATCATTATTTTGTTCTGGATCATACCAGGGAATTTTCTGCTTATGGAGATATTAGGTAATCAAAATTCAACTTTCTTATACTTATTTTAAGAGCAAAAGTTGATCTAAACTTTAAATATCTCCACGTCCTATACCTACTGCTGTGGCACACACCCTTATGTACAATGTTTTGTACGCTACTATAAACAGTCATTTTTAACATAAAATCACGCCTGTAATCCCCGAAGGGTAAGGCAGAGGTGTACCCATTAGTACACCCACATTTTGCCAGTTATGAATTAGTATTGTATTGATTTGTTTGGATTAAATTTGTTAGTTATCGCCGGAAGGCATTGTGGAATAAGTTCTTACTAGATTATAAAGACGAGCCAACATTAGGATTACAGAATTGCTAAGATATTTCAATTAGGCGTAAAGCATATTATATTCAACGTTACTGGACTATCCCATTACTTAGCGACAGACTCAACCTATACTATAACTGTCATACTTTTTAAGTGACATAAATAATAATAATAATAAATAATACTCGCCTATGATTGTTCCACTGCAGGGCAAGGCCTCGTCTCATACTGAGAACGCATGAATATTGATCACCACGCTTGCTTTAAACGGATTGGCGATTTCAGACCTATATTGATTGTAAGTCCAGGTTTCCTCACGTTGTTTTATTTCACCGACCTATGTCTCTTTATCATTTTGTCAGATTGTGTGACAATGATTCCAAACTAAGAAATGTTATCACCACCGCTGCCTGAACGGCGTTTTATATCGTTATAATATTACTATTATAACGATATAAAACCCTATTAGCCCTTAGTGATAACGTAGCTTCCAATTTGCGAAAGAATGTTCTACATCGGTTTAGTAGATCTAGAGATTACCCCCTACAACCTCACAAAATTTACCTCTTTGTATTATTAGTATAGAACTATAGACAATCAAAATAAGGTGGTAGGGAACAGACAGACAGACAAACAGAGTTACTTTAGCATTAAACTATTACTAATATATAGGTTATTAAGTTAACTTTTACTATATTTCAAAACTTCCATCAAGAAACTACCTATTAATATATTCTAATATATTAGAGAGGTAATATTGTTTGTATGAGAGATAATCTCTGGTCCGATTACAAAAATTCTTCCACTGATAGGATGCTACACTACTACTGAGTATAGGCTATGTTTTATGCAATAGGTACCTACTTGACTTCAACGTGGACAATGTAGGGGACAGTAAGCTAGTATTATGACTTACTTATTTGTCTTTTTCTCCCAAAATTATGGGGTATCATAAACCAAGAACAAAAACACGTATTTGGATGAGTTTCCACGGGATCCATGTTCACGAACCATGACGCCGTCATGATCGAATTATGTGGTACAATGAGGTACAACAGTGACACCGATCTCGGTACTTCCGCTTGTAATGATAATGAATGATGAGTCTATTTTGATGGTCAACTCGTGTGTCAAGTAGTAGTTCGAGGTTAGGACATTCAGGCACAAAAGAGCTTACCATTACCATAGCTGCTAGAAAAATAAGGAATGGGTATTCTCCCTTTTTTCAGAATAGCTTGTATTGATTGATTGATTCTGTGATATGTGTATTGTACTGTTTCATAGGAATACAGCTGTAAACTTATATCTCTTTAGGTAACCCCTTCTTTAATTGTTTCAGTTCATTCCCATATAAAGTAAAATATTAGGAGTATATAAGGATCGTAGCTGGTGGCGTTGTGTGGTTTCTGCCTACCCCCATGGGAAAGAGGCATAAGTTTATGTATATGTAAAATTAAACAAAATGTAGATAAGGTCACAAAGTTTTTTATTGAAACACTTAAATTCGAATTTTAAGTACAAATCAATAATTTGAAATAGCTTCCTCATATGGCAACGTGTTTACCTATATAACACAATCACTTACTACATAAATATCTATAAAATATATAACTATTTACAAAACTTAATAATACTGCTCCTATATACACTCGTTTATCTATAAAACATCTAAATTTTTTTTATATGTTCGAAAAAAAAAACATAAAAAAATGCAAGGCACCGGTTTTAGCACCAAAATTCACTAAATGAACTCTTTTCATCTTTTTTGTAAATTATTTTGACACTGGATTTAATAATAAGTTTTACTATGCACAATTGTACCTACACAAGTAGTGTAACTTTTAACAAATTATTTTAATATAATACAGTTTTAGTTATAGTTTAATTTGTTTAAAAATATTTTTAAATATAATTTGTGAGCACTTGTGCTCGCGATTGTATGCCATACCCGTACAATACGATGAGTACAATTACATTGGTTGGTGTCAAACAAACGGTCGATAGAGTTGAATTAATATTTCGTGAAACTCAACCATAATGAACAATTTTGGGCAGATTTTTTATATAATTTATTTTGGGATGTAAAATATCGTTTTACTTTTGTGACTTTTTTTAACTCTTCACTACGTTTACTGCCAACCAACCAATGCCATGATACTCATATCAGACTACATCATAGGTGAAAGACAACATATAAAGTTGAGTAGAAAATTTTTAAACTGTTAAAATAATCACCCATTCCGCTTATGACATAGTCCCCACAATATCAACTAAACTATATTTACAATAAATATCACTATACTTAATTTTGTAAAGACAGAGAATATTCAGATCTCAACAATATTTAAATAAAATGCTACCTACAACAAGTAAATAGATAATTTTGAAATTGCATCAGATTTTGGAAGCACATTGACAATAAACGCACTGTACAAGAATAATTTCGACGTTAATAACAATAAAGTACATTGATCATAAATAATAGATACGTTTGGATATTTTAACAATCAACAAAAACATTGAATGATTTAGATTCAGATTATAAAAACATTTTATTTACATTATTTCTCTAAAGAAGTAAGCACCATATGAAATATTTTAGCACAATATTTTGATACATCAAAAGCTCCAGATGCAATTTCTCAAGTCTTTTTAAGAAATACAGGAACTTTTTAAGATAAAGGCACTTCGAAGGAAATACTAAAATTAATACTGGTCGAAGACTCCAGCCGTGCTTAAGTTAAGCGCACACTGGCGACAAACCGCATTTATATACACTAAGAGACCTGTTTAACACCGACTTATAGTTCCATTGCACTTCTTGTGACTAGCAAAACAGCGTCTCAATAGCTGCAATTCTCAAAAAGAATCTCGCGATTTTCTCCTCAATATTCGATATTATGCGCTTAACCTGCGTCTTCTACAAAACAAATCACGACATCTAATACATCGAAGACTATCGATTAATACATAATGATTCGACGTACTTAGGATCCATTTCGTCGATCTCACGTCCTTTTGTTTCTGGTACGAAAAGAACGACGAACAGTAGACATAGTACTGAAATTCCTGCATACATCCAAAATAGCCCATAGAGACCTATGTAGTCTTGAAAATCTGCCGCCGTCTTAACATTCACAAAACCGCAAAGATGACTGAAGCTTGTAGCTAAAGCACTGCCCGTACTTCTGTACTCTAAAGGAAACAATTCTCCAATAAGAAGAGAAGAAATTGGGCTGATTCCTAAAGAAAATGCAATTGTAAACGTTAAGACGCAAAGCAGAGGGATCCAATCATACGTCTGTTCTGATGCCATTATATCCGACGAATTTCTGAAGACTTCTTCATAGTAAGCGAATGATCCGAACCCAGCTAGTGCTATGGACATCATGACTCCACTTATCATTAACAAAGGTAGTCTGCCTACGTTATCTATCAGCATTCCTGATAGACATGATGCTAGAAGCTGAGCAACACTCGTTGCTATCGCTCCTCCATGAGGATTCATCGTTCTAAATGTTTTCTTGAACATTTTGACTGCGTAGAAGTTGAACAAATTGGCTCCAGTAAACCGTTGGAAGAACATCAGACCACAAGTTATTAGAACAGGCCGTGTCATCCTTTTCGAAAGCAGAGCTTTGAATTTTCCAGCGTTATTCCCATTGAATAATTTACTGGCGAGAATATTGGTCCTTATTGTTGCTAATTCCTGTCGTATATCTGCTTCTGGTCCTCTGAGCCATTGTAAAGACTCTTCTGCCTCCTGTTCTCTCCCTCTTAGAAGCAGTGAAGAGGGAGTTTCAGGAATAAAGAAGAGAGCGAAGAATAGGAGTATCGGTGCTGCTGCGACCATCAGGGCGAGTTGGTACCAGTTCAAGTAGGCACCGATGGAGAATGATATCAGGATGCCGATCTGGCTCAGGATTTTGAGTACTGAGCTAAGACATCCTCTGATTTCGGGGACTGCTATTTCTGTGACGTATACCTGTGAACAAGAGAAAAGTATGTTAGGAATTTTCATGAATAATGTGTGTCGGCTCGGAGTACGTGTCGGCTTTATTAAGAACTAATTTAGGCACTTGATGAAGTTGTTATCTTAGATTTGCTATCTTGGTCGGGCGACAGGTTGGAATTTCTCTGTCATTCCTAATTCAAATGAGTATTATAGCTTTGCTAGCTAGGCATGTAACAGAATATTCAATGTTTTCCATGAAACTACAACTTTTGCATGCAAGATTTCCCATTTACTATGACGAGATGAGATAAAAATGTCGTGATACCCCAGTGAGTAAGGTTCCCGCCTCTCATGTATGAGGTTGCCTGTTCGATACCGGGCAAGAACCAATGTGACTTTTCAATGCATTATATTTTGGACTTCACTGACGTTGGTACAGGAAAATATCGTGAGGAAACCTGGACTTATAATTATAATCAATATGAATCCGAAATAGCCAATCCACCTTGAGTAAGCGTTATGGTTAATGCTAGTGCCTTCTCTGTATGAAAAGAGGCCTTTGCCCTGCAATGGGACAATTATAAGTTTGTATTATAATTATTATTTATTTATTGCGAGCTATAGCTTGCAGGGTGGTCCCATCTTATCATGGTAGACGGTACATTGTAGTAATAAAATACATTATACAGTCCAATTACAAATGTAAAGCAAAACAAAGCACTATCTAATGATGCATAATCTATGCTCTGGCGCCTATAAGCCTTACAAATAAAGATTAACACTGTATTAGTATTATTTCTTTTCTTATCTTATCAAATGATTTTATGTTTTCCAAACAGTATCGAGGGGCACGGCAGTGCCCCCGCCAAGTCGAGCAAATAAAAGCGGCACGGCCGTACCATTCTTTTCTCGAAGCAGTTCAGGCCATTTTCAACCCCTTATAACTTTGTTGTGGATTAAACTAGAAGCCTGTATTTCTAGTTACCAAGCAAGCATTGTATAAACACGGTATATTTCAAATTTCATTCAATTTGAACTAGTAGTTTAAGAATTATATCTAGTCAAAGTTCTTAATTTTGTCACTCACTGACTGACCGATCATCAAAAGTCTAAAGCACTTCTAGTAGACATAGAAGCTTCAAATTTGGAATGCAATTAGTGTTTAGTGTATAAATCAAGGAAAAACTAAAACATTTTGCAATTTCAGTCCAGTTTTCTAGATACACCAATTCTTAAACCGATAATCAAAAATCTAAAGCACTTCTAGTAGACATAGAAACTTCAAATTTTGAATGCAATTAGTGTTTAGTGTATAAATCAAGGAAAAACTAAAATATTTTGCTATTTCAGTCCAGTTTTCTAGATACACCAACTGCATAAATAACTTTGTAATCCCATATGACATGATATAATCTTAAAGGATTACAAAGTTATTTATGCAGTTGGTGTGATCATCAAAAGTCTAAGGCACTTCTAGTAGACATAGAAGCTTCAAATTTTAAATGCAATTAGTGTTTAGTGTATAAATCAAGGAAAAACTAAAACATTTTGCAATTTCAGTCCAGTTTTCTTGATACACCAATTCTTAAATTTGAACTGCATAAATAACTTTGTAATCCCATACGATTATATCATGACATATGAGATTACAAAGTTATTTATGCAGTTGGTGTATCTAGAAAACTGGACTGAAAATGCAAAATATTTTAGTTTTTCCTTAATTTATACACTAAATACTAATCACATTCAAAATTTGAAGCTTCTATGTCTACTAGAAGTACCTTAGACTTTTGATGATCAGACCAACTGCATAAATAACTTTGTAATCCCATATGACATCATATCATCTTAAAGGATTACAAAGTTATTTATGCAGTTGGTGTGATCATTAAAAGTCTAAGGCACTTATAGTAGACATAGAAGCTTCAAATTTTGAATGCAATTAGTGTTTAGTGTATAAATCAAAGAAAAACTAAAATATTTTGCAATTTCAGTCCAGTTTTCGAGATACACCAACTGCATAAATAACTTTGTAATCCCATATGACATGATATAATCACATGGGATTACAAAGTTATTTATGCAGTTCAGTTTTTTTTCTACAAAAAGAAATGAGATGCCACCAAAAACAAAACTTGTAAAAATTCCAAGTCTCGCAACTCAGTTCTTCTACCGTAAAAAGTTGTGAGATCCATGTAATACCAAGTCAGTCGATTTATTCAGTCCCTACTTAAGGGGACCTTCTGTCTTAAGTTATTACGTAATTAGCATTTATGTTTAAATGAAATAAATTGACTTGGCCATCGCATGAAAACACAATGCCATCAAAAACAAAACTTGTAAAAAACCAAGTCTCGCGACTCAGTCAGCACGATTTTGCTATCGCACTAAACAATCTTATTTACTACAATATGTATTGCTTGTGAGTTACATTGTGTTTTCATGCGTTGGCCAAGTCAATTTATTTCATTTAAACATAAATGCTAATTACGTAATAACTTAAGACAGAAGGTCCCCTTAAGTAGGGACTGAATAAATCGACTGACTTGGTATTACATGGATCTCACAACTTTTTACGGTAGAAGAACTGAGTTGCGAGACTTGGAATTTTTACAAGTTTTGTTTTTGGTGGCATTTTATTATCAACTATTAATATAGGGATAAGAACATTTTGTTTCTCGCCTTTCATTTTAGCGTGGGTGTCCAAAATTGTGATTGCATTACAATTCTTCTGTTTATATTGATTGTTATTAGTTTTATTACGTAGTTCAATGACTTCTTTTGTGTGTGTAGTAATAGAAAATAGAATTGATCTGCTGTTTGAACCCACACTAGTAATAAAATTTCTCTCGAGTGAAAAAGTTTTAGTTTTATAAGAAAGTTTAATGGGACAGAGATCTTTTTCCACATTACGGTAAAATATGAAGTCTTCTTGTAACTTTATTAAAGGCAAACGCGTTTTCAATTTGTGTTTTAAATAAAATGTTATCATTTACAGACCTACCTACGGTTAAGAACGGGGAACTAACTTTAACTTTTTGAGTAACTGACTATGACAATTCAAAAGTGCCTGTATGCTTTTAGAATATTTTAAGAACCATTTCAGAAGAGGATAACTGATTGCAAATTACGACCTTATCTCTGATAGAATCAAGCTTCTGGATCTATGTAAGTAAGACAACTACAATGAATTGAATGTATAACATTTTCTACTTTCAAGAATTTTTACTGTTTATAGAAGACTAGCTTTTGCCCGCGACTTCGTCCGCGTATATGTCGGTTATCGCGAACGCAGACGAAGTCGAAGTCGAATAAAAAGTAGCCTATGTCCTTTGTTGGGGTTCACACTTACCCTGTACCAAATTTCACACAAATCGGTTCAGTAGTTTAGGCGTGAAGAAAAGACAGACAGACAGACAGACAGAGTTACTTTCGCATTTATAATATTAGTTAGAATATAACTACGATCATCTAAGTCAAGTGTCTATGGAAATTGACTCTTCAGTTTAAGAATAGGAAATCGCACCACGATATTATAGCTTCGCAGATGAATGCAACCACATTCATGCCCCACAAAGTAAGAGTAAAGACCACCCTGGACTAGCCCACACGTATATTTAATATCACCACATTCACCACAACGCGAAATGACCGTATACATAAAATCTATGAGCCGTTCGTCACAATACCAGCCGCACTCATTGTTAAAGTTATGTATGGTAATGTGTCAATAGTCCATAGGATTATGTCATGAGTTTTGTGAAGTATTTCTCGTGACCAGGCATGGGTTTGTAAAGTAATTACTGATGTAGTAAGTAACAATGGTCGTTATTTGTTTTGTTAGAATATCACTTGTGCGAGAATAGTGAGAGTAAAAGGATATGATATTCAAGGTAGAAAGGACACTGTAATGACAATTTTACATAACATAACACCATGCTTGTAATCCCCGAAGTGTTAGGCAGAGGTGTACGCATAAGTACACCCAATCACCCATATTTCGCCAGTTAAAGTCCCATGTAATAGGGGGCGAGTCCATTGCCATCAACCGGGTACAAATCCAGACTCCGAGGCTGCTACTAAGAAATCTATGATGGGAACATCTAATAACATTTTGCCCGACCTGGAAATCGAACCCAAGACCTCATGCTCAGCAGTCGCGTTTTTACATGGGTTATTAATTTGTCGGTACTGATGGAGCATTCATAACTTTCCAGTTTTATTATTTTAATAAAGTTTAGATATTTTACTTTTAACAAAATGCTACATCTTATGCATAATTTAAGTTGGCATGCAGATATTATCACGTTCTCTAGTTTTAATTTAATCATAGACTTTACTTTGTCACAGTCACATCATTGCCAGCTGTAAGGCGCAGAGGATCTACGATAAAATCGGGAGATACCCCAAGAACTATACATATATTATTTCAATAAACATCATGAATTAATATTCCCCACACAAACCTCCTGACAGTAATATCCACGTTCTCACAATAACTTTTCTGAAATGGTTCCGCTTGACAAATAATCATGCAATTCTTACACAAAAACATTGGTCATCGGTTCACATAGTATCGTAAAATTGTTAACAATAGATCACTTTACATAAATAATACTTAACAAGTCAATGTTAGTGCATAAACGCAGTAATACCTTTTTATGTTTCGTTCGAAGAAAGGTAAAGAGTATGGCATTTAGAGATGAGACAGTTAACAAGACTTTCCCAATAGCGAGATCCATAAAAAGAAAGTCTAAAAAATAAAAAAAAACAAAAAAAAATGATGTGAATACTTCTTTAGCTTTTAGGTTTTTATTTTTGGTAGGGGTAATACTTATGGGTTTGCTTCACCGACATGCTATCGTGACCGTGTCACCGACTTGCAAATGTGACGTGTTGTGCCAGACTGGTGAAATAATTATTTACAATATTTTATAAAAAAAAGTTTTTAAGTTTTCATTTTTGTCAGCAGTTCCCGTTAATATGCCATTTTTTTAAATAAGAAGGGATATTTTCTTAAACTACTAGCCGTTTCCCATTTTTCTAATTTTGAATAACACATTAAATTAAGTTATTAGGCAGAAAACTGTCTAACTACAAGCCTAAAACCCATATCCTATCTACAAAATTTCGTCAAATTTAATTAATTTACTGACTAAAATATGACTACACTCTTGTCGTGAAGGTAGATATAAAATTAAATTGACAGGTGTATATATACCTAGTAGAGTTATGGTGTATTGGTACAAACAAATTGAATGACGGAAATGCTATAGATGGGCTTCTTTCTATCCTTGTATGTTCAAATTGAATTTTCAAGAAGAGAATTCAAAAGAATCATCAGAGGGCGCCACTAGGTGAACACTTACCTTTTTACCGATCCGTATTTTAATAGCTAACAAAAATATAATTACCACGAATATCTGCATTTTTCTACAATAAAAGTGAAGCAATAAGGACAATAACAAAGTGAAAGTGTTATCCAAAACACCAGTGCCGATAATCAACATTAAAATTCAAAACAACATATGGACATCGTACTTCAAATAATAAGTGACATTAAAAGTTTATAGTGCTGAACACCAACCCCCAGTTTAACAGTGCGCGAAAACAAACTATTAACCGCAGGAAACAATAATAACAGTGAATAAAACAACCAAAAAGTGTAATATAACACGTGCAAAAATCAGTGCAAAAATCTGTGGAATGTGATTCACATGAGTCATCCAGTGTAACCGTCATTACTTTAAATATCTGCGTCAGCAAGATAAGACCGCAAATTTCACTTCATTGGTTAACGTTCGGATAGCGCCTGTGTGTCGCCACTGGTTTGGTGACGGCGAGTGTCGAAGGTTCGATCCCAGCCAAGCGATTTACTTTTTGAGTGTTTATATCTTGTCATTTACCTCAATACGATGGCAAGTAAAAATAACTGTGCCGGTTGTATGAACACAATTAAAACTAAATGTTACCTACAATGTTCTACTTGTAACTTACGATATGACCTTCTTTGTTCCAATATAACCGACAAGAAGTTTAAAATGATGAAAGTTGCAGACAAAGCTACTTGGAAATGTCAAGACTGTCGTAGTAAGTTACCAAAAACAAACAACACCGATACACCAGTGCGCATATTATCAAAAACTGAGAGCCCTAACACCTCTAAACACAGCCAGTGCTCACCGATAGAAACCAACATCACTACCCGCAGCAAACGCCTGCATAGCCCACCCCCGAGTCCAGTGGTGGACGAACTTGTTGCTTCTTCCGATAATTCACTAAAAAATAAGAAATCGCCAAATAAGTCCGCTAGCACCTCGATAAATAGCATAAATCAGCAGTTCTCAACTTCGAGCCCAACTATCCACGATGGCACTGTCTTGCAAATCACCAACAGTTCTCTTCGGCAGATCATCCGGCAGGAAATCGCAAACGCGCTCAGAGAAGTTGTGGCCGACCAGTTTAAGCAAATCAATGATTTGATCTCGGGCTTTCGTACCTCGTTAGAATTCTTCAACGAGAAGTATGAGGAAATAAAAGACAACCTCGAACAAAGTTCCTCTAAATTGCGGGCTGTAGAAGTGGACAATATCAAGCTTCAAACACATGTGCAGGACCTAACTAAGCGCATCAACCTAATGGAGCAACATAATAGGGCCGCTAACATCGAAATACAGAACGTGCCAGAGAACCGCTCAGAAAACATCATTACTACTGTTTTACAACTCAGCAACGTTATTAAATGTCGAATCGCAGATACCGATATTGCTTACTGTACTAGGACTGCTAAAAAAGACACCAAGAATGTCAGACCGAGATCGATCCTTGTAAAATTTAATACCCCCCGCCTACGCGATTCTTTTCTTGCTGCGGCTATAAACTTCAACAAAAACAACACCAACAACAAGCTGAACACAAGCCACCTCGGAATCGCAGCTGAAAGCCCTATACCAATATACGTCGCCGAACACTTATCACCTGACAACAAGGCACTACACGCGGCAGCGCGGGTACGCGGCAAAGAGCTTGGCTACAAATTCATTTGGGTGCGAAATGGCAGAATTTTCATGAAGAAGGACGACCAAGCTGAGCGTTTCGCAATCACCTCCCAAGAGGCTTTGAAATCTGTCACGTAACTCAATTGTTTTTCCTTATACGTTATAATGTACCTTGCATGTCACTGTGTATAACCTGTTAACTTTCAATATCTCACTGAATATATATTATCAAAATGTCCGCGGCTTAAGAACTAAAACAGACGTCTTTTATCACAATATGCTTCTTCAAGACTACGATATAATCATGCTTACGGAGACTTGGCTGAACGGTGGTGTTTACGATTCGGAACTATTCGACAGTAGGTACGTAGTTTATAGACGAGATCGCGAGTCCAGTAGATACAGTGCACGTAAAAATGGGGGCGGAGTTTTAATTGCTGTAGCTAGACACTTAAAATCATACCGTATGCCACACTTAGAGAGTTCATGTGAAGATTTGTGGATCACTATTGATGTGGGCTCTCCGGCAAGCAAGCACCACAAAGTCCTTATATGCTGTGTCTACCTCCCTCCACCAGTTACCCACGAGCTTATGCAACTATTCCTAAATTCAGCTCAAATTGCCCTCGATAGTGGCGAACGCACCCTAATCACCGGTGACTTCAACCTTAGCAACATAACTTGGACTACCAATGTGGAGAATCCAACTGGCCAGACTACTTTTACTCATATAACCAGCAACGATGTCATTAAATCCTTTCTCGATTGTATTTCCCTGAACGACTTAGGCCAATACAATTATCTAGTGAACAATAAATCGAGAACATTAGATCTAGTTCTTTGTAATAGTATAGTACAAAACCTGAAACCTTGCCACACACACCTTACGCAAGAAGATCCACTACACCCGCCTTTCGAATTCTGCATACCGGAAACAATCAACACAAGCTGCCTAGACACTAAACCAACTAGCAAACCTAATTTCTATAAAGCGGACTACGATAAAATCCTTACGTTACTTATTTCCACAGACTGGGAAAACGTCCTGCGGGGTTGCAACTCAGTAGGTGAAATGGTTGACGCTTTTTATAATATCTTGAACAACCTTATCAAGCAACATGTCCCCCTGAAAACAACATCCAGAAAAGAGTACCCAGCATGGTATTCGCCAAACCTTAAGCGTCTCTTAAAGGAAAAAAACAAATACCGATTAAGAATAAAAAAATACAAGAACCCTCTGGACATTATATCTTTCGAAACACTTCGCGCAAATTGTAGCAAGCTGATAACAACCTGCTATAAGAACTACATAGAGCACATAGAACATAAGCTCCTCCAAGACCCTAAAACGTTCTGGACTTTTATTAAAAACAAAAGAAAATCCAGCAGTGTATACCCTGCAGACATGCACTACAAAAACAAATCCGCATCAGCCGGCCGTGACATATGCAACCTGTTTGCTGAAAACTTCGCTGAAGTTTACAACACTCCAACATCATTAGAACCCCAGACCGTTAATACTAACAACAACTTACTAAATCTCTGTAAATTAGAACTCGATACTGGGGAAATTTACCGTACTTTATCATCCTTAGACGTTCGGAAAAGTGTGGGAGACGATGGTATTCCACCCGTGTTTATAAAAAGATGTGCCAAGGCGTTAACTCTACCCTTGCAACTTATTTACAACAAATCACTTGAGGACGGTATTTTCCCCGAGCAATGGAAAAAGGCACTGGTAGTGCCTATCTTCAAGGCTGGAGAAAGGCAATCAGTAACGAATTACAGACCCATTTCCATATTGGTGATCTTTGGCAAAGTTTTTGAAAAACTAATAACCAAAAGGCTTTCATCTCATGTTAAACAGCTTATCACCTCTCACCAGCACGGCTTTATCCGATCCAGATCAACGCTAACCAACCTGACGTGCTATATATCGGCCCTACAAGAATCTGTGGACAAGCGCATTCCCGTTGACGCCATATACACAGACTTCAGTAAAGCGTTCGATAAAGTAGATCATTCTCTTCTCATAGCCAAACTTCAGCAACTAGGGTTAGGAGGATCTTTACTGAAATGGTTTCATTCTTACCTCAGTGACAGGTTATCGAGGGTTGTAGTCAACGGACACTGCTCCGATTACTTTAAAGCCACATCAGGGGTTCCTCAGGGCTCGCATCTAGGCCCCATACTTTTTAACATCTTCATAAACGACATCACTAACTGCTTCAAACACTGCAACTATTATCTTTTTGCTGACGATATGAAAATTATGAAGCCAATTACGAAAGAATCAGACTCTGCTTTGCTCCAGGAAGACCTAAATAGAGTGGCAGACTGGTGCGACGTGAATAAGATGGCTCTCAATACCTCTAAGTGTCACTACATCCAATTCAGCCGTAACAGAATCACGAAACGTAACACGTACGTGATACACCAACAGGTATTGCAAGAAGTAGAAGAGATTCGCGATCTGGGAGTTATACTGGACAAACAACTCAAATTCGACAAACAAATCCTGAACATATCTTCAAAAGGGTTCAAAATCCTTGGATTTGTCCTGCGTAACTGTAAAGACTTTAGAAAAGCTTCTACTAAAATCAAAGTATTTAACACACTGGTTCGCCCAATACTTGAATACTGCAGTACGGTTTGGAACCCTCACTATGATATTTACATCAAACACCTGGAATGTGTCCAAAGACGATTTCTATATCATCTGAGCTACACAGATCACTTAGCTAAACAAATTATCAGCTACAAAGACAGACGTGATCATTACAAGATAAACTCACTTGCAGACAGAAGGAGATTGATAGACCAGGTATTCTTGTACAAGATATTCAATGGAATAGTAGACTGCAGTGAACTGGTACAAAAACTGCGAATCAACGCGCCATCTCGTCTACCGCGCATTAGTAGCTATAATTTTTTCCATGTCTCGGGATCCAAAACAAATCTAGGACATTTCGCCGCCCTGCCAAGACTCTGTAGGCAATATAACGAGCTCTCGAAGCGCTCTAGCTTAGACATTACTGTCTCGGCTTCGAAGTACAAAAAGCACTTAAAAGCTGTGATATTTGGAGGAATGTGATAAAAGCAGTAATTACTATTTCTCTTATTTTTCTTTGTTGTTGCTTGACTCTCGACTTGCTTTAATCATAATTTTTCAGAAATTGTAATTTAATTCTCTTTATTAATCTTAATTTAATTAATTAATTTAGTTTATATAATCAATCACTATAATTATTTTTGTATCTACCTAGTTATTTGTGCATGATGTGGTCTCCTATAATTGAAGGAGCACACGTAACTTAAACAATTATCTCGATCCAATGTAATGTAACTGTGTATCCTTTGTTGGAGATCCTAAATAAATAAATAAATAAATAAATAAATTTGATTCCCAAATCAGGAACATTTAAGAGGCCGTTTCTATGTCGTGTTGGTTCCGAATTCGGAATGTTTTACACAATGATTCCTGTATCGTGGACGTCAGATTTGCATGCAAAGGTTTTAAATTATTTATGACGATGAATTCGTGGTGAATTCTACGAATTTAAATGTTAGCAATCCGATTTAGGTAACGATTTGTGTTGGTTTTCGGATTATGCGAATTAGGGTTAACGGATCTTATGTAGATGGTAAAGTATCGTGATTCTAGGGAGCGCTCTATTAAGTAAGATAGATACACCTGTAAGTCAAAGTACTTATTTTTAAGTGCCTAGTACGAGTTTTTTTGTACATTTGAACATTGACTACTATTAGTGACTAGGTAATGAAAACAGCGCCATCTAGTGACAATAATGGGAAACAATTATTTCATACAAAAAAACTCGTACACACGGCTACACATCAAGCTATACAAAACCAGTTTTAGCTGACCTCGCATTGTATATACTTTTCGTACAATCAGAAGTCAGCTTATACTGGTTAAGTGTAGCTTGATGTGTAGCCGTGTGTACATAGACACTCTGAAATGAACCCCAAACGAAAATGTACCTACAAGTACATCTTTTAGGAATAAGAACCTCACTTCTGCAAAGAGATTTCGAAACGGGCAACTTTTGAAGAAAACTAAGGACTTTCACGTCTGTTTTCTTAATAAACTTTAC
This sequence comes from Hoplodrina blanda, assembly GCA_949316365.1. Classification (NCBI taxonomy): domain Eukaryota; kingdom Metazoa; phylum Arthropoda; class Insecta; order Lepidoptera; family Noctuidae; genus Hoplodrina; species Hoplodrina blanda. Next base: position 10,148,552 of record OX438570.1, read on the forward strand.
TCTATGTCTTCACCACAGTAATACTCGAAGTGACGTCTGTCAAAGATTGCACGATTCTGAAAACTACGCAGCAGCGGGGCCAGTGCATTACAAATGGACTTTTATTTCACAATAACTTAAATTAAATGGTCAGTTGTTTGATATGCATCACGTTTCTACTCTTGATTATGGCAATGAGCATACCTAATAGAGAATATATAAATGGTTGACATTTTTTGTAATCGAATTTTCAATTTTGCTTATTTTTATTAAGTGTGGGTTTTTTCTCAATAAAAATCTCAATAAAAAACATGTGACGTTTAGTAAATTACACCCGTGCGAAGTCGGGGCGGGTTGCTAGTTATTATTTACTTAGAACAAAAACAAAATAAAACCCGTTTGTATTACTGATACTGGAAATGGGGCAACTTTAATAACACGCACTTATCTGTGTTAAGTTAGAAACAATATTTTTTCCATCCTGAACTAACTTCAATGCGCTAATACGTTGGCGAAATATAAGCTTATTGGTTAACTACTTATCCCTGATAGAAGCAAAAAGAATAGACTGCAATTCATTTTACGAGCATCCTTACTACTACGTATTACAAATGCGAAAGTAACTCTGTCTGTCTATTACGCTTTCACGGCTAAACCACTGAACCGATTTTGATGAAATTTGATACGGGGTAAGTTAGAAGCCCTAGGAAGGACATGTAATTTTTATTCCGCGCCTTCGTCTGTGTTCGCGATAATCGACATTTATGCGGACTAAGTAGCGAGCAAACGCGAGTAATTAAATAAAACATTTGGATTTCGGGTAATGCATAGTCAAAAACACTCATTGTTTTAAATGTCTCCTTGTATGGTATCGAAAAGTGTAGGTAAACTAGCTCTTACACCATCAGTGGTGTAAGAGCTAGCACTTTTACTGATAAAAGGGCCGGTCCATTCAATTTTAATGTTCGACAGACTGACACACGCAATCGTATCTCCCTATATGGTGCCTATAATGTTTTATAGTGGACTCTAATGACCACATAAGGCCTTCCTTAGCTTTCTCTGTTCAAAAGCAGTTTCTATTAATGTTATTTTCGTAATCGTTCGGCCTATGGCTATAACATTGGTTTATGTTTCTTGAGGTCTTGATCCCAGATGTTATGAGATTGGGTTGTTATGTTTGTAATTATTATTTGGTGCCTCATTAAATGATGTTCCTGTTCCCACTAGGAGAGGTAACATTACTAGTGAAAGATGTATGTATATACCTCCATCTGTTCCTTTTTGGACGGTGTCATTATTGGACGATAAAATGATTTTTTTTATGGAAAATTACACTCGCTCAATTTTATCTTAGACCGCCTTTTTATCTATACCTACCTCCTAAAATAGGAGTTGAAAGTTTTCTCTCCACGTATTAACATAAATGTATTATTTATTATATCCAATAACTTACTTGTGTAGTCATATTGATACAGCAGATCAGCATGCCCCCGCAGAAGGACGCGGCGGATATCATGTGGACACTGGTCGACAACGCGGTAGCTAACCACGCGAGAGTGTACGGCAGAGCAGTCGCGATCAGCACCGAGCGACGGCCCAGGCGCATCGCGAACCCACCCATGATGCCACCGACGAACGCACCTGAGGAAGACAGAGAAGAATTACATTAGTATTATTACAGTAGCAAAGGTTGGTCATGTGGTGATAGTTAACTCAAATAAGAAGCTTTGCCAGCAGTGAGTGAAGTCAGGCTAGGTCAATTTTTTTGGAACATGTTGGCTTCTCTATTCCCAATCTCCTACAACTCCTGAAAGCCAGAATCAACAGTGGAATCTACCAAAAAAGCGCTGAGGCAACTAAAGCTCAATGAGGTCCGGAGAAACGATTTATCTTGGATCCCGCAACTTAAATGAATTTGCAACTAAATTTTTACATAGGGCGACTGCCTATTTGACCTCCGCAAACTCGTTACTAGGTAACATGTTACCGACTACTAACCTTACTACCCCTATTAACTGTCAAAGATCTACGCATGACAGCCGGGACCAATGGCTTTACGTGCGTTCCAAGACACGGAAATGTGACACCACCAGCGAATTATGATTGTCTGATTTAGATTAAGGACTTCAAAGTTTGTATAAGATTCCGTGACACTTGAATGCTCTTAACATATCAATCTCACTACATGACAAAAGCATCTCAACTTAGGTACAGATTGAACATTTTAGTTCACACTTGTTCTCTATACGTCTTGTTGTTAATTTCAATGTTTTCTAAAACATTTTCGTTTATTCGGAGTCCTTTTTTAATTAACAATAAATGTACAATGATTTCTTAAAGACTACTAAGGTAGACAGGCGCCTTTTCCTACAAAGAACTGGTTATATATCTTCTTGCTTATTAACGCACTTAAACAATTAGTACTTATGTTGGTCTACTGGATTGCAAGTTAAACAGCCTTAGTACGACGTAAGATTATACTTTGATACGTTCTTCGTGTCGGAAAGTCATTCTTGCTACTCTCAGCTGGTTGACGAACCAATATTTTTACTATTGAGGTATTCCCCTAGCTAAAGAGACCTCAACAACCAAACTAAACAAAAAACATACTATCCTTTTCTAGAGGGAAGCACAAGAGTAGGAAGTTTAAGAATAGTATTACCTACTTATTGACGTCATTCTAAACTTTTGCGTGTTTTTAGACGGATTTTTCAAGATCTAAAAATGTTCTTCTATCCCTTTTATTTGAAATGTGAACAAAAGATAGCAGTAAATAATTTAAGTCTAGCTTCGTTTGCGACTATAAAGTCTGGTCCAAAAAAACCCTAAATAGAAATGAATAAAGAGTAAAAAGGTCTTTATCCTGCAATAGGAAAAGTCAAGCCAAAAAGAGAACCTTGTCTACATAGTTATTTGATCCGGAATTCACAAATTAATACCTAAGATTAGGGTAGGGTAAGATAGGATAAGATTCATCACACTCAATAGGATCTCAAACAATAAATTGAAAAATTCTCTAAGCCCTACATTTTGTGATCTCTTTTGAAACATTGTTTCCGTGGAAAGGGACAGATATTCACTTTGACAACAGAATATTAAATGTTGCTGTACTGTTCCGAGAATTCTTTCCATTTCAATCGGATATCGTTGGAATATTTGTATTTATTGCAAGCGCTTTGTGATCCAGGTAAGCTTTTTATTTTTATGCTTTTAGAATAGATCGTGCGACATTTTAAAAATTACTTTGAAGTAATGTTTTGCGGAACGAAGGACCAATGATGGAAAATATCTTTTTTGGCGCTCGATTATTATCAAAGTCAAAGTATTTATTTCAATAAAACCATTTTACTGATTTAGAACTGTCAAGAAGTCTGTCAGTTAGTCAAAAACTTTTGTATCTAGGATAAATGTTTCATCCGTGGAATTAACTTTTGACAGTAATTAGGTGTATGGGAAAATATACAAAACATATTTGCAAGTAAAAATTTGCAAGTATTTTAAGGCGTTTTCCTATTACATTTTTTCCCAGTTTAGTTTCACTCTCCGTCTTCATTTTTATACCAACGAACATAGAATCATTCATCTTGCTATACATCACAGTAACGACACAAGCCATAGGTAGAGAGGTAATTTATACCTGATCTCTCCCTTCATTAGGCGTGTTTAGGAACAAGATATAAATCTACGCGCGGTACCTTTTACGTAGACCTACCTACTGTGAGCTCCGCGATAACGTTTTCCTCGATTGATGGAGGTGTACCTACATTTTTCCAGTAACATTTTAAATACCATTTAAAAGTGAACCTTTTTAAATGAATTACAATGCTATACCTTAGTATTAAGGTTTAATTTTGTACGTTAATTCAAATTAGTAATACCCATTGATATGAATAAAGTACTCATCTTACTTACTATTATAATTATTGCGAAAGTTTGGATGAATGGATGTTTGTTACTCAATCCCATTAGAACGCCTGAACGGATTTAGATGAAATTTTGCACACAGATAGATAGCACATAGGCTTTTTATTCCGGAAAAATATAGGATTACCGTGAGATAACATACCTCTCCACTTTGACGCGGACGAAGTCGGGGCAGAAGCTAGTGTTGCACTTTTATATGGAACAGCTGATTTTACTTTTCATAACCGACGAAAAACTTCATCGTATCTGGTTTTAAAGTTATGTACTGAATTATATTATTTATGCTTATGGTTGTACCTTAAGAAAAACCAATCCATCACTCGTTGTTGTAATAAATCAGTTATACTATCAAAATGTTTATGATTTTCTTTCATACCTCTATCGTAATGGAAATATTATAAAATTGTTCTGCTGCTAACATAATACAGTTTATGTTTATACTATGGACTATTAATAACATGGTCTCGTAATAATTTCTTATTGTACACGATGCATTCAGTGCTTGAATAAAATGCTTTTGCTTCCCATCATCTTTCAATGTTTTAGAATTAACCTAAAAGGTTTTATTTCCGACTAAATTAAGCTCGTGATTTCGACTGTGTGAATATCTAATAATAAGTGGCCATAATTTAAATTGGCAACGTTTTTCTTAAAAAAAAAACAAAAAAATATATATTAAGAAAAACGTGTCCCCACACATTTCTCCTGTATTTCTCCTGTGCGTTTACAAACATATAAACTTAAAAGCACAAACAGCCAGATCCGTAGGCCATACAAATATTTGTTCCGTGCGGAAATCGTATCCGCGACATGCAGCACAGCAGCCAATCGTTTAACCACTGCGCCAACATAAGATTTCCTAATAAAATAAAATAATTGAAAATATTACCGACGCATTAGCACCCACATCTTGTGACGTCACAAACACACGATTACCTATTTTAAATTCTCCTTATTATTGAGTGTAGACAGGATGTCTACGATTTCAAGTCAACAACACTCAATATTTTCCTCAACTGTTTTCTTTCAAGCCAAAACACGGAAAGCTAAACTTCTCAATACAATTAATTGAAAGCTCCTCAGTTTGAGCGATTGCACTGCGTGTAAATATAACCGGGGTATGTCTATCTGTCTGTGCCGTTTATTTTGGTCTGGCACGGAATCATCCTGAGATGTAGCAGATTGGCTGGCATAGAATTAAACATTTGATTTCATCTAACTGTCCATTTTGTTTGCGTTGACTTTTTTCGTTGCTGAGTTTATGTACTTGTGAGTTTGGATCTCATTGAAAGTCGATTGGCAGATGCGTGTGTTATTTTTGCCTGGTGTGTAAATTCTGAAAAACATTCATTTGTTTATAAGGTTTTTGAGTGTGGTCATGGTTGGTTAGCATCCGGTTTCTTAAAAGAAAAAATAGTAAGAAAGTGCACGTAAGTTTTGATTGGTTGACTCAATTCAACCAATCACAGCTTACGGGTGCCTGATAGTTTGTCGGAGGTATCTATTTCAGATGTAAGGTTTATAAGATTCTATTAAATTTTTGAGTAATTCAGGCTTGTTTAAATGGTTTTTAAAGAGATTGTTTTATTTTTCAATATATCAAATAACTGGATGATCCGGTAGACTTGGTACCACCTAATATATTTTTTTTTTTTCTTTAAAAGCCTCTTTATTAAGGCGAATACAATAAAAAATGAATCCAAATCGTTTGAGTCATTTTCGAGCTTTTGCATAACGCACGTAAATTAATGCTGCACCTTGTATTCATGTCAAATTCTATTAAACTCTAATTATTGTATGTTTCAACCTAAAGCTATAATAGTCTTATTACGCGCACAACATACCATTTATGATGCAATGATACAACAAACGGGCGGGAAAGCAATAAATTGAACGTTAACACAGAATTGCACGAAAACAAATAATCCCGTGCATACGCATCGTATTTCCGTACCATCACCAATCATTTCCATTGTGGTCCTTATAAAGGAGACTGCATATTGAATTGCATGCACTAAATTCAAAGTATGCATAATATGAGAGTTATCTAAGTAGAAGTCTGAGAGTCTATTCAATTTAAATTACCTACTTGTCATTTGAAACTGGACAAGGAATTCAGCATTATGTTTTATCTTTTTACTATTTTATTGAGTTATAATTTTTATTTACGAGTATGTACCTACTTAGTTATTTATTAATTATAAATTAACAAAATAGTATGTTGTGTACAGAGTGGCAGATCATTCTAGAAAGGCGTTAATATTTTTACCCGGTTATTAAAAAAAGTATAGTTTTATTTTATTGTTTAATTAAGTTAGTCTGTACATAATGAATAGGTATATAATGTTTGATGTTGTCATTCGATGTGTTAACATAGGCTATAATTTTTTTAAGATAAATATAATATACACATCAAAAGTGTCTAGGGATGTTGATCCCTAGACACTTTTGATGTGTGTAATTTATCTATCATCTTTATTCTATTACATTATTTCCACGGATGCTTTATTTTCCAAGATTTTAATTTTTTTTTAATTACTACCACCACCCACCACTAGGCCCTTCACTCCTTCCACCGTGTACGTTTGCCTCATTTTAGTGCAAATATTTATTATACATCATTCACTCTGCAATCATAACAATGTTTGCAGTTCGCATGTTTCCAATCACAGTGCATAAGCATCGCCTCAAAGGACCAATGTACAATGTACACACTCCCTAACATTAACGAATGACGCGGGTTGCAATATTTCTGCTTTTACAAACTCGAGCAGACGCAAAATAAACCGATGAGTGTGCTATCTATCTGTTCTCGTTTAGGAGAGATACATACAAGTAAGGGTTACACTCCACCGAGGCAGAGACGCGGATTGCAGAGGACAAGCGCAAAAGATAAATTCTAGTAATCATAAAAAAACCGTGTGAAAATGCTTCATTCGTTTAGGAGCTACAGATAGATGTGACAAATTTATAACACCCCTCCATGGAGGGTTGTTAAAAATTTGATGCACGTTTATCTTGTCGCAATTTAATCTCAGCGATAATACTGTAAATCGTCTTATTGAAATAAATGATTTGATTTTTGACCACCATAGTTAACATAAGCTAGTTCTTACCGATATTAAGATGATGAAATTAAATAGAACGGACACTTGTCTTTTTCTCCTTGTCACCATCACAATAATTTACCTCCTACATACATCAATGGTTTCTAAAAACAAACGAGACAATATAGCCGATGACTGCACGCCTAATTCCGCCTCCCAAAACGAAATACACCGGGAATGCTGAACACGCCAAAAAGTATTATTCCGGCCGGTGAGAGATGCCCTTTATAAGCGAAAAACAATGTCTTTACAAATACCTATGTCGTCGGGCAACCATAAATTAAATGCAAGACGTTTGACGGTAGACTACTTTTATTTTCTTTATGTTGGTATTCAGGTTGGTACCAATTTAGAATACTGTTCTAATGTATTTATTGATTTATTGGACGCAGTCTCCGCAGTTTTGTGCAGTGCGACCAGTTTATCTTGGATGTGAATGTCGGCGCTACTTGATAAAGAAAAAGGGACATCGAATTTTAATGTCAAATGGTTTTACGGAAAATTGCTTGTGACTGACAGGCGCACATCGAAAGAATTCCATGAGTATTTTTATTTTGTCAGTTTAGGATCGGAATATAAAAAATATTATGTCAGATACAATATAAAAAGAAATAGTTCTTAGTTTTGCCACGTATCAAAATATACTGGGCGCACTGCAGTGTTTTAACCTATTGTGAAAAATAGGGTAATGGTTCAAAAGATTGATGGTTATAGAGTGATGCAATGTTTAAATTTTAATTTCGTGTCAGTGGAATAAAGTCTCCCCATTCATCGAGCGTTGCTTTGCTTTTAACTGAAGTTTCAAATGGTTTGTTTTCTACATTGTGATGTAGTATGATTGGAATATTTTCGTCTTTGAATTAAGCGCAAGATGCGCATGCGCAGTTAAAGCAATATGAAAAACAGTGAAGCACGCAGTTCTATACAGACACATTAGTTGCGTGTAAAATCAACTCATCTTCTTTTCGTATCGATGGTAGGTAGGTACTGTTTAAAAGGTTACCCTGGTTATAATATGTTGGCATAATGTATTACTTTTTGAATGAAATATTTCCATTTTTCTTCTGATAAGATACTTAATTTTATTAATAAGTATATTAAAAATATTAATAACAAAAAAAAGAACAAAGACAGAAAAACGTCACAATTATAGTGTTTTCTTCCATAAGAAATGGTCAAAAAAAAAGAGTTTGAATAAGTCTAAAGAAGCACCATGCAGTTTGTATTCCACTGAATTGATCAGTTATTGCCCGTACAGGTACCTCTTTATTAAATGGCTAGGCCCAGTAGGTGGCCATGTTCATATCAATATTGACATAAGAATGAATGGTTAGGCTCCGTTCACACCGCCGTGTAATGGAACGGAAGTCTCATTGCGTGCGAATTCGTAAGTAGGTAGTATTATAAATAGTGCAGCTAGCTTCTGGCCGCGACGTCGACCGCTTGGTTTTTTTTTACCTGCACTAAGTAACTTCTTTGGTTACAGCTCTGCACCTGTGTCGTGTCGTGTCTGGCTATCACATACAATTTTTTTTTTCTATCCGACTGATAGTTCCCGAGATTACTGTTTACACAAACAAATAAAAAAATATTCAGCTTTATTATATTAGCATAGATTTCCATTTTTACGTATTTTTTAAGTTTTATCGCAAGTACATCACTGACATCAGAGAGGGAGAACATCGTGAGGAAACCTGAATTCATAATAAATTTAAAATTGAAATCGCCAATACGCCTTGAATTTGTACCTTCTCTGTATAAGAAGAGCCTTCACCTGGCCTGGTATTATTATTAATGCTATGCAATTTTTAAAATCCAGGAAAGTTTCCGCAAGCTAACTGTATACTTTAAGTATTAGTACAGTGAAAATATTACCTTGTAAAGTGCTATTATAATTCATTACAAACACGCCAAAGGATTACAAGGATGAATGATTACAAAATCAATTTACTAGTTCATTAATATCCATTTGAAGTTACTTTAAACTACCGTATAATAAAACAGTACAGTCGCAATCTTTACGCCATCATATTTTACGGGGACCGGCAGCAATTTAGCTGACAGATTACAATAATAACTTACAGTTGTAGTGTCCAGCATAATTTTATGGTGGAAGGACCACGATGTTATCTTGGTCCTTCGAGGCGGTGGCTGCGCTACTTGCATTGGCTAAAATATTACATTTAACAAAGTTAAAGGACACTACACGACTAACTAACGACTACAACTACGTACTATCAATCAAAACGTCACTATCAGTCAAACCCCAGAGTTCAAGTTCATTCATTCCATTTTTTGAATGATCACAATCACACCTGTGGGAAGGTATAATGGCGATCATTAAAAAAATTTATCAAAAAGCATTAAACACAAAAACATTCCTATCTGATACGCTGAAGTTCTTCTGAAGCTTCTCATAGGCGCGGTGATATCCAGGGTATATATAGGTAGCTACAGTTGAATGTCGTATTGCTAACCAATGAGCTGGCCTAAATGGGCAAAATCCAATCCTTCATAATATTGATTTTGTTTGTATAAAATGTAGCCTATATCACCAGAACTATTAAACGAAACAATTGATATCTCATTTGTCACAATTGTTTGTGTGGTTTAGGCACTACTGTAGACATGAATAGAAACATACAGGTATAGGCTGTCAAAGTCACAATCGTTCTTTTTGGCTTTACCGTAGTCGATTTGTCATTTCTGTAAGGGATTTTGCCTTTGCATTTTGTACCAAAGGACCATTTTTATAGTTCCTCATTACACCGCGTGCCAAGATAAGGTGGTCTCTCTCAAATTGAGAGTAGTGTAACGGACAACAGCTCGCGGGCAAACGGGCGTGTAAGTAATTCAATTACGAGTAATAAATAGTAATTTGGAGATTTTTTTAAGACAGTTTTATCGGCCGTCGGTAATTTATAGCAAGTTTTGAAAGTCGATTGATTTTATTGATTAATAGCTGCCCCATGCGACTTTGTTCGGGTAGTATTTTTCACAAGTGTTAAGTTCCGTCTTTGGTTACTGCTCCGTTCCCGTAGGTCGTAGCGTGATGTTATTTAGCTTAAGTATACTATTTCTTATGAATCTGGCTATTATATACAAAAATATTTTTTCAATCCGACTGGTAGTTTCAGAGATAAGCGCGTTTAATCAAACACAGACAAACAAAAAAACTGTTTTGCTTTATTATACCTATATTGCTCTTTCTTAAGGATTTTATTAAGCGGATATTTAGTTTATTTTCCCCGAACGGAATGTAGATAATTGTAACAATAATTGCCTAGTAGAATGTTTACGCTTTTAATTACGATATATTGATATATTAATAATTACCTGAATGAAAGTGAGATTTTGACTGCCTAGCTTAATTAAACGCAAGATTAATAATAGTAGCTAACACTTTCATAAAAGGCTTTTGTCAGTCTTAAGATAATCTATGGTTTAGGAATCCGTTAACAAAATGGTGTCATGACATTCAATTTAGTAGATACTTACCTGGTTGTAATTAATTTCTACTTAATCATTTCTATTTAAGTTGTTAGTTACCAATGGAGTAAATTCCAACTGGTAAGTAATAAAATGGAATCGTGTCCGTTTCTCCGTTTGCTGAGCAATAAGTTATTTATTACTTTGGCAACCGTTACCCGCTGCCCTAGTCATAAATAGGGTAGTAGCAAACAACTGTAAATGAATCTAAGCACAATGTAATTTAAATTCCTAATTCGCTTCGTAAAGCCATGAATAAATTAATACTTTACATAACAGTACATAACATTACGCCTGTAGGTACCTAATCCCCGAGGGCTTAGGCAGAGGTGTACCCATTAGTACATCCATATTTCGCCAGTTATGTTTAAGTCACATGTAGGGGGCTAACCTATTGCCGTCAACTGGGCACAAATCCAGACTCCGAGGCTGCTACTGAGAAATTCCTATCGGAACAACTCAATAACACTTTGCCCGACCTGGTAATCGAACGATTTAATGCTTCACAAATATTTTTGTCCAAACTATCCTGAAAAGTATCAAGAATTTCTAACATCTACAAAACTAAAACTACTAAAACGGTTGCAATCGAATAGGTAATATTTCTAAAAAAGTACATTCTTCGGCAGTCATCGTTTATCTTCGGAAAACCGAATGCGCGAACATGAAATCTAATATAGAGCTATTACAACCATGGAAGAAGAGTAGTGGTTTTTAGAAACGTCGCCTCTGTGGGTTTATGTACTCTGTGGCGTGACGTTCGTACTATTTCAAAAACACGAAGAACTCCGTAGCACATACGTTTTTTTGTGAAAGTTAAGTCTTCTCCTGACTCGAATGTAATTAAAATATGTAATTTATAAGCAAAACTATCTCCATTATAATCTTATTAAAATTAACGATCTAATTTCCCCAAGAAACAATACCTAGTCCGTCCATTGTATAGAAATTGAATAGCTTAACAATATAAAGCCGCAGACTAAGTACTCTGCCTACGCTAGTAAGAGTTAGCGAGATGTTATTAAAGATTTCACTGAAGAAAGTTGTGTAGCTAGTTCTACCGGTGTTATTATTGCAAATGTGGTCATATTATAAGCTATTATGATTTTGCTGAGATACGTTTGTGGTTTAGCCTGTCTAGAGTAACCTTAACCTGGCTGGATCAGCTTTTTAATTATGGTCCTGTTTTAGTAAGTATACTTAAACAATTTTCGTATTTTTTGTAGGGACCGAAATTACTCCAACATTATCATTTTCATAATAACATGTAAGTACATTATTTTTATTATGTCCAAGATCGAAGTGTCGCTAGAACTTTATTATTTTAGCTTAGGTCAAGTAGTTTTCGAGATTTTGTGTTTTATCAGTGAGTGAATGATTTTTCTTTTTTATAGGGACGACTTTTACCATGGATTCAGTTCCTAGATCCTAGACCCTCAGCGTTTTAATTTTTCCTCATACCAGAAAGCATAAATAAAATCGGCATTCCGTACAAATCTTCCTCGGTGAAATTAGGTAAAGTGAGCTTGAGGTTTTCCGCGACCTTTACTAGGTCGTCAGTTCACCTCGTTTAGAGCCTTCCCACGCTGTGCTTTCCGGTATGTGGTCGCCACTCAAGAGCCTTACGACCCCATATGGGCAACGCAGGATGAGTCATTGTGGCTTTCTTTAGGGGAAGCCTATGGCCAGAAGTGGACGTCGTCTGACTGATATGATGATGATGATGAGCTTGCATCAACAACAACTTGACAACCAGTCTGACCAAGGGGTATCGTATTACCCAGTTACTGGGTTGTGGAGGTCAGATAGGCAGTCGCTCCATGTAAAATACTGGTACTCAGCTGCATCCGGTTAGACTGGAAGCCGACCCCAACATAGTTGGGAAAAGGCTAGGCAGATGATGATGAGCTTGCATCCAAGCTGCAGCTCACATCAAATTCTTCATCATCACTTCAACTTAATTCATCGCTGGAGACTTTTACAGAATAGGGCCCAGCCTCCCTGCATTAGCAATGTTTAAACTAAATATGCAGTAACACTCCAAGTTTTATAACCAAAAAGGTAAATATTTGGAAACAGTCGCCATATTTAACACAACACTGAAAGGAAATTACATAAGCTGTAACTGTACATTTTGAGTTAAAAGCAAAATAGGTTAAGTTTAAAATTCGATTTTCCTTATTCGCGTATGACAGTTTAATGGGTTTTTCCATCAGGAATTTCTCAGTAACAGCCTCGGAGTCTGGATTTGTGCCCGGTTGATGGCAATAGGCTCGCCCCCTATAACATGGGACTTAAACATAACTGGCGAAATGTGGGTGAACAAATGGCGACACCTCTGCCTAACCCTTCGGGGATTACAGGCGTGATGTTATGTTACGACCAAAATATGACTAAAGTGCGTCTGTATGTATCCTCTTGAAATGAATGAGTTTTAGAAATAGTATATTCATGATTTACGTCACTTTATAAGTAGAGAGACAACAATATTGCTTTGTTTGAATTTTCTTTGTTTACTTGTAATTGAAAGGATGACTCCACTGGCTTGACTTTAATAAGGATTTTGTTATAAAAGGATGTTAATGTGTCTAAAAATAAATGTATTTTATAACACGTGTTTCATTGTTTATTGAGTTGTAAAATTTAATTAAGCTTCAGTCTTTTGGAAAGCGTTTGTTTGTTTGGACTTAATTTGACTATAGATGACTAAACATTGTAATTTTATGCTAACCTTTATGTTTTGTAGGTGTAATAAAAAATACTTAAAAACCGGTTTAATAATTATTTATTATTAACATCATTTGGCATTATTATTGGTCTAGTAATCGCAAAGCGCCACTGCTGAGAATAAGGTCTTAGGTTCGATTCCCAGATCGGGCAAAGTGTTATTGAGTTTTTCCATCAGGAATTTCTCAGTAGCAGCCTTGTAGTCTGGATTTGTGGCCAGTTGATGGCAAACTGGCTGAAAAAATATAACTAGCGAAATGTGGTTGTACTAATGGGTACCTACACCTCTGTCTAACCTTTTGGGTATTACAGGCGTGATGTTATGTTATGTATTAACATCATTATAATCTACTCAATATTGTTCTCTGTATGAGAAGAAGCTTTGCTCTGCAGTAGGACAATAATACATACATACATAAACTCACACCTTTTTCCCATGGGGGTAGGCAGAAACCACAGAACGCCACCTGCTACGATCCTTACATACTCCTTTCGCCTCATCTACGTTCATACATCTCGTCATACAATAAATAATTAGGTGTTACTCAATGTTTTACAATAGGTACCTATCCATACTTCTTTTGACCCCGTTCGGCAACCGTGACTAAAACTAACCAAATATGCAGACTAAAACAACAATACAAATTCAAAATAATTTAGTACGCTAATAACCGTAACTAAATCTTGCCAGACATAATCAGAAAGCCGTGAAGTCACGACTTCCATCCCGGACTTACGATTTATCCTACAAATCAATAGTGTCAACGATTAATCCAACCACAATCTATCACTAAATCAATTACGATGTCAGACATAGCCGGGAGCTAAAACTATTTATATTTTATAGATAATCTTTAACGAATAGGTAGGTACGTTTTATTCTGGCTAGTTCGGAACTCTTGAAGATAACACACCGGTGCACAGATTAGGCTAAAATACTATACTTAAAACTGAGTGATAGGTACACCTGAGCATTTAAGTGTCACAGAACATCGAGTCACTGTCTCACAAACCGAACATAGAGTGCGACGTTCGTCGCTTTGTTACAATTAATGAATGAAAGAAATCTATACTAATATTATAAAGCTGCAGTGTTTGTTTGTTTGTTTGTTTGAACGCGCTAATCTCTGGAACTACTGGTCCGATTTGAAAAATTCTTTCAGTGTTAGATAGATTAGTTATCGAGGAAGGCTATAGGCTATATACCATCACGCTATGACCTACGGGAGCGGAGCAGTAACCAAAGACGCGGGTGTAACCGCGGCGGACAGCTAGTATCTCATACAAATCAAATAACAAAACTAAATAACACACTATTTAACCAAATCTTCAAAAGTCGCGCTCAAATCTTAGTCATCGGACCTTCCAAAGCATTAATCTTTGTAATCTCAGACGCAGCCGCGGGCGAAAACTATTTATTTACAGATAATATGACATGTTTATGTGAGGAATAATCAGCGGAGTTTATGATGAAAAGCGAGCAGGATGTGTCCGCCATCAGGATGGTATCTGGCTGATGGAGCGCTAATAAATATATAGCCGGCTAATTGGTTATGGAGGAGGAGCTCGAACAAGATGCACAAACATCAAGACATGTCTAATGCTTTGGATTTTGGACTCTATATTTATTTTAATAAGGAAACATTTTGCATATGTTAAGTAAGAATTTTCGCTTTTTGTATATTGTCATATTTTTAGTAGGCGACTAGCTTTCCACCCGCGACTTCACCCGTGCCAAAATTAGTATAATATTACTCCACATGAACTCGAATCTCGGAATTCCGGATAAAAAATAGCCAATGTGCTATTCCACACTACATGGTTCTTTTTAAAACACCAGAACCCTGAAATGGGGTCATTAATCTATCTCTGTGCCAAATTTCATCGAGATCCGTTTAGCCGTTTTGTCGTGTGTGAGCAACACAGACCCATCCATCCAAACTTTCTCATTTATAAGTAATAGTATAAAGATTATTATTGACAGCATTCAAAGCATTTATTGTAATTGAATCAATACCAGGGATTCTTGGATATCCCCAGTATCGTTGAAATTGAGCAATGTCTGCATATCTGAAGTATTATAACTAAATCTGTGTGGAATTTAAAGACTCCCTATATTAGAAACTTTTGCAAAATTTTTGCTGACACCTTCAACTTATAAACAGCTTTATAGGTCAAGTAGTTTTCGAGATTGCGTGTTTAGTCGGCAAGAGAGTGACCTTTCGCTTTTGTGTATTATTTCAAATAACCCGTGGTTTCACCCGCCTAAAGTTACGTCTTTACTTAGGTACTGTTACACGCCCATAGGTCTTAGCTTCCTCGATATAGATTTTTTTTTAAATCGTCCCAGCAGTTCTTGAGATAAGCGCGTACAAATAAACAAACCAACTTTCCAGTTTTGCGATCTAAGTATAGATATAGCTTTGACACAATTTAATACCAAATACCTAAAACATTTTTGAGGACACATAAAAAAATCTAGTAAGTAAGTATAGCTTGTCGTTGTCAAACATCTTATTACGTTGGCCAACGCCAAGCGTAGGTATTGACATAAAATTGTACAACCTAACAACATATTTCTGAACTGTGCAATTAGTTTCCAATCAGTCATTAAAATCTAGCATAGACGTGTTACAAAACTTTTAATATGCCACCTTTTACGGCTATAATGATAGCTAATGGAAGTGGCCAGTATATCTTGAACCGTTAAATGGCGCTGCTGGCAGAGAGAACTGTCAATGATCTGTCAAATTCGGTATGTTTTGAATTTAGTTCCATATTTTGCCGTCGGTCAAGATTGATGGGCACTTGAAGTCTTAATTATGGAATTATACTTGTTCCCATATTTTCAAAATTGGAACTGTAAACGTACAGGTGATAACAAAAATATTTATGTTTTTTTTTTTCATTTTTTCTGCGAAAGTTTTTGTGGATGGAATGTTTGTTACATTTCACCCAAAAACTACTGAACTGATTATGATGAAACTTTTCAGTAACATAGCTTATACATCACAATAACCTAAGACTATATTTTTACTTACTAACTTACACAATATGTGAGTTAGTAAGTCGGAAAATCCCTGCCATTCGATAGATTAGGAAGTGCTAATCAAACACAAGCGAAGCCGCGAGCGGCAGCTAGTTCCAAAATATATTTTTAAATCTAATACAACGTTGTGCCTTTAATTAGAAGGAAGTTGAAACCCATTTACTTATCTCATAACGTGGCAAAATCTAAGTCGATTTTAGTCCTTAAAATCAATTTCGAAATTCCACTATTTCATTATTATAATCTACACAATCTTGTTCTCAGACAGTCCGACGCGTATAACTCGTGACCTGAGTAGCAGATATCCTTATCTAAACAATAAACATAAAGACTATGTTCACTATAATTGACATTGACATCGTTGCATACATTCCTGATTTAGCATAGTGCATTAAATTCAGGATTATTGAGTAATTTTGAATATATTTCTGGTGACTGACAGCTATTCTCATGGTAATTCATAGTATATTGCTAACTCTATCCATAAATAAAACGAGTTTATTTGGGCCGAATACGTCGCACCGACTAGCACCTAAATTGCTAAGCCATTATGTATTGTTATTTTTACAAACCTAATGCATTTTCCGGAGAAGTGTAACCGAATTTGATTTTTTTGGATTCTTACCAAAGGGAAAAGGACCTTATTACCTACTAAGGATCCACTGTCTGTCCGTCCGTTAGTCACAGGGTTATATCTTTTGAGTCGTAATAAGAAGACACTTGAAATTTTTACAGTGTGCTAAATATGGTCAAAACAAGTGAATGAGATGGTTAAATAACACGCATTTATAAAACAATTGGCATTTGACCAGATTTTTTTATACCTATATAAGTTTTTCAGGCTACATAATAAACCACAATATAAATCAATAGTCTAGCATTTTAAAATATGTAGTAACTGTACAGTAATTCCTTGCAATAACATACGTTCATGTCTTTTACATTTTACGATGAGCAATTATTTCAAACATGATCAAGGCATTCCTAACTCCTTCAAAATTACTCGATAAACTGCTCAATGCTGTAGGTCTGTTTACGCTGAGTTATGTTACACAGCCCAACCCAATACAAATTTCAAAAGCCGTAATATAGCTCCTTATATGGAGTGACACAGCCACCAGAGTCTAAGGGCTCGCCTTGGGCCCAAAATGTCATAGCACAGCCCTATCGTTGACGTACAGTTGGAGAAACTAACATGTACCTACAATGATTAGCATTTAAGTAGCAAGCACGATTTTGTAGTCATTTGTAATCGTGTTAAGTCGACATGGTCGGTGTTTAGCCTTCTGAGCTGCAGTTTAAGAGCTGTCGATGCTGTTAATTACGTATTTACGTGTGATAATTTGAATCTGAGATAAGAATCTGCCTTTACCGAAAAATAAATTGAGCTAATTAGGTAATAAAATCTGGCTGTATTCATTAGCGGTGACGTTAATTAGACAGGATTTAACGCTATCGGTAAATGTGTACAGGTGCTTTACCAGTCTTTGAACTTATCACACACACACCCCCAGAAACAAATGTCATGTCAAATATTTATATATATTTTTGAGGTTGAGTAATTGATATGCAATATTTTATGCCGCGGTCAGATGGCACCCTCGGAGTCATCGGAGACACTGGAGCAATACGCCTAAGCAGTTTAAATTAATTAATTAGTATTCAACTAAAATAGAACAGAAGGGAATTCTCGTAATTGAAAAACGTTTCTTTAGTCGCAATCTCATCACAATCAATACCAAAATCTTGTCAAAAAAGTACGTAAAATAAAGACATTTTTGACAGATTAAGACTGAGATTGGAATGCGGATGTCCTTTTGGTTCCGCCATTTGAATTGCCCCAGATTGCATTGAGTAGATAAATAGAAGGGAGAGAGAGAGAGAATTTAAAACAAAATTGCATGCAAGATAATACCTTGAGTTTGATATCGCACGTAATTTCCAACTCTATTTCCGTTGCATTTTAATACTTTATCGATTAACTCGGATCTTATTGTTACTCTTGGTTTTTAGGCAACTGACTCATGTAGAAACAAATGAAGGGTAGCTAACAATCAATGCTGTAATGGATCAGCGAAGTACATAATTATCTAAACCCTATTGTCACTAAGATACGGCAAGTTATCGACTTATCCGCAGTGTTGTATACATTGACGCTAAACTAACGCGGCCTTGATCCAGTAGTTGGGTCTACGATGTATTGAATGGATTAAGATAAGAACATCACGTAGACTATCACTTAAGGGAGTGTGGCGCCGTAATTCATTAGATTTTTTGACCCAGTTACCAACAGGAAAAGAAACGAATAAATGCGAAAAACTTGTAGCGGGTTTAGTAAAGGTTATTGATGATTGTTGATATGAAGATGATGATTATGAAGAAATAACAATACTTCTATTGTTCGTTATTGAGGAGTTTCTACATCAGATCTTTATACGAAACTAATATGGAACTACCTCAAGAGTATGCTCTTTCAAAGGATAAAACATTATTGAAAATCAGTTGGTAATTTGCGGAGAAATCGGTGATCATACATAAAAAAAATACATACAAAAATGCCTCCTTCTTTTATCGAAGTCGGTTAAAAAGATGCTATATAATATATTATACTACATACATATTACAATATTTTACTGTGGCCGCTATAACAACAAATAATAATAAAAATAAAAAGATTATTTCATAAAATATTATTACAAAAATTGTAGCGTTAAATATTATACGGTGGTACGGAATCGTTCGAGCGAATTCAACTCCTACTTGGCCGGTGCTAAATATAAAAAATACAAAAACATATAAAATTGTTAAAATCAAAAGTGTAAGCTTTAGCACCTGTTTATAACTCTTTAAATCAATTAGCAGCAAACCAGTTTAAGTATTATCTCAACAGCGGGCGAATTGATTTAATTTACAGTCAATTAATTCAATTGATTAGTCTCACGCCGGATTGATTACAAATGCATCGGGGACTACTGCGATAATATCATGATTGAACTAACGTTGATTTTACGATTAATCAGGTGTTGTGTTAATTTATCAATCAAATCCTGCTGCTATTATAAAATTGTGAAAGTTTGTGAGGTTGAATGGGTTTGTTACTCTTTAATGGCTGAACCAGATAAGTTGAAATTTGGCACGTATGTGGTAGATACTGACCTAGCTTAACATTTGGGATGTTTTATACCGTTCTTGTGTTTCCGTAGGATAATTCAGAAGTCTATGCAAACAAAGTGGCGGGCACAATCTGGTCTATAATTTTATGTTTATTTGATATTGACTGGAGTTTTTTGAAGTGAAAACTTCTTTAGCGGCGTTGAGCACTTTTTCTGTAATGGGTATAAAATCTTAAACTCGCGTCAGGACACGTGCGCGTCAGGACACGTGACCTGATCGAAAAAAGCGTAAGACGGATGGAGAGTAGACAGCTATCCCCTCTCTACGGCGCGGCGAAAATGTATGCCTGGGCCTACTGTTTCGTTTAGACAGCGCAGGGCGCTTGCGCGAATGATAATTGTAATAGTTTTAAAGTTAAATTTTTAATGTAATATAAATTGTCATGTTTGTGTACGATAGCGCAATAAATGAATATTGTATTCTACCACATAAATGATAGTACTTTTATACTGATAAAGCAATTGGTGCAAAATTATTCCCTAACCATTCCAAAATATCAAACATGCTCAACGTTAATAATCAAGTTTTCACTTCTGCCGGCACTCCCGGAGTGCAATTTTTTTTTTTTTTTTACTTGGATTTATATCAAGCCTCTTCTCTAAGCCTCCACTTGAAATAAAACCGTATTCCCATTAAAGTACTGATACCTGAGACCTTTTTCAAAGCTATTGGAATACACGTTTTATTTACTTTGTTCCCCATAGACAGAAGTCTATGATATCAACAGCCTTACTACAATTGTAGTATTATAAATCTGAAAGTAATTCTGTCTGTCTGTCTGTTATGCTTTCACGACTAAACCACTGAACCGATTTTGATGAAATTTGGTACGGGGTTAGTTTGAACCCTAAGAACGGACATGGGCAACTTTTTATTCCGCGACATCATCTGCGTCCGCGATAATCGACATTTAACCGGACGTAGTCGCGGGCAAAAGCTAGTAATCTACACACATCAAAAGTGTCTAGGGATCAACATCCCTAATCAATGTTAGGGATGTTGATCCCTAGACACTTTTGATGTGTATATATTTCTAGCGTACATATTTCTTAGAACCAAGCGTTGCACTGATACATAATTTTTCTCCCACTCAACTCTACAACAATAGTGTTTATCGAGATATACTATGTATTTATTCAGACCACCTGGATTACAGACATTAATACCGTTCTCTAATGTTGTCTGTGCCTGTACTGTTCAGACGGGGTACACCACAGCGACAGAAATGTCACACATAACAAGATTGTATGAAAATATTTCGAGTTCAACAGTAGTTGTGGACATGTGAATAGCACTAATAAATGCAAAGCAGTCTGTCAAGTCGTGGTCAATATTATAAAAATTTCGTAAAGCCTGATGCTATTAATAGACAGCTCACCTCAAGATCAAGGTCAAATGACCTCATTTAACCAAGAAAGATTTTAGAATAGATGCAGTTTTGTTTATTTTCCAATAATGTAGGTACAGGTATTAGAAGGTGCATGTTTACAGAATAGCAATAATAAGCTGCAGGAATGCTACTCATATATTGACGAGTTAGTTATGAAGTGGATGCTTTTTGCTTTTTTTGCAAGTCAACAAATGACTCCTCCCACTCTGGGCGATGAGGAAGGGAGTGTCAGACTCTTACTGACTAAAACCCATCCGTGTTCCTCCTAATCCCCTTTGCGTTCCACGGCCGCGGTGACTCTTTCGAACAACATCCGCAACCCTGTCAGGATGAAGTGGATGTTACAATTACAAGCTGCATTGCTGCTGACACAATGCAACTTTAAGCAGCTGCACCCATAAATACTAGGTAAATGTCGCCAGTTAGTCCTAGCGACATTTTCACAGTAAGGGTTGTCTGAACTCTTTAGATAGCTCTGTGAAGCCTTATTGCTACAACAATAAACATAGCACCATTAAACTAGCCATTAGAATATTTTTTTACCACTGTGGTGTGGTGTGAAGGTGTGATCGTTGCACGTCTGAGCCAGATCTTAGAGTGAATTTCGCGCTCGCCTGTACTCAGCGCCGATAGCTATGGTTTATGTGCGACGTGACAAATCGTTGCGCGATCACAGCGCCAATTACTGGCAACATTACGAAAGTACTGTTACAAAAAAATAAGGTGAGAATTTTTGTGGGACATTCGAGAAAAAGGGTGTTGTGTTTTCACATTTTACATACATACATACGTAAACTTACGCCTTTTTAGACGCCATGGGGGTAGGCAGAAACCTCCTCTATACTCCTTTCGCCTTGTTTTCCTTTTGCTTTTTTTTCACATTAATTTACTTTCTTTATTTTAAAAGAAATGTTTAATAAGGTTTAATAGTAAACGCCGAAAGTAGATTTTTGCTTATTTGTCAATTTTAGGATGCACTATCAACACATTAAATACAAGAAAAAAAAATTGGCAATAGGTACTGATTTTGATTCATCCAAAAACGTTAAAATAAAATATAAAGAAGAATCATTCCTTACAACGGCTCCCACACGCAAGCAATAACAATTATTACCCTCACACTAACTCACCCACACGCCAAAATAAAACTCTACTCCTATAAACCCGGGATTTTCACATAACATCGCAAAGCATTGGGAAAAAAACGTTCCGAGAAACGTATTGAGTGGTCAGGGAATAAAATTAGATCATTACTTTCAAAACCGTTTCTTACCGGGTAACACTAAGCAGATTGTGTGTAAAACGTATCTCTTATACCGCCGGCCATGTACACGGATAGCGAAATGCTCCGTTTATTTATCTTTCGCTGCCAATTTATTGCTATTTACTCCGGCTAGAGATAGGGACGTTAATTGAAATCGATTCGGACGTGGTATTGATTTCGGAATCGATTACTAAAGTTCATATCAATCAAATGTCTCAATGTGAACTTTAGTATCGTTAAATCGATCATTGCATCAATTTAGATCGTAATTTACAATTGCAATTCTACAAACAGAAATTTGTATTAAGCCTTATTGCCTTTCTTAAACAAGCATAGCTTCTAGATCTCAATTACAAAAGACAATTACCTACGTATCTAATTGAATCACATTCCGAAACCGAAATCGATTACCTAATCTGTATCTTGGAATCGATTACTTTGTCATTGATTCCCGTCTCTAAAACGAGTATATTTTGTTACCTGGCTGTACATTAACCGTTCAACTTTAAATATTAGGTGCGGACAACGTAATTGTTGGGTAAAATGTGTTCTGTGTTTGTGTTCGACCATGATTTAAAGCACAAAGTGATTTATTATGAAAACACTGTTTCGCGAACGTATGTACGAATACACAACAAACATAATATTATGTGTAAGTGTGTAAAAGTGAGGGTGTGTGCAACTAAGGGGGTGTGTGTGTGTTGGAGGATTGTGTTGGTAGCAAATATGGGAGAATGGAAGGTTATTGACTCGTAAAAATTATGTCATAATGTTTTCGGAATAAGGTTACAGTGTAGCAGCTGATTGTGATTGTGTAAATTATTGTTACAGTAGAGAGAGAGGTGGGTTGCGAATAATGTAAGAAAATTCATGTATATTTAGAATTGAATAATTTTAATACATACACACGCTGAATTTTGTTTTGTCAACATTGACATCGTCCAAATTCCAGAACATTTTTTGCACTGCAAAAATGTTGCTTATTTTGAATTTTTTCATTATCAATTAAAGATTCGTTTATTTACAGAAACCCGTCCATAAATGTGCATGATGTGAGTCTTTGCCCAGACCCGGAAGAATGACAGCCACAAAAACTTTTCGCGCGGTCATCAAATCACAGACCACCAATTTCTCGCCAATCGACTTGTCTGACTTGATATATCATGTAATTTGGCTTGACCCGTCAAGGATCTTATCCTTCTTACGAATGGAGTGTCCAAATTATCTTGACACTTTTGCGATGGCGGCAAAAGCAACTTGGCCTACCTGATGGTAAGTGTTTAGGTACTGTAGCCTATGGTTATCTACCATAACTGGGGCATCATGGGGCCGTTGTCCTCTACCAAACAATGGCAAAACTATATTGTGTCATTCGACTGGTATTTACAGGGCCCTTCAAACCAGAAGACCATTTCTACTTATTGAAAACGTGCTAAATCTATTCTCAATCTTATCTCAGCAACAATCAATGTCAAAAAATTCTTGGCAAAAATGTAGGAAAATAATTAGCATTTTTGATAGATTGAGACTGAATAGAATACAATAGAATTTTAACTCCCTGGATTTAGCAATGTTGTTTTCGGCAAAAATCGGTTCGGCAATTCTCTAGACGACCTCCTTTACACAGATTAGTTTTATATTTACTTTAACTTTTATTTGACCAGCTTTTATTTATTTATTTATTAAAACTTTATGCACAAATATACAAATATACTGTACAAAGGCGGACTTAATGCCTTAGGCATTTTCTACCAGTCTACCTTAGGGTGATGCAGAGACAAAAACATAGTAGGTGCACAGATACAGAAAATTTACGAGAATAAATTATAAAAATAAATACATATATACATACATACAAACAAAATATATAAAGTGGAGAGAGATAAAGTACATAGGTAGTGAAGTACAACAAATTAATTGTGGGACGAGTCTGCCAACTTCTTATGCAAGTGTTCGCGAGCTTTTACCTTGAATGTGAACCGACTGGTGGCCGTCCTGATATTCTGAGGAAGTGCATTCCATAGGAAAACCGCCTGGACAGGAAAAGAAGATTTGAGAAAACCAGAGCGGTGAGAAGGACATCGCAGAAGACGATTATTGGAGGAACGAAGATTCTTGCTGTGCGCAGAGCATAAATATTGAAAGTGAGAAGTCAGATAAGAAGGAGAACTAGGTTTATCTTCTGGCTTTGCTTAAAATGCTTCAGGCATTCTTCGTATCTAGACTAGTTGTCTTTTCCCCCACCAGGGGTCTAAATACGCTGGTCTTTTACCATAGTAGGTAAGTATTTCATAAGTTTAAGTACAACGAAATCTCTGCCGGGTACTTGTTACCAATAAACATTGATTGCCGAGTTCGTCGACATCTGTCAGCTTGTCAACCAAAATTGTGATAAATAATGTTGCCAAGTTATAAAATGTAAGGAAGTGGTAGAATCGGGTCAAAATTGATGGCAGTTTTATTGTTTGTTGTGTAACGGTTTCAGTGAAGTTTCCGGTGAGATATGGGGCACGGGAGTCTTCCTGTTATTATATAAGAGGTGAAGGAGTCTTAAGGATAAGTATCTTTGTTTTATAGGGAATATACTCTTAGAGGAGGCCGATGTCCAGTAATGGAGGCGATGGAAAATAATTATGTACATAGTATACATAGATTTTTTGACATTGATTGTTGCTGAAATAAGATTGCGACTACATTTTAAACGTGTTTGTTAGTAAAATTAGCCTTCAGATTGCAATTTCATTATCTTTCCATTGAACCCAATAGCAGATCCATCAATCTGCCTAGCCTTTCTCCGACTATGTTGGAGTTGGCTTCCAGTGTGACTGGATGCAGCTGAATACCAGTATTTTACATGAAGCAACTGCTTATCTGACCTCCACAATCCAATAACTGGGTAATACGATACTCTTAGTAAGACTGGTTGTCAGACTTTCGGGCTTTATACGACTGTCAAAGATCTACGTATGACAGTCGGGACCAACGACTGGACGTGCTTTCCGTGGCACGGAAAAAAACCTACACGGAACTTGAAACCAATAGCAGATCTAGAAGAGCAATTACCCCAAATAGCCATCACAAATCTGTTTACCCTCAGGTGATATCGCCGTGAAGTTATAAAAGTTAGCCATTATAGCGGTAGCATATGAAACAGTTTTAACTATGGTCGATCAAATTTTACGTGATTAGCCACGGTAAAGTAGGGTACATTCACTATTGAAGATCGTTGGTATAGATGTCGCAAGAGTTACTATTTGGGCACTGAAGAATGCTCTGAGCTACCCCCGTGATCCAGCCAAAGGTAGTTGGAGGAACGAGGTCAGGTTTTGGTGGGACCCCCCGCCTTCCCCTAGGCGGAGGAAGTTCATGATGATGTCCCCAGGAAAAAAAGCCTTACTGCTTGACCTTGAGGTCTTGTGTTGACTTCCCAAGTCGGGCTAAAAGTTATTTCTGAGTAATTTCTGAGTAAAATAATAAAATTTTAGTGTCAGTTTGTAATATCCAAATAACAGATTTTCACCATTTTTTTGTCTGTCGTTTGTTCTAGCTAATCTCCGAAACAGCTGAACCGATTTGGATAGAATTTAAAAATAAAAAATAAGACCCAGTAATAACAGATATTTACGCGAACGAAGTACCTACATAATAATGCTAACTGTAATAATGTACTTATTTTACAAACAAAGTCGTACGTTTCCTTATTTGTGAAACACTTAAACAATTATTTCTAAAACGTATGTCCGTTTGTTTGAGCCGTCCAAACTCGGAAATAGCTAAACCTTTACTAATGATCGTTTGCAAGCTTTTAGAAACTAAGAACGTATGGGCAAATAGATGGCGGGTTTTAGCGTCGGCTAGGTTTACTTTACAGGGTAAGTAGAATTCTAAGCGGTTTTTGTGGTAAACGTACAAACTTAAAATATTTGCATACCTTACTGTTTGTTGTTTTAACTAATCCCCAACACCATTGGTTTTTCAAATATTATTTTTATGTTCATGTTTGGCAAATAAGCTCACTTGACTCATCTATATACTAACGAGCTGTTGCCTGTGACTTCGTCCGCGTAAATGTCGGACCCCCGTTTCATCCCCTCCGCCTGCCGGGGTTGCGGGACGTCTTAACAGGATACCGTGGCCCCGGAACGTAAAGGGCAACAGAAGGAACAGGGTGGTTTTTTAGTCAGTAAAAGTCTGACAGTCCCTTCCGCCCCACCCAGGGTGGAAGAACTCATTTGATGACTTTTACCACCTCAAAAAAAAAACAAAAAAAGGGGGTGAATTTTGGAAAATCCTTTCTTAACGCATGCCTACGATATAATAACTATCTGGATGAATGTTTAGTACTCAATTACGCCCAACGGCTAAACCGATCTGGATGAAATTTAGCACAGGTAGGTTATATTTATCCCGGAAATATTTACGATTCCCGTGGAATAATTTGAAGTCGCACATGGAAACTAGTACATACTCATACCTATAAAAATCTTTAAGAATTGCCACTTTAGAAGTCCAAACTCAGGAATGCCAAACCCAAGTCTCATTTCCACGATAATAACGAGACAAGACAAGTACCTACCAACCCACTGATTACTTACGAATTATGACTGGTACGTACTCATTGATAAGGTAAAGAATGTCTGGCAGATAGTGAGAAAAGTAATCATGTGAATGTAGGGGAAGAATCGTTTTGAGTTAAGTATGATGATGTCATACTTTTGAATAAGGTTTGTATAATGAATTATAAGGCTTCAGGTCAAAAGACTCAGTCCGTGGGACTTTTTTAACAGTTGGATGCGGGCAGCGCAGGACCGGTTATTGTGGCTGTATTTAGGGGGGACCAATGTCCAGCTGTGGACTCCGTTTTTTTTAAGACTATTTAACGCTGATTAATTTTAAATCTTTTAAGCATAAGTTTTGGATAAAAATTGGACTGTTATTGTTGGATTGTAATATAAATTTATATAAAAACTAGCTGTCCGCCGCGGTTACACCCGCGTCTTTGGTTACTGCTCCGCTCCCGTACCGCTCCCGTAGGTCGTAGCGTGATGGTATATAGCCTATAGCCTTCCTCGATAACTAATCTATCTAACACTGAAAGAATTTTTCAAATCGGACCAGTAGTTCCAGAGATTAGCGCGTTCAAACAAACAAACAAACAAACAAACACTGCAGCTTTATAATATTAGTATAGATTAATCCCTATTTCCCTTGGTCACGGCATCACACGTGAACGGTTGGACCAATTTCACTAATTCTTTTTTTGTTGTGTTTGTTATTGCAAGGAGAAAGTCCTTAAGAAGGAAAATTAAAAAAAAAATAGCGGTACGAAGTTCGCTGGATCAGCTAGTGTAATATACCTATTTGGTATATTGAATAAGTTTTACACAGGAACGGTAGACCGAAGCCCAATCCCACGATTTACACCACATATCGAGCGCGACTCAATCGCTGTACATTTGTAAACAAAATCAAATTAGTACCTTACATTACAACCGCTTACAAAAGGGTTCAAACCAAACAAAGGTTATTACCAGGGAGTGATTGAAAAACACATCGATATGCTGATCGTGCCTGTCCCGCGCATGGTGGCGTGGAGAATGCTACATTATTGAACTTTTTAATAGCGTCTGTAGCCTTTTTCCCTTCTTTTATGGGTCAGTTTTCTGAATCAATAAAGTTGGTAGCAATTTGGGCGACAGATTGTTGCAAGAGAACTTTGCAAACAATGCTGTAAACTTGTAGAGTTAAATGTACCTATTTTCTGTAGTACTCGTAATAGAATGAAAGCGAAAATTTGAGGGTAAAAAACAAGTATAAACTCTCTCACTTAAACGTATGTGAGTAAAGGTAAAAAAAAAAATAAGTTAAAAAAAAAATAAGTTAAACATCTGAAACCTAAGACAAAACCTGCACAAAAAGATATAAATAAGCCTTGACGTTATACATTATACGTTATCCATACTTAAAATATTATAAATGCGAAAGTAACTCTGTCTGTCTGTCTGTTACGCTTTCACGACTAAACTACTGAACCGATTTTGATGAAATTTGGTACGGGGTTAATTTGAACCTCAAGAAAGACTTTAGGCTACATTTTTTTTTAGAGTCACTTTAGCACTTTTACGTCAAGAGCTATCCTAAGAACACATTATAACTGATAACATAATGACGTCAGTAGACTCTTGTCTCCGAACTAGTGACCTCATGCAATCTTTGACCATCAGGATACCTCATTAACCTTAATTATGTCCTTAAACTTGCGATAGATAACCTTCCTCCTTTCTTGACGCACAATGCCAAAAACCTAAGGAAAAACTAACTAGTGAATATACCTTGACAATGTTTCGATGAGGATAATAATGCTTACAAGCTCTTTCTTATAAGAGCTAGTTAATTTCTCTATCCAATGTAGCTAGGATTCGATTTCAGAGAGATGCAAGCAATAAAGTATAAGGGCTCTTTCAATGTATACGTTTGACTGCTGCAGGACTGAAGCAAATAGGAGAGGAGAGGAGAGGAAGATGAGAAGATGGCGGGACGTACTAGATGACTTCGTTCAAAACTGCAGGGAGGAGGCACGGAAACGTTAGGGATGGAAGGAGTAAAGGGAGGCCTTTGGAAGAGTGAAACAAAACAGGCCAACAAGAAAAAAAAATCTTAAGCATCTAGTATAAGAGCACTTACCTAATAAACTAAGGCTGGCAATCCAGCTAGCTTGCTGATCACTGACTGTAAACCCTCCATCATGCGTCCTGGTGTCTTGCATCGACGCTATCGCTGGTGACATGTAGCCTTTGCTGAGACCTGCTGCAAACGGACCGAGGGAGACAGCAAGAGCTGCCAGGATCTGTGGGAAAAAAGAGATGCAAATAATTTTATTGATGCGTTTAATTAGGTAAGAAACGATCGGCATTTGTTTTTGCAGTCAATTTTATCTTTAGAACGTGGAGTAGTTCCACTTTGCCCCATCAAGCTGCCACCCTGCTGTGGCAAAGAGGAAGAGAGAAAGGTGGCGGCTTGATGGGGCAAAGTGGAAGTTCTACTCAGAATGTGCTGGTACTGGCAGGTTCGCACAAACTCCTTGTTTAGAGTCCCACGCTAAGTATATCAGAGGTCTAAAGATCAGGTGAAACCAGAATGAGATTGATGGTAATAGTGTCAATTAACCAACCATTCAGTTTATCACAGCTGGATATTTTTTAATGAGTTGGCAAACTAATCGGAACTGCATAATTATTATGGAAAGTGGTTCTTGCCGCCTAAAATCACGTGTGATACTATAGGGGATTCCAGTGTGCAGTCGATCTGGAAAACGAAGTTTGAATATCCACAAGAATCCCTTCAGATACTTTCCCAACAGCGCACTCCATACAAAATGATAGGTACGTAACTCAAAATTCATATCATGTCATGTTACCTATCTTTTCACCGCCTTTGGTTGACTGATAGTGAATGTGTAAGGCTTTAAGTCCACGTAAAATTTTGAAACTAGGATATTTGACGGGAAACTGACGAAGCACATAGGTACATGATGCCTACCTATAAGTGCCCTTATCTAATATATTTACCTTTATCGAGTTTACTACTTTTTGACCAATTATGACTAGACTACTGTTGTATGGAACGCGATATAAGTGCAATCACCATAAAAGAATGGAAACATGCTATATACCTACTGCATGGCCACGTAGCGACCGACAGTCAAATAACACTGTCTTTTCTACCGCGCTGACAGGTTAAAAAAAACCTACGTACAAGTAACCTATTCCTCAAGGAAAAGTAATTAGAATCCAACTGGATATGGATAGACTGAATAATGTCAGTGACAAAGTGCAAAGATCAGTCGTGCTAATTGTAAAATACAAGACACTAAACATTTACAACATCGGCCGGCGCCATATGTCGCGTTTGCACGTCACATTTAAAGATCACTAGTACTAACACGCTTGTAACTGTCGTGTTAACCTACTCCACATGGATATATCGGCTCATTGGTCAAGTTTCAGAGAGAGTAATCTATCCAGGTGCAATTCAAAGGATAATAATGAATGATACCTTTTTATTAGTCCTAAAGTTAAAGTATATCTTGGACATCACTGACATCGGCGAAGGAAAACCTGGTGAGGAAACCTGCACTTATACCGGCCTATTACTGTCCCATTCAAACCATCTCAGAAGCAATTGAGGCGGTTTAAAAGCTCTGACACTAGGGTGTGTGGGGTCGTAAGACCTTACTTTCTAGACTTAAGTTGGGGCACTCGCCAAATGGAAACGACTTATCATCAACATGATGACGATATTACCGGCTGTCGGGAGGCAGAACAGGTTAAAAGTTAGAATATAGTAAGGTGTATTGGATAGAGATTCCAGAGTCTCCAAATCGACATTATTTTAACATGACTGAAATGTGAATATATATAGAGGAACATGTAGTTATGAAAGTTTGCTACATCAGGTACTATAGCTAGGTACTTTACTCACCAATTTGATGTTAAAATGTACTTACTACGTAAAGATCAAAACTACAGAGCATTTTTGGCACTGATGTATGATGGTTTTTAACAACATCTTGTAAAAAAACATGAAATAGCAGCCATCACATCATCATTATAAGCTATGTACATTCGAATATAAACTTGAAGTACTGTATATAGCCATTCGAATTTCCATTACCGCATTGAAAATGAACTTCATTACATCCCAATACGTGCCGGTCGATGTAAATTGTACCTAAATAACATTTACAGTAAAGTTAAAGTCTCAATTTATTAAATTCCTTGCAGTGACACACTTGAATTAAGAACCCAAGTCTTTAATTATGAAAAAGCCGTCCATCATTAGTTTCAATCAGAACACAAACGCTCAGAGACCACCTCAGAGATAATTCCAACACTTTCAAAATAATGTAAGCGGCACTTTTAATATTATAGATTGATGCTAATGGACTAGTATCAAGACACGACGGTGTATAATTTGGTGTCCCCATTATCTGAGACATTTGTAAGTACTTAGATGAAAAGACCATAATTTGGAGGTACGCCTTTTCCGTAATGTTGCAAGCAAAAAGTTGTATGATGAAGTCGGTTCAAAAATAAACTCTTACATTTCCAAAGGATAGGTAGAGGTCTCAATGG
Source organism: Hoplodrina blanda (assembly GCA_949316365.1). NCBI lineage: Eukaryota > Metazoa > Arthropoda > Insecta > Lepidoptera > Noctuidae > Hoplodrina > Hoplodrina blanda. The sequence goes on from OX438570.1 coordinate 10,179,792, forward strand.
CAATAGGCTCTCCTCCTATTACATGGGACTTAAAACATAACTGGCGACATGTGGGTGTACCAATGGATCCACCTCTGCCTACCCTTCGGGGATTTCAGGCGTGATGTTATGTTGTTGTGGATGAAACATCAAACAGCACTCCATACTCACACAATGAAGTAATAACATAGGAAGTGATTATAGCAAAGCTCATGACGACGCATCATTTCATCCAGCCCCGCTAACCTTGCTTACTCGTCTAGTGACACCACGACGTAAGATATTCTTGTATAGCTGGTGCCAACTCCAAAGTAAAGGTTAAGACGTTGACAGACAAGGATGTATCCCTTTTTCGAGTCGTGAAAAGAGTTATGTCTGGAGTGTGTTTCAAAGAAATTGACGATGTCTTAACTATTGTTGTAGTACGTTACGATACGCTCTAGCTAAAATCTTGATCGTTTAAATTGCTAGCAGTATACAATGAGGTATTTGGTTAAGAGACTATCAGCCTCAAGTGACAGCGTTCACGAACATGATGATACGTGATGGCTCAGTGGTTTAATAGGTACCGGGCAGGGGCAAGAACCAATGTGACTTTTTCGATTCAAATGTAGGAGGAGTCATTTGGTGTAGGAAACGCGGACACCAGGTCTTATACAAAATAAGTCTGAAATCCCCAATCCGCCTTGAGAAAGCATGGCGATTAATGCTCGTGCCTTCTCTGTATGAGAAGAGACGTTTGCCCTGCAATCGGACAATAATAGGCTAATACATATTATTACTATTTATATTTACATTATGTCACTCGGGACCCTAGGTTCCCGGATCTTTGAAAGACATACGAGTAGCCGAATCCAATTCGCAGAGGCCCCTTAGACAGCTATAACATGAAATGAAACATCAACCGACAAACTGACCTTGTTTGCACTGTGCAAGTCCACCCAAGGATAACTCCCGGTTGGCATAGGACTATTATTATTTCTACGGGAAACGAATGATCCAACAAAAAAAGTTACAAGTTATCCATTTTTTGTCTCATTTTACCACTCAGGAATGTTGAACGAGCAAGACTTTCCTTTACTTACTATTCCTGCCACATAAAAGAGATATTATGTCCCATGTAGGAACGTACAGAGATACATCAGTGCTACGGGAGCATGGTTCGAAGTGTTGGAACACGTTCACAGGATCGATCGCTGTTTCGAGCACCATGTGTGAATGGTTTGCTAGTGATGTGCCCGCGTGTTAGGAGTGTCGATATCGATGGATGCAGTATAAGGGTCAATGTTTTGTGCTATATTTGAAAATAAGGTAATGACGAGTTTGCGTGTGTCGGATTTTTAAGAAAAGATCTACTTGAGCTTATCTACAGCAATTAGGGCAAACACCTTTATTTTATTTTAAGTTTTATCAGAAAAACAGACTATAACCACTAATTGCACTATTATGATTATTATTTATCTAAAATTCTAAATCATTTTTGAGATTAAAAAAACAATATTTTTAGATATTTTAGAAATTGCATCTGAATGTAGGTACCATTTGTCTTAATACTAGATCCAAAATGGGTCACTGCTTGTTTCTACACCCCAATCCATATTCTATTTTTGACTGATAACAATCGACCTCGATATACATCCCGGGCAACCCTAGTTACTCTATCAGAAAGCGTCCGCTAGACTCCTAACATTTGGACGGGTCAATGACCGACACACTGCCATACATTCTATCCCCCTAATACAAACATACCAAGGCAGCCGCACCAGCCAAAAACCAACCTTAATTCTCAAAAAATTAGAGTTGTTTAAACTGTAAAATGATCGTTGGTGTTGACAATTCCATTTTTCTGTCAAGGGAGATTGATCTCTGTTCCTACAGTTATAGGGGTGACATAATAATGTTTTGCATGGCAACTAATGGTCCGAGTTAATGTCACTGAAATTGACGGATTGTGAAACGAAGTTCGAATGATAATAATTTTATTAAAATTGGTTATTATTTCAGATGAATTTAATTTTGGTATGACTGTAATAATTAAGCCGGCGAGTATGATTTATTAGCATCATTAAAGAAGATGGGAAGTTATTCAAGTTCCGGATTTAAAAATAGATTTTATTAATTTGTATGAAAGTTGTATGGGCATGCTGGTAGGTGCTAGTGAGGCACCTGCCGTTTTATGAGATTTATCCGATTGAATCGTTTTCCATATGATTATTAGTTAAACTATTCTTCGTTTGTACTATCGGGACCCTTCGTTTATACCTATCCTCCATTTAATAACGCATTTGAAGAAAAGCTTTCAAATACGATACTAATAATGTAAAAGATTGTGTTTTAATGAAAAAGCAAATAGTTTTGCATTGCTTTGTATTATTGGAAAATAACAAAGCTTAAATACTGATATTGAAATAACGATAACGTTATAACGTTATTTGACTACAATAATAATGAATGAAGCAAAAAAGATAAATAAGGATTTCAATAAATTCTTTGAACGTAGTAAGAAACGTTTGTAACGTATCCGTTTGATTCCTACACTCAAGCTTTAATTTTCTCTTCTAAAAAACTCACTTTAAAAAATATTGCAACTGTCTCATTTTCAACGAGTAAGAACCATAAACTCAAAGTAACAATAAATGACAGCTGTCAACTGTTTTCTGACCGACTCACATATCTCAACATGTCATGGCGGCGCTGCTTGCCAAGGAAAGACGTCATAGAGCTGTCAAATACGGAAGATTTCTGTTATTTCTCTATTCCGCCACACGCATAGTAAAGTATATCATAATTATTATTATGACAGACGAGGAAGATTGAGCTGTTGTTATTATCGGAAACAGAGAAATATCGTAAAAAGAGTGATTCGTAAAAACAGTGACATTTTACGAGTGTGAGTTGCGGAAATATAATATCATGCAGTTCAACGGACCTTTTTTCTTAGTTTTACTGCGTTTCTTGTAATGTATTTATCACCTATGTATCTAAATAATATGTAAAAGCGAGAGGTCACTCACCCACTAACTCACTCAACACGAAATATCGAAAACCGCTGGACGCATAAAGATGAAATTCGGCAGGAAGGCCATTAATTATAGTTAGTAGACGTCCACTAAGAAAGAATTTTCCAAAATTCACCCAATAAGGGGATGAAACGGGGTACTCGCGAGCAGAAGCTAGTATAATTATGTATGTATGTTTGTTCCTTTGAGGCGGCCCAGAGAATAAACGCGTGGGCCGATTTTGATTATTCTTAAGTCAATCGATTTGTCTTAATCTTGTGAGTGTCGCTAAAGATACGACTAATCAAAATTTGATTTGGCGACAACCAGACGCCATATTGTGAAAAAGAAAAAAATAAAATACTACGAAGTATATTATAAAATAGTTATTTGTGGTACTGGTGGTTTTTATCTTTTCAGTTTTTATTTAAAGTTGATATGTTTTAGACCTATTACATGGGACTTAAACATAACTGGCGAAATGTGAGTGAACTAATGGGCACACCTCTGCCTAACTCTTCGGGGATTATAGGCGTGATGTTATGATACGTGTTCTTTCTTCTTCTTTAGTCATCTTTATATAATAAATAATTATGTAGCACTCCTAAATTAATTAACATTAATTTTAATTTTAAATTTATTTTAATAATATATTAATATTAATAGTTTCGTGAGTGCGTTTACAAACATATAAATCTACGTACACAAACAACCAGAATCGAATCGCTCAGCCACTGCGGCAGCTGTGTCGTCTAAATTAAGTTAGTTAAATTTAAAGTCAAATCTCACTACTATTATAAATACGGAAGTTTGCTTAGATGGATGTTTGGTACTCAATCACGCCAGAACGGCTGAACGGATTTGGATGAAATTTGGCACATAGATAGAGTCTGGAATTTCAGTCAAAGTCAAAGTCAAAACATTTATTTCAATTAGACCAATTACAGGTACTTTTGAATTGTCAAGGAATCGGTCAGTTAGTCAGACGGTTGAGGCTAGGTGCTCGTTCTAAAATGGCACGAATGACACGCTATGATATTTATCAACGTTGATGAGGATGAAGTCGATAGCAGAAGCTAGTATTGGCTACGTACCTGTCTCCTATAACTGTTTCTTCCATCGTTGGACCTCATCATCATAATCCTGGTTTCAGGAGTAATGTTCGTCATTTTATCACTACGCAGTCCCTTTTCACACATATGTACACTTATTGTCAAACACTGTTACGTTGACAAACACTTTTTGTTCACTGTTTGTAACATTTGGCGGTTACGTCGAGTGCGGGATCATTTTGTGAGCTGATTTCAAATCTGGAACAAAAAGAAAGATGGCGTTAAACGGTTGTTTGAATTCGATTTTTAAAAGTTTATTTAAAGCTGTCAAAATTGCCTGTTTAACTTCGAATTTTAAATGTTTTGTTAATGGCTGTCAAAAGTATTGATGACACGGTTTAAATGTTAAACTATGATCCTCCTATAAGTCAGGAACTACGACTATTAATTAGAAAAATAATGAAGAACAGCGTTTAAAAGGGAAACAACTTCCGCAAAGAAGTTCAAGAAAAGAAAATCGCATTGTTTATTTTTACCTGATTTGTAATTACGCTACGGACTGAATAACTAACACAATGTTTAGACACAGAAAAGATGTAAAGTTCAGTAAGTAAATAAATCTACTATTCTTTAAAATCAGGGAGATCACTTTTAACTAAAGAAAACTCTTACTTGAGAAATAACCGTCAAAAATTAAAAACCGCCGACGGCGGCCATCTTGGACCGAGTTTCATTAAACATATAATTCACTTTTCAAACAAAAAAAAAACTAAATCAAAATCGGTTCATCCATTCGGGAGCTAGGTACGAAACCACAGACACGTCAAACTAAACACCCTGTCGTTTTTTCATCGGAGGTTAAAAACAAAACACAGCTGTCACATAAAAAGAACAACAAAAAAAAAACAAATGACAGTCAAAACCTTTGCACCGAACTCTGAACTTTAATAAAACGCGCAGAACAACCAAAAATGCATGAAAATCAATCACTTACGAATGTATTCAATTACGAATGAAAATTACACAAGCTCTTCCACTGAAGGTTCACACATAACTACAATAAACTGACTACTAATTGTCCTCTCATACATACATACGAATGTACAGAGATACATCTATAATCTCTACCTACACTAGGAATCTGCCATCACATTCTCATTGCTCCATGTGAGCGAGATAAGCGATAAGCGATGTCAAGCGATAGAATGATATGCAACAAAAAGCTGTCTACCAATTGCCATGGCAGTTTTTAGGCCTCCGTATCCAAAGGGGCTTTATTACTAAGAGATCCTCTGTCTGTCCGTTCGTCCGTCTGTATTTTTTCAACTGTTATAATTTTCTGCAACCAAAATTTTCCCATATATTGTGTATTACCGCTATAATATAACATAGCAAATACCTATTAATAATGAAAGAAAGTTAAAAATAAAGGACTCCTCACACAAGAATTGTGTTTATTTGTATTTAGTGTAAACCCTTCGTGTGCAAGTCCGACTTCTTTGATACCAAATTTGCTTCCAAATATAAATTTGCTGAGCATCCTGCATGCATTTCATTTGCGACTTATTCACTCATTGAACTCTTGAACTCCTGAACTTTTTTTCCAAACACATTAATTGCGTATTGTATGCATCATGGAGATCTACAAGTATCTATTAGCAAACCAACCGAATGATGCACCAAAATATTTCGTGATCGCTCCATTCTCGTGTCATCTAGGACGAAGGACTGCACACACACATACGTAGCACACTCCCATACTGACCGAGATGACGCTCAACTATTGATTAACAATCAAAACAATTATGAACAATAGCTCGCAATGGAAGAGTCATGGAAAGAATGTCTCAATATTTTTTTATTGAAATGGAATGTTTATGGTAGAAAGGGCAAAGTTAATGTATTTTACTTGTTAGCTTTTGCTTGCGATTTTGTCCGCGTGGAAGTAAAGTATGATATTATACAACATATCCTATGGTAAGCAAGCAATAGTTAAGCTTTTTATCAGTGATTAAAAAAACAAGCTACTATAATTTAAAAAAATTAAAAAACACGACTGCAAAAATTGCTCATATTTGTACTTTGTTTACTCGTCAGTTTTTGAAGTGAAAACTTCTTTAGCGGCGTTGAGCACTTTTTCTGTAATGGGTATAAAATCTTAAACTCGCGTCAGGACACGTGCGCGTCAGGACACGTGACCTGTTCGAAAAAGCGTAAGACGGATGGAGAGTAGACAGCTATCCCCTCTCTACGGCGCGGCGAAAATGTATGCCTGGGCCTACTGTTTCGTTTAGACAGCGCAGGGCGCTTGCGCGAATGTTCGTGTATGTTAAACGTAAACGTTAATAATCAAGTTTTCACTTCTGCCGGCACTCCCGGAGTGCAACCCGTTTTTTTTTACGACGTTTTTTATTTACAGTGTTATATATTTTTTAAATCTACTTTTCAAATTCTAGACGATAAACATAGACACGATTAGATTCATTAAAAAAATAAATTGAGGCTGGTATTAATTTACTTTTTAAAGTGACCACACCGCTTTCTTTTTAACTAGCCTATGTTACTCGGAACGATGCAAGGATTGTAACGATACCCCATACATTTAAATCGGTTCAGGCGTTTAAAAGTTATGGTGGAATAAAGAAACTCACATACATACATACATACATACATTAACCCTGAACACATAACACTCCTTTTTTTTGAGGCAGTCGTGTAATAACGGATAAACAACGGCAGTTACAGTGGTTACAGTTCTATTGTTGAAATGACTGCATTTTGGTGTTGTAAGTTGTATGTTTACCTTAATATTATCTACATTGCTTTATATTATCGTGAAATAACGGAGCTTATTATAGACTTACAATTAATATAGCATTATAACGTTATTTTTTAAATGTTGTTTTGAATGAAACGAGGCCTTGCAATGGTCGGGGACAGTAATAGGCTAGTATTTTTTTTTCAATATATATATTTTATATTGATCAAGATTAATACTTAAACACTGCAGCAAAGTTTTCGTCCCGGCACTTTTGCACTAATGTCAAACTACAAGTGCAAGACAAAGATGGGAACATAGCTAAGCTAAAGAACAGGCTAATTTATTACAAAAGACAAAAAACGTGTGGCAAACTAAAAGCAGTTTTAACATCTTAGTCTAAGTTTACTCAAGTGAAGCAAGAGACAATATGTCGTGTCGAGAGGACATTTAGCATGGATTGCATGACGCCTGTAAACAAATCGTAAAACCTAACTGAAAACTAATTGTTAGTCTGACATGTTGGTTAACCTCGTTCTACTTGTGTGTTGTCCTCATGTTATGTGTTGTAAAATTAGTTAAACCTCTCTTTACGTTTGGTGACCTGTTGTTGCATAATATGATATACCGAGCTACGAAATAACATTAATTAATTAGTTATAGTTTGATAGTTTGTCTATACTAATATTATAAAGAGGAAAACTTTGTATTTTTGTTTTTCTGTTTGTTTGTAATGGATAAACTCAAAAACTACTGGACCGATTTTGAAAATTCTTTCACCATTAGAAAGCTACATTATCTGCGAGTGACATAGGCTATATTTTATTTTAGAAAAAAATATAAATAAAAAAATATTTTTAAAAACAAGCTTTTATTTAAATGACAACGTAACCTAAAAAAAAGAAAATATAATGCGAACTAAAAATAAAAAAATAAATTTAAGTGACTAAATGATGTATATGAATATAAATCTTTTCAAAATGTAAAAAATATATAAATATTAAAAGCTTGAGGCACTTTGATGTACGCTATCAGTTATACAGGTGTACAGCACAATATCAGTGCCTCAAGCTTATAAAATTTATATATTTTTTACATTTTGAAAAGATTTATATTCATATACATCATTTAGTCACTTAAATTTATTTTTTTATTTTTAGTTCGCATTATATTTTCTTTTTTTTAGGTTACGTTGTCATTTAAATAAAAGCTTGTTTTTAAAAATATTTTTTTATTTATATTTTATTTTCTACTTTTTAGTCTTTTGAAATCTTGCAATCAATATAAGATTTAGCATTAGTCAAGATTAACTTATCCACGAGGAATTTTTTTTAGCTATGTGCTATATTCTAGGTCCATTATCAGGTCAGCTCCATGTCATAACAATATTGCATTGTTATATAAGACGTCTGCCATTTTGAATTAAGAATGACGTGATTTTACTTATTATGCTTCGCTCACCAAGCCCTTCCATTTGATACCCATATCATAGGGGTTACTACGGAAATTATAAATCGCCATTTTGTGACGTCCGCCATATTGGATATGCAATGACGTCACTTTAGTTATTGTGTTTCGCTAGCCAAGCCCTTTTATTGGAAACCCATATCGTAAGGGCTACTGTTGAAATTATAAATCGCCATTTCGAGACGTCCGCCACATTGGATTTAGAATGACATCACTTTACTTTTTGTATTTTGCTCATTTTCCGTCTCCTAGACAGGTTGCAAACCAATGCTATTGACGCCCATCTCACCAAATTACACAAGTCATGGTATGCCTCTTATGCCTGTTATTACGGTTGACCGTTAAGGAGTTCCAGGGTTTGGAGCCAACCCTGGATGTGGCATCAATTTCATGGTGAACTCACCAACTGTCTATCATATCTGAACGGGTATGCAAAATGTCAAGTCCCTACTGCCGACCGTTGAGGAATTCTCTGGTTTGGAGCCAATTCTGAAGGTGGCAGCAATTTTATGGTGGACCCACTAACATCACCCAATGTCTTCCTAATGGGTGTGCAAAATTTCATGTCCCTACTGTTAACCGTTGAGGAGTTCCCTCGTCTGGAGCCAATCTTGGCAGCAGTATTACGTCATGCTTATCATAAACATGCATTGTCATTGGGACCGGACCAGCATGTAGAATTTCATGTCCCTACTGTTAACCGTTGAGGAGTTTTCTCGTCTGGAGCCAATCCTGGCAGCAGCATCACGTCATGCTTATCATAAACATGCATGATCATTGGGACTGGACCAGTATGTAAAATACAAAATTTCATGTCCCTACCGTTAACCGTTGAGAAGTTCTCTCGTCTGGAGCCAATCTTGGCAACAGCATCACGTCATGCTTATCATAAACATGCATTGTTATTGGGACTGGACCAATATGTAAAATTTCATGTTCCTACTGTTAACCGTTAAGAAGTTCCCTCGTCTGGAGCCAATCCTGGCAGCAGCATCACGTCATGCTTATCATAAACATGCATTGTCATGGGGACTGGACCAGTATGCAAAATTTCAGCTCAATCGGATAACAACAAATGGTCGAAAAATGGTTTGCAAATTTTGAAAGGACAACTTATTTACATACATACTTACATACGAACAGTGCAAGCTAAATAAAAGCTTGTAAAAATAGGGGTCCGTAAGATATTTGGGTTTTTCGGACCCAAGGTGTAAACTCGCTAAAACTCGAGAACGGCTGGGCCGATTTAGCTGATTTTGATTTTGAAATGTTCGTGGAGGTCTAGGGAAGGTTTGAAGGTGAGAAAAGGTCTAGGGGGTAGGGTAATGCAGGGTTAGGGTAGGAGTATTGGTAGTGTAGGATACCACGCGAACGAAGTCGCGGCGGGTCAGCTAGTGATTTATAAAATTATAACACACTAGAGGTCGCCCGCGGTTTCGCCCGCGTGTATGTCTGTTTTCGCGACCCCTATTTTTTCTAAAATAAAATATAGCCTATGTTACTCACAGATAATGTAGCTTTCTAATGGTAAAAGAATGTTTAAAATCCGTCCAGTAGTTTTTGAGTTTATCCATTACAAACAAACAAAATACAAAGTTTTCCTCTTTGTAATATTAGTGTAGACTAGATCCCATTTAAAATTCTAGACTATTTTATCTCTGTGCCAAATTTCATCCAGATTTGGTCAGCCGTTCTGGCGTGATTAAGTAACAAACAAACATCCATCCATCCATCCAAACTTTTACATTTAAAACAGTATCAAGTATTCACTTGAAGTCTTGTTTATAGATTTTGGTGGCCTTTTTTGGGGGCGCTCCACGGTGGACGCCATCATGCGCGTGAGAGCCCTCACGACGGGGGAAGTAGTGACCCGGGGCAGGGTCGTCTTGGCGGTGTCGCTCGACATCGCCAATGCCTTCAACACCCTGCCCTGGAGCTGCATCAGGGAGGCACTCCGGTATCACCGGATGCCGACCTACCTCCGTCGTGTAGTCGAGGACTATTTGACGGATAGGGCCGTCATCTACCCCGGCCAACGGGGGGAGTGGAACCGGCGAGAAATGTCGTGCGGTGTCCCACAGGGATCGGTCTTGGGGCCGCTTCTGTGGGACATCGGATACGACTGGGTGCTGCGCGCCGACCTCCCTGATGGCGTCAGCGTGGTCTGCTACGCTGACGACACGCTTGTCCTGGCACAGGGAGAGTCGCACCAGGCGGCGGCCGACTTGGCGACGAGAGGGGTTGCGACAGTCGTCGCAAGGATCCGGCAATTGGGACTCGAGGTGGCATTGCACAAGTCCGAGGCCATGTGCTTTCATGGTCTTCGGAACGCGCCACCGCCGGGCTCCCATATAACGGTGGGAGGGGTCCACATCGGCGTCGGGACGACGATGAAGTATTTGGGTCTCGTCCTCGACAGCCGGTGGGGCTTCCAGGAACACTTCCGACGCCTGGCTCCGCGATTGGAAAGGGCTGGGGCTGCTTTTTGGCGGCTCCTGCCCAACCTCGGGGGACCAGGCGCCTCCTGCCGGAGGTTGTACGCGGGGGTCGTGCGGTCCATGGCCCTCTACGGGGCCCCTGTGTGGGCCCCCATCATCAGGCGGCGGCCACCAGCCAAGTTGGTCGCCTGCCAGAGGGTCATGGCCATCCGGATGATCCGGGGATACCGCACGGTCTCCGGCGAAGCGGCAAACCTCCTTGCCGGATTACCGCCGTGGGATCTGGAGGCTACAGTCCTCCAGCGCGTCTATGAGTGGCGCGTGGACGCGCAGCGCCGGGGCGAAAACCCGCTGCCGCAGCAAATCGCGGCACTGCGGCTCGAGCTCCGGGGCGATCTCATGGCGGAATGGGAGATGCGACTGTCGCAACCTAGGTTCGGGCACGCTGCAATCGCGGCGGTAAGACCCCTCTTTGAGGAGTGGCTAGAGAGGCGCCACGGCGTCCTCACCTTCCGGCTGACGCAGGTCCTCACCGGACACGGTTGTTTCGGGAGGTTCCTGTGTCGGATTGCACGGGAGGAAACGCCCGGGTGTCACCACTGTGTGGACCGCCCGGAGGACACGGTGGAGCATACGGTGCAGGTCTGCCCAGCTTGGGCAGAGCATCGCCGTGTCCTCACGGAGGCGATAGGCGGCGGCGACCTCTCGCGCCCGGGCCTGGTTCAGGCCATGCTCCGGGGCGAGAGGGAATGGGATGCAGTCACCTCCTTCTGCGAAGCAGTAATGCTAGCGAAGGAGGAGGCGGGCCGCGTGAGGGAGAGAACAACACCCTCCACCTCACGCCCCAGCCGCCGCGGGAGACGCCCAGGGCGTCGGACGTCGCGAGGCGACATCCGGCCACCGTAGGCGCGGGCTTGCGGACGGCGAGTAATGGGTAGCTCGCCGTCCGATCAAGGACCATGCCCGGGTCGACGGCGCGTTCTGTTCGCGCGCGCCTCAAAGAGCTGTCAGCACAGGGACGGGGCCCCCCAACGGGGCCAAACGCCTGCCGGGGTTGCGGGACGTCTTAACAGGATACCGTGGCCCCGGAACGTAAAGGGCAACAGAAGGAACAGGGTGGTTTTTTAGTCAGTAAAAGTCTGACAGTCCCTTCCGCCCCGCCCAGGACGGAAGGACTCATTTGATGATTTTTACCACCTCAAAAAAAAAAAAAAAAGACGGGTCAATGTACCGACAGCGCACTCCATTCAAAAGAAATCTAGTCACATTTTGGTCAATAAACGTATTCTGATGGTTAAGACTATGCTTCCACATAGGTTAGTAAAACTTACAATTACTATCAACATCCCAAAAACAGGGTGGTCTACAAACAAATAACTCAAGTTCCCTTTTAACGCTTCCTTTCAACTGCTCCAAATTACAATGAAATCATTAAAACACAGGAAATTGAATGAAACATTAGAGAAGGAATATTTTAATTATTTACACAATTACAAGTAAACGAGGTGTTCAGTAGGAAGAACAACAAACACTCGTCAAGAAGCCGGACGACGCCGGATGAAACTAAAACGGACCGGAATCGGATGGTGTAAACAGTTGCTTTAGCTAATGTGTTAGTGAAGGATGGCGTGATTGATATGAATAATGATATTGGTTTATATTCTATTGCTGAACTAATTTTGCCAAAGTGAACCAACTGACAATAGACATCAACCAACTCGACTGGTAGAGAATGCCTAAGGCAGTCCGCCTTTGTGCATTTTTGTAAGGTAAATAAAGTATAAATAAATCAATGTCAAAAATCTTCAAAAATGAAGGTAAATTAGAGGTATTTTTGACAAACTGAGACTGGGATCAAAATGCAATAGTTGTTAAACTTACGGAAACTGTCGCTCTGTTATTGCTGGACACTTTTTTGGCATTTTGATTATACTGACGTCATTAATTTAATTGTTGGCAGGTTCGCTCGTTTCGACAAAACTAAGCTTAACTTATAAAAGCTTTAAAAGTTACATGGTCATGACAAAACTATGCGATTGTCTCTGACTACTTTAAAATACCACGAATTATAGCGTGTCTATTAGATGAAACATAACTGTCGAGAAAGTGCCACGCCTGGTCAACAAGTAATAAAAAAGCAAGCTTTTAAATGTTTCAGTATTGCAGACACAGAACGATTCCATTAAGAACTTGTTGACACCCAGACGTCACATAACTAAGAATAGCCCTGATAACGAGGACAAATTCTAAATCTAGGGAGACTTACAGAAAAAGCAACTCACGTAGAAATCACTGCCAGTTCTAGAAGCTTGCGTATTGCACTATAATATAATTATAATTCATTCTAATATTACGTTGCAGAGCTAAAAGAGGATTATTTTTCGTGCCATAACGATGAAATATGGAATGATTTGTATGGAAATTCGTCATTGTCGATAAGAAATCCCATCGGGCACACGACACGTAGAATAATAGTACATTATGATACTAGTGAGCTAAGTTTGTCATTACGGTTGAGTGTGGATGCCAGCCGGAGCCGAAGGCGGGTGCGTAATGGAACCGAGAGTGTTATAATAAAATGCTCACGCGTTTCATACGACGCGACGGTGCAATAACAACCACTTTGCGAGTAAGTGTGCACAACTATTGGTATTCGAAATTATAAAACTTAATTTGTCTTATTATTACAATAGGTACGAGGTTTATCAGCTTTAGTTTTTGAACTTTAATCTGACTGAAGCAAATTTCCTTATCCAAAAATTTACTAGATGGTTCAAACCTGATCTAATGATAAACGTTGTTTTGTAATAAGACTGAATGAGGCTAACGTCTCAATACTGAAACATTTATAAACATTTTCAGCAAAAAGAAAATCATTCAAAACATTTTTTCAACCGTAATAATTACTGGTTATTTTTGTATTGAGGGTAGATTCTCAGATCCCACGCATATGTTTATATTTGGAATATCTGCTTTTAGCGAGTGATATTTATCAAACGATCATGTTTTTTATTTGCGTTCAAACGCGGAGGATGATAAGTCTAAAAGTACCTACGTTATTGTCCCTTTGATTCCAATTCTTTGATGAAAGCAATGTCTGTTCCTTGCTTGTTATTTTGAAAACATTTACCTGCTTTATGTAGGTAAATAAAAAAAAAATTTGCACTCCGGGAGTGCCGGCAGAAGTGAAAACTTGATTATTAACGTTGAGCATGTTTGATATTTTGGAATGGTTAGGGAATAATTTTGCACCAATTGCTTTATCAGTATAAAAGTACTATCATTTATGTGGTAGAATACAATATTCATTTATTGCGCTATCGTACACAAACATGACAATTTATATTACATTAAAAATTTAACTTTAAAACTATTACAATTATCATTCGCGCAAGCGCCCTGCGCTGTCTAAACGAAACAGTAGGCCCAGGCATAATTTTCGCCGCGCCGTAGAGAGGGGATAGCTGTTTACGCTTTTTCGATCAGGTCACGTGTCCTGACGCGCGTGGTCACGTGTCCCCTGACGCGAGTTTAAGATTTTATACCCATTACAGAAAAAGTGCTCAACGCCGCTAAAGAAGTTTTCACTTCAAAAAATAAACTGATGATATTTAACTAAAATTAAAACCAGTCCATTACTGCCCTACTGTAGGGCAAAAATTTCTTCTCATGCATAGAAGGCATAAGCATTGATAACCACGATTTGGGTTGGCGATTTCAGACAATATACAGGAAGATTTTTTAGTCACCGTCCAAATTTTTTCTAGGCATTAGGTATTATTCACTAAATCCATTTTTGAAAAAAAATCAATTTTTTCATATTAACATTATCCGCTCTGCGTGGTCACTGAGTTAAACGTTAATAATAAGTACTACATTTGCAGCGCACACATTTGATATCTCAATATTTTTGTATTGAGTGATACTAAAAGAAAAAACACGTAGGTACCTATTCAATGATTTTCGCCAAAGATTAATATATCAAAATTTGGACGGTGACTAAAAAATCATCCCGTATTCTTACTACTTAGATGCTTAAAGATGTTGATGCTCATATACGAGCGTAATATCATCGCGACGATAATATCGGAGGCGAATTAAAAATTGTTGTATGGATAGATTTATATCGCTGCGGCGATAATATCGCCTGTGTATTATAGTGATGCCTTTACTCCTTTCACAATCCCACTTAAATATAAATATTAATTTTTGGAAACCTTTGGTTGTAGTTTTGACTATGGAATTGTGTTCATTTTTAAATTAAGTGTTTAAATGAAAGTTATTCTAACAACATATATTCAGTAGATATGTATCTGATGTCTAAAAGGGTGTCCCATCTACCAAGCTGAAACAAACTATCGGATAACCCTTCAGTTTTCAGTACAACACAAGGCTACACAAATCTATGAACCGGGTCAATGACAAACCAATAGACATTACTCGCTACCAAGGCCCAGAGATGAATGCCAAACATCTCAGTTATAGATCTATCTTTAAATAAACTGTCTATCAATGACCGGATATTTATATATATAAATGTAGTTTAATATAAATATCGTACAACACCGTGCATTAGTTGGCATCAGAATTGTCCTATCTCTAATAGCATCTTCATAATTTTGACTGTTGTCTGTATGCCTTTATAGCCGTTCCTATAACTTACCGACCGATGACTTAAGTTAACGACTCGTTTCTAGATTTACATCTTATTTAAGGGCACTGGGCCATATGCTGACTAACATGTACAAGATATTATTAAGGTTGAATAAAACGTCATCACGTTGTAGATAATCGTCACGACTTGTGATCCCGGGGTTAAGCAGATGTGTCCTATTAAACACCTGCATATCTGCGATGACAGAATTAGGTCACATAATGTGACAAGGGGCAAGCCTAGCTCTATTTATTGGATAGAATTTTGACATTCATATTCCAAAGAGTTCGAATATTAACCTTATGGAAAAGATATCATAGAATACTAGCTTCTGCCCGCGACTTCGCCGTGTAAATGCCGGTTATCAAGCACGCAGGTGAATTCGCTGAATATAGAGTAACCTAATATATCCTTTCTTAGAGCACAAACTTGCTCGTACCTTTCATCAAAATCGGTTCAGTCGTTTAGTCGTGAATGCGTAACAGACAGTGTTACTTTCGCATCATATGATATTAAGTATATAGTTTGGTATTTAGTTTTAGAAGTAGACTTTTTGACAATATTCCAAAAGCTTTCTTTACATCTAGAACTAAAACTGTATTAATTGAAATAAACATTGGATAACAAAACTACGCATTACATCATAGCACTTAAAAATGGTATAAAAATAAATTATATAGCGGACTACTATATTTCCATTATTATGCGTGTTGTTGACATGCTATTCTATTTAGAACATAGCAAGAATAGCGATGGTGATTGGCTATTACTCTGGTCGCACACGGGCGACCCGTGACAGCCACAAACGCCGCCACTTGAAGCTAGAAGCGGCGGTGTGGCGACCAACGTCGTCAACCGTGTGCGGCGAGATCATAGAAAATGTATTAAAACTACAGAAATACGTCGGTGCCAACGTTTTGTGGTAATGGTCGAGGGCCCGTGTGCGGCCAGGCTTAGACATCATTAATCAATAATTCCAAGACATAACTTCACTAAAAAAAACACTTTATTTCAGCCCTGAAAATCCGACTAATTTTTAATTAACTGAAAGATTCGATTTTTAATTTATTTGAAATTAATAAATAGTTATCAATTGAGTCTACACAAAAGTGACGTCATAGTTATCTATTGCCATACAAAATCTATAGAGGAATCGTTTTGACAGGTCATAAAAATAACGTCTAATTCATGAAGCGCTGGGTTACCAAGATACAGCTATTATGTCGCTAAAATATCGTGGATTACAGTAATAGTGTTGTTAAGAGTGAAATTATAAACACAACAGTTGACGTGGGTACTGGTAATAATAGTAAGTATTAAAGTCGTCTTTATTGACTTGTTGATTCAAAACAAAACGATTTAAGGCTGATTTAGACGGTGCGAGAAATATCGTGCAAGTTGTGGTACATTTCCGTCAATGATCAGTCACTTTTGACATGAAAGCCGCGCGGTCCCGCAATGTACGTCAAATCGCACGATATTTATTGCATCGTCTAAATGAGGCTTTAGAAAAAACTTTGGTACGCATGATTATAGATATTACTAAGAAATTGTCAAACCTATATTGTAACTAATATTAAAAATGCGAAAGTGTGTTTGATTATTTATTTGTTTGCTACTCTTTCACGTCTTAACTACTCAACCGATTCTGTTAGAATTTGGTACAGAATAATCTTGAATCCCAGGCTAATGACATCATCATCTGCCTAGCCTTTTCCCAATTATGTTGGGGTTGGCTTCCAGTCGAACCGGATGCAGCTGAGTACCAGCATTTTACATGGAGCGACTGCCTATTTGACGTCCACAACCCAGTAACTGGGTAATACGATACCCGTTGGTAAGACTGGTTGTCAGACTTTCAGGCTTCTGACGACTCATAACGACTGTCAAAGATCCACGTATGACAGCCGGGACCAACGGCTTAACGTGCGTCCGAGGCACGGAATGATGTCAGTAACGTCTAAGATAAACTTTAGAAAGTACATATGAATTTAAAAAGTCACATTGGTACTTGCCCGGCCCAGGCTAAAGACATATGGGCTCGAAGTCGCAGGCAAAAGCTAGGTAACATTATAAAAGCTAAAGTAAGTCTGTTTGTCTGTCTGTTTCGCGTTCACGGCTAAACCACTGAATTGATATTATTGAAATTTAGTAAGGTGTTAGCTCGAACCTTGAAAAAGAGCATAGGCGACTTTTTGCGCGATATGGATTTGAAATTATTAAGCATTAATTATCCAAAATATGGAAAAGTAAACGGTCATTTGATCCGTTTTGGCAGAATTAAACTAAACTACATTAAACTATGGTATTTCTTTCAAATATTGGCTTCATCAATGTTTCAATATACACATCAGCCATTTCTCTACCATCCGGATTATTAGTCATTCCCATAAATACATAAACCATGTCATCATTAGCAAAACATGTACGTATCACTAATTATATAAGTTAACTATCAATAAACTAACTAAGTACATACATAACTAACTTTATGACTACTTCTCAACGTTCAATGTTATCATATTTATGACTACCCGCTAATAACAGACTGTATTGATTCTGATTTATTACTCTATCAGTTTGTATGTTAATTTAGTCATAATATTGAAGGTTTGAGGAATTTTTAAGGGCTGTCACACATGAAAGTGGTGCGGTGCGGTGCCGCATCGAAACGCGTCGCTGTGCGTTACGTTGCGGTGTCACTTTGCAAAGCGTTCTGTTACCGTAGCGTGATGTTTTCCTACGATCGTGAATGTTGCTGGACGTGTGTGGTAACAGAACACCCGAAATTAGCATTGCGTTGAACGTCGCAAAACCTTTCGTTGCGGCATCAGCACCGCATTGTTTTAAGCGTGTCGACCCTATGGGTTCCATGTAAGATATTTTAGGCCCTTGAGAAGGCGGAATTACAAAAAGTGAATGATATTGAACCCTAGTCAAGGCTTTTTATATTGTAAATTATAAATATCCATGACATAATAATCGTCGAAGGTAATCAGGAGCTAGAACAGTAAACAGATGGCAAAATGTTTCACGAGAATACTCAGCTATGAATAGAAGGCAAATGATTGAAGAAGTTTGGCCTAGTCGGTACAAGTCTTTCTTTTGTTTGTAATACAACCCTGTACATACTCTGCCCGTTAATGCAACGCTTTACCCTTCCAGCAGTCGATGTTGTAGGTACTTCCCGAAGCAGCCATACCCCGAGAGCACCTACTTCGCCCGAATCGTCAGGGAGCCTTGCCTTCTCCCGAGCCAGAGCTCGAGTACCGGCCACACCGCCTCGATGGTGATGATGCTAGGACTTGAAATCCTGTTTCTACATCCTGCCATAAGGACCTGCTGGGACCGATGCAGCTCGATCATAACCTAACCTAATCTACTAAACATCGCTACTTTTAACACACAGCCATTTTTAAATGAGCTGACGTAATAGTTACCTACGAAGGTACGAAGTATCTAACTAGATATTGTGTGGGAGCTATTAGTTCTTTTTCGAAACTTTTGTGCCGATTGTCCTTTATACTCTTATTTGTTACCCGACTGTCAGGAAGGCTTATTTTACCATTGTTGGTAATTTCTAAAGTGAGTTTGACTCAAAATTTTTCTTTCTTCCTTTATTCGTTTAAAAATAAAGTACTTAAGTTGGTTTTGCAAATTCTTAGAACTATGACAGCTAAATAAGTATGTCATTGTCAGTTCAGAAATAATTAATTAATTTTGCATTCTGTGTAAAATACTGATAATTATTCAGTTGTATACAGTTATTCAGTAGACTTTGAACACAAGGAAAATAAATAGAAATACCTACATAGGTTGGTACCTAAACTAAGTTGGCATAACTAGATAAATAAAAAAGATTTAAATAAATAAAATAAATAGACGTAAGGAATGAAAAACATTGACACAAGAACGTGGAAAACAATTAAATCGTAATTAATAACTGTTGTGTCAACAGATTAAGTTATTTTTAGTATTTATGGCGTCATTTAGATGAGTCGAACACATGCGTCGGTGGTGTAATGGTCAGCATAGTTGCCTTCCAAGCAGTTGATCCGGGTTCGATTCCCGGCCGACGCATTCTTTTTAGCATTTTGTCTTGAATTATTTAGAACATTGCAAATCTATTCTTTGACGTTTCTTTTTTAAATCTAAATTTCTTAAACCCAAAAAGACAAAGTACAAAATGTGATTACTATTTATTTAACACTTTTTAGTTTAAAATCCGCCTTTTTTATATTTTAAGACATTTTATACCACACTTGCGCAATCAAGACGAATCTAATCACGTATTATTTATGAAAATCGGTAAAACTATTGCGTAATAACGAGCGGACATAGAAACGGACATAAACACATACAGGTCAAACACACAACCCTCCTTTTGGGCTTTGCCGCAGTCGGGTAACAAGTACACAAAGCAAATAGAGACTCGTAAAACGGGCACAAGCTTTCGTAAAGTCGCGCTGACCCGTGCCCCATTAATGTCAATCCCAATCATTTCAATGAAGAGTATTCTCATAACGTTACTGGACCGACATACAGTCTAGTGGAATTGTATTGCATTCAGAACAGCCAATGACAGCATGCATTTTGAGATTCACTTAATAACATAAATCTCAATTTAGTTCAATTTACACATGCAGACCAACTCACGACCTTCTGCCATGGGTGGCAGGCAGATACGTTGGGTATACTATCACTACATTATCCCCCCGCCGCGTCTGTGTGTCTGTTCGCGATAAACTTAAAATCTACTGAACGGATTTTCATGCGGTTTTCACCAATAGAATAGTGATTCATGAGGAAGATTTAGGTATATTATTTATCAAGGTTTTGTGTTTTGGTTTTGTGCATAATTATTGTCACCCATTGTTATACTCGTATTAAAGGCTTCAGGCTAAAGAAATACTTTGTACGAAACAGGTATTTCCAATATTAAAAGTCGATCAAAACGTTAGGAACGTTTTGATCGACACCTGCATCAAATCAAATTCAATATTAAACCTTATTTTAAAATGCATAAAATTTATGCTTTTACAAATTTAAAGTTCCATTTACTATAAATCAGTCAAGAATTTCGAGTGTAAGCAAAAGCTTTTAACAAAGCTACAATTTTGACTAAAGCCATAACAGTTGCCTAATAATTACTATAATAAACAGAATAGTCTAATATTTTAGATGAGACGCGAACGAACCGATACTTTTACGGAAATCATCAAAACGAGTTGAAATTTATTTCCATTTTATGTTTTGAACACTCGGTGATTTTTAACGACACCGACGTATGTGTCCATTGGCACTCACGATACGGGATTTTTACAAGTTATCGGGTAATGAAGAAAAAATTATATTAAATATTTAAAAATTCCCCGATGGCGGCCATCTTGAACCGATTTTCATCAAACATAGCTAAGAACACTCCCGACTAATTCATCTTTCAAACAAAAAGAAACTAAATCAAAATTGGTTCATCCGTTCGGGAGCTACGATGCCACAGACACGTTAGACAAAACCCTTCGTTTTTGCGTCGGGAGTTCAAAATACATACTTACCAAAGAACAGCGAGTATTCTTAAAGACAAAATGAAAACAATCTTAATTTAACCGAAGACGAAGAATAATTGAACATAAACAACAAATAATTTAGTATTGTATTAAAAACAACAAAAACATAAAACTAATAAGTATAAATTAGAAGTAACCCCCCCCCCCCCCACAAGGATAGATTACTTATAATGATTGAAAGAAATCATGTTGACGACTGTGTGCCAAAGACAAAAGGTAATAAGTCATTTTTTGCAAAGTTCAAGTCGTAAATTGTGAGACAATGCCACATCAACTACAACAACTGACTTTCCAATCTGTTGATAAATTAATTTTCTGTTCCCTCTAATCTTATTTTTTGTTTAGAAGAAATTGGTTTTTGGAACGAAGTTTCTTAACGCGGCTTGCGGTAGGATTTAACTGGCAGAAATCGTAACGTAAGGAAAAAGTGTTATGCTCTTTCTAGGCACCCTCTCTTTCTCTCTGTCTTTTTCTATTATGTACGGGTGGGGGTGTGTGTGCGTGCAAATATCGAGTAGCAAGCATCGTGCGCGGCCAGCTGTATAACCTTAATTCAAAATACATGTCAAGTTTATTTTATTTACTTTTTGTTTTTTTTTAGATTTTTTAAAGATATTATCATGGTTTTACTTGAAGTTGAGAGGTTTTTTCATCTTTTCATTGGAAAATCATAATTAGCACGAGATAAAGTCATGATTACCACTCATAAAATGTATGAGAATGACGTTTGCTAAACACGTGCGCCTCCGTAAGGTTGTTGTACCACCAACATGTGTGCTTATTGTAGGTTGTGCACTCACTTTAAAAAAAACCTTATTAGCACTTACATTTGATTGATTATCCCTTTGTTAAAGATCACTCATCTCAAGCGTGATCAGTTTTAGTTTAGAACTGAACTTTATTCTTTAGTTCACAGTTTACAGTCTTGAATTGTAGATTTCTAGACGTGCTGGTTGGCCTGTCATTTGATTGGCGACTGTATATGTATAACTGTGACTGATAATGTGTTATACTTTAGTTTTAATGTTTAAAAAGTTCTTGGTAAACATAACATCACGCCTATAATCCCTGAAGGGTTAGGCAGAGGTGTACACAATTACACCCACATTTTGCTAGTTATGTTTAAGTCCCATGTAATAGGAGCCAAACCTATTGACATCAACCGGGCACACATCTAAACTCCGAAGCTGCCACCGAGAAATTCCTTATGGAAATGCTCAATAACACTTTGCCCGACCTGGGAATCGAACCTAAGACCTCATGTTCAGCAGTCGCGCTTTGCGACCACTAGACCAACGAGGTAGTCCCTGGCAAACCTTAAATAAAATAAATACATTGATTTACATTTTCACGTCTGACTTCCATCGTATCTCAGAATTGGGAACATTATAACATTGTACCATTGTTACATTATAACATTGGGAACATAGTTTCAAAGTGCCTTTCAACAGTTTAACTAAAATAAATAATTTTTTGACTTTATTAGCCCTTAATGCATTGACGTATATCAATGGAAACATCCCGAAACAGTTAAAGTTCCATGTGTATAAAGTTAATTAAAAGCCGTTTTATTGCAGATGCCACTGCGAGTTATAATGCGGAAGTGTCCCTCCACAAGCAATTAAGATTACACAGATAAGTATCATGTTATGAGTTTAATGAGTCTCTAATCTGACTATGGGCTATGCTTGGAAAGTGGTCGTTAAGAAATTGATTCGATTCTGTCCTAAAATATACTTATTGAAATCTGATATCTGATTTTAAAATCGACTTTGTCAATTTCATTGTCTTTAGTATCTATGAATGATACTTGAATGTACACTCGAACCAATTATTTGACTGTACAGGTAGCTAACTTGTAGTTACTTTTAAACAATGTTGCGAGTGTGATGAATAGTCAATTGTTTTACATGAACAAACATACCATAAGCTCCAAATGTTATTACACTCACAATAACATTGGTAGTGCAGTAGCAACATAAATATTTTTGCCTGGATACCAAATAGTTAGTTTGACTGTACGTCTGGAGTATCTTGGACAGTCAGCTCCGCTTATTTTAATGACTCGTTAACATTTTTGTCGCGGCATCGGCACGAGTTATTCTTACAGTTCCTGCTGATTCTAGAGAATATGGAGACTTTCTTGGTAATTGAGAGGTATGTCTAATACGTCCACTGTCTGCTATAATGCTGCTAATGATGACCTCCCCGAACGAGGTCATTTGTCCTATATTAGAGAGCGTCCAGGAGTCGTCCAGAAGGGATTTACAAAAAGTTCTTGACTATTTGCGTCAGGGGATACCTATTAATTAAAAGCAAGCAAATATTGATTTAATTTTTATTGTAAAAAAAATTTCTCATGGGGTTCTGGAAAAAAGAACAGTTTTAGATACGTCCGGAGCTTTCAAGGTTTTGGTCCGGTGGCGACAATTTAGGTGATGGTAGCCCAGGGCTACTATGGCACATCTCTATGTAGGTACCTACCAATGTATAGTAGTATGTAGTTATGTTTAATTCTCTTGTAACAGGAATGTTGATGGATAAGAAGTAACCGCCCTCAAGCCCTCGTATAATGTCGAAATTAAAATGTTACGTCAACGTTCACTAACTTCCTCATTGACCGTTCTTTGTGAAGGTTGGAAGGCTTATGTTTGACGGAGTGGATGATTTTTAGGGTTCTGTACTTAAAGGGTTCAAATAGAGCAGTATAATTGCTCTCGCTTATCCGTCCGTCCGTCTGTATGTCCCTCCGTCACAAAACGATGGCTTTTGAACCGTAACGTAAACACTTGATATTTTCACAGAGTGTGTAAATATGGCTGCTATAACAACTAATAACAATAATATAAAATCCCGTGAAACTTGTTGCTTTTCGGCGTTTTTTGCTCGATCTTAATATTGTACGTGGCACCACTGCCTAACCTTTCGGGAATTACAGGCGTGATGTTAATATTGTACGGTATTACGTGCCCTTTATGTGCAAGTCCATCTCACACTTGGTCAGTATTTTCAAGACAAACGACAATTTATTATAACACTTATGTCATATTGACATACGCCCTTGTTGTCACAGCCTGCTTTGAAAGAACGCGTTGTGAGGATTATTAGAGGAAACTAAACAAAGATATAAAAGTTACAATCCACTCATTAAAGTTGAAAAGTCCGAAATACAGTAACAAAGCTTTTGTCAGAAGTTTCATGACAGAGACAGAATGACAGGATGACGCTAATAATGTCTTCAACGGTTTGAGAACTTCAGAAATAGTATTATCTCGCTCTAACATCAGGAAGAGAGAGAGAAAACATTGGATTTTTTGTTTTAATTGCGGAAAAACAAATGAAAAAAAGTGGGATTTCTGTTTTTAGATTTTATTCAGAAAACAAATGAACGCGTTGGGATGCAGCTAATTATTTGTATTGATATAACATAACGAGTGGAAAATAACAAAAACTATTATTATGGATTTAGTACATTCATACGTAAAGTATATGCGCAGGCGCTTTAACAACATACATGCATAAAATCACGCCGGTAATCCCCGAAGGGTTAGGCAGAGGTGTACCTAGTTACCTACCCATTAGTATACCCAGATGTCGCCGCAGTTATGTTGGTCTAGTGGTCGCAAAGCCCGACTGCTGAGCATGAGGTCTTGGGTTTGATTCCCAGGTCAGGCAACGTGTTATTGGGTTTTTCCAGCAGGAATTTCTCAGTTGCAGCCTCGTAGTCTGGATATGTGCCCGGTTGATAGTAATAGGCTCGCCCTCTTTTACATGGGGCTTGGGCATAACTGGCAAACTGTGGGTGTACTAATGGGTGCACCTCTGCCTAACCCTTCGGGGATTACAGGCGTGATGTTATACGGTATGTTACATCAATTTAATTAAAAACAATGTAGAAGCATTAAAACTTATAATTATTAAGTCAAAGGCCATTAATAATAACTAGTATTCTTTGATTAATTCCATGCCAAGTTCAAGTTATAATAGTTTGTTTACAAGTATCGCCGAGGACAAACGTGGTTGGATTACCTGACGACCTGTCAATTAACTGAGATGGATATTACGTAATCTATGTTAATAAAGTTAAGGTCATTAGTTAAGTAATTAGTCATCAACAGACCAGTAAGTCTAGGCACGCGATATAATGGAAACACGATCGTTTTGTCTGACTTACTGACCTAGTTGTGAGTGCTACTGCTGAGTATGAGGTTGTGAGTTCGATTCCCAGGTTGGGCAAAGTACTAGTGTGTACAATACGCCCCACGAAAAATGTGACTTGACAAGCGTCAGTAATAGGGAGCTTGCGCAGGTATGGATGTACGAAATAGTTATCCATAATTTGTGTATCTATTTATGGATTTTTCGATGACATTTAGATTAAAATTCCTAACAATAATTATAATAAAGTATGTGTGGTTTATCAAAATTCATCTTTTGTGGCGCGTACCTATTGTAGTTATAGTGAAGGCGTAGTCGTGGTGAGCTAATTGTTATTACTTACATAGTTTTAAGTTAAGTGAAATAGAAAAATAACTTTATTTAAAAAATATATATATTTTTAAAACCAAGCTTTAATTCAATATTGAGAATTAGACATTGTATTGCCATCAAAACTAAAGGTGTATGCAAAATTTCAGCTCAATCGGATACCAACAAATGGCCGAAAAATGGTTTGCAAATTTTGAAAGGACAACTTATTTACATACTTACATACTTACATACGAACAGTGCAAGCTAAATAAAAGCTTGTAAAAACGCTATGGATTATCGATGCCTGCTTAATAAAAGCTTTTTTGTAAAGTGTTTTAATTTTATCTATTAAGTTTTTTTTTATAGTTGCGTGGATCCTGGATTTGTTCCCGCTTGATGACAATATTCTCACCCCCTATTAAATAACCTTTTACAAAACCAAAACCATATAACTTAAAATTAAACTCTTTCTGTTGAATTCTGTGTTTGCATGCGTGTTTGATTGCTGTAACCTCTCCCAGGGTCTACAAATCTTTCGTGAATATTCTTGTCCACAGTGCTCCATCGTTAACTAAAATCTAAACTATCTAATAATGCAAGGAGTTGTTAGTTATTGTTTGTTTATTTGTAAAAGGTAAACTCCAAAAGTATTGTTTCAATTCCTAAAAATCTTTTACTGATAGAAAGTTACACCATTGCTAAATTTCTTAGAAAATACTTTGTAGTATACATGACTTCTAGTCGAACAAAGACCCAGGTAAAAGCTTATAGTTCTCGATATTTACCTTTGAGAACAACGTTGGCGTACGTGAGCGATCAAGATACGCTGGGTACTGAAGATGCAACAGAATGTAGTGTCAAAAATAAAAATAGGTATGACACAATGATTGTACAAAAATCAAAATATGTTAGAATGCAATCTATCAACACCTATTTTTGAAGGAAAGTCGTGAATGTGCATGATAAATGTATATGAAAATACAAGCTTTTGCCCGCGGCTTTGTCTGCGTAAATGTCGGAGCCCCGTTTCATCACCCTTGAGGGTAAATTTTGGAAATTCCTTTTTTAGCGTTGCGTTAGCATTTCTTAACCTTGTTAGTAAACTTCAGCTAAGAAAGATTTTGGAAAAGTTTGGAAAAGTTTCTGTAGGAATAGAAAACTTGTAGTAACAAGTTCTCTATTCCTACAGAAACTTTTCCTTTTTTTCTAAAGTTCAAAATATACAAACTCTTGCATCGTTCAATTAGTAACGTAATGAAACTCAATTCGCAAAATTACACTGATTTGGAAAATTAAGGCTCGTTGAAACATGCAAAGTACCGGTTGCATCCAATTATGAATCGTTCAGTGTTGCGTTCAAATCATGACGTAGTTACATCATACGATACAAGGCATGTTACATTACAAGTTGCACACGTAACACATACAGTGTAATTGCATCTATCATCGCACTTTATCAAAAAGGGGCGTGGCTTAAACACCTCATATAATAAGTTCCATCTAGCCAAGTCTTAAAGATGGCGATTAAGCGTCAATTTTTTGAAAAAAAAACATGCATTTTTATTCGTTTTCCCGCGAACGCGTTTAAACTGTTCTGCGTGGTTATTAAGCGTAATATCCATAGCAAATTACCCTGTATCGACAGGTTACATCTTTATATGAGGTTCTTTACAGTACACGTGAAAATAAACAATTTTTAAGAAAAGTTTTTTGATAATTTCTATTTAAGACTGACCAAATCCTAATGACCGCAACCCATAATAATAATATCCTCCTTAACATCCTTCTCCCAAAGAAAATTAACCAATAAGAACGCAGGAGATATTATGATGCACAAGTGTGTGCGCAAACACAGATATTCTCCCGTCACCCTCATTGTCTGATGGGACAGCAATCTGACAACACCGGGATGTGATCAGGCGCAGGACTAATGGCAATAATAACATTCCGGATGGAAATAATCCAATCACAATTTTGTAGACCTAGGAATTGAACATACGGCACACTAAGCAACGGCGCTTGTGACCAGAAGCCTAATAGGACAGTTGATAACTAAACCACATAAATTACATATAGTAGACTAGCTTTTAAACGCGATTACGTCTGCGTAAATACAATAAATGTCACGACCTCGCTGCACAAAAACTAGCCTATGTCCTTTCTTGGGGTTTCCTTTCATCTAAATCCACTGAACCGATTTTTTTTTACGTAGACACATAGACAGACAGAGTTACTTTCCCATCTATAATATTAAATATGGGTATATCGTTTCTTAAAATAATAAAAACTAATTTAAAAAATATTTTTAAAAACAAGCTTTATTTTAAATTTATTACAATATTGATTATTAGACATTGTACTGTCACCAGAACTAAAGGTGTATGCAAAATTTCAGCTCAATCGGATACCAACAAATGGTCGAAAAATGGTTTGCAAATTTTGAAAGGACAACTTATTTACATACATACTTACTTACATACGAACGGTGCAAGCTAAATAAAAGCTTGTAATAATAAAATCGTGTCGTCCCCGTCCCGTACCTAAAAAAACTGCTTACATTTTTAATCGTGCTCATTACGTCAGTCGATCATCGT
Organism: Hoplodrina blanda; assembly: GCA_949316365.1. Classification (NCBI taxonomy): domain Eukaryota; kingdom Metazoa; phylum Arthropoda; class Insecta; order Lepidoptera; family Noctuidae; genus Hoplodrina; species Hoplodrina blanda. The sequence goes on from OX438570.1 coordinate 10,207,770, forward strand.
CGCTGCTCAGTTATGAGCCGCGACGCTGTCAAAGGATCGCGATATTGATACCACGCACAGAGCATGTAATTTCATACGCCTAAGGAATTTAACTTGAATTTTTGCATGTTGTTTTTTTAATTTTCTGGTCAGTGATGTGGTTTTAATTGGAATATTGGCAGGTGATTTTTTTCATGACTATTAAATTGCAAAAGCGTGTAGTTAAATCAAATAATTATGATTGAATAAACTACTTTGTTATTTCAAAATCTCATTAATTTGCAAATTGGCAAAAAGGATTTCCTATATCTATACTAAAATAATAAAGCTAGAGATTTTTTGTATGTTTGTTTAATCGCGCTAATGTCTAGAACTACTAGTCGGATTAGAGTAATTATTTTTGTATAGGTATGATAGCCAGATTCATTAGGAATAGTATCGGCTATATAACATCACGCTACGACCCATGAGAGCGGAGCAGTAAGCAAAGATGTAACTTAAAACAGGTGAAAAAAAACACGTACGTATAGTCGCACTGAGCAACTAGTTATCCTTATATATTATTATCATGAAAACTTCTACCTAGTGTACAGTCAGCAAAGGAGATAGGTATGCAGGGTCATCATATATAGTTGAAGTTTTCTTAGAAACCAATGGATGTATTCGATTGAAACCTAACTTAATTAATGAATTGTTTATTATCTACTTTTTAAATTAAATTGCATTTCAAAACATCCATCGGTTTCTTAAAAAACTTCAAATATATCGGACGACCCTGCATACCTATCTGTTTTGCTGTGTGTACCTACCACAAATACTTCTTCCAATATAATAAATATTTAAAACAAAAACAGAAAGCCCGCTCAAGTTACTAACGGACATCAGTAAGTAATACTAACGAATGGTTCAAGCACATAATCTACACGTCGGTAATAATATCCAATGTTAACTACGTGTCGTAACTATTTACACTTCACAGGATATTTCTGTCAGATAGTTTTAGCTGTAGACTAATTTTCTGCTCATTTGGCATATGATTTATCGATTTACGCGCCACTGTTTGCCCTGATGGTTATTCTGGATTTATTCTTCTTGTTTTCTCTTATACGATAGACCTTTTTTTTGAATTCCACATCCAGTGGGGTGATAAATTGTACCCTATTACAAAGCAACGATGTCTCTCTGTCCGTCTGTATGTCACATGGCTGTTTCTGAACCGTAATAGATAGACACTTGAAATTTTCATAGAATGTGTATTATTATGGCTGCTATAACAACAAATATGTAGTAAAAATTAAAGAGACATACAAAAAGACGAAGTCAAATTCAAATCATTAATTTCTATTGAACGGCATTTACAAGAAATTAATAACAATATTGAATCTAGTTGCCCATTTCAAAATGTAGTTACTGTATTGAGAAGAATGGGCAAGAAACTCCCTAAATTCCCTTTAAAAATATATATTTAACAATAAGTTAGGCCCAGTCTCTCTGTACTCATCAAATCCTATAAATAAACTAGACATCAAAACACAACTCATCGCATATTAACACTAAACCCACGTTTATAAATAGCACGTAGGTACTTACCCTGATAAACCCTAGCATTAAAATTACTAGGGTTAAATAAGCCTACTACCTAATCCTATAATTTGCAGCTTTCATACTGCGCTTCATTGCCATACATGACAGGGTTTAAACAGGCAGACAAACAAACATGACATTCACATAAACATGGAAAGGTTATGGCCAGAACACAGAGGCATGAGAAAATGGAGGAATAACGACGTGAGAGCCAATTGTTTAAGACGTTTATGGCTTTAACATTCAAATTGCAGAATAGCGTCTGTGGCGACAAAATGGCAGAACATACAAATTCACAAATATTCACACGTTATATACAAACATTTTGATGCTTTATTAAACTCTTTAGGGTCAAGTTGCCTTAACAATGTTTGTATACGTATGCTTGTGTGTGTGTATATGTCTTGGTGTGGCCAACCTAAATAACGAACGATGATTTTGTGAAACTTAAAAAAGTGGTCCTTTCCAAAGGATTTTTAACAAGATAAAACTACATATTTTTCGAAACGCCAGATAAAACAAGCGCAATTATTCTCGCATCTTAATTATTGATTGAGTAGAAACTAAATCTGTGTGAGTACTCCATTTTGTCATTAATCCGAGATCCAGTTCAATACCAGGGTTTTACGATTGTCATAGTTAAAGTTATAGCAGAAATACGGCTCAAGTGTTGTTGGTTTAACGACTTGTCAATTTAACCAGAGATATTATTGACACCGTGGTTTAAAGTGCGCCGACAATAATATAATATTAAACTTATTATAGGACAGTACTGAGGCCTGTAAAACTTGTATAGTTTCTTGTTTTATATGGATATTATCTATACGTGGTGCAAGGAACATAACGAAACCTTATACCACGGATTAAGACATGATTCTAGAATCCCCAGGATTCAATTCTTTTTGTTGGTTATTGAAAAAATATAAGCCTATACCTACTTCCTTTTTTATCGTGTATGTGTTGCACTTTTGTATTGAGTCCCAGTTTTTTTAATAACCTACAAAGAATTTCGCCGTTGGGAGGCTTGAATCATGTACTGAAACCATGGAAAAGTTTTTGTTACGATGACTCTTCCATCTTTTATTTAGTGAGATGAAGATTCTGTAATACTAAATATTTACAGAGCTGACGCTATAAACATCACCTTTAATAGTTTCTGTTCCAAGAATCCTAAAAGCTCGACAAAAGAACTCCAACTGCTCACCTACCCAACACTTACTAATTCCCCATCACTTACCCGCTCATCCAATCTATTAGTGCCCTCTCCCACGAGATTCAGCCACGTGTCGCTAATACATGTCGTGTCCGGAGGTGTAACGTTATGCAATAGTGCAATTTGTGACCACGTGACTCACGTGAGGTGGCTACAGACTACGGGGTGTTTTAAGAATGGCGAGCTATTAAAATGAGGTATTATTTAGATTTATTCTATTTGGATACCACTGACCTAAGGTACTGATACAGTGCCTGGTGGTGGGACCGTAATAGGACATTCCTCGCAAAAAATAGAAACGTTTTTACACTCTATAGGCCTGAATACTGTGACTATGAACACCCTGAGCAATCTAAGACGATTAATCTGCTTTTGGAGGAAGGTGAGCTGGCTACAATACCAGCCACTATTGGTCCTCCATCAAGAACTAAGCGGGGAAACCAAACAACCACGATAGAAAGACGATAGTATAGTTCCACGTAAACTACTGGTATTTAGAAAATCCCCAACATTGTTAGGATAAATATAGATGACGTACAGCATTCAACTCCAATCCTGATATTCTATTCCTTTCAGCATCTCCCTGTAAATCACTAGGGTGATATATCTACTTGGTTGTGACAGATTGAGCGGCCGGTAATCTGATTGTGTTAACTGCATTGCCTCGGCAGTCTCCGCAGCGCTCGCTCGATGCATATAATGGATGTACCCTGGCCGACATGGGGACTGGTGCCAGGTTTAATACGATAAACACCTTTTGAATATGCGATAACAGGCGCAGAGACTTTTCAACTTTATTTCGCGATAGTTCAAATTGGGCGTTAAGAGACAATAGAAGTTCTAACCACGAGAACAAAATCAACGGAGTCCTTATATCAGAGGATTTTATGTCCAAATTATCAAAAAGAAAGAGAGAAGAGAAGAGAAAAAAGAACATCTTGCAAAAAATAAATCTTTTCCGACAGCGTGCTCGATACAATATTGAAACATAATTGACATTTTAAGTTTCCCGTCAAATAACTGAATTTCAAAATTATAAGTTACTCATTATCAGACGGGAATGTGACTGAGCACAAGCTTAGGTATTAGTGTCCTTACCTTAATAATTTAATCCTTATTGAATAAAGTTATTGGAACAGAAAGCATGAAAGATGCGAGAAAAGGCTTGTTTCTAAAGTTCTAAAATTATGAACTATCCAACGTACTAAGCTTATCAATAACCCCACACGGAAATCTAATAGATTCTAGATTTAATTTCCCCTAAGTAAATTTTCCGTCATCAAAGCCACTTCCCGAGCGTACACCGGCGATTTAGTGAACACTTTCTAGCAAACCCCGGTGAATACCAACCAGGCTATTACGTCTTATACTATTTTAAACTTTCCCGCCTCATTCAGTGAAAGTATATGTATATTTAGGCTCGAATGTTACGTACCTTTAGCTCTTATTCTTAAGTATCAACGTTAGATCAAATTCTTGATTCCTAGATGACCATTCAAATAATGATTGGTTTGACTGCCCCGGTGTCATGGTCACAAGCGCGACCGCGTTTATCCATTAGGAATTTCTCAGTAGCAGCCTGCAGTTTCAAAGTTGGTAGTGTGACACCTCTGTACCTCAGAAATCAAAGCCGCTAGCCCTGCGCCTGATCTCTCCCCGGACGTGTCAGATTGCCGTCCTTTAGGACTATCTCCTGCGTACTCGGCCAGTCTTCATTGAGATTGACCGCCGTGACCGAAATTCGGTGGGGAGAGTATTTAATTGTTATGTAGGATTGGTTGGTTGGTTGAATTTTAATTATTTAGTAAGTACTGTAGTAGTAATGATTTTTAAATCTCATTATTATTTCTCGTGTACAATTTTTTGCACCTGCTGTTATCTCTTCACCACCTTTGGTTGACTGGTAGAGAATGCCTAAGGCATTAAGTCCGCCTTTGTACTTGTTTTGCATAAAGATTAAATAAATAAATAAATAAAGATAATAATACCGATCCATTGATGTAATTAAAGAGGGTTTATTTTCATGAAGGAAATAAAAAGCTTGAAACAATTTTCGTGAAGCAAGGCGTTTATGAACCTCTAATGATGTGGTGTCTGATAAGAATAAAAATAGGTATATCTCCTCTAGGCTTGCTGTAAGGGTCAATATTACTACTTGCCTATCTTCAATGAATTTAAGACACTTATGAGAAAAAGAGGCCAAGTTTGGTAGCAACAACATTCGGGGAAATCGGTGTCACCAATAAAAGTGTTGAGATCTAACGAGCGCCAAGTTCTAAAGCAGTTCCTTTAATCACCGCTGTCGGAATGTACAACGTTCTTCAATTAATTTAAAAACCATTTGTTTTTTTTCTTTGACATCGTATTTTTAACTTGGCAAGTTTTAATGGTCTGTTTCCGCTAGTAGTTTTTGAGATTTCGTCTAGTGAGTGAATGACCTTTCGGTTTTTTATAGATTTAGCTTCAAAATTATAGCAGTTTATAGTGTAACGTATAGAATTAGTCAGATTTATCTGCCCAAAATGCCTAAAGATTGCCAAAAACTCTTTAGGTCAGGTGCGGAGTTAGGTACTCGTAACCGGCGTGCTTGTATGACGAGATGTATGAACGTAGATAAGGTGAAAGGAGTATGTAAGGACCGTAGCAGGTGGCGTTCTGTGGTTTCTGTCTACCCCCATGGGAAAACGGCGTGAAATTATGTATGTATGTAACTCTTTAGTACTATCTCTTCAAAGCTTGTCCTTTATCTCCTAATAGCCCTTTCCTTGCATCTTACACAGTTCGCACGATATCTAGTGACAACAGATTAGGGCAACCTTCAGGCGTTAGGTGTCGGATACTGCGATGAGTGATAGCGTCTTTGTAACCTAATCCGGACAACACCGTATTACCGTGGTGTTGTGTTTGATACCAAGGTTGCACCTTTAGATTTGCTGTGTGGATACTAAGATTGAGCCCTGAGCCTTAATGAGGTTCGACTTCCAGGTCTGGCAAAGTGTTTTTAGGTTTTTCCTTAAGAGATGTCTCAGTAGCGGAACGGAATTTGAAGATTGGTTGTGAACAACAGTGGAAGTTAATTAGGTAACAGTACCTACATTAATCCACAACCTAATAGCTGTGCAACTGTAGAACTATATAATTCATGCAGTTATCAAATGTCCAAATAAAAACTTTTATGCAAATAAATTTAATTGTCACGTTAAATTATGTAGGTGGAAGTAGTGGTAGGCGTAAAGTAGAGACAGATAGACGTTGGAACTAATGAATGATATCATTATAACTGAAAATCGGTAGTATATTTTTCTGTTTGTTGAAAACTTTATGTTGAAATCGTGTCCATTTCATTTTTCAGTATGAGTGTCCTATTAGCGACAAACTAAAATATATTTCGTGTTAAACTAAAATGTAAATAGAGTAGTATTTTAACGTCAAATATTGAAAACCCCGTTACGTTACGTTTGCGGTTTTCTGCATCATGATACTTAAATAAATAAATGATGATGTCATAATATGCGACAATTTAGATTGATATTCGATAATCGTGTATAAAATTGACCTTCATGAGTATGACTATAAAGTTTAATTTAGCTTACATAGTACAAAAATACTATTTGTCAGTTTAGCGAAATGGCTATGTTTTAATAACCGACACCCAGTCTGCCAAACCACGCATACCTTCGGAGCACTCGCGACCAGATTGCAAGCACGATGGCAACCACAACGGGTCGTGTTACTTACGGGATTTCCTATTGACATCGATTTAGGGAAACACTGTGACGTCACATATCTTAAGAACTGTCCAGTACACATTTCGCCTCTTCATTTATGTTTATTTTAACACTAGCTGTCCGCCGCGGTTACACCCGCGTCTTTGGTTACTGCTCCGCTCCCGTAGGTTTTAGCGTGATGGTATATAGCCTATAGCCTTCCTCGATAAATGGACTACCCAACATTGAAAGAATCATTCAAATCGGACCAGTAGTTCCAGAGATTAGCGCGTTCAAACAAACAAACAAACAAACACTGCAGCTTTATAATATTAGTATAGATATTGAAATAAGTTTTGGCAATAGGCTCACCCCCTATTATATGGAACTTAAACATAACTGGCGAAACGTGGATGTACTAATGGGTACACCTCTGCTTAACCCTTCGGGGATTACAGGTGTGATGTTATGAGTGTAAAATACAATACAATAAAGAATATTAAAAATATAAGTTTTTGCATAAAGTAACATTTCTATTTCGCTGACGTAGTACTAAAAAATCATGAAAAATAACAATTTGCTCGTACAAATAAATCGAATAAAGATATAAATAAATGTATTGAAATCGATATGTTTTATGATTGCAATACTCTGGCCCACGCACCTGGCCCGTTTATTGACACATGTTTTATTAAACACGATCCATTGCACAATGTTTATATTATTATTGAGTTCAGATTGATATTATATAATACTTTCTATTCTCAAAGGATATCGTAAAATAGATTTTGAAATTTGAACATTGACATAAACAACTATTTGAATACGTAATCGATTGATAGGATGTTGGTAACCGATTAATGATAGCAATAATGTAATCTCTATCTTCGAAATATGTAAAATCGATAGGTCACTCTCTCATCACGAAAATATCGAAAACCGCTTCACGTATAAAGATGAAATTTGGCTGGCAAGTAGTTTATAGTTAGAAGACGTCCGCTATAAGAAAAGTTTTTCCAAAATTCACCCTGTAAATGGATAAAGCGGGAGTCGAAAGTTTGTATGGAGAAATCAACTTTGACGCGGACGAAGTCGGGGGCAGAAGCTAGTAAAGTCGCATCTCACCGTCTGTAGGCTGTGATATTTTAAACTACGCAACGGATTTAATTGCAGTTTTTATCAATAGTTAGAGTGATTCAAGAGGAAGTAGGTTTAGACACAAACTTTCCTCTTGAATCACTCTATCTATATAATATCTCAAAAAACCTGAAAAGGGGTCATTGTACGCATCATTATTATCAACTTTTACTATGGGACCAATCCTGAAATCATGAAAAAAAACAGCTATTCCATATATTAGGATCGTATTGTAAAGCAGTGTAGGAAACAGTTGATTTACATTTCATTATTTCGTAATGATGAGTACAATGACACCTTTTCAGGTTTTTGGTAAATTAACAATCACATTTTTGTTTTGGTTTTGCTTTTCTATTTTTTTTTTTATGACTCACGGGTTAAAGTAAAAACATGAAAACTGGGTGGTAAATTATCTTCCTAATGTCTAATACCTAAAATAAGACGTATAAAATCAGATCCAGTGTTGCCATTAACGCCGACCACTCGCCGCTAATAAAATACATATTAAAAGAAAACGTTTTCTTCGAAACGATACGTCTATAAAATGCTATTTTCGTAAATTCAAGGAAAGTGATTGTCATAACAGAGATGAGGCTCAGAATACAATGTTGACATGTGTTTGGAAAGGGCTCAATAAACTACTTGGTGCTACAATTAGTTACATTTTGTTGCTTGAAATGCATCTTGCAATATTTGCATCTTTAGACGAGGTTAGACAACCTGAGGACCGCAGGATCGCGCTGGATGCAAGCAGCTTCCATCCGGTCCTATTGGAAATCTGTAGGGGATCCTACGGCTGATATGATGATGATGAGACAACCTTTTCCACTAGTTAAGCGTTCATTGAACATATTCACTGCGCTTACGCAACGATACTGCGACGATACAATTATTATGTGGTGTCTACGTAAAAGTAGAGCAGCATATACGCGGCACCGATGTGCAATGTGACAAATACTATATCTTGTAGCGTTAAGTCATAATAATTTACCGAGCAATCCAAAAAGCGCTTGATTGAAACAAGATTCAATTCCCATTAGTTCTAGAAGTGAATTAGTTGTTGACTGTTAGAGAATGCCTAAAGCATTGAGTCCGCCTTATTTTGTTGCATAAAGTTTAAAAAATAAATAAATAAAATTGTTCAGTAAAGATAGCTGATCTTTACTGAACAATTTTATTTATTTATTTTTTCTATTATGTTAATTTAGGTGACATCATTCAAGAGATTAAAAATTCACCTCAACCTCACTTATTCTTAATTTACCGACCGATATTTTTGCAGAATAACACTATTGATAAAAGCAATTTGCTCTAACATCGTGCAAGAATTTTGCACTAAATAAGCTAAGCACCATTTCAAATTAAACTAACGCACTGAAATCTTTTCATCTCTCAACTAAACTTCTGTTCATCTCTCCCCATATCTCGCTCAATCATTAATTGCTTCGCCGAATCTCAGTCTGGTTTGAGCGCGGTTTTTGTATATATTCTGTGGCAGTTAGAGACTAATTAGCCTTTGTTTATCATTAACTAGTGTTCGCCCGCGGCTGTACCCAAGTAGACGGTATGATTGATGTGTTTTAAGAATTTGAGAAAAATGTTAGTGTTGTCTGTCTTTGTGTGTGACTTTGTTAAGATAAGACATCATTTGGATGGCATTTAAATGTATAAAGATTTTGCACGATTTATAAATAAAACTTTTTTAATTTGTCTTCATAATTTTAACATTCTTTAATTTAAACGAACGTTAAAGGTTTTATTTGTTTTCTTCAGTTTTGTTAAATGCATAATTTAATACAACAAAAAAATTATTTAAAGAAAATAACGTAAGGGATACAAAACTGTTTCAGTACTTGGGAAATGATAAGAACATGAACTTTCGGCTTCTCGACCTAGGATATGACAGATGACCTAGGAAATGAAAAATTTCCAGTATACAGTTAACCTCCGACGCAAAAACGACAGGGTGTTATAAGTTTGACGTGTGTGTCTGTGGCATCGTAGCTACCGAACGGATGGAACGATTTTGATTTTGTTTTTTTTTTGTTTGAAAAGTCAATTAGTCGGGAGAGTTCTTAGCTATGTTTGATGAAAATTGGTCCAAAATGGCCGCCATCGGGGTTTTTTAATTTACTTTAGAAAGTGTTCTATTGACATTTCGAAACACAAACTGAACTTTTGAACACGAGATTATGTAAGTAAACAATGTAGGTATGTATAGCTATCTAATCGCGGGTGTATCGAACTTATATCTATGTAGTGTAACGAAATAGATAGTAAATATGTTGATGTCTTTGATTTGATGAGCACGAGTAAATTATGTCTATCACTGTTATTTTTTTATGGCATTTTGTGTAACTTAATCCTTCTAAACATTAAAATTTGAAATGACCTTTTAACTCGACCGCTCCAAAAGGAGAGCTAAGTTAAAGGACACAGCAAATAACTTGCTATTCAAATTAGTGCTTTAAATCCTCTGTAACAAAATATATTTTTATTTGTAATGAAAAAAAAAGTGAAGGTTCGCGGGCGGCGCGCTACCAGCTAACTGTTGGATTTGAGAGGCGATTACATTTGGATCGCTGTCGTGTAAGAGCGATTCTGTTATAATGATGACCATAATGTTTAATTTTTGCGACATATTTGACTATCTGACTTTCCGCAAAACATTCTGACTAAAATTAAATAAGTAAATCCCCAAGCAATTTCTTCCTCCATTTACAAAACCATAAACTTAAACATACAAATACAACAATACTCTGTAAGCAGCCATATTTAATTAAATGTCAGCATGTAATTGCTTTGCTCTGCTTCGTTGATAATATGGAACAGGTGGCGCCGCCTAGCGAGTTCCCAACGCGTTACATGTCTTTACAATTATTAACATTGTGTGTAGATTTATTATGTTTATTTGTGGTTATAATTTAATGAAATGTATGGAGACCCTAAAAATGGTTTAACTAGGATTTAGCATTTTAGTTAGACACTTAGATAATATTACCAGATATTATTGTCCCACTGCAGGGCAACCACGCTTGCTCAAGGCGGTATGGGGATTTCAGACTAATATTTAGAGGCGTGGCTTGCCCTAATCTGGCCCTGTACCAAAATTTTCTAGAGGACCCTTCTACCTAACTGCGGCGAACCCCACATGAAGGGTAAAGAGTTTTCACAAAAAAAAACCAATATGTTTATTTTTTCCAGGGAAGTTTAACGTACTGCCAAAGAGTTTGAGTGAGATTGTGGATAATATTTTAAGAATTTTTGCTTACATGGGTTAGGGGCCCTGCACCTACGGGGCCCTTTGATACGGCGGTGGCTACATCCCTGCTTCTTACACAGATAAGGCACGAACATTGATGAGCACGCTTGCTCAAGGCGGATTGGTGATTTCAGACTTATATTTACTATACTATTTAATGTCCTCCAACTGCTAATTTTCGAAGAAATAGTAGTAATAGAATAAAATCATTTGCAGACAAGATTTTTTTTCTAGTAAAAAGTACAGTTGTGTGCACAAGTGTCCGCACCCTGTCAGAATGTGTGCTCAAGATAAAACCTCCGCGAACAAATAGTGACAGACAAACATTGAAGCGCATCTGTGCGCGATTGTACAAATGACAATACGTTCCTCTATGTGCTTATGTGAACAAAGAAAGAAACTTTTCGACACGGTTTTCGATTCTTAGGTTTGAAGCATTTTGTTGTAATATTTGTTTTGTTATGGCGAAAGAGATATTGTATTTTTTTTAATTTATCTTCTTATACTTACTAGCACTCTCGCCGCGACTTCATTCGCGTGATTTTTCTTACGAAATTTTTGATAATAAATAAAGCTTATAGCACTCAGTGGTAACGTAGCTTCCAATTTGCGAAAGAAATTTCAAAATCTGTTCAATATTAGTATAGAAAAGCGAAAATAAACACATTTTTTTCGCGTTACATTTATACTTACTTAGTTACCATTAAATAAAACGAACTACACCCTAAGAGCTTTTATATGACATGGTTTTCATCATTGTTGGGTAATATTGAAAAATGGGCCCAGGGTTGATACAAAGATGCCCATGATCCTTAGGCAGGTAGTTATTTTATATGAAGCAGTCGTCAGGCAAGTCATTTTCCTTTGACTTCCACGCAGGCGAAGTCACAGGCAAAAGCTAGTTATCAATAAAAGCATAACTTTGTAACTCGTAGACATCTTGTAGGTAAGCTATCACTTTCCTATCGAGATAACAGTCAGCTTATCTACAATACTAGATAATAATGTTAATGTTGACAAGCTGGCGCCTGACATGGTAGTGTTGTATCAACGATCTTACTGACACCCACGTGTAAAGGGTAGGCAGAGAGATAGCCTAATACAAGGCGCAGTTTTGCATACTCGTCAGATTCAAGGAGTTTTCTATGCTCGAGATTCATAACACGATTCAACATTTAAATATTTAAATTTTAAATATTTAAATAAGATTTTTTTTTACTTTTTTTAGAAGGCGATTTACGAATTTGAACTAGCCATCTTTCCGCATGGCTTAGGCAGGCGATGAACCCGCATGCACACAATGATTTTTGAATTACATAAGGCGATTAACACACGGCACCGCGCACCGCCGCGGTTGGCGGTGAAGCGGATCTCACGTCGCATTGGCCTCTAAGAAATCCGTTGATGCCTAATACACGTACAACGCCAGACAGCGCGGTCGAATGGTAAAATCTGCTTTACCGCTACCGCCGATCGCGGCAGTGCGCGGTGCCGTGTGTTAATCGCCTAAGATCGTCAAGTCCCTACTAGGCCCTGCAGTGGATGAGGAGAGCCCTGCAGTGGGACAGTAAGGCCGGGGCTTGCCTATTCCGCTCCATATAAAACCTCTTGAAGGGAAAACCAGATTCAATTCTTTTTTCTTGTTTAAGACGTTAAAAAGTGTATTTTAATGGTCTAATCAAAATAAATAACTTGACTTTGACTTTGACCCTGACGGGGAGTCGGTAATAAGCTATAATAGCTTCCAGTAAGTCTAGAAACATCATGATGCAGACAGCATTGAGAAAAGCTCATAAAAAAGGTTATGATATTTCGAGATCAAAAGATTGCGACGGCTAGCAATACATTTAATCTGACATTTACAAGCAGCTCGTGCCATAATTCTGTTCGTAAAATAATATTTCTTTCTTTCTTTCGGACGGGGAGCAGTTGTTTCCTTATCTCTGCTATTAACTGTAGTAGGTAATAAAATAAGAATTCGATCAGATTTTCGTCCTGTACATGCGTGAAATGGAACATAATTGAGCTAAAACCAGCCAAACCACAATCTGTCAATAATTAGGTTGTTCCCTTTATTAATTCACTTTTAGATGATAAACTTTCTGTTGTACATTAAAGATAATAAATACGTAAGCTATTACTTAGAAAAGCCAATAAGTCAATGACTGACTTTCGCGGTAAAGTCGCTGAAATCAATGCTAATCAATGTTTAATTTAAAGATAGAAGATAAAAGAAGAAAAAGATTAAAAAAGAAGAAGAAAGAAGATTAAATAAATAGATTTATAGAGACAAGTTGTGAAGAAGAAAGAGGAAACTTTTGCCCAGCAGTGAAATAAAGAGGGTAATAAAAAAGCAGTAAGAATATTAAATGTAGATAACCATTTTGATATTATACAATCTCTTTTGTTTACCAGAAACCTTAAAAGTGGTATTTATCATTATGAACAACTTTTACTATGAAACCAACCAATATAAAAATTGCTGATCAAAATTTTTAAGTTCATTTATCAAAATGTATTGATTAGGCGATTAACACACGGCACCGCACGCCGCTCCGGCATGCGGTGATGCGGTTCTCACGTCGCACTAGCCTCTATGAAATCCGCTTGAACCTTGCACACGAACACCGCACGACCGCGCGGTCGAGCGGTGTTCTCGTCACAACCGCATCACCGTGCGGACGTCCGCGCGGTCGTGCGGTGCCTCACACACGGGGCGCCGCATCACCGTGCGGATCATCCAAGGAGGTTAAAAATTTATGGAGTGCGCGCTTCATACTACAGAAACGGTCCTAACTCGGTGACCTTGAAATGAATGAAAGGCACCGAGTTAAGCGTTCTGTTTCTTTCTAATACACACAATAATAATATATTATATATAATATATAATATAATATACACAATTTCTAATACACTTAACAATGCCAGAACGAGATAAAATACAGAACTCAGTGCCTCTCTTTCTAAAAAAAATGAGTAACGGTTATCAATGTTCCAAGCGCTCGCTCCCTATATTTTTAACCTCCTTGGGATCATCGTGCAGGGTTCCCAATTTAGGGGTTTTCTCCCCAAATTTAGGGGGTAATATAATTTTTTAAAAGGGCGTTATATGTTTAGGTGTATTTTTGGGGACTTTTGGCTTCTTATATTTTTAAATCTATTTTTTTTATTTGTTGACCTAGCACCATAGTGGGTATCAGGACACATGCGCGAAAGACATTTGCGCGCAAGACTCTTGCGCGAGACTCTTTGCGCGCACGGACACTTGCGCGAATGGACGTTTCGGCGCCAAGACACTTGCGCGACTCCCTTTGCGCGATAGGTCACTTGCGCGAATGACAGTTCCACGATAGACATTTGTGCGCCTACACTTGCGCGATAGATACTTCCGCGAATCCACTAGCGCGAATGCAGATATGCGCGAAGTATATTTTTATAAAGGATATAATGGGCTAAATTCTTGAAATAAGGTTCCGTACGCACATCACTTTATCCATTAGATAAAATTTATAACGGCTAATTACGCGTCATGGGTGTAGTGTCCATGGTTTTCGAGGGTGCTGATGCCGAAAATGTAGTCAAAATGAAAATCCAAGATGGCGGCCGCAAAATTTTACAAAATATGCTTCATGGGTGTCGCGTCCATGGTTTTCGAGGGTGCTGATAACGAAAATGAGGTCAAAATAAAAATCCAAGATGGCGGCTGCAAAATTTTACAAAATATGTTTCATGGGTGTCGTGTCCATGGTTTTCGTGGGTGCTGATGCCGAAAATGAGGTCAAAATAAAAATCCAAGATGGCGGCCGCAAAATTTTACAAAATATGCTTCATGTGTGTCGCGTCCATGGTTTTCGGGGGTGCTGATGACGAAAATGTGGTCAAAATAAAAATCCAAGATGGCGGCTGCAAAATTTTACAAAATATGCTTCATGGGTGTCGTGTTCATGGTTTTCGAGGGTGCTGATGACGAAAATGAGGTCAAAATGAAAATCCAGGCCGCAAAATATGCCACACATTACTCGTTATGAATTTTATCTAATAGATAAAGTGATGTGGGTCATCATATAGATGCCTATGCAAACGAATTATTTTGCATCACGAAATTAAACTAGGCATTTTTTTTAGCTTAACATTTATTTTACATGTTGTAATATTATGTGCATTATAAAAAAATACAAAATACATGAATCACAAACGAAATTAATAAAATCAAAAATAAAACTAAAGTTTAATACTTTAGTTAACCAAAGCTCACAAAGTGATATTGGATTGAATGAAACAAATCGTTGATGGTATTGAAGCACCCTTGAAAACCATGAACACGACACCCATGACGCGTAATTAGCCGTTATGAATTTTATCTAATAGATAAAGTGATGTGGGTATGTGTACGGAACCTTATTTTAAGAATTTTGCCCATTATCCTTTATAAAAATATACTTCGCGCATATCTGCATTCGCGCTAGTGGATTCGCAGAATTTTTTTATTTTTTTCCCAGAATTTTCTCCGCAGTTTTCACCAAAAGTTCCCCAAAATTTTTCCCCAAATTGGGGGAAAAAAACCCCAACCTGGACACCCTGAAAACTGGTCAAAACCGGTAAAAAATAACTGGTTAAAACCAAAACTGTTCAAAATCGATCCGCACGGTCATGCGGTTGAACCGCATCACCGTGCGGACAACCGCATCGAAATCCGCTTCACCGCCACCGCATGCCGGAGCGGCGTGCGGTGCCGTGGGTTAATCGCCTTAGCGGATTTTCTTTTTAGTAGAATAACAACAAATAAGGTTGTATGTAAAAATTCTTAGCTCTTATTTTAATAAAAAATCAACTCTAGCATATTCACATTCGTCAGTCATGGATGCTTTCTTTTAAATACGCCATATTTTTCAAATATAATGCGTTAGGCAGCTTCAAATTCTGCTTCCACAGACCTTGACTATTTTATTTACAACGCTTACTTTTCAAACGCCTTTATCAAAACATCAATAACGATAGGAGCTAGATAAGTTCTACTACTTATCTTCCATTGATTGATTGATACCGTACCGTCTAGCTTTGATTAGAAAATAATATTAGACATTAGATAAATGTCGTACGTCAGAACAACGAAGTGTGTGAATGATGGTGAATCTTGATAAAATCGTCACAATTTATCAGTAAACTGGAGAAAAATTAATGGCGCGACATACCATCATTAAACCCTGATTGATGATAACACTACGGTGGTTAAGGAATTTGGCTTCGTTAAAGACCTCGAAGGTGTTTCCATACATATAAAAGATGGGTAGCTTTCTAACCACACTGTAACTGAACTACTAAAAATGTACATACTATACACATCAAAAGTGTCTAGGGATCAACATCCCTAACATTGATTAGGGATGTTGATCCCTAGACACTTTTGATGTGTGTATATGAAGAATTATTAGATACCCTAATTCTTCCAATTGGGTGGATAAGGAAGTGGACACTACCTATTAACTTATTGATAACTAGCTGACCCGCCGCGACTTCGTTCGCGTGGTATCCTACACTACCAATACCCCTACCCTACCCCTACCCCTACCCCTACCCTACGCCTACCCTACCCCTACCATACCCTACCCCTACCCTACCCTACTCCGTACCCCTACAAATACCCCTACCCCTACAAATACACCTACCCTACCTCTACCCTACCCTACCCCTACCCCATATTTTCTCACCGTTTAAACCTTCCCTAGACCTCCACGAACATTTCAAAAACCAAATCAGCTAAATCGGCCCAGCCGTTCTCGAGTTTTAGCGAGACTAACAAACAGCAATCGATTTTTAAATAATTTTATAGAGAAGAGATTGATTTCGTCATAACTTTCAAACCAAACGTCCAATTTTAATGAATAAAAGACTAAATACTATCTACATAAACAGTACTTTGTGACAAAATAGTTTATTTTGATAAGGAGTAATGACATGTGTAAAATAAAATGCGTTTAAATGAAGTTCTAAAACAAATTCAAGATTTTTCAATAAAAAAATGGTTGTTGTGTTTAACTCGAAATAGATAGGTATAGTGTGTCGCGGACTTTTTTGTAGATATTTTTAAAGTCTTTAATTAATTAAAACATTTTATGGTTCTATCTTTTATAGTTTAGGCGGCGTACGCCAAATAAGGAACTTTTTTGGATGATTTTTTATATCTTGGGTCCGAAAAACCCAAATATCTTACGGATCCCTATTTTTTCTAAAATAAAATATAGCCTATAGCACTCAGTGATAACGTAGCTTCCAATTTCCGAAAGAATTTTCAAAATCGGTTCAGTAGATCCGGAGATTACCCCCTACATACAAACTTACAAACTTACAAACTTACAAACATACAAACTTACAAACAAATGTTACCTCTTTATAATATTAGTATAGATAATTTATCTGAGACAATTAATAATCACGTTGAAAGGCATGAAAGACACATTGATGGGTTTTGCAAACTCACAATATCGTGACATACTAAAGGTACATTTAAACATCAAACACAGACTGAAGTGCATGCCTACAATGTAGGCTCAATAAAATATGGTGTGTGTATATACGTGGGTCATATGCAAGCGCCGTTATACGATTACTATTGAGTTACCGAACTCCGCGCTGCGAGCCACTTCTAGTGCGTGTCCTCTGTTATACGGCTTTCAGACAGTTAAAGCTTTGTTATGCCATGATTATTTTTAAACTTTGAATAAATTAACATCAATGACGAAAAGTTTTTTAAAAACATCTGTAAGTACCTATCATCATCTTCTGGCCTGCATCATGATTATTTTCTTGCTGCTTCATTGCAATTTTATTGCTGTCGTTGCAATTTTATCCTTTTCTTTCATTCGCCTCTTTTAGCCATCATTAATTTGCACCTGCTATGTTGTCTCTTCACCACCTTTGGTTGACTGGCAGAGAATTAAGTCCGCCTTTGTACTTTTTTGTTGCACAAAGTTTAAATTAATAAATCAACCCCTTTCATAACAAAATTCTCATCCTTCACAGTATACATCCATCGTTTCTTTGGTCTGAACTTGAACATCGTCTACATTCAAATTGTCATAGAGATTGCTAGCGTCTAAATACACTCTTAATTCTTTTTTTATTTTAAATGCCACAATAAAGACTCTACCACCCATTTAGGTACCTACTAGGTACACATCACTCATCAACGAATCAATAAATATACTGAACTAAATAACTCTTTAATTAAACTGAATGCATGCACCGTTATTTGCATAAGTACACCACACAATGAAAGAAAGTGAACGTTGAACAATAAATCCGTTCACTTGACACACAAAGCTTTAGAACCGTACCGTCAGACAATGAACACACGCACCGTGTCAAGTGTCAGTAACAAGGCATGCTTTCTTCAGAGCACAGACTACATTATAACTCTCAAACTCTAAACAACACCAACCTTAAGCTGTTTCAAATAAGGTCGATTTTACTAAGAACAGGATATAGATACCTTTGATTTTGAACCACTTCAAAATACGTTCAACTTTTGTATGAACTATATTATGTTATTTCGGGATTGTTCCATGTTTAAATAGGGATAAGCAGGAGTGTAGGATATCATAACATTCTAAGGTGTATTAGATTATCGTTGGGTAGTCGCCTACACGACTTTGTAACAGGTTTTTGTAAGGAATATTATGTTATATCGTTTTATTGCCTGGTTTTGGGATGTCTTTGGAATTAAAATAATGCTGTACGTGGTGTAACTGATATGGTATAAAATTACATGTTTTTAGTAAGGAACAACTCTAGATATTCGAAAATAAGGAAAGCAAGACTGCAATAACAGATTTTTTCTAAGGAATTGTTAGGTCGACTTTATACTAGCAATGCCCCACGGTTTCAACTGCGTTAAGTTACCTCTAAGGTTTCTGCTCTGCCCTCATAGGTCATAGTGTAATGTTATTACAAGCTTTTTTATATAATATTTCCTCTATAAACAGGCCATATAACACGAGAGGATTTTGTTTTATTTTTTATACACATACATACATACATAAACTCACGCCTTTTTCCCATGGGGGTAGGCAGAAACCACAGAACGCCACCTGCTACGATCCTTACATACTCCTTTCGCCTCATCTACGTCCATACATCTCGTCATACAAGCACGCCGGTTACGAGTACTCCGCACCTGACCTTTCTGAAGAACCTCACAAATAAGGTCAGTGTAGGTCTTCCTAGGGCGACCCCTCCCTGCGTTGCCACTCACCTCTGCCATATAAATACCTTTCGTTAATCGTCGTTATCGTTATTTTTTATGTATCACTAAATAATATAACTGAAGAGCTTTTTTGTCTCTTTAATCTCTAGAACAACCAGTCAGATTGGAAAAATCTTTAGTGTACAATAGCCACATTCATAAGGAAGACTATAGGCTATATAGCATCATGCTACGAGTCTACGACTTATGGGAGCGTAGCAGTAACCAAAGACTATATCAAAATGAATGCTAATATGAAGATTGCGTTTAATAATTAGGGTGGACTTCCAGTTCTATACATTACGGTGAAATTGCTCGATAACTGTAGCTAACAGTCAATCGATGGCAATAATTAGTTCTCGTTAACTCGTCTGACCTTCAACCTTATGACTCCGTTATTTTAACGGGACCATCATACCTCTTGTCAGTGTCGGGTAGGCAGTAACTAAGCCTTCTATGTCAGATTTAAAACTGTACCAAATGACTAAAAGTTTTTTTGAAGTGAAAACTTCTTTAGCGGCGTTGAGCACTTTTTCTGTAATGGGTATAAAATCTTAAACTCGCGTCAGGGGACACGTGACCACGCGCGTCAGGACACGTGACCTGATCGAAAAAGCGTAGGACGTTCGTTTAGACAGCGCAGGGCGCTTGCGCGAATGTTCGTGTATGTTACAGCGTGCCACGCGTATCCATGGATGGTGACAGATATGGAAATTGAACAAAGTGCATCTATTAATGATAATAAATAGGTTCGAATCAAAACTGTTCGTTTCTTACTTCAGCTACCATAAACCTATCGTATCAGTTTTAGAGATTGGCGATGATAGTTCTGGTAATGATGATGGTGAAAAAGTCGTTGAAATTATGGATGAAAGTTGATTTTTCGGAGAGATAAACTTTTTAATGTAAAATAATTGTAATAGTTTTAAAGTTAAATTTTTAATGTAATATAAATTGTCATGTTTGTGTACGATAGCGCAATAAATGAATATTGTATTCTACCACATAAATGATAGTACTTTTATACTGATAAAGCAATTGGTGCAAAATTATTCCCTAACCATTCCAAAATATCAAACATGCTCAACGTTAATAATCAAGTTTTCACTTCTGCCGGCACTCCCGGAGTGCAGTGTTTTTTTTATGTTTTTTTTGTCTATGCATACTAATCATTACTAATGTTATAAATGCGAAATTAACTCTGTCTGTGTGTTACGCTTTCAAGACAAAACCACTAAACCGATTTTGATGAAATTTGGTTCGGGGTAAGTTTGAACCCCAAAGAAATAATACATAGGCTACTTTTTAACCGACTTCAAAAAAAGGAGGAGGTTATCAATTCGTCTGTATTTTTTTTTTTATGTTTGTTAGCTCCTAACTTGCGATTGGGTGAACCGATTTTCATGATTCTTTTTTTATTTGAAAGCTGGTGCTTCCCGTGTGGTCCCATTGTCACCATTTCAATATCTGATGATGATCTTCGGAGATATGGAATGGAACTCCTCACAGAATCACAGCAGCAATATCGTAACATGTGAAATTGCTTTGTTTATACGTGTAGTCGATGACTGACTGAAGGAAAGGGGGGGGGGGGGGGGGGGTACGTCAATCCCCCTCCTACCAGTTTCCAAAATTAAATATATCGTATGAGGTATTGTTTGAAAGGGCTTTTTGTAAGGATTTCAAACATTAATACACAAGCACTAAAAAGTGAAAAATAAAAAGCTATTTTACAAAAAAGATAACCGCCTTCAAAACTACAAAATAAAAATAACTTTAGTTTTGGAAGTCGGTGGCATTACTTACCTACATAACAAAAAACAAAACCAAAGCCGCCGACTTCCAAAAGTAAAGTTATTTTTATTTTGTAGTTTTGAAGGCGGTTATCTTTTTTGTAAAATAGCTTTTTATTATTTCACGACTACGTCTGCGTATGCGATAACCGACATTGAATAAACATTTATAGGTGAATATTTTGTATATTTTCCTCAATAATATTTTGATAATACTGTAAAACAAAAACAAAAAAGCCAACGTCACGCGGTGTTCCCAGGCGGTCACCCATCCAAGTACTGACCGCGCCCGATGTTGCTTAACTTCGGTGATCGGACGAGAACCGGTGTATTCAACGTAGTATGGACGTTGGCAGTTACAAAGTTGAAATAGTTGATCCCTATCGTAAATTACGTCATTCTGTTTGCATTTTATTATTATTTGCTCACGAACATAATATTTGCAAGGCTATTCAAATCTCAATTCTATACAATATTTTCCTCTTTATTTACTATTGAAATATTTTATATGTAATAGAATAGCAAAGATATAAGCCATTAAACTTCTTTATTGCATTCTCGCTTCTAAGAATACAAGGCAACAAAGTATAATTATAGCAAAAAATTCGACTGTCCGTGTTATTACATAAATCACGCGGAGGTCATTGAACTCTAGTTCATTATGCAGGGCTCATTTAAAATTAGTTTTAATTATGGCGATACGGATCAACTATTTCAGTGTAACATTCGCCAACGTCCATACTACGTTGAATACACCGGTTCTCGTCCGATCACCGAAGTTAAGCAACATCGGGCGCGGTCAGTAATTGGATGGGTGACCGCCTGGGAACACCGCGTGACGTTGGATTTTGGCTTATTTTTTGCCCCAGCTTATTAAAAGCTTGTTTAATTCAGAACTTTCAACATTTAAGTGTTAAAAAATCTCCATTGAAATAATGATTGTGTGTAATAATTTGCAAACGATTCTCGTAAAGAACTGTACAATAGAATGATGATTAGCGATAATTCATCACTTTCTATAATTGTTTGGAAACACGCTGAGTATTTGATAGTCGGTGCTAATGATGGTAGAATAATTTTAATAGGTAAATGCGAATTTTTTCGCCGAAATTATACGCTTCGACGGCTTCAAATACTGCGTTATTAGAGAATAATGATTTGATAACGTGATTTTTTTTCGCACTCTATATTATTAGTATGGATTCATAGAATCAAATCAGTTGTTACATGAGGGAACAAACAGATAGACAAGCTTACTTTCGCGTTACATACTAGCTTCTGCGCGCGACTTCTTCCGCGTCAAAGTTAGTTTCTCCGTACAAACTTTGGACTGTTTCATACCCTTAGGGGGTGAATTTTGGAAAATCCTTTCTTACCCTTTCTTATCGGATGCCTACGTCATACAAAGAGCACACACTCCAAGTTTCAGGTCTCTAGGATCCGGGTTTAGGCTGTGCGTTAAACCGTCAGTCATTTAGGACAAAGCATTTTATATGTATAGAAGACTAGCTTCTGCCCGCGACTTTGACCGCATATTTTTTTTTTCATCTGCTTTATGTTATAGTCTTTGGTTAGGTCAAAGTGTGATGTTACCTATGTAGCCAGATAGTATTCTTCATAAATTTGACTAAACAAACAAAACATTCTTCAGCTTTATTATACAATTAAGTAGGTAGGTATTAGATAAGTATAGATTTAATTATGTAGTGGTGATTTATTGTGGTAGTAAAGATATTCATTGCTGACTTAAATGTGAATATTACGTTTAAATAGCCCGGATAAATGGCGATAATTCAATCTACCTACTAGGGGGCGCACCTTGGATCGTCTACCCAGCTTCCATATTGCTAACTGGCTAATATTTTTTTAATAAATAAGTACACTGATCCACTCATGTTATCGAACACTGAGCCACTTTTTCTATTCTTCAATTATCAAAGCGGTAATCTCTTAATATAATACTTTTACATAATTATGATAATACCGTCGTTTATGCAAGGTATATCATATTTACGTGTAATCCTGTTTACAAAATATTGCAAGTGGAGTTTCTTGCACATTCTTCTTCATACAAAACTACCTTTTGAAAGAGAGAAGTTCAAAAGTGCCTTTTAATGGTCTTATTGAAATAAATTATTTGACTTTGACTTTGTATCGATAGCATGGCTACCGATAGCAGCCAATGAAAGTATCTGGTAGTAGCTCAATGCGGCAACACCTATTATGTATAAGATTCTTGCCGATATGAAAGAAGATTTGAATATTTTATGTATCATAGTTATATAATAGCGTGTAAAGTAATAGTTTCCGCTGTCTTGAAAGCGAAAGTCTCCTTATGATGTGTGCAGTCGTTTTTGAGATGCGCTTCTAGATAGATTTATAGAAATATTGATTGATTTGTACTGAGGCTTATGTGGTATGCAATTAGTGGATGTTTCTAATTATGTTTTGTTTTAATTTTAATTAGTGTTTAACTTTTAATTAGTGTTGCTAATTTGTTGCAAGATTATTTAAAAACTAGCTGTCCGCCGCGGTTACAGCCGCGTCTTTGGTTACTGCTCCGCTCCCGTAGGTTGTAGCGTGATGGTATATAGCCTATAGCCTTTCTCGATAAATGGACTACCCAACACTGAAAGAATCATTCAAATCGGACCAGTAGTTCCAGAGATTAGCGCGTTCAAACAAACAAACAAACAAACACTGCAGCTTTATAATATTATAAGTATAGATACGATAATAATTTCTTGCGATACTAATAATACCCCTCTTCATGTACAGAGAACTCTTTATCAGCTGTGACTTATCCAAAAAATACTTAAATAAATAATAGGTACTTTTAAGAAAACAGAAAAACAAACAAATTCTTACTAGATGAGCCATAGGTACAGCACACAGAACGCCAATAAAACCGGAAACATACCTGCAACAAGAAAAAACAGTAAGTTTCATTATTAAATCCAAAGTGCAGGAAAATTTTCCTGTACCACAATTATGTGTGGAATAGGTAGGTAAGGAAACTAGCCTTAGGCACCGCAAGCTTACCGCAGTGAAGCAGTAAAGGTATTATTTATTTATTTATACCGGTATTGACACGTGCCATAAATTATTGTGAGGGAGGTATTATGACTAGATGTGGTTTGACTGAAGTAGGTGAGTACTGGTGGCGCTATATTACGCATTTTAGAGGTTGGTATTTATTTTATATCTTTGATAGTACTTAGTCACTGACCTTGGGTTTCTTACCTCAAAATGTCAAATAGAAAACGTAACATATTATGGATATGCTAGTCTATCGATTATCGATTCTGCCTAGCTAGAAGCTAGCGAGGATTCCAGTGTACCGTAGTGTACTGACCATAACCAGCATAACCTATCATAAAAGCCTCCGCCCCACCCAGGACGGAAGGACTCATTTGATGATTTTTACCAACTCAAAAAAAAAAAGCATAATCTTTTGTCTACGATTTGAGCTGTTTGCTTATGTGAGGCAAATAAAGCCACATCAAGACTAAATCAATCACTAGAATAGAGCTTATACTAGAGAAGAGAGTGTATCTAAATAAGATTTAGAGTAGGACCTTTTTAAGGATGGGAAATGATCAAATGACTTCTTCCGCTCTGGGAACGAACGGAAGTGTCAGACTCTTACTGACTAAAACCTATCTGTGTTCCTTCTAATGCCCTTTGTGTTTCAGGGCCGCAATGACTCTTTCGAACAAAATTCGCAACACTGGCAGGCACTGGCCCTAACGGCCCTTCTATGTTACTTACTTAATATTATTTATTTGTTAGCCAACAATTGTTTACACAATACATTAACATAATTTCTTAATAGTGCATTTTAAGGGCGCGCCAAAAGCCAGCGAATTTTTACAATTCACCCGCGCGCCCCGTGTTAAGTGTTTTATCGTAATAACTCCAAAAATAAAAGGAATTACCTAAAATGCCTAGACAAAACCCTAACTCATGTATAAATATAACTAATTATCAAATTTTCGTCATATTAGTCATTATAATATCGTGTATAAATCGAAAAAAACAAAAAACTAGAGGCTACTTCGTGATGTTTTTCTATCGAGAAAATGTTACTATTTTATGTTTTTGATCAATGAGAACCCTCGAAAATATCATGTAGTTTTCATACATTTGTATTTTAAGCCTAGAAATCTAGAATTGTTCATGTAAAATAAAATAAAAGATTGGTAATTTTGCTTACTACCCACTCTTAAGTGCAGCAAATACATACAGGCTAACACAACATGCTCCATTTAAAGTTGTATTATGTTCTACATTTCCTTATCCCTTTCTTAAATGATACCTAGCGACCCCGTATAGTTTAACCCCCCATTCCGGATCTTATTGCAATAATAATGTTATATTGAGATCAGCATCACATTATTATTCTTGTCTAGTGATTGGCTATTAGAATTATTTATTATTTAAATGATTATGTATATTGCTTGTTGTCAAAACTTGTGATAATAATATAACCTGTATTTTTACTCTAAACGTTCCAGTATCTCTACTTCCTTGTTATAGAAAGCTCATTCGCGTGGGAATTGGTACTAGTTACTACGCATATACACGTACTTGTTAGAAGTACTGCACAAACATGATAGTTTTTATAACTGGCAATACAGGTCATGTGCATGGATGTAATTGATGCGGATATTGCGGACTTTCGGACACTTTTGAATTTTTCTTTTAAGAAAATTATTGATGAGTTCGTAACTACTTAGGTATGTGTTTCACTTTAAATGCAGATTTTATTAAAAGTGATTGTAACTGTCAAAATGGCTGACTCTACTTTTTCGATTATTTTAAAATATTAAACCAAATAAAAAGCGAAATTCCTTTACCCGCTTTTATCAGAACGCTTTTCATTTAAATGAAATCCTTTTTATAATTGATTTTCATAAAACCAATCAGGAGAATCAATTGATCCATTAATGAGAACCAGAACAAAATTAACCCAGCAATTCCTGAGATAATCCCGATCAAATAGAGACCTTGTTTCATAGAACCTAGTAATTCTGTATTTCCTTTAAACAAGTTCAGGTACCTAGCATGAGGTTTATAAATAATATTTTGAAGTATTAGTTTATGGTACGTTTATTTATAAAACATAAATTGTGCTGTTTCTGGTCCCTCCTACGCGATCAAAGCTGGAAGTGCAATCGACATTCCAGTTCACTTCTGGGTTATAATATTTTTATTGTGACCTACTTGTAATAAAAATATGACAGGAAATCGTTGAAGACATTTTATTTTATGCGTTTTCTAGAATGAAAAGTTTACTTACGCTATTTCTGTATAAAAGCAATGATCAACTCAATAATTTAGCCGTGAAAACTGCTCTAAGAACTCAAGAAAGATTTAAATGTAATTTAAAAAAAAAGTTGAATGGTCATGATCATCGTAAGGCCAGACACAATCCAGTAGAAAATCAGAAAGTCACTTCTCATTCATAATTTTATGACACTTTCATACTTAATGCTGCACAATCATTCACTCACTCGTTCACTTAAAAGATAACGATGTTAGGAAAGCAGCTGTTGGCTGCTGTAGGTGATTTTAATATGATTAAATTATATGAAATAGGCGCACATAATTTACACTTGAGGCTTTATAATGCATTACTTTCTCCGGTTAATTGAATATTTACGGCGTACATCGTTAAGTATTCATAGAGGAGAGAAAATTATAATAATATTTACAGTTCAATGCAGCAATATTATGGTCACAAAGAACTCCGGTTATAATTATGTCTTTCAAATTGTTTGTTCCTGCCTTCAACACAAGTCATGGTTTAAAGATTCGGTTATTCGTATTTTTCGGATATCCCGCGCATTGAAACACACATCCCTATTGTCTTAATTTGAGTTTGGTCTGTATGGTCAAGGAGGTCTTGTTTCTCAACTACTTTTACACCTTATTTAGAGTTATGGCTGTTTTTTATGCAATATTTTGATACTAACAACGCTTGTTAAATTGAAGGTCTACGCCCAAAGGCTCGCAGACTTCTTCGAGATAATTGCTCTAAATAAGGAATCTGTTCGTGGGAAAAAATCTCAAACAGCTGAAGTATCACATCATGACGTCCATTCTGCCACATTGGATCACCTCTGACGTCATAGCTTAGAACGGGAGGAACAGGATCCGACATTACAAAAGCTTGTGGGTAGAGGGAATTTTTGAGAGGTAAGGAGGATAAGAGGTGGGAGGGAGGTTCTCGTAGATCTGACGTCATGTTTTATAATCTACTGTATTTAATACATGCTTATTGCGTCCAAAATCCACTGCAAAAATTTGGATGAGGTTTTACGTTCATCTGTATAAATGTCTTTTCTATATTCATCGATATAATCGTCAATTTTGGACCGGATTTAGCAAAATATTTTTTGTTTTTGTTTAAAAGGTAGGTTAGGTACTCTTTTAAATAAACAAAAATCCTAATGATATAATTATGCATCATTCATGAGTCAAGGTTGGTAGAGAGAGAGAGTGGTATCAATTAAAACCATTGTCTACAATCCATTCTCCTAAATATCCCGTACCAGCCGATGGCCAATTCGGTAACAAAGAACTTCTATCAAGTTTGCAAGAATTCCGAAAACGAAATCGTTTGCAAAAAAATGCCAAACATTTTTTAAGACAATAACGCCAATTAGTGAGAGTCCAGGTAGTTTCTTAGAATTTAACACACAGACGAAGAGACAATGCTATTGTGACTGTCTTTGTTAACAAAATCCGTATTACGATTATGTTTTTTAAATACTGAGGTAGATTTTTAGGTTCTATTATTTTACTGTCTTTCCCAAGCTGTAAATAAACTCAAGTCATTCACAACAAAAATATCACAAATTATAGTTGCCAGTAATAATAATATTCTCCGACCAAATTTTGTTCACAGCAGCCAATCTCAACAGAGATTATCCAAACACGCAGGAGATATTCATTGCACAAGTGTGTGCCGTGTGCGCAGTAACACATAATGCACTACCTCTTCCGTCACTGATATTCCAATGAGACCGCAATCCGACAAGAAAGCTGCCAAATCGAGTCAATCTCAATAGTTCAATAAATTACGTCAAACAAATTCAATTAGCCAAATGTGTGTAGTATCTAGCAAAACAGGTCAATGTACGTCCAAAACTCATGCTTAGAATAGATTTTAAATGAATCAACGTTAAAAAGAAAAGGAAGAACTTATAAATATGTTTTATTGACACAGGCAATGTGGTACAAAAATTATAAAAAGGTTATTTAATTTACAGTAAAAACATTATTGTGTGCTCCACAGCAGCGCGAAACAGGCCCAGTTCAGTAAAAATGCCAGACCATTAATTGTGCCTGACACGAATTGAGCACCTCCTCATTTTTTGAAGTCGGTTAAAAAGAAAATGAGTAGCAAATTATAATAATGACAGTTAGTAACGTCAAATATCTAAAATAGTCAAAAAATAGAAGAGATTTTTACATGACATAGTTCGTTTTGATAGAATTAAATCCAACTGCACATAATTAATGTAGTGCTCAAAATTCTGAAACAATATTATGAGTAAATTAATCTATACTAATATTATAAAGAGGAAAGATTTGATTGTTTGTTTGTTTACATTAAATAGGCTCCGAAACTACTGAACCGATTTGAAAAATTCTTTCACTGTTGGAAAGCTACACTATCCCCGGGTGCCATAGGTTATATTATATTTACAAAAAAGTTAGGGATCCGTGAGGAAAATCACGCGAACGAAGTCGCGGAGAGAGTGCTTGTAAAAGATAAAGCAACAATATGGTACAAGGTTCTGAAGTGCGAAATCAGTGTCAGCCAGTCATATAACTTGTCCCCGTTATCTAATCTTTAGTTAACTTTAACTGCTTGTTCAGCAGATAAGCAGCTGTTTACTGTTGTTACAGGTTTTGTTGTTTTCTTTCGCCACTTTGTTGATATTATAAACTACAATGTTTCTTTAGGTCAATGAAATGCTTTCATGGTAATATGCGATTGCTAAAGATTTTTATAACTATGGTGACTTTTGAATAGTACGTCTTTATTGCATCGCATGGGTTTAGCTCTGTCAAAACAAACCAATCCACATCCATTATCTTCTATTTTTCGAAATGATTGAACGCTGATCTATTACTAATGTAATAAAGCTGATGAGATGTTTTGTTTGTACGGATTGAAAGAAAATATTTGTGTTTATGATAGCCAGATTTATGAGGGGACAACACGACCCACGGAAGCAGAGCAGTAACTAAAGACGTTACTTACCACGGGTGAAAAGAACCACACAGGCGAAGTCGCAGGCAAAAGCAAGTTAATAATAAATCTACAACTTTTGCCCGCGACTTCGTTGACGTAAATGTCGGTTTATAAGTTTGGCATATAATTGAATTGTTATTGCTGAATAAGCATGTTACACATCTCACCTAGATACAGAATCTTAAGTAGCTCCAGAATACTTTTTAAATAATCCCCTTAAGAAAACTACTAAATATTAAGACGATTACACGAATACTTCGAGCTAAACGATTACTGCCATACTAAAATCACAAAATTCCACAGCGAGTTCAAAGATCACAGCTAACCGTCTTCCATAAATTGGTTTTTACAACTGTCCAGAGATGAAAGACAGATGAAATATTTCTTCTGACGTGCGCACAGTGGCCCACATTTACCAAAACTTAAAAGATCATAAGTTCTTTGTTATCCAAGAACGTAAAGATTCAGAAATTCATTTTAACTTTTTGAAGTGTTGGCAATGGAAATTGGGTCAATTCTTGGTGCATTTGTTTCCTTTATTGATAGACTAGCTTTTGCCGATTTCGTCCGCGTCAAAGTTGATTTCTCTATACAAACTTTGGACCCCCGTTTCATCCCCTCAGGGGGTAAATTTTGGGAAATCCGTTCTTTGCGGACGTCTACAAACTATGAACTGCCTCCCTGCCTTTGATTTTCATACTTCAAGCGGTTTTCGGTTATGAATTTTGCAGGCTATAGATGTCTGTAACTTGCAGCAAAACTCATAACCACCCTTTTAACAATGCCGTAGTCGGGAAAAAAATTAAGATTTCTTTATAATAAGTAAGGTAATACAGGAATCAACTTTAATGAATGCTAGTAGAATAGTTTATGATATAACTTGTACCACAAACACAGATAAACTTTAACTGCGTTCCTCACACTCGGTCAGACTAACCCGAATACGTTCCCATGCATGTAACGTCATAATTATACCTATGTACGCATACTACACAGGTAGGTGCCACGCACCATATTATGCTAATCACATGAGCTGGTTAGCTCTAACGAGGCAATTAACCAATGTCACTAGGTAACGTTTGATGCAGAAGAATCGCCCTTGACGTGAAACGCTAGGAGTATAGTGACGTCAGATGACAGTAACGCTGAGTTTAGGACTTTCTCGCGCGTTAAATTAAACAAAATAAAACACAAATAACAAAATACAAAAGTAAATGTATCTATCATTCTATCTATCTTCTTTTAAAGCTAAGTGCAAAACTCGAGAACGGCTGAATTGATTTGGTTTATTGGCGATTCCATTCCGACCTATATTATTTATTATAAGTCCAGGTTTACTCACGACTTTTTCCTTTACTGATGTCAGTGATTTCCAAGATTTTGCTTTTTAGCATACTTAAGCTTCTCCCAGACCATTCCACAATTGTGAGCTTTTCTTCTCCAAATGATAATGACTTTTAAATCTTGTACGAGACTTTAAATTACATAAAGAACTATTTTGAACATAACATCATAACATCACGCCTGTAATCCCCTAAAGGTTAGGCAGAGGCAGGTCTGATTTATACCCAAAGAATAGCTTTAGTTTAGCTTTGAAACTAAAACAAACCAATAGGTGTAAATCAGACACATCTTTTGCAGCTTATCTTAGCACAAGTAAAACCGCAGCCTAAGTCCGGTTAAGCACCCGACAACCCATCACAAAAAAGTAAACCTTTTGTAAACAATCTATGAAGTGGTAAGATTGACGCGATTGCACGTCGATAACGGTTTGGTTAATAACAACAGTACCCACAGTTGATTGGCTCTGTTTATTTGATCACTCTCCTCTGAACCCTCTCGTTATTGGACGACGTGGAGGAGTAATTACATAGTAATTGTGTGGGCTCTAGTGTTGATTGAAGTTAAAAAAAATAACAAAAAGTTGATGACGTCAGTAATTTTTAGAACGTCATGTTTTGTTGTGTTTACTGTTTATGAATATCGTTTAAATCATGGAAATTATAAAAAAATAATTAAATTCTTAAAAGTTTTAAAAATCATGAAAAAAATTCGCCTTCTCTACATGACGTTTTTTGGGTTTTTCTAATGTCTAAACGCATTTGTACCTAATGTAGGTTTTAATTCTATTTATATCTGCTATAACTATCTAGCAATATGTATCTTGCAAATTACATAATGGTTTTAAAATACATAATTGATAATTTGATCAAAAACAGATAACGAAAAAATCCTCTTAATACGAGTATTATTATCTAATATTTAATTTATTTTAACATTAAGGAAATGCCCCAGTGCTCCAGTATCTGACCTTTCAAGCTCTGCTTACCACTAAAGCGTAGCCAGCGTGAACGAATACGCTTGACTGTGCAAATGTCGCTTGCGCAAGCGATGTCAGCGCGCATAGAAATAGACGCCCAGCCGTCTGTGAAGATAAACATACATACATCCAAACGTACAAAGATGTCGCGCTTATCATTCTAACTAATCTCTCGTAAATAATAATTAAAATGAAATCACTAATTTAGATAGTGACATAGTGACAAAACTAATTTAAAAACAACTGGTTGCTGTGCTGCGTGTCGCTGCTTCGATTCCCGCACGGAGCAAATATTTGTATGCCCTACATATGAAGGGCACAGGGAAAGAAGGGGCTCATCAACAATTAACACAAATTGAATTAAACGCTAATTTATACTAAAAATCTACATGGTGTTATGTCATTTATTTCAAGATGGCGGGGGTATGGGCGCGTTCTTGTTTTGTAAACGTAAAATGTGCTCCTTTTAACTCTGATTGGGATGCAATGAGCACCTTTTAAGCTAGTTCGATACGAAATGAGCTCTTTTTATTCCTTGACGTGTTTTTTAATATTGAGGATTACAAAGCAATGGGCCCTTTTTAGTTTGTTTTGAATATGTCATATCAAAGGCCTGTTCAAAATCTATCAAGTGCGATCATTTGTTTGATTTCGTATAAATTGTCGATGAGCCCCTTTTTTCCCTGTGTCATATAGTTTTTACGGGACTGACTGTTTGTGTATGTAAGTTTATATGTTTGTAAACGCACAGGAGAAATTCCTAGTGTGGGAAAATGAATTTTTACAAAAAAAATATTACTTATTCTAAATTGCAAGTTATAGATAAAACAAAGAAGAAAAGAGAAGGAATTTACTGCTAAAACTTCTATAAATAATTGCTAGCCGTTAATTGTTTGCCTAAATTGGTTTGCACTAAAGTTTATCAAGCCTCGTTGGTCTTGTGGACATCTGAGCGTGGGGTTCTGCGTCGGGCAAAAAAGTGTTACCGGGTTTTCCCTTTAGAAATTTCGCAGTATCGGAACAGCGATCGGAAGTCGGTAGTGTGACACACCCATCTTTTGTGCTCTGCTTGTACCTACAAAAGACATCCTAGAACATTGCTAAAATAAGAATCAAAGCTTAAAATTAGAGCAGAAATCATTCTTAAATCGAAATTTGCTTTCACGTCGCTATAAATTCCAAATGTCTTTTATAATGCGCTCAGCAAAGGAGTGAAACTCTCTACATACGTCTGTATTTCCTAACGCATTTCTATGCATCTAGTCTCTTTACAGTTAAGGCTTTTTCTGGGTGGTAAGCTCACTCCATCATAGACTTTGACCATGTCACTTCTGGCCAAGACTAGAGTCAAACCCATATTATATAAAAAAACGGGTTGCACTCCGGGAGTGCCGGCAGAAGTGAAAACTTGATTATTAACGTTTACGTTTACGTTTAACAGACACGAACATTCGCGCAAGCGCCCTGCGCTGTCTAAACGAAACAGTAGGCCCAGGCATACATTTTCGCCGCGCCGTAGAGAGGGGATAGCTGTCTACTCTCCATCCGTCTAACGCTTTTTCGATCAGGTCACGTGTCCTGACGCGCACGTGTCCTGACGCGAGTTTAAGATTTTATACCCATTACAGAAAAAGTGCTCAACGCCGCTAAAGAAGTTTTCACTTCAAAAAAATATTATCATAAACATGTCAACTGGAAGATGCCCACTGTCAGCAAAACATTATTAATACCAGCCTAATATTGTGCAAAGGCCTTTTCTCATACAGAGAAGGCACGAACATTGTTGCCACGCATGCTCAAGGTGGATTAGAGATTTCAAAGTTACATTAATTTTATA
The DNA here is from genome assembly GCA_949316365.1 of Hoplodrina blanda. Taxonomy (NCBI): domain Eukaryota; kingdom Metazoa; phylum Arthropoda; class Insecta; order Lepidoptera; family Noctuidae; genus Hoplodrina; species Hoplodrina blanda. The sequence goes on from OX438570.1 coordinate 10,241,113, forward strand.
AATCCAGGATTTCCTCACGATGTTTTCCTTCACTGATAACAGTGATGTCCAAGATAAACTTTAAAATATATATGAAATAGAGAAAGTCACATTGGTACTTGTGAATGAGAGACTGGCGCCTTAACCAGTCGGCCATCAAGACATTAATTGAAAACAATGAATAATTACAATCTAAACCAACCTCTAATGAATCTATTAACGCGTGCAATTGCAAGCATTACATAACACATTTAAATGTGAACCAGTCGGTCAACTGACACATTTTCACGTCTATTTTGAACGCTGTGTTAAGCCAACGTTACTTAAATAGTTACTGATAGACAGACTATGATTCATCGCGTTGGGTAACTGATATCGATGTATAGGGGGTGTGTCTGTGAGGTTACTCTGCCAAGCATTTGAACTATCTGAAGGGCGCGCGTCGAAGGGATAGAATTTGTACTACGAAAATAATGTTGAAGACCAATCATCGTGAATTAAAGCAATGAACGGTTATTTATTCACTCATTCACTCACTGACTTAACTCATTTTAGTTATCTACTTAACCTATGAAGCTAAAATTTGGCAGATAGGTAGTTTCTATAGGTAGGTATAACTTGACTTGAGAGGTAACTAATTTTAATAATATAATACTAGTTCAAATCACTTACGTAAGTATCTCATTTAAGCGAACTGATATTTAAGTTCTTATGAGAAATAAAGTTCTTTAAACCTAGGTAGGAGACGACAGCTAAGAACAGATTTGACTTTGATTTTGACTGTCATGCCGACTTCTTCAAAGCACAGCCTATTTGAGAATCTGCTTATTCTAGTAAATCTATTAATATTTAATTTAGAAGAAGAATTTCTTACACATATACTAGACTCTACCTGCGACTTCTTTCACTTCAAAGTTGATATAGGTATTATCCCACGGGAACCATACATTTTTCGTAGATTAAAAGGAGCCTATGTCTTAGCCAGACTATAATCTATCCCTATGCCAAATTTTATCCAGATCCGTTCAGCCGTTTTGGCGCGATTGAGTAACAAACATCAAAGAAGGAATTAAGGAGATTTGATACTTAGACTGAAACAAAGGATGCTGTGTTCCTTTTAGCATGCAAGCAATTAATCAGGAAACGAATTATCATAGACTAAGTCGAAGGGATTTCCGAGGTAACTAGGCTACCTATAGACAAAGATACGTGATCAGCGGTACCAACATGACATCATTTATGGTGGATCACACTTCGCCCACTGAAGGCCTTCCTAGAAACAAAGTACTTATCTTTTCCTTATGCTTGTTTGTGATGATAAAGTAGTCGGAAAATAAAACAATACCTGATAATTTGTTCCTCGGAAAATTCACGAAATTAAACGAATCGATGATAAGTCTAAAAACAACATAAGAATACACAGCTGACTAGTCTATAGCCATCGTGTGATTAGGTTGGTAGCTGAGGCATCCAGGTTATTCTACTGTAGAAATTCATGAGGATATACATACAAAAAAAAGGAAAGAAACGGTCATCTCAAACCAATTGAAATGTACCATATACTATGTTTCAAAGCAGACATCATGTGAAATCATGTCATTTGTTTAAGTTTTATTAAAATCCGCTTAGCCTTTCTCAAGGTTCTTCGCAACAAACAGACATACAAATATAATTTCTAAAAAACATCAGTTACTGTTTTGTTAATTTTTTCTAGCTAATTTTCGGTAAAATATTTTTTGATGTGCAGACTTTTTCAGCTCTATATAATTTTTTTATCATTGGGAAAACTACTCAAGCGTATTACTAATCTGTCCGTCTCTCTGTCTGACCCAAGGGTCAACATACATTACTAAAGCTAGTACGACAACAAATATTGATGAAAACTAAATTCTCCCATTCCCATCCTGAAACGAGCTCATTCGCTATCAGGCTGCAATACGCACAACATGTAGCTAACACACGCAGTAGCAGGCTGCAGCAGTGACGAGCAGTTATCTAAACCACAGACAAGCACGTAGCGCGCCGGGTCAGCATTACCGATACGTTGCGCTAGGGAGACCAAGCGATCGAAGCCAGGAGATGGATAAACAAATTTGACTGGACTTCGCTTCGAGAAATAACAGTTGAGTTCAAAACTAGTCGAATATCTCGCTAAGACTTCAAACAATGAAAGTTAAACGTTCAAAATAATAAAGTTTTCTATAAATTTGTTTCCCTCTAGAATTAGGCTGCGATTCAAAGAAGAAGCACAGCGTAAACACGGGCAGAGGAGCAATATACCAAGCAGGTTCTTATTTAAATTTTAATGTTTTATTTAATAACTAGCTTCTGCCCGCGACTTCGTACGCGGATCCTGTTGCTTATGCCAGCGACAACGGGGTCGTCAAAATAGAAGATCTGAAACGTCTGATGTAGAATTCTAAGGCCCGGGGACGGGAAAACAACGGGATGAGCCAGACGATTGCAGTCGTTCCAGATCTTTCATTTTTGTATGTCAACAAGAAATGCCCATCAGACTAAACAATTTATGCTAAGACGTCAACAGGTGTTCCAGATCTACAATCTTTATACGTCAACAGAGAGTGCTCATCAGGCTGAACAACTCTTGCTAAGACGTCATTCCTATATATGTTATAGTGTAGCTGGACTCTTGGAGTTCCCCATCAGCTGTTCCAGATCTTTAAATTTTATACGACAACAGAGAGTGCTCATCAGGCTGAACAACTCTTGCTAAGACGTCATTCCTATATTTATGTTAGTGTAGCTGGGCTCTTGGAGTTCCACACCTGCTGTTCCAGATCTTCAAATTTTATACGATAACAGAGAGTGCTCATCAGCCTGAACAACTCTTGCTAAGACGTCATTCCTATATATGTTATATTGTAGCTGAGCTTTTGAAGTTCCACATCAGCTGTTCCAGATCTTCAAATTTTATACGACAACAGAGAGTATTCATCAGGCTGAACAACTCTTACTAAGACGTCATTCCTATATATGTTATAGTGTAGCTGGGCTCTTGGAGTTCCACATCAGCTGTTCCAGATCTTCAAATTTTATAAGACAGCAGAGATTGCTCATCAGGCTGAACAACTCTTGCTAAGACGTCATTCCTATATATATGTTATAGTGTAGCTGAGCTCTTGGAGTTCCACATCAGCTGTTCCAGATCTTCAAATTTTAAACGACAACAGGAAGTACTCATCAGGCTGAACAACTCTTGCTAAGACGTCATTCCTATATTTGTTATAGTGTAGCTGGGCTCTTGGAGTTCCACATCAGGTGTACCAGATCTTCAAATTTATTCTCTTAGCAGAAAATGCTCATCACGTAAAACAATTTTTGCTATGGTACCATTTTTGTATCTCTTAAAGTTTAGCTGGTCTGTTGCGGTTCTGCATCAGGTGTTCAAGTTGCCAAGATAAATTATAGCCTAAATGTTGCCCAGACTTAATACCTATACAACAAAAAAAAAACATTCAAATCCGTCAAGTAGTTCCGAAGATTAGCGTGTACAAACAAACAGACAAAAAGACAAACAGACAAACAGACACACAGACAAACAGACAGAATTTTTTTTTTGGTTTCGTGCTCTATTACTGTTTCTAAACCCCCCTCAATTATTTTTTTTTTTAATATATTCAATGTACAGACACAGTTTTTTTACTGTTTTATTATATGTATAGATCAATGCTTTTTGCTGCTATTTGTCTAAATCACACTGCTGATTTTGACAGATGGACGAGTAAGTTTACGCTAAGTTTTGCCACTGTATCTTACCTTACTTAATTGACTCTGGGAAAAGTGTAGATAATTATGCGCGTCAAGCCTTTTCACTTTTTATTTAGTTTGTACCAGCTTTCAATAAAAGCAAAAATATTATCCATTAGGACAGTCTTGTTATACTGCTGTCGTATGGTGGTCCTACAGTAGGCAATAGCCAGCATTCTACAAGTGTAGTGAATGTGTCGATGTGTCGTGTTGCGAGTGTGTGGCCTATCAGTTATGCAGGCTTCGGACGAAATGTTAAAGCCATTCAGTAATAGCGTTGTTATGGCTACTTTTGTCAGAGAACCAATTCTCTTTTAGAGCAAAAAAGCTTAAAAATTGAGTAAAACTAAGCTGTGTCATGAAATTTTCATAAAGAAAAATAATGATTTTAAATGACCATCTCAATTTTGCCTATATTTTCAGGAAGTCGGTAAAAAATGTAACGGTAAGATGGTGGAGGTAGGATAAAGACTTCAAGAGCCGATGCACATAAAAGCGTTGGCATCGCAAATATCTATGACGACGCATCGCTTTTTGTGTGTCGGCACTAAGTGGTACCATGGATACACCATGGACTGATACCTCCATGAGTGGTAGCACCACAAATCGTACTTGTATCGTCCTCACATAAACTGGACTTAAACTAGATAATTTTCAGTCCAAAAATGGGGAAATACCAGCATCAAACAAGCTCTAAAATAACACACAAAAAGTTATATTTAGATAACAAAAAAAACGTGTTAACGTTCCTAGGTTTATAATGTTTATATTGAAACCAATTTGGGGTAAGCAGAAGTCGTTAAATAGGTTAATAGTACCTTGTACCGTTATAAAAGAGAAGTTAAAATACACACCGCTTTTGTTAAAGGTGTTATGTGTTAAAGGACCAAAAATAGTCCTTATATGGGTAGCTGCAAAGTACATAGATATTAGATAGTTCAATAGCTTTATAAGCTTTTGATCCTTATGTGAAGCTCCGTTTATACGTGTCCAGTGTTTAGTAGAGCGCATGGCTTTAGTTTCAAAGATTGGTTTCTTTGTAGTTTAGTACATTTGGACGCGAGACCAATCTGTCAGATTCACGATTTGAGGTTAACCTTGCTTAATCTCTTTACTCATGATTTCTAATACGATTTTCAATTTAAACACGGCTTTTACTGCAAGTAATTTAAAACTCTTATAATAACAAAGATGCTTTCTCCATTAAAATCCCGACACAGTGCTCCGATCTCGAAAAAACGGGGACAAAAAATGAGACAACATCACAAACAGAGATAAAATAATGTAATATAATATTTTCGTGGCGCACGACATAAACATCTAACAAAACTATTATCTTAATTTTCCCTATGATTTAATGACAGCTAAATTCTAAGGAAAGACCACACACGAAGTTAAAACTTTAATATCCCATTAAATTAAAAATCTTATCTAACTAAATTCTACTTTAAATCAGTGTGCTTAAGGTTGGTATTGTGTTGTGTGCCGTTAACGTAATAAAGCCATTTTTTTGGAATGTTTCGGATGCATCTTTATTATAAAGAAATAATGCAGTCACTCCTTTAAATGGACCTTTAATTTTGACAGACACCATAAAGTCTAACTTTCTTTTACTGCTCCAAAATATATTTCTATTCAAATAAAGACCTTAAATCTATGAAATACGAGTTAGAATAATTGTAGCAAACTGCATATTAAAGTTTGTAGATGTTCTCTCCTGATGATGTGTGGTCTGTGGGTTTTTGTTTATAAAATGGGATTTTTGATTGAGTCTACGGTGTAATTAAGTTATTCTGTGAGTTATGGAGATATATTTTTAAATACAATCATAACATTTTTGTGTAAACATTTATTTAGACGGTTGATTACCTAAATATTTTCAAATTGATGAGCAAATAAACGTAATTAAACACTTCACTCATCGCTTTACACTGGGTTGTTTTTATGTACTTAATGATTTTATTAATGCTAAGGTAACATTACTTGGTTTAAAAAATAAATATATTGAGCTCATCAAAATTAACTTCCTCTTAAAATGAGCTCAAAAAGTGATCACGCAAGCGTCATTACTTCGCCAAAAAACAATATTTATTTTAAAATTTTCCTCGGCTTTTTCCAAGATATTTCACATTTCGGCCCACTGTGTCGAATCTTGACCTGCTAAATGATAATGAGGTGAGTATTCCCATTGGTCACGCGATCTCTCTGGTGATTTCTAATTTTGACAAACAATATAAACTCATCCATCTTATTCTTGCAAATCACCATGTTTGAGAGCACGATTTCAATTGCTTTTGACTATTTTTTTTATACTTTGAGACGTACTGATGATGATTTTGCTCTTTATGTAAGTACGTACTTGGAATTTTCTTATCTACTCAATTTTTTTGTTGCTAAGTGTATGTGTACGTAATAAATGCATAAAAACTTTTGTTTTTCCCTGTACCTGCGCAATAACACGTTTTTTTAAACAAATCTGAGACTGAGATATAGAAATTTAAGCCCCTATTACATGGGACTTTAATCGTTCAAAACCAGTGCTCAGTGGTGGGTTTTTTGACAGAGGTGAACCGCAAACTTAATGCCCTATCGGAAATCTTTCGAACGATTTAATGTGGCAAAATCTCGAGGGCGTATCAGCTGTTACAAGCAATCACAACAAATGCAGGCTTGACATTTTGACACATTAATTTTCCGTTCGAAAAACCAGTTGTAAGTTTTATCTGTAAATCTCAGTTGTGAATCTCGAATGCGCCATTCGCCAGTTCTAAGTTTAAAAAGTGTGTTAAACCGGTTATACACATCCCCATAACGTGTGTTTAATGATGGCAATAACCATGTGTACTGGCCTATAAACCTAGACCTAACCTGAATCATGTAGGTACCTACATCTACCTACGTGTAGCGTCTAAAACAAGCCGACGTTTAGTACCCGCGCGGACATAAAACTACGAGTGGATTGAAGCTTAGAATACTTCCATGACAAGACAAAGGATTCTCTTTCTAGCAAGAAAGGTCAACCAAAACTTATACTTAATATCCGATTTCCTACTATAATATAAACCAGCTTTTGCCCGCGACTTCGTCTGCGTAAATGTCGGTTATCGCGGATGCAGAGGTAGGCCCGAAATAAAAAGTGGCCTATGAAATGAAATGAAATGAAATGAAATGAAATGAAATGAAAGCCTATATCTTTTCTTGGGGTTCAAACTTACCCCATACTAAATTTTATCAAAATCGGTTCAGTGGTTTAGTCGTGAAAGCGTACTAGACAGATAGAGTTACTTTCGTATTTATAATATTGGTATTAATTGATACGGGGACATAGGCTACATTTTAAACCGCGTTTTCGTCTGTGACCGCGATAAACGTCATTTACGCGGACGAAGTCGTAGGCAAAAGCTAGTACTGAATAAGTATAGCCTTTGAATTTCAATAAACATTTTTTTACATTTAGGTGGCTAGTATAACTCTTCATTTCTTTGTTCCCAACTTGTTTACACAAACCCAACAAAAAATCAGGAACTTCTCAATCGTACAAATTTCTTAATTAGTTCAAAACATAATTAAGTAAAACCACGAACAAAGTAATACAAAGTTACCGAAATTCATTAAAATACAAAAATATTCACAGCCACGTCTGCCACTTAGTTAAAACTTAATTTTGTTAAACAAACACTGTTTAATGACGGTTAATAGTCAATTTAACTGAACCAACATGTTTAGAACTAAGTTTAATTAAACAAGCTGTGTAGCGCGACTTTGCTTGACAAAGTTTTTTCTCTAACGCGGCTCGCGGTAGGAGTTCACTGGTAAAAGTCGTCACGTAAGGAAAAAGCATTATGCCTCCTCCAGGCGACCTTCCCTCTCTTTCTCTTTACCTATACACACATCCATACTATTAATCATGGATCTGGCTATCATAATACAAAGATTTTTTCCAATCCGTCAGCGAGTTCCAGAGATTAGTGCCTTTAAACAAACGAAAAACTTTTCCGCTTATTATTATATTAGTATGGATATGATCGCCATTGCGTCACATCATACGCGTTAAAAAGATTTCGTCTTTACAATTTCCCCTACAGAACCCCAATTGAAACAAGTTTCTGATCTCCTCATCGCATTAACTGTAACATCTCAATCTCGTGCCGTGTCAGTCGGTCTGTCATCGATTTCAGTCGTGTTCTCCGTAACTGAAGCGAATCCGTGTCGGATTATGAGAACTTTTTTTTTGCCTTTTTGCGACACTTGAATCAGTTAAAAGTTTTTTGTATCGGATTGTGATTCATGCAATTTATTACTGTAGTTAGTTAGTTTTTACTGTTATTAGACTTGGGACTGAGTCAATAGTTTTGTTCACGTGTTTGATCAAGCGTATTAGTGTCTAGGATTTTTTGTCAAAATGATTCAATTCGGGAATTTTGTAATTGAAAACTGTATACAAGGTAACAAATATTGTTTAGTCTCTAGAACAGATAGATGCTTGTTCCGGATTTGTAAGTTTTGTCGTTAAACTTACCTAATAGGTACTAAATGAAGCTACGAATACTTGGTCTGTCAGCAACGGAGCTGACCACCTACAGTGAGACTCTTCTGTTACATAATGCATTTTCTAAATTTATCACCATTGGTATAAGGAAAGATGGTGTGAGAACTTAGACTTATAATAAACTAGCTTTTGCGCGCGATTTCTTCCATGTGAATTTTAAAATAGAATATATCTCTACTTATTTAAAAACAAAATTGGATATAGCCTTGCACTCGCGGATAAAGCGTCCTATTAACGAAAGAATTTTCAGAATTGAACCAACTGTGTTCCCTAGAAAATAAATTAAACAACAATATTCGTATAACTGAATTGCCACTCCGCCTTGAGCAAGCGTGGTGAACCATTCTCACGTCTTCTCTGCTTAAGAAGACACCTTTGCCCTGCAGTGGGAGAAATAGACTAATGCATGTTTTTGTTCGACTGCTCATTTAATTACCGCCACTTATGCAGACTTGCAATAAATGCACTCTTCTCATAAAAACAGAGCACTTTAGCACAAAACTATCCCACGATAATATTATTAATATTTCCTTCTGTATTGGCAATAAAAGAAATAGACCGTGTAAGCTTATCGTTCATAGCAAGCTGTAAAGTCAAATGAAGGCAACATTACTTCTCGTATTTACAAACTTGATACGTTTTTACTGCAAGAGCTGTTGCCATCCCTTTCTGTTGCTAGTGAAATAATAGAGACGGGTATAGAATAATGTCAAGACAAGTGTTGAAAGTCTGTAGCTAAATATGATGAAATGAAATGAAATGATGATTTATTCAGTAAATTGGTTATAAATAACACTTTTACACATATGGCAAGTGGATGATAAAATAAAAAGCTAGCTAACGTTTTGTTGCTAACAAAATGTTTTTGGAAGGATTCACCAAGACGGTAAGTTTATTTTTATTAAATCTCAGCCTCAAGCTGTAAATAAAACCTGTATTTACCTACATTTTTGACAAGATTTTGACATCGTGTGTGGCTAAGGCATTGATTGCGATTAGATTTTAAACAGTAATTTTTATTAACCGATGAAAAATGTTAACTTTCAACATTTTAAAAAGGAATTATAGATTCAAAGAAAAAGCGAGCAAGAGGTAAGTTCTTATTGTAAAGTCTATAAGGAGAACTAATTTCTAGATTTTTTTTGCCATCAAATTCAAACTGTTCATTAAATTATCTGTAGTTTTTTTGGTTGGTTTGTCTAATCTTTTGAACTTCCAATCGGATTCCACTTCTAGCCAGATGCATGACGAATAGTAGGTATAACTCGGGTGAAAAAACACGGCGTACGAAGTCGCGGGCAGCAGCTACTTTACTAATATACCTTCTGAATATTATGTAATTCCTAGTTCTTAGTCATACAATAAGACCGTCTATTGACTTTATGAACCGATAAGCTTTGTATCAGCGAGTGTTATCGCTGTATTGTGATTTTCTAACTCACAAAGCTTTATAATTATTATTAGTGAGTATTTAGTACAGAGGCCAGGGGTTTTAAAAGTTTTATATGCTTAGTGAGGTTAACTTGTGATTTTCATGGTATAAATAATTTTACTGTAATAACAAACTGTGAAAAAACAAGCTTTAATTTCAAATTATTACAATATTGAGTATTGGACATTATACCTATATTGTCACCAGAACTAAAGGTGTACGCAAAATTTCAGCTTAATCTAATACCAACAAATGACCGAAAAATGGTTTGCAAATTTTGAAAGGACCACTTACATACATACGAGCAGTGCAAGCTAAATAAAAGCTTGTAAAATTTGTTTAAATATTACAAAGACACGGGTGAAAACTATAAATCTAGAAAAAGTCGAGGGCAAAATCTAGTAAGTTTATTTCAAGTCGAAAAACCGAAGTCTCTCAGAACGGCTAAGTCTATAAATGAGTAAGTTAGTTATACTATACGATGTAAACTAAGCTTTTAATTTATGAACCTAATGGCATAGTAAATACTCTCCCACTAGACCACAGTACTCGACCAAAGTAAACAGGGCTTAATAGGTTGCGAATGACCGCACTCAAGACTCAAACATTGTTTACCAATATTAATTAGTACTTACTTAATTAATGTTTTTATTAATAGTTAAACATTAGCAATTTGTTGTTTTGGTAAACAAATTAGGGTGCCTAAATAAGCAAATTAAGTTGAAAATATTGTTATTACTGAGAATTAGTTAAGGGTCTTTAGGTGCTTTGAAAAAGCGTTTACGAAAAACAGTTAAGTAGGTGATAAGGAATGTTTATTAAGTATTTGTTATTGATGAAAGGTATCCTGTCCTTATTACTTTTAGAGCGAAGTTCCTAAACGCGGCTTATGGTAGAGTTAACTATCAGAAATCGTCCCGTAAGGAAAATGCATTACGCCCGCTCCATGCGACATTCCCTCTCTTGCTTTCTGTCTCTTTTTATATAGTAAATATATACGGGTGTGTGGGGGTGTGTGCGGGCTAGTTTAGAGATTCGAGCAGCAAGCATTGTGCGCGGCCAGCTGTATAACCTCAATTCTGAACACGTGTAAAACGAATTATTTGTTTTTGTTAATACGGACTGCGTTCCTGATGGGAGTCCCCCGATCGTACATATTACTTTTCAGATATACACCTAATTGGAGTGCGTCGTAGCTAAAGTGACTTGATCAGACTGGTCTCCATAATGAAAAAATTCGGAGTTCTGAGACAAGCTACTTCTTAAATCACATGACACAAGCTCCTAAACAATTACCTTCCTTAGCAGTACAAAAACTTGTTTAACAGTTGTTTTACTGACATTAAACACACGTTGAACGAGTGTCTAGGTTTTTATGGTAAAACCTAAGTACCGCAGTGGTATTCCGTAAAAATCTTTCTCGTTTAATTTAGATGAGGTGAGTTTGAGGTGAGCCGGAGAGGTTATCCGACTTAATGATGACCTAATGATGACCTAATGAATCGTCAAGTCATCTCAAACTCACTTCACGATTTTTTTTCAGAAACGCTCTCTTGGTGGTGATTTGCGAATCAATGATGAAAAGTCAAGCCAAAGTCTCCAAAATTCATCAAGCACGGACACGGTACTCGTAAACGGCGTGCTTGTATGACGAGATGTATGAACGTAGATGAGGCGAAAGGAGTATGTAAGGATCGTAGCAGGTGGCGTTCTGTGGTTCCTGCCTACCCCCATGGGAAAAAGGCGTGAGTTTATGTATTTATGTATGTAGTTCATCATCCATATCGAACGACGTCCACTGCTGTAGATAGGTATCCCCTAAAAATAGCCACAATGACCGATCCTGATGAGCTCCTGCATCCAGCGGTTCCCCGCGACCTTTACCAGGTCTTCGATCCACCTTCCGGGGGAGGCACCCCCCATACTGCGTCTTCCGGCACGTGGTCGCCACTCGAGAGCCTTACGACCCCAATGGCCGTCTGCTCTACGAGCTATGCACCCTGTCCATTGCCACTTGAGCTTAGTAACTTTGAGAAATCGAGGGTTATTTTAACAAAATGGACCAGCTGATATAATGACTGCTTTACTGAGAACAACGACCAAGATCACAATGATAGAGGAAAGTAATCAAATACAGAGAAAACATAAAAGTTAATACTAGTAGTCGAGGTAGAATTACTTCTACCTAACTCTTATAAAAATACTCGTATTAAACAGATCACCAACTCACCATCTCGTTAACAATTTGTCGTTCAGCACCAAAAGGCAGATGGAGTTTAATGCAAAAAGCGATCGTAAATGTTACGTCACGCTAATAGGGAATTAAGGGGTAATTCAGACAGGTGAAGTACAAAACGCGCGATGAATAAACTTATACTTAAAATTTTAAATAAAAAGTTTGATATAGTTTAAAGCCTTGCTTGGAATCCATACTGATATTCTAAATGCGATTTTTGTGAATGTAATTTTGTTCGTTTGTTACGCCTTCACGGCTAAACTAGTGAAGCGATTTTGATGAACCTTAGTATAACAAATCATGAAGCCCATAAAAGAACTTAAGCTACTTTTTAATCCGCAATAACCGACATTTGCGTGGACGGGAAAAAACTAATATTCTAAGATAATTTTGACATCAGTAAGTATAAAAATAACGAGAAATAAAACTAAACCCATAATGTCAAAACCACACGTCAAATAAATAAAGTAAGCAATGAGAGCATTTATCGTTCAGTGTTAATAGTTGAAACGTGGGAATTGTTCTACTTTGTAAGTGTTCAGGCTGTGGTTTACACGAACGTAATAAAACACTATTTGTTTTTATAATGACCACACAGCGTGGTAACAATGAATACGTCACTATCTTGTCATATTGTAAGATCTATCCGACTAGTTTTTTCCCGTGTGCCATTATTTACACAACTACAACTTACTTAAAGTGCATTCAAATTTCAACCTTCGTGCCTTCAAAACTGCGTTTGAAAACGTCTGTGATTTCATCAATATTCAATAAAGTTTATATTACAACAACAATTTTATCTTCTTTTTTAACAAAAACCCGCTATTCTGTTAACCAACTTAAAGTGCAATTACTGTCAACACCGGTTGCCATGGTAACAGAAACGGGTCATCACTTCACTAATTGCTCAAAATTGAAAGAACAAGCTGTCGTGGGCGCCATTCGTTTTACTTAATTAGGAGATACCGATACGTGGCTAGAAAGTAGGTACTCATGTATTCACAATTGACACTTAGTGTTAGATTGTTGCCTCATAAACCTACATCACACAGTATTATTTTATCACGCTTTCCAATAGTATAAACAGTCAATGTTATTTATTCTTCAATAAAACTTGGCGCGTCAGGAAATGCATGAGACTCATAATGTAATAGGTAATTTACTCTAAGTGTTTAAATATTTTTGACACCATAGTTATAATACTAATAATACTTGACGTAAAATCCGTTCCAAGCTCAATTTCAGCTTCATAAATCAAGGACCAGTTTCGAGATTCGTACAATATATTATTTAACCGTAAGATATTGTATAGGTACTATACTAAATTGAGTATAATGAGTAGTTCGATTAGTATTAATAAAGTTAAAATACGTTAACCTTGTTTGAAAAACGAAAAAAAAAGCACTCGAAGCTTTTTGTAACACAATACAAGAGAAAGCTCTAAAAATATACCAACTCTCGGTAACAAAAATATAGCGTAAGTATGTAACCCAAGAGCACATATTCTCTACGGTAATATAAAACGCAAGATTGTAACCTTATGGTCTTGTTTGTGCAAGATAATAAACATGCAAAAGAAGGAACAAAGAGGAATGTCTGGAATTGCCTTGTCACTCCAGAGGTAACCGCAATGGTTGGTGAAGGAGACATAAAAGTTCAAAAATATGCTCTTATACAGCTGTATCTCTTTATACTGTTTACTAGCTTTTGCCTGCGACTTCAACCGCGTATTATGTAGGTTACCGCGGATGCAAATGACCTTGGTATTTAAGTTTAGTCTGTAGAACATTTAATCAAAATCGGCTTAGTAGTTTAGCCGTACAAGCGTAACAAACAAAGAAACTCATTTTCACATTATTATGGATAGTATACTATAGTATGGATTAATCCAATGAAGATACGATATGGCGTGTGTAGCTTAAGAGTTGTTAATCATCAAATAATGCATGTCATGTTCAAGACTGGTGCAAAGTTCACTTTACGAACATCGTGTTCACAAACAAACATGCCAACTGCACATAACAACCTGCGATTTCTTTGAACACCGTATGTCTGTGCGTCAAGATCGTGCGTCTGAAAGGACACTATACCAGATCCTTGTTGCTCGCTTCAATTTGATTGGTGGAAGCTGTCCCAATCGTTAATAGATCACGCAGTTACAATGCTCTTTACGATTGGATAATTGTTCTAAATGGTTCCGATCCGAGTTTAAAGAAAATAGAATGTTGCCATCGTTAAGTCGTTCAGTAATTATTGGGTTGTAAAACTCGTCTAGTGCAGGTTTTATGGTTTTAATTTAAATGGTGTTTTAAGTTCAGTTACCTATTAAGGGTAAATCTGCATAGAAAGAGTTTTCCTTGTTTAAAATTCTATTCAGATGAATGAGTTGTGCCGCCGCGTTTTAAATTTTGATTTTCTTCTTTTCGGTCTCATATATATCGTGGATTTGTATTTGTATTCCAAGAAATATTACTTTGAAATCAATAAATGGTTAATCAATTTTGTTTGGCGAACAAGTATGCCGTACAAAATCTGTTGGTAGAATATAATATAGCACAACAATAAAATATACCATAAGTAGTCAGCGTAATGGATTCAATTAATAGAATAAAACCACTCTGTAGCAGCGATATAATTAAAACATCATTATAGTCGCCACACGATCCATTTCTCTCAATTGATTATTACCACAACACGGTATAAATAACGATACATTTAATTACTATTATTAAATCATAATACTTGTACGTTTCAATAAAGTCGATGAAATCAATGGTCCGGTGCATTTTTCATTTTACGGTTTTGAGAAATAGTCTCATAATAATTACTAGTTATTGCCTTTTCTTAGCTAGAGTATCGTGGTAGATATCCAGTGTTATTTGCGTTGTCATTAAATAATTAGCATCAAGAGTCAAGAGCGAGCAAGTTTGGTGGAAAAAGTAGTAGTTCTCATAGTAGTTCATAAAAAACATCCTTTTACGTTATATAGCCAGTTTATCGAAGAAGGTTTTAGGACAGATAAGACTACCCTACAACCCACGGGAATGCAGTAATAACCATAGATGTACCTTAACGCGGGTCAATCCGTGGTGTCAAAGTCAAAGTCAAAAACATTTATTTCAATTAGACCCAGGCACTTTTGAATAGTCAGGGAGTCTGTCAGTTAGTCCGAAAGTTGAAGCTAGTTGCTCGTTCCAAAACGAATATATCTAATAATCAATATTCACACTCATTCTTGATACTCTAACTCAAGCTGTTGCACAATGACATAGTGTTAGGTTCTCAGCTGGTATAAGGCCGACATATTGACATGGCGAGCGTGTCCCATAGGTTAGATCCGTATTAGTTAGTATGTGGCAACAACTTGCTGTACAGTTAAACAAACTGTGTGGCACTGCAGTTTGTGAGGGCGTTGCTAAGGCTATGAGAACAGCGGATATTGAAAGAGTTTCCTTTTCATGCAAGTCAGAGAACAAATTAAATTGATCAATAAAAAAAAGTAGAGGCACAAAAATCTTTTTAATAAAATAAACTTTTAGTATAAGTGTACCTACAGAATGAAAGTGACGTGAAATAGAATTTACTTTAATATTTTTTCAAGATTTTGGGCGTTTTTTAAAGTGTTAACTTAAAACTGAAGACTAAAAGTGAAGTTAAATAAAAGCCTGTTAAAATTAATGCTTTACCATAGCAACTTATAACTACTATAATTTATGTCGTGTTTTTTACGCAAAATTTTCCTTCTAGGAAACATTGGAAAAGCTTACGCATTTTTAATCACTATACGGCACCTATAAAGCCTGAAACTACTTTTGCCACACAAGCGCTAGCGACATCCCCCGCTAGTTTCGAAGCCCCAAATAGAAATACTAGTTTAAAATACACAATAACATTCATGGTCAAAACAATATTGTGCATAATGTGGACCTTTGTGTCTCGCGTAGGGTCACAAAGTCACCGTACAATAGGTCCCACGCCGGTAACGGTAATGTCAACTATGACTTACTACCTTTTTGGGAGAAACTGGTATTTAAATTGTTATAGGTGAATATATGTAGTCAAATGTTTTTGAATAACTCGACTTATGTATTGGTCTAGTAGCGCGACTGCTGATCATGAGGTCTTGAGTTCGATTCCCAGGTCAGGCACAGTGCCTGTAATTCCCAAAGTATAGGCAGAAGTGTACCCATTAGTACACTCACATTTCACCCTTTATGTTTAAGTCCCATGTAATAGAGGGCGAGCCTATTGCCATCAACCGGGCACAAATCCAGACTCCGAGGCTGCTACTGAGAAATTCCTGTCGGAAAACCTAATAAAACTTTGCCCGGCCTGGGAATCGAGCCCAAGACCTCATGCTCAGCAGTCGCGCTTTGGACCACTAGACCAACGAGGCAGTTATTTATAATACTAAGTAAAATTAATACGGATATCGTAATTACAAATGCTATTATTGAACTAGTTTTGCTATAAGCGGTAATAGTGCAAGGTTAAGGTAACGACTGGTAAGCGAGAGGTCGTGACTTCAATCCCTAGCCTCTGCACTATCGGCTTTCTCTATTAGGTGAAACAAGATAATTATTCAGCTAGTTTAAAACATAAATACGTTGATAAAACCTACACTTTATTCGTCTTATTAATATTCAGATTCCTATGAACTGGATTCGATTCCCAGGTCGGGCAAAGTGTAATTGGGTTTTTCCATCAGAAGTTTCTCAGTAGCAGCCTCGGAGTCTGGATTTGTGCCCGGTTGATGGCAATAGGCTCGCCCTCTATTACATGGGACTTAAACATACCTGGTGAAATGTGGGTGTACTAATGGATACATCACTGCTTAACACTTCAGGGATTAGAGGCGTGATGTTATGTCATTTCTATGGACGCTGGTCAGAAGGAAGGTTATATGGATAAGCCTTCCAAATAAAACCTTTTGACTCTTCCAGTCACATTCCAATGTACATTTACTACCGTGAAGAAAATACCGGGTCCTTCGCCTTATAAATAGTTCTACGTTTGATAAAATGGCTATATAAATCAATATCAAGAGTATAATATAATCTCTTATCAGTCTCTAATGGTACACTATTAAGTATAATGCCCTATGACCCCACAGTGAATGGTCAACAAAGGTTGAACTGACCACAATGTAACTAAGATAAATTTGAAATTTCAAAACCTCGGACAGAAACAAAACTCCTTCAAACCCGTGGAATATGTTCACATCCAATGACCAACGAGAAAAGAGCTGATAATCTTCAAACGACTGAACTCATTTTCTTGAATCATAGGTAAGAGCCCTCTCGATCGAGTCACCTTTGAAATAATAATAAAAAATGAAAATCGTTTTAGCCGTTTGGCAGATAACACCCCTTTGTTTTCATCGGGGATTAAAAGAATGACTAATGCTACATTACTTTTAGGGTTACGAAACCCTAAGTACTTACCTAAAGTAATTTAGCATCCTTCGGGTACGAACCCGAAGGATGCTAACGGGACCCTATTACTAAGCCTCCGCTGTCCATCTGTCTGTTAGCGGGCTGTATCTCATGAACCGTAATAGCTAGCTTAGAGAGTTGAATTTATCACAGAGTGTATATTTCTGTTGCCGCTTAATAATAAAATAAAATTAATAAAAGTAAAAAATTAAAGGGGTTCTCCAAACAAGAGACCCGATTTTTTTGGAACGAAGTTCCTTATCGCGCGTTGCGAAACGGCTAGACGGAAAAAATTAAGACCAAAAGTTGTAACGACACTTTTTGCTATAGTTGTAAGCCGTGCGTGTTTCTCTGTTTGTCTCTCTCTCTCTCTCTCATATAACTTCGTTCCATCCGGGTGTCCCTTGACACCTCTCAAGTTTTTGAAGTGAAAACTTCTTTAGCGGCGTTGAGCTCTTTTTCTGTAATGGGTATAAAATCTTAAACTCGCGTCAGGACACGTGCGCGTCAGGACACGTGACCTGATCGAAAAAGCGTAAGACGGATGGAGAGTAGACAGCTATCCCCTCTCTACGGCGCGGCGAAAATGTATGCCTGGGCCTACTGTTTCGTTTAGACAGCGCAGGGCGCTTGCGCGAATGTTCGTGTATGTTAAACGTAAACGTAAACGTTAATAATCAAGTTTTCACTTCTGCCGGCACTCCCGGAGTGCAACCCGTTTTTTTTTTACATAATAAAGTGCCTCTCTTGTTTCTTTTTTACGAAAGTATTTTTAAGGTACATAGTGTTATATCTTCTACACTGGTACGGAACCCTTCATGTGTGCGTCTAACTCGTATTTGACCAGCTTTTTTAAGTAAATGAAAGGAGACTGCCCACTGCGGCGCCGACACCCACGAAAAGACAGAGGGTGGTCTCTTCTATAACATCACATTATTACGTAAGCCATGACATAAAACCATGCTTTCTCCGTAACAAGCTAAGCAGAGGAGTAAACAACACATGCCTGATATTTACCTGACACGTGTATGACAATAATGTTGATGGATTACATCTGTTGAGACAGCTGTGAACTACCTATCGTTACGAGAAAATGAGAGCATAATGCGATGATGACCGTTTTTTACATCACAGACATTTGAAGTGGTAAATAGAGGTGGGACCTACTGTTGTAATGCAGTAGCAAAACTTGGAAGACCACCCTTGGTGTCGCTTGATGACGAGTCATTGTTCATAACAAATAATTTGCCATTCAAGTAAGGACTTTAAATAGTGTGTTAAAATATTTTTTTCAATAACAAGTTAAAAAAGGTGACAGCTCGCGGGCGGCGTGCTGGCAGCTAAGATTGGATTTTACGAGGCGCGATGCCGATACTGTTATAAGGAGCAATGTCCATAATTCGCCTAGAAACCGTCTAGAAATGGTTTCCGAGATTTGATATGAGAATAAATGACTCAGTAATGGTACAAGTAAAATACAAAAGAGAAGATGCAAAACAGCTATTCCATACGAGAGTGCAACACACGATCCAAATACACACATCAAAAGTGTCTAGGGATCAACATCCCTAACATTTGTTAGGGATGTTGATCCCTAGACACTTTTGATGTGTATATATGAAACAGTATTTTTTTTAATAACCGACGAATAAATTCATCGCTGGACATCCTTCATTTAAGCAACATTAGTAAACACAAAATGGGCACTTAACATTAAGTAGTTGAAGGTACCTCACACAATTGAGCCACCTGGGAATCAAACACAAGACCTCACACTGTCCAGCCTCTCGACAATCATGATCATCGTCCATCGATCATTCCGACGCTGCATCAGATATTATGCTAATAGCACCGCCACTGTCCGTGATCAATCACTGAACGTAATGATCAAGTTTTTGTGATTAAATCATTATGGAACAGTCATTATCAAATATTGAGGTATTTCGATTAGTTGACGCCGAAGTTATTATTGTGGAGTGTTTTGAGCAATATTGTTTTGTGTTGTTAATGGTTTGTCAAATACGCCTCAGGGTTGATGCATATCTGACGTAAGTCGCACATAGAACGCCATAACAGTCAAAACTATACTAATATTAATTAAATTATTAATTTTTTTATGTTATTGTTTTTATTTTCTATTTTACTCTAGCAATAAAATAAAATAGTTTGCACCTTACATGTCATCCTTTCACCACATTTGGTTAACTGGTAAAGAATGCCTAAGGAACTTTTTTGTTTCATAAAGGTTAAAATTTAGAAAAATATACTTATTCAGTAATATCAGTTTAATGTAACGTCCCAAACTGAAATCCTTGATAAAAACTGAAAACTAATCAGCATTATAATTGAGGCGGTGTTGATGTAGTAATTACTACGAAAAATTCCAATTAGGTAACAAAAGACGAAAACTCCCACAACAAAAACAAAAGAATGTTAGCTTAAAGAAACAAATCACAATCAAAAAGTCGTTGGCTCTATTAATTGGCTATCGACTATAATGAGTGTTTCATTGCTAACACGCTGCCGTTTAGATTTTACTGCACACGGGGCGATAAGCACTCCACATTTTCTTCTTATTGCCAACTTAGTAGGAAATATACCTGCTGCTTGTATGAGATGAGATTTCAAGGAAAAACATTTTGATATAAGATAGCTTCCTGGGCAGTTGACCACGCTACCATCTAGCTGCCTGATTTGACAAAGTCGCTTCCCGCCATCTGTCCCTCAGTACGGTCAGATATTTAAAATTCCGCAACGGATTGCGTACATGCGTTCTTCATCAATAGATAGAGTGATTCAAGAGGAAGGTTTATGTATCTACATTGCACCCGTCCAAGGCCGTAGCGATCCGCTGGTTTAAAATAAATTAACATGCCAGTATTTGAACAAGTCGCATTGGTCGGTCAACTGTTCCAAATAAACCTGTCACCCAAACGGGTCTATTAGACCTGCACAAAATCAAACCTGAACAAAAATAAAGCCATGAACAAACTGCGCAACAATAAACGTGAACAAAACCATAATGTTTAGATTTATTCAGTGACTAGGAAACGACGCACACTTTTCATAACACGTGAAGTTTACGTTTCAACGATAATAATTACGAACATTTACGTTGTGGCGTTATAGTTTTTACAATGTGGAATGTCAACATTGTTTGATATAAATATTTGAAATTCTTAATTCTCACGCTTGTTAAAATTATAGGGGCGTGTAGAATTTTCTCTGTGTAGCCACGAATGGGCCTTAGCACCCTTTCTACTTTTGAGTAAGAAAATGATTACATCTAGAAGGTAGTTAGACAGCACCATTCTTGATATACTTGGCATTTTGTAACCAACACTTCTTCTGATTTTGATATAGTAAAATTTTCAGTCACGGTGGACAATATCAATGGAGACTAACACTAAGCGGTTTTCCAGCGCATGAGCGGCTACAGCGAGGACACGCGCGCGGCGGCGCAGCAGATACGGCGCGAGAGCACGCCAGGAGATATGATAGTGTGCAAGTGTGTGCTCAAATCAAGGTGCTCGCTTCTGCCTCACTTCATGTTCCGATGGGAAGGCATCAGAACTAACAGATTTCGCACGGGTGTCTTTTCGTTTCGTTTTCGTTTCTCAGGAGCAACCAGCAGTATGGAAGTATGGGGGTATACTTCCATACTGCTGGTTGCTCCTGAGAAAAACTCCAGACACTCTTGCCACCATAAGACCTTCCGGGGTAGAATTTGGTTATATCCCTCAAGTTTCATGCAAGAAAGACGAACCCAATCGTGCTGAAACATGGATAATGTCGCAATTTAAAGAGTCTTAAATAAATCGTCTTAAGTTTTTCTATAATTCGTAATTTTCGTTTTTTGTCGCAATTTAAAGAGTCTTTAATCGTCTTAAGTTTTTCTATAATACGTAATTTTTACATGACGATCGTTATACATATAACTCTGTTAACATGTCACATCGATTTAGCCTGCAAGCCAACGCAAAAAGTAGGCTAGTTTGATAATGAATGTGGCAGTAGCACTCAAAATAATTCTCTAGCTCGCAATAAAACGCTGATTAACTCGTCACCGATCATAAACATAATTTTACGAATGTGAACTACAATTCCACACAAGAAACAGATTGCTATACCCAGATTGGAATGCATTAACCCAATTTCTAAAACAGTTTTACTACAAACGATGACAAATAACTCATGTTTTGAATTCCTAAACCAGGTTAGAATTGTAAACAGCACCAAAGAACTAAAGTGGCGCGTATTACTTCATTAGGAACTTGTCCAGACGGACCACTGGAAGTTGACGCTTAGTTGGTCATGAAGACCAACTAATATAATAAAGCTAAAGACTAATATTTTTGAATTTTTTATTGTCTGTTTAAATGCACTAATCTCTGGAAGTACCAGTCGCATTGGAAAAAATCTTATATGTTATGATAGCCGGATTAATGAAGTATAGTATAGGCTATATAACATCATGCTACGACCTACAGGAACGGAGCAGTAACCAAAGATGGAACGAGTCTGAGTGAAAAACCACGTGTACGAAGTTGCAAGCAAAATAAAATATAAATTCAATTTTTTTTATTCATCTGCCGGTTCTTGAGCTTTAAGTGAGCTGTGTGTAACCTAAAATTAGTGGGATAATAGCTCACTTCACCTACATTTACTGAGGAAGATTTTTACAGAACAAATCGGCCGTCTGTAATATTGACAGAATACCACCACTGAAGTCTGAACAAACCAACTAACACAGGGTTAGCAAACGACAACGTTAAGAAACTGAAATGCAAATAAGTTTTCGCAATGCGCTTGCGCCGTAGGGTTAGTAGACGAACAATAAGACTTCCGCACTCCTTATCTATGCGGCCCTGGTGATAGTGGGGATAAAATACGTGCTTTTGACCCCGATAAATCACATACTCTAACAGTAGTAGGTTACTAGATATGTTGGTGGTAAATGCCTGTTTGATATTCAATTGTTGTGCATTGATATAGCCTTATAATTTTAGCCTATTATTGTCCTATTATTGCCTCTTCTCATACATACAAGACGCGAGCATTGATCACCACGATTGCTCAAGGCGGATTGGCGATTTCAAACTTATTTTAATTATAAGTCCAGGTTTCCTCACGACATTTTACTTTACCGAGAAAGTACATATGAAATAGAAAAAGTCACATTGGTACTTGCTCATGCTCGGTTGCGACTCACAGCGTCGTGCGATACTTAAATATGTGACCTGCGCATACGCACCCCCCGCTACCACCTTACAGACTGGTTAATCTAGCTATTCTTATTTCACGTTTCACAGATTCAATTCGCAGCACAAATATTGGCATGACCTACAGAACTAAGTGTTTGTGCATGTGCATAGAAAGATTTCTCCCTGTAAACGCATCCTCGATTCAAGAGAAATTAGTATGGAAAGTGGGACAATGTTTTTTTAATTAATTTTAGTTAATTGTTAAAAATTCTTTAGCTCCGAACATAACAATAAACTTTCTTAATACTGTACTACAACATCTTCAAGTATAATGTGTTGTAATGTTGCCTATAAATAACCCATCAACAAATTATATTGATAAAAATATCACGTATCTATGTAGGTACTATGATAACATACTAAACAAATTAATTATGTGTGTACCTGAGTGGGTGAACTGTAAACAATGACTAAACTTGTTAACTTTCCATTATTTTTAACGATCCACAATAATAATAAACTGCCGACCAATTTTACGCAAAAGTTATTGTAGTGCACGAGTGTGCGCAAACGCAGGTGCACTACCTCTTTCCTTAATTTCATAGTCTGATGTGATAGCTATGCGATACGAACAACGGTTTTATCTGCTTCCCAACCTCCGGGCTGCTACTGAGAAATTCCTGATGGAAAAACCCAATACCATCTTGCCCGACCCCACTTCAAGTAATCCCGCTTCCGACAACGGGACCCTCGTCGGGGCAACATGGGCAGCAATACATAGAGATTTAAGGAACGTAGGAAAAACCGATGACAAGATGGATCACTGTGGACAACACAATAAAACTTATCGGTAAGACCGGAATTAGATTCCGGAGGCAGGAAATAAAGGGAAGAAAGTAAAAGAGGAAGAAAGACAAAAAGAAAGAAAATGGCGTTAATAAGGAAAGGCATATTCTGTTGAATGATGATGCCAATGGAGAGGTTCTTATTGGAACTGGATTGATAATTCTTGACTACATTGAATTAGATGGCGTCATCACTAATATTGGCTATTATAGGACAGTACTTAATGATGACATCGTTATATGTATGATATCCGATGATGATAATGATATCAAATGATAGGATGATATGAAAATCGACAGATACACGTTCGCTAGTAAACTTGAGACTTCGAATAGAACATCGCGAGGATATGTTTAGCCAGAGACAATATGTATATTTCGGTGATGCTTAGATATAAATATAAATCTAATCATCTATTTGGGTACACATAAAGATGATACATAAACAATGAAACTTAAAACCATAACCTACCTTAATAGGTTTGTAAATTAATACTAAAAACAAAAGACACACACAGATGCAGAAAGATAATGATGTAGGTACCTTCTTTTAATGAAACCCACAGCGAGAATCTAAATGAGGTACTAGTGTTTGAAGCCCTAACCAGAGAGTAACAGGAGGCCCTTCTCTTGATGGAGAATGGCTCTGAATATATTGTCAAATAGACAATGATCTATGTAGACAACACAAGAGAAAACAAAACCGAAGAGAGCATATTCTTGTTTGTGTGTCTTCTGTTGTCCTACACAAGGATTTCTCCTGTATCGTGGGCGCGTTTACAGACACAGATCTCACAAGACAAACAGACAACCGGAACAACTGTCACTACTATCAGTAGGCTAAACAAATATTAGTGACGAGAAAGGATCGTGTTGTTTGTCTATGGTTGATATCTCTATGACAATAGGAATACAATTAATACTTGTAGTTATCAAAGATAATGTATTGGCAATAGAGTACATTCTAATTGGTTCTTGTCATAAAGTAGGAAATTTTTGTTCGAAATTCAAATATGTAACTGTGTCAATTGTAATTGGGTTGTTCTGTCAAAACGAACTTACGACAAAATATTTTCAATTTTTCGAAATAATTGGAATTATTTTGGATATTTATCGCTGCTCAATTTAAAAACTAATCTAAGCAAAAGATTGACATGTATATTGAACTGCTTTTACTCTATAGTAATAAGTATTACATATTTGGCATATTGAATTAATTTGATATTAATAATTTAATTATAGAGAGGGCATTGCGGCTATTCTAACCTACATAATTGTGACTGCCTCGTTGGTCTAGTGGTTAGTGACCCTGACTGCAAAGCCGGGTTCGATTCCTACCCAGGACAAACTTTGTGTGATGAGCATAATTGTTTGTTCTGTGTCTGGGTGTAATTTATCTATAATATGTATGTATTTATTAATTATATAAGTATGTATATCAGTTGTCTGGTTACCATAACACAAGCTCTGCTTAGCTTGGGATCAGATGGCCGTGTGTGAGTTGTCCCAAGATATTTAAAAAAAAATTAAAAAAATTATGACATATAATTCTGGGTAATAGGTCTCATTATAGATATCTTAGTTTATGCCAAGAAATAATAGCTTAAGAAGTAATACGAAAGTACTGTATTACTAATTCAAGTACCAACTTAACCTTTAGGCAAACCAGTACTTACTCAAGTTAACTTTACCCAATTACAGGGACAGAAAAGTAGAGTAATGTTGATATGCCCTTTCTTTTTACTTTACTATTTCAATATCAATAGTTAGTATACCTCACGTACTCCATCCAATAATCTAGAAAACGTTGGTATAATTTTCTGCGATTTTCTCTGAAACAATAGAATTGGTTGGAATTTTGATAATTTCATCATCCGAGTGGTAATTGATAGCAGAAACAGTTAGATTAGGCAAGTAATGTAGGTAGGACAATTCTGAAATTATTAATGAGAAGTTATGCTTTGGTAAATCAAATAAGGAACAAAACCGGTTACAACACAATATAATAATTTATTCATTAACGAGAATTATAAAAAATCTAAAAAATCTATAATAATCAAAACAAACGTAATGATAACTATAAAACCAGTACTCTACAATGAGGGCTCGTTATGAAAGAAGACAGTAATTTTATAACAAATGAAAACAATAGATGTGATGTAACAGAACTGACAAATGAATGATTCAATATCAGTGTGAGAACAATTATGCTTAAATAAACAGCCGACCCAGATAGCGCAGGAGCAAATTGTCCGTGCATATCAAATGCGGTAATAAATCAAAATGTAACGTAATAAGACGTTAACGATGAACGCTCAGATAAAGTGCATCGTTGAACACCTTTCCATCTATTTTGATGAGACAGAATGAGGCAAATTCCGGATTAAAGTTTCGGAGAATTAGACTTAAGCTTTTAAAGTTTGTGACCGTGTTTTTAGTAATTCATCAATGAAAAAGTGAAGTGGATTATTTTAAAACTATAAGTGGAAATGCAATAACAAATGGTATTGAAAATGATATGTTTATAAAACTGTATAATAGAACAATACCTATGGATTTTTATAAACTTATCTATTTCTCGAAGGCTATTATAGTATTTATCAGTCTCGGCACGGAAGAATTCATAGAAAATTATGTTCTATTATCAAGTTGACAAATAGGTACTAATAATAGTATTAATAAATAAAAACTGACGTTAAAGGCAAAGTTCTTTTGTTAAGTTTAACAAAGAAATTACACGACTGGTAAAAATCAAGAGAAACCATAACATGTTTTTCGATTTTCATCAGTTTACACGAGCGCCTAATATTAACTCTTAAGTGTTACCAAGTATACAACATTTATCATACACTTGACACTAATACAAATTATACAAACAATCTGCCAGATACGATCGGAGATAACAACGATTGATTTGAAGTAAAACAACATAAATCACCGAAGAATGTAAATTTCATAACAAATGATCCGATGAATAGCAACTTTTTCTTCCTATGGAATCGTACAAATGTATGAATCATTATATGTAAAAACAAACTTGAACGAGATACCTTCCATGTTGACCACTAATGCAGCTAAGTTTAAATCCAAACTGAATGCACCAAACCATAAAAATTACATTCCACCGTAAACATTAAAAGAACTTTTACAACCGTTTTACTATTCACTGCACTTTAATTAGAAGACTGATAAACTAGAAAAATAAACAATGCAGATGAAAATGCTGATACAAACGAGAATAAAAAAGACCGTGCCTAAACAATGGGACTCATTGAAACGCATCGTGTGTAAGAATTTCAAAATCTACTCACCATGCATGTCAGCATCAACACAATGGACCACGAAACACTTGCACATAAACACACAAATAATTCAAAATAAGTTTAATAATTTCTCAAAACACAGGGCCTAAAATATTCCCCAGAGGGACACCACAAGTTAATAATTCGAAAATCGTATTTCGTTCGCAATGCGCGCGTGTCGGTACACGCGTCCTTTGGGTAACTGTCCGCTCTCCACGCTGATCAACTACTAACTGACTACAAGCTGCGCCGACGCCGATGTTTACTAGAACCCCATGCACACGATTATGAAAAGCTTTCAACGAATTGTGGTCTCTATCGTCATATAGCAAGGGTTCGATTTCGATCGTGGCTGTCTCTCTTATCTGTGTTAGTAAGTCGGACGAATGTATTTGTCATTTTGTATGAATGAAAAAATAAACTGTACGCATAAAGCTTTCTGTATGCGTTCGTTTCGTTTTAATATCATAACCTTAATTAATGTTTATATCGTCCAGTCCTTGGCTCGTTTGAGTCTCGTATGTCGGTATGACATTATGATTCATTTCACTATTCACTTTACGCTTAGATTACTCTTATTTCGTCCAGTTCATCATGATTATGTTAGTAATGATTCTGGGAACGTTTCTAGTAGGTATATAAAATTATATTTCTTGTAACTATTTGGATATTTGTGGCATGTGTCCAAATGAAAACCAACGATGCTCTGTCAAAAAAATGTCTCACCTTATTGTAAACTCTAATGCTTTGTATTTAAAATTAATTTCGTTTGTGTTCCTAAGATGTGAGAATGAGATGTACGACAATAGACAAGTGCGTAAAAATGTAATACATTAGTTCATTGTACCTTTATTTTCCTGTTGATCAAAATAAAACTGACGCCATTGACCTACAATTAGACACTTATTTCCGATCTTCCTCGTAATAGGTGTAGAATAGAAATAATGTAACTCGTCATAATAAATAGTTTCTGAGAAAAGGTATTTGTATATTTTTTATTATAAGATATTATAGTTCTACATTCGTCGGGAATCGAGCTGGTCATATTATTTCGTGTCATACAAAAAATATACAACATCCATGTTACCGCATATGTGCGAATAGTACGGTAGAAGCGGCTATAATTTATGGATAAAATAGTTAGTCTAATTTAAGAACCCACAAAATACTAACGCGTGGGGTTCCCGTCGCCAATAACAAAGTATAATTATTATTATTTCAGCTCCCCCGAGCATGGCAACAACCGAGATTATTCTACAATGAGAAATGACCTTACAATTCGTGGGAATACTGTAACAAATCAATTTAATAACAAACGTATTTTGCCAATATCTTCCCACTTAGAAAATGGATGTAAAATATTTGCTCCCATTTCTGAATACATGTTGTTTTAGCACGAACATCTATCTTGATTGTGCTCGTTATCTTAATCCCAGATCAGCATTAAACATGGATTTATTTGGATTACACATTAATACTTTACAAAGAGATTCAGAAACTTTGTTATTTTAAAAGGAGTCACTCATTAATAACTTTTGAATAAGTCATCAATGAATTACAAGGTCTTGAAAACCACAAATAAACACAAAATATTATTTATGAAGTGTTTTCAACACATTCCTACCATATGTCTACGATATTATTCTTATGTAGGTACAAAACAATGTAATTCTCTTAAATAAATTCAGCAAGTTCATTTTAACTGACTTCCTATGGTTTAATACCTTAGTCATCATCGTCATGTATGATCACTTCTTCAAATAACTGTACCTACATTGCTGATTTATCTACTGTCGAAGCTTCCACCCATAATGGGTAACGTATGATTCTCGTAAGTGAACGAGTACCAACCTATATCGATTCGTACATTAAAATCATTAAGCTCTCGTTAAAAGCCAATAAAATTGCTTTTCAAACAACTGACTTGTTAGTATCAGTGACAAGACACTTGTCACGTAGTTAGTCGAATCTTGAACTAAATTGAATAAGATAAGACAATGCCGATAAGACAATTAGTGTGGTACATGCCATGTCATATCGTATTAACAAAGACGATGAAGCTAATGATTTTCAAAGAATGTTTATCTTTCTATCTTTTTTTAATTAAGAAAGCTTTGCACCACATTATGAATTTCTCCTGTATCGCCGCATGTGAGTTTATATGTTATTAAACGCAACTCGATTGCCAACAAATAAACTCAAATGCACTAAATGACAAGGAACAAGTAACTATAGGATATACCAAAAATTACTTCCGTGTGGAAATCGAACCAGTGACAGCTGCGCAACAGTCAATCGCTCAGCCACTACACCAAACGCATCCTCGTATTATGTTGAAGGGCAAAATATTTTCAAAGAAATCGATAGAAATCATAGGATAACAGAAGCATAACCTTATGTTGTCGTCTTAGTAAAATGGTTGGGTGCATATACCTTACTTTACTCCGGAAATCAATGAAAAACAGTCTTTGATTAAAATAATCATTGTCCCGTGTAAGTAGTAAAAGGCAACACCTTGGCCCTTACAAAGGTTTTCCTTGGTTACAATACTTACAATTAACGACCTCCTTGCCAATACTATTGTAACCTCTGTTACTGCACTTGCTACGGCGCCAGCGCCATTGCAATCGTATCCGATATCGTTATTGGCGCACGTGGCTTAGATCGACACTTCAAAATTTTCATGTTCATTCTTCTATATTCGTACAAATTACATCATTATTACTGTAGTTTCCTTCCTCAAATGGGTTAAAAATGTCAATCATTATTTCGCATAGGAATAGAGAAGCATGCCCGCAATCGAAAATAAAGTAGGTATGTATTTAGTTAGGATAATCGGAGATCGTAGAAGGCGCGTACATTCCCGTGATCCCTGGCGTAAGTGTGGGAAGGGAATACCGGGGTGGTTTTTAGTTAGTAAGAGTCTGACAGACCCCTCTGCCTTTCTCAGGGCGGTGGACATCCATAAGGATTTTCCAACACGGTAACAAAAAAAAGGATACCCACCCACATAAATTAACTTTTATCATTAACTTTTCTAACAGTCTTGTTTACTTTATAATAGTCACGCTGTGTACACATAGTTAGGTTATTATCAATGCAATGTTTTGTCTTTATTTTGTTAACTGTTCCTTAAATAAATAAATCTAACAACAACGAGCAATGAGTGTCATTAACGTGAACATTAAAGTAACTCATGCAAACAAACAAGATAAATCAAGAAAATCTTATCCAATTGAAGAATATATTGAAACAACTATAACAACAAATTCATAGCTGAAGGGTCAAACAAAGGAATATTCAAAATATGCATCACTCATTATTATATTGTTGTTTTAATTAAAACAATGTGGACCTTGACATACAATACATAACGATCATTATCTTAAAAACCTAACATACATATTATATATTTGATATTTTTGTATGCTCTAAATCTAAATTTAAGTATAATGTATTACAAATTATAAACAATAAAAATAATAATAACAGGAATGTAGACTAGACTAATTTAATATATTCATTTAATTTAACGTACTCATTTAATTTATGTTTTAATCACTCATTTTGTTCAAAAATTCTTCCTTTCAGTTAGGGAGGACTCTGTTTGTTATAAAGCCAACATGCTTTATTAATTGTTATTTGCATGGCATTTCTTTTCGCTTTTTTTTTATATTTATTATACTGTTAACTTTATTTATACCTTAATTTAATTGTACTGCCATTCTAGCGGCACTTAATATTACCTTACTATTAAATATTTTTGCTAATATGTGGATAATGTAGTGGGCTGCAATATTGTTTAATTATTACTAACTATTCTTGTAACATTTTATATTGTAGCTGTTTATTGTCCCATGATGAATAAAATAGAATAAAATAGAATACATCATATATTCGTGTTATCATTACAACATCATCATTGCTTCGATGACTATCTTCATTGGTCAGCATTAGTTTCTTCCCATCTTCCTTGTTCTTATCAGTATCTTCTTCACTTCTGTTAAATATTCTTGGAAATTCTGTTAATATTTCTGCAAAGATTACAATGTTGGTCAGCAAATATTTATTGAGACATCATAAACCTTTTTGGCTGATAAAGTAACAGGATGTAATGACCAAAAGGTTAAGTTAGCTAAAAAACTTTTGGTTATAACCTATTTAAATCCTCTGCAAGCTGTTTATATTCGCTGACTGATCATAATTACTATAAACACCTGATTAAAAAAGCTCTATACATAATTATGTAAATCGAATATAATGTCAAGAGAAAAATTTCAAAATAGAGGTATATCCCCCAACAATATCGCCGGTCAAACAGGTTGCGAACATAAAGATTTGTCCTTATAAGATGCCAGACGATTCAACCCACCACTGGCTTGGAATATGTTTGAAGAGAATGGTAAGAATTTAGCAATTGGTCCCGCAAGCCATTTCCATAGGCTTTTCCTTTTCCAACACGGCTCGTCCATTCCCACTCCTGGCTTTAAGTCTTTAACCCGTTAGGAAACCGTAAGAAATGCGCATCTTTACTACACAATGACAACAATTTCGGGAATCCCATTGAGTGGGAAACCAAGAATGATTCAAAAGCCATAATTGAATGAACAGACGATATCAATTCTAAATCCGTATGACGTAGAGCTCAAATTCCTTTTTGGATTGACCTTTGGAGCATAGAGTAATGCACTTTAATGATGTAACGTGTTCGTTTACCTGAGATGTGAATTTAGACTCTCCGTTTATGGAAAAAGTGTTTTAAATATAGTTGATATGAATCAGTGTGTTAAGGTGCACTGCAACCGGAAACAATTCGGAAATGAATAATACTAAGTCAGCTGTATTAATTACTTATCCTTAATTCCTTTACGGATCTCGTCTTCACAAATTAATACTTGTATAATCAAGTTTACATTGCTCATTGTTTGTTGTTGTAGACAAAATTGCTTTTATTTTTATATATATTTTTTTAAATTTGCAAGTTTATGTATAGGTATACGTAAGTTTATCCTTATATTGTTTGGTTTATAAATACATCCATACTAATACTACTGGAAGTGTTCTAATTACAAACTTCCGATGACGCTTCACCGAGAACGAGAATAATATATACTCTAAGTTGGCCACTCTGCCTGGTATTACTATAATTGCACTTTGACCAATGACCCGGATTGTAAAAATTAGTGCAGTCTTTACCTATGAATCATTTTTTTTGCAACCATCACGGCAAGAGATGGCCTCGACGATATAGAATGATTAATAGGAAATAATTCCACATTTATACTTTAAGTATTATCTTAAACGTTTTTACGTCACTTTTGTCGGTGAGCGTAGACTCTTTGGTTCGATTCCCGTATCGAGCAGTGTTATTGGGTCTTCCATTAGAAAATTTATCAGTCGTCGCAGCCCAAAGTTTGAAGGTTGATGGTCCCCCCGTGGTCATCTCCATGCCTCGGAAGGCACGAAAAACTGTTGGTCGCGGGTAGGTTGCGGCAGACGCCCGAAAGTCTGACAACCAGTCTTACAAAGCGGTGCCGTGTTATCCAGTAATTGGGGTGTGGAGATCAAATAGGCAGTAGCTCCATGTAAAACACTGACATTCAGCTGCATCCGGAGAGATTGGAAACTGACCCCAACATAGTTGAGAAAAGGCAGATGATGATGCACAGTGTAAGAAACTTACTGTTTTACTATCAATTAAATACAGTTAGCATTTGGAATGGAAAGTTAATAATTATACAGCAAGACCGCGATTCGCAAGTGAAATTATATTTGAAAATTACCCGAGCCGTTAATTTCTCCTGATTATTGATGATGACACGAAACTTATGGAAACCATACAGGATGAACGGAGCTAAACGAGGAATGTCCGGCTTTTAAACTAGACTACATAGAAAACTAACCTAACTACTCAATAGCAATAGTAGTACTTCCATATTTAATAGTAGGTACTGCATTCTGTTGACAAAAAACTATTTCCTCTTTTAACATAGTATGTTCGTACAAGGTATTTTTTTAAATAAGTAGAAAGATGATGCTGATGCGTCATAAAGGGTAATGACCTATTGGGACTAGGTCTTACAGACACTTATCGGAGATCTGTACCTAATGACCGGAAAAATATTTTTCAGTACTTTAAAAAAAAAATTGTTTTGAGTTACGAAACTCTGACTCTGTCAGTATATTTCCAAGAGGAAGGGTATCCATTAAGTTAAGGAATCACTGTTATTTGAGTGGATATATACTTAACCTACATTTTAAAAACTCCTTTGTTAACCCAATAAGATGTATATTTTTTTTTTATTTATTATAATAATAAATCTATAATAAAAAATCTTTTTATTTAATAATAAATCTTTTTATTTAATTATTATAATAATAAATCTATTCTTTTTCTTATTATCTTATATCATCATTATTAAATATTTCCTTACCTTTCAAAGTAGTTTCTTCCTTGAAGCTCGCTATTGCAGGAATCTAGAGGTCAATTCTACGAATTCAAAACGTTCAAAATCTAGTCATAATCTCATCCCAGCGACACAGAGACATTATACAGAACAACATTCTTTCTAGAACAGTTTAATGAATATCCTTAGTGTCTTCGTAAAGAAAATTGACAATACTAACACAAAGATCAATGTCAATAGTCAATCATGGAATTATAGACCAAGAACCCAGTGTCGCCGATCTGCCATCGATTATTAGAAAAAAATCTGCTGTTCCATACAATTTGAGCTTGTGAGTGTTGCACTTTTGAATTCAGTTAAGATACAGGTAAGAGTTAACGTTACGATTTCTCTTTCAGGCTAATAAAAAAACCAGCCGTCTCACCTAATCGTATAAATGATTAAAACAGTTTTTACCTGATACCTGAAAAAGATCCAGAATTAAAACTAGCAAGTACCTTCTTTTCGACATATTCCCATAAAATCTTCAATATTTTAGCCATGCTAAGATCACCTATGTTTGACTACTAGAGGATCTTGCACCATTAGGAAGCACTCGAAGTAGTTTATATAAAGTGTGGATGAGTAACGACTTTCTCACATACGCTACAGGTCAAGAGTGGGTATTACTCTCTACTAGCCCGCGCTAGTTGGAGTCCGTTTGCTTCTACGAGCAAGGGACAATGTTCTGTATTTGGTACATTGAGTGCAATAATATCTCTTTTAAACATTTGTATCTTTTCAACATGACTGAGAAGCCATAGTCAAAAAACCTCTGTCTTTATATCATGACTGAATACAGATATATTTAATAAAGAAGGTATACGTACTAAAGCTATTGTGGATAATGTAGCAGCCGAGTCTGCCTTGTGTCTCGTCTCGACCAAGAGTCGAGGAATTTTGATTGCCTTGCCTTTTGTCGAGTCTTCCTATTCTTTTCGAGTCGATGATTGCAAATAATCCTATCACAGATATCATAATAGGTGGCCACGTTTATCGCAGCATCAGTAGCGTTGATAACGTCTTCTAAAGTGCAGGTATAGGGACACTTTAGGCAGTGTAGTAGTATATGGTCATCGTCTCGTCACTCGCACTGGGTGTCGATGGAATCTATAAACTCCCATCTTCCAAATATGATGGCTGGTTTATGTTTGACAGTATATTGTGGCGACTGTGCCATCTTGGACCTTATTGCAAAAGTAGTGGCTATTCTAGAGTAGTTGTCTTTTGTTTTATGGGAACCTATTCATCTATCTTCTCTCTTCAGTCTTTAAAATGTCAGTCATAATAATTGAAAGACCATTTAACTAGCTTCGTTAAGTGTTTTTTATAGCCGTTATTTTAATATACTAACCACATTCGCAATATAATTAACATCCTTAAGAAGTGATGAAAAAGCTAAAATTAATCAGAAAATTAAATTACTAAAGGATTAACTTCTCATCTTATAAACGTGCAAGTAATTCCGAGTGGCGTCGACTTCCCTCACTAGTTTTACGATCAGCCTTATAATTGAAATCGTAAGGACAGGTTCAAACTCATTTAGTTCTCGTACTGCACTAATAAGACATTTTATTGTTCAAGTTTCAGTTACGTTAGGGTTGCCACCGTCGTTTTCATTACTGGATATATCGTAAATAAGGGTATCTTTATCCCTTACGGGAAAATTTAGCTGAAAACAGAAGAACATTGGACAAGAACTTTCCACCCTTTTGAATGACAATAAACATTCTTCTTTGAGATAATTTTAAACCTAACCATATTTTTATGAGAAATTTTAACGTTTCTCTTAGAAATCATGACGTCATAAGTGAATATTCATTTTCAAGACGTTTAAAATTAAGTGAAATTGTGGTTCGCCACATGACTATTATGAAACTTTTTATTATAAAATGAATATAATTTCGCTTTTTGAACTTCTATATCACACCATTTACGAGAAAAACGTCTGTGACCGCCAAACATACTGGAAATGAGAACTATTGGGTAATTAAGTAACACACTTGCCATCTCAATCCAAAGGATTTTAAGGAAAATTAAATACGTAATTCATTGCTTTTTATGTTTGAAAAGTAAATTAGCAACGATTGTTTTTAACCGTCAAATAAAAGGCATTGATTGTTGACATTAGTTGTTTATCACGCAATTGGGATGTTGGTTTTTCATTCATTTGAGAAATAAAAACCATTTATTTTAAAAGCATTTTATTTTTTATTTAAACTTTATGCAACAAAAGTACAAATGTGGGCTTAATGCCATAAGCATTTTCTAACAATCAACCAAAGGTGGTGAAGAGATAACATGGTAGGTGCAAGTAACTGTACAAGCGTAAAATAATAAAATTAGAGATTTAAATAAGAAGTACTTAAAATTTTACATAAATAAAATGAAGTGTACACAAATACGTACGTAGTACGAGTACATTTTCTCAATGACGATTCCCTAAAAACATCCTTGATACACCAACTTACCGTCAACTATTTTCTCCATTATAATACCTATTCAATTATAATAAAACTCCTTGGCCAACCTTGTTCACATGTTCGCCGGCGCCGCCAAACGATCAGTTAGTTATAAATGCATTAATTTCTATTCGTTCACAAAGTTAATGTAAAGTTCTCGCCAAGTTCTAGCCATTACAGTTTGATTTGATGATAAAAGTGTTGAAACTTTAATGGGTGTTAACTGCCAAGTTTCATAGCGTAAAATGAAATTTAGCTAGTTTTCATCACTGAAAACCTTTTAGTTTTTTTAATATTTAGGATCTTTGATCTCTAACGTGATCACAGCACTGTCTGGGGTTCGAACTATTATTCGAATATATCGAATATACATTACAAAAACACCAATTGATTTAATACTGGTTCTATTGACCTAATTCAAATACTTATAATACACTAGCATCTGCCCGCGACTTCGGCTGCGTACATTTCTGAATTAAGCAAAAGTCCTAAATCATCCCTCGGGAACACAAAACCGGGATAAATAGTGTGTGTATAAATAGTGCTATGTCACCTATGTGCTATTTCAGACTGTAATCTAACTTTGTGTAAAATTTCATCTAGATCTGTTCAATCGTTCTCAACAAACATTCATCCATCCAAAAAGTTCTATCGTTTGATTTTAGAAGTTAACTGTTGATCTAATTAGTCATTTAAAGTAATAAACAAATGAAATAAGGTTAAACATGTTCAAACTAACCAGACCCTTGACATTACTGACTTAAAAAATTTGAAAGACCTCTATGGTCAGAATAACCAAAAAGTCTGGATTAAAAAATTTGAGGTATTGCTAAGCTTATAACAAAGTTGTACTTTGCCAACCCTTTACGATTTTCGTAATGAAGATCTATAAAAACCATCTGCCATCTTAAATAGCTAGTATAAAACTTTACAGTGCAAAAATTCTCAATCACCACTCTCAGTGGACTTTAATGCCAAACTCCGCTTTACTATTATCATTATCTATCCGCTTTTTCTCGAACTTGGCTTGTACACTGCTGTGGACCCCGCTATACTGGTTCGGTAACATCTTTGGATCGAAACCTATATGATTACACCTTTTCACTTAACTGCTAAGTAGAGTTGCGAGCAAAACAACCAGTATTTTTATGTAGAAAGCGGCCTTCATCCCTCTTTGTACCATAAGGAGTAAATCGTGCTATTGTAGAAATATCAGTCAGTCAGAAGATGGTAGCGAGGGTGTCTGTCCGGGAAGCGCTGGACATCCATACTTCCATACTAATATTATAAATGTGAAAGTAACTCTGTCTGCCTGTCTGTCTGTTACGCTTTCACGACTAAACGACTGGACTGATTTCGATGAAATTTGGTACGGGGTAAGTTTGAACCCCAAAGAAGGACATAGGCTTGTTTCAATTCCGCGACTTCGTTGAATGATGTCGAATGTTACATTTTCTTCTCATCATTGCGATCATGTTTTTGTTCTGTTCCATAAGTGGGACCTTCTGATTAAGGACATATTGAATGCAGGGAGCAACGCAGGGAGGGGTCGCCCTAGGAAGACACTACCCTACACTGACCTTATTGGTGAGGTTTTTCATAAAGGTCAGGTGCGCAGTACTCGTAACCGGCGTGATTGTAGGACAAGATGTATAAACGTGAATGAGACGAAAGGAGTATGTAAGGATTCGGTGGATTCTGCCTACCCCCATGGAAAAAAGGCGTGGGTTTATGTATGTATTGCAAGTCAAAGTACTTATATTCAGGTTTTATATTTTTAAAAGACAAGTTTTAAATGTAATAGCTAAACTTTAAATACCCCTACGATCCATTTAGCATGCACCAGTGAGCACAATGTTTTGCGGGAGTTACGTTGCCCGTTACCATAAGCAATAATTTTTCACACCAACAATAAAAGTCGTTCCCCAGCAATATTTTTTGCTCAATGTTACTTAGTTAGATAGGCAGTATGCGTAGTTAACCGCCATGTCAGGGGCTCCCAATCTTTCTATTTACTACGACTCTCTTTACGGGTTGTAATTTTTTTTTTAATAAAATATTTGTGGGTATATCTAAGGGCCTCAGCACACGGCGTATTTTAAACGCGCAGACGACTAGCGTTTTAATCGGTATCTACGGCGCAGACAACGCGTGTTCTTGAAACGCGTGTCGT
Organism: Hoplodrina blanda; assembly: GCA_949316365.1. NCBI lineage: Eukaryota > Metazoa > Arthropoda > Insecta > Lepidoptera > Noctuidae > Hoplodrina > Hoplodrina blanda. The sequence continues at coordinate 10,278,944 of OX438570.1, forward strand.
CTGCGCGTTTAAAATACGCAGTGTGCTGAGGCCCTAACAGGCATTAAAAATTACTTTATTTATTTACTGCCTCGTTGGTCTAGTGGTCACAAAGCGCGACTGCTGAGCATGAGCGAAGTGGTATTGGGTTTTTCTAGCAGGAATTTCTCAGTAGCAGCCTTTTTTTAATTTTTTTTTGGAGTCTGGATTTGTGTCCGTTTGATAGCAATAGGCTCGCCTTCTTTTACATGGGACTTAAACATTACTGGTGAAATGTTGGTGTACTAATGAGTACACCTCTGCCTAAGCCTTCGGGGATTACAGGCGTGATGTTATGTTATGTGTGTCATTTATTGATAACTAGCTTTTGCCCGCGACTTCGTCCGCGTATATGTCGGTTATCGCGGACGCAGACGAAGTCGAAGTCGAATAAAAAGTAACCTATGTCCTTTGTTGGGGTTCACACTTACCCTGTACCAAATTTCACACGAATCGGTTCAGTAGTTTAGGCGTGAAGAAAAGACAGACAGACAGACAGACAGACAGAGTTACTTTCGCATTTATAATATTAGTTAGAATAATTGCACTACAATCAATGCGATTTGTGCCTACTCTAGCTCCAACGCCCCAGGGCGTGGTTACATACAGCTTAGGAACCCCTGGGCTATGTGATGTGTCTTTTTACGTTCCGTATAACGTTGTTATAATACTTTATGTAATACGTGGTGTATTGCATAAAGTATCAAAACTATAAAAGTAAAACACTATGACGCAATGAACAAATAAATGAAATAACGCAGGTTCGCCAACGTAACACAAAATATGCACATTGCGAAACATTGAACATCAAAAAGGTTTTACAACTTGAAACATCATAAAATACTTTCTTCATAGATTACAGAACGGGCAGTAAAAACATTTAACTAACATAAATGCTTTGAAGGCAGCCGATGTCTTTCGCAAACCTTTTTAAGATATTTTCTGTTACTTAATTATTTTTATTACTGCGATTGAAGTGACTTCCCTCTGAGGTCTACCTGTATTTATATCCCACGTAACGAAACTTGTATGTAGCAGCTTCCTCATGGGTTCTTTGATGGTTAGCGGTAACCACAGTCGATGAAGTACCAATAAGCAAAGTGATAGCAAACTAAGAAACAAAACTCTAAAAGCGTTCTACATGTCGTTGCAATCCGTTTGAAGTCATAGTCAAATTATTATTTTTATTCAACCATTAAAATACACTTTCGAACGTAGGGATGACAATTAATGACTTTATGTAATCTCTACGGCATTTTATGCAGTTGAAATAGGAGCGATTTTACAACAAAAGGTATAGTCTAATGTAAGTACTGGCAACTGTACCCTGCGTTGTGATCAGTGATCTGGTATTATTATAATGTGCTTTTCTGCTATCAATGTGTGTCATTTCTCTATTAACTATGCGATTTCTTACAAATCTAAGAAGTGATATATAAAAGTTTTGTACACTATACAGTTTTTGCACCTTAATCAGCATGCTCGGTAATTCTGTTTGCCTGTTTCCTGCTCTTTCAATTTTCTTGTTAATTTCAGTACCGATTATATGACAGTAAAACTACATCCCTGAGACAATCAAAGCTTCGTTGTGTCGGTATCCGCTTCGGTTATATTCACAGAAAACATTGCAAAGCCGTTACTATCTCTTTTATGATTCTTCAGCAACTTTGTGTTGGTTCGATGACATTCAAGACTTTCACAATCAATGCTCATTCTCCAACCATTTTCATAACTGTCAGAATACTTTAGTAGGTTTATGTTGAAAGTAGCAACCCGCCCCGGATTCGCACGGGTAAAATGTAGATACATAAACCATTTCATCTTGCATCACCCTATCTATTGATGACTAGCTATTGCCGCCGACTTCATCCGTGTGGTTATGAAGATATGAAGTTTGATAATGTTTAACGCAAACTATATTTATATTTTAACTTGATCGGACCAAGGAATCACGTTACCCATAGAAATTTTGCCTTCTTTTTTTACTCCCTAAGGGATAGAATTTTGGACGTCACACAAAGAACACACCCTCCAAGTTTCAGGTCTCTACGATCATCGGTTTAAGCTGTGCGTTGATCCATCAGTCAGTCATTCAGGACAAATCATTTTATAATATGTAAAGAAAACCGCATTAAAATCCGTAATTAGTTAAAGAAAAGATGGCGGGAAGCGACTTTGTTTTATATTATGTAGAGAAGATATAGCAGCGTTCAAAGGCAAACTGTTAACAATTCCTTAAAGTTTAGTACATTTCTGCTTAATTCCAAATCTTACTATGAAACAGATCTCACTGGCCACCCCCACTACCCACTTAGCAAACTTTTAAAGCTACCCGCATAAAGATACCGCGACTTCCAAGCTTCCAAGTGACCCTAAAATTTATCTACACTCTGCCCATCAAACCGTCACCGGGCAGTTTGTAAAACCGCCAGATAAGTGGAGAATGTTAAAAGGACTCAGGATAAAGTTACTGTCAGATAGTGGAGACGAGATTATAATATTAAGAGATGTTTTTTTATGGCTTGATGTGATAACAGCGGGTAGGATGTCGTTTGTCGGGACCGAGAAATGTATTATATGATTATGTTTGTTAGGTTTGTGAAAGAATCGTTCTCGGTGTGATTACCTCGATGATCTAGTTGTTACAAGTGCGTCATTTTTTTTAGTGCAACATTGCCCCCTCTCGTAATTCCTCTTACGGCTATACCGTAGGTGCATTTACAAACGCCCAAGCTTTTGCCCGCAACTTCGTCCGAGTAAAATTTCTTACGGAATCCTACTTTTAATACAAGATAATAAAGTATACTATGTAATAATATGTAGTATTATATTTACATACGTAAAATAATTGTTTAAATCAATTAAGCAATTTTTGAGTTTATCCATTACAAAGAAAAATACAAATCTTTTCATTTTCATTTTATATTTTAATAAGTAATATATGTAGGTACAGTTGTGAACTTGTGATAAACTCATAAACACAAACAACCAGACCCAAAAGTCATAGAAATCTTTGTTACATGCGGGAATCGACGACGCCTTGAACGTTTTCTGTTATTTCCTAATTTAACTTTTTATTGAATAGAATGTTGGTGTTGTCAGATTAAAGGAGCTACTTTCTAAAACTGTTACTTTACGATACACAAATGTTGGAACCCGTTATAATATAAGATTGTATTGGTTATTGAATAAAGTTTAAGTTAAAAAACTTAAAGTTCCCATAAAGAACCAACTTTCGATGAAATAAAATAATAAAAATTACTGTAAACATTCATGTTTACAGTAATTTTTATTATTTTATTTTTGTAAAATTAAAAAAGAAACAGCGTTTTACTGTTTAATTGCAGTTATGTTGCCATTTTTGTTCCTAAATACAAAAAAAAAAAAAAAAAAAATGCTTTTGCTTTCATTTTAGTTCAGTTAAAAAACATCTGTACTTACTGTAAAGGTTTTCCAAAACAATATTTTGTGCCCCTCATTCGCTTACAATTTTTTACTTTTTAATCTAATTTACTACCCTCTAAGCCTTCCTGTTTCCTTTTCGCAATCTTAAAGATTGCAAAACAGGAAAAGATAAACTTAGAAGACACATGTGAATTTAAATAAATATCATACCCTTGCAATCAACATAATTCCTTACTTCCGCTCTGTAAGGAACCCTAAATTCCCACAAAAACCACTCATACGGAACCACTAGCCCTTAAGAAAATATTACATGTCTTGTACGTGTTAGGGGAGAGAATTCAATTGATACTGCACGTTATGTTTATCACAATAAAGATAGTTTTCATTCGAATTTGGTTAAGGAAATGCAATTTAAGTTTGGTTTAAGGACTTTTTACTTTGTTTCTTTACTTGTAAGGTGTAAATTATATTAAAATGTAGTTGTTTGGTAATTTCTGGGATTACACCTGTCGTGACAATTTTAAATAACACACTCATTAACATAATTTATCGAAAACGTGATAAACAAATGACTATCCCATCCACATTGCATGACTACCATTTTTTTAAAATTGAAGTTGACTTGTAGCGCTATTGTTATCACCACGACGTAGTATTCGCCGGAGGGATAGGCAGATAACTTTATTCAATTTTTCATAATTTCTCAAAGTCATAGTCAAGTTTTTTATTTCAAAAAGACCATTAAAAAGCACTTTAACTTCATATACAAGACAAAAAGAATTGCATATTGTTACGCCACGTCATGTGTTCAGCCCACGCCAAGCCAGCCAATGACAGCTAGTGACAGCCAGTGGCCGTTAGTGACGTCACATCCGCCCGCCAAAGCGTATAAGTACTCGGACCGCTCATTTGGGAGCACAAAGCGCTTCTTCGACACTGCTGAAAAACACCCCAATCCCCTGATCGTATCGGCCGCCCGATACACTCCCTCCCGCATCAGTAAGACTCGCCGACCGAGACATACTTTGACCGACCCCGATGACGCCATTACCCTCCTCCAGGAGAGTAACAAAGAAACTAGCACAGTTCGCAAACACAGACACAGACCGCCGTCATTCCGCCCTCGCCGCCGAGGTCCATCGCGACGCCCTTGTCCGTCTCCGCCCCATCCCTTGCTCGTGCCAGCCCGCGTCGCTGAGCCTGTAGCTTTAAATTCGTCCCTAAATAATATTAATCCGATCCAGCCTGTCCCTTTGCTGCCCTCCCCCAGCGACGCCCTAAGCCGAGGCTCGTACCCCACAGGGGGTGCCCTTAGCGTGTAGTCGCTTAGTTTGTAAGTAGTTTTAAGCCCTGGCTGGAGGCCTTAATTTACTTTAAGGCACCACAGGATTGCCCGGTTAAGCAGCCGACAACCTCATAGGTTGACCTGCGAGATGCCATACCGGAAAAAAAAAAAAAAAAAAAAAAATTTGGGAGCACATTCTACTGCCGTACACGAGAGAAGCCGAAACTCTGTCCAAACTGTGTGAAATTACTGTAAAATTATATTAATAGCAATAAATAGTTGTGATTATTCGTAAAGAGTGAAGTCGATTATTTTATTTCCGTTTCACTCAGAAGTGGGATATGAAACTTGCCCGCATATGAAACGTAATTGTCCTACTACATCTGTTGGTCGTGGAGTCCCGTCTACCTAGCTGGAGTGAAGAAGAGCAAGACCATTAGTGAAGATGAAGAATTCCCGCCGCCACCTGCTAGAAAATTGCTAGAAACCGAAGTGGGTAGGGCGATACACGAACTTGACGACGATATCTTATCGCTTAACCATTTCAAAGGCCATCATGCGTCGTCCCTTATCCCGGAATTTGACCCCGAGAGAGAAGATTGCATAGGGTCGGTATGTTTGAAGAAAACGTGGCTGGAGCGACAAGGAAGTCAGCCACTTTACTGCGAGGTGGTGAAGGTTTCATGAAGGTTATCAACACTGACACCAAGGACATCGAGTGGGAAGCCGGCCTGATCCTCGCTCGAGCAGATAGCTGCTATGAAACGGCGCTCAAACCAAGCCGGGTGAGTTCAGCCAAGTCATTATTGCCTTATTGTCTGCCCAATGTTTTGCCAAATAAGCCAGATTATTCAGTCACTAATCCTTCTAATCCATGTGGCCTTACAGTCCCGTCTGTGTCGGACTCAACAGCTAGTAAAATCAGTGATAGTATAGGCGAGGTACCTAGATCCGAAATCAGTATAAGACCCTTTTAAGAAAACGAGCGTCATAGTATAATACATTTATTATTACAATATAAACACACCTTCGCAATTGACACAAACGATCTCGGTTGCACTAATTTGTTACATATGAAAATAAAACCAACACACAGCACATACAGCAGCCAATATACCTTCAACCTTATAGGTTATCGCACACTGAACAACAAATTGTTAATTCTAAGTTAGTGAATTACTTGATGCCGGTATTATTCAAGAATCCGAATCGGCTTATGCCTCGTTGTTAATCTTGGTAAAGAAAATGAACGATGATAGTCCGGATATCCGTTGCCAAACATCGACGACCAGGTTTCAAGTTAGCCAGTAAGAAATAATTTACGAGCCTCAATTGGGCCCAAGGTTATCATCAACAACAAATTGCACCCGAAGTCACTCACAAAACTGCATTTGTAACACTCTAGGTCCATTATGAAAATATGCGTGTTCCGTTTGGTTTAGCAAATGCACCCGCGGTTTTTATGCGAATGATTAGTAAAATTGTTGATTTCATTCGTTCCCAAACATCACAGACTGTCCAACTCGTAAAATTCTAGCATTCCTAGATGATTCATTTTATTACTACCCTCGGTTTATTTTAGTTCTGTTATGAATATGTAGAATCGGTGTTGCAAAAGTTTGCATCAGGAAATCTAAAATTAAACAGGAAAAGTGTTCTCTTTACAAAAGAAAGTGACTCATTTTGGACATGAAATTTCTCACGAAGGTGATCAAGCAACCAGCAGAATCAAAATTAATTGCAGTTACTTCTCAAAATGTATACATAAATTCGCGGTTATAGCTCGCCTTTTAATCTGTTCTTTTGTTAATCTGTTAGGTATGTGTTTCTTTTGGTAAATTCTGATTAACTACGACAATAGTACCGTGGGTATGGAGTATTAAATTAAATAAAATAAAAATGTTATGCTCTAAACCCGTGTTAGCTTTGTATGAAGGGACATTAGACATAGAAATTCATAGCGATGCATGCGAATTAGGCATAGCAAGAATTTTATTACAAAAACGGTCTGGCGGTACTTTGCGCCCTCTCAAGTAGCAAAAGGTTTTATAACCAAGGCGTTTTATCACCAAACAGTGATATAGTAGGCCTATAGTGGTAACCATTGTGACTGATTGTACTATAAAGGTTTTTAACAGAGCGTTTTGGTTCTATAAGATTTAACAGCATTTAAGTTCTATAGTTTAGCTCCGCTTACAGAACAATACAAGAGAATATTTAAAGTGTTGCACTGTAATAGTAGTATGGCAGCTGTTGTCTGCCATGATAGCACATTGGCAGCACGGCTGGAGCCAATGTGTGGTATAGCAGCCATAGTCGGGACTAGTCCCTATTTTTAAATTTAATTTAATTAAAACGTAAATAATGAGAGCGCGTTGTCAAGTTTGAAATCAGCATAATGATTTTATCGATCTCTCTCGTGAGTCTCTCGAGTCTGTCGTGATGGCCTAGCGGTTAAGGCGCCCGCCTCTCATGCATGAGGTTGTGGGTTCGAATCCGGGCAAGTACCAATGTGACTTTATCTTAGACATTACTGACATCATTCCGTGCCTCGGAAAGCACGTTAAGCTGTTGGTCCCGGCTGTCATACGTGGATCTTTGACAGTCGTTACGAGCCGTCAGAAGCTTGAAAGTCTGACAACCAGTCTTACCTAGGGGTATCGTATTACCCAGTTACTGGGTTGTGGAGGTCAGATAGGCAGTCGCTCCATGTGAAATACTGGTACTCGGCTGCATCCGGTTAGACTGGAAGCCAACCCCAACATAGTTGGGAAAAGGCTAAATGATTTTATCGATACAATTATCTTCGCAAGTGCAAGTTATGCGGTTATGGCGAAGTTGCGTTCCATGAAGATTTTGTATATTATCATTTTTATTACATGTGCAAATGACATGGAGCATAATACTTTACCGAAATATTTGGTTTGCTTCAGAAACACTATTTGGAGTTCGGTAAGGGTGTACAACACCATTAAGGTGCTAACATGAGCATTAATTGGCAGATTCTAAAGCGTTCTCCGAACTTTTGCGGTACCAGATTTTGTTTACTTGGGCTGTTATGTATTTTAGCCGAGTAACATCCAAGGAGGAAACTATGTATCATAGTTAAGAGCTAGAAACATTAGCAGTCGTTGAATCGTTGCGTAAATTTCGGGTGTACATAGTAGGTAAAAACGTGAAGGTAGTCACAGACTGTACCGCCGTCCGAGCCACTCTTACTAAACGCGATAATAAGTTATTTAGTTTGGATAACTTGTTTAAAGTGACTAAGCCTAAGTGATTTATTGTTGAAAAAGGTGATACTTTGTGTTTTTGTTTTATTGTTCACAGACAGATGTCACCCGGGGCGGAACGCCCCCTAAGCCCCCTAGCTACGCCACTGCCGAGGAATGTACATGAAGATGAGAGAGATGAGAGCAAGTACTTGAATCGACCCAGGCCAAGCGTAACAAGACCAGTGTGCAGACTGTAATGATGACGAGATGGAGTCCACGCCTGAGCAAGCTGTCGACGTGTCTTCTGGGGTAATGACGCCTGAAACCGTACCAAGCATTTCCGGTGCAGCACAGCCTCGGACACAGGAGCACGAGGACGCCCTCCAGTCAGGAGAGGCCGTGTTTGCCGAAAAGCGATGTCACATCCGTCGAAAGGAGGGGATGGCAGATGGCGGCCGCCGCACGCCTATATAAGCTGCTGCACGCTTATTTTGAGACAACTTTTTCGTAGAGTCGTGAGAAATATGCTAACGTCGTGCCTATGCCACATGGAGTTGTAACGCCAAGCCATGCCAAGCCAATGGCACGCCAAGCCATGCCAAGCCAATGGCACGCCAAGCCATGTCAAGCCAATGGCACGCCAAGCCATGCCAAGCCAATGGCTCGCCAAGCCATGCCAAGCCAATGGCTCGCCAAGCCATGCCAAGCCAATGGCTCGCCAAGCCATGCCAAGCCAATGGCTCGCCAAGCCATGCCAAGCCAATGGCACGCCAAGCCAAGCCAATGGCATGCCAATTCCATAGCACGTTGGCAAACCTTGACTTTGGACTTTTGAATGTTAATCAAATACTAATTTTGCGCACCGTAGGTCATGATGGGAAGAATACACATGTCCATAAGCTTGCGCTAAGTGACATTGGTAAAGTACCTTTGAAATATTCTTGCATGGACCATTAGGCGTGTGATTTCCTTTTCTTGCCTGAGAGTGCTAAGGTCAACATAAAGTTAGATGACTTGTTTTCAGGGCCCTATATAATAACTAAAGTAGTTGCAATGACAGATACAGGATCAGGAGCGTTACGGGTTTAAGGGGCTACAAAAACTTTACGGGGCTTGTTTCAGCAGATTCTCTGCGAACTTATCGTAGCATAGCTCCTGTATCTGACAGCGCCAGCAGCTCTGATGTCCACCTGGACACAGAAGATTTAATCGATCTATCAGAAAGCTAATGCAGACCGTGTGCTCCACATTGCAGGAGCAATTGTTACAGGATGGCCGACTGTTACGCCACGTCATGTGTTCAGCCCACGCCAAGCCAGCCAATGACAGCTAGTGACAGCCAGTGGCCGTTAGTGACGTCACATCCGCCCGCCAAAGCGTATAAGTACTCGGACCGCTCATTTGGGAGCACAGACTCTCCGCCCGACGCTCGCCGCGAACGGACGTGCTGCACCTCGCTCCGCGCTCGCTCACGACTCTCGTCACTTCTCGTTGCGCTCGCCGCGACGATTCCTGTAGTCAGCAGACTACAACCTTTTAGATCAGAAGCCGCCTTTTTCAAGGCAGCGGACGATTATCTTATTTCTTTAACCCGCGTTTTGTTGTGTTAGCTTCACTTGGCCCCTTCAGGGTTAAAACCACAGTTTCGTGGTCCTCGGTGGATACCTTACGGTGCCAACGAAGCCGAGGGGGTGTTGCCCCAATCACACCCGCCAATCCCCTTCAGGGTGAGGCAGTCAATTGGAGACGGGAGCTAGTGTCTCGGCCTTGGGGGATCTCCTAGTCGTGCCTAGTCTCTGACTTCGTTCACAGCAACACACCTAGTGTCGGTCGGGCGTGTCTACACCCTTCGCACTAGACTGGTCAGGGCCCCGTTCGCACAATAAGACTGGCGACGGGTTTACAAGCTTAGGGCTCACCAGTAGGTACACACCTCCCTGCCTACACCCGGCAGGGAGGGTCACACATCCCCGGGCCCATCCACCCGGGGAGATAGGCAGTTAGGGTAAAGTTAGGCTCCCCCGTAAGAGTTAGTTAATAATTCTTTCGCGATTCCCTATTTTAAACCCTCCCTCCCGCTTCGATAATGTCGGACGCAATTATCATAGCGTTCGTCAAGGAAGTCCTCTTCAAGGACCCAGATTTCATCGCCAAGTATGGCAAGAAGTTCGCTGCTTTGCAGCAAAATCCTACCTCGCCTCTATCTTCCGAGGAAAACATTGCTAGTTTTAGCGATGTATTCGACAGCCCCGCGTCTCCACCAACTGTAGACAAAGGCATTCCAGTGGCGGCACCATCAATGCCTTCACTGGAAATTCCTTCCCTATTGTCCATTGAGACAATCAACCCGTACGCGGAAACACACTGTGTTCCCGCCGCCATTGTTCCCGCCGCCATTGTTTCACAAACAATGGGCGCCTCGCAGCTGCGTGTCGCAGCTGCAAACCCCGACTTGTCTGAGAGCATGGATACCTCCGTCCCTCTCGATCACCCTTCTCCCTTTGCCTCCGACTCTGAGGATTCCCTATCCTCCTCCGCCTCATCTGACGATGACTACCAAGTCGTCGGCAGCGGAGGTAAGAGGAAGAAGGGAAAATCTCCCTCACAGGCAACCAAGGCCAAAAAGGTCGTAGCAACGACCCCCCCCGCGGCCCCCTCGTCCTCTAGTCCCCCCGCCTCTGCTGCCACGACCTCCGAGTCTAGCCGCCCCCCTAGCCCCCTTACTCCTAACCCCGCGCTGGCTTCGAAAAAGAAGCTAAAACCCCCGCCGCCCTTGTTCATTCAAGACAAGGCAAAGTGGACAGAAGTGTCCAAGTGGTGCAACGATCGCAAGATCACGTACACCAATGCCCGTGCAACTCAGCAGGGCATCAAAGTCCAAGTTCCTACGTCGAAAGACCACAGGGAACTAACCAGTCTCCTAAAACTAAGGAACGTTTCGTTCCACACTTACTCCCTTCCCGAGGAAGCGCCCACCCGAGTGGTGATCCGACGCATCCCGAAAGAAATCCCGGTTGAGGACATTCTTAATGACCTCCTCTCGCAGAAAGTCCCCGTCTCGGCAGTCCATCGCCTGCACAAAGCGAGGGGCGGCCCCGCTTTTGACACAGTTCTTGTCGTCTGCGACCCCACGGAAGGGCATCATCCCATTTTCCGGGTGAAATCAATATGTTCCCTCTCGGGCATCTCAATAGAGAAGCCCTACAAGGCCAACGTAGTCGGCCAATGTCATCGTTGCCAACTGTACGGTCACGTACAGCGCAACTGCTTTGCGACCCCAAGATGCGTAAAGTGTCTGGGCGAACACGGCACCGCCGATTGCCCACGTCCAAAGGAACGTGATCTCTGCACTGAACCTCCCAGTTGCGTACTATGCGGCCAATCCGGGCACCCGGCTAACTACCGTGGCTGTCCTAAGGCCCCCAAGTCTTCTTCTCCCAAACTGACTAAGCGTGCAAACGCCCGTCAGCAAAGGGAAAGTCCCTCTGTGAAGATTCCCTCTTCACAGTTACCCGAGCGACTCAGCCCTCAAAGGCCCTCCCCGTGGAACACATTGAACCACCAAAGAGCCTTCCCAGCTCTCGTGACCCCACAGCCCGCTTCCTCAATAGCGCCGGCGGCCCCTGCCGCCCCCGCCCCCGCACCACAACCCGCTCCCAAAAAGGTTCCTCCCCCAAAGGCCGCTTCCGCAGCCTCAGTCGCGCCCTCCCCGGTCCGCACCGGCCCCGTGGCCGCCACCCCCAACGCTGAACACGTCCAAATCATAACGGACGCCTTCAGCATCTACGTCAACCCGGATGCTGTAACTATGGCAAAGGAAATCATTGCGTGCAATGCCGACCTTACAGCTATAGGTAAAGTATTTGAAGCTTACCCTGCAATTACGCGAGTCCTAGAAAAACTCTACCGGCCGAAATCCTAATGGATAAGAAAAGTCTGTGTTGTACCAAACCCCGCTCCCTTAAGTTAGGCTTCTTCAACGCAAATGGCATTAATGGCCAGCGTGATGAGATCGCCACCTTCCTTCGCGATCATCAACTTGACATCCTCCTTATACAGGAGACCTTCCTAAAGCCCCGCCACCGTGACCCGAAAATTGCCAACTATCGCTTAGTTCGCAACGACAGGTCGCGTTGCCACAAGGGCGGCACCCTCATCTACTACAGAAAGGAACTGTACTGCATCCCTATGGACCCTCCTCCCCTCTCTCGCGTCGAGGTCTCACTCTGTCGGCTCGGCATGACTGGTCATCAGCCGATTACTATTATCTCTGCCTACATCCCTCCTTCGCCCTCTGAGGACCCGTCCCTCCTCACAAACGATCTTTCCGTCCTTCTTGGACTGAGTGACTCCGTTATACTAGCGGGCGATCTCAACGCCAAACACCCCGCTTGGAACTGCAACACGACCTCTACCAGAGGCAGAATCGTGTTCAACCTCTGTGCCACCCTCAACTTTGACGTCATCGCTCCGATGACTCCCACTCACTTTCCCCACGACCCCAATCATCTTCCCGATATCCTCGATATAGCACTCCTCAAGAATGTAAATCTCCGCTTACATTCTATTGAGGCGCTCCACGAGCTTGATTCGGACCACCGCCCGGTCATCATGGAACTAGCCTCCCGCTCAGGTCCCTCTGATCCCAGCCAACCTCCCCCGACCCAAGTGATAACCGACTGGAGGAAAGTAAGCGAAAGCTTAAAGTCCATCACGTCGCCTCACCTGGACTCTATCCCCGACCACATAGTTTCAATCGCAGACACGACGGGCGCGATCGACTCCTTCACAGAACACGTACAATCTGTCCTGAACGACTGTTCAAGGGAGGTTCCGGTGGTGAGCGATCACCGCTGGAAACTGCCGGACGATGTACGCGAACTGATGACCGAGAAGAACGCGGCCATCCGTGCGTACAGCGCTTTTCCCTGCGACGCAAACAAAGCTCACATGCGATCTCTACAGCGTGCTGTAAAGAATCGCATAAATGAGTTGCGTAACGCCCGCTGGGACAAAACGCTTAGCGAACTGGAGCCCACCCACCAAGCCTTCTGGGAGTTACAGAGGAAGTTACGTTCCACTAGCGAGGCCGCCATGCCTCCTCTCACCCGCCCCGATAAAAGCGTCGCTTTCGATAACGACGAAAAGGCTGAATGTCTAGCTGACAGCCTAGAGGCCCAATGCACCCCCAGCTCTCAACCAGTAGACAAAGCTCACCTCTCTAAGGTCGACGCCGAAGTCGAACGTAGAGCGTCCCTCCCACCAGTTGAAGACCCCGATGATCCTCTGCCCCCCGTCACCCCTGACGAGGTGCAAGACATCATCAAAAATCTTAAACCCCGGAAAGCCCCCGGGTCAGACGGAATCACCAACAAGGTATTCAAACTTCTCCCTGCCCCTCTCATAATGCTTATGACCGCCATCTTCAATGGCGCCATGAGCAACAATATCTTCCCCGGGACGTGGAAAGAGGCCACCGTCATCGGCATTCATAAACCTGGTAAACCCAAGTCAGAGCCTTCGAGCTATCGTCCCATCAGTTTGCTCAACGTTCTTGGCAAAATCTACGAGAGGCTTATTTACAAGCGTCTCAAAGATTATGTCGAAGCAAAGAGCCTCATCCCGGACGAACAATTCGGTTTTCGTTCCCACCATTGTTGCGTCCAACAAGTCCACCGCATCGTCGAGCACATAAGCGTTGGTTTTCAACGTGGCTCTTTGACGGGCGCCCTCTTCTTCGACATAGCGAAAGCTTTCGACAAGGTCTGGCATAACGGCTTATTATATAAGCTCTACCAGATCGGAGTGCCCGATCGCCTCGTACTCATCATACGAGATTTTCTGTCAAATCGCACCTTCCGCTATCGCATCGAGGGCGCGCTCTCCTCCCCCCACCCCATACGCGCAGGAGTCCCTCAAGGCTCCGTCCTATCCCCACTCCTTTTTACGCTGTTCACCAGCGACATTCCTAAGAGTAGCAAGACCCATCTGGCCCTATTCGCCGACGACACGGCCATCTATTACACTGGACGCAACCCAGTATCCATCGCTCGCACTCTCCAATCCGCCGCTAGCGCCCTGGGCGCTTGGTTCCGGAAGTGGAGAATCGAGGTTAACCCCGACAAGAGTCAAGCGGTCCTCTTTTCCAAACCGCGCCTACCCCCCACCCCTCCCAGTCCCATCACCATGTATGGCAAGCCGATCCCTTGGGAAAAGCGAGCCAAATACCTAGGTGTGATCCTCGACCAACACCTTACTTTCGGAGAGCACATAAAGACGGTGCGCTCGCGCGCCGCTTTTGCTCTCGGTAGGCTTCACTCCATGCTGAATGCACGTAGCAAATTGTCACTCAAGTGCAAATTGCGCATTTTCACAGCGTGCATTCGTCCCATCATGACCTACGCCTGTGTCGTATTCGCACACGCAAAGGCATATCACCTCCATAGGATGCAAACCCTCCAAAACCGTTTCTTGCGAAAGGCCACGGGAGCCCCGTACTACCTTCGCAACGAGAATCTCCATCTCGATCTCAAAATCCCCACCATCCAGCAGTTCATGAAACGCACCGCCAAGCGCTTCTTCGACACTGCCGAAAAACACCCCAATCCCCTGATCGTATCGGCCGCCCGATACACTCCCTCCCGCATCAGTAAGACTCGCCGACCGAGACATACTTTGACCGACCCCGATGACGCCATTACCCTCCTCCAGGAGAGTAACAAAGAAACTAGCACAGTTCGCAAACACAGACACAGACCGCCGTCATTCCGCCCTCGCCGCCGAGGTCCGTCGCGACGCCCTTGTCCGTCTCCGCCCCGTCCCTTGCTCGTGCCAGCCCGCGTCGCTGAGCCTGTAGCTTTAAATTCGTCCCTAAATAATATTAATCCGATCCAGCCTGTCCCTTTGCTGCCCTCCCCCAGCGACGCCCTAAGCCGAGGCTCGTACCCCACAGGGGGTGCCCTTAGCGTGTAGTCGCTTAGTTTGTAAATAGTTTTAAGCCCTGGCTGGAGGCCTTAATTTACTTTAAGGCACCACAGGATTGCCCGGTTAAGCAGCCGACAACCTCATAGGTTGACCTGCGAGATGCCATACCGAAAAAAAAAAAAAAAAAAAAAATTTGGGAGCACATTCTACTGCCGTACACGAGAGAAGCCGAAACTCTGTCCAAACTGTGTGAAATTACTGTAAAATTATATTAATAGCAATAAATAGTTGTGATTATTCGTAAAGAGTGAAGTCGATTATTTTATTTCCGTTTCAATATAAAAGTACTTTCGTATGGAGAAGAATGGGGAAGAAACTCCATACCTACTTAATCTTTTAAAATAAGTAACTGGCGAAATGTGGGTATACTAATGGATACACTTGTGCCTAACCCTTCGGGGATAGCAGGCGAGATGTTATGGATGTTAAGTATTTTACAATATTTTGTATACAGGATCATACAAGATTACACGTGAATAAGAAGTACCTTGTATAAAACCCACTATGATATCATAAATGTACAAATAAAGAAATGACGGCTAAATTATGTTCAATGATACATAGCGTTCACGTATTTACAAATATTGGAACTGTAGACGACCACTCTTAATATTACAACAAACAATGAAATAGTGTGTGAGTTATAACGACTAATCGTAAATGATACTCTATGAAAACAAGTGTCTACCTGTGACGGTTCTTAAGATACAGCTCTGTGACAGACGAACGGACAGACTGACAGCGGAGTCTTACTAATACCATACCAAAAAGGGTGCCAAACGGGACCCCGAGTTTGGGTACTAACGTAACCCATAAAGAGTCAGCAAGACAGTGCGCGGCGTGTTAAATAGATAGATTTCAAATCTATCTAAATATGTATGTATAAAAGCGACAAGCTACTATAATTAAAAAATTAAAAAACACGACTGCAAAAATTGCGCATAATAATATTTGCACTTTGTTTCGTCGTCAGTTTTTTTTACGACGTTATTTATTTAGTGTTATATACACACATCAAAAAAGTCTAGGGATCAACATCCCTAACAAATGTTAGGGATGTTGATCCCTAGACTTTTTTGATGTGTATATTTTTAAATCTACTTGTCAAATTCTAGACGATAAACATAGACACGACCAGATTCATGAAAAAAATAAATTGAGGCTGGTATTAATTTACGTTTTTAAGTGACCACACCGGTTTTACTAGGAATGTTACTTTACTTATTGTTGTTTATGTTACTCGGAACGATGGCAGGATTGTAACGATACCCCATACATCTTAATCGGTTCAGGCGTTTAAAAGTTATGGTGGAATAAAGAAACTCACATACATACATACATACATAGGTACATACACCACCACTCCCCCACCCACTACTTTTTTTGGGGCAGTCGTGTAAAAAGTCAGTCACTCACTCATCACGAAATATCGAAAACCGCTTGACGTATAAAGATGTTTGTCAGGGGGGTAGTTTATCCTTAGTAGACGTTCGCTAAGAACGAATTTTCCGATATTTACTCCATCAGGGGATACGGGGGTCCAAAGTTTGTACGGAGAAACCAACTTTGACGCGGACGAAGTGCGGGCAGAAGCTAGTTTTCCAATAAATGTCATGCTTAAAATTTTACAAAAACACGGTCTCAAATACTAGGTAATGTTTTAATGTAGTTGGCAATGATAATAGTTTGCCTACTTCTTGAAAAATGAAACCTCGCATTCTGCTTATTCGCTTTAGGCAAGTATTTAATTACTAGGTAAGACATGTCAGTTTTATTAGCTACTTTAATATACCTAAAACCGTGCTAAAACACATTACAACTAAAAGTAGGTGTTCCCGATACATAGATAGATACTGTTATTTATACAATAGCAAGTTACTTTTACAAAACGTTGAAAACTATCGAGATCACGCTGTCATGACGTCAGAGCTCATCGGAACCGGTTGATAGGAGCGGTAGAAAGTAAGCGCCTATTTCGTTGAATCAAACAGATGCGTCGGTGGTGTAATGGTCAGCATAGTTGCCTTCCAAGCAGTTGATCCGGGTTCGATTCCCGGCCGACGCACGTTTTGCAATTTTTTGGAATGGTTTTTTATATGAAATTGTGAGTGTTTTTTTAAGATATTTAACGTTTGGCAAGCAGATTAATATAAAATTATTATGTTACAATTTTTTACAATTGTCTAACAATACTTAACACTTTAAATAATGTACCTACCTAAATTGCGGGACGTCTTAACAGGATACCGTGGCCCCGGAACGCAAAGGGCTACAGAAGGAACAGGGTGGTTTATAGCCAGTAAAAGTCTGACAGTCCCTTCCGCCTCATCCAGGGCGAAAGGACTGATGATTTTTAACACCAACTAAAAAAAAATGGGGGTATTGCATTTATGATGGGGGAGGGCGCTGTATATGATAACTAGATTCATGAGGAATGGTCTAGGTATCTAAATATATAAAAGCGTAAGATCACTCACTCATCAAGAAATATCATAAACCGCCTGACATATAATATAGGTATTATAAAGATTTTTGGCAGGGAGGTAGTATATGGTTAGTAGATGTCCGCTAAGAACGGATTTTTCAAATTTCACTCCCTAAGGGGATGAAATGGGGGTCAAAAGTAACTTAGTTTGATAGGCAGTATGCTTAATTAAAATATGTGATGTGTCTTTTTAACACGCTTTTTAACACGCTTTTTTTAACACGCTTATATTAGCTTCACTTGGAAGTATGTATGTAAGAAAATCTTGGATTCTTAATTTGACCCACTTCCCGGTCTTCGATTAGGATGAAATTTTGCACACGCTCTGAGTTCTGATGACAATACATGACTAGCCAAGAAACGTCATTACAAATCCAATATGGCGGCCTCCCCAAGATGGCGGACTAGCTGTTTGAAATCTACCCCCATGATATGGGTATCAAATGAAAGGGTTTGCTGTCAGGAATACGAAAAAAATAGTCACGTGACTTTAATCCAACATGGCGGACATCCAAGATGGCGGATTGGCTATTTGAAATGCACCCCCATGATATAGGTATCAAATGAAACGGTTTGCTGAATGGGATACGAAAAAAATTAGTGCGTGCTAAAAGCGTGTTTTTTAGTTTTTTTAATTATTAAAAAAAATATTTTAACCCGTAGTCGACAGGTAGGTACAACTATTCCACTAGTATTTCTAAACTGCGTGTACTAAATTCATTACTGTCAATTACAGCAACAATACGATTGTATGTGTGAGTCACTCAATCCAGTTCATTCCCGTCTGATAGCATGGGAATACCTCTGAGTGTGCCACTTGTTAACGATTGTTGATTGGTTCAATAGATACAAGCGAACTTTGCGTAAGATGCGTGAGTCAGTGGACTGCATGTCAAGGACGACAATATTGGATTTTCTTGAGCATAATTCAAAACAAGATATAAATTGTAAAATAAATTATTATGAGATAAGTAAAAAACAACACTAGTAATTTACGTTTACAAACATATAAACTCTCATACACAAACAGCCAGACCGAAACTAATACCTGTCTAGTATACCTGTGTAGGCCATACAAATATTTATTCCGTGTGGGAATCAAACTTGCAATACACAGCGCAGCAGCCGATCGCTCAGGCACTGCACCTACTGCAAAAAATCTGGGTAGTCAATCTCTCTGATTGGCTAATATTTAACTAATGTAGTTCATACCTATTGATACGAGAGAGGTAGTAATAGACCATAGTCTAGCGGTGGCGGTGGAGCACTCTTGGATTCCGTACCTAAAGGATGTCAAAACAGAATCCTATTACCAAGATTCCACTGTTTGTCCATACTCCGTATGTCACACGGCTGTATCTTCTGTTGTTGCATTTCAGTCATTATTTATATTCTGCATTGTATGATATTATGTGAGAGACTTATGTACATTTTATCAATTAATCATTTTATATAAGTAGACTGTACCTGAAAAATAGTAAGTTTAAATAGTAATTGTAATGGTTGTAATTTTATTAGTAGATTCAAACCCAACAATATTTTGCATACCGATTAGGTAAAATGTACCTATCGGGACAATTTACAAACATTCCAACTCATATGTTTATAGCAAATAAACGATTTCTTTCTTTCTTTTTACAAGTTTTTATTTAGCTTGCACTGTCCGTTTGTAAGTTGTCCTTTCATTTGCAAACCATTTTTCGACCATTTGTTGATATCCGATTGAGCTGAAATTTTGCATACACCTTTAGTTCTGGTGACAATACAATGTCCAATACTCACTATTGTAGTAATTTTAAATTAAAGCTTGTTGTTTTTAAAAATATATTTTTTTACTTTAATAGGTAGACACTTAAAATTTTTACAGAGTGAGTTTTACTATGGCTAGCTGTCGCTATAAAAGAAACGTGTTTTTTTCACATATTAGTATTAAATTCGAAAAGTAGTCTACCGTCATTGTTCGCTGTATTACAGGCGCCAGCATAACAGCCTACACCTTTTTGTTGTAAAATCGCTTCTATTACAACCGCATAAGAAACTGCAGTGTTCACCCTAAAGGGCTGTCGTCCCTACTCTTACCATATTGACGGAGACTCAGATATTTTAATAACTAATAACCTTTTATATTATTTACGACATATTGTTATGCTATACTTAACGATCAACATTGAACTCAAAACAAACTAGGTTAATAGCTTCTAAGTTTTACAAAGGTTATTCTAAGAACATGCTGGGTATTCCACACAATACCTATAGTCATTGTGCTAATTGTCCGTCTGTTGATGTAACATGACTTATGTTTACTTTGCCCGGTAATAGTGATACTGTGATTAGTACTTAATGAGATAAGGTGATACACGAGAATGGATGTGTTAATTAGTTTATGTGTTTAGATAAACAATGCATAATTAATGACTTTCCGAGAATTTTACAAAAACACAATGCTTTAAGAAGGAACCGGTCATTTGTGTAAACGTATTTAGTGAATATGGATAAAGTGTTACTCCGGCATGGCGGGATTTTACTAAATAAATCCTCATTTAAATGCTCATTATGACCGAATAAAATAATATTAAAGCTCCATTTTATTTCTAAATCTCTTATCCTGGCCATCGCAACGCCCCTTGTCCAAGACTCTGGTGTCGGTCTGTCCATCGCTGCCTGTCCGTGTGTCCGTCAGACCGCCAGTCCGCCTGAACGTCTGACCGTCTGCCTGTCTGTCCATCACAGCGCTGCATCCATGTGGGTCGACAAAGTAATATTCGCAACGAGTTATTTAGCACAATATCTAAATTCTTTATAGTTGTGAATCTATTTGCATCTTTTGTTAATGGAGTTCGGAATTAACATTGTGATAAAAAATCTATGTTATTAATTCGTACCAGTATGTCATCAGACCAAAATCAGGCCGATAATTAATTAAAAAACCGGCCAAGTGAGAGTTGACTTGTACACGAAGGGTTCTGTACATTAAAAAAACACATTTCTCATGGGACCCGTTTTTATTTTTTATTTATTAAGTTTAGATTATATGTTAATGTGTGACACACTCTGTGGCAATTCAAGTTTTAACTCTCTACCTTACGGTTCATGAGATACAGCCCAATGACAGACGAACAGATAGCGGAGGCAGGCACATTTCTGGGGGTACAGAACCCTAAAAACGTTCCAAATCTAGTCGCAATCTCGTCTCACCGTCAGTCAATGACAAAATCTTGCCAACAATGTTGTAGGTAAATTAGAGAGGCATTTTCGACAGATTGCGACTGAAATTAGACTGTGATCGATCCAAGATGTTACTAGAAGTGCCCTCTAATGTTTGCAACAAACCTCCATGCTTTAAGTCACTTGTACAGCCGAATTTGTAATGTTTCCTCACGAGGAGAGTGCCCTTGTGAGGAAAATTCTGCTTAATACATTTCCTCGTAGTACTAAAGATAAGAGATACACATTAATTATTATCAGTCTATTTGCTTATAGTCCAAGATCCCAGGTCACGTCAGACCTAATTAACTTCAGCCAGACGCTTTAAAACTTAAGAATGAAAAAAAGAATGTATGTTGATTTTGAACAATACCCTGTAAAACATTACAAACCTTATTTTTAAACGAAAGGTACCTTTTCTAGTTCCGGATAACATTAACTAACTGAACGACTCCTTGACAATTCAAAAGTGCCTGTAATTGGTCTAATTGAAATAAATGTTTTGACTTTGACTTTGGATTTTGTTCGAAAGAGTTACCGCGGCCCTGGAACACAAAGGGCATTAGGAGAAACACGGATGGGTTTTAGTCAGTAAGAGTCTGACATTCCCTTACGCTCCGCCCAGAGCGGAAACTTTAAAAAAAATGCTATTAGGTATTTGTGTTTGCAATAACACCTATCTAAGAACCATCGCCAATAAATGACAAACCCTTTACATGAAACCGTATCTAAATCGGTCTAGCCGTTTTAAAGTTAATTGGGAATATTCGTTTGCACAAACAAACAAACTAACAACCTAAATGGATACACCCTTCGCCGCTCCGTCGAGGGTTGAAAGCCTAGCATTCGAGCTAGCATGTACGCATATTATATTTTTCGTTAACTACATATTCCTCAAACTTTTCTTAACATTACAGCCTTTTTAAATGACGTAACTACTACGACTCTGTGCTCCCGGCCCGCTACACACACAGTATAATGAATGACTTGACTCTCGGGTTTCCCCGGAACATTTCCTAAGAACTGCGATCTTCAATTGTCTTGTGTTCGCGGCCTCGAATATCCGACAAATATGGTAATTGTTCAGACTAACTGACCTGTGTGGCGTTTTAAGGACTATTCGTAATTCATATTTAAGTAATTTACTTCTTCCCGCCACTTCGATCTCGTATAATACATCGTTATTACGGGATTTTATTTATTTTCGGTGGAACCCTAATTCTTTTTACTAAAATATACATACTTTACTCCTTATAATATTAGCTATTTACTAACGGTGAAAATCGATTCAGCCGTTAGGAGATTATCCAAAGAAAAAAAAATCTGTTATGTAATCAACTAATCTGAAATTGCCACTCCGGCCAATGCTCATGCCTTCTCTGTATGAGAAGAGGCCTTTGCCATTTTGCAGTGAGACAATAAAAGGCTGATATTATTATTATTCTTCATTGAAAGTAGCGCTGTTTTGACAGCTCAAGATAAACTGGGCCGTTCTGTTCACGATTTCACTGATTGTCATTCTAGGCCGAATTTTATTGATTGAATTACTTTAATCAAATGATTTATGATAGTCGATAAATTAATCATTATGATTTTGGTGATAAATAAAAAGTACCTAGACTTCCGGTAGCAAATTCGGTGACCTTTATAGAATTCTACGATATTCGGATTAAAGATAATATTTTGTTTTTCCTTTCAGGTATTATTTTCCTTATACCCAGTAAAGATGAAATGCACTTAGCTCATAAAACAGCCGAGAGTTGAGGTCGTAAGACTCTCGTGTGGCGACCACATTTTTCGCGTGTATAATGACCTCCGAAAGCATCTCTATTGGTCTGTTTGTTTGTTACCTGATTACGGCTAAACTACTAAACCGATGGTAATGGAATTTGAGAAAGACGTAGCTCGCGCTTTGAATAAGGCCGGCTGTTGGATTTGTAACTTCAATTAAATTCGGTCTGTTTGATCCGTAACTTTTTCTACGTCCGCAATAACCGTCATTCGGACGGAAGAAGACGCGGGTAAAAGCTATTAATTAACTTTAACTTGTGTTATGACCCTTAACCAAAACCCCGTGCCAAACAGTGTATATCTATAAACTGGTAATTCTCCCACTCGGTATTCCAACCATTCGATCTATTAATTCCCAATTAGAATGCAAACATTCATAGATTTTGATAATAAACTAAATACCAGTAGCTTATCAACATACCTCCCTTCACCTGCTTCAACTTTACTGTTACTTTGATTTATTTTTAAATCTGTCACTTTCCCTAAGTATGGGTCAACTAACATTAGACCCGTAACGATTTTATACTAACCTCCATTATAACTTGACCTTGCCATTCATAAAGTGTAGAGATCAGTTTACGTTGGATTGGCATAAGGAGCTTCACATAACCAGTATACGTGTGGCCTTAACGTAGATGGCTCAATACATTTTGGCTTATCATACTGAAGAGTATGTGTACCCAGTAAAACATGACCTCTTCATTGATTCTGTTACGGTAACTTAATTAGTATTCTATAGTAGCAATAGCATTGTTTGTCGGCGACTTTGTGTGTTCATATACATGACACAATAACTTGAAACTTGTATGGTACTTCCTTGTAATAGTGACAACCTTAATTTCAAATAAATTAAGCAATAGCTATGTAGCGAAGCAAGTGAATGGTCGGGATTTCAAAACCCATATGTCGCACTATATAACTGACTTACTATAGAAGCTGGTTTGATCCCCACAAGTAACGATTTTTTTTATATTTTGCAAATATTTCCGGTCTGGTTGTTGGTGTATGTGAGTTTATATGTTCTCAGTCAGAAATTCTCAGTGTGGAAACACGTTTTAAAAAGAAAGTAAGTATCGCCTAGATAGAACTAGCATTTACTTAAACTAGAATGAAGAGGTTAACAGGAATAACAGTTTGCACAAATCATAATTTAGCTACTAACTACGTTTCCTAAAATCATAATCAACCCACTATCGAAGCCTTGTCTCAATGAGAGAGAGCGGGCCGGAGAGGGCGGTTCAGGTTCAGTACGAGATTTTTGGATCTCACATGTCGTTGAATTAAACATTTAAGACGACGATTTCCCTAAGACCCAAATTACTAAAAATCTTTTAAAAGAAATCACTGGGAATAAGTCACTTTTCTTACGAAAACAGTTATATACATTATGACATCATCTTTTATTACGATAAAGCCCAGATGTGAAACATGTGTGTACTGTATTGTCTTAACTCATGAGTGTCAAGTTAATATTAATCACGAGACTACCGCGAAAGACAATGGGAGAACCCCACTAATCATAAAGACTATATTCCGTGATCTAATATTCCAAAAAAGGCGAGCAGACGTAATGGAACCATCCTGTATTGTTTATATACTATGATGTAGTTAAGGTAAGACCCTGATAATGAGATTCTGTTAAAAGACGCTTACGTCATATTAAGAAAAACATCCTCTGATAAATATAGACCTCTATATGGATGAAGTAAGTATGGAATTTCTTTCCCATTTATCTCCATACGAAATCACCTTTTGTAATGGGCAACTAGATTCAATTTTTTTTTGTATATGACGTTCAAAAGTACCTTTTAATGGTCTAATTGAAATAAATGATATGACTTACACCACTTTCTGTAATTAACAGTTAAAGCAGTAGTTATTAATTCCTTCCTCGAGTTGTACAAGAATAGTTCATTAAATGTACTAAAGGAGGCTATCCTAAGTGCTGCCGCACGCTGAGCCACTAGTGGCCGCTACAAGTGGCTGGAGGAAGATTGACTAGAAGGCACGAGCATTGATCACCACGGTTGCTTGCGACTTAAATTAGGTTCAAGTTCAGATTTCCTCAAGATGTTTTCCATCATCGATGTCCGTAACATCTAACTAAAATAAATTTAGAACGACCATACAAACCCTCATCATCATCAAGTCAAATCAAATCATCTAGAGTCAAGATGGATTTTTTTTTTTTTTTTAGGTGGTAAAAATCATCAAATGACTCCTTCCGTCCTGGGTGGGGCGGAAGGGACTGTCAGACTTTTACTGACTAAAAAACCACCCTGTTCCTTCTGTTGCCCTTTACGTTCCGGGGCCACGGTATCCTGTTAAGACGTCCCGCAACCCCGGCAGGCGTTTGGCCCCTATTGGGGCCCCTGTCCCTGTGCTGACAGCTCTTTGAGGCGCGCGCGAACAGAACGCGCCGTCGACCCGGGCATGGTCCTTGATCGGACGGCGAGCTACCCATTACTCGCCGTCCGCAAGCCCGCGCCTACGGTGGCCGGATGTCGCCTCGCGACGTCCGACGCCCTGGGCGTCTCCCGCGGCGGCTGGGGCGTGAGGTGGAGGATGTTCTCTCCCTCACGCGGCCCGCCTCCTCCTTCGCTAGCATTACTGCTTCGCAGAAGGAGGTGACTGCATCCCATTCCCTCTCGCTCCGGAGCATGGCCTGAACCAGGTCCGGACGCGAGAGGTCGCCGCCGCCTATCGCCTCCGTGAGGACACGGCGGTGCTCTGCCCAAGCGGGGCAAACCTGCACCGTATGCTCCACCGTGTCCTCCGGGCGGTCCACACAGTGGTGACACCCAGAGTCAAGATGGATGGATTTTGAACGACATTTCTCAAACGTTTTCTACGGTTTAGATTCTAGACTGTTTGAAAATTTTCAATCACAACTTGTGGCGGCGACTAATCACTTGTTGTGTCCGTCACTAGCACAATATGCAACAGTACTCATAGTAGCTTTCTTAATGCAGACAAACTTCTGAAACTCAGAAAGGCGTTACTTTACGGCAGAGATCACGACAGCATTAAAAATCTGTTAATCAAGATACATCTTCTTAATTACAGGTTAATAAATAAAAACACATCAGTGTGAAAACCACACGCGAGGCGTGATAATCACAAGGCCGGCAATACTCAGTAACCATAAATAGTAGAAAGTAATAACAATTGAAAATTAACGTACCATGACTAATACGGCGGCCGT
This sequence comes from Hoplodrina blanda, assembly GCA_949316365.1. Classification (NCBI taxonomy): domain Eukaryota; kingdom Metazoa; phylum Arthropoda; class Insecta; order Lepidoptera; family Noctuidae; genus Hoplodrina; species Hoplodrina blanda. The sequence continues at coordinate 10,304,536 of OX438570.1, forward strand.
ACTTAATATTCTGTATAATAAAGCTTTTAATTTTTGACGAGAAAGTCAATCTTGACACAGGTTGTTTATCGTCGACATTTAATATAGATAGGGTTCTTTGGGTTGATGGTAAAGTAAATAACGCTATTTAATGTGTAGGTAAGAATGCTGAGTCTATAGACACAGGTTCTGTTAATAATCTAGATGATAGTCCACTACTACACTTAAATTTCTCTGAAGTAGTGCCAAAACATGCAAAAATATGTAACAATTTAAAAAAATCTTTTGGTCTTATCTTAAGACCCATGTTGGATTGGATAGACCGTATCATTTGCTAAGGTACACTGATGAGGAAGGCTTACCAAATAATTAAATATCCTATGAAAGTGAACAAATATACAAACCCGCATCCTTGTTTAAGAACTCTGCCCTGCAAGAGAATCTCCAATACAAAGACCACAGATTTTATAAAAACAATCGAAGAAATTAAGTAAATTAATATTTGTAAAATCGACAATGAAACCTAAGAAATACTTGTCTTTCAAGACAATAAGTCCCAAATCTATAACAAGCGTTCATGCTCAAAAACAAAGTTGAAATTAAAAAGTTAAATAAAACTTCAAAGAAAGTAATTAACGAAAGATCGCGGCGTCCGTCTTATAAACAACTAATAATTATAGCTTTCCTTAGTCCCTCCTAGCTTAGTGCACCTATTTATTTCTCTTAAAGAATAGACACTAGGATAATATGATGATATACAGGTACCTACTAAACATATTAACCTACCTATTATATAATTTTAAACCCAAGAAAATCCGTCGGAACTCCTCCGTTAAAATTACTAACTTGATGATCAAATTATCAAGTGTTAACTTGTGGTCAAGCGTCTTGTTGATGTCAAATTGTCAATCACTCTGGTAAGGTCTATTACTAAGCGTTATAACAAAACCTTGAATAATTTAATAGGTGACTAAATTACTTAACTTTACTGCTATTAATATAAAGTGCGAAAATTTGGATGGATGCATGTTTGTTACTCAATCACGTCAGAACGGCTGAACGGATCTGGATGAAAGGCACACACTAGATAAACTATAGTCTAGAACAGCACATTGGCTACTTTTTATCCCGGAAAAATGTACGGTTCCCGTGGGATAAAATAATCAACCTTGCCGCGGACTAAGTCGCAGGCAGAAGCTAGTCCTAACTAATATTATAAATGCGAAAGTAACTCTGTCTGTCTGTCTTTTCTTCACGCCTAAACTACTGAACCGATTTGTGTGAAATTTGGTACAGGGTAAGTGTGAACCCCAACAAAGGACATAGGCTACTTTTTATTCGACTTCGACTTCGACTTCGTTTGCGTCCGCGATAACCGACATATACGCGGACGAAGTCGCGGGCAAAAGCTAGTCTAAAATAAATTCACATGTAGTTTCGCCGGAAATTCCGATACGTTATTATAATGTAAATGACTTTTAAATCGATGACCATCTGACCTGAGCAATTGAAAGATTTGAAAGTTATATAAATCACGATCTAATGACGTTGTTGTGACGACTATCTAGATGATTTCACTAAGATTTTTCAATTACTTATCCTTGTTTTTGGGTTGAATATTGCGAAGGACATACGTCATTAAAGGATTTAGCATCATTAGCTTCTGCTCGCGACTCCGTCCATGTCAAAGTTGAATTATCCCGCGGAAACCGTACATATTTCCGGGTTGAAAAGTAGCTTATGTCGTATTCCAGACTTTAATCTATCTTTGTGCCTTTTTTCCAGATCCGTTCAGCCGTTCTGGCGTGATTGAGTGACAAACATCCATCCATTTAAACTTTCGCATTTATAGTAAGAAAAATAACTATATTTATTCTTCGTTTATCGTGTCAACATGAGCTTTACAAAAAATTATTTAGCAGTGAAGATGACTACTGTTATATAAATGAACATATCGTGTCCAGTGGACGCCCTTTTGAATCTATCTATTTAAATAAAATTAATGTTTGTATGTTCGTCCTCATGATTGATCCGGTTGTGATGAAACTTTGGTGAGTTGTTCTGCGTACGTCCGCGAAGATCTTGGCCCAAAAAAAACTCCGGGAACGAAGTCGTAAGCAGCAGCCAGTAATAAATATAACACGGAACCCCCGAGCCTCCGTCCGTCTCCCAATCGAAATGAAGACCACACATCGGCCCACGTCTCTCTGACAGCGTTTCTTCACACTCGTGATTTAACATAATTCGTTCTCTCATTACACGGCTATTCGCTCCCAAATTGTCTGTTATACGCGTCTTATGGTAATTTGGACCACCTTGAGCGCTCCAGTGTGAAAATTTGCAAAATATTCTTTAAAATGTTGAACATTTTTTGTCGGTGGGAGTAATTTTTCTGTCGGTTTGCCTCATGTGGGGTCGGATGTGATGTTTATATTAACTAAGTTGATTTAAATGTTTCTCTTTTGCATAAGGCCTGAAGCTGTGACGGCTGATGGCACGCTGTAATTTGTTTTATGAATTATGATGACGTCATGTGTTAGACAAGTAAAACCATCCTTGCATTATAAACCCAAAACAGTATTTCTAATATTCGATACTCAGAGACTACTACTGCATTGTCGATTAGAATCACATTTACTTTAAAATAATCTTATGCCTAATCATTAGACACTGGCCTAATCAAAAGGCACTTTTGAACGTCATTTACAAGAAAAAAATATAGGTAATGATTTTAGTTGCCTCTTCCAAAAAGTAGTTAGGTATGGATCATCTGATGAACAGTATACTCATTGATTTCTAGTTAACAGCAAAAAATATCCGAGAATTTTGATTTCAGCCTAAAAAAGTGTAAAATAAGAGTGAAATTCATCATTTAACATTTCATTATTTGTTTACAACGACTTCTTATTTGCTGATTTGACCGTATTTGATCATTATGTGCACGTATATCGTTTATCACATAATAATGTGTCCAAAGACAGGTGCTACAGCACCTTGAGTAGAATCACAAGAAGCATTATGAATAATATTCTTTTCATTGTTAACATTATCAACAATTGACCAGCCATAATCCGTTACATTTTTTCTGGAATCACTATTGTCGATTCATAGCTCATCGAGTGCCACCGTTTCTTTGAACCTATGTGTAGGTATTGTATAGAATATCTGTGTGTATGTCCGTGTGTATTTGTGAACGCATGTGCCGAAACCTTTCTCAGAAGCTGGGTAAACCCAATCGCTTTTGTTTTTAAATGGTTAATGGATGCCGTTTCGATTTCTTCCGCATGTGCGAGTGTTTGCCCGTGTTTTAATGGTAGGTATTATTTATGAGTTTTTTGACTGCCCCGTTGGTCTCATGCGTGCAAGCTCAACTGCTGTGCGTGAGGTCTTGGGGTCAATTTCAAGGCCGGACAAAATGTTATTAAGTTTTTCCAAGAATATATTTCAGTAGCAGGCCATAAACCTCGTGCCTCGAAGCATACGATTAAACACTCGTCCTGTGCCTGATCATTTCTTCGAGATATTGGATCGCTGTCCCATTGGACTTTAAAAGTTAGGCAAGACAGAGAGTACCTGTGTTTGCACACACACATGTGCACCATAGTAACTCCTACGTCAATGGCATGGCTTCCGCTGAGATTGCCGCCGTGACCGAAATTCGGTCAGGAGGACTATTAATATTTATGGGAAGTGCTAGGTGGGACACCCCATGACGTCAGCAGGAATAGATGTGATGTCGGAAGCAAAGGACCATGTGTGTTGGTCAATTTCGGAAAAGGTGTATACTTGAGCCGGAAGCTGTATGTTTACAGTCCATTTTGTCATTATTTGTAACTATTTTTTGGACACCAAATCCTACTGATTCGTTCTTGATTTCTACACCTCACAAACCACCAATGGTTTTGTAACTTGTACCTACAATTTTCAATGCCACAGTGGAATTAAAGTTGCTGAAAACTATCAAAGCTTTACAAGTGCTTTAAAGCTTTATAGAGCATACATTTTATAAGTGAATACCTATTCAGATAACTTATTATTCAAGGATAATTATGGATGCCCGAAAGCTAGTGTACTTCCTATCATGATGATGTGATCAAGGAAAATAGCAATGATTTATAACAAAACACTAACTTCCCTATCTTATGAATAGGTTAGGTAGGTATACTATTTCGAACTTACGCCATATGCGTAGACGAATGACGTGGGTAATTAATAGACCATGATGTTTTATATCTAGCCCCCCGCCAAGAAATATAATACATTCTCACACAAGGAAATATGAGAGACAAAAAATAGCCATCTGTGATGAAAAGGACATCGGAAAATATCTTCAATTAATACGAGTATTTTGAATTCTGCGAGTGGTCCACAAAAGTAACAGAAGCAGAAAGTTTATTCATTTCCCATGATAAATTTTAGACATTGTCTAAATGCGTCATTATGAGATCAATATCGTTAATCTAATGCACGAGGAGATGAAGACTTTTTACACGACTGCCCCAAAAAAAGGAGTGTTATGTGTTCAGGGTTAATGTATGTATGTATGTGAGTTTCTTTATTCCACCATAACTTTTGAACGCCTGAACCGATTTAGATGTATGGGGTATCGTTACAATCCTTGCATTGTTCCGAGTAACATAGGCTAGTTAAAAATAAAAAGAAAGCGGTGTGGTCACTTTAAAAAGGAAATTAATACCAGCCTCAATTTATTTTTTAACCGACTTCAAAAAAAGGAGGAGGTTATCAATTCGTCTGTATTTTTTTTTATGTTTGTTAGCTCCTAACTTGCGACTGGGTGAACCGATTTACATGATTCTTTTTTTATTTGAAAGCTGGTGCTTCCCGTGTGGTCCCATTGTCACCATTTCAATATCTGATGATGAACTTCGGAGATATGGAATGGAACTCCTCACAGAATCACAGCAGCAATATCGTAACAAGTGAAATTGCTTTGTTTATACGTGTAATCGATGACTGACTGAAGGAAAAGGGGGGGGGGGGTACGTCAACCCCCTCCTACCAGTTTCCAAAATTAAATATATTGTGTGAGGTATTGTTTGAAAGGGCTTTTTGTAAGGATTTCAAACATTAATACACAAGCACTAAAAAGTGAAAAATAAAAAGCTTTTTTACAAAAAAAGATAACCGCCTTCAAAAACTACAAAATAAAAATACTTTAGTTTTGGAAGTCGGTGGCAATACTTACCTACATAACAAAAAACAAAACCAAAGCCGCCGACTTCCAAAACTAAAGTATTTTTATTTTGTAGTTTTTGAAGGCGGTTATCTTTTTTTGTAAAAAAGCTTTTTATTTAATGAATCTGGTCGTGTCTTTGTTTATCGTCTAGAATTTGACAAGTAGATTTAAAAAATATATAACACTGTAAATAAAAAACGTCGTAAAAAAACTGACGAGTAAACAAAGTACAAATATGTGCAATTTTTGCAGTCGTGTTTTTTAATTTTTTAATTATAGTAGCTTGTTTATATTTTATAGCATACTAGCCAATGGCCCGCCTGATATTAAGTGTTCACCGCTGTCTATAGACACCTGCATTATCAGAGACCTTAGAGATGCTTTGACATCCCAGAAACAGAGCTGAAATATATTATGTGCTTGTAATTACATCAGCACCCATACCCTGAACTTCATTCAAGACAGTATCATAGAGTACCTTGCCCATTCTTCTCATAGAAACCTATGCTTAAGAGTGGCCATCCTTAACTATCCTTTACTCTACTAGGACATGGCGATGAAGGTCCTTCTGACCTCACCTACTTCGGTTTACTTCGGTCGTTTCCCGCGTCACCTGCTCATGCGCACGTTCGCCCGATTGTGTCCGACGCTATCCGAAGTCGTCTAAATCGATGAGTCAAGAGACACACGACCTTACTTTTATTTGTTTTAAAGATTCCTGATAACACTCACGTAGTGCATTAATATTAAAATTTAGGAAATACTTTCTTTCTTTGTCATTTCTATGCAAATGAAGTGAGAGGTTGATAGAGTTCAGATACTTAGAGGAATCTCCATTGATGAATTTGTATAATATGTATTAAAATATAAAGCTTTTATTTACTATTTCATATCAGTTTCATTGTTTGTTGAAATGTTAAGAGTGATCGTCTACAGTTTCAATACATATTTGTAAATACGTGAACACTGTGTTCCCTTGAACATTATTTTGCCATCATTTCTTAGCTTTTAATACGTTGCACATATTATAATGTAGTAGTTTTTATATCTTTCTATCTATCTGTATATTTATTTTATCCTGTCGAAATTATTGCTTTATTAAATGAGTACCTAAGTATGGATATTCTTGCCCATTCCTTTCCATATGGAACTTTTTTCACAGTTTTCTGGTGCTCCTACAATGGTTATAATTTCCCAGCGTGCCTGCAATTTTATAAGAACGGCTGGACCATATTTGAAAATGTTTGGCTACAATAATTGCATTTATTGTTTTATTTTTTTTTATTCCTTACACCACATTGCTACCACGGAGTAGTATGACCTTCTATTTTTTTGTTCCAATGTAGAAATTGCCCATGAAATCCACCACCCTTGGGGGGAGGGAAGAGGTAAGTCAGAGGCTTACTGATTAAACACTACCCTGGTGTTCTTTCCACACTTCAAAGAGGTTTTTGACCTGCCCCAAGGTAACGCAAACTTTTTTACCTGTATCTATCGACACTAAATGAAATAGGTAGTCAGTTACCTGTGTTTGCATGTCGTTCACATGCACACAATAAACATAGCTTTACAGTTTTAAGACATTAATGCACGGAAACCGAAAAATATTTTGGTCATTAAGTAATTAAACTTGATGAGAATTTGTCGATAGTATAAGGAATATTGTACATATACATAAGTAGACATGTTGTCAGTCACTCTTCCGCCAAATATCATAATAAAAAAATGAATTTTCAAATATCTTACGATATTTTTAAATATTGTTCTTCCTATTAAATAAGGTTATTTGACTGGAAACTAACTAACCATAGACATAAATTAATAAATAAAATTTTATCGAGTTAAATTACTCATTAACATGACTAAAAGACAATCTTGACCTCTTAAGACATAGCGTAATTGATGAACGGAAACCGGAAATCTTACCAGTATAATAAAATAAAAGGTTGATGACCTTACGATAAATTACCATAACCGCTAAACAAAACATTCTGAATCATTATTATGCTGTTACGTAGCTAGTTTACTTACATTTTGACACAGCTTTCGCCAACGTCCATACTACGTTGAATACACCGGTTCTCGTCCGATCACCGAAGTTAAGCAACATCGGGCGCGGTCAGTACTTGGATGGGTGACCGCCTGGGAACACCGCGTGACGTTGGCTTTTTGCTTTATTTTTAGTTTTTCTGACTATAGGAAATGATTTTATGGTACTTATTTACCTAATTTAATTTAAAATGCCACCAGTCTTTTGGGCACTTTTCCAGTTGTTGAAGGCGATGAGAAGGAATTTTTTATGCATTTGTAAGTAGGTTATCTTATCTTATTTATTACCTAAGTCTGTAAATATTGTACGTTTAACATTTAAAAACGTGCGTATGAGATAAAAATATAATTTTGAAATTAAGTTTTTTGATGAGAAAATGTCTAATCACAAGTAGGGCTGCCATAACCTAAATTGTCGACGCCAGAATAAACTTAAAATAAAAAAAAATAAGTTAAAAATAACTAAAACCCGACTATATTTTCGAAATTTTTAAGTAATAGCCGTGGTCGTATGCCACCTATTCAATAAAAATTGTGGGAAACAACCGCAGGTGGCATACGTGGACGGCTATTACTTAAAAATTTCGAAAATATCGGTTAAATGAATATTGTTCTTGTTTGATACTTTCAGTGCGCGACTTTGTCGTAGTCGGGTTTTAGTTATTTTTAACTTATTTTTTTTTATTTACACTATTTTGGGGGTTATATTATTTGAAGGAATAACTCTATTTAATTATTTGATATAATAATAAAAGCAAAGTAGCGTGTGAATTTCAAATGTACTCATTAAGCCTTTTCATTTGAGACCCATGTTGACACTGTTAAAAACAGGCAAAGTAGCTAGTAAAAGCTATATAATGTATATATATTTCAAATGTGCTAATTGCTAAGTGCTGTTAATTTGATACCCATGTCGATACTGTGCGAAAATATTTTTTTTTTCGGTAACGACTTCACTTCCCCTGGGTTTAAGCGTAAAAATCGGTAAATCTCGATTTCCGGCAAAATTATAAGTCCTATCGAAAAAAGTTAAATGGCAAAGTTGTAGATAATAAAAAGATCTACAACTTTTGTATCTACACTTTTTCTCCATAACCTCAAAATTCATGTAAAAAATCCAAAAAAACACAATTTTGAATTTTTATTTTTATCTTTTACAAAAATTTTTTTTTTTCATGATATTTGGTGAAAACTTACCTCTTTATGTCCGAAACACACTAGAATTTTGAAGATTTAAAATATTAATTTTTTCACCCTATTTTGACTCGATATCGAAAAAAGCACCCTAATTTTCAACCGAAAATTCTCACGTCAAAATATCTGATTTTTCAAAAGTCGGTGGGCTTTTTGTTCGTTGAAATCTCTATTTTACGATGGTGTAAAAAAAAATATACATAACTATGGAAAAAATTTTCAGAAAATGCAAACGAAAAATACTGGCGATCTGAGGTTGGGAAGGGGTAGGGGGGGGGCCCTACCCCTTCCCAACCTCAGATCGCCCGTAATTTATTTTTCCTTTCATTTTAGTGGTATTCCCTTCCTTTTCCAATACATTTCATCCTACTTTAATTTTTTTAACCGACTTCAAAAAACGAAGGAGGTTCTCAATTCGGCCGGTATTTTTTTTTTTTTTTTATGTATGTACACCGATTACTCCGAGGTTTCTAGTCCGATTAGTGTGATTCTTTTTTTGTTCGATGCAGTATACTTTTTTGCCATTTGGTCCCATAAAAATTTCATCCAATTTGGTTTAGTGCTTTTTATTTTGTGAGCATTTTTCTAAATTAAATATATTGTGTAAGGTATTGTTCGAAAGGGCTTTTATTAAGGATTTAAACATTAACACACAAGCACTAAAAAGTGAAAAATAAAAAGCTTTTTTACAAAAAAAGACAACCGCCTTCAAAAACTACAAAATAAAAAATAACTTTAGTTTGGAAGTCGGTGGCAATACCTACATAACAAAAAACAAAACCAAAGCCGCCGACTTCCAAACTAAAGTTATTTTTTATTTTGTAGTTTTTGAAGGCGGTTGTCTTTTTTTTGTTTCTAAAATTATCGACCCTGGTTTATTATCGCTAATTTTTCAATTAATCGGGATTGCCCTGTCACAAAAATTGTCCGGGTTTAACCCGACCACTTTTTGACAACCCCTGCCGGAAGTCCCCCGGGCGCCGTCTAAACTAGGACAAATCCGGGGAAACCCGGACGGATGGCAGCCCTAATCACAAGCCTATATATTAATGCCCATAATTATCCTATCTACATTTCATCTGAGTTTAATTATTTATTGACCAAATAATAGACTACTTATGCACAGTCCCCTTTCAAATGAATTCAAATCAAGCAGCTCAGCTGAATCAACATTATAGTGTTACCTAGCTACTTTACCCACATTTCAACTTATCATTCGCCAACGTCCATACTACGTTGAATACACCGGTTCTCGTCCGATCACCGAAGTTAAGCAACATCGGGCGCGGTCAGTACTTGGATGGGTGACCGCCTGGGAACACCGCGTGACGTTGGCTTTTTGTTTTTGCGTATTATGAAAGAAAGATTTTTACTTTAAAATTATTGTTTAGAACCTTTATTATTTTTTCTCCCCCTTTCACACGGTCACATTGGAATTTATTTTTCGTCTAAAATTTTTGTCTGTCATTCTTTGTAACTGCTAAATATCAGCTTCATATGAACTCCATCACCTCCATGGAGTCAATTCCCGTTTTAACAATTATAGCATTATGATCGCTTGTGCGAAAGAATGTTCAGAGCGACCCCCTTGCCTCGGTCAAAGGTTGGTGGAACACTGTGGGATTTTAATCAGTAGGAGTCCGCCTATCCCGAATTCCCGAGGCGAAAAGCATTCCGTGAGGATTACCCCACTAAAATTACATATTTGAAAAAAACAATGGCATTATAATCACATTGTAATCCCAAACTAAGGTCAAAAATACCTCCAACTAAAATTAAATATTTATAATAAAAAAAATTGCATTACAGTCACATTGCAATCCCAATCTAAACTCAAAAATATATCTAATTTAAAATATTCTAAGTTTATGACTTTGTCGCTGAGACGAAATCGCGATTAGATTCTGAACGTTTTTTGTTACAAGAATTGGCCTTGTTGACACTGAGACTTCATTGCAACATGAATTTGAACGTCATTTTTCACAGTCACAGTTTTGATAATAATATGAATATTGCCACAGATATTGCCATGGATGACGCAATTTAACCTAAGCATCATCCTTGACGAACAGATTGATAATAGATTGCTATTATCAAACCACAGGAGGATGCCCACCTATACAGGTTATAACAGGAATTAACAGGATACACCTACTGATCTAGATATTAAGGTAGGGACACATACGATACGCAGTTTGTTTATCGCGTATTTGCCAAACGTGGAGAGAAATGGGTCAATATGACATTAGGGGCGAGGTCCAATGACACGTGCCGAAGTGGCAGAGTGCGCGGGCGCAAGCATGAGAATAGTTGCACAATGTCAAGCTTCACAATCCTGATAGTTCGGTGATACGGATTTTTATCAGATCTTACGTGGATACGTTTCGCAGAACCTCGATATTTGAGCTGCTACTGAGGAATTCCTGATCGTGAAACTCAATAACACTTTATCCGACCTGGGAATCGAACCCAAGACCTCAACAGTCGCGCTTTGCGACAGTTTTGCAACATAGACACTTTTCAGTTGAAAACTGTCTATGTTGTATGTCTGGCATTTAATCTACGAGAACAGCTCTTGTGCAGCTACCATAGGTACTAGATCTGTGACCGTATATTATCATGCCAAGAAATACATAATCTAGTACAAAAAACTAGTTTTTCTTAAAACAAATAACATAATTATTACCTATGCTTGTAAAACTAAAAGAACTCAGTCTATCAACGTAAGATTGCTGACTGCACCATATCAACTAACACCTTCATATTACCCAGACAAGTCGGCGCCGAGTAATCCTCTTCCTATCTCATATTGCACACATGTGCACAGCTCAACTTCTTAGAAAACTGGTTTTTTTACCAGTATGAGGAAAAAAAATGTTTTTAGACAAGTTGGAAGCGAAAACAGCAAAAAATTTAACGTTGTGATCAATATTGAGTTATGTTTCTCATCTTTTAACGTAAAGGCCAAAGTAAAAGGCCTAGCACAAACGTGCGCAATAAATGTGACGTGTGTTCGGTCGACTTTTTTGTACATACAATATTTCACCGCCGATTTCTTAGATTTCTTCCGATTTCTTTTCATCGTCGATGTCTTTGTTATTGCTCCGCTCCCGTGGATCTTAGCGTGATGTTAAATGGCCTATAACCTTTCTCGATTACCGACCTATATAACGTAAAAGGATTTGTTCGAAATTGACCAGCAGTTTCTGAGATTAGCGAGATCAAACAAACAAACTCTTCAACTTTACAACATTAATTAATTTGAAGGCTTCTTTCAATCATTAAGCGATTACAAAAATAACGGAGGTAGTTAAAACGTTCAAAAAGTAGACGCAATTTATCTCAGCGGCAATCTATGTCAAAAAAAAAACATACCGCCGAATTGAGAACCTCCTCCTTTTAAAAGTCGGTTGAAAATGAAGGTAAATCGTCTGATTTGCCTTCATTTTTTGAAGGTCTCAAACTGTGAATAACGCCTCTGCATTTTTGATAGGTTTACTGAGATTAGATTGCGATTGTTCTTAAAGTTAATAGAATCGCCGCCTGAATCGCACATGTTAGCGCGCTCGTACTAGGCCTTACCGCTATCATCCTTGCTTGGATACTAAGTACTCCCGAAATAACACTTTCACCTTGACCCACTTAGTAGATAAAAACTTGGTTCTCAGCAATACTACCCAGAATTACAACAAGGTTGGTGCAATGGCTGGCTGTTCAGTGCAATGACTCAGTCAGCCTTCAAATGATGTATAATATTAAATATGAGATTTAGAAAAAAAAGCATGTGCGAGTCAGATCAAAATTAGTTTAAAGTCCGTTTTATGTCCCGGTTTTACCGTTGCACTTGTCTATGTTAGAAATAAGTAATCTGTGATAAAGGTTAATTTTAGAGCTCTATGGTTTGAATTAATTATGTATAATTTATATATTAAGAATTATATATAATATTTGCATTAACGTAATATTTATACAGTATAAATATTACGTTAATGCAAATATTAAGTATTAATTAATAACAGTAAGTAATTCGGAATAAAGGAGATTTGTTTACTTTGAGAGAGTTGTAAAGTGTGTGATCTGTGTCAATACAGTTTTTATTAGATATTATTATAAGAGCAAATGTGGAGTTTCCTGCCCATCTTATTATTGAGGAAATCTATATCTACCTTTTAGAAGCGGCAATTAGATTTTAATTTTTCATCTAATAATTTCACTTTGAATCTTTCAAAACAATAGCCTCGTTAAGTTCACCCATCACTCTCCCTGAACACTAAACTTTATTAATAGCAAAGGCCAAGTTCGGTTAAAATACACCCTAGCTTACTACCTACTTATCACATGAGACCTTCAACGGCTCTCTGTGTCAAACAAGTCCCAATCTTGGAAGAGATAGTGTAAGTTATGCGTCCCGTGTCAACGCGCAGTTTTTGTGTCAATGCATAGATAACGCTATTGCCACCCCCTCATCCCTTCACTCGACGCAACCCCAGACATCGCTTGTTAACCTTGACACAGTTTGATGACGGAAACTTTCCTTGGTAGGCTTAGAGGGAGAATGTTTTTATCTTTATAAAAAGTTCGAATTCAACCAACTAAGAACTTTGGTATTTCGATCTGTGAGACTTGTATCCTTAGGCCCAACATCTACAAACTATGCTAGCTATTAAATATCCCGAAGCAATTCAAAGTATTGTTTTACATGACAATTAATAACTAATTAACTCCGAATAAGTTGCTAACACTTGCTTGCTATCTGGAACTCACTGAATCGAATACGCACTTATGTAGTCCGCTGTAAACATAATTTGGCAAAATGGGGCATCATAATAGACCCGTCTAACACCCAGTGCGATTGCGGTGCTCCTGATCAGACTATGTCCTATATGTTGGAGTGTCCAAATTGTCAATCACCTGCACCCTTGACGACCTGTACATCGCCTCTGACGCAGGAATAAACGTGGTCACCTACTGGGCCCAAAAGTAAGCGTTGCTAATACGGGCCATTATGCATGAAATTTTGTAATAATTATGATAGATAATATCAGTTTAAGATTGCCCTACTCCCTTTCCGTGAAAATAACACTAGCTAGATTCGCTCAAAATAACCCAGAACCGTGCAAGACAATAACACTGCCTAATATTCCAGATGATACATCGGTACACGTACCAATCCTTGATGTTCAAATCATTCGGCTGTCAATCACACTGGTAGATTCGTCGCCACGTGCAACGTTCAGCATCCGAAACTAGAGCGGAAATAATACACGAAATCACGAATACGTGCCACTGGCATACGTGTCGTGTCTAGTCTGTTTGTCTAGGTATATCTGACGTTTCGGTGCCTGCGATATAGGGCAATTTTACCCATGTATTGGGGACTTGGGGTAAGCAGGTGGCTGAGAATTCTTTGACGATCTTTTATTCTATTGGGCAGTATAGTCATGTAATATTTTTGAGGAAAGTTCAAATAACATCGAAACACTTTAAAGCTTAAAGTATTATTTAGGAAGATTTATGTCTTTTATTGGAATTCCCTGACTACTTTCGAACGCAGTCATTCGCAGGCATTGCGGTCGCGAAAAAAATTATAAGACGACAGTTTAAATATAGGTAATACAAGCTGCTTATGGCTAACAACATTTTTCTATTTCATAGAAGCGATGGGTCACGCACTGACTAAACTCAAAAACTTCTTGACTTTTGAAGCTAAAATTTGGCAGATAGTTGATTACAGGTACGAGACTTCAGCTAAGAATTTGATGGATTTGTCGCGAAGAGTCGCAGGGAAAAGCTAGTGCAAAATAAGTGTATCTAGGTCCTTTGTCATGCAAATAGAACCTCCATTTTGTAACTGTCTCCAACGACAGTTTCAGTTCAATCCACCTCTATTTCGGCCGTAGAAAAATCTTTAAAAACTCACGTACGGCACGTGTTCAAATCTTATATTTGCACATGCCAATCTGTATTCCAAGATAGACACCTGTTTCAATTATAGACAGCCACATAACTTGTGCGGAAAAATACTAAAAGTTAGCTCTGTTTGTGTTTTACGTCGCTCAGCTAGCTCGTACAGTAACGTATACATCATTCTTGCACGTCAAACAGTAAATCAGTATCGACAGGGTAGTGTGAAGGCCAAGTTCGCAAAGCACTTAATTAAGGCCCTTACAAGATCCAAATACGTACTTGAAATAGGCTGTTTTCAAACATGTTTTAGCCAAATAAATTTACAGCTGTGGCAAAAATATAATGTGCTCATATGAAATGTGAGTTCAAAGTTGATTATTTAGTTTTAACGTCTCGCGTCGGCAAGTCGCGTTGACATTATGTTCTTCGTATCCTTAGATCCTTGGAACCCCGTGTTTTCTTCGTCTTCTCGCCTTTTGTTATTATTATTGCCACTGCTATCACTTTTTGGTTAATACATGCATGTTAATTTTGAGTTTATTATTTTTTAAGTATTTTTCTGTTTTAATTTCAAAACACGTTTTTGCTTAAAAATCTTGATATGAATAATCGGTAAACTAACCTCTTACCTTGTCCTATTATCATCTGTATTATTTATTAACGTACGTTACTTTAGACTTATTTTATTTTTGATTATTCAACTTATTTTTGGGTAAATTAATTGTTTATTTTTTCATCGCGTCATCGCGCTTCTCTTTTTTCTTCTTATCTACTTGATTAATGCATTTTTTTATATTATTTAATTTACCTGAAAAAGAACTTGGCTCACTTTTCCCATTTTCGATTTTGGCAGAAAGTTTATTTACCAACGTATTCGAGTAACTCTGCCAGCTGGAAACGGAAACGATCTGCTTACATCTAAATTACGTCAATCATAAATATACACATCAAAAGTGTCTAGGGATCAACATCCCTAAAGTGTCTAGGGATCAACATCCCTAACAAATGTTAGGGATGTTGATCCCTAGACACTTTTGATGTGTGTACATATTTTAACTAAATCATTAATTGTTTGTTTGATGCTATTTTCCTGTTGAACACAATCTTCTGAGGAAATACTATATTGTTAGGTATATTATGATTCGTCGCTTAAAATAGCTATCCTAGTCATTAATGATGGTTCTAATAATACTTGCAAAATTAATAGGAAATCCAAAACGGGTGCTATTTATAATTGTAACAAGCTTACATTATATCCATACTAACATTAAAAATGTGAAAATACTGAACCGAATTTAATGAAATTTGGTACGAGGTAAGTTTGAACCTCAAGAAAGGACATAGGCTAATTTTTACAAGTTTTTATTTAGCTTGCACTGTTCGTATGTATGTAAATTGACCTTCCAAAATTTGTAAACCATTTTTCGACCATTTGTTGGTATCCGATTGAGCTGAAATTTTGCATACACCTTTAGTTCTGATGACAATACAATGTCTAATACTCAATATTGTAATAATTTTAAATTAAAGCTTGTTTTAAAAAATATTTTTTAATTAGTTTATTTTTTTATTCCGTAAATGTCGTAAATGTCGGTTATTGCGGCTACAGACGAAGGTCTGTAGCCGCAATAACCGACATTTACGCGGACGAAGTCGCGGGCTATCTAGTAAGTAGGTAGGTAATAAGTAAAAGTAAGTGTTATTCGACTTTTGTCGCCGACCGCACCTACTTTAGGTTAAAAATATAAACACTTCCGTTGTCCACAAAAGGACAGTACCTACATTACACAACACAGACATACTCAAATTGTTTCCATTAACACGTACTATTACAGTAGTAGGTACCCATTAAAGGACAGTCTGTTAGTCAAAATAACAACAAATAGTAAAGTGACATATTATTAAGTAAGAAAGTTCAAACATCAAGCTGAAACCATATTTGGGCGTAGAAAGCTTTCAGTTGGGGCACAAATTGACGCTAATCATTGTCCAAGCTATAAGCGATAGCGTGTTAACAACTGCACGGGAGTATGGCGTGTGATATTTTTAATGGTGGCCTTTGCCCTGCAGTGGGATATTAATAGGCTGGGATTCATAATTATAATTTATCTAGAAGTAATTATGGTATTATAATCGAATTAAAACAACTGAAACATGTAATATTTATTTTTCTAGGTATAACGGAGGGTCTCTTACCGACTAAAACCCCGCGGTTCCGCGGCCCCGGCTGGCGAGCCCTTTCACCACGTGCGGCCTGTCCATTTTCCTAGAGAAATGCGCACGGAACACAGCGGGCCGCCGGCGCCGCCGCCGCCGCGCCCCTTTTCCAGTCGCAGGCCCCTTCTTACCGTGGCTGAAGATCATTAACCGAAGGCATCCGTACCTAGTACATTAAACATCTTTCTATTACATCTAGGTATAGTTCGCTATCGCTACCTCACATCACACGCACCACCCCTCACTCTGTTTGTATAAGGCCCTTCGGATGACGAATTGCTCCCCTGCTGCGAAAGTACCTACCCATTGTTTATGTTAGAAAGTTTTTTTTAAACCTTATTTATCTATGGGCCGTATGTGACGTGAATTTGTTGAAAAAATAATAACGTCTCTATAGTAGACAGCGGGAGACGTACAGGTCAAATGTGGAGATGGGATCACAGATGAGATTTGTTTTAGGATCGATCTACAAAAGAAACGTCAACAATTATATTTTTTTCGTCAACTTCCGTGTTCACTTAATGATCATTGAACTATGAACAAAGACGTTAGTTAACAAATTATGCTTTCTTATTTTCTGTGATGCTACTTTTGGCATTGACTATAAGTAATACGTAATACAAATGTTGCTGTTAAAAGTGTCCATGATTGTGCCTAGCACTTTATGTTAACACCCAACATTGTGATAAACAATAATAAAGTATGAATGATTTAGCCACTTCTTAAAAACACGACACATAACAGCGTCAGAAGTCTAAGTGTTTAAGCTCAAAAGTCTGTCCCCTTCTTTCAAACTAGGCTTTGCCTGCCACTTCGTCCGCGTAAATTGTCTTATGGAGCCTTACTTTTTTAAATAAAATTAACCCTATAGCAACAAAGATAATATAGCTTCCTCTTTGTTCCTCTTAGCCAAAAAATGTTCAGAATCGGACCAGCAGTTCCGAAGATAGGCGTGTAAAAAAAAGTAAGATTCAGCAATCTTTCTGGTTAATCTACTCTTTACCTACTGCGAATCAACTAACAATTTCAATCTGAATTTTAATTTTCATTACTCCAATCTAAACCTAAATATTTTGAAACAGAAAAATAATTATATCGTAAAAAATCAAAGTTATTAAAACAAAAACATAACGCCATAATATTTTCGTTTGACGTATTTAAAAAACAATTCGCATTCGCTTACAATCTCATTCGAAATTCAAACAAACATTGTTACATAACATTACTAAAACAATTTTCACATTTAAAACGTTTGAGGTTAACTTAATTGTGCAACCATGCAAAACACACCCTTATTTCCAAGCAATAAAGTCCAGGTTAATATGACTGTAGAATCACACGAAAAAGAACTTTAGGCACTAAAAAATAAAGTTGATAATGTGTATAAAAAATTTGTCCTGGGATTCACGGCCTATATTCGTCGACGTCCGCTTGAATTCGGGACGAACGGCAGTTGAAATTCGATTAATACGATTTTCGGCAATGGGTCGTCGAGGCCAGGAGACAGAATAGTGTTACTCTCATGTGAGTCACGGTAAAAGTGGGGGAATGAAAGTATGTGTGTTCTATTTGACATATTATTATCCCGGCAATAATAGACGACTCTCTTTATGGCGTGCAGTGGAAATAGGTATGACTTAGGTCATATAATGATTGTTTACATGTTTTCCTCTATGCGTTCTCTCTTTCTTCCTAAATCATTGATCCGATTGTGATAAAACTTTGGTGGGTTGTTCTGCATACGCCCGTTCCAAAACAAATACTTATAAACAAACAAACAAACTGATGTTTAGTAAATTGCATCCATATGAAGCCTCTTCTTTTTGGATTGATAGTTTATTTTAAACTTTTTATACCTACCCGTTTTTGTGTTCCCGAGGGATAGTTTTGAAATTTGGCTTAGTTCTGAAATCTACGCAGACGAAGTCGCGGGCCGGAGCTAGTCTTACTAAAGTTGATAATAAAATTATAATCCAATCCTTGATCTATTTCAGACTTGCCGTACGGCATTTGTACCATAGTATTGCAGGCCAATGCGTCATTTTACACGGACTTACCAAATTGGATCCCTTGTCATGCTACGTTGCAATATTCACGCCTGGAGCAGTGTTCTCCGAATATCTGCCACAATTCACGTGTACCTGTTAAATATAAACTGTTCCACCGAACTGGTAATGGTGTCTACGTGAACAGCGCACAGCGTACACAGGAGCGCACGCAGAGTAGACAGATGCAGAAGGCGTACTTATCAAAAACTCCATACTTCTCTATCTAATCTAATCCAATAATAATATGAGACTATAAAAAATATGATTTTTTTTAAGTCGTAGTCACTCGTCATTACCTAATTCATAATAATATAATTTCGTAAGCCAGTAGATCATACAAATGACGTGTGACTAGGACTTGTCGACTGTAAGCCGCCATTTAAAATTTTCTGTGACGTCATATAAATTAACCAGCGGAACATCACGACACTTCAACGATACCTCATTTGTTATTAAACAACTATACTGTAAGATATGTATGTACACACAGATGAACATAGGTACATACATTGACGAGGCTAGGAATACATGACAGGCTTTGCCATATTCAGGTAAAATTAACCTTCTGTATCCATATTCCTCGATGCATATCAACATTAAACAGAGACAGATAAAAGCTTCGGCGCCACAAGATGACGAATTGGAACGATTAGGGTAACGATTAGGTACCCACTAGGTAAAAACTCGGCTCCAACGATCCGACAGATAGCTAACGATCAATACATACGAGCATGTATAATAACACATCGAGTCGTGGAGGGTTAAGCGCAGTATCGATTAGCTGGAGTGCTCAGGGAATCTGTGGGTGATTTCTATGTGTTTTAGATGGATGCACACGTTGGCCTAGTATTTGCACTTTTATGCTCCAACAGGCATTTCAAATCGAGATGGAACTTCATCGCTGAAATTGTCGGGTATTCTAATGGAATATTTCACAAAAATTGCACTAATTGTTTAATTGACTTTCGTGTCTAAATTGTAATTGAAGATACTTTCATTATGTTTACTAATATTACAAAGCTGAAGAGTTTGTTTGTTTGTTTATTTAAACGCGCTAATCTCAGGAACTACTGGTCCGATTTGAAAAAATCGGACTTATTAATCGAAGAAGGTGTCTATATAACACTCTGGACGACCTTTAAATCGAACTCAGGATCCCAAGCTCAACGGTTGCGCTCGCAACTACAAGACCATGGGTCAGTCAAAGCTGGTAATAAAGTGGTTTATGTTACCATAAAGAATATATGTAATTTAAACGTAGGTAACACAATTTCATCTCAAATTCTTAATTAAAGGCATGGAAATAATATGTACAATACCGATTTCTATCTACGTCAAAAAGTTTCCTATCTACATTATAATTTATAATTCTACATTGCAATTTGTTTTAGTGTCAATCATTCACGGTTCAAAAACTAAAAAAAAAACACCCAAGGGTCAATCCGTAGCGAATCATTTTAATATGAATCAAAATAATAATAACGAAAAGGCTAGCGGAATATAAAGTGATATTATAACAAAATAACAATTAGTAGCCCTTCATCGTTCGCCGCAAGAGGGCAGCACTGTTACAAATATTAGTTTAAACTCTATTGTGTAGACCTACCCTAACGTTCCGGTAGGGTGGCCATTATAAAAGGTAAGATGATTTATTCAAATTTCGAATGCAGTTTTGAATTGTTTAAAAAGGTAAGTTTATTTGTTTTATGCAAAAAGGTTGCAGTCATTGAATTAAAAATGTAGACTTAAGCAAACAGTTTACAGTTCGAAAAAAATACCATTGGAAACATACTAATGTTATAAAAACTATTTATATCGCGATTGATTAACAAAGGGATTAAAATATTAATAAAAATATAGTTAGGACAAAAGTATCGTAAATAAAAAACAAAACCCTCAAACATACACACATGCATAAAACAACGCCACCTGCTACGATCCTTACATACTTCTTTAGCCTCTTCCACTTTCATACATCTGATCATACCTTCAAGCTTACTACTAAGCCAACTAGGTATGTTAATTATCCTCTCAGTAAGCTATTTAAGTGATTACATAAACCGACTGTCCTCAAACCAAACTATCCCACTCAATAATGAATTCCAAAATCTCGACAAAAAGTCCGCAATTAAAACGTATCAACCACGGTACATTTAACCCCGTGAAATATGGTAACCCACCTAATTCAAGGGTCCCCTCATGCGAACACAATGGGTATTATCCATGGGCCCCGTGGACCCATACACCTGGCACAAGCGCGTGCCCTTTATTTATAAACTGCCATAAATTGAGAACCGCTTTAATATATTTTTTATTTTATTTTTATAAAATGTTCGCAAATATTTATTTAGGTCCGATTTTTTTCACGAAAATCGTGGTTACGCTTTTAAGGGTCGTCGGTTTTTGTGGAAAGGATTGTGCCAGGATTTCTGGGTTTTTAGGTATGTATTAGTGGAACTGAGTGTTGTCCACAGTCAATATCCTGTATTACGTCACCAGAGTGATCGCATTATCAGATAGTAACTTAGGTTATATTTACTAAAATACAAACAGTTGCAACAGCAACAACAGAACAACAGCAACAGGCAGCAACAGTTTTTTCCATACTGATGAAAAAAAATAGGAATCTGTAAGGAACGAACGCGTACGAAGTCGCGGGCAAAAGCTAGTGTTACATAAAAACGACGACACTAGGATTCTCTCCTGTATCGTGTATAAGTTGTACAAAGAAAGCTATTGGGTAACCGTTACTATAACAACAACCCAGAAATAAACTTACACATAATTGACAGGCACATTGACAAAGACCAATTATAAATTAGTATCGAATATCAAAAGGAATCAGATTTCGATTGTAACTGTGGACAAATTGCCCTGATTTCACCGCTTGACGAGCGAGGTGGCACAGTAAGATAAGATGAGGGAGAAATGAAATGGTGTGATTGAACGAGCCCGACGTTTGAAAGAACTGATAGATAAAAAGGTTTAAAATGAGTTTACATTGTACGAAGTTGAACCCAAATATATACATTTTTTGTTATTTGAAAGCAAATCAAAAAATTGGTTAAACTAGCTTTTTTTCACGACTTCATGAATGAAAGTGATCGCGGACGCAGGAGAAGTCGCGGATTATAAAGTAATCTTTATCTTTATTATGATCCCAAGCTACCTCTTCGTATTTCATTACGATCGGTTTAGTGGTTGTGACATGATGAGGTTACAGACAGAATTACTTTCGAAGCTATTAGAGTGGATTACAGGAGATGTGGTCCATTGCTACGATTATGTAAAACAAATAACCTCACACCCAGTGCAGTTCTATAAAATTATCCCTCCTTGTGATGTGATGAACGAGGATTAGGCAATTTCAAGTAGCACTAGATGACAGCTCACCTAAATTCACTGAGGGAGATTTTTACAGAATAGTGCCGCAGGCGGGTTACTATTAACCCACCTGCAGCTGAAGCTTACTTCACCTAAATTCACTTAAGAAAATTTTAACAGACTTAATCGGTTTAAAGCTAAGCGAGAAATGTGTTTGTGGGACCCCATCCTCATAGTAACACAATACAATGTTTTTGTAAGAGTAAAATTAGCCGACAAATGTGTGTGAACTGTGCACACGCCTTAAATCTTTTGTTTTTAAAAGAAAACACGTGTTTACGTGTGAACAAACGAATGTTTTTGTTTGAGAAAATAATGCTTGAGTGACAGCCCTGAAATTAAAGGTTTACACTTTCTTACAGCTAATTGGTGTTTGTTTGGTTAAACGTTGTGCCCAATTTAGCAATAAATACTGTTAAAACTTGACTGCCCTGCTTGGTCTCGTGGTCGAAAGACTACTGAACCTAAAACCCCATATGGGTGGCAAGGTGAAAGGAAATTGATATTTTCTCTTCAGCAGCGCAGAGTTTGTAAGTTGACAGTGTGACACCTCCATGCCTCGGAAAGCACGTAACGTCGTTGGACCCTATTGGCATTCGTAGGTCTTTGACAGTCGTTACGGGTGGTCTGAAACCCGAAAGCCAGACAACCAGTCTTACCAAGGGATATCGTGTTACCCGGTTACTGGGTTGTGGAGGTCAGAGGCAGTCGATCCATGTAAAACACTTGTATTCAGCTGCATCCAGTTAGACTGGAAGCCGACCCAAATTGGGAAAAAGGATAGGCCAAAGATGACACTTAAAACTTAATTTATACTAAGAATTCCTATTACACTACTAGCTTCTGCCCGTGACATTGTCTGTGTATACTTTAGAATTATGTCAAAATCCTAAGTTATCCCATGGAAACATGAAAACGGAATAAAAATCCTATGTGATAAGCTAGATCAATATCTACATGTGTGCTAAACTTCGGCTTATTCGTTCAGCCATTTTAGCGTGAAACAGTAACAAACATATATCCATCCATCCTCACAAACATTCCCGTTCGTTGTTACGAACGGGTAGTAATAAGAAGTAGAATAATGCTAGTTATACTTAGTATTTTGCCATACTAACATTACAAAATTACAATGTTGTAATTATTCCGTCTGCACCGGTTAGCTACATCAACGCGTCTGTCAGTTCCTGTAATGTAAAGCGTGAAGATATCGGTGGTGATTGGGTAGTGACTTGTTATAATATTGGTATTAATCTTAGTACCAACATTATACTGTTGAAACTTAGGGATGTGCGAAGAATAAACAGCTTTTTACAAAAATAGATCACCGACTTCCAAAACTAAAGTTATTTTTGATTTTGTAGTTTTTGAAGGCGGTGATCTATTTTTGTAAAAAGCTTTTTATTTTTCACTTTTTAGTGCTTGTGTATTAATGTTTGAAATCCTTACAAAAAGCCCTTTCAAACAATACCTCACACTCCCCCTTTTCCTTCAGTCAGTCATTGACTACACGT
The DNA here is from genome assembly GCA_949316365.1 of Hoplodrina blanda. Taxonomy (NCBI): domain Eukaryota; kingdom Metazoa; phylum Arthropoda; class Insecta; order Lepidoptera; family Noctuidae; genus Hoplodrina; species Hoplodrina blanda. The sequence goes on from OX438570.1 coordinate 10,328,025, forward strand.
AATAAACAAAGCAATTTCACTTGTTACGATATTGCTGCTGTGTTTCTGTGAGAAGTTCCATTCCATATCTCCGAAGTTCATCATCAGATATTGAAATGGTGACAATGGGCCACACGGGAAGCACCAGCTTTCAAATAAAAAAGAATCATGAAAATTGGTTCACCCAGTCGCAAGTTAGGAGCTAACCGGGCACGCTGCAATCGCGGCGGTAAGACCCCTCTTTGAGGAGTGGCTGGAGAGGCGCCACGGCGTCCTCACCTTCTTTTCCTTAAAAAAATACAGTCGAATTGATAACCTCCTCCTTTTTTTTGAAGTCGGTTACAAATATGTTTGAAGTCAAAATGGATGGCCATTCATGTCCATTAAGATGACGTTTAGGGGGTACCCGAAGGGTGCCAACGCGACGGGACCCTATTACTAAGCCTTTGCTGTCCGCCTATCTATCTGTCAGCGCGTTTTGACAGGTATAAAAAGTACGTTGATTGGTGATGTCATCTAGCCTATATTGCCATCCATCGGGCACAAATCCAGACTCCAGGCTGCTACTGAGAAATTCGTGATAAAAAAATTCAATAACATTTATCCAATCTGGGAATCGAACCTAAGACCTTATGCTCAGCAGTTGCGCTTTGCGACCACTTAACCAACGAGGCAGCCTATTTGAACTGTATATTTTTTTCTAGTTTAATTGGAAAAAAAAATTGGAATCTAAATAGATGCCCCTAGAAAGAACTAATCTACAAGTCTACTAAGTTGCAGTTTTTCAAGTACCAAACATCATCATTACATAGTTAAAACCTCTCACTCGCTGGCTCGTGTCTTTAACTCTGCGAATATATAAAGTAGTGAAACACGTTACTCTCTTATCTCTAACACAGTCGGTTATACGCTGACAGCTGTCATCATTCATATTACGAGTCGCGACGCATAAAAGGTATGCAATCTACCCCGCCATGTTCGGTTAGCAAGCCTTGATGATGGCCGGAGAGCGACGGCAAAAACATTGTAGCAGAGAATTATAATTTAAAAATATTTGTTAGTGTGTAATGTTATCTTACATCGAATGTCGTGATAGCCCAGTAGTTAAGGCCCTTAGCTACGAGGCTGTGGGTTCGTAACCCAGCACGGGCAAGTACCAATGTAACTTTTTCTAATTCAAATGTACTGTCTAAGTTTATCTTCGACATCGCTGACATCAGTGAAGGAAAACATCGTGAGAGAATCATCGCCAATCTGCCTTCAGCTAGCGCGGTATGAGAAAAAGCTTTTGCCTTGTAGTGGGCAACAAAACAAACAAACAAACAACCGAACATTCCATACCGAGAGTGCTTCATATCTCTCGTTAGTCCAGAGTCAAAATAGTAATCGAATACAAACCAAATCTAACTTTAGACTGTCATCAGCGAAATACAAATTATCCGATAAATATGTAAGTTTGGGGAAACTGGTTACGATACTTAATGAAGCGCTATGATATTTCGTGATTCCCCTTTAGTTAGTTTTTGGTGGGCTACTGGGCGGAATATTATGACCAATAATATATAATACAATTTGAATGATGATAAATCTATATACATATTTACTAAAATTATAAAGCTAATAGGTTGTTTGGCTGTTTGAACGCGCTAATGTTAGGAGCTACTGATTCGATTTTTAATCTTTTTGCTTTACATAGCCCGTTTATTGAGAAAGGTTTCAGTCTAATACAGGGTAATTGAAAATTTACCCGAAACCTGAAAAGGGGTTATTGTACTCATCATTATGAACAACTTTTACTATTGGACCAACCCTGAAATTATGAAAAAAAAACAGCTGATTCATACATTACGATCTTGTTATGTAGCATTTTTGTAGGGAACAGCTGATTTTTTTTTATGATTTCCTGGTTGGTCCCATAGTAAAAGGTAACCCCTTTTCAGGTTCCGGGTAAATTTTCAATGACCCTGTACCTATATTATCACGCTTCATGTCACGGGAGCGAAGCAGTAACTAAAGCCGTAAATTAACGCGGGTGAACTAAGGGGCTAGTGACAAAAAAATACGTTCTTTTAATTTTTTTAATATTTTAATAATGATTTGCGTTATAGGTATACCAAAATGAAAAGACAAGAGCAGCCTTGTACTGTCTGACCGTACTTGACAAACATTTATTACCTTTGTTTGTATCTTTGCATTCCGCTTATCAAACATTGGTTATTGCATCTTCATTTAGCACTCCAATACAAAACCAACCTTAAATCAGACTTGATAGAGTCGTCTCTTAATTGTGATTGTTTTATTTCAACGTTCGCCTGTTAGCAAAACGATTTAGTGGCCACGCCTCTTTAGTTTTAATCGCAGGAATCATAAATATTATAACGTGACACAGTACAGTATACAAATAGTAAATCAATTTGAGTTCAAGAGCGCGGGCATAACACTTGCTTACTTCATCTTCTTGTACTGCCCTTGCCCCATGTTACTTGGGCCTCTTTGTATAACGAAGGCATCCGATGAGAAAGGATTTTCCAAAATTCATCCCCTTACGGGGATGAAACAGAGGTCCAAAGTTTGTATGGAAAACCAATTTTGACGCAGACAAAATCGCGGGCAGTAGCTAGTATGTATATGTATATAAATCCCGTGTCCCAAATAAGCACATGTAATTTCTCAGACACTGACATGTTATTTCGCCATTTCCTCATTCGCACTGATAAATCGATCCAACCCAAATATATTATTTGGGCCATTATTGAAATACACGACAGAAACAGGTGCATGTGAAGGATTTGGAATGAGAGGTGTATTGCAAAAAAGAAATATGTTACGACAACAAACGTTGATGGAAAAACTGTAATGTCAATATTATTGAAATATCTCTCGAAATATCTATCGCTCTGTATTTTTGTTCTAGAGGTAAATAGAACTAACGGGTTTAAACAAAAATCTTTTTTTTGCCGTCTCGATGGTCTTAATTACTCAAGTCCCACGTAATGAGACACAATTGATTTTCTATTGTTATGTATGACGGTATGACGGCCGGGCCTTATCAAGGTTAAAAGTTTGGGTTCTATATCTGTGGGTGCGTGGTCCCAGGGATGCGGAACCCATGCTTTAATAATAAAAAATAACCTAGTAATTCTTCTTATTCTTGCTTATTTCATTTAAGAATGTAGGTATTTGTTGAATATACTCGAACATATTTTTCAACCGACTTCAAAAAGGAGGAGGTTCGCAATTCGGCGCGTAATTTTTTTTGTGACTATTAAGCCTAGGTATTTGTAACATGTTACATATTTCACGTTACATGTACTGTGTTTACTTATTTTTAAAAGGGGCAGAAGTTCAACAGTTAGAAGCTTGTTACAGAAATATACATACATTACATTATGATACTAGTGCGGTAACTTTGACATTACAGGCCAGGATAAATTGCAGACCGAGCTGAAGACGTAAGCCGAGGGCTTAATAGAGTCAAGAGCGTAATTATCACGCACGACCTTTTTCAACACACTCGTGAGAAATAAACATCGTATCAAAATCATAAACACAAAAATAAAATCTATCACGAAGTCCAGTAAAGTAAATTAAAACACAAATCTATTTGGACATACTGTTTATTATTGTCTGTGTACACGTCGCGCGCCGTGAATTGATCGCTACAACTTTATTATTCCAATAAATATAGATATGCTAGTTATAATATGTATCTTAACAATACAACTACAACTAAGGAAGTATACTATCTTAATAGTACAGCTTACCCACTATAAACATCTCCTGAACACGTTTGTTTGTTCATTCGTATGTAAAGACAATAACTTGTTTAATAAAACCATTGTTTAGGTACCTATAGTACATTATGATGCTAGTGAGGTAAGTTTATCATTACAGTAGAGGCTGAATTGCTGCCCGTGCCGAATGCGAGAGCGTAATGGAGCCGAGAGTATGATGATAAAATGCTCGTACGACGTTTTTAATACAATTGTGAGAAATAAACATTGTTATAAGTTTAGTGATAAGAAATTAAAATTAACATTTAATTTATCATGAGTAACTTTCACACAATATTTGTCAAGGTGTCAAAAAAGTTACAAGCGGCCAGTAGTGTTATTTATTACCAAAAAAATATAATGTTTATTTATCATAATTACAGTTAATTATTATCATACTTAGTTCAATCAATCATTCTACACCAAACTTAAAAGGAAACCATTATCGAACTAGTGCTTTATTGTAATGTAGGTATTTTAAATGAGCAGCAATAAGATCAGTGCATAAAGCATCATTTGCCCGGTCTCAGTCTTCCTCCCCCTCCAGCTGCCATATCTTCTCCCCCCGCTCCCCGCTCCTCGTCTCCTATATTTACCCTCTTCTGGTACTCCTCGGAGCTCTCTTCTTCGGTTGTGGACGATGATGAGGACGAGTCACTACTCTCCGTACTATTATAGCCCCAAGCCTCTATTTGGAACTTGTACATGTACTTGAATCTTACCATAGGAATGCGGACCTGCAAGCATGAGTACTTCTATTATGGTGCATCTGATTAGGCCGAGGATTGTGCAGCCGTCTTTGACAGATATTAAAAGGAAAGAGACGTCAGCCAAGAACAGATTTAGCGACAGGCCGAATTAAACTGCTCTTTGACTTCGACAAACACGAACCCGCGAGCAAAAGGTAGTTTATTGTTATAGATAGACTAGCTCGTTAGTTCTATTTTGTAAAAACCTAATTGAAAAGAGTGCCGTGGAGTTTCTTGCTCGTTCTTCTCCATAGAGGCCTACCTCCGTTTTGGAACGAGCAACTAGCTTCAACTTTCTGACTAACTGACCGACTCCTTGACAATTCAAAAGTGCCTGTAAATGGTCTAATTGAAATAAATGTTTTGACTTTAACTTTGACTTTGATCGTAACAATACCTTAACCACAGGAGTGTCGAGCTCCCACACTCGCGGCTTGCCGAGCCGGTACGGCATGCCCACCTTCACGCAGATGATCAAAACGGCAGTAGGGGCGTCAATCTGTACAAAGAGTTACACAATAATAGAACTAGCGAAATCTAAATTGTAGTGTTCTTTACCAGAACTGCAACGTTGAACACGTGGTCGCAAGCACGACTGCTGAGCTTGTGCTCTCCTTACGAGGGTTCATTTAGAGCTTGAGGAGTTCAGTTGAACAGGCCCTTTTTTTACATTGGGCAAGTGCCCGGGGACCTGGGCACTTGCCTTGGGCCTGCCCTCAAAATAATCATTCAGTGCAGCCGCCGTTTCATTCCACGCATTATTAGTACCCGATTCAATGACAATATCTTTGATTTGCAGTTCAATTTACAATAAGTTTCTAGCCCTAGGTTTGTAAAATATTAAATCATGACTCTTTGAATAGTTTTATAAAATTTACTAAATGTACAACTTCGATTTAGGAGGATATACATACCTCAAGGTAATAGGTAAGAAAGGTCTCGGATATAGGTTTTAATTTGAATATCTCGTGGTAGAACTTGAACATGTCGTCAGCTGCCTCGCCTCTGTCATAACAACGCAGCCCCCCCATCCACCAGTGGCCGACCCAGCCGTGAGCAATGAAATCATACACGGAGGCTCGAGGCATGATGAAACCTGGGAGGAGAAGAAATGAAACATATGATTAGAATATAGGTGAAGTTTGGAGCTAGTTCCACAGACTATGTATATGTCTAAGCATGGTTGTGGAGCCACTCATTCATCAGCATCTGTGAATGCACTGTCTTCTTAAACAACCCACCCACCTTTCCCCTTCGTCATCCTCTTCTTCATTTCATTCGTTTGTAGATGTGATCTACTTCTTACCAAAAGGATCGTCCTTAGCGAAGGCTCCCACTGCCTTTCCAGTAATGGCGGCGGTGATCCAGGGCACATAGGGGTGGATCATGATGTGGTGGGGCGGGGGAGGGGGGCGGCGCGCACGCAGTGGGTCCGGACATTGATGTCCACCTGCGCAGAAAGTAAAATTAACTGTATCCGTGGTGTTTTAGAGGTTTGAAGAAAAGGGTGGATAGTTTCTCATTCCCCACAAAAAAGGCAGATTTTGAGTTTGTTGTTGGCTACTGCCCAATGATTGTATATTTGTATATTCGCATGTGGCGCGATATTTGCCTCCACAGTACTGTAAAATATTGCACTACCTCGCTACACCAATTCTGGTCAGCAAGCAAATTGCTTTGTTCTAGTTGCGCTCGATTGGACATATAATGTCAATGCGGTTATGCTCGGGGAGGTTGTGGTGTTGTGGTGTGCCCAGCAGTGGGCGTCTCTCGCGTGGCGAAATCTATCGCACCACACGCGAACAACAACTGACATTTCCTACATGGCGATATTAAAGTTAACAAACACAACATCTCAACAACAATCATCATTCTGGTCGGTAGATCCTCCTCATTCAATTGAGGTTGAGGAACTTTATAGCCCGTTCCTCACCTCTAAACGTAAGTCAGGATGCTGTCAGTACCTTGTGACAGAGCGACTATGGACCAGTGCCCCGTATGCTCGTGCACAAGCGACGGCGCGCCGGACCGGAAACCACAGCCGGTGGTACACGCCATTCTGTTTTCAGTCATCTTCGTCGTGTTCTGAGGAAAAAGTCCAAAGGGAAATTCGAGTAATATCAATATGCGGCTATTATGTATTAGCACCTGCCTACCTACAGTAGGTCGGCCTATCGGGTAGCTTATTAGTCAGTAAACAATATAGCATGCAACCACATGGTTTTAGTTGCTTGGAGAAATTGGAAAGTGGAATAAATAGGTTACCTCGACGCGCGTAAGGCTGTCGTATAGAAAGCAGAGCTCTCTCGGGAGTAAGGAGATTCTTTGCACACTCTTATCTTCCTCTATGAAATCTCTCGGTACATCTGAAAACAAATAAAGTAAATAAATCGATACTGGAAATATGAAATAACGTAAGGGACATTTGACCAAAATGTATAATCTGGGGTATAATCCCTTACGTTATTTCATACTAGCTTTTGCCCGCGACTTCGTCCGCGCAAATGTCGGTTATCGCGGACGCAGACGAAGTCGAAGTCGAAGTCTAATAAAAAGTAGCCTATGTCTTTCCCCGGGTCTTAAACTATCTCCATGCCAAATTTCATCAAAATCGGTTCAGTGGTTTAGGCGTGAAAGCGAGACAGACAGACAGAGTCACTTTCGCATTTATAATATAGATTTCCAGTATCGAAATATAATATGTTGTTACGAGAACTATACTGACATCGCGATCTATTTAAAAAATGTTTGACCAACTTAATTTCAAAGCAACTAAATACCTATCTAATTTTACAGTTGATTAAAAATCAATCGGGTTTTCAGAGCTAAAGTAAAGTATTCTTTTAGCGAAGTTATGACTTAGAATTATCAGGTAATAATGTTTAATATCCACTTACACCACCAACAAAATCGCCCATTAAAATTACACGAAGAATTAAGTAATTATTGCTTCAGTTTCCCTCTTAAGACTATTGACTCCTCCCCATTGACCCTCCTATCTGCTTTCCATATTGACTACGTTTTGTATGGACTGCATTATCGGTCCTCGTTGCTTACAAAGCGCTTGTTTACTGAAATTGCACTTACCACTGCTGAAATCGATGTGAAATAACCTCGCCTTAGTCAGTCTTCCGCTAGCGTCCAGCAGATAATTTTTGAACGGTAGACAAGCCGGTAGCATGTAGTCTGAAATCGTGTCCGATTTAAAGCTTTATAATTTGATTTTTCGTCAAATTGATTGCCGTTAAATTCAAAGTCAAAGCATTTATTCAAATTAAACCATTTACAGGTACTTTTTAATCGTGAAGGAGTCGTTCGAAAACGTGGGTAGGTCTATGGAAAATATCGAGCAAGAAACTCTGCGGACACTCATTTCAATTAAGTTTTTACAAAATCTGAAAGTACAAAATGGTCTAATTAAAATAGAACATTTTGACTTTGACTTTTGACTTCACCGCATCGTGTAGGCAGACTAAAAGCTACTCAGAATTATCCACAAACACGTACTAGACTTGACAGGCATGATCAACTTCATGAGCGCGATGCTGTACTTGGCCCCGAAGTGCTTGTACTCCGGGTGGAGCAGCACGTCGGCTATGGGCATCAGCAAAATGGCGGGCTCGCACTCGGTGCCCGCGGCTATCTCGTTCACGGTCACGTGGCACTCGCCCTCATCTCGCTCGTAGTCGCCGAAGATCACGTTGCCTCTGGAAATAGCTTAAAGAGGTAACAAATATTCGTACTATGTGTAACGTTTTGTAAAACGGCGGTATTAAAAAAAATACCGGACCAAAAAGTATGATATCGAAATAGATGTTATTCGGTCTGGCCATAATAGCAAAAAAAAACAGCTGAACCCTTAAAGTTATTTTTAAGAATAAAAAGCTTATTACTTTTTTGAGGCTAGTGGCGTTCGCAATTTCTTCTGACAAAAGTGGCCAGTCATTTAATGATTTATTGTAATACCTCCTTGTGTAATAACTCCATGACTAAATAAATAAATAATTAAAACAATTGAGCAAGAGAGCAAATCTACCATTCTCCAGTTTTTAGACGCAATATTTTTTTAGAAATGAACTTTAATGGTCAGACTATTTCTTTCAGTCTTTAATATTCAACAACTCAACAGTAACAGTGCTTATCCAACTACAACAAGATAGAAAAGAGTCTGTTATAAAATTTCTTTCGTTTGGAGAGCAATCGTATTGTAAGATCTTAGATTATATAATGTCATCTAAGTGTAAGATTAAGGTACAAGATATAATTATATTCGTACTTGTGTCACGTTATAATAAAATTATGTAAAACTAAAGCAATATTAATAAAAATATGTGAACAAAAAGTTTTGCATTTAAGTAGGTCTCTAATTCGAACTGGCTATTTTAGCAAAAAAAAAAATTGAACCCATTAAGTGATTTAAGAATAAAAAGCTTTTTATTTTTTTGGGGCAAGTGGCGTTTAATATTTTTTTTAGATAAAAGCGGCCAGTTTATAAATTATTTACTGTAAAACCTTCTTGTTATTGTACAAATGTGGCAGATTAAAATATTTAACCATTTTACAAGCTATTATTAAGCTTCAATTACCTACAATTTTTTTTTATTCTACAGTAAATCAATGTAAATAAAAATGAATGACTGTGTTGCTCAGCGCAAATCTCGAGAAGGGCTGGGTCGGTTTGCTTGATAAAATGTGGTAAATACTATTTTTAGTACCTTTCTGTCTCAGATTTACTTATTCCGGTTAATCACAGTATTAATATATTTTTCCGTTCTTTTCCAGCCCATTTTTAGGCCAAATTCTATGACAATGAGTAAGAAATTCTTAAAGAAATCTCTATACAGGGCTATAAATCTTCCATTTCCCAGTATTTTAGAAGCAATAGGTTTTACTTGTCTCACCCTTCAATACTATCAATACTAACAGTGCATATCCGGCCGGTATCTGCGCAGCGTCAATAGCAGTAGACAAGACAAACTGTCTGCTGACGAGGATCACTCGCGGCACCCTGAAGTAGTGGGGGGTGCCGTTCTTCACTGCAACAGATTATCACAAGCACACGCTGAGATGTCGAAGGGATTTGGAACCAGGTCGATTTAGGAACACATTTTTTGTTAGGTATATCTTTGGAGATAAAGATTTGGTGTCAAAGATTTCTTGTATGGGACCCCCTTTCATTTTTAACTTTTTTTTTTGTTGCTTTATCGGCAATAGAAACACATTCTGTGAAAATTTCAACTCTCTAGCTAGCTATTACGGTTCATAAGATACAGAACGCTGACAGACGGACGGACAGCGATGTTGTATTAGCAAAATAAGGCAAATATGTGCACAAATATGCTAGGTAGGTACATGGCGCGCCAGCATTAGCGTCACGTTCACGTCCCTCTGAAGTTGCTTTTATTTATTTTTTACTTTATTTATAATTCACAAATTCCACAGCTCTTTGAAATTTTGAAAGCGCGACTGCTGAGCATGAGGTCTTGGGTTCGATTCCCGGGTCGGGCAAAGTGTTATTGGGTTTTTCCATCAGGAATCTCTCAGTAGCAGCCTCGGAGTCTGGATTTGTGCCCGGTTGATGGCAATAGGCTCGCCCCCTATTACATGGGACTTAAACATAACTGGCGAAATGTGGGTGTACTAATGGGTACACCTCTGCCTAACCCTTCGGGGATAACAGGCGTGATGTTATGTTATGTTATGTTATGTTACAATTTAATAGCTATACAATACATGCAACAGAAACAAACACAGAATGGAGAGAATTGTACGTACCAACTAAGCATAGCTAATGAGTTACTAGTTGCTTACCGTGAATGTACTGGAGGGCCCCCAGCCATGTGAACTGCAGCTCGTCCAGCGGCCCCTCACCAGGACTGAACCCCGGGTCGTCGTGACAGTCGAAGAACTGACCCTTGATGAGCACCACACCTGGTGAAACAAAACAATGAAGTAACAAGTGACAGTACAAGCCGTAGGAACTAGTTAATCTGTGGTACAAGTAAATACGGTTAGAGATATTTATTTCTCAAAAGAATTACTTTACTTTAAAGAAAACATAACTAGGTTTAAAACAATTTTAGGTGCCAGTAGGCGTAGATAAAAACAAAAACAAAATATCTATCTTAAACTAACATTACAATTTACATACATGGTTTTAGCATAACAAGTACAAAATTAATAAATACTTAAATCAAAAAAGAGGGGTACAATACAATAGTTTTTAGCAATGAGGGTAGGGTGCAAGTTAAGAACAGTCATAAAGAAGGTCTCATTACTTTTTTATACCGCGTTTACATTCAGCCGTAGTGAGCAGGGAAGTGGGCAGGGAAGTGGGCAGGACGAGTATGTAAACGCAATACTTCTCATGCCACTGCCATTGCCACTCGCGCTGCCCGGCGCTCCCCAAAATGGCGGTTTTTTGTGCGGAAGTCAAAGGACCGGCAGCGCGAGCGGCAGTGCGTGTTTACATTCTGCTCCGACGCTCAGTACTCGCCGAGCGCCTGGAGGAGAAAGACGTTCGTTTAGATCATCGAAAATGCCGTCCGAATGGAGCAATGAGATTACAATAAAATTCTTAGAACTACTGGAAACGGAAAAAGTAATTTGGGATGTTACGGATAAACAATATAAACAGAAACGTAAGGTTCACGACGCGTAGATTTTTTTTTTATTTTATTTCCATGTATAGATATCATCCACCATCGTCTACGACGAACATTCTTTTTTTGTATTCGTAAACTTTTTAAATAAATAAATAAATAATTATCTTGGGACAACTCACACACGGCCATCTGATCCCAAGCGAAGCAGAGCTTGTGTTATGGTAACCAGACAACTGATATACATACTTATATAATTTATAAATACATACTTATAGATAAATTACACCCAGACACAGAACCAACAATTATGCTCATCACAAAGTTTGTCCTGGGTGGGAATCGAACCCACTACCTCCGGCTTTGCAGTCAGGGTCACTAACCACTAGACCAACGAGGCAGTCATAAAAATATCGAACATAATTATGTATCGCAAAAAGAGACAGCGCGGCCGCTGTAATTATTTCGACGTCTGCCATTGTCGAAACTTGAAAGCGAAGTGAGTGGTAGGGCAGTATGTAAACACACACTTCTCTCGATCCTGCTGCGGCAGTATTTAGGGAATTATTGCCGGCAGCGCGAGGGGCAGCGGCAGGGGCTGAATGTAAATGAGGTATTAAGACAATGTTGAAAAGTGGGCCCAAAATGTCGCAGGGTCCTTTGACTTCATGATTTTTCTAACTAGTAAAAGTGAAGCTGATAAAAGTACTTACAAGACAGACATATTAAAAACACGAGGACTCTGTTCCTCCACATGTCACAGTCGTCAGTCTACACGTCACACCTCATATCAATGGTGTCCCACACAAACAACAGAATGAACTGAACGGTACACATAGCATTGATGATGTTTTGTTTACTATTGAGATTGATGCAAAATGACTGAAATGCGATTGTCGTTACTGTGTACCAATATCTTTGGAATTTTTAGGGGTACGCAATTGAAAAAACGGTGACTCACATACCAACAAATGAGCGAATGCTCATTTTGTCAATGCTCTATCAAAAATCTCCTTATTTGAACAAGAGTATATTTCTATGTTACATCTTTTTGTTGTTCATCTGGTTGAAATCGACCTTTAGATTCCAGACTCAAATAAATTACATCTTTTTGTTGTTCATCTGGTTGAAATCGACCTTTAGATTCCAGACTCAAATAAATCAACAAGTTGACCACAAAAGGAAATCAAAATCTATATTTATGTGTCAAGTTCAAAATCGATTTCAAGATTTATTCGTGTGCGGTTATGAAATGCCCCGTCATCACTGTATATGATGGGCATTTGTGTCTCGGTCATCGCCTGCCATGAATAGTACAAAGACCGCATTTGTAACAATACCATGACAATTTTCAAATGTGTGGAAAACTCGCTTTGAATCGTGGCTTCAGTTGGTCGGAGCGTAACAAACAAACAAATATTATAAACTCACTTTCTTTAGGATGAAGGCTTCCAGTAGTACTATTCGATTGAGAGAAACATAAAGCCTAAACATAACCTAAACCTTTCTACAGAACCATTGATGAGTTTTCAAGATGCACACATTGCACACTGCTTGTATTTTGCAACAAGTTGCATCAAAACAGTAGGTAAACATTGTTGAAAGACCTAAGTTATTACAGCATCTACTTAATTTGATAACACTCGTTAATAGAATCATGCACTTGAAGTCAAGCTCAGATAGAATACAAAACAATATTCTGAATAACATAACAATATCATCACGCCTGTCCCCAAAATCTGACCCCCACATTTCGCCACTTATGTCTAAGTCCCATGTAATAGGGGGCGAGCCTATTGCCATCAACCGGCCACGAATCCAGACTCCGAGGCTGTTACTGAGAAATTCTTGATGGAAATACCCAATAACATTTGCCCGACCTGGGAATCGAACCCAAGTCCTCATGCTCAGCAGTCGCGCGGCCACTAGACCAACGAGGCAGTTCAATAATCAATCATACTGCTCGTAATATCCACAACAAAATATAAATAGGGCGACAAAATACAGTAATACATATTCCAGCAGACTCTCCGCTATAAAGCCTATAGCACACTAACCCGCGATTATCGCACCAGTGCGACAATGCGACGTAATGTAGCGCGTCATTACGCGCATGCGTTCATGTCGGCATGTGTAATAGCGTAATGACATGCATTCATATGCAGCGCGGTCCAATCGGCGCCGGCGCAGCCATCTGTTGCCACCTAGAGGTTCGAGGGACATTGTTTTGGAGGAGGCTTTTGAAAATCGTGATCAAAAGCTATTAGTGCAAATGAACAGATCATAACTTTATAAGCCTTTTTATTAGCTGTGTAAGTGCCCCTGTTCAGAACTGCGTAACTGAGAACCAAAGGACCAAGCGACCTCTAGTAATTTTGCATAATTATTGGACATTTTGCGCCTAATCAAAAAAAAGCCTTGCCGTCTAATCTCTACAATATCTATATACCTATTTATAATATCTATTTATATAAATGCTGAATGTGTTGCTAAACGCAAAACTCGGGAACACCATGAGAGCGCAGCACTAGCCAAGCTGCGGGGTATTGTTAGTATTATAATATTCTTAAATCCCGTCCTTTCATTGCCCATGCGCAGCACACCGTTGATTAGTCCTGTAAGTGCAGACAATGCGTTAGCACCACTCGCAAATTGTCTACATCCTGTATTATGGCGAAGCGCGAATTTTAATAGCGAAGTTATTACTTTGTGATATATTGTATGGTGGGGACATTGTTGACGAAGTATTCTTTCTGTTTGACCTCTTTCTTTCTTTGTTCTCTGAAGATAGTTTTTTTTTCCATCATTATTTACAGAAATGTAGGTACAGCAAGCGATCATAAGTGCAGTAGCATGCTAAGGTTTGAATTGTACCTACTTCTATGTGTGAAGTGATTTGTATTAACACAACACCTACGAACACCTCAGAATTCGCAAACGGCGTCGAAAGGTGGTGACTTAAAAAATGACAATTTATTGCTTTGTGGGATTGCTACTCCACTTATGACCGCTACTGTACATACCTGTTCCATAAGGTTTGTGTATTTCTATATTACACCAATATTTAACTAGGATAATTTTTTTTGGAAGTACTACCGGTAAAGTCGGGAATTATGTACTTTTGAATGAAAAATTTAATAAAAACAATGTGACGTTTAATTATAGGTTTGCACCTAATGCGATATTCAGGTCTCTCTATTATATTACACTTACAGTGAGTATCTAACCTACATATCTAATTAAATTTGCTACAAGGATATATACTTACTGTACTACACGAGTCCTATCCCCACCTCTTAAAACAGTATTATTTTAATATTGCTTTGCCTTGCGCACAGTTGGATTTTCAACGCTCGGCTCAGCTCCGACAGTTATAAATCCAACAACAGAAATTAGTCCACCTAGCTGTTGTTTTATTTGCAAAGGTCCAAAACATTTTTCGGCTGTCGGGTTGCAGCCTCCATACATCAATCTAATGGGAATAATCTGTCCACCTTGAAATAATGACGACATGATATTACATTAGTATCACAAACGTAATACATGGGACGGCCATAGGGGTATCACCATAAGAATTTAGTGCAAAAACGATTGCGTCAGAAACAATTGTCTATGGACTATATAAAGGACAGTTTCCTAGTTTTTTCCACAGTATTAATGTAATATTGTTGTGTAATAACGGTTACAATATGGGAGTGTACGGTTTCATTATCGCCGCTTTAGTCGGGATTAGCTTTTCTGTCGGTAAGATTTTTCTTTTAATCTTTTTTCATCTTAGGTCTTTCTTAGGTTCCACAAACCAATTCTTTAAGACTATAGTCTTAAAAGGCTGAACTTCAAATCAAGTTATAGAAAAGTCAAATTCCTCTTCTTATGGAAAAGTTTTTGTCAGATAGACTTTTCTTGAGAAAGCGACTAAGCATGTGGGGGTTAAATTTAAGGGAAAGCTTTGATAAACATTTAATTATAATGGAAGTTTGTGCAGCGTGACTTTTTTCTGGCATCGTCAATCGTTATACCTCAACCATCAATAAAATCTACATTGAACCAACTATATCACTCAAGGTTTTGTTTTTTTTATGTGTCCTATTGTTGATTTTATTTTTCCTCACACTTGCTATGAATAAATTGACGACATCGGTACCTATTCCTTGAAAAAAAATGAGAAGAATGGAATAAAACGTCAATCAAAAATAAGACAACTTTTGTAAAACAAAAATTAGAAGTATATTTTCAACTTTCCATTCCCAGATGGCACAAAACCAACACAAGGTAACCTCGCAAACACTGAAGAATCAGTTCCCCAAAGCGAAAAAAACGACAAAATTATAGAAGAAATGATATTGAAACTAAAACATTTGGTGACGTCACCAGCTAACCCTGACGTGGAGATTATAGTCAATGGTCTTACTGGCTATCAATTGCCTGGCCTAATAAAAAAGGAATCGAGGAATTCTAAATGTAAGATAATTCACTCACTTTCGCCCACAACTTCGTCCGCGTCAAAGTTATCATATTATCCCCCAGGGACCGTACATTTTTCCGGCATAAAAAGTGATTCCAGACTATAATCTATCTCTGTGACAAATTTTATCCAAATCCGTTTAGCCGTTTTGGCATAATTAAGCAACAAACATCTGTCTTAACTTACGCATTTATAAAACTAGTAGTAGTCAGTTAAAAAAAGAACTTCCCGACACAAACAAAACTCTATTAGACCAGTGGAAGATGTTCACATCCATTTATCAACTAGAGAACCACAACGACAAACAACTGAATAGATTTTCTCAAAACATAGCTAAGAACATTTCTCGATCACGTCCTATTACAACCAAAAAATAACTATTACGATACCACAGACAGACACATAGAAACACACGTTTACTTTATATCGCCCCTCTATTTTCGTCGGGAATTAATAAGTACCTACAATAAAATACCCAAGCAAAAAGATCAGAATGAGAATCGAACCATGATCTACACAATTTTTTAAGTAATTTTTCAGAAAGGCTAAAATAAAAAAATGTTTCAAATAATTAGTGAAAATAAGGATTTTAAAGAGATTTTCCTAGTTCAATTAAATACTTAAGTACACTAAAGCTATTATTATTATCGCGGCTTTTTATGAGGCTTTTTAGGCTTTTTATGAGTTGGTAAGCTCGTTAATTATTATACATATACAGATAATTAACAAGGCGTGGTCAATAACCCACCACAACTATGTCTACAAATTATAATATACGCTTATTAAAAAAATATTTTCATCTTACTCAAACATCTGCAATGCACAAAACTTAGTAAAAGATAAATCACTAAATACAGATTCTATAACCTTCAATTGTACTGACCTCAATTTCCGAGCCGCCTACGTCATATCAAATTTAATAGTTCACCTTTATTCCCATTGACATACAGTTCAAAATTGTTTGTAACCGTTGTATTGATTGCATGCAGTCTACGCAAAGTGATATCAACTACCTGTGACGTCAGAGTCTATTTTTATCTTTTCACATGAGTTTGTAGGTAGCAATTCATAATTTCGAGCTTGTTATTCATGTCAGGATGGCCGAGCGGTCTAAGGCGCTGCGTTCAGGTCGCAGTCCACTTCTGTGGGCGTGGGTTCGAATCCCACTTCTGACAAAAGCTTTTTGCTTTTCCAACTTTTCATTACGTTGTTTCGAACCAACTTTCTTTTACAAAAAAATAAAATGTTGCTACAGATTTTCTTTATTTAACTTACCACTACTTATTTAATTCAAACAAAAATGTAAAAGTCCATATTCTTACAATTAGATTATCCCCAAAAAACCTTATTATTTCTCTTCCAGTATCATCAGAACTCTTCGCGTCCTCAACCCCAGAGGCTCGCGAGGACTGGGAGCGCATCGTGGGTGGCATTAAGGCCCCCAACGGGTCCATCCCCTACCAGGTGTCCCTACGGATATGGGGGGTGTGGCACTTCTGTGGGGCTTCCCTAGTGACGCCTAGAGTTATACTCACTGCTGCTCATTGTGTCGATAGGTATGAAATTATTATCCAGTGCCTATATTATGATATTGAAATAAATATTGAATATTATGCTTATTTTAATCTTCCCGAAGCCAGGATATGACAAAATTAATACAATTTCCTTGAAATTTTTGTGTTAGTTCTACCTGTGTTTTTGCGTAGGTTTGCTATAATATAAATTTTAGGCGCTGAACGAGATTCAAACTATTTTGACCATCTGAAAGTCTAATTGCAATGATGTCTTTACTTACGGACATTCGAATACCAACCTACTCCTCTGCTAAATAAAATACAAAATCGGTTTCAAGGTACACCTGTTAAATACGTATTAGATAACTTGACTATCACATTAAAGGTTAGTAAGCAATATGCTAATAGTTACTATTTACACTTTCCAGACTAAAACCCGAGTACTTCAAAGCAGTAGTAGGCACTAACCAGCTCCGCTTCGGTGGCACAGCATACAACATACGCAAAGTGGTGATCCATCAGGATTATGATGACTATGTGATAAAGAACGACATCGCGATCCTCTTCACTGAAGAGGAGATGGACTTCGGAAGCAAAGTGGATGCTGTGGAACTGAATGATGAGCCCGTGGAGAAGGGAGAAGAGCTGGTGTTGACTGGATGGGGGACTACGTCGGTGAGTCGGTTGTATAACAATCGAGTAATGTTCTCGTTAAGGATTCCGTATCCAAAGCTTGTCCGGGATCCTGTTACTAATATCCGCTACTGTGCAAAACGTAATAAGCACTACATATTTTACAAAAACGCCAAAAAAACCTTTCTTGTAAGAGACCCCTTTATTTTTTTATTTTCATTGTTGATATTGCGGTCATAGTAAAACACCTTCTGTGAAAATTTCTAATGTTTCCCTATTATATTACGATTCAAAAGATACAGATACAGACAGATAGGAGGAGGGAGAGCAGAGCCTTAACAATAGGGCCCCGATGGCACCTTTAGGAAACGAAACCCTAAAAATGATATAACCCTTTATAATGATTTAAAACGTCAGCAATCAAATAAAGTGCCTACACAAAATTTTATAGCAATATGTTGTCATGAAAAATGAAAGATCCATACTTTCTTGTATAATATTTTTGAAACCTAAAAAGCCCTCCCCCCACAGTACCCCGGGCGCCTGCCCAATGACCTGATGCAGCTGGAGCTGAGGTCCATCACCTATGAGGAGTGCAAGGAGGCACACAAGAGTGTCAACGCCGTGTTTGAGACACAGATCTGTGCACTGACGAAGGCCGGAGAGGGAGCGTGTCATGTAAGTAATTATGGTACCATTCTTACCTATATTACATTGTATTGCTTGGTTTAGCTTTTCAGTACCTGAATTTATAATTATACCTATTCGTCGATTGTATTATTGGTTCAAGGGTTTTAAGGCTTCTGAGCACTCAGATGCAAAAAAACGTCACTTAAATAGATAACTTTCGGAAGATTTGAGGGACCTAACATACCTTGGGTTGTTCTGAACGCCTGTCTAAAAATAAAGTCAGTCATTAAAAAAATTCGTTAAGAAAATGTCTGTGCCTGCTTTATAAGATCTTAAGTCAGATAGCTATAAAAATTGGAACTGAATGCAAATAAAAAAAAACCAATCATTCGTCACACTTTTTATGACCTGTCGAAAAGGGATAAAGCAACTATTTATTCAAAGCAACTTAAAATTTAATTTTACAGTTCATTGAAAATAATCGGGTTTTCAGGGCAATATAAAGTGCTTTTCTGAAAAGGTTGTTTCTTAGAATTAATTATTGGTTTATGGTGTCTGTCTACTACCAAATTAGCCACCATAGATAATAATAGTAGGTACACATAAAGTAGTCAAGTCTTCACAGATAATAGTTACTTATTATACACAAGCAGAGCATGCTATAAACTTAGGTTTCTATCTGTACTGTACATTTCAGGGTGATTCCGGTGGTCCATTAGTGAGGGAAGGTCGTCAGATCGGCATCGTGTCGTGGGGCATACCTTGCGCGAGAGGCAAGCCCGATGTCTACACAAAGGTAACTCTTTCTATGTCTAAATAAAATTCTACGCAGGTTGTCTCGTGTAGGGCCCGTGAGAGCTGTGTACCTAAAATCCAACACTAATTGAAAAAAAAAATACAGGTCTTATTAGTCTATCGCTTACGCATGATACAGGCCAGAACGTGAGGTTCGATTCTCAAGTAAGACAATCTAAATCAATCCACGAACATAGTAAAAAAAATAACGTAAATTCAATCGCTTTTTTAATTGGAAAGTATCTCTCACATAACAATTATCACCAATGGGTGTAAGTGTGCATATATAATTAAAACATCATGAAGTAGGATAGGTATAGTCTTACTTCCTACTACTTAATATGTCACTGTGCTCCTGTGAGGTGATTTAAAAATCTATCTTTTAGAGAATATGGCCATAATCCTTAATTGAAAGACGAAGACATAAATATTAAAATGGCGCTCTCACTCCCACACCTATCTCAACATCTATGTCCCCCAGGTGGAAGCCTTCATGCGATGGATAGAGAAGACGCTGTACGATGACGATGAGGACCACGTCAGGTACATCCGCGACCACAAGCGTCAACGGACAACTAATAGACATTGACACTGACATTTACCTGAGATAAATGTATTATTGTATTGTGTTTGTTTGTTGTACAGAATTATAGGAAAGCAAATAATTAAACTGAACAATTGTTGCGACTCTTTTGTTTATTCATAGTTAAAAAATCCCAATCCCACTGGTGGTTTCAGAGATTAGCTCGTTTAAACGAACAAAAATCTCTTCAGCTTTATTGTATTAAGTATATATACGTATAATATAAACACATAATATACATGTATACATGTACTACATGAATTCAATATGCTTAAAAAGAGGGGTACAAAAAAAACGAAATGTTTTCTTTAAAAAAAATCTGCTATATTTAAATCATGCATAAATCTAATATCACAGCAGTCTGTCGCGACTGTCCTCTATAAAACACCATAATAATTATTAAAAATAATATAAATAAATTATACAAATTAATTAAATACATCATTTATCAATTTGAAAACATTATCAAAATGTTCCATTTACCTCCTTATTGACTCTCCTCCTTATTCCCTATTTCACCGTACCTAATATTTTACGAAATTATTACAATATTAACTTCTATGTATATGTTGTAGGAAAATGAGATAAAAAAATATAACTATACAATAAAATTTTGGTGAAATAGCACAACACCTGACTCTTTCTAGATACAGTCGACGACAAAATTATTATAAAATAATATTATTATATTAACGATTGAATTTCGGAAAAAAACATAACTGGCGAAATGTGGGTGTCCTAATGGGTACACCTCTGCCTAACCCTTCGGGGATTACAGGCGTGATATTATGTTATGTTGAATTTCGGTCACGGCGGCTAAAATTAATGCAGACTAGCCACTTAGCTAGTAGGCAGGAGATATTTTAGGGCACATGTATGTGCGCATTTTAGAATAAGTAGTACCTATACACAAACAGTTTACAAAACTAATCATTATATGGGTTTGAAAGGACAATGAACACAAAGTATCAATGAAGTATTAATTATATTTTAAAATGTCATTGTCCTTTCAATTCTTAGATAGGATTTTTCCCCGAAACATCACTTTTTACTTATAAATATTTAAACCAGCGTACAGCCCTCAAAATAAGTACCTACCTAGCTTAATTTAAAAATGTACTATTAAAATTTGTAGGTTTCCTTTTTCTGGTCTAATAAAGCTACTGTAAAATAAAGTTATATTCAGAATGACATTCCAATTTGGCTAGCGATGACTTTTGGAATGTCAAAGTAAGTCCTTTTTTTATTTTTTTTTATTATTTTCAAAATTATTGCAATTTTACCTGTCTAATATAATAATATTTTTATAATTTTGATCTTTGTAGTTCAAGCCTTATATAAATGACCATACAAGCACGACTATTAAATATAAAAAAATGTCCTTACTTAAAATTGAATGAAATCATACATTCATACAGTCTTATCACTCATTAAGCAATTTATCACCACGTTTTGAAAACAAACCCGCATATTACTAATTAAAAAGGAGCTAATTATATTTGTTTAAAATTACCTTTGTTCAAAGGTATATAAAAACCCCTTATTCTTATTTCTAACACACAGGCTTGAAATAAGATTTAAATATTCTCAAAAATTAGAGCACACTTTACAGCCTTTTGAATTGATTACCTACATCATTTCTAAAATGTAAATGGACACGACCACTAATAGTATTCTTAAACGAATCCATACGTAGTCGAAAAATTCTTGAACATCTTCGTTGAAAATATAATCGTAAACTTCATTCTGTGCACTTTCTGTGTTATTTTTCTCACCAAACACGTAACCATTTTCTAAATTATTTGTGTCTTTACCAAAAATGCCAAAGTTTATAATATTTTGACTATCGACAATTTCTAATGTCACCTGATGAGGAATTCCGTTGGACTTCGTTTCAAATTTGAAATGTTCAGTTGGTAGCACTGTCGCTGATTGTACGATTGGATATTGACAGTTTTGTTTCGTGAAGTTGGCAGCGATGGAAATTCTTTCAAAGAAAATGTTTGATTTTTCCGATCTGTAACAAGGAAAATTATTTTTATTAATTTTAGCTTGTATTACTATTTAATGATATAAAAATAACTAAGCGACAACTAATAACTATCTTTTGCCTGGGAACTTTGAGTGAATTTTGGTCATTGCGAATGCAGACGAAGTAGGGGATTATTTATTTATTTATTTAGGTATTATTAATTATTATTTATTTATTATAGATTAAAAAGTAGCTATGTCCTTTCTTGGAGTTCAACCTTAGTCTGTCCTAAATTAAAAATTGATCCAGTAGTTTAGCAGTAAAAGCGTAACAAACAAATAAACAAAGTCCCTTTCGTAATACTTATGTATAATTTATTAGTATGGATGTTTAAACTTACCCAGACATAATACAGATCTGTGTACCGATCTTGTGGTTAGCGTTGAATGGATGGATTCCATTGAATGCTGCTAAACTGTAGCTCTCTTCGGATTTAGTACCTGAAGAGAATAATGAGAAATATAAAAAGATGCTAGATTTATTTACGTGTCCTCTCTGCTCATACTATCAGGGAAGATATTCACACATTCATTATTTTGATAGAAATATAATTATGTCGGTTATCGCGGATTTATAAAATGTAGTATATATCCTGACCAGATCCCAAGATACCTCTTTGACACATTGATACATTTTAATTGACTCAGGAGTTTTACTGTGACGAGGTCACAAATAGACAAACAAACAGAGTTACTACGAAAAAGTAAACAAAACTTTACCTAAAGCAGTCTTGATATAAAATTCACAACAGAAGCTCTTATGGCAGACGGTCTCCTTGTAACCCTTGGAGCTGGCTTCAAGATCCAGTGGCCTGATGACGTACTGGCTCAAGTCTTCACCGGAGAAGGTGATCGACGAAGGACTGATAGTAGGCACTACAGCTGCATCTGAAATTAAAAATTCATCTTTATTATCGGATAATTTAGATTTAAAATTAGGTGTACAATATTCTTTTTTTAAGCAGCTTAGCCCAAGATATCTTGAGATTATCTCCATTATTGCCCTGGGGTTCATGGCCCATACACTAGGAATTCCTCCTGTATCGTGGGTGTGTTTACAAACATATAAACTCACATACACAAACAACCAGACCTGGAACAAATATCTGTAGGCCATTCAAATATTTGGTCCGTGCGGGAATCGAACCCGCGACACCCAGCGCAGTAACTCATCAGCTACTGTATGTAGACACGGTTTGCGTCAAGTTGATGTCAAGTTGTAAAAAAATCTTTTACAATTTTTAATAAAAAGAGTCAAGTACTTAGGTTATTGCTAAAAATGAAGATTCTAGAAACGTGTCATATTTTTTTTTCTTTTAAAACCAGTTAAAAATCGAAAATGTAAAATTAAATAAAAATTGCTAAAACGACTACAATTTGTCAAAAGAACTTAAAAAAACCGGCCAAGTGCGAGTCAGACTCGCGCACCGAGGGTTCCGTACACAAACTCCTCCGAAATGGCTGAACCAATTTGCATGAAATTTTGTGTGCATATCGGGTAGGTTTGAGAATCGGCCAAAATCTATTTTTTTATTTTTTTTTGTTAATCGCATAACAACGTTTGCTGGGTCAGCAAGTCTAATATATAAAATTCTCGTGTTGCGGTGTTTGTTTCCAAACTCCTCCGAAACGGCTGAACCGATTTGCATGAAATTTTGTGTGCATATCGGGTAGGTCTGAGAATCGGCCAACATCTGTTTTTTTTTTTTAATCGCTGAACAACGTTTGCTGGGTCAGCTAGTAAGTTTATGATTATTAAAAAAAATATACTATGTGATGTAACTAAAAATTTAAGATTTTCGGAATTTTTCCTATATGTGTACTTTATAACGTTGCTTCATGCCAAATTTCAAGATTCCAGGTCGTCTGGAAGTATCCTTTAGGTTTTGATTCCCTTGCGAGTAGTTGCGAGTTTCAAAATATGCGGCTTTAATTGCTGTATCTTTTGATTGCGTTGACGTAGAAGTTTGATTTTGTTACAGCTTAAAGATATTATAGACTTGAGTATTTGTTAAGAATTTCAATATAATACCACTACGCGTTCATGAGTAAAGGGGTAATAAGTTTAAAATTATTAAAAATATTTTTATTATATGATGTAACTAAAAATTTATGCTTTTCGCAATTTTTCCTTTATTTGTGTTATAAGACGTTGCTTCGTACCAAATTTCAAGATTCTGAGTTCACGGGAAGTACCCTGTAGGTTTTGATTCCCTTGCGAGTAGTGGCGAGTTTCAAAATATGCGGTTTTAATTCCTGTTTCTTTTGATTGCGTTGACATAGAAGTTTGATTTTGTTACAGCTTAAAGGTATTATAGATTTGAGTATTTGATATGAATTTCAATATAATACCACTACGCGTTCATGAGGAAAGGGGAAGTAAGTTTAAAATTATTAAAAATATTTTTATTATATGATGTAACTAAAAATTTATACTTTTCGCAATTTTTCCTATATCTCTGCTATAAGACGTTGCTTCATACCAAATTTCAAGATTCTGAGTTCACGGGAAGTACCCTGTAGGTTTTGATTCCCTTGCGAGTGTCGAAAATTTGCGGCATAAACGGGAGTATCTTTTGATCGCGTTGACTTAGAAGTTTGATTTTTTCACAGCTCCAAGAGACCATAGACTTGAGTATTTGATATGAATTTCAGCTTGATACCTCCACGCGTTCCTGAGAAAAAAGGTCTTGACAGACAGACAGACAGACAGACAGACAGACGGACAACAAAGTGATCCTATAAGGGTTCCGTTTTTACCTTTTGAGGTACGGAACCCTAAAAATGGCAAAAAATAATGCTAAACACGTTGTTCGCAGCGTAACGAGTGACGTCATAACTTGTAAGATCATTATCTAACATCATACGATACTCACGCGACTTATCTACACGATAAACTAAGAAAAACATGTTTTTAATCTAATGTATGGAAACACGACTTGACGTCCTCTGATTAGGATTACTTGCTCAGTTCAAATATTTGATAATAGTCTTGAGTACGTCATATTTACCCGACTACGGCAAAGCCAAAAGGAGGGTTATGATTTTGACCGGTATGTATGTATGTATGTTTGTATGTATGTTTGTTTGTTCCCTCGTAACTTCTAAACTACTTATCATTACATGACAAATGAGGTGTCGTTAGAAGCGTCTCAGTTGTCCGCTGGTTATAGGGTAGGTGACGTGTCACCAAATCCAATATGGCGCCCTCCAGGGGATGTGAAGTCGTTATCAAAAAAAAATTTTTTTTCGCACAATATCGACATGGGTATCAAATTAAAGGGCTTGATGAGCACATTTGAAATATATATACATTATATAGCTTTTACTAGCTACTTTGCCTGTTTTTAACAGTGTCAACATGGGTATCAAATGAAAAGGCTTAATGAGTACATTTGAAATCACTCGCTACTTTGCTTTTATTATTATATCAAATAATTAAATAGAGTTATTCCTTCAAATAATATAACCCCCAAATAATATAAGTAACCCCCAAAATAGTGTAAATAAAAAATAAGTTAAAAATAACTCAAACCCGACTACGACAAAGTCGCGCACTGAAAAGTATAAAACAAGAACAATATTCATTTGACCGATATTTTCGAAATTTTTAAGTAATAGCCGTGGTCGTATGCCACCTATTCAATAAAGATTGTGTGAAACAACCGCAGGTGGCATACGACCACGGCTATTACTTAAAAATTTCGAAAATATCGGTCAAATGAATATTGTTCTTGTTTTATACTTTTCAGTGCGCGACTTTGTCGTAGTCGGGTTTTAGTTATTTTGAACTTATTTTTTTTGATTTGTTTAAGTAAATATCGCCGATTTAAGATGTTACTTTATTGATTTGTATGAATTGAATGTTGGTGTGCTTATTTAAAGTAATAAAATAAATATCCAATCTGATCATTACCTATTATTTGCAAGTTAGACGGCAGTAACATCGCTACTGATGCCGCGATAAACGTGGCCACCTACTGGGCCCAAAATTAGAAGAAATAAAAAAACCAAAATCATTGCCTCGAAAAGAAGAAGTTTCATCTATACTTACTATATATTATAAGTAGTTATAAAAGATAGATAGATCCATCAAGCCATTTAGGAGGTCACTCAAATAATTTTAACCGTTTTTTGTTGTTGACAAAACACAAGTTGCAGATACGTGTTTTTCTCCGTCTGCAACCCCAAAAGATGAGTGAAATTATTTGAATCTGTTCGTGTGTGACCTCCTCCTAAACGGCTTGATAGACTTTAAACCATGGTTATGAAACAAATGCAGTGACGTAATGCAAATTAAAATTCTTTACTAGATTGGTAATAAAGAATCTTTGTACATTGTACCTACACGATGTGAAGACGGTGTTGTTACCGAGATCTATCAACACATTCGCGGTCAATCAATGACAATTTTGATCGGTCAATTTAAAAAAGAGCAAAACAACTACCGCTTACATTGGCCGACAATCTTCAAGTAAAATTTTCCGAAAACAATCATTGATTGATTAAAAGAAATCTTACTATCTTACCACGATAAGTTTTTACGACTTTTATACGACTAGTTATTTACTTAATCACGCCGGAACAGAGATATTATAGGTAGATATAGTCTAGAATAGCACACAGGCCCGGAAAAATGTACACACAGCAAAGCAGATAGGTATGCAGGGTCGTCAGATATAGTTGAAGTTTTCTTAGAAACCGATGGATGTTTTAAAATGTAATTTAATTTAAAACGTAGTTAATAAACAGTTCTTTATTTAGG
Source organism: Hoplodrina blanda (assembly GCA_949316365.1). Classification (NCBI taxonomy): domain Eukaryota; kingdom Metazoa; phylum Arthropoda; class Insecta; order Lepidoptera; family Noctuidae; genus Hoplodrina; species Hoplodrina blanda. Next base: position 10,354,544 of record OX438570.1, read on the forward strand.
TTAAGTTTCAGTCAAAGACATCCATCGGTTTCTTAGAAAACTTCAACTATATCTGACGACCCTGCATACCTACCTACTTTGTTGACTGTACTTACGATTCCCGTAGGATAATATTTTAACTTTGACACTAACGAAATCGAGACCAGAAGCTAGAGAGACAGTAGTGATAACGATTATTTCAAAATCTTACCATTTCCTCCATTCTTGTGTAAGTCAGCTACTACTAATTTATCAGCCCCCGTCTTCAAGCCAGCCTTTCCAGAATAAATGCCAGAAGAAGACAGCAAGTTAGCGTTGGTGACGTAAGACCAGGAGGACGCGAATTGAGCAGCTGAAACAAAAATATAATTGTTTATTCGCTGCATAGGTATTGATTATTATCAAACAGCTTTGAACCAGTTCCGTTGTTGATCGAAAGATAGGATTGAATGCTTATGCATGGTAAAACCACTGAATACTGTCCCTTGTTTTATTTATGTTATTTGACTTATTTATAAACATTCATATTTTGGTAATTATCTTCTATAACATATCCTATATTGTTCCGCTGCAGGGTAAAGGCCTCTTGTAATACAGAGAAGGAACAAGCATTGATCACCAAGTTTGACAAAGCGGATTGGCGATTTTAGACTTATACGAGTATTAATTATATAATTATGTCCTAGTTTCCTCACGATGTTTTCGTTCGTCAGTGAGGTCCGAGTAAACTTAGTAACTACATACTCATTGAAGAAGTCATACTGGCACTTGTCCGGTATTGATCCCACAACCTCATGCATGAGTGGCGGGCGCTTAAACCATTGAGTCATCACGGTAATTTTATCTGAGACCTAATTAATATTCCACACAGAATAACACAGAATATATTGACCCATATTTACTTCCCAAACTCACCATTTAAGAAGGGCACTTCAGAATGCCAGTCTCCAACCATAACGAAGTTCTTCACACCCTTCAGATGCTCTTCATCGTAGAGAACAATATCTTCTTCCATAAGGACACCGAAGGTCACACCGAAGTCTGTGGTAAACGACACCAGCTCGGGTTCCGATGTTGTGCAGTTGGCAACACCGTTTTGAGGCTTTCTGTAACTAAAAGTTTGAATGTTGGTATTACAGTTATACAACCTTAATATAACGGACCTCATTATAACGATTTTCTCGATCTAACCTTTCGTCTTTATCGTGTGGGCAGTAAGGTCTTACGACCCCACACACCCTAGTGTCAGAGTTTCTAAACCGCCTCAAGGGCCTCTGACATGGTTTGAGTGGAACAGTAAGTCCAGGTTTCCTCACGATGTTTTCCTTCACTTCAAGTCCCCTAGACACCTCCGTTAGTAACAAACAAACCCCACTGTAGCAAATATTCTTTGAAATATTTTCTTGTCCACTTCAGCTGTGTTATATCAAGGTTGCATTGTATTAGACTGTGCACGTATATTTCTTGAAATCTTTGTACGAAATTATCATTAAAAAACTATGTCAAAGTAGATAAATACCTAATCTTCTACTTGTATGGAAAACTTTAAGAGATAATTAGGGTTGTTTGCCATCAGATATCATTAAGTATCTACATTGTTGTATAAACCGCTAATTAGGATCAAAATGCTAAAAGTGTTTTTAATCCTTTACACATGTTAAAAACTTGTCGGTTTCGTTTATCTGATGATATAAGACCAGCGCCAAAAATTGTTGCTAACTCGAGGTAAAATTACCAAAATTTCATAAATGACTCGTGTTAGCAGCTTCGAATATAAAAGATAACCTAATTAGTGCAAGCATTCCTTACCCCCGATTACTCGAACAAAAATCGACGAAAAATTATTGTGACTAATTTGTCAAAGCATACTGCTGTGATTAGTTGTTCATAATTCAGTCAACTAATTGGGTAGTAGACACCAATCATTCCAAGACACAACTTGTCTAAAAAAACACCAAATTTTATCCCTGTAAACCGAATTATGTAATTTACAATTAACTGTAGGTTTTTAATTGCTTTCAAATTAATAAAAATAGTTACTTAGTCAATTGATTTGGCGACAAAATGAAGTCACATTTTAGAAAAGCTATCGTGTTTTGACAGCCCATAAAAAGTATGAAAATTGGTTGGTGGTGCCTCTAGTACCCAATCGTTCGAGAATCCAAGGTTGACTGGATACTTACACAGCAACAATAGCTCCTTTCCTGTCGAACACCAGGTTACTCCTCACCATCTCATAACCTTGCTGGCACGTCGCCTTCTCATACGTATGTGCCACCACATACAAACCAGCCTGTCTAGCCGCATTCGATACCACGCTTATAACCTGAAACAAAAGAATTACGATGTCTAACAAACCATTTATGTCGCAAAGAAATGATGATGATGTTCTGTTTCATTTTGTTTAAATAATGAATCATGGGTAATATTAAACACATGTGGCAATAAAGGTACTTATTTCAAAACCTTTCTAAAGGTATGGTAACATTACGCCATGATATTAAATTAGTGAGTAAACTATGTGATTGCGGCCGAGGCTGAATTGTAGCCTGAGCCGATGGCGAGGGCACCGGGCGTAATGGAGCCGAGACTCTGAGAGCATAATGACTATTGTTCACGCGTGTCATACGACAATTTTTAATACACCGCATTGTGATCCTAGGATCAGGAAGCGCTGTAAAAAAAGCCACTTTACGAGCGATTAGGGTCACTCAATTCATTAATAAATCAGTATGGACTGAATGGCCCCTTATTAAAATATTGGAGGTGAGAATGTAAGTTCATTCCCTATGAAATCCATATGGTACATACTACATAATTCCAATACGTAACAAAAAAACTTCCCAAACTAAAGTACAAGCTACGACAAAACTAAAATAGCCCTAGCAATGTACTACCTGAGTCTGTCTGTCTACGTGACATAATACCATGCGCATGGTGCGTTCGACAAGGGAAGCTTCGTTAGAGCGAGATAGTACAACAACAAATAATGCATTGCCGTGCGTTAGAAAGAGACAGAGCTACAGCACGTGGGGATCGCGTGGTCGGGAATATTTGGGGAGCTTTGTGAACGTGATTTATGTTGCTATGGAAGGCTTATAATGATCGTATTGTTGCTATGCTAATGCTTTTATGGATTGTAAATTCAGCTTTAATTGCTGTAATTAAAACCGACAGATTCTTCTCATACTGTTTTAAAATTACGGCGTGAAAATTGGTCACCTACTTTATTAGAACTTAGGTACACAGTAAGTACGTACCTCATCGTAATTATCGGCAGATTCAGTTGGCTCCAAAGAAGGCAGAACTATTATATCGACACCCTGAAAATTAAGTTCATATTTATTATAAAGGTACAACAAGAAAAAAATAAACAAGAATTTACTCGTCTTCAGCTACGGTTATAAAAATGTGAATAATAACTATATTTACATTTTTTTACAATGGAATTTGCAATCGATGTAATAAATTGAACACGGGCTGGTATATAAAAAATACCTAACATAATATGCATATCAACATTGTTACTAGCCTTCAAAATGAACATAAAATAGGAATTTTAGCATTCAAGTCAAGGGAGCGTGGTGGAAATCTCAAGTAAGTATTTTGAGCATGCGTAGGACGGTCATTGACCTATCAGCTGATCAACGCGTGGTGTTTATTTACAAAGATGTTCTTAATTTGAATTTTCCACAGTTGCATTGTGCGTGCAATTTACACGTAGCAGAGATGTTCTTTATTTGAATTTTGACGTTTTCATCGTGACGTGCGGTTTGACAAAAAAGGTTTCAGTTTTAAAAGTTTGTAATTCGTTAAAAAGCCAATCGTGTGTTTCCTATAATGTAAATGATGGAAGGTTATTTCTGCTTTTCTTCGCCATTTATTAAAGTATGCTACACGAGCTTGTTTGTAAAACATTGATAACGTAACATAACATTCTTGTACTTAATCCCTGTTATTCTTACTGAGATGACTGGAGAAGTGCCACGTGCCACTGCGCTGAACTAAGATGTAGGTACCTTTTTTATGATGAACCTACGGGGTGAATTTGAATTTTTCTATTTATATCTCAAATGACCTTCGTATTCAGTCAGGCATGGTCTGATAACCAGTAACCAGCACCCTACTTACGAAAAACATTCGTAAGTAATTACAATTAATTTATTTTATTTGTTAGCACTCATACCCTCACATCTTTGAGAAAAAAACTTAATGTAGGTATAATGCTATGGAGGTATTTGATTTTAAAATGTCAAAATAATCGAAATGATGAAACATAATAATTATGTAAGCTACATTATCCTTACACAGTGTCTTTCGAACCTGCTAGCAATTCTCCCAGAAGTTTTCTTACACGTGGCATTTTATAAAAATAACTACTCTATTTTTATTCACACGATAACAGACAGTGCAAAGACATTTCTGCATTCTCTAACATACCTATTCTAGATTATTTTTTATTTATAATGACTCACCGTTTTGCTAGCGCCGTTTATGAAAGGTGCGTATTCCTTTATTTCTTTGTTCTGTAAGTGCAGCACACCTGCCTTGTAGGTCTGAAACAAAGATTTTGTTACAGTACCTATCTCTTGTTACAGTATAATAACATATGCCCGTGACTTCGTCCGCGTGATATTTTTTACTGCTCCGCTCCTGTCGGTTGTAGCTTAATGTTATTTATTTCTTAAGAATCTGGTTCTCTTAGACATAAAATAATTTTCAATTGTTTAAAGAAACAAAAAAATCATCAGCTTTATCGTATTCCAAGTCGTAGAATATTTAGTAGAACTTTAGTAGTCATTATTTTGGTCGAAAAGACTGCAGTTATTAAACCTCTTTCGGTAATTGTATCATAATAATCGTGCTATGGTTCACGTTAATTTAATTAGCAATAAAAAAAATACATGACCAAAAAGTTTGACATCTAAGAAAGTATGATATTTGATCTGGCCAGTTTTTACAAAAAATTATCAACTGAACCCATGAGATTTAAGAATAAAAAAACGGGTTGCACTCCGGGAGTGCCGGCAGAAGTGAAAACTTGATTATTAACGTTTACGTTTACGTTTACGTTTAACATACACGAACATTCGCGCAAGCGCCCTGCGCTGTCTAAATGAAACAGTAGGCCCAGGCATACATTTTCGCCGCGCCGTAGAGAGGGGATAGCTGTCTACTCTCCATCCGTCTTACGCTTTTTCGATCAAGTCACGTGTCCTGACGCGCACGTGTCCTGACGCGAGTTTAAGATTTTATACCCATTACAGAAAAAGTGCTCAACGCCGCTAAAGAAGTTTTCACTTCAAAAGCTTTTTACTTTTTTGAGGCTAGTGGCGTTCGCATATTTTTTTGACAAAAGTGGCCAGTCTACTAATGGTTAAATGTAAAAAACCTTCTTGTTATAGTAATATTTTAATTTGAAGATTTTTTAATCCGACTCGGCTAGTTTTAGTTATTAGAGCATTTATACAAACAAAAAACTCTATGTCGCATGTCGTTGTGTTGGCAGCAGTAATCTGCTGGTATAATTCTGTAAAATCTCCTTTGATGAAATTTAGGTGGACTGAGTTTTAAATAAGTTATCATCCCACATCCCAAAATAATACTGCTTATTTTATGAAAGTATAAAATTGAGGTTACTGGAGTTATTTTCTTTTTTTTTGGGAAATAAAATAAATAAACTGATCATGAAAATATTCATTTAAAAAATGTTCATGATTAGGACACTCCAGTATTGCCTGAAAAAGTTAAGTACTTACCCAATAAATAAACAGTATGATACCTAGAAATCAGCTCAAGTTGAACATTTTGTTTTTAACTTAAAGTGAGTACTTAGGTTACTTAATCGTGAAGGCAAAGCAATAACAAGTCGTGCCTAAAAGCGTATCTTTCAAAAAATACCTGCTAAAAAAATTTGTTTATGCACCCGCGGACCCGCCCATGTCCAATTATGTACCTCTTTGTACCAACACAATACGCCTAGCAACAGTAACTACAAAGGAGATTTTATGACACCAATTCATGATGAATCTCATTTTGAGTGAAGGGGCCTACGTGACGCTGGTCCACGCATTCCCCTGATTCGAAATTTGAAAATTAGAGCGCAGGGAGATTCCTTCTCTAGAGCGAGAACGAACAACAACAATGAACGATAACGCTTGCGTTAGAAAGAGACAGCGCAACAACACGCGGGGACGGCATGATCGGGGAGCTTTGTCTGTAAGGTGGAATTATATGATTTTGAAGCTTTGTTTTGGCCGATTTTATTTTTAGATTTCTATGAATAGTGTCAACTGTCAATGTCATTGTTATAAAATAGTGCAGTAAAATGCAGCTTATTATTTCCATTTTATTTTTTGACCATTCAAATATTATTATGGTTATTTATCCTATTCCATTTAATAGTATTTTAGATTTTTAGCTGTCAAATAAAATGCATAAACATTAAATAAAAAATCATATCCGCGTATTTGCATATTTTTTTGCAAAAAAAAAAGCACGTGAATACCGCGCTGTCATGAATTATTACTGAATACAAAGTTTTTGTTAATATTGTATTATTAAAACAACGTTCAAGGATTTTCTTTTCACGCGCGCGTAAAAAATACCTAGGTAGGTACATTGTTTATCTACCCACATTAGTTTAAATAATTAAACTCGGCAACAAAAAAGCAAGTGTCATGGAGTTTTTGCTTTTCTTTAGTCAATAAAATTTATTATAATTATAAATCAAAATAAAGCAGTACAAAAGATCTCACCTCACTGGCCCTCAGAAAATGCACACACAGAAAACAAATCACTATGCATAAAAGCTTCATAGTTATATTTATATCACTGGCACAAAATAAAATAAAAAATATAAATATAAACTATATTTTATTTCCAGTAGGGAGGGGGGAATTTCGTCCTTCCCAGTTGACGCGGCGCGCGGTAATGCTGTGTTGTGCTTCGGAACTCAGCCCTGAATAATATTGCATTTGATTGTAGCCTCTACCATGATATCGTTATAGAAAAACGACATGCCGGGTGCTATCGGTCGCGTGGTACGGAGCTAATAAAGAAATGTTGTGTTATCGTTAGGCGTTAAAAGTAAAAATGATGTAAGTAATCGAAGGCTTATCTTGCGCTAAATCAACCTAAAACTTAATGATTCTGTGTCATCAAGGAAAATCTCTTTTCTAAAATGTCAGTCCACAGCCGCACTGGATAGTTAAGTGAGTAATTTATATTTTTCTTGCCCATTTTTCTTCATACGAAACTATTTTTGGAAGCGGAAAATCGGAAATCCAAATAATGTTTATTCTTATTTTGTTGTTTAAGTGCCATAAAACAACACATAAGTAAGTAAAGTTCACATAAGTCTTATTAATATAAATAATTTTTCTTTGACTCTTTACTTTAGACCTTTTATCTGCAATAACAACCATTAAGTTTAGTTAAGTTTGGATAGGAAAATTTCTTCTAGCCTGCACGACCTACTGTGAGAGTCCTCTATGTCATTAACAACTATCTTTATTCATAAAATGCCCAGAACATTCAGACACCAGCAAGTTATGCTATACTTAGATGCTTGTGCGGTGTGCCTATTTAGGTAGGTACTACTTACTTCCCTGCTATTATAATAGAAATGGAAATCTAACATAACTCAGGAAGTAAAGATTACAATTGCATTAAACACTATAGCATAACCCCACAGATGCTATCGCACATTTTAGAGTTCAAATGTCAAAGATATAAATAAACGTTCGTTGTGTCATTGTCATTGTGACTGAAACTACTTTGGGAAAGACATTAGAGGGACCGTGAGATGAAGGTGAGTGATGGATGCAAATGTAAATTGCTCCATCATAATTTTGAATATTTCATTGATCATTAGGCACCTGACTCACTGTCGACGATTAGCGAGAAGCGAGTGGAGCGAGAAACTAGCGCGTGTTTGCAGTTCCGATAGTTTTGTCGCTAGGCTATAAGGAAGTCTTCTTCTTTAACGTGTAAGCAGTAAGGAATTACGACCCAGTGTCAGAGTTTCTAAACCGCCTCAAGGGCCTTTGCCATGGTTTGAGTAGAACAGTACCTAAGTCCAGGTTTCCTCACGATGTTTTCCTTCACTGATGCCAGTGATGACTAAGAGGGGAGTAAGGAAGCTTGCGAGTACGATAGGCGATTTTTCGCAACGCTTTGTTAAGGTAGCTACACTGGTATGCTTAGCTTACCAAAATAAAAGTCAAAGCATTTATTTTAATAATACTATTTACAGGCACTTTTGAGTTGTCAAGGAGTTGGTCAGTAGACAGATTTCTAGATTGGTACAATAGTTATATGTGGTAAACAATGTGTGGCATTGAATAGAAATAAAACTTATTGATATGAGAACGTGGTCTCGTGGCACCCTCGTGCTTACATATAGTTATGTATGAATGATATGGACGTGTTATGAATATAATCTAAAAAAAATATATAGTTACCTATAATTTATTACGAAGGTATTTTGGTAATAGCATTAGGCTTTAAAATTATATTAAGTAGCCATGTATCTAAATGATTTCTAAAATTATAACTTAAATACTTCCTTTTCAATTGAAGTTAGTCATTTGTTATTCTATTTTCGTTCTTATTACTCAGAAAGGATACCTAATAATAAGATAATCTAACTTTGATAAGCGATAAATCTATTATTATGTTATTCATCAAGGTTTTCTGATAAAAATATTACACATATATTCTATTTTTAACTGAATTACACATAAGGAAAATGCTCCCGAAATAAACCTTACACTGTCAACATAGAAAAAAAAAATACATATAAACAAATGCCTACCTACAAAAACATTTCAATGAAAAGTAAAAACAAGATATAAAAAAAAACATAAAAATAATTGACTGATAACAAAAAAATGTTTAAATTTGTAATATAAATATTATAGTGTCGTGCGATAGCGATAGTTTCGTGATGGCGCAGTAGTTAGGGGCCCGCCTCTCACACATGAGGTTACGGGTTAGATACCGGACAAGTACCAATGTGACTTTTTCACTTATGTACTTTCTAAGATTATCCTGGTCATCGTTTGACTGACAACGGTGAAGGAAAACATCGCGAGAAAACCTAAACTTATAAAAAAAATAAGTCGCCAATCCCCCTTGAGCAAGCGTGATTATCAATGCTCGCACGAAGAGGCCTTTGCCCTGCAATATTATATAATAGGCTGCTATTATTTTGTATAGAAATACCTTCAATGTTGTGAATTATCGCTGGCACAAGTCTTTTTGTTATGTATTGTAATTTCATTTGCCCTTCTTCTTGGCAAGCGAGTAACTTGTGTTTTCTTTTTTCTGCACTGAAAATGAAAGGTAAAACAGAGGTTTTAAAAAAATAAAAATAAAAATAAATTTATTTGTACCAAAAAGCATTAAGCACTAGATTACAGGTCCCCTGGTCCCCACACTAGGATTCCCTGTGTCGTGGGAACCAGTCTCTTTCTAGTGGATACATAATTTACTATAAAAACTGCTAACTACAAAAGGAAAATAAAAGTGACAAAAGAAAAATAAAATAGGAAAAAGTGTGTGGCATAATTAAGTAAGTGTGGTGGGGGTGAGTACGGTGTAGGGTGTGGTGTAGTGAGGGTGAGTGTGGTGTGAGGGTGTGTGCGTATGTGTGAAGGATGCGTGGTGATTTCATGTATAGTGTTTTGTGTTAGTTATTTCAGGGCGCCAACTGCCATCTCTTAAAACAATATTATTTTATTGTTACTTTGTAATTTATGTTATTGCATTTTTAACTCTCGGCGCTGAGCCGAACGTTGAAAATTCAACAGAGCGGAAGGCAAAGTAATATTAAAATAATATTGTTTTAAGAGATGGTGGTAGGCCCCCAGGTAGATAGTTTGATTCGAGTTTCTGTGCAAACAGTAATATTTAGATACTAAAGAGAACAGCGTCATTTATCGCTGAACACAATAATAGGTAACTGCAAGAAAAACTACATTATATGCAATTAAAAAGAAGCATTTCTCAAAGTGCTATAATATCCCTTTTGAAATAAATGTCTTAGTTTTGTTACTACCTCTCATTCTAATACCTACTTAAATTATGTTGCGGACTTTGTTAAATATTCTCAATTAAAGGTAAACAACACCAACTCAGTTTTTCATTGAACTATTTAGTCGCATGCGTATTGCGTACGTGAGTACAACCACATAGATATGAGCAGAGGTAGGCACAGCGTCTATTACTTAGTCACCGACCATTCACCAGGTAATAAGAAAACATAATTTAACTACCTATAACATTTATGCAAGCGAGTTGCGGGCAAAAGCTAGTCTCAAATACATAATTATGTATTAGTAAATCATCTCTGTATGCTCATTATGTTTATGCATGAACATGAAAAAGTTTCTGCCTGTGTTTTATCGTTCAGTTGGATGATTATAACCTATGTCATAATTAATTTAAACTGATTTTTTAATTACTTGGTGTATTCGATTAGTTCATATAACATGTGTATGAGTCAATAGCGAATAAAGATTCAAGGACGACAATGCTTTCGATATGATTGTCATACAATAGCGAGCATAATGACCAAAAGGAAACCTACCCGATTTAAACTGGAAGGATGTTGTTCTAAGCATTATTAGTCCTATTAGTAGAACTGCATCATCCCCTATATGTAGGTAGTTTTCACAAAATTGGAAAAAGCTGTCAATAATAATTGCTCTTCCCCTAATTTTTTATTGCATAGGATTTCGTAGACGCAGCCGGTGTAGAAGTTAGTGGATATACGCGGCGTAGCAGTTGCACTACGCGACGCAAAAGCTATGTTACGCGGCGTAGCAGATGCACTACGCGGCGTAGTTCTGGCGCTACGCTGCGTAGTATCTATGTTACGCAGCGTAGCAACTACAACAAGCGGCCTATTAGCTGTGCTACGCGGCGTAGTGTCTGCGTTACGCGGCGTAGCAGCTCTACATAGATACAGCGTAGCAATTCAAACTATCTAATCTCTCTGTTGCCATAGTCTAGCAATTTTTATGGAGATTAATTAATTGCGATTACGGTTCACTGTATTCCTGCCACTATTTTAATAATTGAATTAACAAGATTGCAACTTTGTGATAAAAGCCAATTTACCTTAATTATCATAATAAATAATTGTGTTAATTATTTCTTGTTATTTCACGGTCTATCGTACGCTACGTGACTTGCGGCTTACGTTGATCCCACTACTTGTAGCATAGAAAAGGGCATTTGTTTGTTTCTAAAAACACCCGTGCTTATGACCAAAAACTTATTTTTTGCACTATTTAACCTGGGACTTCGTTGATAACAAAATACACACATCAAAAAAGTCTAGGGATCAACATCCCTAACATTTGTTAGGGATGTTGATCCCTAGACTTTTTTGATGTGTATATAAGGCAATCGAACCAGTAGTTCTGTTCAAACACAAAACAAACAAAATCTTTAGTTTTGTAATATTACGTGCAGATAGCACTGGAACATACATAAACTATATTAATGTGTTGCAAAACTCGAGGACGGCTAGATTGATTTGCCTGATTATTTTTTGCTGTGTTCATAATTTTTAGAACAAGGTTTGTGTGAAAAATATATTTGGAAAATCCACCGGAAAAGTCTATTTGCGCCTGTGTTAAGCGGAGGCGGTTTACTTGTATTTAATAAACATGAAATAAAACATAATACGAGTAATATCTCTATTTTAAGCTCAAATAACTAATTATCTCCAGAGGTGTTATTGGTTATCTACTAAACTACTAAAGAGTATAAGGTTAAGTTATCTTTCTCGTTGGATAGGTTACACAATGGTTATCTGATTGACCTTGAAAAAGTAAATACTAACTAAATACCTACTTTTTATCAACTAATTTATAATGAGATTGTTGTTTGTTTTAATAAGTTATTTCTGGAACTTCTAGTCCGATTACAAAAAATCTTTGACTGATAGGTAACACCCCCAATAATCGACACTTTAACGTGCGCAAACAAGCATTTTTTTAAATATTTTCTTACTTTATGATATTATAAGGTATTTTGAAGCATTGGGTAACGCTTCAGACTTCGTTCCGTAATATTTGAAAGCAAACATAAGTTTCACATGAATAAATAAAGTAATAATATATCGAAATAAATTAACGTTTTTTGGTCTAGTGATCAACAGCAGAATTCTATTTTTCGACACCCGGTAATCGACATGTTCCAGTAATCGACATCCAATAATCGACATATTCCTAACACTTCTAAACAATAAATCTCAATAGAAAAGCCGAGATAATCTAGTATTATATGTGACGAAATAAAAACTTAGTCTTAATCAGTATTTTGATCATTTTAATCAACAAACAATCTTATAATAAACAAATAGTGGCTAGTAATTCGTAGGTTTCTAAAAAAATACACTTTTGCAATATAATACATCTCTTAAATGTTAAACAATAAATGTAGAAGATTTGGTGTCATCAACATTTGGTGTCGGTTTAGTATCCGCCTTTTCTTGTTTTTTTATTGTTTTTATCTGTTAGTTTTTTCTGTTTTTTGTTTTTCTATCTTCCTCAATTTTAATCGTTTTCTTTTTTCTCTTTCCTTGGATTTAATTTCTATTTTTTTCACCTTTCTGACAACTTCTATTGCCTGTATTATTAGAAAAAGTGTGGAATTTTTTTTTGGTGCCATAAAAAACATTTATGTCGATTATAGGAACATGCGGAAAAAAAAACTCCAGTTATCGACAAGCGTGTTTTCATATTATATTATAAACTTACAACTGCAAAGACATTACTAAAAACTAAAGAATTTGGTTTCTAACTTAACAAATAATTTACATGCTCGGTCAAGCAAAACAATTAAAAGTTATGGGCATTATATCTTGCTCACCTCCTTAGCGATTTCGCTAATGAAACGGGAATTTATTTAGAGATCTCTGCCGATTGGTATGTTCAGCTACGCCATTTTCTTTAAAACAGCCGAATCTATGAAATATCTTTCGCAATGATAGCTAGATAATCCTCAAGTATGTTTATGGTTCAAATACGTTCCGAAGCGAGACTCAACTCTTGTTTTTTTTCGTTAACTTTTTAAGTGTCGAACACTGGGGCTCTGTCGAACACTGGGTGTTTTACCAAGTGAATTTCCCGGGACCGAAAATTGCGTGGCATCAATGAAATCGGTACTAAAAAACATAGCTATAATGTTCTCACATTTTTTTCCGGTTAGGTGAAATAGTAATCTATGTGTAGCACTAAATATTTTGTTAATTGGATTAATAGATACTCCAAAAAAAATAATTAAACCTCGAAATCTTTCATTGCCGTGTCTGTCCACACTTCACCTTGTTGTGTATTATTCCTCATTGATAAAAATCTATTGGTTATTTATATTAAAACCTAGTTTTATTTGATACATGAATAGTTAAAGTATTGTTACGGAATACATTTATTCAAATATTTAAACAATACAACGAATGGTTAATAAAAAATCATTTGTCCCAGAACTACCGTTCATCGCCGTGTCCTAATCATGTTCAAAGATATTGTTTTACCTACGACTTGCGTCCCCCCTCCCGGTATGCTAAACGTTGCATATTAGTGCCCCCTAAGTGCTCGACGTGGAAGGACGTACACACGTGCCTGCGTTTTCGCGCCATAAATGTAAGTATTCCATTTTTATGTTACTGGACATTTTTTCTTTCATCGCCGTGGATAGGTATAACTTATATTTGAATAAGTTTGTCTTCATGAGTAAGCAATCGATAGAACACCGTTTCTCATATGTTAATTTATGAAGTGTTTATTTCTTCGAATAGTTAATAGATTTTTAGTTATTTATATTTTTTGCCTTGATTTTCATCGCCGTGCTTTCATTGCCGTGGTTTCCGTGGCCGAAATTTACTATGGCAATGAAGAAAAAGACACGGCAATGAAAAAAATTTCATTGCCATGCCTTGTAAAACAATTTAGTTTCATTGCCGTGGCCAGGTATTTCATTTCCGTGACTTGTGTTTTCATCGCCATGGTATGATTAGGCATAGAAAACATCTTTTATCACCTGTAATACAGGTAATACCGATTACTGACAGTACAAAACTCGTCAAGTTAACTCTAGACTCTCTGGTCTCTCTTTGGACTTGATGAGTTTTTTACTGTACAGTCAACTACAAAAAGATGTTTTCATGTTAACCTTACAAAATGATGTAACATTTGGTACTCTTTCACACGTATATACACTGACACACACGCATCCCCTCACATACTACAGTCTGATTTTAATAATGGATTGTTTATTTTTAGGATGCCAAGATGCCTAAACCAAAATTATCTGAAGAGGAGAGAAAGGAGAGGAAAGGATTGGCTGAACAAAAGCGACGTCAGAAATTAAGAAGCAACCCTGTATTAAAAGAGGATATCTTAAAAAAGCTTTTTGTTTTTTTTTTCTAAAAAGGCTTTTTATTTTTCACTTTTTAGTGCTTGTGTGTTAATGTTTGAAATTCTTAATAAAAGCCCTTTCAAACAATACCTCACACGATATATTTAATTTAGAAAAATTCTCACAAAATAAATAGCACTAAACCAAATTGGATGACATTTTTATGGGACCAAATGGCAAGTATACTGCATCGAACAAAAAAGAATCACACTAATCGGACTAGAAACCTCGGAGTAATCGGTGTACATACATAAATAAAAAATAAAAAAATACCGGCCGAATTGAGAACCTCCTCCTTTTTTTGAAGTCGGTTAAAAAGAAGGCTGCAGGAGTAGTTGTTCCTCGAAGTGCAATGACTTCGCAAAAGCTTCGGAATCCAAAAATATATCTGATCATGCCTGTCTCCGAGAGGGAAATGCAAACCCAGAAAGATTGTGTAAGGGAGTAAGATTTGGATAGATATTACAAAAGGAAAAATGGGAGTATGTATAAGAAAATAAAGCCTGTAGTATTAAAGTCTCTAAGTAGTGTTGCGAGTGTAATTCTACAGTTTTTGTTTACTTATTGTACTTTCATTCTTTTTTTGTAATATCTCCTTACCCAAATTTTACTCCCATACAAGTGTTGGACTCAAGACCAAACAGTAAAATAAACAGTCATTTTTATTCTATCTATCTGTCTATTTCAATAGATAAAATATTTTTTAATTTCCGTGGATTGATTCTTTCATTGCCATGGCACAGTTCTTTCATTGCCGTGGACTCTTGTTTCATTGCCGTGCACGCATGTTTCATCGCCGTGGCACGAAATTTTGAATCCTGATATCTCGTTAGTGTTTTAAGTTATCTGCTAGACATTAAGCAAGAATATATACATTATCAAAAACTTTAATAAAAGCGTTTTTTTTTTAAAAAAAACCTTAAGATGAAAAAAAACACGGAAATGAAGATTTTATAGGACCTGTTGAAATTCACTCTTATACCATACTACTGCAGAATGCCATAGGATATGTTTTATGGTATACTTGACTTCAACGCAGACAATCAAGAGCTTGTTCGCTCAAGGGCGCCTGGACGAAAGGGCGCCAGCGTCACTTCCCTATAAAATAACTTACTACAGAGAAAACAAAGAAATTGTAAATACCTATCTTACGAGACGTAAATTGCTTCCTTATTACTATAATCGTTGAAATACTAAAAGTCGCCAGTATTTAATTTGTAAGAGAAAATAAATGCACACTACGGAATTCTACTTAAGGTAAGCGTCCACTTGTCGGTATCGTACGCATCGGACGGATCGCATCAAACGGATAAATTTTTCACAGTGCGTCCACTATTTCGCCAGCTTACGGATTGACGATGCCAGTTCATTCGGATTTTCGTAGTGAGCGCACGTGTGGACACTGTGAGAATGGAGGAAAGCGATGAAGAACAAACAACAGCGAGCGCGCGGGGTGCGTCCACTAGTCGGCATTCCGTATGACGTCATCGGCACGCATCGCAAAAGTTGCCTCTCGGAGCAACGGTGTCGGCATTGCCGATGTGCGATGCGTACGGTGCGGACAGGTGGACGCACTTATATGAGTTTCTATACAAAGAATACTACGATCCGTTGCGTGCGATCCGTCCGATGCGTACGATACCGACAAGTGGACGCTTAGCTATAATCGTCTCGTATGAAACTGTTTCTTACAAACATTAAACTTACACATACAGAAGCACAAAACATCAAAGTTTCTTTCAGTAGACCATTATAAGGGGATTTTAAACTTCATTTACAAGAAAAAAGAAGTATCTAGTTGCCCCTTCATAAATGGAAGTTTCGTATGGAGAAGAATGGGAAAGAAACTCCACACTTGAAAGTTTTACTTTAATTTGTACGGGTACAATAATTTAATAATTATTATGAACTAGCTTCTGCGCACGACTTCCTCCGTGTCAAAGTGTAGTATCAGTATCCCACAGGGTCCATACATTTTCAGGGATAAATAGACTATGGGCTATTCGAGACTATAATCTATATTCGGATCCATTTAGCCGTTCTGGCGTTATTGAGTCACAAACATCCATCCATCCAAACCTTCGCATTTATAGTAGTAGTAAAATGTGAAGACAATGTAGCTACCTACCTGCCTGAAATAAAAATCACCGAAACTAATATGTTTGTTCTATCTCATTGGTTAATAATTTTAAGTCCATAAATTACACGTTCGGAAGTTCAGGTCTGGAGTCGAGAACGGAAATTCACAGGAAATTGGTAACAGAATTGTTTGAACATTTACTTGCAAATTGTAACCGAGAAACATATTCGTACAATTTTCACATTTTTGACAAATTCTAGTCAAATTATCGGGATATTTGAACAATTTTAAGTCCTTATGTAGGTACACATTTATATGGATAAAAGGATGCGAAAGACTAAATAGCTGAAAAGGGAGTCAATATGACGATGGAAGAAATAGACTTACAGACACCACAAATGAAGGAATAAGGGCAAGAGGACTGTGACTGATGGTATTGTTTGATTAGGTCGCATAAAGTCGCCGAAATCCGTCGGTGTGTGTCCGAAAGATTTCGTACCTCCGTGCAAAATTTAAAACTTAAAAAAAAACTAATCTTATATGGGTAATATGGGGTCCCCGTACAAGTAATATGTAGTAGTACTTACATATTAAGATACAGCCCTGTGATAGGACAGACAGACAGACGGATTTCTAATATTCGTTTGGGTATGTAACCCTAAAAAAAAACCCTATTCTCTAATGATGATGACACAAATAAACCAACAAACAATAAGACCCGTCAGACATCTTAAAACTAGATTAAGTAATTATTGACAAACTAATCAATACCTTATCAGTATCACGCGCTCGGCACGCTACTAACTGTGCTTCGTTTACACACTGCTAGTGACGTCACCACTCGTCAGGTGCAAGGCAGCGATTATCTTCAGACGATGTGTTTGTTGATAGCGCGATTATCTTTGCGGTTGCTGTGTTCTGTCACGTATGTGCCATGTGCTTTTGTGGAACGGGAGAGTAGAACATCATCATACATCACTAGCTGTTGGCCGATGGGGATGTAAAGTTCTCGAATGGCGACCACGCACCAAAGTCAAAGTCAAAACATTAATTTCAATCAGACCATTTACAGGCACTTTTGAATTGTCAAGGAGTCGGTCAGTTAGTCCGAAAGTTGAAACTAGACATGTGATCACAATGAAGATGAATATAAAACAGTAGTAAAAAATAATAATAAAAATAAAGATGTAAGCCATAGCAGGTACCTAAGAGATGACCAATCCCAACTGACAGCACTCGTTCACGAGCATGACGCATGGATCAACACCATCTAGCTCAACCATCATGGAGGGAGCCAAATGATCTAACACACGCGCCACCATCAGCGAGACATTTGAGTGAGCATGACAAGCTCTCAACTGCCATGCTCATTAAGTCAAAACACCGGCAAGCGCAGCGTAGGATGTCCACTCACAAGGTGGACAGACGATCTGATAAAGACCGTAGGATCGCGCTGGATGCACGCCGTTTCCATATCCGGTCCTATTGGAAATCTATAGGGGAGGCCTATGTTCTGCAGTGGACATCCTACGGCTGATATGATAATGATGATGAACTGGTAAGCTTGGATAGAACGGAATTGTTATGTTATTTCTGCTGTAAGGCGCAACTATTGCAGTAACTGGCAACTAGCTAGCAACTAGCTGTTTACATATATTTTAATTGGACTGCGCACACATAGCAACTCGAGTTTCGATCGAGTTCCGGCAATCGTCAACAGTTTTCAGTTGCTGCAATCGATGACTAAGTTAGTTCCTAATTGCCGCAACTAGCAACTGTTAAATATTTTACTGTTAACGCTGATCGCTGCCTAGATTAAGCATCTCGGCTATGAAAGTAGCTCACAGATTGCCATAAAGTTCCGGCAACCGTAAACGTTATAGCAACTAAACTGCTAACGTTCTAAGAGGCCGGATTTGACGTTTCTCCTACGTAATAATTTGAAAAATCCAATTCACAATCCTGAATAATTACTATGTTACCCATACACTATAACAACGAGTATCACTTGTAAACATTAAGTTTAACTTAATTTTGAAAAAATACACTCACAAACACGAATTAATTGCCGATTTATATTTTGACAAGACGTTTTGACAACACTACACAAAGGATTTTGATAGCTGTCAAATCCGGCTTGTTACAATGTTAGCTGTATATCAACTTTTACAGGAAACTTTTAAAGAGTTGATAGTTGCCTCAACTTAAGTTGCTCTGCGTGCAAAGCGCCTTACTCCACTTATTATTGCACTAGTTTTTACCCGTGACTGCTCCGCTCCAGTGGGTCTTAGCGTGATGTTATAATACAATTTTTGACTGGTATTCCCGAGATAAGCGAGTTTAATAAAAACAACTCTTCAGCTTTATCATATTAGCATGGATTAGAAAAATAGCGCCAAACAACGGCAGTTATTGTGCTATATGGTTGAAGTGCAGCATTTTGCCCGACCTGGGAAACGAACCCACGCTCAGCCGCCGTGCTTGGGACCACAAGACCAACGGGACAGTCACTATGGAATCATGGACCATGGGGTCCAAATTACGTTGAAGAATCGAATGTCGTTCACTCCGACAGTATGTACTTACGTATGTAGGTACTTCACAGAAGTACCAGCTTCCGCCATGCTCATTGAATATAATGAATCTTTATTATAGTAGGCGTAACTACTATCAATCACGATTTACTATTTTGTTTTAGTGACTCCTCTAATGGAAGCTTCTCGTTCATGTTATTACACGATCTAACTATATTTTCATTTATTTAAACGCGCCAGGCTTTGGAACTGCCAATCGGATTGGTAAACATATTTTTGTATATTCAGATTATATGAAGAATATTCATCATCATCTGCCTCGCCTTTTCCTAAATATGTTGGGGTCGGCTTCCTATCTAACCGTATGCAGCTGAATGCAGTATTTTATATGAAGCAACTGACTATCTGACCTCCACAATCCAGTAACTGGGTAATACGATACCCCTTGGTAAGACTGCATAGTTTATTTATTTATTGATTTAAACTTTATGCATCAAAAGTAGGTACAAAGGCGGACTTTATGCCTTTGGCGTTCTCTAACAGATCTCTAAGAGATAACATGGTAGTTGTCAGACTTTCGGGCTTCATGAGGCGCAGGCGGATTCATAAGGAATAGTATAGCCTCATAATATAACATCACGCTACAACCCACGCGACTGGAGCAGTAACCAAAGGCGTAACATTATAGGGGTGAAAAAAAACAAGCGTATGAAGTCGCAGAGGGAGCAAAATCATTACAACTACTTCGGAAAATAGGAAAATTTTTGACGAGGGTTGGTTCGTTCTTGCAAAACTAACCCCATATAAGTATGTCTCTATAAGAGTTCTAGAACATCCCCTCAGATCTTTCGTAGGTACCTACTCTATTTAATTCATCTAAATATACCTATTATGTTGGTATTAGTACCTAATGTTTTTAGAGTCCGGGCTGCTACTGAAAGATATGAATTATGATGGAAATTTATACATGTTAACACTGCCCAACCTGGGGACGAACCCAGTGCAGAGTCAATGAAAGGCGGGAGTTAGCGACACACTGGTTTATTGAATAAGTTTTAGAATCTACCCACCACCGTACAAATATCATACTTATAATAATGTAACCATCGGTACATTTCTCCCCCTTAAGCTAAAGCTTTAGCGCATAGGTGACCGCTATTGAAAACTTGCTAGATCATCGAAGCAGTCATCATGACTCTCGTCTTTAGTTTTTACTAGTTATTAAAAGTAGGTCTTGGGTTCGATTCCCAGGTCGGGGCAGTGTTATTGGGTTTTTCCATCAGAAATTTCTCAGTAGCAGCCTCGGAGTCTGGATTTGTGCCCGGTTGATGGCAATAGGCTCGCCCCCTATTACATGGGACTTAAACATAACTGGCGAAATGTAGGTTTGCTAATGGGTACACCTCTGCCTAACCCTACGGGGATTACAGGCGTGATGTTATGTAAAAGTAGGTACGAGCCGTTATTTTAATAAAATATCTAACAATTGTGCAACGATTTTATTGCAATAACAATAATATTTTCCATAACTGAGGGCAATGCATGATAAAGCCTAACCCTATTGACACAGAGTTTAAATCTCTATATGTCCTCACACAAGAATCAAATTCCTTTAGCTAACATCTTTACAAGAAGGAAACTAAGATATAACATGGGATAAACAACTTTATTTGCAGCAAAGTATAGTTTAAATTTCGATGTAGTGATAAGTGCAACTGCAGCAGCAATATGCATTTTGATATTGTCCCACGCATTATAAGAGTGATCGTCGAATTCTTTATCACACAACTTCTTATCAATTATGGCATTCATGATTTGAATTGATTCAAGAATAATCAAGATACAAATGGAATGAAAGTCAGCCAGAAAAACTCCAAAGAGCCGACTCCAAAAAATTGTTAAATTTTAGTATAGGTTAATCGTAGGTTAGGTTAGGTTTATTAATATAGGTAGGTTATAGTATTATTTTTAACTTTTTAGTGCTTTTTTTTGAAGTTGGATTTTTTTGCAAAAAATTTTTTTATTTGTTAATTATATAACCTTTCCAACAAAAAAAGAATTTTTGAAATCGGTTGGCAAGCAACGGAGTTAAGCGCGAAAAAACATACTTAAAAAAAAAATACAAACATCCGAATTGAGAACCTCCTCCTTTTTTAGAAGTCGGTTAAAAATCGAACACCATTTTAACCAATACAATCCCACAGCTGGGCCTAGCTGTGGCCAGCTGTTGGATAGTCGGTCCTTCTTTTGAGTCTCTCATACCTCGATTTTTAAAATAGACCTAGGTAACATACAGTAATAATACCAGCGTATTTATTGTCCCACTGATGGGCAAAGGCCTATTCACATGCAGAGAACGCATGAGCATTGATCACCACACTTGTTCAAGACTGGCGATTTTAAACTTATCATAATTTTAAGTCCAGGTTTCCTCGCGATGTTTTCCTTCACCGATGTCAATGATGTCCAACATAATGGAGCTTTAAAACGCCTTAAGAAATAGAATTCGTTACACTAGATAGGTACTTGCCCGTACCCGGTTGGTTGCGCAACCACAACCTCGTGTATGAAAGACACCATCACGACATTAACCTTTTCACCGCCACGGACTTCAATAGAAGTTCCGGATTTTCGTGTCACCAGCGCCACGATTTCATTAGAAGCTCTTCATTTTAACTATTATCATATAGCTTGGCGCTGGGCGAGGCATCGCGTTCTGTGTTCGCTGGCGGTGAAAAGGTTAAAGGTAGGTGGTACCTGCACAAGATTTTCCGATATTTGTGATCAGCCATTAAGGGCATGGTAGATTAACAAACATGCAAAAAGCTACAGAGTTTGGCATTTTAAGCAGGAAGTAGGACAAACTCTGCGGGAAAGTCCTAAACCTAAAGCTTGTAATAAAGTTAATGAAGATCTTATCAAATCAAATTAACTAGCTTATCAGAATTATCATCAAGTATGAACATTATTAGTGACGTGCTCCAGATCATGCAAAACAACTTGTTTTGTACATTCGACGGCTGGATTTGATAACGTCATCTGTATAGCCCCCACGGAGTTTGTTATCATTCATAATTAGGCGCATTATCGTTCTAAATAACAAGATTATTTTACTTATTATTTTTATTTTAGTGGAAAAATTCATGCAATCGGTTAGCGACCTTGCTGATCTGTGAATTGGGGGTAAACTACGAGTACTTCATGCTATTCAGTAACTTATTGAAGTTTTTGAAATTACACATCAGATTGCCTTTGTAGGTAGGACCTACTTATCATAATATGAGTGTAGGTACACCATTAATTACAAGAGACAAATTCTCTAAAAAAAAACATTTTATTTTAGCCCTGAAAACCCGATTACTACATACTAATATCATAAATGCGAAAGTAACTCTGTCTGTCTGTCTGATACGTTATTACGTCTAAACCACTGAACCGATTTTGATGAAAATTTTATTGATATGATATACAACGTGTAACGTTAAATGCGCAAAACCTCAGACACCCCAACTGATTTTTAATTAAATTGACCTATTTCAGAGAGAAAAAAAATCATTAAAACAAAAGTAAAGGTTTTATGTCCTGATTTAGTTTTACTGGCAATTCTGATCGTTTCTTGCGTCTGCGACGACGCTCTATCGAGGGCGAAGTCGTCACCGCCGGGCCGCTGCGCGCCGGATCGCTTGACCTACTAATAAATAGACGCGGCAACGTTTTTAATGAAGATTTTTTGAAAAATGTGACCTATATTAAAAAGTGGTTCAATTGATTCTGCTCGTTATTCTGATCAAACTATTTTCAGGTTTTGCGCATTTAACGTTACACGTTGTATAAGCTTGAACAACAAGAAAGGACATAGGCTACTTTTTTTTTCGCAACTTCGTCTGCGACCGCGATAACCGACATTTACTCGGACGAAGTCGCGAGGAAAAGCCAGTTTTCAATAAACTGCAAAACTGCATGATAAATGTGATAAAACAAAGAATAGAAAAGATTTATTATCCAGTAAAAATTCCAATAAAATTACAGAGAGACCTACCTAGTTTTGATGATGATTGCAATAATCCCGTGATAACCTTTCCAAAGTCGTTGCTATCGGATCAAGTGTGGAATTTTCTCTTTATCTAATACTTTTACTTTAGAAATTATCGTGATGACAATACAGAAATTGCATAATAAAAGCGACAAATTGTGTTATATTATCACTACATAGTATAAAACAAAGTCGCTTTTTCTGTCTGTCTGTCCCTATATATGCTTAGATCTTTAAAACTACGCAACGGGTTTTGATGCGGTTTATATGTATAATACATGCATCCGTGCGAAGCCGGGGCGGGTCGCTAGTTATTTCTAAATTAGTGACTTAAGTAGAAAGTTTATTTTATTAATACCTAAGTACTGGAGTACATCTAAGAATACATAAGTTATGTCTTTGCAAAGCTCTATTTTTGGGCTGTACCTATGTGGGCTGTACCAAACTTCAGGCTAGTTTACAAAAGTTGTTACAAAGGTGTCAGTCACAGTCAAGATAATCAAGAGGCAGTTTCTTTCTACAGAAACTCGTTCATTATTCTGTAAAATTAAATAGGAACACAACATCATATTATGGATTGTCATACTTATAAATATTTCTTAGGAGTGGGACAGAACAGGCTAATAAACAAATAAATTAAAAAAAAACTTGAATCAAGAAAGAATCTTCTTAATCAAGTCAGTGTAAAATATGTAATTTACTTTAAAAAAAAATTGCAGAAAACTTTAGCAAAAAGCCAACGTCACGCGGTGTTCCCAGGCGGTCACCCATCCAAGTACTGACCGCGCCCGATGTTGCTTAACTTCGGTGATCGGACGAGAACCGGTGTATTCAACGTAGTATGGACGTTGGCGATAGATAGGTTCAAATACTAGATCACTATCAGCACAATATCAATGTCAACCTAACAATTGCAGTTATTTTCTACTCTTGATTATCATGCAACAAAAATAGTACCTACAGCAAAAATATTATTTTGAGTTTTAACACAAAGCAAAACAAGTTATCATAATATTAAAAAGATGGCGCTGTTTGCAAATTCGCTATTTGTAGTTGTTCATTAAAACCGCTAAAAGATGGCGCTGTTCATAAGCAAGCTCACTTTCCTACTAAATTATATAGATGGCGCTTATGTAAAATAAGTCAACGTAACGTCATGATAGGTATTTAACTTCTAGAAATGAAGTAGTAAATAATAAAACACGTTATTTTGCAATAAAAACTATAATAAATGTACAATGATCACTATTACACTACATTGTCTAATACCAGAACGACTTGGCGGGAACTCTGTCCTCTTTGATACCCATCTCTTCCATTATATCCATTTCAAATGTCCGTAGTTTTGGTGCGAACGTTACCTGAGAAGGAATAAGCGAAATAAATTCACATGTTTATTACTAACCTGAAAATTGGGTTTGTATTATGTAGTACTAAATATGCTTGTTCTAAAAGTTTCTGCGATGTTTGGAGCTGATGACTTTTGACTCTCAGTTCAAACATTCTGCTGCGTTAACGATACGGCATAGTACATACTGGAAAATTGCCCAGGCTATCTCTGTTATATCGTCAACCCTCTTAACTGGTCTCCCTTTCAGAGTTTAAGCATGTTACGCATCGTGATAATGTTGCATTCGACATTAACATTGTACTGCTTTTTTTTTGAGGTGGTAAAAATCATCAAACGATTCCTTCCGCCCTGGGTGGGGCGGAAGGGACTTGTACTGCTGAGGTTGCGTCTGATGCGCCAGAGATGTGCGGGCTATGTAGGGATATATGTAAAAAAATGACCAATGACATCGCTTCTTTTTTATAACTTGAGCTAAGCTAGCATTATAATGGTCATCGCTCATTAAAACAGCACTGCTCCGAGCCGGCCTTCATTGCCTCGTCAGCTGCAACCGAACCGCCCGCGAGCCGTAAGCTTTTTTTATTCTTGTTATTGCAAATATTTTAACGCTCACGATTTAAAGCCCTAACTTAAATGGCGAATTATTTGCTATGTCGATGCCGTGCGGTTATAATGAGCGTTGACCGTAAATGTGGGTTAACGACGAAAATGCGGAAATCAGAACGATGCCTCCTTTCGAGATAGAACATTACAAGATTTGAACTTTTTCTTTGCTTCATGCGAAACTATATCTTATAATTATGACGGAAGCATAAAGTTTATTATACCTTAACAGCTGCATCGCTAGTGGTATCCTTATCTACATTCTCAATATACAGCTCTTTACTCTTGAAGTCTATAGTCTCTTCTGCTGTCTTTGGTATGGGGATGATTCTGCTGCTAGCCATAGACACGCGAACCTAGAAAATAATAATATAGACGACAAATTAAAATAGCACAAGTACAGTTGGTGACATAATGAGTCAGAACTCTTGGCATGCGCTCTTGGACTGTTTTGCCAAACAATTAATGCTACGGTTTATTACCTACTTCAACTGTTTGCATTGCAACTATTGTAGTATTTAATTTGCATTTCTATTATATCCATACAAGTGAATCAATCCTCAGGCGAAACAATTTTCCCATAGATTTGAGTGGACTTTGAGTAATTTATTGTATTACTAGCAACCCGCCCCAGCGTCACACGGGTGCAATCGTCGACGAAAGTTACCGGCTGACTTTTTCCGACACATCCTACAATTATATTTCAACCAATTTAATAATTATATAGGTAGCTAAACCTTCCTCATGAATCACTCTATCTATTAGTGCAAACCGCATGAAACTCCATTCAGTAGTTTTTAAATTTATCGCGAACAGACAGGCAGACACTGTGGAGGATTTTGTTTAATAATAATCTAGTGATACATTAGTAATAACTAGCTTAGGCTTCTAGAGAAGCCACAGGATGGTTGTAATACCACTTCTAAAAAGGTTATATCACTATCTCACCTTATCTCCCTCCTCAGTGAATCTCCACTCGAACTCAGTTGGCTTCAGGGTCTCGGGGTCCACCAGCTTCACGTCCGTTGTGACGAGGAGAGGCGCCTCCGACTGGATCGTGATGCCAGGGAACTTCTTGTCTTTGCCCACCTGAAATATAGCAGTAGACATTTTAGAATTGTTTTATTTAAATATAATGGTTATGAAAATGGAGGAATGAAGTGATCATGGTTATTGTTCAGTACATCACCTACGAAATACCATTAATAGGTCTTTACAAAATGTCCTGAAAAGATTGCAAATGCATTACAGTTGCATAAAAGTGGGTTGGTTTTAATAAAGTACACCATTGGCTCAGCCAATACTGAGTGTTCCTGTCCCGAGCTTGTGCACATAGCAATAATGTGTGCTGCATTGTGTGTGTTAATTGACTCTTGATGATAACATAACAATGAGAACAAACTCAAACTCTAGGAGTTGAGGTAGCTGACATAAGAAGTATGAAGATATTTCATACCTTTTTAAGCAAAGAATATAATTGATATTATCTTGATAAAGCTAAAAAAATACTTACAACTCTAAGATGTGTGTTAAGTCCCTCCACGATAACCCAGTTACGTTCCTGAATGACCTGCGTAATGAGCCCCTGCTTGCCTTTGTCCTTGCCCACCATTATCTCTACACGGTCACCTCTGAAAACAACATTTATAGAGTGTATTAGAAATATAAACATCAACAGGAAACGAACACATAAAAAACAACAGAAATTTCTATCTAGTTAGCTGTTTAAACAGATAATAAGTAATTGAGCTTAATTCTGAAAAAACGAGTCGACCCATAATAACAACCAATCTCCTAATAATTAAATTGATTATGTAAAACTAATTCAGTGTGCCAAATACGTTACATACACACCCAAACAAAAAAACAAACCAATTTTACTTCTTAATAATAGAATAGAGTATTACAAGTGCTACTAATTAATGAGGATGATAATCTTATGTGTTTAGTGATGTCAATACACTAACTGATAACACTACATAATAACTGTACAATTAGTTGTGCACACCTTACCTCACTAAGTGCCAACAAAGGGCACACAGTGTGATATAATCCCTGATTTTGTGTCATCGTGTTTTTATTTAACTAATCGATAGAGTCTACAATTCTGAGGATTAGAGTAAAACTCCGGGTTCGCTAAGACTTGTACTTTAAAAAAAAAAAATGTCAAAGTTTCGGAATATCCGACTTTTGAAAAACGAAAAAAAAATCATTATAATTTAACGGAAGTACTTATTCCAGAATTTATTTATTCTATCAAAAAAAGGTATAATAGCCGACCTTTCCACCAATTTCTGTTGCTTTAGTATGTAAGGGGCGAAAGATATGATTTTTTTTCTCATTTTTCTTTTTCATTTTTTTATTCATCTAAACCGCCGTAGTAGGCCGTCATTCCTACATCAAAAAATTGCTGATACTTTCTATTATGTGCAGTATTTTTTCCAAAACCTAACTCATTGGTTTCCAGGAGTTATTGAAAATTCAAAATTTTCCTTAGGGTTGTCACTTTCAAGTATCCGAAAAAAACAACACAAAGAATATATTTAATTTGAAAAAAAAAAGGTTCTATGTATGGTTCTATTATTATCTATTATTATATTATGGTTCTTTTATTATATGTATGGTTCTATATTACCTAAAAGGTTCTATGTATGGTAAGGTTCTATAAAAATAAAGGCTTCTATGTATTTTTTCTCGAAAACAGTGAGTCTTAGGCGAAAAATAACCGAAATTTCACTCCCCCCTAGAACCCCCCATGAGAGCAACACCACTATTAAAATTTTGGGTTTTGGGGGGGAGAGGGGGGGGGATTGTTTTTATTTTAATTTTTCTCGAAAACGGTGCGTGTTAGGCGAAAAATAACCGAAATTTCACTCCCCCCTAGAACTCCCCGTGACAGCAGCACCACTATTAAAATTTTGGGTTTGGGGGGAGAGGGGGGATTGTTTTTATTGTAATGTTTTTTTTTTGTTTAATGTTTCGATTTCCTTACATCATCTCGGTTCCCCATGGGAGCAGCACCACTTTTTAATTTTTGGGTTTTGCGGGGGGTGGGAGAGGGGGGGTTGTTTTTAGTATGATGTAGGGATGTATTATTTGTGATGTAAGGAAATCGAAACTACCAAAAAAAACATTAAAATAAAAACAATCCCCCCTCTCCCCCCCAAACCCAAAATTTTAATAGTGGTGTTGCTGTCACGGGGAGTTCTAGGGGGGAGTGAAATTTCGGTTATTTTTCGCCTAACACGCACCGTTTTCGAGAAAAATTAAAATAAAAACAATCCCCCTCCCTCTCCCCCCCAAAACCCAAAATTTTAATAGTGGTGTTGCTCTCATGGGGGGTTCTAGGGGGGAGTGAAATTTCGGTTATTTTTCGCCTAAGACGCACCGTTTTCGAGAAAAAATACATAGAAGCCTCCGCTGTCCTAGACAGTTCAAACTTTCACTGATTATGTATTCCTGCTGCCGCTATAACGAACGAGCTCAAACTCGACGGGGTAGTGTCGTTCTATTACGCAGTTCCTATGGCCACCTTCCAGCTCCATCATCAGATCAGCTCCATGTAATAATAGTATTGAATTGGTCTCCGGTATACATATACATGCAAAATTTTAGCCCAATCGCAAGATTCCACCAGAACAAACATACAAATATTTAAAAAAAAACACGAATTTTTTCCCGTTTTTTTCATTTTTTTTTCGGTTTTATTGGAAAAAAACATGACATTTATTTTGGCAAAATTTCTTGAAACTTTCGAATGAAACATTGAAAAAAAAACGTACTTGGAAAAATACGGGATATTTTTTCTGCTTTTTTCAACGCTGCTTATGAGATATCGGAAAGGATTTTCTTTTATTTATTATTACATAGTTGAGTCTTTTGGGTTAGAATTTATAGACGGTTTCCAAAAAAGGTGTATCAATTAACATGATACCAATTTCTCCATTTGTTTTTAATTTCCTTTATAAAATTACTCCATGTGTGCCACTTTAAGCCACAAAACAATGATATCTTGTTATGGTCATGATAAGAAAGCTAAAACTTAATTTAAAAAAAAAATGTTTTGGTTGAAGTGGCAGCCCTAAGTGCGGATATTTCGGATATTACTAAAATTATCAATAACTCCTGGAAACCAATGAGTTAGGTTTTGGAAAAAATACTACACATAATAGAAAGTATCAGCAATTTTTTGATGTAGGAATGACGGCCTACTACGGCGGTTTAGATGAATAAAAAAATGAAAACGAAAAATGAGAAAAAAAATCATATCTCTCGACCCATTCATACTAAAGCAACAGAAATTGGTGGAAGGGTCGGCTATTATACCTTTTTTTGATAGAATAAATAAATTCTGGAATATGTACTTCCGTTAAATTATAATGATTTTTTTTTCGTTTTTCAAAAGTCGGATATTCCGAAACTTTGACATATTTTAAAAAAAAAAGTACAAGTCTTAGCGAACCCGGAGTTTTACTCTAATCCTCAGAATTGTAGACTCTATCGATTAGTTAAATAAAAACACGATGACACAAAATCAGGGATTATATCACACTGTGGGGCAGAAGCGACCTAATGACGTATGTAATAACAAGAAGGCTTTATTTAGAAGTTATCTTAAACTTATTCTTACTTGAAGAAGCTCCACTCGCCAACGGGTTGTACAAATACTTTCTTCCTGTGCATATTACGATCATTCTGCATACGAAACTGACTCGTCCAGGGCCTGTTCGTAGTAAAACGATAGTGCTTACGGGCTATTTGTGCCTTCGGGTACTGTGGATAGTTTGATGGATTCTTCCAGTACACCTAAAATACAAAATAAACATAATAAGATATTTTTTAAGGTTATGTTTTTCAAACAAATCAAAGAAGATGATTGAATATCATTTTGTACCTGTTCATAACTCCTTTTAACGTAAGACTCGGGGAAATTTGAATATTTAACAGTCAAATCACCAACTTTCTTCGCTAAGAACCCGTATATTCGCATTTTATTTGTTTTGTTTCGTAACCTTTCTGTGAATCAACTGCACAGATTATATAGAGAACTGAATGAATGAAACCAAACCAACAATGTTTGACTTTGACATTTGACACTTACGAGGAGATGGCATTAGAATGACATGACTAGTGAGATTGACAGCATGATGTCAAAAAATACCACAGATTATCAGATTACGCAGCCAGAGACCATGACTCTTAGCCATGACTCCATGACAATGTAAATAATTTCTGTTTTCTTCATAGCTATGCAATGCAAATTAGTGTCGGCTATTGGTCTTTGTATTGGATTGAATCCAAGTTGAAGTCATGAGTCAATTGATACCTTGATCAAATCAAAAATAACCCTGACTGGATAGGGGCGTTGAGTGTATATTGGATATTGGCTTAGAGTATACAATTACAGTAGTATAGAGCGCGCATATTGCACCAATTGCTTAGTACGCATCGTAGGCAAGTGAGCAGTAAACAAATAGGGATGTATCAGTTGAGTGTCGGCAACAAGTTATCGATAAGTTATTTATGTAAATAAATATCTTTTTTACGAACATTTTATGTTTTTATTTCCTATACTATACTATTAAACGAAAAATGTTTGTGTATTATTTGTTTGTTTGTAATCACGATCTCGATAACAGATCTAACGACTTCGATGTAATTTGCAATATGAGGGTTTACGGGGGCGTAAAATCGATCTAGCTAGGTCTCATCGAGCCAGCTCGGTCGCCCAGGTAGGTACTTATATTTATATTAGGTGTGTCCATGACACCCACGATTCTCCTAGTGAGGGACTTTTTTGTTTCATAGAAATTGCAATCCAGAAAGTGTACTGAACAAACTTTATTCCATATGTTTGGTTCAAAATTTATTTGTTATAAAGCGATAATCCTCTTGTTCATCAAGTTCCGGTCTTTTGGAAAGCTGAAAAACAAGAAAAAAATAACTGTTTATAATTTATTTTTAATTTGAAATTTTTATTTAATTTTTCACTATTCTTTACCTACCATTGTTCTTCAAAATCAATTAAGTAAGCAGTTTAGACGTGATATTGTAACATTCCATACTTTATGTTAACGCTTTAATACTTTTGCATTAAAAATATTAGCAAGTATAACGATCAAAACACACATCAAAAATATTTTAAATATCGACTACAGCGTTAGTCTCGTCACATCACTACAGTATCACGCGGGGAGCGCGGTGCGCGGGCGGGTCTGTGCGTGCCCGCCTCCCACGTCTGCTTCAACCCCGCGATGCGTGATTTGTTTTAATAAAAATAAGTATCAAAATCGACTTACCGATGAAATGTGAAACTGGATTTCAGTTTTGTATGTTTTCTAGTATCGTTTTTGCTAGATCGAACTGCACATTTGACCATTTTGATAGGTAAATATGAAAAAAATCTCTGGAGGAACGCACACTGCTAGCACTCAACCATGACTACAAGCGCTCGCGGCGGGAACGTCGTGTTGTTCTCACCCGTGCCTACTGTTCGGACCACTTCGTTGCGCGCGCTCTATACTACTGTAATTATATACTCTAAGGATATTGGATAGGACATCCTACGTAACGAAAACTTTTACCATTTATTCAGTGCACGATTCTAAATACACGGTAAAGTCATCTAGCAGTATTGCGACTCGGCCCAGTTCTTGAAATAATTACCTACAGGCTACAGCCTCGCGGTACATAAACACGCGATAGGCTCAAAACACATCGAGATGGCAGCGGCTGGCAGCGGAGCGGCGGCGGCGGCAGTTTCGGACAGTTTCAGTGTCATTTAAATTTTATCTTTATTACCAACGCGCGAGCGCGTATCATAATTTTGATACATGCACTCGCTCTGGAGCTGGAGCTGGAGAGTCGCAACAAGGAGGCTAAAATATCTTGACTATTCTTGACTCGAGGGGCGGGCCATACGTGCTATTCGAGATTCTAAATAATTTCATCGAGCATAGCTAATGACCAAAAAATTCGACAGTTTTATGGAGCGCGCTGTTGGAAAGTTTTTATAGCGGTTGAACGGATTTGATTATGACATAGAATACTTTTTATTTCGGCGGTATAATTCCATGGAATAATATTTTTGACTTTCACTCAGATGAAACGGCTAGCAAACGTTACTTTTATTTTATTTGTTGGGTTATTATTGTGTAATTATAACATTTTTATAATTTTATTATTTGATCGCAACAACGGAACGTTTGTACATAAACAATAAAGTACTTTTTATATTTTTTATCTGACACATTCGAAATTTGCTGTCATTTTCGTCTTAAAAACTAAAAAAAAAACATTTATACAATTTATTTAATGGGAAATCTGAAAAGTAATATCATTTTTACTTATAAGATAATTTTAAGCACACTATGAAGTAGTTTTAATTTATTTACGTGCAAATTAAGCATTTACAAAATCGCGCATAGACAATTGACGTAAATCAGCTGTCCAATATCAGTCGTTGTAGGTGGCAGCACCGCGTCACGTGAATTTTCATGGCGTTGAAGGGCTAGTCCCGAATTGTCTTGTGATTTCGCCAAATTATTCGCTGTTTCGAATATTTAGTGTTAAACAGCATTAATTTATAAGTTCCAGGTGAGTGTTGTGTCGTAACAAAGTGAATATCGTGGTAAATATTGCCGTTAAATGCTTTTGCGCGGGACTGAAAGATGTCAAAGTCGGCAGTGACGGAGTGTAAGGGGTGGTTTGGGGTGAATTTCTTGGGTTAACACGCGCCGGGCGCCAGGATGTCTGACCGCCGAGCGGGCGCCGTTGGACCGGGTTCGGTATTGATTGGGTGCACGAGCTCTATGCGTCAGCGTTCTGGCTGAAAACACCAGATCGACGGCCGCTTCCGCGGGGTCTAGACTGCCTATTCACAGCACGAAATCGATTTTTCGTACAATGAAAAAGTTTTCGACTTTACCAAACATGTAACACTGGTAGCTACGTGCGTTTTCACTGTGAGTCTTTATAATTAGTTGGTCATATGAGTTCATAGTACACCATCTTGTGTGTTATTGCAGTGGAGAAGATGTCTGAATACTGGGTTATCAGTGCCCCGGGCGACCAAACCTGCCAGCAGACCTGGGACACCCTCAACAATGCCACCAAGTCAGGCAATCTCAGCGCCAACTACAAATTTCCAATCCCTGACCTGAAGGTACCTACTATTGACTTCTTATTTATCTAATCTACATTAACTTTAAATAATTTAATTTTCCCTACCAGTTCTTTTAAAAAACTGTTATGAGATAAATTATGTCATCTTAATATTCCTGATTGAATAATGGCTGAAAATGTCCTTGAAACAATTATTGTGTTTTCTCTGATTGTCACTGTGGGGATTAAAGCCAATATAAATTTTTTGGCTGATTCAGATTTGATTAACCATACAGAAAAAATCAATATTCTGAATAAGAAAAAGTCTAATAACCTTAAAAGGATGTTTTTTTGATGCCATGTAGTTTTACCGTTTATGATGACCTAAATTAATTCAAATCAATCAATTCGTCATTCTCATCTTCAAGCAAAGATGGAGTTATTGGCAAGGTGTACATTTTATGAAGATTCTTATTTTCTTTAAAAACATTATCTGGCTATAATTATCTGTAATGAATGATGTAAACAGAAAGCGTTGGCCACATTGATTGATTGATAATTACATTCAACATTTTAAATGACTTATGAATTATATTATGTACAAGTCAATTAAATAAACAAATCAAGTGCACAATGGTGTTATATAAATTTATACACTATTATAAACTTGGCTATGCATTCCTGTATATTTTCTCACTCATCAAAACATTAAATTCTCAGTATTGTTTAGTGTTGTATTGTGAGTATGTGATAACTCCAATCTCCAATCAATTTTAAACCTATTCACTGTTGAATTATAATTATGAAAATGTGTGTGAATATATCTCGGAAAAGTGTGCTTATTATTATTAATTAATCCATAAATAAACATAATGTCTCCAGAAATAAAATTATTACAATGAAATAGTTTACCTTAATTTCTAGTGTTGTCAAACAAATAAATCATTATAAATATTTAGTTATTATATATATCTTTTAATGAGTATTTATCAAACTTAAGTTATATTTTTACTGACTAAAAAGGAGAAGGGTATGTGTTCGGGACAATTATTATTTATGTTTTGTAGTTCAAAGTCATAGTCAGAACATTTATTTACTTTGAATGCTTTGCACACCACAAAAGATAATTTACCAAAAATTGTTACAGATTGGCATGCAAATATTGAAACATGATGTTAATTCTATGAGTAAATCTTTTTACAAAATGAATATAACAAAATCATTCCCTTTTAGTTTTTTGTGTAACTGACAATGTGTAATTTATTGTAAAGATACACTATATAATTTTTTATTTATTTATTTCCAGGTGGGGACTTTGGATCAGTTGGTGGGACTGTCTGATGACTTAGGCAAGCTCGACACCTTCGTTGAGACGGTCACAAGGAAGGTCGCTCAGTACCTCGGTGATGTTAGTACAATTTTGTTTTATTTACACAATTAAAAGCTCTTTTACTTGAAAAAAAAAATGCTGCATCTATTTAAATATTTGTTTTTTAGTACTGTCACCTACATGGTAGTAGTCAATCTTCAAGCATTTACTTTTGAATTATCGGGTGTCTCATGGAGAATGTGAAAGAAATTACATGAACACTCTTAACTTTTAAGTTACATCATTTTTGTTGAATCTGTGATAGTACTCTTGAACTACAAAACACGAATTTACTGCTTTGAAATAAAGGTCAATTTTTTTTTATGGCTCTCTTGATACAATTTTAAATTCATAAGAAAATGTTTTTGTGTAAAAATGATATTGACTTGTGTTTTTTTCTGCTCAGGTACTAGAAGACCAGCGCGATAAGCTCCATGAGAACCTTATGGCAAACAACAGTAAGTTATTTTTATATATTTTCTTATGGCACTAAACTTTTAATTTTAATTTTATTAAATTCTTCAAAACTTATTTGATTGTTTGGTGCCATTTGTTCATAGATATTTTTGGAAATTGAAAAGGTTTGACATAAATTAAACATAGACTTTTAACAACAAAATAGGATTACTTGCATGATTTAAATAAAGAAATAGAGAAAAGAGTTATTTATGGCATGTTTGGGAAACTATAGAGGAATTAAAGCTAAAGAATTGGGCCTATTATGTTACCAGCATGAGAACTAATTTTTAAAATAGAAAAAGAATGAACTGGTGTAGAGAAATAAATAAATTAAAAGCACAGAGTAGTGCGAAAAATTATTAGCATGTGTCGCTAAATTTCAATGGTTAAAATTATCTTTTATATTTTTCTTATATTTATTTTTTAGTTCATTTATTGATATTTACCTATTTTTTTTGCATGCCATTTTTTCTAACCATACTGTCTGCGTTTACAAGTCAGTCAGTGGATTTTTTTATTTATTATATTTTTTTATTAATTTGCGATTTATTATACATTTGCGTAATACCCGAGAATGTTTATTATTTTTATACATTTTCTCACACATAACACATCTCATCTCAACCCCAATAATACACACCTAAGTACTTGTATTTGAGCACTAATGTGTAAATACTTATGTATAATGATTATTGACGAAACTTGGCCCGGTCCTATTGCAAAGTGGGCGCAACTTATGTTTTAGAATAGCTGCGAAAAAAGTTTTAATAAAAAAAATTCTTTTTTCTTACTTTTCGTAATAAAAAAATACAAGTTTCGTCAGTAAAAATACTCAACATAATCACTTTTAAACCCAAAGGCTAAGAATGTTGAGTGGACAGTGTTTGTACATTTATTTTTAGTTTGAGGTTCGCAACGTCCGACCATGTCGAACCTCCTTGCACCACTGCACCTATGTGTGATATGTAAATAGAATTAATGGAATGTATAGAAAACAATTTATGTTGCATATTCACCTTATTGGAATCACGGCTAGCAATATCTGTTCAATATATTTCCCGATGCGGCAAGAAATAGTTCAGAAAATAGAAGATTAGACCAAATTAGGATGAAACTTATCCAAATAAAGGTAATGTTTATTGATGTTTTATGAAGATTCTTTTCCAAATTGTTTCCCTTTTTATACTATTAATATTTAGGTAGGCGATTGGCTTTCAGATCAGACAGAAGAATCCATTGCGCATTCATTGAAATTCTAATTGTATCTATTTTCTATAATATTTAATTGGATGCGATACATAAATAATATTTTTATATATGTACATAAAGCTTTTATATCACAATATAGTGTCGCTTTTTATGATTATTTTTCTGATTTAATGAGTTTGTCATGACACAATCGTGTTTAGAATTAATTTAATATTTATTTTAGATTGAGAATGTTAGATTTTGGGATTGCATTTCAGTGTCTGAGAAATGGAAAAAAGTTTGCGGCAGTGAGTAATATTTTTTTCGTAGTTTATGTAAATTGAGCTTGTTTAGTAATATTGTGCGAGCTTCGAATATTTATGATATCTACGCTTCAAATATCTGTATATTAAATATATTATGATATTTTGGAAATAAAGCAGTTCCTTTGGCTACGTTTATTTTTGTTACAGAAATGTAATATTATGTAAAATATTATTTGTTAATATATTATGAAGCTTTTTGGTGACTTTTAGGCGTAATAAATATTTAGTATAGTTTTGAACAGTGCCTATACGAAAATAAGTTATAATACATATATATTTTTACGTTGGTAACGGTATGAATTATATATTTAAATAAAATAGAGGTTTTAATAAGGATTATTTTTATGGTTTCGTTTTGTAAGTATACTCTGCTAATGTAATGTAAAACGTTATGTGTAGGATGTTAACAGTGTGTTAAGTAATCGTGTTTCATGTCGTGTACTTCATTCGACACTTTATGGCAATTCTTTTTTTTTCTCGTAGGTTAGGTAAACGTTGATTTTCATGAAAAAGGCTAATTGCCTTTGAAGATCTTTAATTTTGCCGTGGTGTATTATTGGAGGTGGTACGATCAAACAGCTCCACACATTCCTCTAGATTTTATCTCTACAATGCAGTCGAATCCAGTATTACAATAATTTACTGAATATTCTTGGCCATTTAGTGTCGAATTTAGGTGAAATATAATATGTATTACATCACATTTTCAGTGTCGGTCTCGTGAAGAACTGAGATAAAGTACTGTTATCATAGCGACAGTGAAAGTGTGAGCAGATCAGACAAGATAACTACTGATAGGATACATATTACTAAATATGTACTGTTAAGGCGATATGTAATGGATATAGTAAATAGATATTTTTCTGAAAACCACCCTTTTCAGCTTTTCTACAGAGACTTTATTGAATTGAAGACATAAAATTTGATCTAGACACACGGCAGTGTGTCAGCCAAGTTCGGTATTTTTTTGCAGCATTCCTTTTTTATTGTTTGGCAACGATACTAATAAGTCATGTCACTTTTAGAGAGCAATCACAAAACTAGTGATAATAGATGGCACTAAGCAACTAACTCACGTCATCACAGAGAGTTCTAATAGGATATGGGGATAATGGAGCGATATATCAAAAATGTATACTTGAGAAGCTTCGACCCTCTTGGGGTCATGAGGGATACCAAATTTCTCCCTAGCTCAGTGATTCAGACACTTGTCTACTTTCTCATTTTACGCATAATTTCTATTTTTCGGAATTCCATATCCATTACATATTTCTTTGCTCTCAAATTTAACCACATTTTGCTTTATTATAATTAAATTCTTAGACGTTGTAAGTTGTCGCACATTATGTTGTAATACCTAAGATTACTGAATATTATAATGTCTCCATACCATAGATAATAGCAATCACTGCCTCACAAGACATTCATAGCTTAGCTATATCAAGCTTTAAAAATTGTCTATGCTTTGCGCTTCTTAATTTTTTTATTATTATTTAGTTTATTTATTATTATTTTTTATAAAAATATATTCTTTATTTTGCTCCTGTCCTATACTGAATCCTCTTTATTTTCATCCTTAATTCACTGAAGCGATAAAAGCGATATTTCGATATACATTCCGAGATTGATATGAAACTTATTCAGAATCAAGGACATAAACATTGAAATAGCTTTATAACCGCCATAAAACGTTAGACAAACAGTTAATGAAAGCGGATCATAGTAGCAGTTGTTAGTGGATGGTCGTGGACGTGTGAAGTAATGCAGTGGGAGTTAGTAGAGGTTTATGAGATGGGTTATGGACTGTGGCGACTCTAGGCATTGACTCATACGCGGACCCCGGCGGGGGCGAGCCTCCGCCCACGCCGACGTCGCCGGTGTGCGACTCCGCGTTCTCGGAGCACCACGGGTGCTGGCCCTGCGAGCACCGAGACCACTCGGAATACGAGGCCTCGCAGCCCTCGCAACCCTCCAGCGGGCGCAGCTCGCCGCGGTGGGACGAGGACGACGAAGAGGACCGACACCACCATATACTCACACAAGGTTTAGGAGACCTAACCCACGCCTAACCTAACTCCTTGATTTGGACGGAACTTGAAACAAATGCAAGTTAACTTTTATCCATTAAAGTTTGGACGTATGTGAGTCAAGTTCTATTCAAACTAATTCCCGGTAGGTCCTGTATGTCCTACTAGCTAGGTGAACGAAGCTTTACACTACCTAAGGCTTCGTTGGTTACGTTCAGCGCTATTTGCACACGCAAAAGTAGGCTATGTGAAGGCAGTGATTGCTATGTCTCTAAATATCTTCCACAACTTTTTCTATCTTTACTGTTTTATCTTCGAACAGCAGATGGCGCTGGCCGTATTTTATATTTCGCGAGCGCCATCCTGAATTTTGTCTGTATATTTTTTTTGGTTAAAATAAATAAAGTTGAGGGTGACGCTACGAAGATGTGGCTAGGAGAGATAATATCACAAAGTGTACGTCCTGCACCACATCACTGTGTGAGCGCGCCGAACTGACGCGGACAAGTAATGTCTATAATGTGTAGTTAATATTAACCGGGCAGTTCGCGAAACCATTTGATGTATTCTGAAGATTTCGCGGATTACCCAGTAGAAGCTTAATACACAGTTGAACGTGTTCAATATTATAGCTTTTTAAGTTATTTTTAGTTGCTTAGATGTTTAATTTATTAATATTCGATGTTGTATTTTTTATTGTATATTTTTACTTATTTATAACAAAAAACATATATTTATAAGTTTATACCCTTTTGCTTTTGTGCGTGAACGCTGTGTGGAGTAGCGAAAATAAAAAAAAAGTTTCAGGAATCTTTTTATGATTGATAAATCTACGGACCTACAAAAATGATCACTGACCATCGTTTTATGTTTAATGATAATTCAAAGATAAAACCATTGTATTCCCGATCACATTAATTTCCAATGTTCGTGTTAACTAATCCACGTTTTAGCCGCCTACGTCATTGGCTTAGCCTATATTTCACGTAGTTATGGTAAAGCTGAAAATAGTTTCCTCAAAGCATGATCATAACCTTGATGCCGTCATGTAAGTTATTTATGAAGCGAAACGAATCGCGTTTGGGCTGTTCTACTGTTTATTGTGACTATAAACGATTTGTTTTAGGTGTAAAGTACAGGATAGCGTGGGGGAGTCATTCGTATGTGTAACGTCGTGATATTTATTGCGAGGTGAAAGATTTTTCACTTTCACACAAACTGTACTTTTCTTGAAAATAACGGTCGATTCTTAGACAATGTTTAGTTTTGTATTTTAATGGACTAGAAGGATCTGATAACCGTTGAAAAATGCGAAGCCCGTGCAACATAGTGGACTAATAAAATGATACACTTACAAAGAAGAAGAATAAACTTGGGAACGATTATCGTAACTTTTAGAAACGTTTGCATTCTAATCCCTGTCTCGAATCTACCAAAAATGTCTCTTATTGAATTTACATTTTCACGAGTTTTTGATATTGATTGTCATTGAGATAAGATTGCGACTAGATTTTGAACTTTTTAATTACGAGATTTAGCCTTCTTGATCAGTTTTAAAACTTGTCTTACTTCTAAATAACGGTTTTGTTACTAACTGTTGTATCTTGAAGAAAATGTTGAGTAACTCTAATTAGTCTGGAAGCCTATCCCTACCCTAGTTGAACCGAAATAATCTAAAAATAAGTAAATATTCGTATAATACAGGTTTACTAATTTGTATTGAGTTTTTAAAGGTGTTTTCTTTTCAGATGAGACTTTAAAATCTCTCATTTTAATATAGCGAATTTTTTTTTAGGAAGTTACCTAACCAACTACTAAAATAAAAAAAAAAAACATTTGTTCTCATTCGTCACTAATAAAATCACAAACTTGATTATGTAGACTTAATTTGCGCTCGAATAAGATTTTATTTATGTGATAAAATAAATAGTTTATCTCAGAACTTATCGACCGAGACAATTGTTCCAATTCAAGGCCACACACATTTGTAATCAACTGAGGTACCAAATATACGTTAACTTGATAAAATAATTATTATGCGTAAATCTACAACAATTAATATAGCGGGTGTACTTAAAAAAAAACATTTAACGAAGCCGGAAGTTACACGTTCTTGCCATATTTATTTATTTGTTCTGAACCATACCTGGGAGAGCTTTAGCTACCGAAACAAAACAAACAATTCAATTCAATTCAACTTCTAAACAGTTTTAAATATTTCTAAAAACTTTAAACGACTCCTATTATTGTTGGATGCGCCTGAAAGCACAATGTTTTGCGTGCGTTCCATTGCGCAATAGAGCAATCAGTTCACACCAAAAATAAAAGTTGAAACCCAGTTACCCAGCAATATCTTTTCGTCAATGTTACTTAGTTTTATGGAGAGAATGCGTAGTTAACAGTTATAAAATTTTTTTTATTACACCCCGTATACAAATGTATAGTTAGGATATACCTACTGATTTACCTGGAAAATGGACTCAAAGATTTGAAGCAACAGATCTGTAACTTTAGGTTCGTGTTAAAGATATAGTATGAATGTGGTATATGTGCTTAGATTTGTAATAGTATCATAGATTGATGTATTTTGTAACAGAACTACATTATACTAAGGTTAAAGAAAGTTGGTATAATAGTTTCCTTAACAGTAGTAATTAAGTAGCATGACATTAAAATATTTAGCCTAAATGTACAAGGTGGAAGGGATATCCTAACTTAAACTTTTACCAGTACACTTTATACCCCAGGGCCGTCTATTGTAGGCCCCGGGCACATTGACATGTGAATGACGTATTCTGATAGTTGACATAATAAATTTCTTTCAATGAACGTTCAATTGAACCTCATTAAATAATATAAAGTCAATAAAAGGAACATTAGACTAATATTTCACAAGTTTGGGAATAGAAACTTATTGTAAATCGCACTGCTAATAAAAAAAATTGCGGGCAGGCCTGGGCCCCCGTCTTTCGTGGGGCCCTGGGCAAGTACCATAGTTCCAAGTGGAAATGAAGGGCCTGCTAGACCCTTCAAGGAGAAAAATATCAGTTGTTCCAAACAAAAGTGCAAAACCTACACTGTCAAAATGTATGGAACAGCAGATTGCTTTTTTATTTACTTACCGGTAAAAATGTCATCGCTGGTGGGTCTAGATTTATGTACTGGACACGAGGTAAAAGTGTTCGTTATGATGTCCCTTGCATCTGTTATAATGTAGTTCTAACACCCGTATTTAAACTTTATTTACCAACAAATAAAACCTAATTTTGTTTGAGATAATTTTTTTTAAATGTTTTTCAGTTTACATTCAATTTAGTATGGTTTT
Source organism: Hoplodrina blanda (assembly GCA_949316365.1). Taxonomy (NCBI): domain Eukaryota; kingdom Metazoa; phylum Arthropoda; class Insecta; order Lepidoptera; family Noctuidae; genus Hoplodrina; species Hoplodrina blanda. The sequence goes on from OX438570.1 coordinate 10,396,357, forward strand.
CAGTTCACTTAGTAATGTCGAAATAAATTTTGAATACGGGTTTTTCAGCATGGAATTGTGCATGATATATTATGTATGAAAAATTATTTTTATAATAGTGCATGTTTATATCTTATGGACCCTTGCTATGAATGTATTAAGGCAACTGTACACAGAGGTGAATTTTTGATACATCGGCTATAGAAAAAGTATTTGGAAAAAAAATCAAATAATTAGTGGTGATATAAATGTCTCGTGCTTGCTCTGTAGTATATTACTGGCGATCTAACCCGTTTTCACACGGGTACAATGTATATACTAACTATATTTAGTATAATTATTTCTAATGAATCACTTTATCTATTGATGAAAATCTAATTAAAATTCATTGCGTAGTTTAAAAGATCTAAGCGTCATGGTTTTATACTTTGTACATATTACTTGCTATTATTACTTATTATACTAGATTTTGTCCGCGACTCGTCTGCGTATTTTTTTTACCGGTCTCTTATTTTTTATAATAAAATGTAGCACTCAGGGATAACGTAGATTACGTACTTTACGTAATTTTCAAAATCGTAACAGTAGTTCCGGAGATCAGTGCGTTTTTTTAACAAAAAAAAGTCTTAAACTTCATAATATTAGTACAGATAGCATGCACTTGTTGCTTGTAAAACCACAAAGTATTCGAGTAGATTTTTTTTTTCTTCTGTATCTCCAATGTGTACAGGAGTTTTCTATTAGTCTTGTCTAAATGCACGTTAAGCTAGAATGTTTTTCTATTTCAGTTTTTGGAACAACGCTTACACTCGTTTGTTTTGTTATTTTCTGTTAAGCACTTTTTATAAAAATTGAAAATAACTTTAGTGTTCTTTAACATTTTTGTATGTTGGTTAATAAATAAGGAAGTTCCTAGTATTTTGTATTCTTTTTGTTTTTAATTATAGTTAAACAAATTAAAAAGAAATACTTGGCTAAAAAAACACAACATATAAAATAGTAATAAGTATGATTTCATAAATAATTGGGATAAGTAATAAAAAAAACAGAAAATAAAAATGTATCCCATTAGAATGTTGAATAATTAACTTCAAATGTTCTGTGAACTAACAAGTACTTTGTATTACAGGCGACCTACCGTCTTACCTAACCCGTTTCCAATGGGACATGGCGAAATACCCGATCAAGCAGAGTCTGCGCAACATCGCTGATATTATCAGTAAACAGGTTTGTTGTGTTTGTTTTAACGCCATTTTTATTTTATCTACAGAAACAGAATGGAAGATCTTATTGTCCACCATTTGCTTAGGGTTCGTTAAATTTTTTGGTGCTAATTTCCGTTCCATTCTGTTTTCGTCACGTCCTTTTCCGTAGATGTGTCATACAGTTCTACTTCAGAAGGCGAATCTAATGTTTCTGACTATAGCCAACGCCAGCATAATTAACATTTGTTGCATATTTGTCGTGCAGGTGGGACAGATCGACACGGATCTGAAACAGAAATCGTCCGCCTACAACGCACTCAAGGGTAACTTACAGAACTTGGAGAAGAAACAGACGTAAGTACAAGTATTTGAAAATCATAATGAAATTGGAACATTGAGGCCAATTTTCCAAAAAAATAAATGATCAGCTTTCAGTATCAGATTCACAGATAAATAATTTGAATACCTATGTTAAAACGCCAATTTCTTTTTATTAAGTACGTTGAAAATCTAGTAACAATCTCATATCAGTAATAATCAAAGTCAAAGTTCATCTAATGTCATTTATCTCAATTAGACCTAAAAAGGCACTTTTGAACGCCATTTACAAGAGAAAATGTTATGAACTTGTCAAAACTGGATGTAAATTAGAGATATTTTTAAACAGACTTAGATTAAATGTGATCATTCTTAAATATGCGATAATTGTCCCTCTGAAATTAACTTAACTCTTCAATTCCCAGTGTCACTTGTAGGTGACAGAGGTTTATTTTTTTTTTCTACCACATGGAGATTATATTTTTAAATTCCACTACCGTTGTTGTAAAGCCAATAAGTCCAACTATTATTTATATTTTTCTAAAAACACTAGCCAAATGTCATCTGTCAAATACAATCTTATGAATCGCGCGAAATTCGAGCAGTCTGTGTTTACGTAATCTCTGGCGGTAAAAAGTGAAATAAAAATGCCAAGACCGTAAGTATTGTTATTTTTTCTTATTGCATGTAATAAATGAATAAATAAGCTATTGTATAAATGTTTTAATTGACAAAAATAACTTTGAATATGTTTGTTACAACGTTGGAAATATGCCGTGTCACCTGCAGGTGACACTGGGCATTATAATAACTGTATGGTTCTCAATTCCTACTAACTAATACTAAGAGTTTTGTTTACGTTTTGGGCTTATTTATGTTTGGTGATGGTGTTTTAGACCTTATTTACATATGACAGGTTGACCTTAGATAAGATTGCCGAGGAGTTGCAGGCCAGGAAGGATCCAGGCGGTATTATTTTATTTCCTCCTGATGATGGTGTGGTGACGGACAAAGATAGTGGAGAGGAAAACGAAGCTTATATTCTTTATCTTCCCAGTCGCATGTTTCGATCTCAAGTAGAAGTAACAAATAGTCTATCTACTTCTGGAGAAGTACATAGATTGGAAGAAGAAGAAGAACCTGTACCGAAAAAGAAAAAAAGAGCATACTGTAACAAATGGTACAGGAATGTCTCTTGGTGGCAAAAAGTGGTGGTTCCCTCTATCTGCGTTTGGCTAAGATGCAGCATGCCAAAATGCACCTTGCATACCTTTGAACATTAGAGTGCCTGCCGAGGTGAGGAGTGCACGAAGTGCTGACGACCACTCGCAAATCGAGTGTTCATAACAAAGATACGGATATTGTCACCAAAGCACTAGAAAAATGTGTGGCAAGTGCAATTGTGGTCCTGCCGGGGGAGCGGTGAATGCTTATGCGAATCCCGCACTTCCCGGCCATAGCCAGAGGTGGAACACTGCGGCGGTTTTAGCCTGTAAGAGTCCAGTATGCCCCTCCGTCACCCCCACGACGGAGGAAGTGCATGAGGAATTCCACCGCGCACAAAAAAAAAAATAACTGCAATATTGGTTTGGATCTAATGTATTATTTTGCTTCTACAGTTTTCACAATATATTGTTTTATTTTTATAAACTCTGACGTTTTATTCCTACTGAACAATAACTTGTAACAATCTATATATTATCCTTTAGAGTCCTAATGTCACAACGCCCAGTGTCACCTGTAGGTGACACCCCCATAAAAAGAAATGAGGGGGGGCTTATTTTTTTTAATATTTTTTTTTGTCAAAACTAAATGTTTATAAGTTTTTTTATTTAAAAAGAAACCTAAAATCTCTATTAACTTGGTTATGGGAATTGAAGAGATACAAGCCATTATGTTTCTACCTTTCTAGTTTCCAAATGATTGTTTTTTAAACGAATTAATAAATAATCGAGACAAATCACTTGTTTAATGAAGTAAAAAAATAGTATATCTAAGCAAAAACACGTTTGTCTTGGCAAAATGATAGATTAAAAAATTGTGATCTATCGACCAAATATGCTGTTTGAATATTCGATGTCAGTGCTTTAGAGTCAGAATATTAAAAAATCAGACGCCTTGCTTCTCAATATATCTCACAACAAAAACAACTACTTATGTGTTTGCTTTGATAGCAAAAATTCTTGTATCTCGATAGATTTAGTCACAAATCTCAGTTTATGACTATTAAACTTTCAATGTTGCAAAGCACATAAAGTCAACATCTGTTCTTTTTACAAAGATTTTGATCCCAAATCCATCATATCGAAAAAACGTTAATATTTTTACTCAAATTCCTCAACTCGAAATAAATTGATTGATTTATGAAATGAAAAATGTGGGATAGCGCACTTTGCAAGGCTGCATTCATTTTTGTGTGCTGATAAATTGTGCACATAAACTATACTCATTAATATTAGCCAAGCGCGGTGAACCTATTTTATGCCTGAAATATTAGTTTAAGATCGGCGTACTAAATTCAGCTTGCAAAACATGATAATGGCTAGTCTTACATCCGTTCTAAATAATATTAAACCTACTGTAAAAACAGCAGCAATAAATAAATAAATAAATAAGTTACCCCCTATTTTTTTTTTGTTCGTTGGGAAGTCCTCAGGGATAGCCTTCGTCTGGGGAGAACGGAGGGTAATGTCGGACACTTACCGAGTAAATCATCAACCTTTCTTCCTACTACCTTGAGTCGGAATCCGCTTGACGCATGCTCCTTGCCCCCGATTAGTCGCATTCCCCTACTGATGATAACCTCTACCCTCGTTACAGCGGCAGTCTGCTGACCCGCAACCTGGCGGACTTGGTGAAGAAGGAGCATTTCATTCTGAACAGCGAGTACCTCACCACACTGCTGGTTATCGTGCCCAAGTAAGTATAGCATTCAAAGATAAAGATTTAGTTTCTGACACAAATCTTACGTACACAATTTTTTCAACAATAATTCCCTAATTATTATATTATAATCCCGCGTGTAGGACGTGTGTAGGACCCTTCCTACACAGGTCAATCCCTGTTTTAGAAGTAATTGTAATTTTAGATATTTAACGCAGTTTGCAATCTATTCTAGGCGTAAGTTAACGTAACACAGTTGCCATATCGTGCGTTGGCTCGTTTTGACGGAATAGCGCAATTTGTGACACGTGGCGTTCACCAACCCGTACTCTGCCCGCGTTGCCGGTCATAGCCCACTCATGCTCACAGCAAGAACACTTGTGACCCAGCAGTTGGCACACCATAGGCTTAATATATACAAGCTTTTGTTCGCGTCTTCGCCCGCGTGTTTTTTTCATAGGAATCCCTATTTTTTTTTAAATAAAATATAGCATGTATCACTATACGGTATTATTATGATTATTTCATTGCATATACCTATCCTAATGTGTTACGTCTGAAATAGACAAGAAAACAGTATGTAACCCATAATCCTGGATGTCAAACGATTTCTAGAGAAGCCATAACGATCAAACAGAAAGATGTTTAATCATCAAAATTTCGCAAGAAAACGATCAAAGGATTGTTTAGTTTATTTACCTAACACAAATGCTGAAATCGATTAAGAGTTAAATGTGCAAGTCTTTTGATGAGAAAAATATTAATATTATATGTATGGCTATATCCATACATGTAACGATATACTAGCGCAAGTTTGCACTTGCATAACTCAAATCATTCATTTCAGTTACACCATCAAAAGCACTTTTGAACATCACAAGATGAAAAATTTAAAATCTTTTTGCACCTTCCAAAAAGTAGTTTCATACCAAGAAACTCCTTAAAAAAGTTTACAATAATAATTGGTACTTATAGGAAAATGAATAAAACATTTTAAGAATGTAAACAAATGGCACTTATTCATCCCACACACGTTAAATTCTCAATAGGTACTAGCCCAAGTACACAGGAGATACTCGTATTATAGTGCACTAGTGTGTGCGTAATCATAGATACACTGTCCCTACCATCACTCATAGTCCGATACGACGGCAATCTGACACTCGCGGGGAGTGATCAGGCGCAGGACCAACGGCAACACGTACAGTCACGAGCAAAAACAAGTAAACACTTAGCAACATTACGAAGCTATTCTTCGAATATATTGATTGAAATGTCTTGTTTTTAGGAATATATACGTAGTATTTTGAATTCAATACTACTAAGAAATAGGTCTCATATCAAAGTTACAACCATTATTTCACAAGAAAATCGCTTTTGAATTTTGCTAAGTGTATACTTGTTTTTGCTCGTGAATGTACACATCGAGACACGGGTGTGTCCGGGCTCCTACTAAGACTTTAAATGGAAAAATCGAATAACGCTTTGGACCCACGATCAGCTCACTCAACTGTAAACAATCTACTTGACAGGGCATTGTTCAACGACTGGAACGCGGTGTACGAGAAGATCACGGACATGATAGTGCCGCGCTCCAGCCAGCTCATCTACCAGGACAATGACTACGGACTGTTCACGGTCACACTCTTCCAGAAGGTACAGTTTGGAAAGCCACTATCACATGGGTTTTTAAAAATACATGGGTGGGACATTTGGGTATTTAACGTCATTTCACTTTAGAGTGTGCTTTTGAAATACTAGCACTTTTGTAATACAAGCGCTTTTAGGATTCAAAGCATTTTCCAAATTGTTTTTAACTTTATTTAATGTGAGTTCCATTCATTGATATTTTAAAGTCAATTATTTTTTTTATGTAGGCGACTTGTATGTAAAATATGCATGAATGTAATTTTGATTATTATAGTAATAAAGGCTGTTTAATTTTATTTATTTTATGACTTACATGTTTATTTACTCGCTTCTAACTTATATGAAGTTTTGCGGCGAGAATGTTTATTGGGTTGGGTGTGAAATCCGAGACACATAGTGCAGTAACCTGCCGTAAGGCACGCGCTTAACCCAACTGCAGTAACCTGCCGTTAAAGTCAAATAAAATCATTTATATCAATAAGACCATAAAAATACACTTGAACATATCATATTAAAAAATAATTTAATCTAGTTGCTCCTTCCAAAAGCTGACAACATAAAATGCCGTTTTGTTTCATCTAGTTTAATTACTTTGTATTATAATGAGCGGTGTCGCAGGTGGTAGAGGAGTTCAAGCTGCACGCTCGCGAGCGCAAGTTCATCGTGCGCGAGTTCTCGTACAACGAGGCCGACCTCGCCGCCGGCAAGAACGAGATCACCAGGCTCGTCACCGACAAGAAGAAGCAGTTTGTAAGTGCAACATTACTGCATGAACATATTTGCTTATCCTATAGCTTGTTTCATTTCTTGCCAAGTAATGGCAGGCAAGCTGGGTTTTGTTGCTAATAGTATTAGCGAACCGCCCTGGCTTCGCACGAGTACAAAATCCCGACTTGGTGGATTTTGCAAAGAAATCCTTAATTATATTGAAGATTTTTGCCTTGTCCGGGAAATTACGAACACAAAAAAAGAATCAGTCAAATCGGACGAGCCGTTTTTATAGGAAGTTTCTATACAAGCTGACTCTTACTACACAATCTTTTAGAGGGCGAAAGTACACATGAATATGAACAATGGGACCAACTATGAAATATGAAAAAAAAAGTCGACTCTACGACTTTTTACTTTAAACTCCAGTGGTATTTTTTAATAGCACGAAAATATTTGAACACCAGTAAGCCTAACTCTAGCGCAATATGTAAAAGTATTCGTATTTAGTCAATTATTCAATTGGAAATACAACAATCATAGCATTATTTGTTTTATTGTGTACAACAAACAAAATTAGTATTGCTATGAATAAAGGCTTCAAACAAAATAAATATTTTGTGAGAAACAGGTATTTCCAATTCATGAATCGATCTTATTTTCATTACGTTTAGTTCGCGTGTTCGTGCCACTAGGGCCACAGTGAAACAGCTCATAACGCAATACACATAAAGTTCATAATTGTGTTCGTCAGGGTCCACTGGTGCGATGGTTGAAGGTGAACTTCTCGGAGTGCTTCTGCGCCTGGATACACGTGAAGGCGCTGCGCGTGTTCGTCGAGTCGGTGTTGAGGTGAGCCACAGCCGTTCAGATATTAGATATAACTGATATAAATATTTCAATAGATTCAAAACAAATCAATACAAGTTAAAGTTACACCCATTTTTAAATGATTTTGGATATTTAATGCTGATTAATTTTAAATATATTGTAAGCATAAGTTTCACATTTGTTAAAAGAATTGATTCAATTATTGAGAGATTGTGGGTTGGCTTGTTATGTCAGAACCACAGATATAGATAGACATAGATAACGCGAGAGCAACTACTTCGCGTGCCTAGCTTACGTACAATAATCGTAAGTGGCCAATTTCGCGCTCAGTCTGCATCGGAGCATAGCGCTAGTCGGACGTCAGTTAAAAATATTAAAATGATTAATTGTGCTGTTATAAATTGTAAAAACTGTACAAATGCGAGGAGAAAAAATAAAGTAAACGTTTCCTTCCATCGGTAAGTCATTTTATGATTAATATTATGCGTAATTAATTAAAAAAACAATTATTTTTAATCGAATACCCTCAGTAATACCTGGTAATACCAAATTTGAGAAAAACAAAACGTTTCTATTACATTGCAGCTTTTACTTGGAGCGGTCGATGAGACGTTTTGTTTTAACAAATAATGAATATCGAAACAAGCGATACTATCGTATATCGTTTCGGTTTTGTAGTACAGGGACTTTTATCATTTTTCTGTCAATTTTAGCGATTAGTGCTGTTCATCATATGCAACACAAATCGATTCTCAAGAATCGATTTCGGAAACAGAGGAATGATTTTGTATTATATAAGTACTTTGTAGACAATTTTAATAAATAATCGTAACGTTTCGTGATTTTTTTAGTTTTCCACATGAACCCAATTTAAAACAAAAATGGATTGAGGCGACGGGAAACAAATATTGGTTCCCAACAAAGCATAGCACTATTTGTTCAATACATTTTGAGGAAGCAAGCTGTGTGGAAGGGAAAAAGTTTTCGTAGCTCATGTAATTTTGGATCTATTTTGATTTTATTATAACGTATTTTACATGCTTTTCGTTTTGCTTCTAAAATTTCTTCTCTGGATTTTGTCTTTGTTTCCGACATTTTGATAGTCTACAACAATCACAAGAAATAATTAGGGAAATACTTACAATTTTGTAAAAAATATATACTCCTAACTGCCTTATAAGCAGATCAGGAATTTTATTTTGTCATTCATTTTTCTGTTTCTCTCATTCCTCTGTATATCTCATTACTCTGTCATAAAATCGATTCATAAATCGATTTAAATTATGTTATTATTATTATTATATTTTTATTACTTATATTATTATTGTTATTGTTGTTATTATTATATGTTATTAAAAAATTATGGCAAAGGTATCCAAAAACTAGCACGTCGTCGGAACGCAAGCGCTCGAGCACGCAACCTCTCACTACAAAGACTTTCAGCGTACTGCTGACCGGGTGAGCCGCTGGCGCATGGCGGGGGGTAGAACGAGGGGGGCGCCGTACGCGGCGGCGTCTTTGAATCGATTTGATTTTCCCATCACTAAATAGTGCTTGTGACGTCATAATAGGTAGTCAAAAAATGGCACGCTTGGTTTTCATACAGATCGTGATGCTTGCGTTATCTATGTCTATCTATATCTGTGGTCAGAACTAAATTCATTGTCTCCAACTGTCAGAAAAACTGTATATTTATTGGTACAGACACAACACAATAAAATGACTCATAAATATACAGACATAGAGTTCAAATTCCCACAATTCAGCCTTAACTTTCCGTCCACAGATACGGTCTCCCAGTTAACTTCCAAGCGGTCGTGATTGTCCCCTCTCGCAAGAACACCAAGAAGTTGCGCGAAGTGCTGCAGTCGCTGTACGCGCACCTCGACCACTCGTCGCACCAGAACTCCAGCTCTGCGGCCGACGTGAGTACCACTACCCTCACATACGTACCACACATAGCATCACGCCTGTAATCCCCAAAGGGTTAGGCAGAGGTGTACCCATTAGTGCACCCACATTTCGCCAGTTATGTGTTTAAGTGTGTGTTAGTTGTTGGTATATATAACTAGTATATTATAAAGAGGTAGAGTTTGTTTCTATGAGCTAATAATGTCTATCTATCAGCGAAAGATTTTTTAAATCTGATTATTACTTTCAGAGATTATCTCTTCTAACACAATCAATGATACTTTTGTATAATTCTGTCAGCTTTTGCTCAGGACTTTTTTGCTTTATTTTTTGATAATAAAATATAGCTTTTAGCACACAGATATAATGCAGCATCCTATTAGTGAAAGGATTTTTAAATATTTTCAAATTAGACCAGTAGCGCATTCCAATAAAAAAGTCGGCTTTATAATATACATAGTATACATTTTAAACGTAGTCAATGTGTCGTATTCACAGAACGCAGAGATGGCGGGTCTCGGGTTCGGCTCGTCGGATTACTTCCCGTACGTGTACTACAAGGTCAACGTGGACATGCTCGAAAAGGCCTAAGTGCGCAGCGCAGCTGAACACGACCCGTTATATTAGGTGAGATGCAATCATTATAAGACCAGTTTTTGTGAGTAAAAGCGTTCAAAATCTAGTCGTAATCTCATCTCAGCGACTATGAATGTCGAAATGGCGACGTCTAAAAATTACAGGTATTTTTGACGAAGTGAGACTGTACAGTCAAACGGGGTGAATAGGGATGCAATTTTGGAATTTTTACGTGAAACAATATAGTTTGTTGCCAACAATGATACTAAATCGTAAATTATAATTCAGAAAAAACATTGCGAGTCCTTTTTGGTAACCAATTGTATAAAACTCAACTTTAAAATCCATTTTTAGTTTCGTCTCGATGCACCCCTACATGGCTATTCGCCTCGTTTGAAGGTTATTAGAATGAGATCGTTTTCAATCTTACAGGAATGGTATTAAAAATCTCTCTGGTATTAAAAATGCGCTAAGTACAACACAATCAATGTATGAAACAGCAATTTCTTTTTTCTTATTTCTTTATTGGTCGCATTTAATATTTTCCGTTTTCACCCCCTAAAACATCGGCTGTGCATTAAAAGTCAGCCTGTATAATAACGTATAAGTATATACTAATGTGATATTATTGGTTGCAGGTAATGTTACCAGGTTCTTTGTCCTGTGTGTACGACCAACCGTATTGGTCACACAATAGCATGAAGTTTCATCGTACAATTTATTTTACTTTAGATAACATACCTATCTAAATAAATATTTATCCCCAAATCAATATCGGCCCTTGAAAATAAAGCATATTTTTCTATATGTACAGATTTTTTGAAATCTTTTTTTTTGTGACAACTTTAAAATCATATTTTTCGTTTTACAATGCAGGTTGTTGGTATAGATGTTTGTGTAATTTATATAATATGTTATTTATAAAATAAGATGCCATTTTGAATTGAGAAAAAAAATATAAAATTGTTGCAATAATCTTGATAAAGCTTATGGCTTGATGTTTTTGTTAAAAATTAAAAAAAATCCTGTTTAAATGAATTAATTTCAGTATTATACTTGAGTTGCGTAGTGTAGCGTAACGCATGCAATGTATATTAAACGTAAATAACATCAGATGCAAAGCTATGTAAATAAGAACATTCCTCATACATGTGTGTAGTACATAATAAATATTATTCAAGTTACTGTTTTTTGTCGTTTTATTTTAACAGTTTTGTTCAATACTACTTGCTCACAAACTTGCCTGCCTATTTTCTGCACCTAATATGCAGTATTTATTTTACACTGCATCTACTTTCTAGCAGAGATGTATTCTTATGGCCGAATTGCGGTTACCAATGACAGTGGAGTACGCAGGAAGAAATTATAGTGCAAAGGTGCACTCCCTCAGGCCGGGCGCAAACCTCCGGTTTCCGGATCGGGTTTCCGAATCAGGAGGCGTGTTTGTACATGCACACACATGCATAAATTACACATACATTCATTTGTTTTTTACATATTGTGTGTGTAATTTATGTATGTGTGTGTATGTACATACACGCCTTTTGCGCCAGTTTGCGCCCAACCTCATGCTTCACTGACATAGTCCGATGGGGCGGCGATCTGACACGACCGGAGAGAGATCAGACGCAGGACTAGGCTTTACGGGCTTTCCAAGTCACAGGGTTATAACACCCACCAATTTCCAAACTCCGCTGGACCGCCTCATAGGCCGCTACAAAAAAAATCTTATGTGAATAAACAACACCGGTAAACACTCGGGAATCGAATCTACGACTACACGCTCAGCAGTCGTGCTTGCGACTACGAGAATAACAATGAGGCAGTTCAACATGGATTTAAAGAATACATAAATAAAATAAAGCATTTACATGCGTTCTGAACTTGTAGTTTAGAAAATCAGAGTACTTACCTATTTAATGAATACTAATGTCACTCTTTATGTGGGTATAATTATGTTACTCATATTCATTGTTCATTATACATACCTAAATGACGTCACTTAAGGTTGGTGCAAGAAGGACGTTTATAAACATTATAAAGGATTTTCCTTGGGCTAGTGCAGACTTAATTATTTATTTATTTTCTACTTCATAAAATTGATATTTGTTTAGCAATGATAGTTACACATCTCTAGGTCTGCGCTAGTACTTGTAGAAAAAAAAATTAAGACTTAACTAAGCTTCTGCCCGCGACTTTAAGTTACGTCTTTGGTCACTGCTCCGCTCCCGTGGGTCTTAGCGTGATCTTATAAAGCCTCATTAACAAAAAAAAAAAAATTCAATACGACTTGTAGTAAGTAATGGTTACACCTCTGCCTAACCCTTCGGGGATTACAGGCGTGATGTTATGTTATGTTACGACTTGTAGTTCCAGAGATTAGCGTTGAAACAAACAAACAACTCTTCAACTTATAATATTTATATAGGGATGTTGTTTAGAGCACATTCAATTTAAATACAAGAATTAAATTGTGTGCGGTGCTAGATAAATGTTTGTGACTCACAGACATCTTTCCAGAAGCTTAATTATGCCGCCAGTAAATTCTGACTAATAGGAGGAAAAATGTTAACAGGTGACGTAACAAGTTTATTTATTTGTCCTTTACTCGAGGTTTTTTGTTTATTAATTCATCAAAATGAGTTGGATGTTAGAAAAACAATGTAAAGTAAATGTTTAGGTATTATTGAATGTCTCTTATCATCCACTCCCTAAGTCATAATAAGGCGATATAGTGCAGTCTGATCTACTAGAACTATTGAAAGGATAACAATGGCCGCATTATGTTATGTCTGTGTATTCCTTAACAGTAATGAAACCATATCACTATAGCTTTACCATACCATTAGCTGTCTGCTGTGTACCACTTGATATAGAAGGAACCAGCTTATACTTATAGCCGATTTGTGAATTTGCAATTCGTAAAATTCCAGACTGGGCTATTACTATAATGCAATCCTGACAATGCTAAAGCATAGGGAATAGAAGCCATGACCGCATGCATATTGATGCACTTGACAGAAATGAGTATTATAAAGTCAACTATAAAATCATTTAAGTTACAAATGAAACTTCTTGAAGAGAGAATACTATCAATGTTTTAGGTCACAGACCGATTGATTGATTTGTCTACACTACTGTTAGGTACCATATTATTTTGTGTTATGATGGTAATATAGCCAAAGCTGCTAGTATAGTTTTATAGTCTACTACCATTTTAAGCAAACCTACTAACACAATAACGGTTGTGATAAGACCAGCCTAATATAGAACAGAGAATCAGAATAAACAAACAGGTAGGTAAACAAAAACAAAAGTTGGTGTTAGATCATTAAATAATCACTTTATTTTTTTAAAGGAATGCTTATAAACAATCTTACGAACTATTAATACGAAGCACATTAGTCTTCCCACTCGTGGTCTTCAGTTTTATTGTCATCTTCCAGGTTGTTAGGCACTGAATCACCTCCTTCGTCCATCCTTTTGAACAAAGAAGTCAATAACTTCTTATTTAAGTGGTCCGTTAGAGTTGTTTCTCTTGGTGGCTGCTCAGGAATGTTCTCAGGCTTTACAGGAGCAGTTTTATCCGGTTCAGGCATTTTAGAAGTGATCAATTATTGAGGAAATCAGTAACTAAAACAAAGACGACTTCAACTAAAAATGATCGTAAAACGGATAATGCTACCGATTGGAAAATTTATGAAAGTGAGCCAATAAGTGAACAAGTTTGTGCATTTCAGTTTAGTAGGATTCGAGTTGGTCTTGGTATTTTTTTTTATTTAGCAGATGTCAAGAAAATGTCATTATTACGTTGTGCCAATGTCAATTCACTGCGTTTTGTTTATGCCATTCAGGAAAATAAAATAAAATCAAACAACATAAATAAATAATTGAAGGTAACTATTATTGTGATAAAACATCACCATTAATTAAATTATTCGTTTGCTTACAAAAGAATCCCGTTTCTGTTCCTAGATACGGTAAAATATTTTATATGTATGTACCTAATCTAATTAACCCAAAGCTCACATAATTGCTAAAAAGTCTTGGTAAATAGATAATTTGGATTGTTTAATAATTAAAATTCTAACATGAATTTTAATTATCAGTAAAATCAATAGAAACTTTTGATTATTTTTGATCGCAGCGCAAGTTTCGTTCATTATTTATCTGATTCGATGCGTTCATAATTTTTTTTGCTGTCATCCCTTACTAAAGTACTAAACGTTTCAGCCAGCGACATTTTTCGTCGGCTGGTGTAGAATTTGGCCAAAGAAACGCCCTGAAAAGTTAGTATTCGTCTCTAAATTAGTGTTTTAAGCTAAAATTCTTAATTAATCAGTTATTTTCAGTTAAAGTGTAGCATTTCGACAAAAAATTGTGCTTCAATGTCGGCTAGTGATTGCTCTTACATAACTTGGAAACTAAGGACATAACCTGCATTTTGATCATCTGATTTTTGTGTTTTATATTTCAGAGCCGTAAAAATGTTGGGACGTGCAGCACCGGGTGTCTGCCAAGTGGTGGCCATGGCCAACCAGCAGCAGACCAGGAACATGGCTACACTGAAAGCCATTTCCATGCGTCTGAAGTCTGTAAAGAACATTCAGAAGATTACCCAATCCATGAAGATGGTGTCAGCTGCTAAGTGAGTGCCTAGCCTTATCTTTACAAGTATGGGATTCACATTTTGAAAAAAGAATTGTGTTAAACATTTTACTGAATTTAAAATCTGTCATCGTCAGTCAATAATTACATGTCAATCAACTGCAGTTAACTTGTATCAATATGAATGATTTAATTTTAATATATTTACATATTATTATACTCACATCAGCTAAAATAGCTGTTGAAACATTTGGTACAAATAGTTTGAATAGTTTGCTTGAGACATGAAAAACCTACCTAAGTATATGACTTCGATGAGAGAAATCGAAAAAAAAAAAACCATGGAACTTAGTTAAACCAGCAACAAACCTCAGCATATTATTGGAAATAGGCTAGCGAAAATGATAAATAAGTAAAGAAAACCAAATCTTTATCTTTATGGTACAATATAAAAGAAACTATGGTTTCGTTTGCAAAGGCTGGACACAAGCAGTTCAACAAATTTGGTTATTTAATGAAATTTTTAAAATGTCTTTGTAGATTTATACAAAGACACAAGAGCACAAGAAAATATTTCTGAACTAGCTTATAAAAAGCGGCCAAG
Organism: Hoplodrina blanda; assembly: GCA_949316365.1. NCBI lineage: Eukaryota > Metazoa > Arthropoda > Insecta > Lepidoptera > Noctuidae > Hoplodrina > Hoplodrina blanda. Next base: position 10,411,630 of record OX438570.1, read on the forward strand.
TGCGAACCCATGAAGGGTTCCGTAGCAGCAAGTAAAAGGTAAATTGCGGTTTACGGTTAGACATATTAAAAAAAAAACTACTTACTAGAACTCATTCTAACCAATTTTCGATGGAAGTTTACATGGTAATGTACATCACATATTTTTTTTAGTTTTATCATTCCCTTATTTTAGAAGTTACAAGGAATTTTACACATTTTACCACTTTGGAAGTGTCTCTCGCGCAAACTATTCAGTTTAGAAAAAAAATTACATTAGAAACCTCTATATCATTTTTGAAGACCTATTCATAAATACCCCAAACACATGAGTCTGATGAAAAAAAAAAATTTAGTTTCAGTTCAAAGTATTGTTTTTTTTGTTCTATTTTTGTGTGAAAATCTTAATGCGGTTCACAGAATACATCTACTTACCAAGTTCCAACAGTATAATTCTTATAGTTTCGGAAAAAAGTGGCTGTGACATACGGATGGACGGACAGACAGACAGTCCGACTATGGAACCCTAAAAATGAAATCACTCTTAGTTTTTTCTGACTTTAGAATAGTATTGCAGATAAGTTACAATAACAATTTTGAACATTCAAAAAGCATGGGTATGTCATGTAGCCTTTTTGTAAGAGACAACCAATTGGGAGTAAACACTCCTAGAATAGCTTACTCTCATACCTTGTCTGTGTGAAAGTCAAAACTCTTTTAATTTGATCCTGTCACAAAGTCTTTTACCTATAAGTTTTAGAGATCAAGTATAAAGTTTTGTAAATTATATTATATACTAGCTTTTGACTGCGACTTCGTCCGCGTATATGTCGGTTATCGCGGACGCAGACGAAGTCGAAGTTGAATAAAAAGTAGCCTATGTTCTTTGTTGGGTTCACACTTACCCTGTACCAAATTTCACACACATCGGTTCAGTAGTTTAGGCGTAAAGAAAAGACAGACAGACAGACAGAGTTACTTTTGCATTTATAATATTAATTAGGATATCTTTCCCTTTTTATTATCAATATAAAAGGGAAAGATTAATTTACTCACTCATACAATTTGCACATCAATATGTGCAACTACAATGATCATATCCTATTGTTGCCAGGTACACCCGTGCTGAGCGTGACCTGAGGGCCGCTCGCCCGTACGGCGAGGGAGCTGTCCAGTTCTACGAGAGGGCTGAGGTAATATGATTGTGCACCATTTTGTTATGTAAGAAAGCATTAATGTTAATCTGCACTGTTTAAATATCTGATAATAATTATGATACTGGTACAAACAGTCAACAAACTACATAAGTAACCTGTAAAGAAATTAATTAGCTCTACACAAGCCAATATTATTTTTTGTTCCATGTTAAGACTTTTTATACATAGGACAAGCAATATCAACTTGGTATTATATTTTGTTAACTTTATTTTTACACAACTTCTAAGTCATATTATGTAAATCTAGAAATCTCAGAAAATACGTAGCTCAACCTTGCTTATTGTTTGTGCCAGGTGGCTCCCCCTGAGGATGACCCGAAGCAGCTGTACATCGCCATGACCTCCGACAGGGGTATGATTCTATTGCATCATTATTTTCTACATTGCTGAGAACTAAATTTGACACATTAGTCATTATGGTCATCACTCATTACAACAACACCGTTCCGGCCACCGGCCCGGCCGACAACACCTCGAGATATACGACCGTTAGGTACAAGCACACCGCCCGCGAGCCGTCACCTTTTTTTTTCTTGTCATGGATGGATGTATGTTTATATTACTGTTTAACACTTAAACGGCTGAATGGAATTTAGCACATATAGATAGCTGAACATGTGAAAAAAAAATGGAATTATTTATAACTTAGTACTTTAGCTTATTTCTGAAGTATACATAGATGAAGTCGCGTGCAGAAGCTAGTAATGCTAGAATTTGTTTGTTTGTTATCGTCAGGTCTGTGTGGCGCCGTGCACACCGGTGTGTCTAAGGTGATCCGCTTGCGCCTGAGCGAGCCGGGCGCGGAGAACATCAAGGTCATCTGTGTGGGAGACAAGTCGCGCGCCATCCTGCAGCGCCTCTACAGCAAGCATATCATCAGTGTTTGTAACGAGGTCAGTGGCCACAGCTCAATGTTGGACGTTAGTTAAGCAGTGGCAGAAGTTCTAGGGTCATACAATTTTTGACAAGGTGGAAAATCAAATCATTTATTTCAATTAGAGCATTACACTACCATGAAAAAGCACTTTTTACAAGAGAAAAATAATAAACAAAAAATACAATTCTTGAAAAAATGATTGCATTATTTTAATAATAATAATTATATGAATGTGAAGACAATGTACTGCACAAAGATTTCTGTTCATACTGTAAATACTGTCAAATCAACAGCGATCGTAAAAAACGAATAAAATATTGCTATATTTCGCGTCTGCCCGAAAAACCATGTGATTTTTCTATGACCCCCCCAATAGATCGGCCGCCTGCCCCCCACCTTCAACGACGCGTGCAAGATCGCCGGCGCCATCTTGAACTCTGAGTACGACTTCGCCTCCGGCAAGATTGTGTACAACAAGTTCCGCTCGGTGGTGTCCTACCAGCAGTCGGACCTGCCGCTGTTCAGCCAGAAGGCCGTGGAGGTGAGTGCCGCAAGTAATACTAATGGGAAATGGGAAATACATTCCATTGAACTTACGTACACAGTAAAGATTTGAATGGCGAGACCTTGTACCTACAATACATATTAATTCTAATCTTGGGTGTCAGTGTTCAACAAAAATTGTATTTTCTCATAAGCAAGAAATTGTTCTCCTATATTCAAAAACTAGCTTTTGCCCGCGACTTCGTCCGCGTATATGTCGGTTATCGCGGACGCAGACGAAGTCGAATAAAAAGTAGCCTATGTCCTTTGTTGGGGTTCACACACCCTGTACCTTTCACACAAATCGGTTCAGTAGTTTAGGCGTGAAGAAAAGACAGACAGACAGAGAGACAGACAGAGTTACTTTCGCATTTATAATATTAGTTAGGATAAATAATAAATAAATAAATAAATCATTTATTTCTCAGTATATGGTACATTGAGATCTTACATTTTACATTGGTTCACACATACTACCATTGCTGGTGTAGAAATATAAAGTAATGAGCTAAGGCATGCAAATCAGAACTAAGTACTAGAGGAATATTAAAGTATTGAATATTTTGTACTAAGTTAGTGAAGTTATGATTTTAATGACACATCAATAGACTGGTAAGGATTTAAAATATTCTATGTCAAAATATAAATGGTTAAATAATAATAAAAATAAAATAAAAATTATAATTATAACGTAAAAAATAAAACAAAAACTATAATAATAAATCATATGTCAAAATGCCAAAAATAAGTAATAATGTCAAAAATAAAAATACAATGTCAAAGAATTCTAAATTACAATGTCAAAGAATATTATGATCTAAATTACAATAAGCATGTCAAAAGGTATGATTTAAAAATTCATTGACGGAATAAAAACACATGTCTAAGAGCCAAGCGAACATTTTACATTTAAACTTATTGATTGGTAACATTGTCAGGGCATGAGGTAATTTATTATAAATTTTAATAATCATACAACCGGCATTTCTACTATATAATTGCAATTTCTGAGCAGGTACTAGTAATTTACCGGCGTATTTTTTGTTCAGTCTTTCGGAGACTTGTTCATTTAATAAAAATAAATGAGGGTATTTTTTTACAAATAGACACACTTCAAAAATATACAGACATGGAAGTGGAAGAATTTTTAGTTTCTTAAATAATGGCCTGCAATGATCAAAATATTCTGCTCCACTCATGGCTCTGATACATTTTTTTTGTACTATAAATGCTCTTTCCACATCTACTGAATTACCCCATACCACTAGGCCGTAACGCAACACTGATGATACATACCCATGGTAAGCATTTAGGACTGTTTTCCTACTAGACACTAGTCTTAACTTGCGAAGAGCATATACAAACTTATCAAGCTTACTGCATACTCTTTCTACATGTTCCTTCCAGTTCAATTTGTTGTCAATTATTATACCTAAAAATAAAGCTGATGGTCCTGGTTGCAGAGTTGCATTGTTATGTCTAATTACTGTTGGTGTTACTGTCAAGTTAGATGTTTGAAATTGAACTATTTTGGTTTTTCCAATATTAACATGAAGATTATTGTCTTCCAGCCATTTTATCACATTCATTAATTCATTTTTAGTATTAATTTCCATGTCATTTTTGTTGGAACATTTTATTGTCAAAGTAGTATCGTCAGCAAATTGGATACATTCATATTTTAAACATTTTTTGAGGTCATTAATATACAATATAAAAAGTAGCGGACCCAGTACACTTCCCTGTGGGACGCCAGAAACATTAGTTTTTAATTCTGAGCAATATGTCATCCTAGTATCATTTTCTATCCTAGAGATAATAGTTCTCTGTTGGCGATTAGATAAGTAGCTTTTAAGCCAATCATGCGTTTTGCCTCTTATACCATATTTTTCCAGCTTATAGAGCAGTCGTTCGTGTGATACAAAATCAAATGCCTTGCTCATGTCTAGAAATACCGATAAAGTCGACATTTTTTTATTAAGAGCTTCGGTAATTAGTTTTACTAAGGCAAAACAGGCTAGAGTCGTTGAACTGTTTTTCCTAAAACCAAACTGATTCTCCACAATTAAATTGTATTTAGTAACAAAGCTATTTATTTTATTATGCATTGCTTTCTCAAAAATTTTCGCAAATATTGGGATCAGTGTAATGGGCCTATAATTGCCCATATCAGTACAGTTGCCCTTTTTGTACAGGGGTTTTATTATAGACTCTTTTAGCCTAGATGGGAAAATACCTTCTTCAAAAGAGAGGTTTATTAAGTAGCTAAGTGGGGGTGCTATAATTTTTGCGCTCAATTTAATTATTTGAGTGCTAACTTCATCATATCCGGTAGAATTTGTATTGTTTAATGAATTAATTATTTTAATTACGTCAATATCATTCACTGGAGTCAGAAATAAAGTATTTATATTATTGTCAATGTTAATCTGGTTAACGTCATGATTATTATTGTTGGTTTCTTGTGTCAGCTCTATAAAATAGTTGTTAAATTGGTTACATATATCATTAGGATTATTAATTTTTTTATCAAGGATTATTATTTCTTTTATGTCGTTACTATTATTAGGTTTATTTAAATTATTTTTTATGATTGACCATGTCGCCTTACATTTATTTTTAGAAATATTTAAAAAATTGTTGTTATTTATCTGTTGTGATTTTGAAATGCATTTTTTTAAGATCTTAGTGTAGCTGAGGTATTTTCTCTTGTGATAACCTTTGCTTATAGCATTATGTTGATATTCGTAATATAAGAGTCTTTTTTTAATGCATGATATTTTTAAACCCGTACTTAGCCATTTGTTTTTTATGGGTTTATTGCTCTTTTTAACTAGAATTACGGGAAAACACAATTTATAGAAGAGCGTGAATAGGTCGTGGAATGTGTTAAAAGCCTCATTGCAGTACGTCACCGTGTAAATTTCATTAAAACTTAAGGGTGCTAAGCAATTTAAAAATTTTTTTATGTTGTCTTTATTATAGTCCCTCTTCTTTTCATACCAGAATTTTATAGATTTTGATTTATTATACGTCTCTTGAAGGTAAAAAGTTAAAGATTGACCGGTATCGTGATCTGAGAGAGCTAGATTATGTGTACTGCATTTTAAATCAAGTGCGGGAATATTACTGGCTATTTGGTCTATACTAGTATTTTTCCTAGTAGGCATTCTAACATGTGGTGTAATATTGTAATTGTGCAGTATGGATATTAGTTCTTTTGAGTATTTATTAGCTTTTAATATGTCTATATTCCAATCTCCGCATACAATAATATTTTTTTTAACTTTGCGGGTTATATTGCGTAACAGTAATTCAAGATTTTTTAAGAATTTGAACACGTCTGAATCCGGAATTCTATAAATGCACACTATAATTAGATTATGGCTCAATATTTCTATGCCACAGCATTCAAAATAAAAATCATTAGCTAGTTCATCACTTATTGGTAACGGACTAAAAATTAGACCTTTTCTTACTAAGACGCATGTTCCACCACGTTTTTTCCCGTGTCTCGTGTAACTAGCAGCTAAGTTAAAATGTGTAAGTACTAAATTACTTTCATGTCCTGACTTTATAAAAGTCTCACTTAGACAAATAAAATCAATATGGCCAATCTGATTTTCTAAGTCCGATATTGTAATTTCGAATAAATCAATTTTATTCAAGATCCCAGCTATATTTTGGTGTAATAGTACAATTTTTTGTTTTTTTTTAGAACTGCCATGACTATATATAACATTTTTACATAACGGGGCGAAAAAGAGGTATTTGAGATTTTTTTGGGGATTTTGGAGACACACAATAGTTATATTCCGTTGAATAAGGCTCTATATTTACGAACAGTTGGGATACGGATACGGATAGTTAGGATATCATTCTATGATTTCTGCAGGCACTGCAACCACTCACATAATTCTCAGCCTACTAAGATTATCTAGAGACCGTGAGTTTGAAATTACAAATTCATGAAAACACTTATTTTATTAAAAGTGTTTTCATGAATTTATAATTTTTCTGGAAAAGTGGAGAAATTTTCAGTTTATTGACTGATCTTGCCCTATTAACTTGATATAATCTAAATAAAATAAAGTCGACTCATCTTCACAAATTCTTCAAAAGACTTGATAAATATTTTTCAAATTCCAGACTGCTCCCAAACTGGCAACTTACGACTCTCTGGACTCCGACGTGATCCAGTCCTACATGGAATTCTCCCTGGCTTCCATGTTGTTCTACGCTCTGAAGGAGGGCGCCTGCTCCGAGCAGTCCTCGCGCATGACGGCCATGGACAACGCCTCCAAGAACGCTGGAGAGATGATAGAAAAACTTACCCTGACCTTCAACAGAACTCGCCAGGCCGTCATCACCAGGGAGCTGATTGAAATCATCTCTGGTGCTGCTGCCCTTGATTAAACACATTCTTGAATCGTTTTGCTGAGATTACGGGTGATTTTTTGCTAGTACTTTTTATTTTTTAGCAATAGAATTCGCTTATTATGATCTTGAAGGGAAGTTTTACACGCGGGGCCATGTTGGAATTGAAGGCATAAAAACGAATTCTACTGTATACCTACTACATTTTAGTTATTCAGTTATTTTTACAAGAAAAGTTTTGGGCATTTATCCGATCGCGAATTTGTGACAGCTAATGGTTGATTCTATTTTGAATAGATCTAAAATTGATCTCAACAAAACGATGTAGAACGAATCTGATCAATGTTAACACAATATTTATTATATAACCGTTTCAAGTATATTTGCAATAGTATGTAAGTACGATGTCGACATTCCCGACGGAGTGTTCCTTGTTCGGTGGAAACTCACGCAAATATCGCTTCACTGGCTTCAACATCTTCCACTGGACTATGGGACACTTTGCTCGATACTTTCTGTGTTTGCGAAATGTTGTTGTGTAAGGATACAGTGGTGGTTAGCAATAAATACCATTTTAGAAGATCTTGTTTTATTTTCTACTTGCATATTATGATGTGCACACAGGGCCGTAGCTAGGGGGGGGGGGCATTGTGGGGGATTGCAATTCTACAATTTATAATAGTGTATATCGTGTTTTAAAGATACGTTATTGAATTTAAAATAAAAAGCTTGCATATAAGTACATTATTTAAGTTCATTCAATTTCGTTCATTCTTACACCACCTCACTATCTTTTTTTTGTCAAAACTTGGTAACCCTTTAACTGTCATGTTACTGAATGGAATTCGAATCGAGGTCTAACTATAATTACCTCACTGTTACTCTGACGTGGATCTCTATACTGAAATCTGGAAGTTCAACCGTTTTGTTCGCTTGTTCTTCATCATCATCTGCCTAGCCTTTTCCCAACTATGTTGGAGTCGGCTTCCAGTCTAACCGGATGCAGCTGAATACCAGTATTTTTCATGAAGCTGCCTATCTGACCTCCACAACCCAGTAACTGGGTAATACGATACCCCTTGGTAGGACTAGTTGTCAGATTTTCGGGCTTCTGACGACCCGTAACGATTGTCAAAGATCCACATAATTATGACAGCCGGGACCAACGGCATAATCGTGCTTTCCAAAGCGCGGAGCAGTCTCGGTGTGTAAAGATGGTCACCCATCCACGGACCAACCCCGGCAAGCGTAGCTTAACCTGACGGATCGACCCGTGCGGCTGTTATTACTTAGCCACGAGCTCCTCTTGCTTGTTCTTCATCATTGAGAATTTAATAGTTCTAAAGCCGCGTACAGACATCGCGAGGCGTGCGCCACGAATGGTTCGTCTCGCATGCCTCAACCTGAGGCGTACGACGGTACATTTATACGTGCGTCCCGAACGATACATGCTCAAGCTGAGCAAGCAAACCACCACGCACGGTGTTCGTCAGTAGAAAACGCAAACAACACCTGTCCGTCCACACGGAGCGCACGGCTCGTACTGAGGCGGCGTTCGCAACGATCGTATGGCGCGAATGCTCACTGTGAGCACACTCGTCCACACAGCCCGAGGCATGCGAGACGAACCATTCGTGTCGCACGCCTCGCGATGTCTGTACGCGGCTTTAGATCCATGCTCATGCTCTGTCACAGAAATTACTTGTCCACGAATAGCTATTGAATGTACATCACTGATTTAGAGTTCAGTGATATACATGGTGATTGATTTAGGAGCCCGTGCTTCGAGGGCAGATCAATGATATTTTTTTTTACTTCCGCCCTACCTGTAACCAATGCTGCCCTACCTCAAATTCGACTTCAGCTACAGCCCTGCGTGCACACGGGAAAATATTCAAATAAAATCCACAAATACTCGCTGTAAATTTTTATTCTAACTTATAATCAAAATTCCATAGCAGTCTTAACGTTAACATTATTCTAAAGACGTGAGCTCGTCACATAAGTAACATGATTTACTACATTTTGGTATCAAGTGTGAAATTATTTACAAAATGATTGTGATTTTGTGACAAATCCAGTTAATTTAGGATTTCGGACTAACTATGCGATCAAACTAAGAATAACCTGTCCTTGTGGTGTAGCATTGGGTCATAACGACAGATAATAATAAGAAAAATTACAAATCAACTGTAAAATTATCGCGGATTCCAGTCAACCGTCAAAATATGCCAGCCACCAAAGACATCCCCCCACATGCAAGTGATATTATCCTCGCAGCGATATCTATCCGTAGAGCAATTGTTATATATATATTATTTTACATCGCTTATGTGTGGGGAAGCTCTGAATATGAACAGCTGTAATACTTTCACCAACACCTCAATTGCGGAACTGTCTTGCAATGACAATCACCTTTATTTTGAAAGACTTGCATAATAAGGCTTTATAGATTTGGATTACTTTCTGCCGACAATGTTATAAATATTGTTGAATTGTCGAAATGAAAAAGGCATTGAGTTTTTATAGTCACAATCAGTGTCAGTGCAATAAATCTACAAAACTATCCATCTCCACGACACAAGAGACTGCAAAAAGTTACAATTATTTGTGAATAGGTCAGTCCCATTTTCATTTTGATCGCAAGATAAGTAAGGTAGCTAGCACTTAAAGTGCCGTATATCTTGCCAGAACCACTGCTATATAAAATGCTCTTTCATCCATAATAACCAGCCAGTGAAGTAAGGAAGAGAACTTACTTTATACATTTTGTAGCCATTCGGTTACCCAGCTATACAAATAAATTGTCTTCTCTACGAAATCAGTTTTTAACCACATTTTCAAGTGGAAATTTAATAATATCAACATGATGGATATACAAAAGGCCTCCAAATTTTCGGTACAATAGAGAAAACACGGCTAAAAACTAAGAATAATAATCTAACCTGTCCTAGCATAAAACATTGCATAACAATAACTATTAAAACTTCATATATTAAAATTATTGATCTATTTATGTCACTATAGACTAAGTATTATCACGCTTGGATTTTTTTAGAGGGTAAGCACAGGTCAGAATGAACTTGAATTGTTATTGTAACCATACAATTAAAATATTTCTCGACTGGTGTAGAGGTATTACTGCCGAAGGTGGTGTTAAAGGCCTAGAAAGTCTGTCTGGTTAATCGCAATAGAACATTCTATTACAATATAACTGGCTAAATGCCGGTGTACTATGAATTGGGTACTTGAAACACTAATCAATTGATAAACTTTTGGTAAGTTGTCAAAACGCGTTTCCTCTTAGATTTTGAATGACAATAGTGAACTGTGACGTCATTTATTTGCCCATTCATTTGATTAACTATTGATTGATCTTGCAATAAAATTAATAGTGTCAATTACCCAATTATGTATCTTTGCCTACCCTTTAGGTGAATACAGGCGTGATAGTTAGTTAAAAATCTTTACAGAGACAGTTTTTTTAACATTTGGATTTCTTTCGAAGATCCTAGTAATACGCAATAGGCCTTCACTATAGTAATATCTTCCTTTCTTCCCTCTTAAACGTGACAATTAAATACATACAAATTGATATACATAGCGTGTAATAGCACAGTATTGAACGCATACAAGCAGTTTCTCTGTAAACTGTAATTATTTGTAATAAGCTACTATATACAGACCGCGGCGTCGCCCGCGACGGAGATAGTAATCACACATATTTGTTACCTGAAAAAAATAAAATAAAAATGTTTTATGTTGTGTTGCTGTACTTTAGTTTAAAGTAATTATGAGTGGTATTTTAATAGGACATTATCTCTGGGGTACCAGAATTAGGGCAGCAGATGTCTATTGATCGTCAGTTTACTTCAGGTGCGCTGTCAATTTGCTTTGTACGCTAAAGAGCGATCGACAGGAGAACCACAAGCTTGCGACGATCAAGAGTTGTGGAGAAAGAGTAGCACGTACACGTGAGGTCACTCAGTGAGCGCGGGCAGGCGCGCGGGGGGCGTGCGCCACACGGCGGAGGACGTGCGCTTGAGGCGCGCGCGCTCGATGTTGGGGAAGATGTCGCGCAGGTCGGGCGAGTGCACGCGCACGCTGAACAGACGGTCCACGTGCGACGACACCACCTGGCTCTGCACGTACAGCTGCTGCTTGCGGGCCTGCGGGGGGGACACGGAGGGGTTTCAATGGGACACAAGTAATACAACAAAAAAAACGATCATAGAAATATTTTATTAACGTAAGTTTTAAATGTTATAAATACGACCACAGTATTGTTGCATGCACTGCCGTAAGCACAATGATACACTACATTCTACTACAAACAGTATCCCAACTTAGTTTAATCTTGATGGTCCGTATACATTACTAGTTTTTCGCAAAAATATTAAAAAAAAAGTAGTATTATTCCGTTACCTTGGAGGTGCTCCAGTCGGGCACGGGCCTGTCGACGGGCTCCTCGTCCTCGTCGGAGTTGAGGTACTGGAAGCCGTCCTCCATGTAGGCGGGCGACAGCGCGGAGCCGTGCCAGCCGCCCGGCGTGCCCGGCGGGGGCTTTAGCGGCGTGTGGGCTACGGGACAGAAAACAAAACACTGCTAAATTGTCCATTCGATATTGGCCAGTCTATACTCAGTAATCATAGATATTTTATTGCAATAAAGTGGTTAACATCTGGGCAAAATCTGAAACTAAGACTAATAGGGATTAGTGATCAGTTCACATATTGATGTCATAGATTTTTCACAAAATTAAAACAGCTTCTGTAGCCTTTTCAAAGACATTTTTTTGTTTTTAATTTTGTAATGTATAAAATACTAGTATTGTGTTGGATCCGGTTAAACTGGAAACCGAAATGACTAGGCACATGAAATTATGAATATCCACAGTAAATCTCATTCAAATAAGTCTTTCATCTTATGAACTTGCACAAAACGGTAAAGTAATAAATACTTACACTTATCTTCCATTCTATGTTTCATCTTCTGCTTCTCTATGTACTCCTTCTGTCTCTTTTCTATCTCTTTCGCCATTATCGCCGCTTCTTTCTTCATACTGTAAAAAATCACAAGTCAATCAGAAGATTGGAAGTCTGTCCACCATTCTTACCGAGAGGTATTGGTGTTTTTCAGTAAATGGTGCTGATCTATGCATTATATCTTTATTAATTGAATTGTTTTCTGCTCTTTACCTACATTTTTATGACATTTAGAATAATGTAATCAGGATTTTTAATCGGATTTTGGATCAGGTAATCGCCTTACTAACCAACCGACTGCTTGACAATATAAGTGACTGTAAATAGTTTAATTGAAATAAATAGACTTTGACTGGGTTCTGGAGATCAAATAGGCAGTCGAAGTCGAGTCGACAAGGTATAGCTGACGAGGTATACTAACGCGGCGGCTTCCTCCAGCTGTTTCCTCCTGGCGTCGTCGGCTCTCCTCTGTTCCTCAGCTAGTCGTTGTTGTCTCGCTTGTTCCTCTGCTCGTCGTCTCTCTTCCGTTTCCGCTACTTTGCGCGCCAACTCATGCTTTTTCTGAAGGAAAATTACATTATGCGCTAACAAAAACAGTAATTTTTCACACCGAAATAAAATTAGTACCTGGAATTTTTGAGCTCAAAGAAATGTCTTAGTTTAATGGGCAGTTTATGTATGTAGTTAAAGCCTATGTGAGGTGTTCAGTATACATGAGTGCTCGTACCCGTTCAGCCTCCTTGAGCCTCTCCAGCTTGCCCAGGTCGACGTGCGCCTGCTTCTCCTGTCGCTCTCGCGCGGCGGCCTCCATGGCGGCGCGTCGCTCGCGCTCGGCTGCCTCGCGTGCTGCTGCCGCCGCGGCCATCTTTTCTTCGCGTTTCCTGTGTTTAATAATGTTGTTTATGAAGCGCGAAGTATCCTCATAAGGAGAAATTATACGTTGCCAACGACATAAAAACTGAATTTAGTCGTAATCTCACCACAGCCAGAAGCAATATAATTTTTATTTAGATAAATTTGAAGCATGACAGATTGAGTCTGCGATTAGAATGTGATCCGTCTTAAAAGTTAGTAGACTAGCCCCCCTGATCATAGTCACTATACTGTCACCTCTTCTGCAACTCTCTCTTAGCCTCGAGCATGGCTTCCTTCTTCTTCCTTGCATCTTCCCTCTCCCTCTTTAGTTCCTCTGCCTCTCTCGCACGGTTGATGCCACTTAGTTTGGATGTTGATGAAGGAATCAACGTTTTCGCGGAGGATACTATGTTGGCGCGGGGTTTTGTAGCTGAACTAGATATCTGGAGGAAAATAATGAGAAATAATATAAGCCGGCGATGTTTCACTATAATATAATTCGATTTGCGGTTATTCCGATTCCGCCTAAGAATTGTGCTCCCACTTTTGTAAAAAACTTAGCACGAAGTTTTATAACACATTAATAACTCTGAGTTATATTTTAGGCGTGGACCTAAAAGTCCTAGATCTAGTTTTATTTTATTGCCTGCAATAGGTACATGTTTGCTATTGTTTCACATTTCTTAAGAACGATAAATCCACTAACAAGTATTTTTTAGAAATTAGTATAGTATTTCTTAAGCTATAGATAAAGGTATATAATAGGCTAGTTGACACCACCATCAGTTGACGTACTTTTTATGACCTGTCAAAACGCGATTCTTTCATAAATTTTGTATGGAAATAGCACGCTTTGACGTCACTTATTTGCCAACTCAATTGTCTAACTATTTATTGATTTAAAAGCCACTAAAAATCTAATTTTGCAGTAAATTGAAAATTAATCGGGTTTTTAGGGCTAAAATAAAGCGTTTTTTTTAAGAAGTTATGTCTTGGAATTATATTAATAGTGTCAACTACCCCATTCTATTTGCTTCCATACCTGTGGCGGCTTTCCATTGAAGATCATATTGTTCATCTTGTTGAGCGTCTCTGCTGATAGCACAGGCTTGACGATCTTGTCGGGCGGCGTGTGAGTTTCTTGAGTTTGTTCCTCCTGTTTTAAAATGAGAGAAACATTTATTGTGCAAATAATTTAAACGCATCTATTTTTTATTTCTGCCGCCAAGCAGAGTTGTTGTGTTCCAAAATTTGAGGAGTATGGGTGTAATAGGAGCTGGTGTGATTACAGGCATATGAAACATTTCAGCTTTGTCTCTCGGATTATAACGGATTCTGATCTGTGATTCTTCTGGTACTGCAGATGTCTATGCCATCCATATTAGAATAGAAAAATACTTACTTTTTTAGCCATAGCTCTTGTTTTCGTCCTGGTTACTCTGGAAGCTAACTCTTCGAATTGTTGTACTTTCTCCTTCACTGCAGACCTGGGGTTTTAATTATTAACAAAATTAGAAAAAAAAGGACTTCTAGTTTGTTTATTGTCTGGAAGTACTAATACGATTACAAAAATTCTTTCACTTATTAGACTTCCAAGTGAATAAGTAGTTTTGAGTCAATGTTTACCAATGAGGTATTTCTTGTTCAGGCCAAGAGCTGAAGTACATTAGATGCTGTAGATGCAGACTGGTTGCTGCGTTAATCTTTAAGAAGGGTCTATAACTAGAAAGATGCAAGATTTCTCCATACATTCAATACTTACGTAGGCTGTAATGGAGGAGGTGGTTTGTTGTGTGGCGGCGTGTGCATCTCGGCCGCGTCGCTGTCATCCGTGAGGAGGGAGTTGTCGTCCGTCACATTTACTTGTTTGGGATCTGAAATATTAATCAAATCTAATTCAAAATCTAGTCGCAATCTCATCTCAGCGACAATTTATGTCAAAAAGTGTAGGTAAATTAGAAGTATTTTTGCAAGATTAGATTGCGATCGTTCATAAAAGTTAGTACAATAGCCTCTCGATCGCGACTAGATTTTGAGGGGTTTTAATTATGAAATTTGGCGCTGAGAAACATGTCATGCAATAATGAACCTTAAGGTGAAACCGACGGGCTGCTCCCAGCCATTCTCCCGAGAGATGGCGCTGAAGTCAACATTTTTAGTTTATTTGAGTTTTTGTGTAATTGGACAATTATTAAGTCATAGGAGTAGTCTTAGCGGTTATCGGATATTACATTTTATTTGAATAGGTCATATCATTCCCTCAAAATCTACCCAATTCGACACATAACTTGTTTAAAACTTCTGTCATTGAATACAGTGTCGTTTACACACACATACATACCTCTGCGTTTACGAAGATTGAACACTAGATGGCGTGAATATAAAAAAACTAGTTTAAATTTTTCTGTCTAAGTAAAAATAAGTTTTATTTGTTGGCGTAAACTATTTTATTGATTTATAAATATGGGAAATAAATTATGTCAACATTGATTACAATAAAACGCAGTTTTATTTTATTTCATTACACTATTTTAATCGTTTATCAAAACAGAAGTATTTGAAGCAACATAATTTATAATTTTGGGAAACAAAATTATGAAAAAATTGAAAAAAATAAAAATAAAAAAAAATAAAAAAGTACCTACCAGCCTCTTACTGTCCCACTGTAGGGCAAAGTAGGTACCTACATATGAATTGAAAAAGTCACATTGGCTTGCCCGGATTCGAACCCACAACCTCATGCATGAGAGGTGGGCGCGTTAACCACTGGGCCATCACGACACTTAATTTTGATTACAATATAACGCAGTTTTATTTTATTACATTACACTAGCTAGGTATTCAATATTTTTTCATCTATCTACCTAGGTACCTACCTACTTCACGGCAAGAAAATCTTCAATACACTCGACCTAAACCGTGCTTATCAACAACTAAGTAGGTAAGTACCTACCAGTCTACGAGCTAGACATCAAGAAAACAGCCATCACAACACCTTTTGGCATATTCGAGTTTACCTACACGAATATGTATGTCCAGGTCTCAAGAATGCCGGACAGACATTCCAACGATTCATCTATCAAGTACTTAGGTACTTAGGAAGTACCCGATAAGTAGGTAGGTAGGTAAGTACTACTTACCTACCTACTTATCGGATTAGACTAGGTATCTACGCATAAATTTCCATTCATCGACGACGTAGGTAAGTAGGTAGGTAGGTAGGTACTTACCTACCCGATAATCGCATCTGAAAATGAAGTAAAATAAAAATAAATAAATATCTTGGGACAACTCACACACGGCCATCTGATCCCAAGCTAAGCAGAGCTTGTGTTATGGTAACCAGACAACTGATATACATTACATACTTATATGTATAATTTATAAATACATACAGTATTATAGATAAATTACACCCAGACACAGAACCAACAATAATTATGCTCATCACACAAAGTTTGTCCTGGGTGGGAATCGAACCCACTACCTCCGGCGGAAGGCGGAAGTAAGTAAAGCAAGCCACATCAAAGATTTACAGGAAGTCTTACGCAGATAAGAGGTGTATGATATCACTATAAATCCATCAAAATGCGTCTTCGGCAAAGAAAACCTCAAGTTCCTGGTCTATGAAGTGTCAAGCAACGGAATCAAACCACCACAAGGAAAAGTCTGCTATCTCTGCTTACCCCAGACCAGACCCGAGACGATTCAAGATCAAGACCTAGGTACCTACGTAGATTTATCGGCATGATAAATTTCTACCGTGACAGCATAGTAGGTAGGTAGGTAGGTACCTAACGCAGATCACATAAGTACTTACAAGCACCGCTCAACGCGGTCCTGCACAATTCCAAGAAGCGAGATAAAACAAAGATCAAGTGGAACACAGAAGCGTCACACTCACAAGCATTCGAGTTATGTAAAGTTAGCATAGGTACAAAACGCAGCTTAGTTTGCTCATCCATCTCCATCACCAACCGACGCCAACTCCCTCACGTAGTCACGTGCGACGCAACGAACACCTGCGCAGGAGCTGTCCTTCAATAACTTGTAAACAAGAAATATATGTACTGCTTGGCTAGGTACCTACCTATTTCTCAAAGAAATTCTCCGAAACACAACAGCGATACAGTTCATACAGTAGGTACCTATACCTACGGTCTACGTTCGACAGAGTTATTAGCCTATCTACTTATCAATTTATAGGTAGGTAGGTATGTCAATCAAACACTTCAGAAAAATGTTCGATGGAAGAGAACTCATTGTTTACACCGATCACAAGCCACCATCTGATAGATACCTACCAGCAGACTGATAAAACTTCATTCATAACTTAGTAAAGCGTAATTTTTGCTTCAGAAATCAAGTTTCCGTAGTGTAGCGGTTATCACGTGTGCTTCACACGCACGAGGCCCCCGGTTCGATCCCGGGCGGAAACAGTTGCTTTTTGTATTTTATTGCCGATCATAAAAAGTATCTTCACGCTTTTTTATTAATTGGGTGATCAGAGAAATCTGAAAAATAAACATTTTGTTAAAATAAAAGTAAACTACGTACTATTTCTCGCCTTGAAACTTACGTTTAGAAATCTATGATTGTTATCAAGGCCAAGTATGCCGCAAAACCAAATTATTTGTCGTATCAGATTACGATAGCTCACTTTGTTATTTTTTTTTTGTTGCTTTGTATGAGCTACCGATGTTATGAAATACCACGTTACCGATTTGGGGTAACATGACATGTAATGATAGTTGTATTGATCTAAATAAATAAAAAAATTATTTATTTAGATTGCGTCGGGGACAGTGGTCAGTGATTGACTGACGCCAGAATGATTCGAGCGGTTACACGATCAGTCTGGCATCAGTCTGCTGTCATTCACAACAGAATGATGAAAAATATTTAAAATATTTAATTTTTGTCATTCTGGACCATCAGTCCGTCAATCAACCGGTTACACGATAATTCTCCCGTCATTCTGACCAGACTGATGGACCAGAATGACGCCAGACTGAGCGTGTAACCCATGAACCAGACTGAGCGTGTTATTCATTCCTTGTGCGTGTGAAGCACACGTAATAACCGCTACACTGCGGAATCTTGATTTCTGAAGCTAAAATTACGCTTTACTAAGTTATGACTGAAGTTTCATCAGTCTGCTGTCAGTCTAGAATGAGCGTGTAACCGTGTTTTTCATTCATCATTCTGGCATCAGTCTTAGCCGGACCAGACTGATTGACCAGAATGACGCCAGACTGAGCGTGTAACCCATGAATCCATGTCTAATATTTTTCATCATTCTGTTGTGAATGACAGCAGACTGATGCCAGACTGATCGTGTAACCGCTCGAATCATTCTCGCGTCAGTCAATCACTGTCCACTGTTCCCGACGCAATCTAAATAAATATTTTATTTATTTATTTAGATCAATACAACTATCATTACATGTCATGTTACCCCAAATCGGTAACGTGGTATTTCATAACATAGGTAGCTCATACAAAGCAACCACAAAGCAACAAAAAAAAAAATAACAAAGTGAGCTATCGTAATCTGATACGACAAATAATTTGGTTTTGCGGCATAGGTAGGTACTTGGCCTTGATAACAATCATATATTTCTAAACGTAAGTTTCAAGGCGAGAAATAGTAGGTACGTAGTTTACTTTTATTTTAACAAAATGTTTATTTTTCAGATTTCTCTGATCACCCAATTAATAAAAAAGCGTGAAGATACTTTTTATGATCGGCAATAAAATACAAAAAGCAACTGTTTCCGCCCGGGATCGAACCGTGGGCCTTGTGCGTGTAAAGCACGCGTGATAACCGCTACACTACGGAAACTTGATTTCTGGAGCTAAAATTACGCTTTATTATTATACAAACAATTTATTATAATTATTCATCTCAAGAAAATCGTCATACCTACCCGGTCGGTACCAACACTCTCAATATTCTGCGAAACGTCTACGTCACACGTTCGACCATACCTACTAACGCTGTGCACAATTCAAGTCACCCTGGAATTTACAACACACATTATTTGTTTCTGA
The DNA here is from genome assembly GCA_949316365.1 of Hoplodrina blanda. NCBI lineage: Eukaryota > Metazoa > Arthropoda > Insecta > Lepidoptera > Noctuidae > Hoplodrina > Hoplodrina blanda. The sequence continues at coordinate 10,430,516 of OX438570.1, forward strand.
ACGCACCATTACCGTGAACGTGAGCTTAGTAGGTACCTACTACAAAATAAAACAAACTAATAATAATGTTTGTCTGTCTGAAACTATTTTTTTTTTTTACTATTTTAAAATGCGTAAAAGATGTTTATCGTAACCCGGCAAAACTATAGGTATTTAGCAAATGTTTGCAAGTTTAATTTTGTGACTACTTTAGTAGGTACCTAGTTTACCGATTTATAATGGTTGACCAAAAACATATTCAAACACATTCAAATATGAAACACTGACTCATCATCACTGACACGTATGACGTAGGTAATCAGTATTGTGACGATATTTCAGAAAAATCACGGGCCAACATGCTGTTTTTTAGTTTCTAAAACCACCAAAAATATAATTGCGTATTTAGAATAATTAATTACTATACCTACGATAAATTAGTTACAATATAGTCTCAAATACATACTGGAGGAAAATTGCAATTTTAATCAATGAAAATGCATAGCATACAAAAAATACACAAGAAATTCCGCGCGCAAATCATAGCGCGTGACAACCGAAATCAGAATATAATAGGAATTATTTTTCTATCATACGTATTATCAAGTCCCAAGTACAACAACAAGTGAACGAAGTTTGGCAACGCTTTTTTTGTCAACGTATTCCATTTAGGAAAGAACGGCAACGTTGCTTATAACCTACACTACGAGTATTGGTATTTATGTTGCCACACAACAATAATAAATAATAAGTAAAATTGTTTAAAAAAACATAGATGTCGAAGGTCATTAGTTTTATGTTATTTTATTCTTGTTTTGATACGGCTGGAAAGGAAATCCAATTATTGAACTAAGATATTGATTTATCAGAAATTATTTTGCACGCCATCTAGTGTGCCAATTTTTAAACTTCGCCTTTCGTTTGCTTGTCAAAAGTACTCAAAAGTCCCGCAGTGTCACGCACACTACTAAAGAAGTGTCAATTTTTGCCGAGATTTCACTATTGTTTTTCTCAGTGAATAATGAAGTTATTGGCTAAAAACTTCGGACGCGAGCACATTTTATTGTAAAGAAGTGATAAAATGATTAGTTTTAAAGAAAGAGTGTCTGTGTTTAGTGTATAACTCTAATGAAAAATGTATGGACGGAGGGGTCGTCGCATCCACCTTAACACAAACACATAACTTTTCTTTTTCTTATAGCTAAAACTAGAGTAACTCTTCAGTATTAGGGCTATTCTAATTTATACGTTTTCGTATAGGGTGTATGAAACACACTGCCGTAGTGCTGCAGCAGTCCAGCACCAAACGCATAAATTGAAAAAGCCCTTAAAGAGTACCCATAAAAGAGGTTTTATTTCATACTCACCTTTATCAATCACGACTGTAGCATCCATAATGTGTTGTTGCTTCTCTATGACCATTGTTTCTCTGTTTGCTGTCTCTATCACCATAGTTTCGTTCATATTGCGCTGAAATAAGAAATTATGTACATGAAAACATTTGTTCCTTACTTTTCTATCTTTAAAGCGTGACATAAGATTTAATTACCTTTTAGACTAGCTCTTATGAATTTTTACTATGAACAGACATGAAACAATTAAACAGTAGAATCAGAAACTAAAAGATTTTTGATTTTGTAATTTTTTTTGTATGAGTTGAGTCATCCGGGTCGAGCTTTTGGGGTTGAGATGTTGGGGTTGGATTGTCGTGATAGTATTTATTACATTTTCTCATGTTATTCAGAAAAATTACATGATATAGTACTCACAACATTTATAGGCGTAACCGGCGCATGGTTATAAACCCCGTTCGGTATCACCACAGTCTTATCCATTTCGCTAGCTTTGTCCAACACGCGCGTCTTGTCCATAGCATCCACTTCGTCTAAATTCAACCTTATCAGCTCAACGACTGGGTCTTTTTTCGTTTTCTCCGCTTTCTTAGGCAATTCCTTTTGTAATATAGGTGAGGACACTTCTGGATGTGTTAAACGTTCTTCTTTGGGTGAAATTTTTGGTTCATGTGGTGGAGGTGAAGGTGGAGGGGTGATATCTTGAGGTTTCTCTACAGTTTTTTCCTTTTCACTGAAACACCGTGGTTCTAAATTAGTTAGTTATCTTTTTAAACATTTTTCTGTACGAATGTATGTACTTATACTCCTAAACAAATAAACAGCTGGACCGATTTTAATAAATTTTTCGTGTTTGCGAAGTGTTTATTAAAAAAAAAACTTACGCTGCTTTTTGTCCTCTTCTAGTTCTTTTTGGTCGTGGTTTCTCAGCAGGTGACGCTAAAACAAACACGGTATTTACTGTTACTGCAATCTTCAAAGAAAAATTTAATCATTAAGTTGTAATTTAACTAACAAACATACCCAGGCCATTTTCTGCTGGTGCTGCAACTTTTTCTGGTTCAGGAGCTGCCACCTCCGATACTTTCTGTGTGTAATAATGTTTTTATTAGGTAGTGATATCTTACATGAGGTATTGCATGTTTAATATGATATTTTAAGCCACTAGTGGCGGCTACAGGATGAGAACGTATTTTTTCTTACATTTTCTTTAGTATCACATCTACTAGTGGGTCAGTATGCAGGGGCACTTAAGTTTACCTTTTTAGCCCTAGTCCGTTTGGGTCTAGTCTCAGCAGGCGGTGCCGGTTCTTCTGTGTCAGTTTGTCGCGTGGAACGAGAGCTGGCGCGGGTGGAGCGAGCCGACGGAACTGCAGAGATGAGAGGTGCTAGTTATAAAGGCGCCTGAATGTTATTGTCTAAGTGTAACACAGTAAGTTCTGAATTTTAAGAGAACAGAGAAGAGCTGGTATTCATTTCTGCTAAAGAAATAAAAGAGTGGATTTTATTAAAAACCATTAAAATACAACTGTTTGTAGGATGGTTTCATAATTTAATCTGGGTGTATGAAGTCTTGCATTTATTCCGTTACACATTGTATAAGATTGGTCAACCACTGCCAACATGTATTTTTCAGTACAAGTTATATTTTTATATGCTTTTATTTTTGTTTGTGACAAACATGTTTTCTCTTTCTTTATTCAATTGAATTCTTCCCTCAAAATATGCAAATGTTCTATATTCCTCTCAGTACCATAATGAGGTCTTACCGGGCGGGGGCGCCACACTCTCCGTGGTTTGTTTCCTAGTCCTGGTGGCTCTCCGCCTGCCTGTAGTCTCCTCTTCGACACTCTCTTCTGGCTTCTCTTTAGGAGCTCCTTTACGTGGCTCTGGACATAGTAATATTATACATTTAAATCTAGGTAAGACAATAAAACTTTAACACTCAAGTTGGGTCGTGTTGGGGGCATTTTATCCACTAGTAAGGGATAATAGATTTTCAACTGTACGATTTTTTTAGAGTAATCATCAACTAACTTGAATTCTCCATATAATATTAAGTTGATATTAGAGCGAAAAGCGTAATTTCTTGCTTCAGTCATCTCTTATAATATATACATCAGCTATTCGTAAAGTGCGTTTTATAAAACTTACAGGTTCCGTGGCAATGTCACCAATGTTCCATGAAATTACGTTTATTAGGTAGGATATAATATATGTATTAATCAGTACATAATTATTATCGTCTTGACTTACTAGGTACAGGAAAAGCAGGCGGCGGCATAGCAATGTCGTCCTTATTCAGCTCCTGTTTAACCTCAATATTGAGTGGCAACGATTCTGTGTCCATTGGCTCCGGTGGCAGCGATACCTTCTCTTGTTTTACTGTTGAACAAACAAATTACATAATATACTAAAATATTCATACTATAAAAATGCCTGTGAAATTTCTTTTAGGAACTTAACCCGCAATGAAAGCGGATTGTTATAAGTTGGATTTGTGTATGTCTGTCTGTGGTATCATAGCCCTCAAACGGCTGAACTGATTTTTATTTAGTTTTTTACTATTTTTTTTACATGGAGTAACTGCCTATCTGACCTCTACAACCCAGTTACAAGGCAACACAATATCCCTTGGTAATACTGGTTGTTGGACATTCGGCCTTCTAACTACCCTAACAACTGTGTTAATATTAGACAGTAAGGTCATTCATATCTATGAATGACAGCCGGGACTAACGGCTTTAAAGGTACAGGGGTGGCCAGGCTACTATTGAGAAATTCCTAGTAGAGTAACCTAAAAACACCTACCCACCTGCCCTGTAGAGCTCTTACTATATCAAAGAATAAGATAGAATAGTAAGTTAAGATCATACTTTGTATATTGGGCAATGGTTCATTCTCCTTGTCATCCTCTTTGTGACGCCGCCCCCGAGTTGTCTTCTCTGTGTCCTCACGCCGAAGCTTCTGGGATAGGTTTACGTTCACCTGCAATTGATCATACAGAATAAATACTATGTTCTATAATTACTTGAAGCCAGTGCTTTGTTTAGATATTGATGCAAAAAGTTGTCGCTAGCAATTTAATAAAACAAAATAATAGAGGTAAGCATACACGAGGTATTGCATAATGGTCATAAGCCTGGCTACAAATAGTAAAGTGCGCTTGTGCCTTGGTCTTATTAAATATCTGACTAAAATTATAAATGTCAAAGTTTATTTATGTTTGGATGTTTCCATGCCTTGGCAGCTAAACTGAATGAACTGAAATTAGGCATGCATATAAATATTGATCTAGCTTCTGCTTAACACTTAGGATAATTTTATCGTATTTTTATATTCTGTGGACTCTACAAGACTCATCTTCATTCTAAAATCTAGACAGACACAGGAAGTCACAGGCAGAAGCTAGTTTTATTTAATTCAATATTTATTCTATGATCAGCTAACTCTAATATAGACTACAACCTAGTTTCCATCTACCTTCAAAGTTCACAAGTACCTGTTTACTAATAATACTTTGTGCTTTAACAGAAGCATTTCGTTTCTGTCTCTTATCCTGTTCCGGGCTCAACATGTCATCCACCTCATGTTTGCTGCGTTTCTTGGATGCCCGTTGTGGTCTGTCTGTGTTGCTTTCAGTGGAACTGCGTGTGGTAGTGAGGTCAGTTGTAGATTTGTTGCTAGATCTGCGTTTGGTACTTTGTGTCTCTGATGGTTTTGCTGGTTCATCTGAAATTTTGTGTTTGATGAACTTAGCCTATTTCATTAATTGCAAGACAATCTTCATTAATTGCAAGACAATCAATACTATACATATTTTTGCAATTTTCATATATTATTATGTATTCTAAGGTATAATAACAAGGATTTTGCTTTCTATAAATATTTTTATATCAATAAAAAATAAAAACAAACAAGATTCATTAATGTAACCCAGGAAGTAATTTGTAATGTTCCACAAAAGAAAATTTGTTAAAAAATTAACAGGTAAAATTACATATGTTTATACATATATACTATAGTTTTAATGCATGAAGAGTGTGAACAATATTATTACTTGATGAACGACTATTTGTGCACAACTTGTGAGTTACTTAATAAATAAGTAATCCAAAATGTATAGAGAACTGTAGAAGATTTTTAGTTTATAAATCTGCAAACTTCAACAATTAAAAATACAGCTCTGCCATGGTATGAGCTATGATCTCAAAGGATTTGACACTATTTAAAGATTTGAACCTCGGTGTACTAAGTCACCATACTTCAGATAATAGTTCAAATTCCAATAAGTATCAGACTGAGTTTAATAATATAAAACAAGTAGAATAAAATTGCCTAAACGTATTATAATACAAAGATTTAAATTGTGTGTTTTTTTTAAGAGGAAATCTCTGGACATTCTGGTCTGATTACAAAAATTCCTTCACTGATTGAAAGTTAGAATCGAATTTTATGTTCTATACTTGACTTCTTCACAGACTAAGTCGCGAGCAGAAGCTGGTTTTGAATATTTACAGGAAGGCGTCTATACTAAAAAAATTATGATTGTATGAAGATTCGAATGAGTTGAAGATTTTTCTGACAAATTAATATCTGACTAATAGATGACCTAATTTGGATTGGATGTGTATATTGGTAATTAACGATGCTGTATTCAAATACCTTCATCCTCGTGGATACTCTGAAGGGTCGTCATAGGGTTTTTATCTTTTGTAGCCTTCTCCCGCGCCTTTCCCCGACCATTTTGAAACTCCTCTTCGAATTTATCAAAACAATCGAACACGGCCTGCAAATCACTATTTTTATAACTACCATACAAAAAAACACCACTACACATACACCAGCACCACATTTTAATCAAAATTTAACAATAAAAACACAAATTAATTTGCTGCAGAGGCAGCTCCACAGAACACTGGGCAGCTCCGTCGCATCACTGATACCACTTTTTAACAAACTCGTAAATTACCTTGAGGTCTTCATTGAAGTTTTTTGTAAAAGCATTTGATATTTCATTGATTTTCGGCAACAATTCGTTAAAAATAGACATAACTGTGATATAAATTACACTTTTCCAAAAGTTTAGTTATTTTGACAAACGCCATAAAACACTACACGATCGAAAACGGTTTGAAATTGAAAAGACGGTTAGCCAACATTACGGACTCATATATTCAGCGGCCCGTTCCGATGCGTTCCAATACATTTCGTTCGGATACACTCACTGTAGATTGTTAATACATTTTCAGTCGTTCTAAAAAAATTGATTGAATTTTTGAAGTGAAAACTTCTTTAGCGGCGTTGAGCACTTTTTCTGTAATGGGTATAAAATCTTAAGGTGCTCCCTCACCGGGAGCATTCGCGTGTAATGTAACATTATAGATTCGACTTTGAGCATTACATTACAATACTACCTCGTCTATCTCCCTGACCGACGAGCGTTTGTGTGTAATGTAACATTATAGATTCGACTTTGAGCATTACATTACAATACTACCTCCCTGACTGACGAGCATTCGCGTGTAATGTAACATTTAGTATAGATTTGAATTAGGAAAGCGCATTGATGTTACAAGTTGTATCAAAATATTACACATTGTATCATTACAAGGTGCGCATTGTAATGCTCGGTTCTCCTCCTTCACTGATGTAACGTCGTTTTGTATCATTACAAAGTGCGCGCTGTAATGCTCAGTTCTCCTCCCTCACTGATGTAATGCTCGACTCTGTAACGTTACATTACACGCGAATGCTCGCGGTGAGGGAGCCCCTTTAAACTCGCGTCAGGACACGTGCGCGTCAGGACACGTGACCTGATCGAAAAAGCGTAAGACGGATGGAGAGTAGACAGCTATCCCCTCTCTGTAGCGCGGCGAAAATGTATGCCTGGGCCTACTGTTTCGTTTAGACAGCGCAGGGCGCTTGCGCGAATGTTCGTGTATGTTAAACGTAAACGTAAACGTAAACGTTAATAATCAAGTTTTCACTTCTGCCGGCACTCCCGGAGTGCAACCCGTTTTTTTTTAAATGTCTTACATTATTTTTTTTTTTTATGAGGTAATTATTTTCATTTCAAAATTAAAAATATTTGTTTCCATTTCCAAATATGCACGATACATCAAAACTGTAAATCGTTTGTGGGCCATGCATGAGTGGCTTATTTGGCTTATTTTTGTAAAAATAATGAAACCTAAAATGATATTTTAGTTGTATTATTTTATCAAAACAGGATTGCAATAATTATGAGCGACTGGTGTTTTTTTTTAACTAAGAGATTATTTTCTTTGACATCATCCAAAAAGATAATAAGCTTCTGACTTTAACAGCAAATACAGTGGGATTTGCTCGAGAAGCCTATTAGAATAGATTATATTTCCTGGCAATTGGGTACTTGATACCATATACCAATAAATCCAAGACAAACTTTGAAACCCTTTAAAATTTTCAAATAATTAAAATTAATTTAAAATTAATTTTCAAATAATAGTATACGTCTTATATTTTTAGTTGCTTAGAAATCAATAAATAGGTAGGTAATCAATTGAGTTGTTGTGACATCACAGTTAAGGTGAACGCAGACTTGGCCGCACCGCACGCGCCGCAGTCTTCGCATTTCGAATTCTTTCTATGCGGTGCGGCCAGACCGCAGTCTCCGCAGTCCCCGCAGTCATCGCTTTTGCTTCAGGGACTGCGGTGACTGCGACCCGGATGGGTGTGCGAGGTTGCATAGAACTTCATAGAATGAATTCGAACCGTTCACCTTTAACCTTCCGTCAGGTGGCCCGTGTTGCTCTATGCTCTATGCAAACTATTGCCATGCGTTTTGACAGCACATAAAAAGTAATGTCAATAATTGATTGGTGGTGTGTCACCGCTAGTGTCAAGATTCCAGGGAACAACCAAAGATTACCTATACATATTAGAGTCAGTTAGATTAGTCAGATCAGATGAGTTATTACTTATAGTATTTATAGTATACTCTTTACTGCTTTCAAAGCACATAACCGCAGACGTAGACATGAATAAATTAGTCGATCAGGGTTAATAGGTACCTAATCAGTTTTATTGTAAGCGCTCAATATAACAATGCCTTTTATAGGCCTATAAAAGTTTATGAAAATTTTATTAGCAATTTCGAATTGCGAAAAAATATAATTCACCTACTTATAATGCCAAGCCAAAGTTATGTTCGCATTAGAATAATTATTATTTTATTCTGTTTCACCCAACTTGTGAACTTTTAAATATACTATAGTTTGTTATAATTAATAAAATTATCTATTACTTTAAATGTTACCAAAGAAAAAGAAAACTACAGAAATAAGATTTTTTTTTTTGCTTTTTATTATTTTTCGTCAATAAGCTTTATCGTTCGCTTTGTTGAGCTATTCAGTTATAGATGGCGCTACCCTTAATTTCGGTAAAGTAAAGTGGTTTGTAAGGTGCTTAACTGCTTAGTAAGAAAATTGGAACTCATTTTGTATTTATGCTCATAAGTAGACCTATTGCTGTAAACTGTACTCTTTCATTAATTTCGAAAATGATATTGATGTATTAGGTAATTAAATTTTCTACGTTTAGCTTATTAATAATATAAAAATAGTCTGGTCACAGTTGGCTCCTGCTTGTAGGAAACCATGACCCCAGTGGTGGGACGGTAGCATGAAGGTATAGATAAAACTGGAGTCAAGACTTCGAACAAAAGTTTGAGTCAAATACCTACAAAACTTCTCGCTCTCTGTGGTCTCACTCTCTCTTTCTAACTTAGGAGGTTATCCTAAGTTAAAAAGAGAGAGTGAGACCACAGAGAGCGAGATAGCGATACATTTTTTGAGCTTCAAGTAGGTATTCAAAGTCTGGGCTCCAGTTTTATCTATACCTTCATGGACGGTAGTACATCTAAAGTTTCACGCCAATGATATTCTAATAAACTTACTAAAATATCATTGTTTCACGCGAACAAATCTGCTTGCAAAATTCTAATTAAATGCAAGTAGGTCGAGCGTTTGTATATTGCCCGTAACAATTTTGTAATAATTTGTTTCCGGGTAGGCACCTTACCTACTGTCCTTTTACGGAAGCTTTTTGTCAGAATTGTTAGGGTTATGGGGGTGAGCCACTGGGTTTTAAGGTTTTTTTATAATGTATGCCCACATTAGGTTATTTTGTCTGTATTGAGGGTGCGTTACAAACATGTAAACACACATACATAAATAGCAGACTCGGAACAACTAGGTACCTACCTGTAAGCCATACAATACAAATACATAGTACCTAGGTAGGTATTCGTTCCGTGCTAGATTCAAATCAAACCTGCGAAACTCAGCGTCTCAGTCAACCACTGCACCAACCGCGTCGATTAAATTGCTTTTGTATATTTGAGGTGAACGCAGACTTGGCCGCACCGCACGCGCCGCAGTCTTCGCATTCGAATTCTTTATGAAGTTCTATGCAACCTCGCACACCCTCCCGGGTCACAGTCGCCGCAGTCCCTGAAGCAAAAGCGATGACTGCGGGGACTGCGGAGACTGCGGTGCGGCCAAGTCTGCGTTCACCTTTATAGTGCAACGACGGTTTCTTACTCAAATAGATTTTAAGCTAAGGGCTAAGCTGAACAATTACCTATCTACAGCTTTAAGCAATTTATAAAAAGTTGCAAAAAAACATAGGCAAACCTTTCTTGCTTCTAGGTATTTACCTAGAAACTATTTAGCTCGATCCTGTTAATCTACTTGGATAATAGGTAATGAAGTACTTACTACACATCTACATGCGTACCTACCTAGGTATATTATAATCATAATCTTCCATCTTCCACTTTCCATCTCTGAAAATCTCCGATTCAAAAGAATATATTCCTTGTAAACAAACAGACATTTCGTAAATGTAGACAAATATCCGATCCAAACGCGCTCGAAGCGAAAAATCAAAATGGCGTTTAATAAATTGCTTGTGTGACGTCATAGGAGCAATCACGGACGTCGCAGCGCTGGAGCGTAATGCGACAAGGTTCCAACCAGGCGGCTTATAAATCGAGCACAGACAGAACTATGTTATTGTAACCAAATATCTTTAAAAGAATAATTGTCGACCTGGCTTTTTTTTAACACGCTTTATATTATTTAAGTTTCAGTCCTAGTCAGCTTACTTAGCTTTGAAGGCACGATTGGCGCAGCGGCTGAGCGATTGGCTGTTACGCTGCGTGTTGCGGGTTAGATCCTGTAGGGAAAATATTTGAATGGCCTACAGATAGTTGTCTCGGGTCTGGCTGTTTGTGTATGTGAGTTTATATGTTTCTGAGGGCCAAATTAAAAAAAAAAATTAACAGTTTGTCAATCAAAACTCGTCAACTCAGAAAGGACTCCATTTTTCATTCCAATAATGGCTGTTATAGTAATTTTTCTTGTTTTTGTATCTATAAATTTATTTTGCAATCTACGAATATCGAATTAAGTAGGTACTTAGTTATAACTAGTTATGAATAAAATAAATGGGGAGCTATTCGAACCGTAACGTTATCGTTCTAATTCGTTGAACGAATTAGAACTAGCTGTAGTTAACTTCACTTGGGTTGAAGACACCATTAACCAATAATTCTGAAACACAACTTCGTTAAATAGCACTCAGCCCTAACGCTAGGGCTAGTACCTGCCAGGGTTGCGGAATTTGTTCGAAAAAGTTACCGCGGAACACAAAGGGCAGGCAAGAGGAACACGGAACGGTTTTAGTCAGCAAGAGCCTGACACTCCCTTCTGCTCCGCCCAGAGCGGAAGAAGTCATTTGATGATTTTCTTGGCTTTGAAATCCATAAATAAGTTAGTCAGTTGATTTGTTTAATAAGTGACGTCACTGCTTTACAAAATCTTTTAGCGTTTTTGACAGCTTTTAAAAAGTATGTCAATTTGATTGGTGGTGTCTACTATAGTGCGTTTCACCGAATAGTTCCTATGGCGTTATGTTGGCAGCATATTGGCATATTTGTTGGCATATTTTTCAGTGTTATTGTTCAAATTAAAGTGCGTTTCACCGAATAGTTCCTATGGCGTTGTTGCCTACTCTGTCTGTCAAAGTCATTGACGAGAAGACGCTCCCGCAGATTTTGTTTAATTTGAACAATAAAACTGAAAAATATTGCTGCCAACATAACGCCATAGGAACTATTCGGTGAAACGCACTCTAGTCAACTAGGTATCTACCCAATTACCTACTTGGGCTCGCTTGTACCAACCAGGATTACCAATCTTAATATTAACTTCGAGTTACTTGCTAACACGCGCCCAATAAGATAACAGAAGTACCTATTATTGTGGCTTGTTATTTTAACCTCTTGTTAGCAACTACTCCTAGTTATGTTTTCGGCGCAAGCGGGCTTTATAGGTATAATTGGCAACACGTACCTATTTCATTCGTTAAGTTACCTAAATTGGTTCTAGTTACCGATTTAATATTCCACTAGCGATATACTGATATATCGAAACTGCCAGCCAGGCTAATTTAATCGATTGATTGCCTACCTAGATTTTAATTACTTGGTGATTACTTGTCCCGAATATACTGACACCGGTTTTGTCAATTGGTGTCATCATTTTCCAAAAGCTCATTTGATCTAATAGGCCTTCTATTAGATCAAATGAGCTTTTGGAAAATGATTTATTTTCCTAATGTTGGTAAAATAGTTATGTTTGTGTTTTGAAATTAATTGTTAATTTATTGCATGACTTACTACCAAGTGTTGTCTGGCGAAAGGTTACTGGTTCTATTTGTACCACGAGGCGAGAATAATTTACAGTATTATTCAAATTAATAGGTACCTATTTATCTTAATGACTATATTATACACGTGTTGTTTGAAAGAAATTCTGCCATTTAAAGGTCATCAAAATTAACTTTATTTCTCTGACCAATGACTTGGTAGACTGCGTGGGAGTTATTTTCCTTTGTTTTGCGGTACTTACTTTATGCAAATTTTTCTACTAGTGGTTATATTTTTTACCTCAATAGACTCAATTATCAACCGTTTATACCTCAATTGATCGTTTAAATTACCAAAAAAAGCTATTTTACAAAAAAAGATAACCGCCTTCAAAAACTACAAAATAAAAATAACGTTAGTTTTGGAAGTCGGCGGCTTTGGTTTTGTTTTTTGTTATGTAGGTAAGTATTGCCGCCGACTTCCAAAACTAACGTTATTTTTATTTTGTAGTTTTTGAAGGCGGTTATCTTTTTTTGTAAAATAGCTTTTTATTTTTCACTTTTTAGTCCTTGTGTATTAATGTTTGAAATCCTTACAATGAGCCCTTTCAAACAATACCTCAGACGATAATTTAATTTTGGAAACTGGTAGGAGGGGGGTTGACGTACCCTCCCCCCCTTTTCCTTCAGTCAGTCATCGACTACACGTATAAACAAAGCAATTTCACTTGTTCTTGAGGAGTTCCATTCCATATCTCCGAAGTTCATCATCAGATATTAAAATGGTGACAATGGGACCACACGAGAAGCACCAGCTTTCAAATAAAAAAAGAATCATGGAAATCGGTTCACCCAGTCGCAAGTTAGGAGCTAACAAACATAAAAAAAAATACAGACGAATTGATAACCTCCTCCTTTTTTTGAAGTCGGTTAACAAAACGCAAAGGACTCTTTTCTTTAAGGCTACGATTCCACCAAAGCTATGCGAGGATGCGGAGCGAGGGATGTTTATTGCATTTTCATAACTTAAGCAAAGCTAGCGCTATGATTGGTTAGTTGCACACACATTTCTCGCTACGCTTTATCGCATGTCTCTGGTGGAAACGCAGCCGAACATCCAGTCCAGTGTTCCAGTAAAATATTTTCTAGAAAAACGTGACAGTTATTTGTTTGCCTTGCACCATTCGTGCTGTTGCCACCAACAAAATAATATAAAAGTTGGGGAATGATAGCTCGAGAAAAAAGTTACATTCGGAATTTAAAACATTTTGACCGCTTGGAACTCTGTGGTGTGGCTTGGAACTCCGCCTATGGAAATAACACGATTGGATACTTACACACATTTAGAGAGTTTTATGGTATCAAAATCTTAAGCATTTAACGGTTTAAACATTATTATAATTTTTATTTTATTCTTAACGATTACTAAGAAGCCATAAAAATCGTAGGTAATAAAAACATACAATAGAACAGAATTCTTTCTAATAAGTATCATTTGATGCTTTAGCCACCGTAGTTCAGAAACGCTTCCGTAGAATTTAAAATGCTAATTCGAACAATCATTTTTAATGGTCAAATTAGCATCCAAATTAATATTCTTTTCGAGCCAATTATAGTATTATTGCAAAATATATAAGTATTTATAGGGTTTTAACGTCAACATAATAATTATACATTTATACTAAGTATTTGAATAATATTTTTGTAGTAACAAAATGGAATGTGATGAAAAAATAGGTATAGGTATCGACTTGATGGGTATTTAGTTATGTAATTCTTCCGTCCATATACATTTTGACAGTTGGTAGTTGGTATCTACGATGAATGATGATGATAAAACACAAGATTGCAACCAACTTTTACGGGAATAAATATCCAATTTAGCGAACAAATTTATCTGTGTTAATAAATCAATCCCGTTTCTCCTTTCTTGGTCACGCTTTATATCAATAAGTAAATCGACGTCCATACATTTTGAGCTGAGGAAAAATTCTTCCAATCACTTAAGTTGGATGCCCGGTGCCTGACCAATTTCGGTTAGCAGAAAGTGGCGTGTCGTACGCATTTTGCTTGCGCTACGTTCTATGAAAATATGTTATTATAACCATTCTGGAAGTGCTATAGATATTTACAGAATTTGTGTTTAGTTAAATTTTCGGAGCAATCAGCATCGCTAGTTGGAGTCTACTACTTTACTGTCTGATAACTCTGATATAGTTATTTTGACGAATAGAGACGATTTTGAGTCAAAAATGGCGGCTAAACAAAGCAGCCTTTCATTCACAAATTAAATAAGTACAGTCAACAAAGTAGATAGGTACGCAGGGTCGTCAGAATAGTTGAGGTTTTCTAAGAAACCGAGGGATGTCTTCGATTGAAACTTAACTATGTTAATGAACTGATTAATTTAAATTACATATGTTTGCATCCATCGGTTTCTAAAAAAAACCTCAACTATATCTGACGACCCTGCATACCTATCTACTACTTTGTTGACTGTACCTACCTATAGCGTACAAAAAATTCGGGGCCCATTAAAAATCTAGACCGGCTCAAATCTTTCCAATAATCAATAACCTACTGTTACATAACAGAATTCTAGACTACCTACACTACAGCCCTACTGGACTTGTTTTTTTCTTTTTCAAGTTTTTTAAAGTTCATCTTTTACGCAGTCGGCTTTTTTTAATTTTCTTGGCTTTTATTAATGGTTTTTTATAACGGCATGTTTAATCGAACTTAACCCATTACTACGTTTCGGTAAAAAAAAATACTTGTTTTTTTTACCGATTTGAGAAGTTGATTTGAGTTGCTTTTATGCGTAACGCAAGAATTTTATTAAAGCTCTATAATTTATTTGCAGGGACCACACACACCAGCCACTTCCATGTTCGCTAGGTACATCTTGGTACCACCTCGCATAAGTTTGGCGATGTTCCGGGGGGCGAGTCTACCGACGCGCCATCGCGTCGCCACTCGCTGTTTGATAAATAAAACTTTTAATGATCGGTAATATCGGACCGCTGCTTGTGAGCTTCAGTTACCTATTCGTTTCATTTCAATACCTACCGAGAAGTTTGTTGAAAGTTGGAAATACCTATGAAGATTTTTTATAGTTTTGTTTAATTAGATGCAATTTGTAAGGAATAGTGGAGTTTGAGATTATTCTTATAGCCTTAAACTTAGACTTATTTGGGTTTAGTTTTGTCAAAACGAACCAACGCCAAAATTTATCTCATTAATTGAAGTAGGTAGTAAAAGTATTAGTAGGTACTTGTACTACATTAGTATTGTAATGAATTTTAAATCTATTCCAAGCATAAGTTTGAAATGAACCTACCTCTATTAGATTGTACCCAGGTGGCCTGTGTTGCTCTATGGATTGTACCTAATTGCTGGATAGTTATGTGACACTTATATTGAATTATTGAGAAATTGTGGGTTGGGTCATTTTGGCAGATGTAAGTTTACTTCTAGCACTTAAAGCTTCTGAAGATCGTCATGGCGTCCATTGCTGTCTTACAGAACTTGGGACAGAAAGCAAATTAACTCCATTGAAAATATTATTGACATACAAGGAGTTGGTGATTATGAAGTTTCTAACCCTACCATGGAAGATAACAAATTAGAACCAAATTCATTAACATTTTCCGTTCGATTTTCAAAAGTTTTTAACCGACAATATTCGGCCATGAAATAGAAAAAAATATATACTGTCATTAGGAATGCGTGTTCGAAATTCAAAATCCAACATGTTTTGATAGCTTGTCAAACGCAGTCTGACGTCACACGGGGTGAGATCGCCCCATAAGTTAACGGAGCGTGGCGACATACATACATTATTCAACAATATTGTTCAGAATAGACGGGAACCTGTCACTATGTGGGGCACTTCTATGTTCTAATATTAACTTTTATATTCTCTTTTATTATTCATTGTTATTTTCCTAGGTTCATGTGGCGATGCTATATCATACGTTCGAAGCAACCTGCATACTTAGTTGTTTAACTACGGTTTCTTTTTCATGGAGTAATCATCATTATGTACTGCCTCCGCATCGGTGAAGGTGGAGGGGTGTGTCGGACTCCTTCTGACTAAAACCCCACGGTGTTCCTCCTTAAGCAGAGGCACGGGGCCTCACGGGGGTCGCTCAGAGCATTCTTCCGCGCTCAGTCAAGTGCACTGCCACCTCACCTCCACCTCGCCTCCTAATTAGGTATTTGACACCACTGATTTAATAATTCCTGATGAATGTCGTGATGGCCTAGCGGTTTAAGCACCCGCCTCTCATGCATGAGGTTGTGGGTTCGAATCCTGGCAAGTACCAATGTGACTTTTTCAATTCATATGTGCTTTCTAAGTTCTAAAGTTCTAATTCTATTTCTAAGACATTACTGACATCAATCCGTGCTTCGGACAGCACGTTAAGCCGTTGGTCCCGGCTGTCAGACATGGATCTTTGACAGTCGTTACGAGTCGTCAGAAGCCCGGAAGTCTGACAACCATCAAGGGGTAGCTATTCTAATATGCTTGCACCTCAGGGATCACCATTGGTGGTCGACCTTACACACGAAGTTTATAAAGTTCCATGGGTCTATTATTTTCCCCTAAAAACCGGAAACTACCAGGAACATAATGATTTTACTTAGCAGTAAAAGAGGTAGTACTGAAATCAGCTCTTCGTTCCCTACACACATGCACATATAAAATAATCAAAAAATATGGAACAGCTAATTTTTTTTTTCATATTTCAATGTTGATCTCATAGTATAGTAAAACGTGTTCATTTTATGAGTACTTTAATCTACTGCAAAATGGCAAGCTAAAGGTCAGCCCGTATTCACTCAAAATCCAGAATAAATCAGTACGAATAATTATGTTAAGTAAGGAGTAAAGTAAAGCGGTTTCCTTCCACCTTTTACCTGTGATCATGTTTATATCTATGACGTCACCCACGCAGTCTGAAAGGGTGATCTATTCTTAGCGGCGCGGACGACCACAGATTGTTAGCAAAAGGGTTTTACTCATATAGATATACCTACCTTACCTAGCTAAGTAATTATAAATAGAGTTTACCTAATTGAATTAACTGAAAACTCACAAAAGCGCTTATTGAACTCATAATTGAGTTTGGATCGACTTTTAGCAAGGGGCCAACCCTGAAACGGGAATTTGTCGAGATAATTGTGTGAGCTTAAATAAGTATATGATCATGTTTTTTTGAAGTGAAAACTTCTTTAGCGGCGTTGAGCACTTTTTCTGTAATGGGTATAAAATCTTAAACTCGCGTCAGGACACGTGACCTGATCGAAAAAGCGTAAGACGGATGGAGAGTAGACAGCTATCCCCTCCTGTTTCGTTTAGACAGCGCAGGGCGCTTGCGCGAATGTTCGTGTGTGTTAAACGTAAACGTAAACGTTAATAATCAAGTTTTTTTTATCATAGGCCTCTGTCAAGAAATCAAAGGAAATCTTACTCCTATTATAAATGCGAAAGTTTGGATGGATGGATGTTTGTGACTGAATCATGACAGAATGGCTGAATGGATCTGGTCGAAATTGATTATTATAGCCTGGAGTAGTACTTAGGCTACTTTATATCCCGGAAAAATGTACGGTTCCCATGAGTTCCATATATACGGTACCAAATATCAACTGTGACGCGGAGGATGTCGCGGGCAGAAGTTAAGTTTATAATTTAGGACATCTGTATTAATGTACCTAAGTTTTCGTTTCAGTTTTTGCATACAATCTATATATACATATAATAAAATGGTAGGAAAGTCAAAACAGTACTGTACATTGAATATTTTTTTAAAGAATACTTGGGGTGTGAATGTGTGATCTACAATCGATACCGAAACCAAAAATATAGTTTTTAGAATTTTTATTTTAAATGATTTTTGTTGTATAGGTATTAAGTCTGGGCAACATATAGGCTATAATTTATCTTGGAAACTTGAACACCTTATGCAGAACCGCAACAGACCAGCTAAACTATAAGAGATACAAAAATGGCACCATAGCAAAAATTGTTCCACGTGATAAACATTTTCAGCTGAGAGAATAAATTTAAAGATCTGAAACACCTGATGTGGAACTCCAAGTTCACGCAGACGAAGTCGTGGGCAGCAGCTAGCGAAATAATAAAATATGTAATTAACCCACGACATCCTATAAATAGTGATTGCAACACAAAAGTGTACCTCGAAAATAGATTTTAATATTATATTTAACTATTTAAGATGTCAAATCAGAGAGTCGCAGAATCAGAGACTCCTTTGCTAAGTTTAAAAAAAAAATAGAACAACAACCATAACTTTCAAGATGGCGTCTCTGTTAAACATCACTAAATACGGTTCACCGGTAAATCCGGGTGTGATCGATGTCAAATTCAATTGATTACCGGATGTACGCACGTTCTGGTTTCCATCAGCGATGCAAGTTATTTTGGGAGGATATACTCACTCATCGATTTGTTAATACCATTTAGGTTATCGATTTCTCACCTTAGTTTTTGATGCAATATGTATTTATAAAGTAGGTATGTACTTACCTATAGAAAAATGTTGAATACCTTATATATAAATTACGCGTCACGTTGTATGTCCAGGATGAACTCCGAAACTACTCAACCATTTTTTATGAAATATGGCTTACTGTGTGTCAAACTTAAAGTTGCTTCTATAGTCTTCTGAGAAATCATCAACAATAGTAGGTACTCTCAAATAAATGCCTTAATTTCTAATCAATTAGCTACAGCTAAAAACTTAATTAGGTACAACCGCCTACGAAGCAAAAAAATGTAATCTCCGCCTCTCTTCTACTCGCTAGTCTATTCTCTATTCATAGCACACAGTACAATACAATGACATTTTAATTTAATATTTATTAAAATTTAACAGTCGATTGTTGGGGCACCCACCTTATTATGGAGATTGTAACTTTTTTCTAGCTGGCTCCTAAGAATATAAAATAAGTTAATAGCGAATTGATCATTTTTTTTGTTCTAAGTACTTATATCATACTAGCTGTCCGCCGCGGTTACACCCGCGTCTTTGGTTACTGCTCCGCTCCCGTAGGTCGTAGCTTGATGGTATATAGCCTATAGCCTTCCTCGATAACTAATCTATCTAACACTGAAAGAATTTTTCAAGTCGGACCAGTAGTTCCAGAGATTAGCGCGTTCAAACAAACAAACAAACAAACAAACAAACAAACACTGCAGCTTTATAATATTATAGTATAGTATAGATCTGGTAACGTTATGGCTACGAAAATATGGAAGGTCAAAGTTCAATTTAGAAATACCCCCACGAGCCCTGTACTACTGCATGCAAAGCAACCGTAAGCAAAACAATGTTGTTGTGCGTGCGTAACATTGTGCGCCACTGAAAACAGTGATCTTTCTCAACAAAAACAAAGCCGTTTCCCTGCACTAATATTTGCTCTATGTTACTGAGTCTGATGGACAGTAGAGCGTAGTTGACACTAGTTGACGGCTATGTCATGTGTCTTTTAATAGGTACCTACTCATGACCTCGCTTGTATGACTTAAAGGGGTAAGTAGTAATGTGTATTAGCATTACTCGACAAAATGAATAATTTTTTCGTGATTTCATGGTTGGTCCTCTTTCACTATGGGAGTAATGATTCTACAATGACCCTCGTTCAGATTTCTAGTAAACAAAAATAAGGTTGTTTAAGTCTTATTTTGCAAATTATGTTTAAAGTCCTGTGTAATGTTGGGCAAGCCATTTAATTATTTATTTGGATCTTCAACAGTGGCTACTTACATAATTGCATAATCATAATAAATAGAGAAACAATGACTTGTGCTCCTCCAATTATAGGAGACTACATCAATAGGTATAGTCTGACATCAACAGCGTAGAAAATCAGTCGCCGCGGGCTACCACTGAGATTTTTTCATAATGGAAAACTCAATAATATTATCCCCAGCCCGGAAATTGAACCCTTACCTCAAACTTAGTAGCATTCCCACTTCTAGACCGTCGATGTTGACCTGTAAAACAATGTAACAAATTAAAATTAAACGATTTGAGGATGCTCCTCTTAATTTCCAAAGTAACGACGCTTTGCGTTTACAAATCCGCCAGGCACGCGTGCTGTTTATAGCACATGCGTATCGTTACTAACGCTAATTGTAACGATCATGGAGAGACACACGATCAGTTTGGGGTCTTAATGTGTAAAGGGCAATGACTGTGTGTTTAAATCCAATTATGTACCCTTCAAATTTAATGATAATGATAGTACCTACCTACCTTATAAACCGATTGGTTTAAAAGGAAGAGTGTGATTACAGTGTAAACATTTAAATTAATTAGATTTAACTATGCAATTTGCTATTTGTCGAGTTTGTTATTAAGTGAACACGTTAGTAACTACTTAAGTTGTGGTAAGTGAATGCAGATAAAAATTTAAAGCACAGACCATTTTGTTATTTAAAAAAAAAATTGAGTTAAACAATTATAACCGCTTTTAAAGCGATTTATCGTAAAACGTAATTTGATAAAATTGCAGAATAATCACTATCAGTGATATAAAAAGTCTGAGATTGCCATCATTAAAAACAGAAGGGTACAGTCCGAAAAGGATATATTTTTAGCGCAAATTAATTCAATGGAACCCTTTAAGATATTATTGGGTATCATTCGGGTATCTCGGGAAAGGATATTTTTTGTAAAAGCACCGTAACGGATACCTACGGGCGAACACTTAGCGCTCTATTGTCTTATTGGGCTTACGAGTAGTGAGGGGAAAAGTCGATATTTAATTTTCTATTTTTAAAATAATTTATTTTAGGCTATTAAAAGCATTACCTTAAGCAAGCGTAGTGATCAATGCTCGTGCCTTCTCTGTATGAGAAATAGCCATTGCCCTTCATTGGGATAACAATCGACTGGTAATATTTTAATTGTAATTAAAAATGAGAGCATAAATAAATCTATAAAAGTATGGAAAAGAAATAGCAGCAGGAGAGTGCCGTTACATACTTCAACCTGTTAAGTAACTAAGTATATTGATAATCAACATTTTGGATTACAAGTGCAAGTTACTTGCAATACAAACCTATACAAAGTAATAACAAAAAAAAAACAAAGTAACATAAAAAAGTTGCATTTACTATAATATTATTATGGTTTAATGCAGTTTAAAACTAATAAAAACTATTTTTGTGGTTACAAAACGGTACGTATAACTTAAGGATAACTTAAACTAAGCACAACTTTGAACATTAAAATCAGAACTAAGCGGTGTCAGATGTTATCTCTGAAACTTTCAAAACTTATGTTTCGAGTTATAAAATTTAAATGCCAACTTTTATGTAAAACTACTATTAACTAGCTTTTTTCACTATGATATAACATTTAATATCCTGTTAAGAACAGAATGAAGAAATTATAAAAATTAAAGGAGGAGGTATTTAATAGTTTTAGTCGCATTTCTTTTTGTGCCATACCTGTTGTGTTAGGGGTAGTTCAAGATTTTCATGGCTTCAGGATGATAACTTTTCTTTTATGAAAAATCACTACATAATCACTACATAGTATAAAACAAAGTCGCTTTCCCTGTCTGTCTGTCCCTATATATGCTTAGATCTTTAAAACTACGCAACGGATTTTGATGCGGTTTTTTTTAATAGATAGAGTGATTCAAGAGGAAGGTTTATATGTATAATACATGCACCCGTGCGAAGCCGGGACGGGTCGCTAGTTTATAATAAAGCAAATACGTTTATTTAATAATATAAATTTACTTCATTTTTTATTTATTTACTCTTGAATGTATTTTACAATGTTTATTTACACTTAAACATAAAACCTTAAAGTAAATGTAAAATATGTACAATTTATAAAAAAAAAAGGCAGAAAGGAGACATAATATAAATTCGTTTAATCATTTAGGGAACTAGGTCGAAGAGTGTGTTGATAATGAAAGTGTTTTTTCCAAATACCGTTTCAGCTTTTATTGACACACTTTAAATTCTGCTCCTAGTCCCTATTATAAAAAAACCCTTCTGTAATCCCACATCTCGCCGCTGCACAAAATATCGATAAACACACCATCACATCCCTACTCACACCGGATTCGTGCTCATAAATAAAATATAGGTCGCGTCAGGTGATGGGTCCCACGTAAGCGGGGTCCACCTGCGAGCGACGCCGACACCGATCGATGCAAGCGCAACCAAATTTAAACATTTATATTTTTACTAGTCGACCACGTGGCCCGTGTTCTAAATTTCAAAATTAGCGTTATTCAACTGTCGATATTAGACTGAATGTTTTATGTCTTGTCGACTTGGAACTGCATTCGATAAAATAAAACGTGTCAATTTATTAGCGTGCTTCTTTGACGTGATCAGCTTTGACAGCTTCTTTTTACGGGTTGTGTTGTTTGCGATAAGCAATATTTAAGTATTTAACTCAGCAGACTAGATAGGTAGACTGTCGTTTTGATAGTTCTCTTCTTACTCATGTGAAGTTATGCCTTATACTTAGTCTTATACTTAGTATCTCCGGCTGACTGGGATATGACATTCAGTAATTGACAGACTGTAGATTAAGTATTTTGTAGTCTGTGTTTTTTTTAATGCAGCTGGATTAACAAACGCTGATTTCATTTACTAGGTACCCATATTGCCCATCAAATTAAATAACATTGAAAAATAATTGCTGAGAAACGGCTTTCATTTTTGGTGTGAAAAGTCACTCGCAATGCAAACCATTATGATTACAGCATTACATTATGGTTATTATAGCTAATATAACATGCGACTCGTTAAGCTTGTTTTCGTAAAAAACGGAATTTTGACCTCCAGTATTTCCAAAGCCAGAAGGCGTCCAGGCATGGTCCAGAATAAGAAAACTATCGCATGATGGAAAGATCAGTGTCGGTTTTGTCTGTCTTTTTACGCTCGTTATTTTTTTGTCATTTAGAAGCAGCATTTCAGCGATAAAGCGCTAAATAGATGCATTTATTAAATACAGAAGTAAAATAATAAATCAAACCAACAAGCTTAAAACTAGCATTATAAAATAATTAGTGAGAATTATGTAATTCGAATTCCATTTAAAATACAATATTAACTTTATGATGGTACATTTGCATATTTGATTGACTAAATTAATATTTGGTTACAAAACATTAATCAAACTAGATCTAAATGCTTATTAATTTGTTATTTTAAACACTTTAAAGTCAAATAATTAAAAATGAGAAGTATTTTAATTGAGTTTGACATACTGGTTTGTTTCGTAAGGCTACCAGTTTGTCTAGTCTATGGGGCGATATTTAAAATATTTAAATTGGCGTGCTTTTAGTTCATACATTAGGTGGTTCCTTAAATAATTTAACCAGATACAGGTTTATACCAGAACTAGCTTTTGCCCGCGACTTCGTCCGTGTAAATGTCGGACCTCCGTTTCATCCCCTTTAGGGGTTGAATTTTTAAAAATCCTTTCATAGCGCACGTAGGTTTAAATTTCAGCGCAATCCGTTCAGTGGTTTTAGCTATGCGATGATGAATCAGTTAGTCAGTATTTTATTAATTAAAACAGTAATATTTCAATTTTGTACTTTCTAATCGTGTCATTGTCACATCGTATTTAGTCGGCCATTTTCCAATGTTGCCAACCTAAGCTAATTGACTGAAATCTGTGAACCTAACATAATCTGTGGACCTAATATAATTTGTGGTTAGTAACTACTGCAAATAGGCTTAATTAATTGCTTCAGATTGAACTTGGTTATTGGAGTCTGTCTAAGCAGACATTAATTGGGGCTGTGTGGTTTTAGCTTAGCTACAGACAACAAGTCATCGCCATATTAACCTTCCCCTCATATTTACAAGTGAATGTAGTAAAATGCAATGAAAGGAGAAAAATATTTGTGCGGTCGGGGGAACACCGTTAAAATCTCAATACTCGCACGCACACCTGTATTTAATTGAAAGTTGTAGACAGAAAGAGAGGGGAGGTCGCCTGGAGGGGGCATAACACTTTTTCCTTACGTGACGATTTCTGCCAGTTAACTCTTACTGCAAGCAGCGTTAAGGAACTTCGTTCCAAAAGTTATATTATTAGGTTAATAAATACTAATTACTTTTATTATTTAACGTAAGAAACATTTAAAAGAAATAAGTAGGTTCCTATTCAATAAATACTAAAGTACATAGGTAACTACCAAGTTTTTGCAGATAAACTGTAAAAACTTGGTATCAACTCTTTGGAGGTCGGATCTCGTAAATCCATCACACGGCTTTAGGAGACAGTCAAACAAAACATACACTTTACAAAATATATGTGTGTATTATACAAATACACAAGATAATATAGGTTGTTCAGTATTGGCCTGCTGGGTACAGCCACTCGCAAAGTTATGGAAACGAGTTGTTTAATGTTTAAAACGGATTCTGAAAAGAGCCAAACATCACGCTTGCCAGGTGAATTGGTGATTGTAGTATGTTGTAATTATTAAAATAATCTCCAGTTACCTATAATAAATTACCTATAATATTAATACCTATAATAAACCTATAATACAATGGCGCAAATTGTATTATAGGTTGCTTACTCATCCATGTCTATGTATTAACCTGTGGTATTTCTAAAATTAAAAAAAAATACAAACTTACTGACATTATCTTTATAAAACCATGGAAATAGCATGTACTACTATACCTACTAATAATACCTTTAATTACCTTACACTCTTAAGAAGACACTAATGCCATTCCACCTCTTCGACTCTCACAATGCTGATCCGTTCATGTACTGACATTAACTTGAAGCGCCTGCTCCATCCCTAGAGTGATAAGCATGAAGTTTATAAAGTTAGGTTCACACAGCGCCAGTTGTCACCACTCTTGTGACAGCTTGGACATGAATTACTGCCTCCACTTGTCTGTTCCTAGTTTAGCGGAAGATAAGTTATGGTAGCTGTTGTTATTTTTTTGTTGCAACAAGTCGCTTCGTACACGAATTTATGAAAGAGTTAAAAATTGTTTATAAGTACGTTAAAATTAATGTTGGATAAAATTGCCAATTCAAAATAGAAAAATAACGATATTTTTTCTCAAAATTATAAAAATCTTTGACAGACACGTTACATTAACTGTTAAAAGAATTTATTTTATGGAACGCTTTTTCTACCAGCATGTTGATTATTCGATAATTTATTACTTAACGTATGAGCTGTCAAAAACATTACTAATCAAAGATTCTAAATCGTTTAAATATAAGCTTTCCCAAATGTCAATCAGCTCACTTACAGGCTCGGTTTTGAGTGCCTATCTGCCTAATGCTTACAAATAGTGAGGCCTACATACATTTGCCCAAGAATCCAAGATCTTCCTAGGTGTATTTCTGATAACTGAAGAAACAATATCTAAATTAATCAATCAATAAATATAAAATTATCTATTCATGACATTCATAATTCATCATAATTTGACTGACAGTTTATGAAAAAAAAAATTAACAAAATAAAACTGAACAATCCGAAAAAAGTATTCGCTTGAAAAAAGTATGCGCACTTCGACATTTAGTTTTAAATCGTCAATCACGTTGGGGTGAGATTAAAACTTTTTCAATTACGAACTAATCGCGTGTAGGTGTTCCACACGTTATAAAATTTAAAAAAAGAAAAAAATAACATGGCGTCGGACTAAATAATGGAGGGAAAGATCGCGGTGTAATATTTTTTTTTCGGTTTAATCCAGGGCTGCCTCGTTCCAAACAATTAAAGCTATCCGCTTAAATCCCAGACAACTTGATGTATGGTGTGCACGGAAAACTTGACGTAAAGAAAATAGCTTATTATTTTGTTTTAAAATGGTAATGAAACAAGTACCGATGCAGAAACCGATGCTGGCAAAGACAAGGATAGATAGATAGATGATGATGCACTGGAACCACTGGAACTGATAATTTTGCGAAAGGATTTTCTGACATTGATAGAAGAATGGTGTACCTACCTAGTGTGTTTCAAAATGGGGATTGTTTAATATAACAATTTTCACAATGTGTCAAAAACATTTAACAATTATGATATTTTTCACAATGACTGACGTAAAATTGGTAATTACAGGATTTAAACAACGATCATTAACCGTTCCGATTTCGCAACATATAAGTACAAAATACCAGTTAAGTACATAAATTGGTAAACTGTGATTGCTGTCGCTACGTTTCGTTGGAATTAATTTCGTATGTTAAAAGTAAAACGAGCGAGGATTACTGTGGCGGTATTAAGTAGGCGTCAAAAATCCCGGTGGAATGAGGTATATCTATAATTCTATATCTATGTAGGGTATTCATGCCGGGAGTTGTACGGAGTTACGGAGGATCAGTAATGGATATCAATTTTCGCGTTCTTTTAGTGTGTTTGGGACTTGTATTACCCGTGTTAGTTTTGAGACTTGCCTTTAGGATAAAGAATGATAATATGAAGTAGTTTTTGAGCAATCACTTAGAAAATGTGAGATTATCGACTTAGGTGGTTGATAGTAACTTTTCGTGTGGTATTTTTACCGTCGTCACTACATTCAGGGGACGAGAAATCGCTTTTTGTCGCGGTTTTCAAAAATGGGGGAATTAGTATTCGGTCAAGTTCATTAAAAAAATCTTACTACTTTTAGAAATGCAGTTTCAATGGATAAATGTTTGTTAGTCAATCACGCTAGAACGGCTGAACGGACTTGGATAAAATTCAGCACAGAGATAGATTCTAGTCTGAAACAGCACATTTCTTTTAAATGTACGGTTTCCATGGGATAATACATCAACTTTGGCGTGGACGAAGTCGCGGACGGAAGCTAGTATTGTCATAATTGTCGAAAGGGGAAGCAAGCCTTATTATTATTATTACGCATTAAAAAAACAAAGATTTAGGTACTTAATAGTTGCCATCCAAAACACTGAACAGCTATTTCATCAGATAGAATTGATTTCGAAATAAATGACAGCTTAAATTATGTTTCATTTCTATAAGAGATATTATTACTGAATAACTTGTATTCTTACGCCCACACAATCGAAGACAAAAGACTAGTTGATTTATAAATTCCCTGGGAACGGGATCAGTATTCTATCCCGACGGCGGACAGCATTAAAGATTAAGGTCGGTCTATGTTAACACAGGAATCTATCAATATCTATTTAATCCGCTTATAAATATTTCTATCAACAACGTATTTTGATAGAGATGTCACATTTTTATCGTTGTTTTCTATTATGTTTGCTTGATATGGAGTGGGCCAACAGAGAGATGTTCATTTGGATATTTTTATTCAAGGATTAAATATTTAAGTACTTCTTTCATTACTCTGACTTTTGACATTTTCTATTACAAGCTTTTATTTAGCTTGCACTGTTCGTATGTATGTAAGTTGTCCTTTCATCATTTTTCGACCATTTGCTGGTATCCGATTGAGCTGAAATTTTGCACACACCTTTAGTTCTAGTGACAATACAATGACCCATACTCAATATTGTAATAATTTTAAATTAAAGCTTGTTTTAAAATTGTACTTTTAATTAGTTTATTATTAGGTAATTTTCTTCGAGTGGTTTTTTTCACCCGTGTTTACTTACATCTCTGGTTCCTGCTCCATTTTCGTAGCGTGATGTTTTACAGCCTTTAATATTTCTCATAAATCTGGCTATCATATACCTACAAAAAGAATATTGTAATCAAGCTGGTAGTTCTATTAGCGTAACAAAAAATACTCTTCAGCTATATTTAGTATGCGAAATGTCATACACTCATTCATCGCGAAATACCGAAAACCGCTTGGCATATACAGATGAAATTTTACAGGGAGGTAGATCATAGTTAGTAGACGTCCGCTAAGAACGTATTTTTTAAAATTCACCCCTTAAGGGGATTAAATGAGGGTCCGACATTTACGCGGACGAAGTCTCGGGCAAGTGCTACAGATATAAATTTCTTTCGTTCACAGGCTTAACGAAGCACTGTCAACTAAGATAATAACGCTTTATTATTCATTTACTTGATAAAGTTAGACTACGAAGTACCTCAGCCAGTTATTACGCGCCCTTTAAAGTTGACGGGCGCTACTCCGCAGCGGAGGTAGTTTCGACAACACTCGTAATAGTTTGTGAACGATAAACGAGACTTGAACGTGATTGTAAGCCTATGTTAGTAGATGGTAGGTGGGAGTCAGTGGATCACTGGAACTTCGCTAGAAAGAACCTTTAATCGATTTCAAAAAAGGAGGTTTTGAATTGAGACCAGCTGCCCTACCATGAACTCTTATTGCGATCCAAAAAACTGAATTGTTCTTCAAATAAGTCAATATAACGCATCAATTTATGTCATTTATTGACGTATTTTCTCTTATCGCGATCCAAAAACTGAACTGTTCAGTTTTTGGATCGCGATAAGAGAAAATACGTCAATAAATGACATAAATTGATGCGTTATATTGACTTATTTGAAGAACAATTCAGTTTTTTGGATCGCAATAAGAGTTCATGGTAGGGCAGCTGGTCTCAATTCAAAACCTCCTTTTTTGAAATCGATTAAAGGTTCTTTTATTGACGTACGACGTTTCATTTATTGACGTATTTTCTCTTATCGCGATCCAAAAACTGAACTGTTCAGTTTTTGGATCGCGATAAGAGAAAATACGTCAATAAATGACATAAATTGATGCGTTATATTGACTTATTTGAAGAACAATTCAGTTTTTTGGATCGCAATAAGAGTTCATGGTAGGGCAGCAGTATGTTATTAATTTACCCGACTGCGCGACGCAAAGGGTAATGATTGTGTTTATCAGTCTATGTATGTAGACCAAACGCTTTTGAGCTGAACTGATGATTCTTATGTCAATCAATTTGTCTTAATCCTGCGGCAATCAAAATTCACAACCAGACGCCACATTGTGAAAAATGAATGCATCATTAAATAGGTATTTGGAAATTATCGTTTTTCATTTGTAATGACCGTTTAGGATCTAAGTATAACGATTTAAAGTTGGCTAGCAACCATTCTTACAAAAAAAAACTTAAGTAATTTTAACTACCTATGTAGTTTTTAAACTAAAGGTATAAAAATGTTTTATTTTGTCAAGTATTGTAGATGTGCTTATAACACCATGTAATTTTAATTAAATCATACCTAATCTAACACGTATAGTCTTTAAATTACATTTTAAGCTTAGCATGGCTGACGCAGACTCCTTAAATATTCAGAGTTTAATCATCATAAAATTGACAAGCTCGTGGCTTAAGTTATAACAGCCGCACGGGTCGTTCAGGTTAAGTTACGCTTGCCGGGGTTGGTCCGTGGATGGGTGACCATCTTAGCACACCGAAACTCCTCCGTGCCTCGGAAAGCACGTTAAGCCGATGGTCCCGGCTGTCATACGTGTATCTTTAACAGTCGTTGCGGGTTGTCAGAAGCCCAATAGTCTGACAACCAGTCGTACCAAGAGGTATTGTGCCTATTACCCAGCTACTGGGTTGTGGCATCTGCATCCGGTTAAACTGAAAGCCGACATAGTCGGGAAAAGGCTAGGCAGATTGATTGAATCATTATAACAACTCAAAAATCATTTCTATGCTAAGGAATTAAGCATAGATTTCCAAACGTCAGCTATAAGTAATATTTATGAGACTGCTATTTACGTTAACGTCGCTACTCAAGAGACCAATCAAAAAGACGGACAACTATAAGTTGGCAACACTGTCTTGTGTAAATTAACTCAAAGTTTTAACTGCACAAGTGCCAACCGCATCTAATTGGGCGGGCCGGAACAAGGAGGTGAGTTAAGAAGGTCCATTGACCTAATAAGAAAGGACGTCACCACCAATCATTTGATGTACATTTTATGACCTGTCAAAACGCGATTCTCCCATAAATGTTGTACGCCAAAAGATAACTGTGTCGTCACTTTTATGCCGACTCAATTGCCTTACTATTTAATAATTTGAAAGCAATTAAAATCAAATTCAGTAAGTTGAAAATGAATCGGGTTTTCAGGGCTAATAAAAAGTGTTTTTTTAGACAAGTTAAATTATGCCTTGCAGTTTATTTTATAGTTTTATTTCATTGGTGGTCTGAATCTATTCAAATAAAATATAAAACTGTAGTGTCTTTAATGTCAAAATAACATCTTTTACACAATAATTAATAAGAATGTTAACACGGTATTTAGGTATCCCAAAAACCCTTCATGTGCGACTCACGATTTGCCAGTTTTTTATTTCGCGTTTTCAAAGTGGACTTTCTGACCAACTTTGTCTAATGATATAAGTCGCTAACTAGACTTTTTGACCGCTCCACTTGTTGGTTAATTAAACTATTCAATTAGCGGGTTCCCAACCGCTTGGTTCCGTACGTAAATAATAAGTTTAAGAATTATGAGTGGTTGCTGTAAATAGTGTTGGATTCTGAACTGAAAATGTTAAACTGCTTTCAACATTTTTTTTTGTGGTTTTTAATTTGATGATTGATTGGTAGAAAGTAAAAAGTTTTTGAAGTGAAAACTTCTTTAGCGGCGTTGAGCACTTTTTCTGTAATGGGTATAAAATCTTAAACTCGCGTCAGGACACGTGACCTGATCGAAAAAGCGTAAGACGGATGGAGAGTAGACAGCTATCCCCTCTCTACGGCGCGGCGAAAATGTATGCCTGGGCCCCTGGGCCTACTGTTTCGTTTAGACAGCGCAGGGCGCTTGCGCGAATGATAATTGTAATAGTTTTAAAGTTAAATTTTTAATGTAATATAAATTGTCATGTTTGTGTACGATAGCGCAATAAATGAATATTGTATTCTACCACATAAATGATAGTACTTTTATACTGATAAAGCAATTGGTGCAAAATTATTCCCTAACCATTCCAAAATATCAAACATGCTCAACGTTAATAATCAAGTTTTCACTTCTGCCGGCTGCCTTTATCCCAAGCTTTTGAAATCTTGATCAATGACTGTACGCATTCGCACGTCATTTTTCCGTTCCTTCTTTTTGTCTTACAATAAATAAAAAAAAACAGCTGCCAAATCTCGCGATGAAAACAATTGGCCGAAATAATAGCTACCAACCTTACAACTTACAATTATTTGACAATCGAATAAAGTGAACAACTTATGAGCATGGAAATAGTATGTACTATTACCCTACAGCCTTTGAGTAACCAAGGGTCATTGTACCGGGTCACAATATTACCGTTATCCTGTTCAAATAAAACCTTTATATTTGACAAATAACACCACTTTCCAACATTTTGTAGATCAATTTGTGGTGAACTGACCCGTCCCGTGACGTCATCTACATATGTATAAACATGTAAATATTGATGTTAAGAATTCGGTTAAATTTTAACTAAAATGTCGGCTTCTATTTAGGGTTGGTGATGCAAGTTATAAGTGGAAGCGAGTTATCGTACATCGTATTCTCATAAGGATTTTGTTAAAGACCATACACCTGCTTTTTTGAAAAGTAAAATGATTTCACAAGTGTAATTAAAAAAGTTAAATGGATTAAATAATTGAATACTTAATTGAAAAACAAAATCTGTGTGAGTTTTCAAACTGAGTATTTCCAGTTTGATGAGGGTACACTAAAAATCGCTTATTACATATTAATAGTTTTGGTTTTTCCTCAACATGAAAAGGGGTCATTGTACTCAACAATCATTATGAACTTTTAGTACTTACTACGGGGCCAACCCTAAAATCTGGGAGTTTAACAACAAACACGGTCCAAAGTCAAATACCTAAATAAACCGATATCACTCTATCCTAAATTAAATTAATCAAATCATTTCGTGGAAAATCATTAAAAACTTTTACAATCTAACGAATGCTGGCACTTTATCCACAAAACATTTGTTAAAAGCCATTTAAAAAGAAAATATTTTCTATTTTTTTATAATGTTTATGGCTATCTCCACAGTTTTTATGACGCCTAATGGCCTGCATTTTATCTATAAATTGCTACTGTAAATAACATAAACGTAAATTATTACTAAGGATCGCCTTAGTAATAATTTATTCTATAAAAATAAAAATTAAATCAACCTTTTGCTTAATGTAACACCTGATACTGGCACAATTTCCACAAAACATTTGAGCAATGCCATTAAAAGAGAAAATCATTTTTATTCTTTAAAAAAATATGGCCACACATGCAATTTTTTTATCGCTAAATGGCCTGCAATTTTTACGAACATAAATACTTAAATAAAATTAGCTTAAAGCAAAAAAGACTGAATAATAGAATAATAATTTTTGTCGGTCTGCTTGTAAAAAATTACTGACGTTAAATTCCTCAATTTATATAAATAAGTGAGCTGTAACATTTATAATAATTCAATAAATTACATGACCATAGGGACGAAATAAAATTATTCTAAACAAACTTAATAAGCTCGTTTTAAAAATCAAAGAGGTTATTTTGGGCCACGCACTAAGGACGCGGTCCACATCGGAACAAAATAAAAAAAATAAACTCACCGATCCAATTTCATTACGAGACTATTTTACGACGAGTCCTGCCCCGTACAGGTGGATGTTTTTATTGCGACTACTCGGAATTAGATAAAATTATATAGTAGTTTTAAAAAATTAACATTTTAATGGAGAAATAATAGATTTCAATGTAATGTACCTTCGTATGTATTTATCTTTTTTTTTTATAATTACAAAGATTACATTGAAAATTACTTTTATAAAATAACAACTAGGTTTATGAAAATCTAGTTTTGTTTAATTTTGGAAAATACATTTTTTAAAGCGAAACCAATAAAATTGTGGTTGTGTGATAGATAGCATGTGTTTTTACCAAACGGCCATTTTAATACATTGAGAGCACTTCCGTTGATGACTGGCCTACGGCTGTGGAACGATATTAATAACTAGCTCCTGTCTCGCGACTTCGTCCGTGTGGATATCAATTAATTATATTATGTACCATAAAACATAGCGATTTGACACTGGGTAATGGTATAGGTATTTGTCAGAGAGAAAAAAAATAATCGGACTCTTACTTACAGAGATTACCTTATACAAAAAAATAAACTTCACCTCTTACTAATATTAATACAGGTTTAGTATCTTTTTAAGTAGATAAAAAAAAACTGAGAAATAAAAAATGATTTTAAAGATTATTTTTCTCCCATATTATTTTTTTAGATTTCAAAGAACACAAAACAACGACACTGCAAAACGAACACCCCCTGTAACACAAAACGGGCCACATATTAATATGTCCAGTTATAAAGTTTACAACCGCGACAGGGACAGGGCTGCGTCAGTCAGTCGAGGACCACTCATGGGCCCTCGGGGACATGTCCTTATGTCCCACGATCATCCGCTTCATTACTGTTGGAAGGTTTTATTGCTTCTAGCTTATAGCCTTTTGAGATTGCTTTATAACAGTTAAGATAAGATAATGGTGTAATCACCAAGTTTGGAACAAAGATTGGTGATAGTAGATTGTTATAAAATGCTTTGTCCTGAATGACTGACTGACTGACGGATCAACGCACAGCCTAATCCGCTGATCGTAGAGTCCTGAAACTTGGAGAGTGTGTTCTTTGTATGACGTAGGCATCCGATAAGAAAGGATTTATCGAAATTCTACCCCTAAGGGGGTTAAAAACGGGGCCAAAGTTTGTATGGGACAACGTGATTCCTTGGTTCAATCTACTTCTTTGCATAAACATTTTTTAACAGTATTTTATTGTAATTCATCCCCTAACATCAGTTGGCCCGTCGTCAGCCTATTTACCACCTAAAGACAAAAAAGCTCTAAGTCACAGTGCAGCACTATCATTTCTGAATGACTTAATTCAATATACTTATTTGTCGACGAGACATTCCGTGTGGCTATTTCCATTCAGTTCCCAGGACGATCCATATTAACGTATAAACTAATACCAATGCGGGTCGATAGCATAGCATTAGCCCGATTAAATATATTTATAGCTACAATCGTTGCTATTATTCCGAGCCTCGTTGTGGCCTGTAAATTTTATGTCTTTCCCTATCACAGAGTAGGGCGGGAAAATGGAAGAATCAAACAAGTATTTTTTTGAAGTAGTGAACGCGTTATTTGTGGGTATGTAAAATGTTTTTAAATTAAAGCCGTTAAATAGATTGATTCTACTGCAATGCGAATGGCTATTCTGAAATACATTTCACATTTTAATAAAAGTACTGATTATACCGTCAAAAAAAGAATCAGAAAGATCCAGGTGTGCTTGTATAATGATATGACTGTATGAACGTGGACTAGCCGAAAGGAGTATGTAAGGATGGTAGCAGGTGGCGTTCTGTGTGTTCTGCCTACCTCCTGAGAAAAAGGCGTTAGGTTATGTGTATGTATTAATTTTATTATGCTTAGTGACATGGTTCATATTATTTCACGTTCAGCCGTAGCCGTATTTTTTTTTCTTTTTTTTAGGTGGTAAAAATCATCAAATGAGTCCTTCCGTCCTGGGCGGGGCGGAAGGGACTGTCAGACTTTTACTGACTAAAAAACCACCCTGTTCCTTCTGTTGCCCTTTACGTTCCGGGGCCACGGTATCCTGTTAAGACGTCCCGCAACCCCGGCAGGCGTTTGGCCCCGTTGGGGGGCCCCGTCCCTGTGCTGACAGCTCTTTGAGGCGCGCGCGAACAGAACGCGCCGTCGACCCGGGCATGGTCCTTGATCGGACGGCGACGGCGCCGTCCGCAAGCCCGCGCCTACGGTGGCCGGATGTCGCCTCGCGACGTCCGACGCCCTGGGCGTCTCCCGCGGCAGCCGTAGCCGTATTAAGTCATTTTATAACGATTGAATTAGCCTTGTTATTTCGGTTTAGCGGTTGCATATTTCAAAATTCTGCATCACCGAGTGTTTGGTCTGCGCACATAATCTCTCCATTCACTCCTTACTCCGTGGCTCCTATTATCCGTAACGTTTATGGGCCTTTAAGACGAGGCCTTAAGTATTGGTGTTGTTACAAAAATTGGCCTCGGTAATGTTGTATTGGGAATAACATTAAATTATTTGCACTTATTTTAACGATAATGTTTATTGGCTTCTTTTTTGGGAAGATCGATATTACGGAGTATGGTGTACGATGTTTCTTCGACACGCAGAGCATATGAGAGCTTGCAATTGTATTCTAATTATGAGTTTATCACTACCTACGTCATTAACCAAGTACCTATAATGAAGTGTAAATCTAGAAAAGGTTACATTACTGCTGCAAATGATAAATAAAAATCTTATAATAACTTTTTGTCTGAATTTTTATTCATAAACTCTAAGAGAATTCAAAATATGCGATCCGCCCCGGTTTCGCACGGGTGCAAATGAATTAAAAAATGTAACGCGTCACATTTTTAAATTTAGACTTCCATACAAAAATACCATCCAAATATTTGACTGTTCCTGTAGATTTTTCAAAATGTCCTTGTCCTGGCAACTATGCACACAAAACAAAAACATCGACCAAAACGGTCAAGCGGTTCGTGTCTCAAGAAGTCTTCCATACATGTGGCAATATGTAGATTAGTCAATCTCCCTCCTGGAGCACTGCAACACATCTTAAATTATGATAACTAGGTGTAAAATTTAAATGGCCACGCCTAAAACGTTTAGCATTTTTCTAAAAACTTCTAAAATTGAATTCTAAGTACTCCACCCAATAATATTTCATTGCTGCATCAAGTATTTCATGTAAAACTTAATAAAAAATAATTATTATTGTTCGTGATCAGCGCATGCTATAAGCTCAGTATTAGTCAGTATAACGAGCAGCCATATTGGATTAGACACAATTAAACTTTGGATTAACATCGAGTGTTACCCGACGCTATAAAGTTGTTTATGGTCCTCCGAGTGTTGCCATGGTTACCTATGTTTTATGACCCATGGGGTGTATTAGTGTGATTAGTTGAATGTTTCGCAAATATTATTGATGGAAAGGAAATAGTTGCTAATTAAATTATTATGATTGAGAAGAGATCGGAGAGGGAGACATAGTTTGAGACCAGATACCTATCTAGCGAATTAATATTAATGGGAGACTACTCATAGTCGAACAAAACCCTTAATAAAACCGCTAATTAAATACCGAAAGCGAACAAGACAAAAGAAATATTAATTAAAATTTGAATACAAGCAAATAAGTGAACAGAACCTCAACTGTTGTTTGCAAGTGACGTCATCGCCACATGCTGACGTCACACAGATTGGAAAAGTTGATAGCACTGGCACGTATATTTTTTTCATAAAATTTGAATTAAGAACACTTCATTCGGTTTAGTAGCGAAATGAGTTTCCTTCAACAAGTTTGGTTGACTTTTTTTCCGCTGTCGATATTGTTTTAATATGCTGCCGGTGAGTGTCGGAGAATGGGTGGTGTGGCCCTTAAATAAGCGAGTAATTTAATTGGCGACACGATTTGGTATGTCATGCATTATGCAGTTAGAAAAGTGCAATTTTTCAAACCGATATATGTTATATCCCTCAGGATTTAAGAACGATTTTTGGAATAAAGTGTTGTTGCGACAAACTAGGTATTGTATAAAATAAACTCTGCAAATATAGTTAGGTAAACTGCTACATGATACATTTCTGTAGTAAAACCAGGGGAATTCTGAGCCGGTACCTAACTTACAAAGCAATTATCTGTACGTCAAAGTTATATAACAGCTTTTAGATTGTGTAATGTGAGCTGTAGTAGTACATTATAAAGCATGTTTTCATTGTGCTTAACTTTGTCATTGTTGATACGTTTACGACTACCAAGAATATTCGTACTTTCAGAGGCTTTTTACGTCTATTTATTTTTTATAGTTACTTATAATATGCGGGGTGAAAGGGAGATTATCAGCTGTTTCATACATTGTCACAGTGTAAGTATAGTAGTTTTGTATGGAACAGCAGATTTTTTAATAACTCTTCCATTTGACATACCGTTATTATTAAGAGGTAAAGTTTGTATGTTAGAACTTTATAAAATACCATAACGGTTAAAAAATTAGGTAATAATAATAATATTTAAAAAATATTTGAAACAACATAAATAAATCAAAAATTAATTTAAGGTAAGATCGCCAACTTCGTGGCCCACAGTCTAACATTACAGGGACGCAAATCAAATTTAATCTCTCACTAAATTGGACGAAGTGTCTTTGAATTGAAGCTCAACAATTTATTTCCAATATCGAGATTGTTATTTTCGTTGTCGAAACCCTTGTGTACGGTTTCCGCTGAATTTTATTTTATTCTTAGGGAATTCTATTGGCTGTGTACTTGTTATTGTGAGGTTGTTGTAGTATTCAACAGAACCTTTCAAAAAAGTTGGACGGAGAGAAAGATGGTTAACTTGGATGTAACCGTATACAATTAGACATTTATTTATAATTTCGAAGACACAGTTTCATTTAAGAAAACTTTATTTTAGCTCTGCAATTACGATTCATTTTTAATTAAATGTAAAATTAGATTTTTAGTTACTTTGAAATCAATAAATAGTTAGTCAATTGGGTTCACAAATAAATGGCGTCACATTTTAATTACATATGTTTTGGAAAAATAACAGTTCATAAAAAGTGTGTCAATTGTTAATGGTGTCTAGTAGACACCACCCAATTCGGAACTTATTTGTTTTTAGAATTTAGAAGTGATATAAAAATAATTTTTAAATCTCAAAAACTATTATTTAAAAAACGACAATTATTATTACAATAATATTGTTTTTAAATAATCATTATTTTAAAGTACTTACAAAAAATAATAAAAAGATAATTACTTAATAATTAAATTTTAAAATTAGAATACAGTCATGTAAATCGCATAATTTTTCTATATTTTGTCTATGGCAAAAACAATGGGGCGTTGAACCCGATGCGCTCAAGGGCGCCGGCCGCGAGTCATATTAAACTACTTTTGCTAAGAGCGCGCTGTTGATTTAGTCCCCGTTAGTGAAATCGGGTATTCTTTAACGCATATTAATATTTATTTTATTAATTGCACTAATTTTACAATAGCCTTAGTCTGTACATATAGTGTAAATAGTGTTACTACGCAACGGATTTTAATGCGTTTTCATCAATAGATATAGTGATTCAAGAGGAAACGTATATAGTACGTAAGTAGCAAATTAAGCAATGTACATTCAGGGCTGTCTTTAATCTATTGTGGGTTGGGTACATTGTCTTTCACATATTTTGATAAATGACAAATTGAATTTCTTTCAATGTTTAATTGCACCTAATCTATCTTCTATCTTCTTCTATACGTTTAAAATGCTTTGTCCTGAATGACTGACGGATCAACGCACAGCCTGAACCGTTGATCGTAGAGACCTGAAACTTGGAGGGTGTGTTCTTTGTATGATATAGGCATCCGATAAGAAAGGATTTTCCGAAAGTCACTCCTTAGAGAATGGAATAAGGGTCCAAAGATTGTATGGGGAAACCAACTTTGACGCAGATGAAATCTCTGGCAGAAGCTAGTTGAATTATATTAAATCAATAAAAGAAACATAATACTAATCGCTAGAAACTTATCGCACTGCAAATCAAATACTTTAACATGCAATCGGTACTAATAGTGCCAATAATGAAACGAAATGCAAATAATGATTTTCTTTTTGTGCAGGTCCGGGCCCGCGAAGTTGTTGGGGTCCAATGGAGAAGAGGGGCCTGTTAACATTGAACCCCAGCAAAGCCGAGCCGGGTCGCTAGTATTCTCTAAATCCCCTACAGTCGATAGCGTGAGTATAAACAATCATCCACTCCTCAGATTGTAGCAAGAACACATATTTCATCTTTTGTAGCCACGTTACTCCTTTCATTGGCCGGTTCTAAGTGGAAATAATTAATGTGCTTTCCACGAGACGCATGTCACACTCCACGATACGGCTTCGACACGATTTTCTTGAGTAGAACTATAATCATGTGTTAACTATACCTACTCGTCGTCTTTACATCGCAGAAAAAAAAAACTAATTAATGTAGGTTGTTGATACTTAATGATAAGCGTCAACCCATTTTAAATTACCAAAT
Source organism: Hoplodrina blanda (assembly GCA_949316365.1). Lineage (NCBI taxonomy): Eukaryota > Metazoa > Arthropoda > Insecta > Lepidoptera > Noctuidae > Hoplodrina > Hoplodrina blanda. Next base: position 10,469,608 of record OX438570.1, read on the forward strand.
GGCTGGACCCACCAGCTCTGCTAATGCTCTGCTAAATGTGATAAAATGAATATCATGCTTATATCGATAAAAAAAACACAATACTCATCCAGCGAATAAGTTAGTTCTTGAGTTAAAAACGCACTTACATACGACACATTTTCTAATATATAAGGATACCAAAATGAAGTGTTTACCTTCTAAATCCCAAGGTTCTCAACAGTAAATTACCTATCCACCTGACAAGCTTTCAACAATAATCCAGCGAAGATACAAAAAGCCTCCGGCATCCTCTCTCGAAAGATATTCTCGTATCGCATAAATCTTTCCTTGAGTAAAACATCGCGAGGTGTAAACGGCCCTTCTTGATAAATGTACTTCTTTCGCAGTAGCGGTTGGAATCACTTATTGTATTTAGATACTAAATTGCCTAGTAGTCAGCATATTTTGAGTGGAAGATATAAATCTTTGCTACGTACTGTTGGCTTGCCGAAAATGATACAGAATATTGGTACTTATTACCAACAACTTAATATCAACAGCGATGCGAACGAGTTTTTTGATGTCTTCCCCCTTTCGGTTTTATAAATTGTTCATACCTTATAATTTTTAACCGACTTCAAAAAAAGGAGGAGGTTATCAATTCGTCTGTATTTTTTTTTATGTTTGTTAGGTCCTAACTTGCGACTGGGAGAACTAATTTTCATGACTCTTTTTTTATTTGAAAGCTGGTGCTTCTCGTGTGGTCCCATTGTCACCATTTCAATATCTGATGATGAACTTCGGAGATATGGAATGGAACTCCTCACAGAATCACAGCAGCAATATCGTAACAAGTGAAATTGCTTTGTTTATACGTGTAGTCGATGACTGACTGAAGGAAAGGGGGGGGGGGGTACGTCAACCCCCCTCCTACCAATTTCCAAAATTAAATATATCGTGTGAGGTATTGTTTGAAAGGGCTTTTTGTAAGGATTTCAAACATTACACAAGCACTAAAAAGTGAAAAATAAAAAGCTATTCTACAAAAAAAGATAACCGCCTTCAAAAACTACAAAATTAAAATAACTTTAGTTTTGGAAGTCGGTGGCAATACTTACCTACATAACAAAAAACAAAACTAAAGCCGCAGACTTCCAAAACTAAAGTTATTTTAATTTTGTAGTTTTTGAAGGCGGTTATCTTTTTTTGTAAAATAGCTTTTTATATTATTATTAAAAAGTTTGAATATTAATTATGAATTTAGATTTAAGTAGTAAAATAAATTTTAGAGGTTAACTAATTTTCAGATTTGTTTTTTTCTTTAATTTAAAGTACGTTAAAATATACTAGGAATTTCTCAGGGCATAATATATAAAACATTAGCATCTACCTGCGTCTACGTCCGCGGCGGTTCGCGTGCAAGTCAGATAATTATACCATAAAACATATCTATTATTACAATTCTATTACAAAACAAAGAAGAAATACACTTTACCTCTTTATTATATTAGTATAGATTAGCTTCTGAAGATCTGATCTTCTGAAGTCAAGTGTAGCTTTCGATCAGCGAAAACAGGTAAAGTTTTCGCTGATTGAAAGCTTTCTAACATTAGTACAGATGTAGGTTTCTTTGGAATAGCAAGGACGTGTGCAGGAGACCTGCCCGGTTTCCCAAGCTCTCGCACGAAAATCACAAGGGAGAATCTCCCTCATCACAATAGAACGCTGTGAAGGATCGGGCGCATTATTGCTGAATACAAATTGCCTTATATATAAGAATTGCGAAGATATTGCTGGACATTTCGCCTCTCAGCTCAAGGACGATTTTTACAATTTCTTTTACGAATACCATGTTTGAAGACAGCCTTAAGTACGTAGTTTGTTTTGCGGTTGTTTTGTGAACAGATGAGGCTTTGATGAAAACGGTGTACCATCGTCTGTCACTGCCAAACTAAGATGCTTAAACGCAGGGCTGTTTTTTTCTGCGTTTTTACGAATTTAGATAGTTGAGAAATTAAGTTAAGTTTGCACCTCGCATATGCAAAAAAGAAATCACTTATGTAACGAAAGTTTGGTAAAAACTATTCTTTTTTTATTCTATTTTTACTTCTAGCTATTTTAGTTAGTTTTTTTTTTATTATCTATCTAAATACATTGTAGTTATTGTTAGTCGACGCATTCCAGCGAGGTGTATACTAGCTCGACCGGGTTATACCTCTTAAATGCAGTTGACATATTACTATTTCGGTTGCACCTTCCAGAATTTCAGATGTCACTGTATACACAATTCAAAGTGGCGTCTTACGGCGCGTTCACATAGAATGTCCGTTTTACTGGTCCGTTTAAACGTATATGTTATAAGCGTATGTAGTTGTATGAGCGAGTTCACACAGAATACAGTATTGCGGATCCAGTAAAAAATACGGATCCGACATCCAGTAGCGACGAATCAGTTAAAATCGGTCCTGTAAATGCTGTGTGAATATTACCTCCAGTAGCGACGGATCAGTTAAAACGGATCCTATAAAATCGGACGTTCTATGTGAACGCGCCCTTAGGGATTATGTGCTGCATAGTCTGTGTGGGTAGTTAGTGGCATATCGATTGATATGAACAACATTACACTGCGACCACTAATTAGCTTGTCAATCACTCTGTAATGAATACAAGGGCCACTCTTTCTTTAATCAACTTTAAGAACGTGATTGTTTTAATTGCCTGTCTGAACCTCTGTGGAGGTTAGTTCAGTTTATGCTAAAGCTTTGGTTTTTTCTCTGAATCATACTCTAAAATTAAAGAAAAAAAATTCTTCGGGTTACGGATATTGAACATCAAAGATCTAACTTATTTTACTTAAAAAAGTTTTAAAAGTTTTAATACTAAACACAACATTTTGCGTACTTTGCATTGTGCGCAATAAAACTAAAGACTTTTTACTTAAAAAAAAAGAAAAGTTCTTACCTATAACATCAATGTTACTTAGTTTCATGGGCATTAACCGCTATTTGATGTATCTTTTTACATCCCATATTATTTAGGCGATGATTTTAACGTAATTGGTTGTGATTTCGGGTTTTATACTTTTAGCAACTTACATAATATATAACATTGCGAATTTCAAAGTTTCATATTATTTTGTAAGTACCTACCTGTATTATTTTCTTGATAGTCTCTTCCGCTCTCGGCGTTTGATCTCCTGAAATAAAATAAACTGTCTTTGTAAAAGAAACAATTTCCTGTGGGACCGCCATGCTACCGCTTAGCATTTAGTTTGTTGTGGCATTATAAATACACCAGGCGGCGCCACCAAAGGCGATATTTTTACGAAAAATTAAACGGATTTCCTTCTCACCGTCCGGCTTTCAAAATACGTTTTAGAGGCTCTACTAACGTTACTAGTTTACGTACGGCATTGTCGCACGAGTGATTGGTGAAGAATTTTCCGAAAAACGAGGTAACAAACACAGATATTTTTTTATACAATCGTTTATTACCATCGATCATAATTACTCTTTCGTCACTAAAAGCAAGTTAAAAGTATGAATTTCATCTTCAAAGTCGAAGCCAAAACATTTATTTCAATTAGGCCATTAAAAGGCACTTCTAAAAGTCATATACCTACAAGAAAAAATAAATTGAATCTAGTTGCCTTTCCAAACTTAAAACTCGACTCGAAGGTGACCAGTAGTAAGGGCGTCACGATTTACCGCACAATAACTTTTGTGGACGTAAAAACTCCGCATTGTTAGCTCACCGATTCATATTTAACGTTGTGTTCCAACAACAATATGTACTTGCATTTTAAATCCATTATAACTTTTAATAGTTTCCACAAGGGAGCTTAGAACGTCTACACAAATAAATAAAATTGAAGTAAGTATCTGTTTGTAATTTCAAAATTACAGCTTTTAACAAATAAAGGTAATACTTACATGAAAAATCTGTTCTTAAAAGATCTGTCAGTTTGTTTCGGCTAATCTCCAAATGGCAAGACCGATTTTGACGGAACTTTTACTGGCAGATAGCTGTTATAAGAAGTAACTTAGGCTACTTTAATTTAAAAAAAAAGAATAAGGGTTACGCACAAAAAAATAAAACCCAGTGATAACTAACAAACACGGGAACGAAGTCGCGAACATTAGGTAGTGGAAAATATGATTCCATTATTTATTTTGAAACTAAGTACATTTCAAACCGACTGAAACGGAAAGCACCTACTTAAATATTTGCTGGAAACTGTATTACCTACAGACCAGATATTTAATGTATTAATTTCCAGAATAATTTCAAACATTCAGCCAAAGTATTTAGTTTGGTTGAATGTTTGGGATATACCTAGAAATTGGAGTTGATTTTGCACTGGTGCTGTGTTAGGAAGCTAGGTAATGAGATTTCGTTTAGCCCAGTTTTGGTAGTGTCCTATGAAGCGAGGTTTTGATGGGTATGTATTTCTTTTGTTGTGACAAGCTTTCCCCTCTACTCCCAGCCACTGCAACTCCTGGAAGTCAGTAGGCATGAGCATTGATAGATGACCACGCCCACCCATCAACCTTGAGCAATCAAGATTGATGGGTGATTTCAAACTTATCTATATTAATATTATAATGCTGATAAGTTTGTTTTTTTGTTATCGAATGCGCTTAACATTGGAGCTGGTCCGTTCAATCACACCAGAACGACAGAACGGATCTGGATATTTGGCACAGCAATAGAAAATATAGTGTAGTATATCATAGGGTACTTTTTTACTAAAGAAATTGTGTTTTTTAGCAACAATCGAGGAAGTTCTACCTTAAAGCAGCTGCAGGCAAAGAAATGAAACAAGCGCGACAGTTGCGCCTCGTCCAGTACTCACAGACCGAGCCGCTGTAGCATTGACTGACGGACTGACGGCCAATTCATTACGTCACTGTTACTACCACTCGATGTTTTTTTATTTCTTAGCTGTTACACTTTGGAGGCGGAATTAAGGATGCAGTTGACTATTATTATTTTTTTGGTTAAAAGATAATATACTAATAATAATAATATACTATGATAATATACTATGGTCGTGATGGCCCAGTGGTTAAGGCGCCCACCTCTCATGCATGAGGTTGTGGGTTCGAATCCGGGCAAGTACCAATGTGACTTTTTCAATTCATATGTACTTTCTTAAGTTTATCTTAAACATCACTGACATCGGTGAAGGAAAACATCGTGAGGAAACCTGGACTTGTAATTAATATAAGTCTGAAATCGCCAATCCGTCTTGAGCAAGCGTGGTGATCATGCTCATGCCTTCTCTGTATGAGAAGAGGCCTTTGCCCTACAGTGGGACAGTAATAGGCTGGTATTATTATTATATTATACTAATAACAAATAATTATTAAAACTAATATTAAATAAATATAAACTACTTTTTTTTGCAGTTTAATGGTGTGCGTGTCGGAAATATTGAAGTTCTTAACTTTAACGACTGCTAACAGTGTGATGACAGGTGTGTTGTACTATTCAGATATTAACGTAATGTTTCTGATGCGGATTTTTTAACCAGATTGACTATAATTACTATAAACAATGAAGACATACTCAGACGTTCATTATAATTATCGATAACGATCGGATCGAATATCGTTTTAAGAATATTTAATAGGGTATGTAAATCTCATTATGTTTTATCCCTCAAATTATGCTAATCAGATTTAAGAATCATCAATACCTAACTTCGGAATGATCGAAAACATTTTATTTATAAGAAAATACGAGCACATTTACTTTGACATGACGTCAAAGATTTCCTGCTCCGAGGAAACAAGAAGCATTTTGTTTCTTTTGAACAACGAAATCTTTTGTGTCAAACGGCAAAAGAGAGAACGAACAAATAACTGATTGTGTGATTCACTGTTGATTCTAATGAAAAATACGTATTTCTGTGCTTTGTTTTATAAAATACACACATAGTTTGTGGTAAAGTTTACACGAATTGAAAGGTTTTATAAAGGCTTAAGAAGTTAAACACCTATTGACATTGTTATCCATTGTTTTACAGTAAAATTCCAATTTATCATCATTTAAGCAGACAAAGTATATATATATTTGCAAGAAAATCTAGATCGTGAATTGCGAATTGTTCACAGGGCTTTTTTAGACACTGGAAAACCTACCCATAAAGACTGATATCGCCACCATAAGCAAGCTTTGCTGCGATCAACGTGCGTTTCATCTTTGAATAAAATTTTTGCTTTGTATTGTGACATTCACAGATATTTTTAGCTGGGTCAATACAACTGTCCGGCAGTGTACGATGTCCGTTTGAGTGACGTTGACAGACGAACGTGTTTCGTGTTCGCTCCTAAGGTAACTTTTCCGAATATTGGTTAGAAATGAAGGAAAACATCGTAAAACAGCTGTCGGTTTTCATAATATATGGGTACCGTGTAAATCTATTGATCTTTCAATGTTGTACTCGTTCTAGCCGCGAGTCCTAGATATTCAATATAATTGGTATGGCTTTTTAAATTATTACTCTCGAGTATGCGATTAAGATTATTACTGCTTTTGCTTGAGACTAGCTTACTGGACTACAGTCAGTCGTACGCGAAAAATCTCCAAATAAGGGTCCATGGTTGGCAACATCGCCATTTCCCTTCGTAGGCAATAGCCCACCTTACATCATGAAAGTCACGTATTGGTAGCCTTTTTTACGTCATTGGACCTATGTCCAATGACGTCACACTGCACATTGTCACATTAGCCTCTGGCATTGCACATGTCTAGACATGTGCAATGCCAGAGGCTAATGTGACAATGTGCAGTGTGGGAAAATGACATTTCAAAATTGATTCGGGGATAGCTATCTATCCCTAAATCAAAGTTGAAATGTCACATGTGCCTGTAATTACACTGGCACCTATACCATTCAAACTGAAGTACGGCAAAAGTACTTTGCGGCAGAAATAGGCATGGTTCTCCCGACAAGCTTCCTCACAAAATGTTCTGCTAATACTAAACTGCATTCATTTACACTTGAGGACTGCGACAGGGAATCGAATTGCTGAATCAGCATCCAATATTAACCTGCTTAGGTACATTCAAGCATGTACAGAGAACATAACGTAGAACGTTAATCTTTTCATCCTCATTCAGATTATCATATAAAAACTATTTAGGATTAAAGTTTTAACAAAATGTGAATAAAAATGTAGCAATTTATTGGTTTACAAGCAATTTTCGCTTAAAAAACGATAATTCTTAATTTAATGTGACCATAAAACTGTCAGTTTAAGAGAGGATAAATTAAAAATAATATTTATTGTCTTATCTGAGATATAATTATGTATTTTCTATTAGATTTAACGTTTATTGCACTTTCTGATCCATTTTAAATCTGGATTTTATTTAGAGCGCACAATACATATCACGCATACACGCTTTGTCCTCTCAAGGTTTTTGCAGTAACAAATCGCAGAATCTGATCCTCCGTACTTATTAATTAAGGCAATTATTACATTATGGAATAATATATAGTGCATTGGGGTAATTACGACAACCGGGTATATTCCGATTTTTTTTTTTACCCCAATGCACTAAGGTGCATAATTAATAAAATCGGAATTTACCCGGTTGTCGTAATTACCCCAATGCACCTTACCTACTAAGTTGTCGTGATGGCCTAGCGGTTAAGGCACCCGCCTCTCATGCATGAGGTTGTGGGTTCAAATCCGTGCAAGTACCAATGTGACTTTTTCAATTCAGATGTACTTTCTAAAGTTTATCTTAGACATTACTGACATCATTCCGTGCCTCGGAAAGCACGTTAAGCTGTTGGTCCCGGCTGTCATACGTGGATCTTTGACAGTCGTTACGAGTCGTCAGAAGCTTGAAAGTCTGACAACCAGTCTTACCTAGGGGTACCGTATTACCCAGTTCCTGGGTTGTGGAGGTCAGATAGGCAGTCGCTCCATGTAAAATACTGGTATTCAGTTGCATCCGGTTAGACTGGGAGCCGACCCCAACATAGTTGGGAAAAGGCTAAGCAGATGATGATACCTACTAAGTGACTCATTAAAATAATAATTACCAGCCAATTATTTTACCACGGCAGGGCAAAGGCCTCTTCTCACACAAAGAAAGCACGAGCATTGATCACCACACTAGCTCAAGGCGGAATGGCAATTTCAGACTTACCATTAATTATAAGTTCAGGTTTCCTCACGATTTTTTCCTTCACCGATGACAAGATAAACTTAAGTACATATGAAACAGAAAACTGGAGTGGTTACGTAGTTTAGTAGTTGGAAATAGAAAATAATATCTTGCATAGCTTCGCCACCGCTCCTGTTTAAACAACGCATTAATAATGTTGTCGAGATTTCTTAGAAAATAATAATATAACTGGCTTACCTTTCCAAAATGGTTGGGCACGTTTGGAGAGTATGGCAATTCTCGAGAAAATCTCAAATGTATAATGAAGTAGTAATACCTAATTAGGAGAAAAGTTTGGGTGCCATTTCAATCTAAGAACCTATAAGCTTCCTAGTTTGAAAGAACGATTGTTTTTGAAAATAGTGAGGGGGTTATTTTCTCTGTAAAGAAGTAGAAAATCTTCTTTACTTCTTTAAATAAAACGTTGCCCCGCACTAGATATTTCTCCTGTGTCGTGGACGCCTTTACAAACATAATTATAAACTCAAATACACAAACGACCAGTCCCGGAACAACTAGGTACAAATATTTGTGTCGTGCGGGAATCGAAACCGAGATACACAGTGCAGCAGCCAACTCACTGCGTCAACTGAGATATTGGCACGATCAACACGCTTGATTTAAGTAATAGTGAAGCATGGTGTTGTTATGAAAGGTATTTATACACTCGGCTTCATAGAAATTGCACCTTTTGTTGCAAAAATGCCTCCTAACATTTTTTATTTATATTTCAAATCAATAATATTTATGTGTTTGTATCAGTCGAAAGATTATGAATGAAGTATTGACAATCATAATTTTCATTTTGTTAAGATACAAGAATAAAAAAATACAGATTTATTAAGTTATGAAAAAATACTTTAAAAAACTTACGTTTAAAAGTGCCTTCAAATCTACAACACGACATAAACAAATTACCCTTTGCGTTACGCAGTTGGGTAAAAAAGGCCACGAACAAATTGTACAAAGAAATTCATTTTGCTTCTTGTAAAACATTAAAATCGATAAATTTGTTCAACCATAAAATCGCATCACACAGCTCGACTAACTTTTCCACTCATCATATTCAGTAAAGTAAGACCTTACTAATATTGTAAATACGAAAGTTTGGATGGATGTTTGTTGCTCAATCACGCCAGTACTGCTAAACGAATCTAGATAAAATTTGGTACAGAGATAGATTGGTTTAGTCCCATCTCATCCCCTTCCCATCTCATCCCCTATGCTATTATAACTACAAAAATTTTCACACCTCTCACTTCTGGCATAAATCAATTGTTTAAAGTACAGTCTCATAGACATAATTTGTTTGACATACTAGCTTCTGCCCGCGATACTCAGGAATAGCAGATAGGTTTTTATACAGGAAAAATTACGGTTGCCGTGGGATACTATATTTAATTTTACGTGGAAGAAAGTGGCAAGCGGAAGCTAGTATTCCAATAAATAAATTAGCAGTAAACAGTAAAAGTAGATAGTAAATAGCGCAAAATACTAATATATTAGTTAATTCCTGAAGAAATTAAATTAAATTGTATTGAAGTTTCGTTTATCATGAATTTCCGCTAACTAAAAGCTTTCGGTCGTACCATAACCGTTACAGGACAGTTTAAGCATTGGCTAAGGGCGGCAATAGGTACCTAATAACTACACTGCACATGGTTCAGAATCGCTTGACACTTCACTTATTACACGACTGCCCCAAAAAAAGGAGTGTTATGTGTTCAGGGTTAATGTATGTATGTATGTATGTATGTGAGTTTCTTTATTCCACCATAACTTTTGAACGACTGAACCGATTTAGATGTATGGGGTATCGTTACAATCCTTGCATCGTTCCGAGTAACATAGGCTAGTAAAAAATAAAAAGAAACCGGTGTGGTCACTTTAGAACGTAAATTAATACCAGACTCAATTTATTTTTTTAATGAATCTGGTCGTGTTTATGTTCATCGTCTAGAATTTAACAAGTAGATTTAAAAAATATATAACACTGTAAATAAAAAACGTCGTAAACAAAAACTGACGAGTAAACAAAGTACAAATATGTGCAATTTTTGCAGTCGTGTTTTTTAATTTTTTAATTATAGTAGCTTGTTGATAAATACAAGATCATGGTAATTTACCGCTGATTTGATTAAGAATCATTTTCACATAGAACAGATTCTTCCGTGCACCCCGTTTTGTTCCAATATCATTATTAATAGTCACCTATTTGAATATTTTATAGCCTTTCAACCCTTCCCCGCCTTTGGAGGAAAGGTACCGAGATTCCGGGATTTGTATCAGAAAGCAATAAGCCGAGGCTTTGTGGGGGTGTATTATACCCCGTAATTATTTATGTGCTTCAAAGTGTCGCTCTTTGCCCAAACCCTGGGGTGAAAGAGATTGTTCTGTTTATTTTGTAATACAACCTTTTTTAGGTGACAGTGAATGTGGAAGGGTGTTTTGTGAGTCTGTATGTTTATTTTGGAGGAGTTTAATAATGCTTTGCTTTCGTCCGCGTAAATGTCAATTATCGCGGAAGTAGATGTAGCTGCGGAAGCAAAAGTAGCCTATGTCCTTTTTTCGGGTTTATAATACCCTGTACCAAATTTCATTAAAATCGGTTCAGTGGTTTAATCGTGAAAGCGTAATTGACAGACAGACAGATAGAGTAAAGCTGCGTATAAACTACGCGCGGCAAACCCTCGAACATTGGCGCGCGCGGCGGCCGCGCTCTATGTAGACGGGGTCGCCGCGCGCGGCGACTCGAACATTGCCGCGCTCGAACGTGCCGCGCGGCGAACCGCTCGCTGTCGGTTTTTGCGACCGCATCAAAGAGGCTTCATTCGTTGGCTCGCGCGCAGTTGGGACGGTCTAGTTTGGTGAATTGGCTCGCGCGAACACGATGGACAACGAAAGCTGCCGTCTACTCATACAATTGTATGGCGCTAATGAGTTGTTGTGGTGTTTTATTATTTTTACAAATAACTTGATGTATCACAATGAAAGCGGCAGCCGCCCGACCACGCGCGGCCATACTTGCAGGAGAATGAACTGCCGCGCGCAAGTCTGGGCTGCGGATGGATCGCCTGCCGCGCGCGGCTGCCGCGTTCTACAAATTTTAAATGTACGATTTGGCTCGCGAGCCAAATTAACGTCAAATCTGGTCGAACATTGGCTCGCGCGGCTGCCGCGCGTAATCTGTACACAGCTTAACTTTACCATTTATAATATTAGTATGAAGTATGGAAAGATAGTGCAATTATAGTCAAAAATCTAGTCAATCGACTCCTCTCAAAATTTCTAGAGCCCACGAATCCTTTACAAACAGATAAAACTACGAGGTTTAGCTTTTACCAGACTTATTGATTGCGATTCAACTTTACATAATAATATGAATAGTTAGTGTGACTGCTGCTGCTTATGCCAAATTAGACGTCAAATAGACGAGCCGTTTCTGATAATGCAAGGCGCATGTTATCTTACATCACGCCACTTGCCTGAGGCAGATTCGTGAGGTCAGGTTTTTATCTATACACATCAAAAGTGTCTAGGGATCAACATCCCTAACAAATGTTAGGGATGTTGATCCCTAGACACTTTTGATGTGTGTATATTAATATAATCAAGCTAAAGAGATTTTCTGTTTGTTTGTTAGCAACAACGCGCGCTTAAAAAATATCTACATTATAACTAGATTTATGAGGAACAGTTTAGGCTAAAACATTACGCTACAGCCCACGAGTGTGGAGCAGTAACCAAAGACATAACGCGAGCGAAACCGCGGAGTATAAACTAGTTAATTATACAGGGTCATTGAAAATTTACCAGAAACCTAATAAGGAGTCATTGTACTCATCATTACGAACAACTTTTACTATTGGACCAATCCTGAAATCATAAAAAAACGGGTTGCACTCCGGGAGTGCCGGCAGAAGTGAAAACTTGATTATTAACGTTTACGTTTACGTTTACGTTTAACATACACGAACATTCGCGCAAGCGCCCTGCGCTGTCTAAACGAAACAGTAGGCCCAGGCATACATTTTCGCCGCGCCGTAGAGAGGGGATAGCTGTCTACTCTCCATCCGTCTTACGCTTTTTCGATCAGGTCACGTGTCCTGACGCGCACGTGTCCTGACGCGAGTTTAAGATTTTATACCCATTACAGAAAAAGTGCTCAACGCCGCTAAAGAAGTTTTCACTTCAAAAATCAGCTGTTCCATACTTTATGTATGTTGTATAGCATTTTTGTAGGGAACAACTGATTTTTGTTCATGATTTCAAATTGGACCCCTTTTCAGTTTTCTGGCAAATTTTCAATGACCCTGTATAAAGACGAGGTTTCCTCACAATGTTGTCCTTTATCCATGTCTGTGATGTCTATGATAAACTTAGAAAGTCCACATGAATTAAAAAGTCACATTGGTAATTTCCCGGTTTTGAACCCAGTGACGCAAAAATTCTTAAGAATTTCATTCTACCCAAATAATATGGTAATAGGAAAAGCTACGCTACGCTATGTGGATGCTATGCTAGTACATATATTCAGTTCCAGTGAGTCTCCAATCCGTCTAGACAGTTTATTGCCTCGCGCTGTGATTTGCGTGCGTTGGCAACAACCCAGGCGATTGTGCTTCCTTTGACAACTTCCATTTTCTTCGGCAAGGGTTTGTAAGATGGCGGGGTTGTATGTATATATATGTATAATGGTAAAGACTTAAAGAAACAACAAGCAGAAACTGTATCACCATCTAGATTAGCGGTTATCTATCTTATTTTTGACGAGGCCCCCTTCTAAAAAGAAAAAATATCCGCGCCCCTTGCCCAGAGAATATTTTTTAGGTTACTTTCAAAGATTACACAGATATAAAAAAATACATTGAAGTTTTATATTACGGAAATGTTGAAATGCCTTACTTTTAAATCTAAGTATGTTACTAAGTCTGTATGAAATGCCGAAGGTACGGCGTCAACGCTCGTAATCTGTAGATAAGGTTGTGTCTCCCTATGAATAATAATAATAATAAATAGGCAGAAGTGTACCCATTAGTACACCGAGCACAAATCCAGACATCGAGGCTGCTACTGAGAAATTCCTGATGCGGCTTTCATCAATAGAGAGTGATTCAAGAGGAAGGTTTATAAATCTACATTGCACCTGTGCGAAGCCGGGGTGGGTCGCTAGTATTTATTAAGAAACTACATATAATTTTTTTTTATGAAATTGTTGTTGTTGTTTTGTATTGTTTGTTTGTTTGTTATTGTTGTTTTTTGATTGAACGTAGATGAGGCGAAAGGAGTATGTAAGGATCGTAGCGTGGTGGTGGCGTTCTGTGGTTTCTGCCTACCCCCATGGGAAAAAGGCGTGAGTTTATGTATGTTATGAAATTAAAAACAATGTAACTCACGATATTGCATTCCCAATATACACGGCTAGTTTTGTTCGGGTATATTTGTTTGCCTGAATTTTTCAATATTATTTGGACACGCAATAGCCCGCAGCGAACGCATTGTAGCGCAAAATGCGTACGTACTTAGCAAACAAGTGCCCATGCCGGTCGTAGCACGTCGGCGCATTTTATGTACAATACAATGTAGATGCTCGGTGTAGCGAAAACTACGTAGCACCTACGCGGCTACGCTACGAGCGTAGAGGTCGCTACGATATTCTGTAGTAACTTTACTGCATAGATTGTTTTTGTGTTTGTTTACTATAAATTAATTTCATTTGGCAATTATTTTGTTTACCTTTTGTTTATTGTTCAATTTCACTATCTATACTAATATAATAAATGCGAAAGTCTGTCTGTCACTATATAAAGTGAGTTTTATTCAAATACAACGTAACATCACACCTGTAGTCCCCGGAGACATAGGTAGAGGTTTAGGTACCCATTAGTATACCCACATTTTTCGCCAGTTATGTTTAAGTCCCATGTAATAGGGGGCGAGCCTTGCCATCAACCGGGCACAAATCCACACTTCGATGCTGCTACTAAGAAATTCCTGATGGGGAAACTCATTAACCCTTTGCCCGACCTGGGAATCGAACCCAAGACATCATTGTATTTTTTTTTTGTCTACTTAAATATAATTCATGAACTACTACGATTAAATGGATAGGAGTAAACTTACGAGTGCAATTTCGTTTAAAGGTTATTTTTGTAAATTATATGAGCCGTGTAAGCATAATTAAATAAAAATAAATTGGCAGTCTGCACTGAAGATGTGTTTATTTTAAAGTAACAAAAAACAAAAATACATTGTTCCGTTGTAACCGTGTGGGATAATAAACAATTACATTACTGAAGACAGACACTGAGAAAATGATTTAAAAAAAAAGATTAAATAAACATTTGCACTCTTGTTTGTAATTTAAATGAACAACAAACATCTTCGACAATTTCGTTGCTTCGTTTGCCGGGCACTTAACCCCCTCCAGCCACGTTCGTATTTAATTTAGCTTAGGGATTTCTAGACCCAATACCAAACAGAATCTATTTTCACGAACGAATTCCTGCCGTCATTTGAAACTAGGCTCCTTGTACCGTTTTCATTATCTCATTTTATCTCTCTGACATCGGGAAGTTGAAATAAAAAAAAAAACCAAAAAAGTTTATTTTTTTCTTTTCAAAGGAGGCAAAGCGTTCCAATTTCAAAGTAAGGTTTTGTATATTGATGAATCACAATCAAGGAATGAATGTTTTAATAGATTTTGAACCTTTTTAAATTGGACCCTTCTTCTTTGCAAGTCGTATTAATTTGTAGGAAGATATTAATAGTAGGTATAGTTTGTGTTGGTTTAAATTGACGTTTATGAGTAAGTATTTTTAAAAAGACCTTTAAAAGTGTATTAAATAAAATAAGAACCCATAAATGTCAAAAACTTTAATTTCAGTTTAACCTAATTATTTTTGGTTTATAATTTATAATTATAAATACAGATTCATCGCTCAAAGGCTTATTTGAATAAGGAAGCGCAGTGAATTAAAATTAAACTCAACGATTGGAAGTTAAAAGATCACTCCAAAGTTGCTCGGTTCATCTCAAATACATAATTTTGAGATGGACTTTGAAGGCTGACCTAATTACATCGCTTGAACCAGAAACCGTTACACTTAACTAAGAGGTTAAACGAGAAACGCAAAGAACTGAAAATTTTAACACACAGAATTTTAAAACACTATATTTTTTAAATCAACATTATGTATTTTTATTTTACATCCAATTACATTTTCCCATCTTATGTACGTACGGTTGACACAACAAGCGGCGTCTATTAAATTTTCCAGTTAACTGTGATTTTTCTTAAGAAAAAATAAAGTAGAACTCCGTCTATCGACATCAGAGCGTGTAAGGCCGTTTTTAAATGTAGTATAACGCAATGCGACGTACGACGTTTCGTAGTACAACGGTACAACCATGCGCAAAGAGCATTCGGATGTACGCTGCCGCGGTGAACGGTTGCGTCACTTGGAATTCGAACGCGATCGAGAAATACGGACGCGGGCTATCGACTTCGAAACGTGTGACTATTAAAATTGCAGTGTTTGCGACAGTTTGCAGTGAAAGTGAAGAAATTGGTGATTGATTTTTGAGTTTCTGATTAATTTTTTATTTTCGAAAAAGTGCAGTGAATTTTTTTGGACGAAGTGTTGTGAATTATCTCTTGTTTTTTTTGGAACACGATCCTGTTTATTGTGAGTACCTACATTGTGTTTATTTTTTTACGACTAATTATTCTAAGTTATATTTAAAATATTTATTACATTTTAAAGAAAAAAAAAGAAAAAGAAAATTCCAGAATTTTAACAAAAAAAAAGTTTACCTGCTATTTTATATTTATATACCTACTTTCAAATACTAAACTAATAAAGGTTTCAAAACGATACTGATAAAAGCTAGAAGTCCACGTGCATTAGTTAGCCTACATTTCTAGGCTAGCGCGGTGAGACAGGTATTTCTCGTATTAAAGCGCTGTTTACGTAGACTCGAGCTTTTAAGGGTTAAAATATATTTCAAGTCGTCATTTACGCTTCTGTTGGTGAAAAGTAATTAGTTTCTGTAAATTCTGTAGATTGGCGTCAGTTCAAATTAGAGTATAATAGTGTTAAGTAATGGAATGGAAATGAGCTTAGACAGGCTATCGTTCAAAATAAGTAGAATACAATTAAGTTTATGTACATTTTAGATTTAAAATCTAGACACGGAGCGATTTTTTTTTCAACAAAAACATTAAACTGGCCTACTGCAGGACTCGCACACGAATGATTCCGTGCCAACGTACAATATTTAACACTACAGATACGAAAAATTCATTTTCGTAACCATTTAATTTTTTTAACTTCAAAGTTTATCGATTACGGTTCACTAGATACATTCCTAAGACAGATAGATGGACAACGGAGCCTTAGTAATAGGCTCCCATTGGCACCCGTTAGGTACGGAACTCTAAAAATAAAGACTATGAGTTTTTTTTCAATTGAAATAAGCATTTTATAATGTTACTATGTCATCCAAATTTAAATTAAGAACTTCACAATTGAATCCTAAAAGTTTGAAACATTTTAAAACAACCGTCATTGCTTAAATAAACAATTCAAAGCTTGTGTCGGAAGGCCCGAGTTTTCAAACAATCACTTAAGACGTGTCGCGTGCCATTCATTCAGTCAATTAGCAATCAATCAGACCGAATGAATTAACGAAATCCCTGAGAAATTAATAAGTTACTGTTCTTCTACACTTAATAAAAGTGAATTATTAAATGAGCTGTCGATCTTTGAACGGGTTTTAGGAACCTCGTACCGCCATCTATTGTTTATCGTACCGCAGTGAAAATCAGCCAATTATCGAGAAGCCTGCGTCGGATGTAAGCATACGCATCAAAGTTAAAACAGAAGTGATTTTCGAGTAGGACTGCGATGCATCTGCGATTCCTAGGATTCTTTAAGAGTGCATCTAGGGCTTATCCGAAAAGGGTTTCAATAAAACTATCCTTGACTTTGACTTTTTATGTCAGGGGTCCTGATTAATTGAAAGATAAATGATAAATAAAAAAAAATCGCGTCTTCGTTCGAGAAATATCTCAAAATCTCAATTTCACCAAAATGCCTGTAGATTTTAAAGTTTTTATCCGGCGTCGGCAATTTACGTACAGGTGATGACAGCCCTACTTTCGAGTTTGTCGCAGTTCCTAGCAACGAGAAGGGTACCTAATTACCTTAATTACAACGCCATAGTTTTGACAGCTCTTCAAGCCGTCGTTCAGTCATAGCCTTCAGTTCTTTCGAGTCGCCACGGGAATAGCTGGGCAATTCAAGTCCCTGTGAATTTTGACTTTCAAAAGTGCCTATAAATTATCAATTGACTTTGACTTTGACTTTAGTTCACGTCGCTGTGACAAAAATTAGCCAGTCGCCGACGTCGGTAGGATAATACCGACGACTCATAATAATGAGACAGCTTACTTCGACGTTAACGAAATTTTGGCACAGTATTCATAATGTTTTAAGCTCGCAAAAATGTCCTGTGTATCCTGCGAGAGTTATAATGGGATAATTATACTAAGTATTAGCTTTATGTACAGGGTAACTGAAAACATAGCTCTCAAGCTTCTTCACTACATATTATAAAATAAAGTCGCTTTCCCTGTCTGTCTGTCTGTCTGTCTGTCCCTATATATGCTTAGATCTTTAAAACTACGCAACGGATTTTGATGCGGTTCTTTTTAATAGATAGAGTGATTCGAGAGGAAGGTTAATATGTATAATACATGCACCCGTGCGAAGCCGGGGCGGGTCGCTAGTAGTATATAAAACGTTACATTATAAAATTATTGTGATTTTTTAAAGCTTACACAATTTGAACAAGGCCGTGCCTCGAAAAGCACGTAATGTCGTTGGTCCCGACTGTAATTATTAGATCTTTGACAGTCGTTACGGGGTAGTCAGAAGCCTGAAAGTCTGACGACCCGTCTTGTAACTGGGTTGTGGAGATTAGATTGTATTCAGTTGCATCTGGTTAGACTGGAAGCCAAAAGAAAGGCTAGGCAAGTGATGACATTATTGGATCGCAATAATACTGGATTTAAAATACCCCTAGTATGTATTATAACTAAGTCGAAAGTTACCTGCTCTTCCCATCATTACGATTACTTTTTGGTTCAAAGCCATACCGGGGAAAATATCCAACTTTTTTAATTTACGAAAACAAGTTTGAAACTAAACCTTAAAAACTCCCACAACCCCAGTACTGTTGGATACACCCGTAAGTACAATGTTTTACGTTCGTTACATTGCACACTGCCAGTACCTACTGCCATTGCACTATACAGTGATTTTTCACACCAAAAATATTTGTTTCCTAACAGTAATTGTTGCTGATTGTTGCTTAGTTTTACAATCACGTACCGTTAACTACGCGAACTTTCCGTATGCGTTAGTAACGGGTAGGTATGTGATGTGTCTTTTTTTCAACTTCATATTTCTCGAAACGAACTAAACTTAATTTAGACAATTTCTATCTTCTTCTCTCTCAGACAAGAAAGAGACAGACAAATTAGAGCTGTCAATTTAGTTTGATCTAGAACTTCCATTTAATTATAGTTGACATGTCAAAACGTATTGATTAAAAACACAGATTTCATGGCAAAACTAATTTGAAATCTCTAACTTAGTTCTAAAATGTCACCGTCCTTTGTTTTAGCTGTGTGTTATATTCCAAACGTCCTATGGTGGTGCGGGTGATACATGTCAGCAATTCATCTATGGATGTCAGAATCGCATAATTATGTCAGTGACATTATTTAATAAACTAATTATTTACTTACTTATTACTGATTCCGTATTTTACGACTATGATATTAGTGTGCAGTTAAAATATTCAATCATGATTGTACTTAAATCCCCGTAACGTTCAAGCGTGAAAAGCAACAGTTTGACAAATGTCACCGGCACCATCCTAGAGCGTGAGGAATATAACTAAGAGATGCCAATTCCTTAAGTTTAGTCTACTTTTTGAACAAGGGAATCGGTACCATTATCACTACAGTGAACAGTGAATGATGTAACGCCACTAATCAACTGCACTCCTGGTAACTAGATACTCTGTTGTATAAAACAATGCTTTCGTTGCATCCTACATCCACGCGTAAAGAGTGATCCATCCACATTTCTCTGGGCACACGGCTACGGTGAATCAATATTTATGTTTCTAAATAACTTTTGTTTTAAAATAAACTCCCTTCGCCTAGTTAAAGGTAAGGGTCTTCATTGAAATGAATGTTGAAAGTTCAACATTGAAATATTATATTGTCATTACTCAACAGACTTTGGCAAGTCTACAAAGTTTTTCATCAAAATTACAATTGAAATTGAGACGAGACGAGATGAGACTATTCTAACTAAATTAGGTATAGAAATTAAGAAGTTAATTAAGATTTTAATGTAGAGAATAAAGTAGTTGAGTAGGTATAGGCCTAAAATTATTTTGCTAGTTTTTGCTCGTGACTTCGTCTGTGTGAATGTGGATAATTATCATTGAAGTAAGAAAATTTTTTAGAATATTTAGTAGCCTAAGTATATTCTTTCTTGGGATTTAAAACTTCGTACCTAATTTTCATCAAAATCGGTTGAATGAATGAATGATATATTTATTTGCAAGAATATAGGTAGCTAATAAGTTCTTAAGATCTATGGGTTTCGCTATATTCGGCGTTTCAGCCGTGCAAATGAGTGGTTCAGCTGTGAAAACATAAAAGATAGGCATAGTTACCTTTGCATTTATAATATTAGGTAGTACACACATACACATACATAAACTCACGCCTTTTTCCCATGGGGGTAGGCAGAAACCACAGAACGCCACCTGCTACGATCCTTACATACTCCTTTCGCCTCATCTACGTTCATACATCTCGTCATACAAGCACGCCGGTTACGAGTACTCCGTACCTGACCTTTCTGAAGAACCTCACCAATAAGGTCAGTGTAGGTCTTCCTAGGGCGACCCCTCCCTGCGTTGCCACTCACTTCTGCCATATAAACCTTTTGTTAATCGTCTTTCACTCATCCTCTCAACATGACCGAACCATCTAAGCATACCCTTTTCTATTAGGTAGTATGGATTATAAATGCAAAAGTACATAACTATGTACCTTTTTTTAAAGGTCTCGTCCGAGAATCTACCCCGTACCCTATTTGTCGAAATAATCGTCACTGTTTTGGGTAGAAACGTTGCTTAATTCTAAATTTTAAGCATAACTTTTGACCTGGATAATAAAGTAACACACCCTGCCTCGTTGGTCTAGTGTCCGCAAAACGCGACTGCTGAGCATGAGGTCTTGGGTTCGATTCCCAGGTCGGGCAAAGTGTTATTGGAATTTTCAATCAGCAATTTCTCAATAGCAGCCTCGGAGTCTAGATTTGTGCCCGGTTGATGGCAATAGGCTTGCCACCTATTACATGGAACTTAAACATAACTGGCGAAATGAGGGTGTACTAGTGGGTACATCTCTGCCTAACCCGTCGGGGAATACAGGCGTGTTGTTATGGTCATGTAGTAAAGTAACACATTAGTTTGATGAAATTAATTAAACTATTGGGAGATTGTTGATTAGCTCGATCTGGCAGCTTTAACAGCAAACGTAGGTACTTTATTTTAAGTTCCTTTTAAGTTTTAACGTGGCGAAAAGTTTCACACCTCCGTAAGAGGGCATAAATCGTGTGAAGCGTGTTGAAATATAAATAGATTGCAACCAATAGGAATTGGGTCAGCTCGCACCTTTAAATCACTAAGATTTACACCTTCAACCGTTCAGGACATAAACAACTTGATGAATTTGTAAAACAAATCTGTTCTCATTAATTTTGTAACAATTTATTGTGTTACGTTTTTGATTTAATATTTACTTTACCTACAACTTAAATCCATAATTTTAATATACACGAACTTATAGGTTACTAGCGCTGTTCCCGCGACTCCGTCCGCGTGATTTTTCTTACGAATCCCTAATTTTTTGATAATAAAATATAGGAAGACCTACACTGACCTTATTGGTGAGGTTCTTCAGGAAGGTCAGGTGCGGAGTACTCGTAACCGGCGTGCTTGTATGACGAGATGTATGAACGTAGATGAGGCGAAAGGAGTATGTAAGGATCGTAGCAGGTGGCGTTCTGTGGTTTCTGCCTACCCCCATGGAAAAAAGGCGTGAGTTTATGTTGTTATGTATGTGTAAAATATAATATAGCCTATGTCACCCGGGGGTAGTGTAGCTTCCCAACAGTGAAAGAATTGTTCAAATCGGTTCAGTAGTTTCGGAGCCTATTCAATGCAAACAAACATACATTCAAATCTCTCCTCTTAATAATATAAGTAAAATAAGATCATTAAATATCTCGATCTAGCTCACGAGGTTACCAGCATGTGGAGTATGGACTCGACAATTATTGTTCCGATTGTCGTGTCAGTGAACGGTTTAATAGCGAAAAGTTTCGACCAACACCTTGAGAAACTTTCGCTCAACAGCTGGGTCAAGAGTCAGATGCAGAAGGCGGTTGTCTTGGACACGGCACGCATAGTGAGGAGGTTCCTCTCTCTGGATCCCTAACCGCTGGTAGCTTGGGCTTTACCACCTCGTTGCGGGCGGAGCACTATTTTTATACATATTTTTGTTTTATAAACTATATTATTTGTAATTTGGATAAGAAAAAAATGTAAAAAAATATGTTAAAATAAAGAATGTGGAAAAGAATAAAAGAAATGTTTGTAAGTATAGATATGATATAGATAATACTATTATGATGTAGGTATCTATTCATCTGGCAATGAATAGTCTACATATTATATAGTCAGATAGTCGCAAGCACAGAGTGACCCTGGTGGAGACTCTGGTGGAATCCTTGGCGGAATGGTCCTAGGTTTGATCCCCAATTCGTGCAGTGCCATTAAGTTTTTCCACTAGGAATTTCTCAGAAATAACCCGGTACTTGTGCTTGGGTTATTATTTATTACAATAACACTATTATTGTTTGTTATCGCAATAGGCTTACCTTCCCTTACTTGAAGCTTAACCATTACAGATGAAAATGGGCGTATCTACTATGTATTTTTGCCAATATCTTTAAGCATTTATTTCAATTAGACCATTTACAGGCACTTGGAGTCGGTCAGTCAGAAAGACGTAGTTAGTTGCTCGTTCCAAAACGTATGTAGGTCTTTATGGAGAAGAATGAGCAAGAAACTTCACGGACACAATTTTCATTCCAGTTTTCATGAAATCCTGCTTAATCTTTATTATTCTTGCTGCTTCTATCTATGTAAATATGTATCTTGATACTTAATACTTGTCTTAAAATTGGCATATTCGCTCTCTCTCTCTTCCCAAACATACCAATACAAGTCGAAACTTCATCAAATACCACAAGTGGTAATTAAGTCATTCTCTTAGTACTTGAGGCAATGATTAACCGACTTCAAACATGCGATGTACTGTTGTTTACACGTTCATTATCAGCTCGTAAGGGTGGAATTTAAGGGTTGATATTATCTCTTGTTTATGGTAGTATATCCTGTTGGTATTCCGTTGATCATTTTGGTAGGACATGTAAAAATTTTATGTTTACCAAGCTTCTAAAGCAGGTTTATTTTATTTGGATACACACTTGGTGCAGCGGCTGAGCGATTAGCTGATGTGTTGCGTGTCGTGGATTCGATTCTCGCAGACAAATATTTATGTGGTCTGGTTGTTAGTGTATGTGAGTTTACATGTTGAAAACATACCCACGATATAGGAGAAATTCGTGACGGCAACGTTTAAAGAAAAAAATAATTAGGAATCAGACTATACTGCTTAGAAGACCAATACTACTTACGTTTAAACATACACATACATACATAAACTCACGCCTTTTTCCCATGGGGGTAGGCAGAAAGCACAGAACGCCACCTGCTACGATCCTTACATACTCCTTTCGCCTCATCTACGTTTAAAATCTAACCACAATCTCATCTCAACGACCATCCTCAAACGATCATGTCAAACGTTTGACAGACTGATTGAGACTGAGATTAGATTGCGATCGTTCTTAAAGTTAGTAGAATTGCCCCTAAGTAGTACTAATTACTACTAAAGCTTATTTGGACGAGGTCTTTTGCAAAGAACACTTTTTTTTTAAAGCTACATTTAGGTATGGTTACTACTAATGGCTCCAAAGCTTATTTGGACTCTTTTACAAAGAACACTTTTTCTTAAAGCTACATTTATGCTATATGGGCAGGGCACATAGCTCGTAGAGCAGAGACGACCGTTGGGGTCGTAAGGCTATCGAGAGCACGTACCGGAAGGCGCAGTGTGGGAAGGCCCCCCACGAGGTAGACCGACCACTTCGTGAAGGTCGCGGGAAATCGCTGATAAGGACAGCGCATTATCGGTCATAGTGGCTACCTTTAGGGGAGACCTAAGGCTGTGGCGACAGATACTTCCTCCGCCATAATAAGGCAATTTGTGCAAAGACTTGTTCCATAGTTTCTGGGTGTCGAGTTGTTGGGTGGTCTTCGTACGTTTTTGTCTTTAGTTTAAGTTACTAACACTAGTATTAAGTGCAAAACTGTTACTAATAAGTTATGGATCTTATAGTTGTCCGAAATAAAATGATTATTATTATTATGTGCAGCAGTGGACATCGTTCGACTGATATGATGATGATGACATTTATGTTAAGTTTATAAAGCGCCTGATCGCGTCAGATTGCCGATCCATGGGAGTAAGAGAATGACTGAAGAAGGAGTGCATCTGTGTTTGAGCACTTCAAAATTCCCTGCGTACTTTGCTATATTCTGAGCTTTCGCTGTGGTCTTTAGCCGAGAGAATAATATCAATTTGATTATCAAATTGAGAAATAAAATCACGTCACTCAATCTCAGTGGCTCGCCTCCTCTACGTAACAAAGTTAGCGATGCATTTAATGTGGCCAGTTAACACCGGCGCCACCGCGGACCGGCATAATGAATTGATGCAAATCAACCTCCGCGAACTTATTAATGAAGTCTCCATAGTCGCCACTCGCCTGGACGCGTACTGTGAATGGAACATGCTTGGGAAGACGTGATAGTTTTGTTATACGCGCAATTGTATACGTACCTAAGGAGTTACCTGACCATGAACCTAAAGGTGAATATACATCACATTTTCTCGAGAATTTCGATTTAATGTTAAGTTCTTACGAATGGTACAATACAAAGAAATCTTATATTAAAAGATCCATGTAATGACACGGTTAAGGCGCCCGCCTCTTATGCACGAAGATGTGGGTTCACACAAGTTCGGTTGCTTGATGAAACGTTACGAGAGCGGCTCGATGTTCTGTTACAAGTAAATGCTCAAGTGTATACTTTCCTTTACAAAACGTAGACGGGGTAGAAATATTAGACCAGTTTTCATTTATTAATTTATGATGAACAAAAATACGATGTTACGATTATGACTGGTCTGGAGGGCGGTACCAACAGCGTACTCTACACGAAAAGTCTAGCCAAAGGTACAATAAGTAATTAAACTCGATTGAATTTTGTAGACCGGACAGGGGTACTAATATCGAGGCTTGTGGTTAGTCAGTTCCCGTCAAATAATTTAATTTCGGTTTTTAAATGTCGTTCGAGATTTTCAATTACTCATTGATGCTCTACCCGAGGCTATTTTCTTGAAAAAGGTTTTAGTCTAGGACAAAGAACAATAATTCTCTATCTCTTTCTTTCTTAGGCAACTTCCACAAATATTTGATTTAAGAAAGAGAACTTTGTCAAAAAACTATAGCTTTCTCTTTCAACTTGTAATTTAAATAATATAATGACACATTTACATCAGAAACTTATTCGTCACCCGTTCTTGTGTACGTAAAGAAAGCGTTGCGTGTTTGTGAACAATTAAACACACAAACAGACTACAGTATTAAAGTTGAAATGTTACTAAAGTACTCGAATTAACACGAATAACTGGTACAAACAACGTTATACAATTTTTGGTATTTAAAAACGTAAAAACCAGTAAAGTGCGAGTCGGACTCGCATACGAAGGATTCCGTACATCATTTCCCGTAAATCATGTCTGTTGTATGGGTCAATATTTGTTTTATTTTAATAATTAATTTTTAAAGTAATTATACAACTAATAAATGCCGTTATCAATATCGAGCAAAAAATCACGTGTCGATTGAACGAACGAACGAACGAACGTTAGTGTGAAAACTTGTTTTAATAAAAAAACCTACAAGAAAAGTTGAACCTTTAATATCTCGGTAACCTGAGGGTTTCCAGGTAAACGGTTGGAACAAAAAAAATCGCAGTGATGGGAAGAACATGTTACTTTCTGCTACGTTTACATACATTATTGTATGTATTGCTGGCAGTTATCATATTTTTGCGAAAAAGTCTTAATCACGCCTGAAATCCCCGAAGGTTTAGGCAGAGGTGTACTCATTAGTACACCCATATTTCGCCAGTTATGTTTTAAGTAGGGGCGAGCCTATTGCTAAAAAGTCTTATTAATTTACATTATATATAAATTCGAGGACAATATTTACCTATGTTTTACATTATGATGTTGATTAAATAAATATATTTTTACATTAGTATTTATTTATTATTCACTATTATTATAATCACTGGCTATGCTCCGCGGTTTCACCCAGGTTCACTTACGTCTTTTGTTACTGCTCCACTCCTGTTTGAGTTAGCGTAATGTTAAATGGTCTATATTATTCCTCATGAATAGTCATGAATACATATAAAGATTTTTTCCAATCCGACAGATAGTTGTGTAAAAAAAGTATTCGTTTGGATAATTACATAAAACGATGCTGCAATTTGCAATAAACGTAAAAATTTCGAATTTCTCAGTGTACCTTGAAGGAATCACCTTAAGATAATTTCACAGCACAATGGTTAACTTTAAAAAAAAAAGAAATGTCGGATCAACTGGCTTCAAGAAACTTGTTGCTCTAATCTTAAATCTTTTCGCCGATAAATAACTCTCTTATGAGAAAGAGCCTTTATTAACCGACACTGTCATACTAACATGACTTTATTCATGTGCCGTACAAGTTATTTTGTTGAATGGCGTATCTTGAATCTCCAACACATTACAACTAAAGTCACACATTTATAAAGTTTCAAAATGTCATCTGAACCAATTTTGTAAACCAGTTTGAATATAATATCTCACTCAAGATTTATTTGACAGAAAATGTTTGAAATTAATTAATTTAATGAAGCTATCCGTCAGATATACGATAGCTATACAATCATGATTATGTGTGTAGATATTTAATAAGTGTAATTATTCTTATTATAAAAGGTTTGACAATGTTATTTGTTTGTGATAAATAGTAAACTTGTTATAAATCCTAGGTTAAATAGAAGACTAGCTTACGTCCGTGGACGGCAGCTAGAGTTATTCTTTAACTCGTGAGTTAGTTGCTAACACGGGCCCACTATTAATTTGACATTGTTTTGTAATTGAACCTCGTGCTAGCTTTTCTTTATTTTATGACCTGTAATTGGCTGTCAGTCTAATTTTCTGTCACTAGTCTGTTTTCTTCTAGCTGTAGGTCTTCCATGTTACTTAAATAAATAAATATGTTTGGAAGTGGGAAATCCTCATAAATGTTACCAGTTTTAAGAGAGAGCAGGGATCTGCCAGACTCTTGCTGACTAAAACGCCCCCAGGTGTTTTTTTCTCACACTTACGCCTGGATGTGGGAGCGTATGCGCCTTCCGCGATTGTGCTAGGTACTTTTAGTTAAGTTTTTGGTACAATTGGACCATATTCTTATACTATTTAGTGTCCAACTAATAAATCTATCATCCATACTATAATATTATAAATGCGAAAGTAACTCTACCTTACGTTACTAAACCAATGAACCGATTTTGATGAAACGGGGTAAGTTTGAACCCTAACAAAGGACGTAGATACTTTTGAAGTGAAAACTTCTTTAGCGGCGTTGAGCACTTTTTCTGTAATGGGTATAAAATCTTAAACTCGCGTCAGGACACGTGCGCGTCAGGACACGTGACCTGATCGAAAAAGCGTAAGACGGATGGAGAGTAGACAGCCATCCCCTCTCTACGGCGCGGCGAAAATGTATGCCTGGGCCTACTGTTTCGTTTAGACAGCGCAGGGCGCTTGCGCGAATGTTCGTGTATGTTAAACGTAAACGTAAACGTTAATAATCAAGTTTTCACTTCTGCCGGCACTCCCGGAGTGCAACCCGTTTTTTTATTTGACTTCGAATTTGTCTGCGTCCGCGATAACCGACATTTACGCGGTCGAAGTCGCGGGCAAAAGCTGGTTACTAATATTACTGATTTTTTGTAAATCTCTGAAAGTACTGGTGCAAAAATTATTTCTCTGGTAGACTTGACACTAATGTCAAGTGTCATCGGATATGTTTCATGGTATATCTGACTATTTGTCGCGGAGAAAGTCACGGGCTGAAGGTAGCACAAAATGAACCTTTTTCTTGTTCCAATTTCAACAAAATAACTTCACAGATGATGTCTTGTTAGCGACAAATTATAATTTCTTGCCAGCATACCGAACTATTTTGCTGTGTGTACATCCAAGTAGTTTGATATGAGCGCAGAACATGTGTTTGTCGAACCAGCGACTGGTGACAGACTTAGTTTTACAAGTTGCTCGTACAAAGCATTTAGTCCTGGTTGGTTACACTACAAACTTCTAACTAGAATTGCTGTTACCAAAAACTTTGTAGGGGCATTCTTATTGATCATACAATATGACTTTTAATCTTACTGCTGTTTTAAATGCAAAAGTTTGGACGGATGAATGTTTGTCATTTAATTACGCTAGAACGGCTGAACGGATCTGGATGCAATTTAGCATAGTGAGTGCTTTTTATCCTAAAAAAAATGGTCACCTTGGGATAGATTTTGACATTTACGCGACATCTTTCAGGGGGTGAAATAATAGTCATGAATATGTACAAATTTATTACAGGTCCTGCTCTAAAATGAAAAAAAAAAAAAAAAACAATGCGACGTTATTAAATTGCACCTGTACGAAGTAATGATAGTTCATCTGACAACTGCAGTCTATAATGGCGCATTTTCATTAGTCGATAGGGCCCGCATGCGGGATAACAACCAATGAAAGTTACAAGTCGTTATACCGCATGCGGGGACCGCATGCTTTATACCGACCGTGATATCGACATGCGAGCCCTATCGACTAATGAAAATGCGCCATAATGAACACGGTTCCCCGAATGCGGGCCCTGTGGCATGCGTTCCAGAAATCTCTCGCACCCCGCATGCGGGCCCTATCGACTAATGAAAATGCGCCATTAATGGTCATCAATTTATGTCAGCACATACGTCATGTCATCTACATTTCTACCAGTCGTCTACTAGCCAGCAGTTATCTCAGTAATAACTTTCATTTTTTATTGTAAATCCATCATTTCCTCTTTCCTTATTGTTTTTTTTTTTTACAAATGATAACAAGTCGGGATTTCATTTATGAATTTTTTGAAGACGAGTTTTAAATAAGTCCTTTCCAATGGTCACACTATCGGCCTTCAAATTAAGTATTATAATCATATCTCCACTTAGTATAATACGTGTTACTATTAAGTTGTTATTAGTAGACTTATGGACACCTGCTTCACTTATTCAAAGTCGGACACCCACCACGTGTGAAGTGGGCGTTCCATTCATCGGTGGTAATCACACAGTTCACCGGTGGGTGTACAAGATGTTCTATGTCAAGTTTCTGAACTAATTTTGAGCGAAACAGAGAATATTCTCAAATCTTATTACTATTATACATGCGAAAGATTGAATGGATGTTTGTTAGTCAATCACGCCAGAATGGCTGAATGAATCTGGATGAAAGGCACAAAAATAGATTATAGTCTGGAAAAACACATAGGGTAGTTTTTATCTCAGAAAATGTACGGTTACGGTGGGATAAAATATAAACTT
Organism: Hoplodrina blanda; assembly: GCA_949316365.1. NCBI lineage: Eukaryota > Metazoa > Arthropoda > Insecta > Lepidoptera > Noctuidae > Hoplodrina > Hoplodrina blanda. The sequence continues at coordinate 10,498,744 of OX438570.1, forward strand.
TGATGCGGACGAAGTCGCGGGCGGAAGCTAGTAATTTATATTTTAAAGGCACTAACTACACGCGAAGACTTTTAATTGGCTTTCTGTCAACTATGGTCTTCTTATTCATAATTTCGGAGTTTCATTTAGTGTAGGACAGTTAACTACCAAATTTTACGTTCCACCGATCAGAAAAGAGCTGTAGATGGACAAAATATTCTAGAAGGTAGAATAAATTCACTAAGTTCAATGTTTTGCCGTTCGACGGACATTCTGTAGAGAAAATTAAGTTTAAAAACCTAAACATTCGACATGATCCAAAGCCGTTGAAGCTGTTCTTCTTGTTTAAATGAATAATCCAGAAAGAAGAAAGATCCAAGTTTGCAATGCTCCAGAGAGAGAACCTCAACCGTATCAAAGACCTTTGCTTCTGCTTACCTCCCATGATCTAATCCCCACTAATGTTATGAGAAGATTTAGTTTATACGACTTCATAAGCACGCCGGTCGCATCAGTAGTTATCAAAGCAATAAATATTTTGATATGAAGCGTTGAATTCATTTCGTATTCATTTAGGCGAGGTTATACTGCGAGAAAACCGCGGGAAAATCATGTCTTGCTGTCCCTATTACGTCTTCGGAAATTGCTAGCTATTAATTATAACAAGGATCTGGCTAATTAATATAAAATATGAGCTTGTTTTCTGAGACTTTTGACTTTAGATTAAAAAGTATAAAATTACTAATTAACTACTGCTTAACTAATTAGAGAATAAATTGTGACGATTGTGTAAGTGGAAAGTGTAATTGATTTATGGCTACCTACCTACCTACAGTATATATATATTTAGAAATAAAAAAAAGAATAATACTAGCCTATTATTGTTCTATTGCGGGGAAAAAGCCTCTTCTTGTACATTATATGGTGACCAGTATAGCATTGGTCACTATTGTTTCTCAAGGCGGATTTGCGGATTTGCGGTTTCTAGTCCGGTTATGGTAGAATATTTCTAACCCTTTCATTTCTCGCTCGGTCCAATCCGTTCATCTCTCGCTCAGCTCCCAACGAAGCGCAGCTCCAAACCAGTTACAGATTTACGACTCCAATATAATTAACTGCGATATTTATTTAACTAAAAATGCTCAGTTAAAATGGTAATAATCAGTTTATAGGTGCCCAACAAAAACATATTTGTCCCATAACCTACATTTAGATTTCACAAGGGAATGTGAGCTTTATCTCTGTAACTATAAGGTTTACACGTTGATTTGTAAATCAAAAACTGTAAAATGTGTGTAAAGTTATCAAACAACCATAGAGTAGAAATATGCAGCAGGCTTATAATGCTCATGTACAGTTGCTTAAAGATATGATATCCCTTTCAAAGTCATTTATTTCAATTAAATCATTTACAGGTACTTTAAAATTGTTAATGAGTCGGTCAGTTAGTCAGAAAGTTGAAGCTAGTTGATCGTTTCATAACGTAGGTCTCTATGGAGAAGAACGAGCAAGAAACTCCACGGACACTCTTTTCAATTATTATTAATGTTTTACAAATGTTCTGGTTAAATTATTCTTGTTGCTTTCATTTATGAAAACAATGTAGGTGTAAAAATAATAAAGATGGCAGTAAAAAGATGACCAATCACAACTGACAACGCCCGTTAACGAACATGGCGCGTGGATCAAAACTGTTTAGCTCGACCATCTTTAGCAAATAAACCCGGATTTTTAAGATTAAAACACGGACCTTTTTTTCGTCCACAAGTGTAAGTTTTGTTCACGAGCCGTAAGGATGGCGTACCTTTTTGAAGAAGGGTTCAACAGACCGGGTTTCCTTTATAAAAGTCTGTGTCGGATGCTTCCCGGAAACCTTTAACAGGACGACAAGTCCGGGAAAACCTTAACGAATAGAAGCCACTTAGGTTCAGCAAGATTTCCGCCTGATGTAGATGATTTTATTTTAAACCGTTCAAAGTCAAATCATTTTTTTAAATTAGACATACAGAACGCACTTCTGAACGTCACTTACAAGATAAAAAAAAATAATATTGAATTTATTTATCCTTTTCGAAAGACAGTCTCTTTTAGAGAAGAATGGAGAAGAAACTCCATTATACTCTTTTAAAAAAATATATGTTTTACAGTAAGTTGTATAGGTAGGTACATTAATTCAATAATTCGAATGTTAAGACTTTATGTACCTACGTAAAATAAAAGTCATAATTATAAATTAGGTACATAGCAAGTGTTTGAGTCTGGTCTTCTGTATCATTTGGTATACTGTGGCACCGCTGTGAAATTGAAAGTTTCGTGTTATCTACGAATATTAATGGCTCATTATCGATTCAATTATTCGAATCATTCGTATCGGTTAAAATATCGATATAAAATATCGGTATCGGTTCTGGTGGAATTAGAGTTATGCGAACAAATAAAGTGGGATATTTTTATGGAGACGTTATCATGGGATCAAGTATGTGGAACAGTAAAATAAGTTGAAACAGTCGATGCTGAGTCGGAGGCATTTTCACATTTTATCTCCGGTGGTCCGGGTGTTAAATTAAAATATTGGGTGTAAATATTTATATAACGGTGATCTTATCTCCGAAACAGCTACCATTCTCTCTCTGTGGCCGTAGTCTATCATGTACGATTGTATTAGTTTTAAGGTAACTTTAATCTTACTCTTCCTTTCTACACTATTATAAAAATACTAGCTTAATTATTTAAAATTATTTATCATCATGCTACAACGCACTGGAGTGGAGCAGTAACCAAAGCGGTAGAAATCTCGGAGAGCTTAATCTTCAAGAGGGCCGGCGCACTCCGGACAGACAGCCCCGTTACTTTGCTTACTAGTTATAGTCTTTTTGTGATGTGAGATAGACTATCGGATGATGTGAGATAGACTATCGGATGGATTAAACCGCATAAATAGTTCAAAACGGTACTATCTCAGAATCCCCACCAAACTTTACTACTACTACTACACTGCTGCTGCTGCTGCTACTGCTGCTGCTGCTGCTGCTACTGCTATATGTATATATTTATAAATTATATATATAAGTAAGTATATCAGTTGTCTGGTTACCATAACACAAGCTCTGCTTAGCTTGGGATCAGATGGCCGTGTGTGAGTTGTCCCAAGATAATTATTATTATTACTACTACCAGATTTCAGAGTATATTTAATTTACTCGTATTTATTAAACTTTATACAACAGAAAAGTACATCTTTACCTGTCAACCAAAGTTGGTGATGGTAGTGGTTGTATCACAGATATAGATAGACATAGATAACGCGAGAGCAACTACTTCGCGTGCCTAGCTTACGTACAAAAATCGTAAGTGGCCAATTTCGCGCTCAGTCTGCATCGGAGCATAGCGCTAGTCGGACGTCAGTTAAAAATATTAAAATGGTTAATTGTGCTGTTATGAATTGTAAAAACTGTACAAATGCGAGGAGAAAATATAAAGTAAACGTTTCCTTCCATCGGTAAGTCATTTTATGATTAATATTATGCGTAATTAATTTAAAAAACAATTATTTTTAATCTAATACCCTCAGTAATACCTGGTAATACCAAATTTGAGAAAAACAAAACGTTCCTATTACATTGCAGCTTTTACTTGGAGCGGTCGATGAGACGTTTTGTTTTAACAAGTAATGAATATCGAAACAAGCGATACTATCGTATATCGTTTCGGTTTTGTAGTACAGGGACTTTTATCATTTTTCTGTCAATTTTAGCGATTAGTGCTGTTCATCATATGCAACACAAATCGATTCTCAAGAATCGATTTCGGAAACAGAGGAATGATTTTGTATTATATAAGTACTTTGTAGACAATTTTAATAAATAATCGTAATGTTTCGTGATTTTTTAAGTTTTCCACATGAACCCAATTTAAAACAAAAATGGATTGAGGCGACGGGAAACAAAGATTGGTTCCCAACAAAGCATAGCACTATTTGTTTAATACATTTTGAGGAAGCAAGCTTTGTTGAAGGGAAAAAGTTTTCGTAGCTCATGTAATTTTGGATCTATTTTGATTTAATTATAACGTATTTTACATGCTTTTCGTTTTGCTTCTAAAATTTCTTCTCTGGATTTGTCTTTGTTTTCGACATTTTGATAGTCTACAACTATTACAAGAAATAATTAGGGAAATACTAACAATTTTGTAAAAAATATATATTCCTAACAGCTTTATAAGCAGATCAGGAATTTTATTTTGTCATTCATTTTTCTGTTTATCTCATTTCTCTGTATATCTCATTACTCTGTCATAAAATCGATTCGTAAATCGATTATATTTTTATTATTTATATTGTTATTGTTATTGTTGTTATTATTATATGTTATTATGTTATTAAAAAAAATATGGCAAAGGTATCCAAAAACTAGCACGTCGTCGGAACGCAAGCGCTCGAGCAAGCAACCTCTCACTACAAAGACTTTCAGCGTACTGCTGACCGGGTGAGCCGCTGGCGCATGGCGGCGGGTAGGACGAGGGGGGCGCCGCCGTACGCGGCGGCGTCTTTGAATCGATTTGATTTTCCCATCACTAAATAGTGCTTGTGACGTCATAATAGGTAGTCAAAAAATGGCACGCTTGGTTTTCATACAGATCGTGATACTTGCGTTATCTATGTCTATCTATATCTGTGGGTTGTATTGTAATGGCCTACCCCCGTTACTTAAAACAGTAATATTTTAATATTACTTTGCCTTGCGCACTGTTGGATTTTCAACACTCGACTCGGCGCCGAGAGTTGAAAATACAAAAATTAAAAAGTAATATTAAAATGGTACTGTTTTAAGAGATAGCGGTAGCCAGGCAATGTCCAGGTGGAAGTCTTTCCGCAGGATAACATATTAACCTCAGCATGATTTATTCCCATAAAGTTCAAACCAATAAGAGAGAATTTCCTCAGATATGCACGTATTTCAATCTGTTTCACCGCCTTGCAAAGGTGCGCCCCACATTACGGGCGTTCTAAATTCATCCCTAGTTGCGTATTAACTTTGAACGGTTTGAACCGACAACTTTGATGAGGTTTATTACTTGAACCACTACGGGATAAGAAGGTTTACATATTTTTTTATTAAATCTAAAGACGTAATCTGTATAAACTCGATCTTATAAAAATAGTAGGTAGAGCCTATTACAGTCCTACTGCAGGCCAAAAATCTCTTCTCATCAGGTGGACTTGCTCAAGAAGGACTGGCGATTCTAAGCTTATATTTATAACTAGTTTTTGCCCGCGACTTCGTCCGCGTTAATGTCAAGCAGCCTATGTCCTTTAATGGGGTTCAAACTTACCCCGGAATAAAATTTATCAAAATCGGTTTAGTGGCTTAGTCTTGAAAGCATAACAGACAAACAGTTACTCTCGCATTTATGATATTAGCATAGAATATAAGTCTAAGTTTTCTCACGATATTTCCAAAATCAATATTTCTAAAATAAACCTAATTAGTAACTGTAATCCGCAAAAAATCTATCCCATTCTATCATCATTAGCCGCCGTCTCTCTCATTAATTACTAATTAGCCGTTCAAACTAGACCCAATACCTATCTTTGTTAAGTAAAACAGCAATCAATACAAACTGTCTGGCGATCATTAGGAGAGCATAAAAGCGGGTGTTTCTGTCAAATTACATTAGTTAAGTCTCGTGGAGTGCGATAGGTACGAAATAAAACTTTAATAAAATAGATTTTAGCGTGAGTTTTTGACTGTAGTTAGGCATAATGACGTTAATACTTACTATTTATTCATTTAAACTACACGTGACAAAAGGTACAAAGGCAGACTTTATGTGTTGCCGGGGTTGCGGGACGTCTTAACAGGATACCGTGGCCCTAGAACGTAAAGGGCAACAGAAGGAACAGGGTGGTTTTTTAGTCAGTAAAAGTCTGACAGTCCCTTCCGCCCCACCCAGGGCGGAAAGATTCATTTGATGATTTTTACCAACTCAAAAAAAAATAAAATAAAAGACTTTATGTGTTAGGGTGGACACACATCTGACGGAAAATGCGTCAGACGTATCATTGTATGTATGCTCGATGCGCTGACTCATCGGTTAAGTGTGAAAGGTTGGATGTTTTATTATCTACTAAAAAATAAATGTAAATGTCGGTTATCGCGAACGCAGACGAAATGAAGTCGAATAAAAAGTAGCATTATGTCCTTTGTTGGTCTTCAAACTTATCCTGTACCAAATTCCATCAAAATCGGTTCAGTTGTTTACCCGTGAAAGCGTAATGAATGAAATCTAATTTTTGCTGTCAGACATTTCTCAGTATCATATAACTGAAACTTATCTTCATCAATCTCCGAATCTTCCTTCTATGAAATTAGACGTAAAGATACTGTACTTAGAAATTCAGTTTAACCAACATTAAAATCGACCCAGGGACTAACTTCGATGAAACAGTCAAAATCTTAGAATTAAACAGTTATACACTAAGAACTAAGTTCTCGTCGGTCAAAGGAGCCGATGTGATTAACATTCCAAGAGGTGCCTCTCCTTAGTCCTGGGTTTTATTCATTATGTAATAAGATTCTCGGGGTTAATTTAGTTCAAGTTTGGTTTGTGTCTACGCTATTTTCGATTTCTGGTTATGTTTTTGGTTGGAAGTATATAATACTTTATATAAAAGCTTTCGTCAGCGACTTCGTTCGTGTCGAAGTTGGTCTATTATATCGCGGGAACCGTACATTTTTCCGGGATAGGCTATATGCTGTACCTTTCATCTAGATCCGTTAAGCATTTGCGGCGTTTTGAGTAACAAACATCCATCCATTAAAACTTTCCCATTTGTAAGTAAGATATTAATTTCATTTTGAATAAGATTCTTGGAACTCAATTTAGTTCAAATTTGATCTGTGCCCACGCTTTTTACAGTATATGGGTAGATTAGTATTTCTGTGTTGTCGGCTGAAAATGTATAATTGTTATTATGTGGGGTTAACCTGAAGTAAGTAAGTAGTAAGTAGTAGTAAGTAATGCATTTCTTTACGCAGCCCCTGTATCTAAAATGTCTTTAGACAGTATGAAGTCTCGCGCTCTTGCAATAAAAATCTACTGACAAACTGATTTAATATAATTTATATATTTAATATACTGATAGAATATCTAAACATTTATTTAAGAATTCAAATCGAAATTAGCTATGAGTACATTATTTATACGTTTGTACGTTATTTATTTTTATTTTTTTTGATTTGATTTGATTGCCAGTGAGACAATTCTAGTAACGTTTACGAACGTTTGCATTATAATCTGTCTCAATCGGTTTCTTATTTGTATCAAACAAGCTACTATAATTAAAAAAATAAAAAACACGACTGCAAAAATTGCACAAATTTGTACTTTGTTTACTCGACAGTTTTTTTTTACGACGTTTTTTATTTACAGTGTTACATATTTTTTAAATCTACTTGTCAAATTCTAGACGATAAACATAGACACGACCAGATTTATTAAAAAAATAAATTTAGGCTGGTATTAATTTACGTTTTAAAGTGACCACACCCGGTTTCTTCACATCTAAATCGGTTCAGGCGTTTAAAAGTTATGGTGAAATAAAGAAACTCACATACGTACATTACATACATACATTAACTCTGAACACATAACACTCCTTTTTTTGGGGCAGTCGTGTAAAAAATAACAGTTTTGGCAAGAATTTAACTTGCCGTGGCTATTTACCTTTTGCTCCCCACCTGCACGGTGGCTTCAAAATGATTTCAGGGAAGTTTCGTCATGCGAGGTTGAATATTATATAACGTTGAGTTGTTCGCCCGAACCTTAACTGTTAAGGAATAATTTCAAGTTTGTATACTTTGTTTTAGGTTTTAAGTTTTGTTTGTTTGGGAAGGTTGTTGATTAAGGTACGCGCCTAAGTTTTGAGTATACCTAGCATCAAGTTTAAAGTATAAATATGTATCTTTGTAGTCTTAACAACGTTATATATACTGGCGGCTTGTTGGACTTTTTTTGGTTTTGTTGGTTAGGCCTAGAGCGGAAGAATTGGAATAACTTTTGTAGGTATCCAGTTTGCAAAGTCTTATATTATTAGTGGAAAGCCACTTATTCGGCGTAATTTTGCGTGTGATTGCCACACTTCAGCAATTTTGCGACCTTAAGACCTTCTTCTTTCTGCCCTTGTCCCATGTTACTTGGGGTCAGCGCAACACGTTTTCTTCCATTCCGTCCTGTTAGCAGTCATGTTAAAATTGACTCCCTTTTCTTTCTTATCATTCTTAACACAGTTCTCTCCTTCTCCATTCATTCACATTTATTTCCATAACTCTGTTAGTCACATGATTTTTCGACCTTAAGTCTTACATTTCTTTCTCAATAAATAAATGCTTAATACTCTGCTGTAGGAGAGATGTTTCTCTTATATTGCGTCTAAAGAGACAAATCGTTATGTATAACTCGTTATGTATGTTATGCTTGTGTATTTGTACTACTTATCCAAAACATTAGCAGGACAATAGGTTCTAATTCCCACGTACCCCGTCTCTAGGCCAAACGTCTCGTCATCTTGACACTGCTTCCAATTTCAAACAGTTCAAACATAATTTCCCGCTCATTTTGAGCCTAATTCTGCACAACATAACATAAACATCGTTCTCTACGTAATCCTTGCTTACCCTCACTGTTTACCTTTCATGTAATAAAATCTCCTTCGAGATTGCTTTTCATATCCCGAGAGCCGGCACTTATTACTACTAAAGTAATATGAAAATTTCTGAAGAAAGCCCTTTTGTATGAGGCAACTTGAAAACTTGGTATGGATTTATGGTGAGGTGCGAGTGCAAGCGATACTGAATTCTTTACAGGCAGATTTAAGTGAAAAGAATGATTTATTTTCGCATTTTCGTGTCAGCACGAGTAAGCATAATTATTGAGTTTAGTGGTAGATTAGAAGAGCTATGCTTACACAACAGTATGAAACTAGCTTGAAACTTATAACAATCGTGTCTAAAAAGATGAATACTTTGAACATTAAACATGCTCAATAAGTACCTAATGCAGTTTGCAACGTTAAACTGACAGCTTGTTGAACACGATCATAGCTAGTGTCATTCTAACGTCAAACTCCAATAAATACAAATAATTATTGTTATGCTCTTACTTACAGTTTTTCATTGAACATTTTTGTAAAGTAAATTCACCAGTACCTTTCTACTTTTAATAATATGAACGACTGTTATTAAATGATATAATGTGTTAGCTGCCACTGATTTTGAATTAAATATTTCCTTAGATAAGACTAACATCCAGTCTATTTAATTTCAATTAGGTCAGTAGCGAGTCACGTTCGTCTTTATTTCGGACACACTCCATAAGTAAACTTATCTTTACCTACTTATTATTCCTGGTAGCAACTTAACGCTGTCAGTCAGACCCCACCCCACTAAGTTTACCGCATCAGAGGCAGCGAAAGCGGTTGTGTACTCGTGCTTTGTCTCACACGTTCTGTTGAGGTTAAAATAGGACGTAAACACAAGCAGGATATTTTTTTTGTAAAGTTACAGATATGGTTAGATAAAGGTCATATTTTTCCTTAGTAATATTATAAGGAGAAAATAAATATATTTTTGTTTGCAACGGAAAAACTCAAAAACTACTTAACCGATTTAAAAAAAATCTCACCTATGGAAAGGTACATTATCAGCGAGTAACATAGGCTATATATCATCACGCTACGACACACGGGAACGGAGCAGTAATCAAAGACGTGAGTGTAATGGTATATAATTTTAAGAAACTGCTTCATTGGTCTAGTAATCGCAAAGCGCGACTGCTGAGCATGATGTCTTGGGTTCGATTCCCATGTCGGGCAAAGTGTTATTGGATTTTTCCAGCAGAAATTTCTCAGTAGTAGCCTCGGAGTCTGGATTTGTGCCCGGTTATTGGCAATAGGTTCGCCCCTTATTAAATGGGACTTTAATATAACTGGCGAAATGTGCATGTACTGGGTACCTACACTTCTGCCCAACGCTTCGGGGATTACAGGCGTGATGTTATGTTATGTATGTTTATATTCCTCTATCTATAATCAGTTTTTAAGCTATGTTAAAATAATGTAGTTAGATCTGGACACATTCCAACAGTGCAAAGGGTATGGATCTCTCGCCTTTTGTTTCTCTTCCTAATATACTTGGGAATCAATTAACAAGAGTTTCCTCCAATAATTAGAACACCATTAACAGTTCGACGTAACTAACAAGTTCTAACTGAAATTAAGAGATACAGGCGATGATAGATGGTCGGACAAATTTCATAATAACGACGCTAGTTCACAACAATATGACTTTGTGTGATTTATTAGACGCACCAAATTGTTATGAATCGAATATTTTGGGAGCTGCAGACTTATTAGTCTTTGGTAAAATTTTTGCCGATGCAAGTTGGACTTACGTCTGGTAACTTAAGCCAAAATGATTCATGATTCATCGCCTATGGATCATGGCATTTATTAATGAGTTACCTACTAAAACTATAAATAAAAAAACGATAATTTTACTAGTTATTACTTGCAGTGGATAATTTCTCGTGTTAAGTGGCTAACTATAATAGTTACCTACGTGACTAACCCACGAATTTTCAAAGGACACTTAACTTTAATGTATCTCTGTCGCTACAATGCACCGTAAAGTGACAGAGACAGCAAAACACTTAAAGGCGACGTAAAGTTGCGTTTAAGAATTTGGTCGTAAGTACCTATTTAAATTTTTTTGATGTAGACAAAGATTTTAAAGGAACAGTTTTTGCAAAATGAACAATAAGGATGAGACAGTAAAAGACATTTTGGCACGTTCAACTTTTTAGCTAAAATATTCTTTTCTCACATAACACTCTAAGCCAAGCTAAAATCAAATCAAAAGAAAGCCATCCTAAGCACAAACTAAGTAAAGATTATTAATCTGTTCTCCTCACTCGACGTCGAGAACTTTGTCAATTTGTCATGACGCGGTGTTGCCAGCAGTTTGCATGGGAGTACGCCGTGACAAGTTCGTACTTCGTACGTTATTAAAGTTCGCCCGTATGATTGACAGCAGCCGAAACTTTGGTACACAATTGAATAGAAGTATAGGAACTGGTGAGGTCACTGACTGATCGTGCCTGCTGAGTTTGATTTGAAGATGATAGTGCTGTTTGTATAATGAAGGTGGGGATTGACTGGGGAAAGGGTTTATGAGTAACGCAGGTGCTTTTAAAAGTAGGTACTCCGATCATTGATCATACAAATTGAGCAGAATCATTATGCGCGCGCACATTCATTCAATTTATTTGTTGCTATGTACTGCCACCGATTTCCAAAGCTAAATTTATTTTCTATTTTGTAGTTTTTGAAAGAAAAAAATTGTTTTCAGTTTTTAGTGCAATATTACTTGTCGTTAATATTTGAAATCCTTACAAAAAGCCCTTTCAAACTATACCTCACACGATATATTTGATTTTGGAAAGTGGTAGCAAGGGGTTGCCCTTGCCCTCTTGCTTCAGTCAGTCATCGACTACACGTACAAGCAAAGCAATTTTACTTATTACGACAGTTCTGCTATCATCCTATGAGGAGTTCCGTTTCATATCTCCGAAGTTCATTATCAGATCATTACAATATTTCTATGGGACCACTTGGGAAGAATACTCGTTCAAAAATAAAAGATATATAAAAAAAAATACCGACTAATTGAGAACCTCGTCCTTTTTTGAAGTCGGTTAAAAAAGGGTGAATTTTAGACGTGGGTTTCTTTGTTCATTTTTAAGTTACACCTAATTGGCAACAACATCCAATTATCTAACTAAACTAAGAGAATTCGTTATTACATTACTAAAATTGCTCAGAGGAACTCCTTACAAATTCAGAACTTCACAAAATTACAGACAAAGAAACGAGTATCTACTGCCAATGATGTAATAACCAAAGAAATAGCTCTCCTAAGTGAATCTGATTACGAAAATATAATTACAGAACTGTAATTTATAGAAGATACAAATATAAAACTTATTACACCGGAACTTTGTAACGAACAAAATGGAAAATTGATACCTACTCGCCGAAACTCTGAAATGAAACGAACACAAACTGTAGACATTGTACCAATTAAAGCAAAACACTGCAATATTAATAAAATACAAAGCACTTGAACATTTTAATGGGATCCTCTCCATTTTATTGTTACTGTAAAGAAGGCAGTGGTTTATTGTGTCTTGGGTGAAACGAGTTGACGTCATTGGCCAAAATTGTGTGTACAGTGAGGAAAAATTATTACTGAGCTAATTGACTATCATCTTACCTTGTCCTTTACTAAATTATTAGATGGATAGAGTATCCACCCCTCATTCATACTTACTCGACATTTCTATTTTATTATTCAATCCTACTTCATGAATTTGGTTATCATAATTATATAGCCAAACTCGTGAAGGATAGTACAGGCTATATTACATCACTTTACGACCCACGGAAACGGAGCAATAAACTTAACGTGGGTAAAAAAAAAAACACTGCACTCCGGGAGTGCCGGCAGAAGTGAAAACTTGATTATTAACGTTGAGCATGTTTGATATTTTGGAATGGTTAGGGAATAATTTTGCACCAATTGCTTTATCAGTATAAAAGTACTATCATTTATGTGGTAGAATACAATATTCATTTATTGCGCTATCGTACACAAACATGACAATTTATATTACATTAAAAATTTAACTTTAAAACTATTACAATTATTTTACATTAAAAAGTTTATCTCTCCGAAAAATCAACTTTCATCCATAATTTCAACGACTTTTTCACCATCATCATTACCAGAACTATCATCGCCAATCTCTAAAACTGATACGATAGGTTTATGGTAGCTGAAGTAAGAAACGAACAGTTTTGATTCGAACCTATTTATTATCATTAATAGATGCACTTTGTTCAATTTCCATATCTGTCACCATCCATGGATACGCGTGGCACGCTGTAACATACACGAACATTCGCGCAAGCGCCCTGCGCTGTCTAAACGAACGTCCTACGCTTTTTCGATCAGGTCACGTGTCCTGACGCGCGTGGTCACGTGTCCCCTGACGCGAGTTTAAGATTTTATACCCATTACAGAAAAAGTGCTCAACGCCGCTAAAGAAGTTTTCACTTCAAAAACGGGTTGCACTCCGGGAGTGCCGGCAGAAGTAAAAACTTGATTATTAACGTTGAGCATGTTTGATATTTTGGAATGGTTAGGGAATAATTTTGCACCAATTGCTTTATCAGTATAAAAGTACTATCATTTATGTGGTAGAATACAATATTCATTTATTGCGCTATCGTACACAAACATGACAATTTATATTACATTAAAAATTTAACTTTAAAACTATTACAATTATCATTCGCGCAAGCGCCCTGCGCTGTCTAAACGAAACAGTAGACCAGGCATAATTTTCGCCGCGCCGTAGAGAGGGGATAGCTGTTTACGCTTTTTCGATCAGGTCACGTGTCCTGACGCGCGTGGTCACGTGTCCCCTGACGCGAGTTTAAGATTTTATACCCATTACAGAAAAAGTGCTCAACGCCGCTAAAGAAGTTTTCACTTCAAAAAACGGGTTGCACTCCGGGAGTGCCGGCAGAAGTAAAAACTTGATTATTAACGTTGAGCATGTTTGATATTTTGGAATGGTTAGGGAATAATTTTGCACCAATTGCTTTATCAGTATAAAAGTACTATCATTTATGTGGTAGAATACAATATTCATTTATTGCGCTATCGTACACAAACATGACAATTTATATTACATTAAAAATTTAACTTTAAAACTATTACAATTATCATTCGCGCAAGCGCCTTGCGCTGTCCTACGCTTTTTAGATCAGGTCACGTGTCCTGACGCACGTGTCCTGACGCGAGTTTAAGATTTTATACCCATTACAGAAAAAGTGCTCAACGCCGCTAAAGAAGTTTTCACTTCAAAAAAAACCAGGCGGACAAAGTCGCGCGCAGAAGCTAGTACCTACATACTTAATAATACACAAACATGTAACACAGAAAAAAAGGAAAACACAAATAATACATAATAATACAACAGTCTTCTTTGACAGTGACACAATGAAATGTCTAAAAATATGTATCGGGAAATTGACGTAGTTTGTAAATCTGCTAAACAATAAGTTTCCTTGAGTGTGCATAGATAAGAGTAACAATGTTTCCTTGTTATAGCAATTTCATCAGGAGATTATTATTTCCTTTGATATCGGCTTACACCGTCACTGTGCTGTAATTTGCATCATAACTAAAGTTTTTATGCTGGGGCTACATTAGCGGGCGAAGATTCGTGCCGCGTTGGCGCGCTATAACATCGTGTATAGCATAGGTGATGTTCTTGTCTTTATTAGGCGGCCGAAGATTTATCGTGCCGGATTGTGTAACAACTCAAGCGTCCCTTTGTTGCGCACCAGTTTACCGACAGTGCCCCGATAGTACATCGTCTTCGCCCGAATACTACGCGTTGCAACGATCTACCCGGCCACACTTATTGTGAATATTCGCCGTAGCCCGCTAATGTAGCCACAGCAGTAGACACCGCGTGAATTATAACAGAGACGCGCAAAGGAAAAAGTATCCTGTGCAGTCGATTTTAAAATTGGAACTACGACTATCATATAGAATTTTCGTTATTATTCGACAATTAAAATTAGTATCACCCATTAATATTAATAAAGCTTTCAAAGTAAATGAATAATAAATGTGAAACGGGTATTTTAAATTTAGAAATCGATCGAATTCACGTTACGTTTACTACGCGGTTGTGTTAGGCTCACAGATATCATAGTTATCGATATTACTAGAGTATAGCAAGTTTTTTTAATGACGTACATTGTGTTATTTTGTAAAAACAACCTTCCTGAAAGGTATATTCTTAAGCCGTTTGGGGTTAAAACACTACGGAAATGGGGTTCGAGGGCTCATCTTGTTTTTCGGGATATCGCCAAGCGACTAGTCAACTTTTCCCATGACCAGAGGGCTGGCCTTTTTTGGGCCAAAGAATCAGCATTGCCATACAATGTGGCAATACTGCCAGCCTTTTGGGCACTTGCCTCATTGACAATGATGGGGATGAGTTTTTTGATGCCTTAAAAGCCCATTTCTTTTTTATAAATTATACATACTATGTAATTTTATTATTTTTGTTTTGTGTTTATTATAAAGTAATATACAGTTTTAATTACCCTTTCAAAGGTATTTTACAAAACAACAATTACTAACAAACACGAAACTATATTCAAATTATCACTAAAATGAACGGGTTATTTTCGTCAAAAAGATAGCAGAGGTCCCAACATTCTCACAAACTTTCGCTATTTTACGCAACCCTGACCTTTTTCGCTTCAAATAATTTGAGTAACACCTGCCTCAGGAGCCATATTCGTGATTTCCATTAAAACTTGCCGTGTGTTGATTCAGGGTCGACAGGAACGTTGTGTCATGTATCAGACCTGTGCAAGTCTGCTGACAGAAAAGGGTAGCACAGACGACAAAGGTCCGGTAGTATGTCACCTGTTACTATTTTTGATTCAAAACTTTTTGGAATGATCGAGAAAGATGGGGTTTGAACGTAATTAGGTTATAATAAATCTAATTATAATATTCTCGTGGTTTACTAAGTAAAAAGGTTTTTGAAAGAAAAATGAAACATTATTATTTTTTCATTAAGAAGACGAAAAGAAAATAGAATGGAAAGATTCAAAAATTCAAAAAGATTTGGAAGAGATTCCTTTAGAAATCGTTACTTTTATACTTATTTTTCTGTTCTTTCTTTATCTGTTTATGTTATATGCTTCAGCTAGTTTATGCCCGCGACATCGGTTGCGTGAATATCGGTTACCACGCGCGGCTATCTGCCAGTGAAAGGTCGGTCCAACCGTTTCGGAGATCAGCCGAAACAAACAGAGAAACAGTTTTTTTTTAATTAGTTTAAATATTAATTATATGTGAATTTTGTAAAAGCTGTTATCTTGACATTAGTGTAGAAATATGGTTAAATAAATAAATAACAAATATTATGTGTAACATACTATCTAGACCTTGGAAATCCCGTTGTTGAAACTTCTTCTAATACAGGTAACTTCTAATGAAGGCGTGCTAAATGAATTTTCCAGAGGCCAATGAAACACACAAAGTTAATTCTCAGGATCTAAATCAGGTTAATCAGACTAATCAGTTCTTTCTTTATTAACTGCCGCACTCAGAGATATCACTTAAATAATCAACCAGTAACTTTTTGTCTAGCATATCTTGGGCATAGGTATGTCAATAATATTGAAACGGTTTCAATCTGTAAGTACTTTTGACATTTGTAAAACGTATAATACAAACCAGCCATCAAACTTGATTTTAAGTTTAAAATTCTGCTTAATATGTACAGTCAACAAAAAAGATAGGTATCCAGGGTCGTCAGATATAGTTAAAGTTTTCTTAGAAACCGATGGACGTCTTCAATTGAAACTTAACTTAATTAATGAACTGTTTATTATCTACTTTTTAAATCAAATTACATTTGAAAACATCCATCGGTGTCTATGAAAACTTCAACTATATCTGACGACCCTGCATATCTATCTCTTTTGTTGACTAGTAGATTTCTCTAGAGCGGAATCGATTATAGCATACGAAATTATAAACTGGACAATTATGGGAGAGCAAACATTATTGAACGAGTAAAAGTATAAAGTACCAACATCAGGACAACGTTATAGAATTATTTAAATACTGTAATATATTGCCCGCGAAAATTAGATTTCACATTGCCTTATTGAATTGGACAATTCAATATTAGAAGTAAACAAAATACTCTTAGCTCATAAAATGATTACTAGAAGTATTAGCAACAATAAATTTAAAATACCTCAGATGAAAAATAGCTCAGCATTTAAACTAGCAAGTACGCAACCTTCAAAATTTCAGCGACTCCGAGACTCCTTCGTGCCTCGGAAAGCACGTTAAGCCGTTGGTCCCGGCTGTCATATGTGGATCTTTGACAGTCGTTACGGGTCGTCAGAAGCCCGGTAATCTGACAACCAGTCTTACCAAGGGGTATCGTATTACCCAGTTACTGGGTTGTGGAGGTCAGATAGGCAGTCGCTCCATGTAAAGTACTGGTATTCAGCTGCATCCGGTTAGACTGGAAGCCGACCCTAACATAGTTGGGAAAAGGCTAGGCAGATGATGAAGTATGCAACCTTCAAAATTTCAGCTATGTTAAAGTAACGTAATTGAAAGATGTCTAAATTCATTTAAGTTTAGACGTCTCTAGGACTTCTGACTACCCCCTCAAATTGGATTATCTTATAAAGAAAACAAGTGTAATTCACAGTGCTCGCAGATGTCTGAAATGTCCTCCCCCAGACACTTCTAACTTATTCGAGTGTTGGTGTTAATGTTAAAAATTTACAAGAGCTATTAATTTTTAACTTTTGCCGTATTTCAAAGGAGATTTGGTAAAAATAACATTTTGTAAAGTTTTTGAGAGGCTGTCTTATATTTTGTGTAGGTTTTTTTTTAGTTATAAAAAGTTTTTGAGCCTAATTTTTCGAGGCGTATCTTTTGAATTCTTAATTTAGTACTAAGTAATGAGTTTTTTTTAAGTTATCAAGAGAGTTATCTAAATCCATTTCTGGATTTAGGATTTTCAAGGAAAGAACATGTTTACTTCATTGAGTTATAATGTACTACGTACTAGAGAAGCTATCTCAAACAAAAGATGGGCGCACTTGATGACAGCGGGGCATGCGCGGGACAAGCGGGGGGGTGTTATGTTCTCATAGATGCGTGCAGATGCGACATAATTTTATTATTCTGCCTACTTGTGTACTTACTCAAAGAATAAATAAAAAAGTATTTATGCTGTAATAATATTTTAATTTCCTTTAAGTAATATAAGTTTAGTTAGTTTCTGCCGTTTTGTGAATAATCTGAAGGTAACCACGTTTCTTCGCTGCGATTATTCTGAACATCCATGATTCTCTTGTTTCATGACACCCCCGAGGAAACCTTTAAATCCAAATAATAATAAAAAAATATTAATGTTATTGCATTAACATTATTATCGTGATTTTAAATTAATATTTTACTGCCCTTAATTATGTAAACTTATACGTCGATAGTGTCAAGTCTGCGCATACAAATGTTTTACTCTTTGACATTCACGTAAACATGGCCGCCGCGCCGCGCCGCCGCGGTGACGCGTTGCAATTGAAAAATTATAATTAAAATTAAGCGTGTTTTAAACATAATTAATGAACTTACTGGTGAAAAGTCACTCCTTGACTTTTATTTATGTTTCTGGAGTTATTTGTACAGTATCTCAATACGCACGAAGGCATATTATAAAAAACAAAACTTCACTCAAATGTGTCACGTTGCAGCAAACGCTCGGCATAGACTAAGTGAGTTGGAGTGCATGCGCTCTAACTCGTGTTACAAACAATCGAGGTGAGGTGTCTTCTCTAGTACGTAGTACATTATAACTCAATTGTTTACTTTTGTCTTTTAGCTACAGCAGTGGATGATGACCTTTAGTGGATGTCCTTTGGAATGGAAGGTGATCTTTTCACAATGCTAGAAGTACTACCAGAGTAATGCATAGTAGGTATGCAAGTATTTGCTTATTACCCGCCTTTGTTTCGTCCGAGCACTGTATTTATTTAATTTAATTTGATAAACTACGTTGTCAAATTGATTTACTGTAATTGGTTTAAACGTTTTAAATTAACACAATGATAATTTAATTAGCACCATTTACAGTTCAGGAGAAAAATGGCACTGGAATATTGTGTAAAAGTTAGTAGTGACAACCAATCAAAAGAAGACTGACGCCACATGTAACATAACATCACGACTGCTTCCCCCGAAAGGTTGATCAGAGGTGTATCTATAGTACTTATATCCAGGGGTTGAGTCTCCTGTCAACTGGATACTAAAAGTGCGAAATTCAAGAATGCATAAGTAGTATCTCTCATCAAGGTTGCTACTGAGAAATGCAAAATTCACATGAAATTCACATGAAAGGACGATGACCGAATTTGTATGAGACCCGTCCCCCCCCTCCAACAGATATTTTGTATGTGTTAGTAGTTTCTTAAGGATCTATTAAAAGACTAGCAACCGGTTTTAACATCAAAATCCATGGGGTTAAGATATGAGATAAAATTAAAAAATCACTTTATTTTATCATTTTGGAAAAGTGGGCGTAAGACCAACAGCATTGAAATATATTTCATATGAAAGCTTATAGTTAATACTTTATTTCATATTATGGCACCAAGTACCAAAGACGCGGGAGAACAGAGTTACACCGTTTTAAAAAATGCAATATTTCAACTTTTCTGTAGTTACTTGTTTACAGGCCGAAAAGACAGTGGGCGTAAGACCAACAGCATTGAAATATACTTCATATGAAAGCTTATAATTAACATGCTATTTCATATTAAGGCACCAAGTACCAAAGACGCGGGAGAACTGTTTTAAAAAATTGCAATAATATTTCAACATACTGTACCTGTTTACAGGTATTATGAACAGTGAAAAAAGACCAACAGCATTGAAATGAAATATATTTCATATGAAAGCTTATAGGTTATACTCTATTTCATATTATCGCACCAACTACCAAAGACGCGGGAGAACAGAGTTAAACCGTTTTAAAAAATTGCAATAATATTTTAACATACTGTACCTGTTTACAGGTATTATGAACAGTAGGAAAATACCAACAGCATTGAAATATATTTTATATAGTTAATACTCCATTTTATATTATGGCGCCAAGATGGTGGCAAGCAGACATACGGCCCACTTGATACATGTGATGTGATGTGATGTGATCACCGTTATAGGTTACCTTCACAAGATTCAAAGTTCAGAAATGGCACACTAACGTACCCATGATGTAATATTGTGTCAATGACACACAGTCACACTTTTCGAGAAACGTCATAGACCAAATCAAATCGTTTCTTTGTGATACATGGGTTACATACAGGTGTTCATTACATTAATTATATACCTACTTGATAATGTTCATTCCATAATCAGCCACTTGGGTATACCTACTTGGTTTTGTTTCACTAAGACAGACCCCTACATGTTTATTAGATCTGATTGATAGCATCACGTTTGATCCTGCCACGTTAAAGGACTTTATTTTGGTAACTAAAATGGAAAATGTCCGCGATAATGTATATAATATACCAACGATTGGCTGCAGGTGACGCCTAGAGCAGCGCAGACGCTATAATATTAAATATAAATAAATAAAATATTGTTCATACAGTTTTCAACTTTAAAGTGACGTAAACTACGGTCGATCACTGTTGGAAATGAAGTCGTGCAAATTATTTTTATGCTACTTGCAAAGTTGCAACTAAGCAGAGGTCTTAAACATATGGACTTTCATTATGACTTTCATTTCGTATTTCATGAAACTTAGGTTAGGTTTACCTAACCTAACCTAACTTGCCTATCCAGAACAAACATAACCTAACCCTAACCTAACTAATCTGAATCACTATTGTGCAAATAATAAACGTGACATAGAGCTATAGTAGTGACGTAGTGTTACCGTTTCTTCATGGATTTGGATAATAGGAAGTAGATACTAAAAAGTGATAAATTGCTTTAGAGTTTGAAGTTGGCGACTTTGGTTCTGTTTGTTTTATGACGAAACTACCTAAGGAGTATACTGTTTCAAATAAAAAGATTTACGCTAATTGCCATTTTACTAAAATCACGGAGAAATCGTACATACCTACATAAAAAAAAAATACTTCGCGAACCTCCTCTATTTTTGACGCCCGTTAAAAAACTGAAACTGTTTGGGCACAACTTCCCACTGTCCATATATTATGCCTGTTGAACAGGTACAGATATTATGTTAAAGTACTGCACATCTTAAAACAGTTTAAACTCTTTTCTCCTGCCCGCGTCTTTGGTAAGTACTTGGCGCCATAATATAAAATGGAGTATTAACTATTAAGCTTTCATATGAAATATATTTCAATGCTGTTGGTCTTTTTTTACTGTTCATAATACCTGTAAGCAGGTACAGTATGTTGAAATATTATTGAATTTTTTAAAACGGTTTAAGTTTTAACTCTGTTCTCCCGCGTCTTTGGTACTTGGTACCTTAATATGAAATAGCGTGTTAATTATAAGCTTTCATATGAAGTATGTTTCAATGCTGTTGGTCTTACACCCACTGTCCTTTCGGCCTGTAAACAAGTAACTACAGTAAAGTTGAAATATTGCATTTTTAAAAACGGTTTAACTCTGTTCTCCCATATCTGTGGTTGTTGGTGCGATAATATGAAATTGAGTAATTACTATAAGCTTTCATATAAAATATATTTCAATGCTGTTGGTATTTTCCTACTGTCCATAATACCTGTAAACTGGTACAGAAATGATGAAAATATTCCATTATTTAAAACAGTTTAACTCTGTTCTCCCATATATTTTGTGGTTGGTGCAATAATATGAAATGGAGTATTTACTGTAAGCTTTCAAATGAAATATATTTCAATGCTGTTGGTCTTTTCCTGCTATCCATAATGCCTGTAAACAGGTACAGTAATGTTGAAATATTGCAATTTTTAAAACGGTTTAACTCTGTTCTCCCACATTTTGGAAAGATGCCGCCATAGTAAAAAAATATTACCTTACTAAGATCTATTGACTGAGATACATTTCATATCTGTTGGTGGGGGGGGACGTTTTGACGCATCGTCCTTTCCCCAGAAAACCAAAACCCCCTGCCCTAAATGGAGGAAGATAAAGTACACAGTATTAAGTTATTTTTGACCATGTTGATTCCTCAGAGAGAAAAATAATTTCGTAACTTCTGTCTATTGTAAAAATTATTTATAAATTCGCCTGGCAATTGTTTCTTTGCAGATCCTAACTAATATTATAAATGCGAAAGTAACTCTGTCTGTCTGTCTGTCTTTTCTTCACGCCTAAACTACTGAACCGATTTGTGTGAAATTTGGTACAGGGTAAGTGTGAACCCCAACAAAGGACATAGGCTACTTTTTATTCGACTTCGACTTCGACTTCGTCTGCGTCCGCGATAACCGACATATACGCGGACGAAGTCGCGGGCAAAAGCTAGTATGTAATAAAAATATAGGTAAGTTTTATTCAGGTCTTATGCATAAAGTCAAAATATTCCTAGGCTTTGAAAACGGGTCAAATCCTTTTGATTGCCTCGACCGCTGACTGGCGTTTGATGCGCATTGCAGCATTTGACACCGACTTGTGAAGATTGTGGGATTGCTCGTCTATCCAACTGTCATGGCGGTGATGTGACGTCATCCCTATCTGTCAATATTGCGATTTAGGCGGCTATGTGACGTATTATCCGTATCTGTCATTTTTTATATTGATTTGACAGTTGAGTTGTTTGTCCATTGATTGTTATGTTGTTTTTATTGTGTTTTTTTTTCTTTTTGAATTCAATGAACGCAGAATACTTTATTGTGGTTTCTAATTTAATAAAATACAATATTTTTATTCTTCCTTTCTTTTGCAAGATTATTCTAATGCTTTATAAGTCCAAACTTATATACCTACCTATCTCTACTTAAACAGAACTTGTAAACAAACAAAGTACTTAGGATCCAACTAGACGCTACTTTATTGTGTTTTTATCACAAATATCTCTTGTATTTTTATATGGAACTTTGCAGACCCCGCTGGTGTTAATATAGGAGTAAAAGATACTCCTCGCGGCTTTTACTTGTAACATAGTGTTACAAGTAAAAGTCATAAGTCTGTTACATGTCTGCAAAAGTCATTTACATGTGTTAACTTTCCGCAGAGAAAATGCTGTAACGTTTACAAATTATGTTATTTTCATGTATCTATCCATATTATATCTTCTTTTTATCCGCGACGGAACTGAGATGTATGCGTTTAGGGTGAGTTAAAGTTAAAGTTGGTTTGTGTGCTTGTTTGTGCAAACGAATGTTCCCATTTATCTCCAAAACGATTTGATTGATTTACATACGGTTTTATCTATATGAAGTACTTCTAAGAACAAATAAGTAAACACGTATTTTATGATATTTCGAAATTCAACACCTAAAGCGTTGAAAGGGGGGTACAAGTTTTGTGTAGAGAAATAATAATAGACATTTTGACTTGAAACTTTTAGGAGAACTCGAAAATGAAACGTAACGAGGCAAATAGATCTAAAAATCGATATGGGTGTGCTTATTGAGGATTTCGGGACGTTGATTGCAAAAATGCCAATTATTTTGTCCAAGGCGATTGACATGACATGAAATTAAGGTTTCTGAGTTTGTATTATGAAACAATATTAAACAAACTGTCCATAAATTTGAAAGCGTCTGTCTGTTGGGATCTGAATAAGGACATAGACTATAATTATTTAATTTGCGACATCATCTATGTCCGTGATTTCGACATTCATGAGGCATGAAAGTCGGAATGATGAATGATGGATGATTAATTAAGGCATCACAGAAAAGTTCCGTTAAGCAGCCCACAACCTGCCATACCGATTAAAAATGGCCAAGTGTGTGTTCTGCGTGTTCTACCAGTAAACTCCACTATCTAATGCTGACTAGCTAATATTTATACGATAGCATGAGATATCTCCTACCTTACATGACAAAACGAGAGAAATAGTAGAGGGTAACACTGCTTATTCTAAGCATCATTTACGACCAATCTTTTTGACACAGGTGTTATTTCTTGACATTTACATACAGAAACAAAAATTGTACCTATTTCATAATAATATCTAATCGATTTCTGTAACGTAAATAAGATAATGTTTTGTGATGTTTACTATAAAGACGTTTGTTTTATTCCTTTTCTGTTTTCACTTCGATTTTTTTGCTTCGTCGGCTCTGTGAGTTATTGAAGGCTGCTCTCCTGTAGTTATTGTTTTGTTTTTTCGTCTGGTATACGCTGTGGAATCGGCGAACACGGTATCGTAAACGAAAACTTTTAGCAAGGATTTAGTATATGATTCTATGACCTCCAGCGTTAATTAACATATTTCGTCGTTAAAACATAGATAAAAAATGCACTTTTCTAATTCAACAGCTGTTTTTTTTTAATAATTGGAGAAAAACTGCGTCCCTTGTAAAAGTTTTCATTACGGTGTCTCTTCCACCACGTTTAAAGTTGATATTTATATTTTATTGTCCAAGATTCTACAGTCGCCCGACCTACGTATTAGCATGACTGAAAAAAGGATACTTAGAGGAATATATTGGGGTTATTCCACTGCGCTCCAGGAATGCGTAGCACTGCGCTCCAAGTTTTTATTACCTATTTTATTTGAAAAATTATAAGTACCAAAATCGTTCCCCAGCGCTCCAAAATGAAATAAATAGAGTCAGCATATGAGTCAAACCATAAATTGTTAAATTAAAATAAAGTTTTTCTCTAGAGAAGTTAAATATGTCTTGAAATTATTGGGTAATAGTTTGTACTACCCAGTTGAAGAATTCGCAGGGATAGCTGCAGTTATGTGCTTGTATTCTAGTTTTAAGAAAACTAATCTTAAACTGTGTTTTTTTTTAGAAAAAATATTATTAGACGTGACGTTGTGATTGTGACCAAATAAACATATTAGATATGTATTATTTTATATTTTTATGATATTTAATAAACTTGCCTTATTATGTTTCATGCAAATTTTTTTTTCTAACTCTACTCAACATTTCTTGGAGCGCGGTGGAACTGAAATATCCCAATATTTTAATCGCTAAAAATTCTTGGAGCGCAGTGGAATCAATGTATGAACATTAAAATTATGAGAACAATGGATTTTGGAGCGCAGTGGAATAACCCTATATTGTGTGTCGTAAGATACCTTTTATACCGGACACCAAAAAAATGGGCGAAACATTGAAACTAGCACGTAGGCATAGCTATTTAACCCTTTATCTACCCAGCTATCCTAAAATGGCAAGGGTCTGGCAATTTTGAGGGCGAAGAGCCATTATTAAAAATATTAGTTTACAGTCCGGATTTGTGTATCCGTACAATGGCATAGGTAAAAAGGTAAAATATGGGTGTACTTCAGTTAAGACTACTATTTTGAGGAATGCAAGCGTTATTTTATGTACTTCTGAATATTGTTGTCTCTTACATGCACTATAAAAAGAAAGAGAGAACAAATTAGATAAAATTGAAACTTTCAAACTCAGTACCTCTCAGGATAAGCCGCTAAACACTTGGAACTTTTACCTAATAAGTACAAACTACTTTTGACAGTTGACCCATAATGTAATTTTATTACACTATGGTTGAGTTTTGTTTGCGTTACGCCAGTAATGTTGTACCTAAACCATTTTTAGTCGGTCCCTTGTAAGTACTTGTCGCATTCGAAACAATGAGCCAATAAAATGTGCCCGAGCACAAACAAGGTTGTACATAAAAATGTAATCCATTAGCAGCATGTTAGGGCCCCCGCGAGACGACATGCTATTCTTCGCAGTATACGTTTCACAACTTTTACAAGCACTAACTTTTTGAGCCAACAAACTTTATAATGCTCAAATCAGCCATATACTACGCTGTTTGGCTTAAACCCTGGAATTTTGTTAAAATATAAAACTGAAAAATAAAACATGTTCTTTATAGCTTGTTACAGACGTAAAATGTATGTGTTACAGCGAAGTCCCGGATGGATACAAGTTTTTATCCTAAAAACATTGTTAGAAAATTCTGCTACTTTCTTTCGTAAGATTTATCTAGTTATCTTTTGTGTTACGATTGTAAGAAGACTACAAAGCAAACTGCTTGTTATAGAAGACAAGTTTTAAAACCTATCAAGCCGTGCTAGAGGGCGCACGTATAATATAGAATTTTGTGTTCAGGGATAAGGGTTTTATACCGATTTACCGAATTTGGTTTCATGTACACGGATGGTTTTTTTTCGTGTGACAGTGCGACACCAGTACCGAGCACGCACGACACGGTAGGATAACAAACTTCACACTTCAACTTTATGGAAGCATGGAATCGTCCGTGTGCAGTACGAGACCCGTACCGGTCCCGCGTCGCAGAACTACGGCAGCAAACAAACCAAGCGATAAAAAGTTCAAAGGGTTACTGTATACTTCCACGAATCTTAGTTAAACTAGGGTATTTTATGACCTACTGGCTTCCGTCCGCTTCAAAGTTGATTTATATTATCCCACGACCACCCTACTTCTTTCTAGGATAAAAAGTAGCTTATGTAATTTATCTCTGTGCCAAATTTCATTCAGATCGGTTCAGCCGTTCTAACGTGATTGAGTAACAAACATCCATCCATTAAAATTTTCGCATTTATAATAGTATTGAGATTAAATCAATTTTGCCGACTCTAATTGAGTAGTTCGTATGTGAGTTATAAAGTTTGTAATCAAGTCTAGAAAGTTTTAAACAAATAGATATAGTAAAGGCAAACTTGATCAGCTGCCGATACCGATACTGTGCTCAGTCGTGCCTCAACCGGATGGGCTACAAAATTGTATTACTAGAGCTAATGGACCAATGGACGAGCTTCGACAGGCTGCGACATAGTTACGCCTGACACTACTTCCACCTACTGCCAACATAGTTTAATTTTATCTAATTTTACATAATATAACGTGACAATTTTTGCATAAAAGCTTTCAATTGGAGACCTACCTAGCTTATAACCGCGACTTGAACACGAATGAAGCAGCTATCGTTTATTAGCAGCTCATCTATTAAGCGATAGTACTATCGGGAACTGCCAGGGATTGCCTGGTTGTACCCCGATAATGCACTTCCACCTGAGTTATTTACTAAAGTAAATACTCGTAAATACAGATGATACAATTTTGGTCCTGATAAACTGAATCTTTATTTAGTATGACACATGAAAACATAACTCGTGTTGGTGTATTCCGGTCGCATTACCATGTGAATGGCCCAAGCAGCGAAATAGAGCGGTAACTTTGAATGTATGACGTAATACTGTCAAATAATCGTTGCAACCAGCACCGTCGTGAGATACGAAGATCATGATTTGCAGGTGCTACCACTAAATGTGTGGGTAAATGATTCTCGTGTCATTTTGGTGACCAGGCGCTGTCAGTTAGGATTGGTCATCTCTTATCTGCCATGGCTTATATCTTAATTTTTGAAGTGAAAACTTCTTTAGCGGCGTTGAGCACTTTTTCTGTAATGGGTATAAAATCTTAAACTCGCGTCAGGACACGTGCGCGTCAGGACACGTGACCTGATCGAAAAAGCGTAAGACGGATGGAGAGTAGACAGCTATCCCCTCTCTACGGCGCGGCGAAAATGTATGCCTGGGCCTACTGTTTCGTTTAGACAGCGCAGGGCGCTTGCGCGAATGTTCGTGTATGTTAAACGTAAACGTAAACGTTAATAATCAAGTTTTCACTTCTGCCGGCACTCCCGGAGTGCAACCCGTTTTTTTTTTAATTGTTTTGGCCTTTATTGTTTTTATAAATAGAAGCAACAAGAATTATTGTAATCAAGATTTTCTAAGTGTGTCCGTGGAGTTTCCTGCTCGTTCTTCTCCATAGAGGCCTACATACAAACTTGAAACGATTCTTCTATTATATCCTTTAAAGGTTTCACCTTTTAAGCCTCCTATAATCCCTTAACTGAGTACATAGAGAAAAATGGAGAATACTATAAGGAAGTCCCCAACATTTCCTCAAACGTACTTATCTACACTTACCTCGTCTTCAGGGAGTACATACGGCGATACAAACTCGTATCGGACCGATCAATCTGCTGTCCCCACAATTTCATAAGAAACGGTGCCCGCTCCACCGGGAGGGGAATTCTCATAAATTTTCCGCGAGACACAGTTTGACTTCCCAGATACATTGGACGAGCTAACGACTCCTTTGGGAGAATAACCCTGCAAATCGCGTTATACGGGGTAACCTGTTTATTTTGACGAAGCTCCTTTGCTATTGGGTCGCTAGTTTAACGTGATCTGTCAGGGTGGCGCTGCATGTTAAAGTAAATGTCAGATCTGTCAAATTCAATACATTTTACGTTTTAGTTCTGTTTTTCGCCGCATGTCAATTTATACTTGTATTGGTCTGCTTAGTCTCTTAGGGATTTACTGTAATAATATTTGTTATGTTGTATTATTAAGTTAATTAGTACATTATTTGAGCGGTTTGCAAATAAGGGCGGTTTATTATGAGCTAGCATTAAATGAAAGAAAAATATGATTATTAAATTAGTCTGTGTGTTTATTATTAGTGCAAACGGTGTAGATGATTAAAATTTTGATGAGAGTTTTTAATTTAATAATATTTATATAAACGAACGTAGGTACCTACAAATGCAAAGGGGGAGAGTAAAAAAACTCCAAATCAACCTCAATATCTGCCTACCCTAGAATAACAAGATAAGAATATTGATAGTTCGAGCCTTGGGAACGCAATATTGTCGAACATGTACCTACTACCTACCCATTGAGTCGATCAGCTCCAACAAGGAACGTATTTTATTAAAGGACCAGTCTGTATGTCGGGTATCTGCGATAATAACTATAATATTATATTCCGCGGAGAACGGCTTAGGTACGGAATTGATCAAGTTTTGTTAGACGTGATGTGGAACCAAGGACCAAAAAAAATTGTATTGAAAATATTTGGTTGCATTACCTCGGGTAGTTACATACCTATACAGAGAAACATAGTTTGATTATAACTTTTTTGTCACTTAGCATGGCGTCCTCGCGATAGCAGCGATGTCAAAACTTTAATTCTTATGTTAAAACGAACCAACCCACGTATATAATTCTCCCATTTTTCGACGTTATTATATGGAATTGAATATTTTACGCTGAGTTATTTGACATATCGAATTAGTTTGACATAATTAATTTAATTATTATGAAAAGAAGCACAATACACTGATATTCGACTTTGTAAGTTTGTAAGGCGGCAATCTTTCCCTTTCCCACTTAGACATATTTTTTTAATCTTCATTTTCCGAATGAGAATGAACGTTAACTCAATAAGCCAGTTCTACCGAGGGCTTCGCGAGCATACGAACGAACTTCTCATAATAATAATTGATTGACGGTTGACGAATGTAATTCCGGAATGTTTATCCGTTTTTCCTTAATCTGTTCTTCGAGGTGTCCTTTTGGGGTTTTTATATTTTTATTTTTATTTAATATTTGAACCTTTATTAGCCCCATGATCAAAGGCCCTCCTTTTACGTATAAGATTTTAGGTTTAAATCCGGTGCGTGTCCTGTGATTCGTAGCGTAATGTTAGATATAATAGTGGATATATAACGCAAAAGGACTATCTTAATCTCCGACTAGTAGTTCCTGAGATGAGAAACAAACTCTTCAGCTTTATAATATTAGTAGGAGTATACGTATAGTGTTATTATAGCATTAGAAATAATATAGCAGTTGTTGTAGTATATTGTTAAAATGACTGTATTTTAGTGATATTTATTTATTTGTAAATGGGTAACAGCTTAGCATAGCTTTATCGTTAAATAACGGAGCTTATTATATGCTAAAATTGAAATAACGATACAGTTGTAATGTGGAATTATTGTAGTATATTTCTAATGCTTTGGAATGGATTATAGGTTACGTATTTAATTAAGAGACTTTAAGCCGTACGGCATTTTATAAAATTTCAAGTCCTATTTTTTGGAAATGAATAAACTGATTTTAATGAAACTTCTTACGTAAAGCAGGATACATAAGTCTTTAAAGTTATAAGAGAACTCTAACGTTAAATAATAAATAAACGCTCTTAAATAAGTACTAATAACACTTTAGCATATAATTTACTACTAACTCTCTAACCACTTATGGACGAATTGGGTCTGAAATAAAGATATTTTATTTCTTTACTTATTATTTAAAGTTAAAATTGGAATTTACAAAAAGTAACAAAATATTGCTTGAATTTAAAACTAAAACATTTTACTTCAATTCCAAAATGCAACCAAAAAGCTAAGCCTGTTGCCAAAATTTACGAAACAAAACTAAAACGGCCACGCAATCGGGGAGCGTATAAATAAAATATTTGTGGCCGATTCAACAAAATCCCAAATTGGTATCCAAAAGTGCCAACGAATGAATTTATTACTCTTTCGGCGTCCAAACTATTTTAGTTCAGACTACTCAGATTAGGAAATAAATGAGCTCTGAAAATTTAGTTAATTATTCACGGGGTGGCAGCTCTCTGTGAAATGCTAAGGCCGTGGCTACATTTACGCGCCGCGTTATACAGTCATCAACGTTAACCGCGGTATAAAGCGATGTCTACAATGTAGCTAATGAAAACTACAAAGTTAGTTATGTTTCCAGTGAGAAATGTGCGAATATTTTTAATCGTAATTTAATTTTATGAAAACATATAGCTAGTACGGTAGGTGCTCAGTATTACTTGACCCCCTCTTAGGAATAAGATGTAGGAAAGACGGGTCAGGTACTTTAGGGTACTGACTGTATATTTGAGTAAGCTTAAGCCAGTCACAAGATTTTATTCATCAAAATTTATTGGGGACCCCCGGGAACGTCAGAAACGGAATTACTTCCTGTATTTTGAATGGACATAGATAGAGAGAAAAAATAGAAAGGGAAGATCGCCTAGAGGGGATATAACGCTTTTTCCTTACGTGACGATTTCTGCCAGTTATCTCCAACCGTAAACCGCGTTAAGTAACATATTCAAAACAATAAATATTAACGTGAATTACATTCAAGTTCAGTTGCAAAGGAGGCATACCCAAAACCCGCACATTAATAAGACCATATTATTATAAATCACAAGCTTTAAACATTACAATGGCAATAAATATCACTGACCTCGCAGAATAATTATTGTATGCAAAGGGTTGCGCGCGGTCCAGCAATTTTACGTCTTTGGCCGCGAAAACGCGCCGGTCATTTAATGTCGCGTCGCAACACTCGCCGCGTCTGTATGGCCGCAGCCTTAGCCATGCAAAATATTCATTCTCCCTACAAGACGGTTTGCAATTCCAACGCAAATTCAAATTGTTTCTCTAACGAAAGGGAGGGTCATATGAAAATTCTGGGAAAAAATTCCCACCAATTTTTGTTAGTATTTACATAAAAGTGTTTGTTTTGTTTTGAAGGTTTGTTTTTTTTATTTTTTTAAATTTTATTGTTTGAAATTATTTTGTATGCAATCCAATTTACAGTACCCGGCGATAAATATTGCACATCGACCTTTATCGTATTTCGTATTTTATACAAAGAATAAAAAGAATTATCAAAAGAAGCAAATCATAATTGTTTTAACAGCTCCTAATAGATACCGGACTGTTTGTATTTCGTGCGACAGAGATAGCGCTCAACGAAACCGAAATTAGCCGAGTATCTCTTTCCAAAGGTCGATGTGCAATATTTGTCGCCGGGTACTGTAAGTACCTACTAAGGACCTTACACTTTTATAGATAAGCGCGTTTGCAAAAATACTATTCAGCTTTATTTAAAGTATTAGTATAGATAAAATCGATGGCAGCAAAGTAGAAACGGACATCTACATTTTTTCTACAAAAATGAGCTAGATAGATAAATGCTTTTTTTACAAAAATGAGCTTATATTAATCCTATCTACAAGTCTGTATTAAAATTTTTTCAAAATTCAAAATAACAAAGAAAATTTGACACGTAAATGAAGACATCTACACTGGATTTTTAAAAAACATCGCAGTAGAAACGGACATGTGAATTTGTCCGCTTTTACTTCGGAGCTTTGACAGATGAATGGAAACGTCAACAAAGACATCAGTCAGTTGTCACATTCTATCGCGTACCGGTATAAATGTAATAATAATGATAGTGTTTACAGTTCATTATTAGTGCTAGTAATGAAATCTTAGAGTGAGTAATAAAAATTATTTTGAGGTTACAGTTCGACGTAAACACGGACATCTGCCACTTGTTCGTTTATAAAGATGTTCTTTAAATATCCTTAAATGTATTACAGGAGATTATTATCTTACTTTATTAGATATTTTAAATGAAATGGGCACTTTTTTATTACAATGTAATAAAACTTTGACGTAGAAGAAGACATCTGCCTGATAAACGGTTATCAGGCAGATGTCTTCTTCTACGTCAAAGTTTTTTCAGAGTAAAAAAAGACATCTACATTATTTCAGTAAAACAACGATAAAGCGATAAAACCTATTACACAATTCATAAAGAAGGTTATTTTAAAGCATTATAGAAAATTTCAGGTTAATCGATCCATAACTCTCAAAATAACCACTCTTTTAAACTAAATCTGCTCTCCTGTAAAGTTGCGATTTTGTAGATGTCCGTTTCTACTTTGCTGCCATCGAAATAATAAAAATGATTATTTTCTTCCACAAATAACATCCATCGAACCAAAACATAAACACGAAATAATAATAACGATATTACAATGTTTATTTGTAGGACTCTGGTGCCTGAAAAGCCGTGGCCTGTATTTCAGGACACCAGAGAGTCCCCCTACAGGAAAAATAGCATCATAACAATGTATCACCAGTACAGTTATGATAGGGGTAATCCGAAGGTATAATGTGTGAAAGAGTCTATAATATAATTATTCTACTATTTCTATGGGTACTAAAGATTTCCCATTTCCACCCACCTCTGCACTGTGGAGTTATGATAATGGTAACGGTTCTGCTAAAAGCTCTTTTACTGTTTAAGTACGGAAGTTTTCATTTTAAATGCAGTTTAAGAATAGTAGGTTTTGATGTGCTAATTGATAATTATGTTAATTTCGCTTCGGGGGCAGATTAGGTTATCACGTATCTTCCTGTGGGTGTGTTTAAGGGGTAAACTGGGGTTTATTTTAAAGGGATGCAGAAGTAGTCAGTTCATCATCATCTGCCTAGCCTTTTCCCAACTATGTTGGGGTCGGCTTCTAATCTAACCGGATGCAGCTTAGTACCAGTATTTTACATGGAGCGACTGCCTATCTGACCTCCACAACCCAGAAACTGCGGGTAATATAGTACCCCTAGGTAACACTGGTTGTCAGACTTTTCGGGCTTCTGACGACTCATAACGACTGTCAAAGATCCACGTATGACACCCGGAACCAACAGCTTAACGTGCTTTCCGAGGCACAGAACGATGTCAGTGATGTCTAAGATAAACTTTAGAAAGTACATATGAACGCAGAAGTAGTCAGTTATGGATAAAAAACCTTTCTTTGTCTTTATAAGCCTTGCCTCTACACCTGGAATTTCTCCTGTATCGTGGGTGATACACTCATACACACAAAATACCAGATCCAGAACAACTATTTGTAGGCCAACATCTTTATATAAGTAAAAAAAAACAAAAAATGGCACAAAAAAGAAAAACATAAAATAACAATCAAAAAACGTCTTTGTGTACAAGACTTTTGAAAATCAATGCGATAATTTTGTTCTAGATCATAGCTGAGTAGTTAAAACATGTTTTGCTCAAAGATACATTAGTTAATACTTGAAGTCCCACGTAACGAGACATAATTGATTATCTATTGTTCTGTCATACCGGTATGACAACCGGGCCTTGAGCGGTTGGGCAGTATGTGTAGTTAAAGGGTATGTGATGTATCTTTTTAGACTCGTGTTCTGTATTCACGATTGGCTGTAGATTAATGAATTCTTTTGAAGTCTACACTCCAAACTGAATCTTGTAAATGAAATCCCACCAAAAACATTCTGTAAAAAATTAGCCAAGTCTCGATGAAGCTGCTTGTTTATCTCTAAAAAGTAATGAAATCAAAACAAAGTCGTGCCAAGTCTAAGGTTCCTTACTGCGATTTCTTTATTATTATAGTTAATGTTGTGTGACTTGGCCGTTTAAGGGTACAAAACCAGGTGCTCCATGACACCATTGCTCCAATCTGTCGCTAGAACCGCTACCCATTGACGATGGAAAATTGCCACTTGAAAAACGTTGATTCAATAACCAGTCAATTGTTGACTTGTACACACTAACGTATAAAGAATGTTCAACGGCCAAGTCACACAACATTAACTATAATAATAAAGAAATCGCAGTAAGGAACCTTAGACTTGGCACGACTTTGTTTTGATTTCATTACTTTTTAGAGATAAACAAGCAGCTTCATCGAGACTTGGCTAATTTTTTACAGAATGTTTTTGGTGGGATTTCACTTATTTTTGTAGAAACGTATATTGATTTATTTTATTAGATTTTCTGATTTGACAGTTTTTTTTTTGTTTTTTTTTCTCTTTGTTTTTAATGAAGCGGCCCACCAAGTTGAATATTTTTTGTAAAGGCGGTATGTCGCGATCTCTAATAGTTTGGTTGGGCTCTTGTGTTTTCTAATCAGGGTCACCAGGTACTCCAGATCTTCGATTGTCCTAGTTTTTATAGTTTTCCCTTTATGTGGCCATTAAACCCTAACTCTGTACCAAATTTCAGCTCTCTGAGTTTATGGGAAGTACTAGTTCTATTTTGATGATCATGAGTGAGTGAGTGAGTGTCATAAATGCGAAACTTTGCTTTCGCTTAACTTCGGAACTAAATGACCTACAGACTTGAAATTTTGGATTTTAAGTATATGATTACAGCTTACTGGATGACGAAAATTTCTGCGTTCTGGTCTTATCTAGAGGTTCTCAAATAGGGGCCTGAAAATGCGGCGAAATGGTTCCAGTAAAGGATGTTACGGCAGTGTTTGCTTCGCGCTCGACTTTGGCGGGGGCACTGCCGTGCCCCCCGATAAAAATTTAATCTAAGAATGAACAAAAATCTTTTTTTTGTAGCAGTTCTCTCTTTTAAACTAGGTGCAATAAATTTAATCTAGGTCTAGACTTATTTAATCAACAACATAAAAAGGCTAAAAGGTAATTGCCAGGCTGTAGAATTCCAAAGAGTAGGTACTTACTTAGTTTCTTATCTATACATATAATAAAATTGTAGAAAAGTGGTGTCTGTACAATGGAAATATTATAAAAAAAAAGTAGCAGGGGTTGTTATTACATCGATGCCGAACCTGAAATTGTAATTAATTTTTTTTTTGTCTGTTTGTCTGTTTGTCTGTGTGTTTGTGCACGCTAATCTTCGGAACTACTTGACGGATTTAAATGATTTTTTTTTTGTTGTATTGGTATTAAGTCCGGGCAACATATAGGCTATAATTTATCTTGGAAACTTGAACACCTGATGCAGAACCGCAACAGACCAGCTAAACTATAAGAGATACAAAAATGGTACCATAGCAAAAATTGTTTCACGTGTTGAGCATTTTCTGCTAAGAGAATAAATTTGAAGATCTGGAACACCTGATGTGGAACTCCAAGAGCCCAGCTACACTATAACATATATAGGAATGACGTCTTAGCAAGAGTTGTTCAGCCTGATGAGCACTCTCTGATGTCGTATAAAATTTGAAGATCTGGAACAGCTGATGTGGAACTCCAAGAGCCCAGCTATACTATAACATATATAGGAATGACGTCTTAGCAAGAGTTGTTCAGCCTGATGAGCACTCTCTGTTGTCGTATAAAATTTGAAGATCTGATCTGTAACAGCTGATGTGGTACTCCAAGAGCCCAACTACACTATAACATATATAGGAATGACGTCTTAGCAAGAGTTGTTCAGCCTGATGAGCACTCTCTGTTGTCGTATAAAGATTGTAGATCTGGAACACCTGTTGTGGAATTTAAAGAGCCCAGTTACACTATAATATATACAGGAATGACGTCTTAGCAAAAGTTGTTCACCCTGATGAGCACTCTCTGTTGACGTATAAAAATTGAAGATCTGGCACACGTGTTGTGAAATTCCAAGCGCCCAGCTACACTATAACATATATAGGAATGACGTCTTAGCAACAGTTGTTCAGCCTGATGAGCACTCTCTGTTGACGTTAAAAAATTGAAGATCTGGAACACCTGATGTGGAAATCAAAGCTCAATTTCACTGTATAATTATAAAATAACATAAGCTGGGAGTACCTCCACGCGGTGAAGGCGGTAACAGTTTAGGACTGATTTTTGATGAAATCTCGCTCATCCCGTTATTTTCCCATCCTCAGGCCTTAGAATTCTACATCAGACGTTTCAGATCCTCGATTTTGACGACCCCGTTGTCGCTGGCATAAGCAACAGGATCCGCGTACGAAGTCGCGGGCAGAAGCTAGTAAATAAAATAAAAATACCAAAACGTAAAATTGCAAATAAATAGTACCTAATAAAACTAACATGCCCCCAAATCTCATTGAAGAAAAACGTGGAGGTGACGCGACGCACGCTAAACCTTTTAAATAGAAGAAAATACGTCGCCAGGGCGTACAGCGTACGTTAAATGATAAATTCTGTGTGTAATGCGCTGAGAAAGCGACAGGTGCTGCCTACGCGAATAAATGGCAAAATACGAATACATTGCGTGTTCACTGAATGCTGAGATGAATTTGCCTTTACTGACATGGTAATGGATGAAAAATAAAACGTAATAGTCGGATGTTGTTTGTCGTGTGTAAGTATTGACATAGGCATACGGGCGGGCTGTAGTTGTGTTTGTACAAGACCATAGCTTAACATCATTAGGGTGTCCTTCTTATTTGACTTTGACTTTGAAAGGACATATTCGGGGCGTGATGTTGACAACAACAAGAGTGTACTTAAGTACATCAAACAAAACAAATAAAGTGGATTAATAATAATAATACCAGCCTATTATTGTCCCACTGCAAGGCATAGGCCTCTTATACAGAGAAGGCACGAGCATTGATCGCCACGCTTGTTTAAGACGGATTATAAGTCCAGGTTTTCTCACGAAATTTTCCTTCATCGATGTCAATGATGTCTAAGATAACTTGTATACATAGAATAAAGTACAGAGAAGAGAAAATTACCACTTCTCAGGGTTCATTTCAAATTCCATAACACTTAAAATTTTACAGAACACAATACCATTTATCCAAGCCAAGTTCCACGCCACATCCAGTCATTTTACAGAAAGCACTTATTCCTATTGTAACAAAATACTTTTGACAATGATTGGACAATTGTCGTCAAAGCAGCGACATTTTACGAGGTCACATTCTCTCGCGACCAGAAGAAGGAAATCAATCGCGGCCACAAAAGGAGCACCCCTAGCCGTGACAAGATTGGACATATAACATGCCTTTGTAGAGGACGCCGTCAAATCGACGTATTTAGCGATTGGAAAGGATTTCTTAAATCTGGTATGTGTAGGTAGGCTTTATAGTGATATTGCTGAAACAATTTTTTAGACTACCTCGTTAGTCTAGTGGTCGCAAAGCGCGACTGCTGAGCATGAGGTCTTGGGTTCGATTCCCAGGTCGGGAAAAGTGTTATTGGGTTTTACCATCAGGAATTTCTCAGTAGCAGCCTCGAAGTCTGAATTTGTGCCCGGTTGATGGCAATTGGCTAGAGTTGAGATCTTACCGGCACGTTTCATTGCAGTTCCATTTATCAGGTAGGTAGGTCTTTGAGTAGTGAAGGGGTCATAAGTAGCCAAAAATGTTTCGTGTAATGCACACACTCCAGTGTTCGTCGCACTTGGCTGACACACTCCCGTGTCTAGATATAAGCTCACGCCATGTTAAAAAATTAGTCAGCCAGAGGTTGGTCTTGTGGCTTGTGGTGCGTGAGAGCGTTAAATTACTTTTGTGTTCAGATATTGTGCTCAGTAGAACTCAGTGATTCTGGCATTTAAAATTCACGATTAAAACTTGAATGTCTTTGAGCTGAGCCGCAATGTGAACAAGCGCCAAATTAAAGTTAGAAACAAATTGAAAATTTGAAAAAAGAATTCATTACTACAAAAAAAAAGACATCACATAACCATTAAAGCGCAGGCCACACCGCCAGCTAACGGGCGGGCGGACTAGGCGGGCGGGCGAAGCGAACGAAGGAAACTATACAAACTACGCGAAATATTGGCGAGCTAAACTATGGGGTTCACACCGAAAACTACGGACTGACGAGCGACGGATATTTCGTTAGCTTAGCTCGTTAGGTTAGTCGGTAGCTCGCGGTGTGAACCGATGTATGTAAAGAGGTGAAACGATGTTCGCCCGCTTAGCCCGCCCGCCCGCTAGCTGGGAATCGTCGGATATTTCGTTAGCTTAGCTCGTTAGGTTAGTCGGTAGCTCGCGGTGTGAACCGAAGTATGTAAAGAGGTGAAACGATGTTCGCCCGCTTAGCCCGCCCGCCCGCTAGCTGGCGGTGTGGCCTGCGCTTAACTGTGCATACTGGACATAAAACTAACATTCAGCAAAATCTATTGCTAGGAAACTACTTTTGTTTTTGGTTTGAGCAATCACTGTTTATGGCAGCGCGCAATGTAAAGTAAGTACGTAAGACGTGGTACTTATAGGTGCAACTAGGGGGTATTTAAATTTAAATATCTAAATAACCAGGAGGTTCTCAGGTCCAGAACAAAAAACATCGCAATGATAGGAAGAAAATATCACTTTTGGCTTAGTGAAGTATTTTTTTACACCCACCCGGCCAGTTCACCATTTTTGTAGATAAAAGTCATCATGTTAATTTTATAGTAAAAAGGTTGTAATGTTTATTGTTACTAATAGCTAACAATATGCAAAACTTCTCGATAATGAGCTCTGATAACATTTAAATTGAGTATATTTTACAATGCAAATGCATAAAAAAGTAGCTTTGTAAATGCTACAGCTGCTTTATTTCCCAAGCAATAGACTCGCTCATCTCGTACATACCCCGAGACTCAATCTTCCCTTTACATACAGTGAAGCACAAGCCTTTCTCCACCCGAAAATGATTCGCCAAATTCCCGTACCCTTTCACCCTTTGAGAAAATTATAAAACAGTTTGGTCCTTTGAGCCGGAGTCCCGGGGTCCGGGATCCCGGAGTCCCGGGGGCGTTGCCTCGATTGTACGCTAATCGCTGGCTTGTTTACTAAAGTGCGTTTGGGCCTGACGATGTGTGTGGTGCGTGTGTGAGCGGGCGAAGAGAACTGTAATAATATTGTTGGACAAGAATATTCTTGAAGTAAAGTAAACGATGAGTAACCATGTTGTTTTAATTGGATGTTTTCTTCTATAGAAATCTATCTTGTACATTAAAAAAGCCCGTGGGTAGTTGGAATGTAATAAAAGCTTCGTCTTAATTGTGAATTTATATGTTGTACTTAGTTTTCTCGAAAGATTATTAAACGACGATGTTGAATATAATAGAAAAAGAAATGAATAGTATTTTTCGTGGGTGTGGAATATTACAAAGAAATACACTTTCAATCAGTAAGAAAAATGTTTTGCGATGATATAAAAACATCCATTACAATACTCTTCAGAATAACGTTTTCCCCCTAATTCTTTCCTGTACAATAATTCTCGAAGCAACGTGGAAACACTCGAATCCATACCATTTAAAGGAAGATTTAAGTTCGTACTTCCATTCAATTAAGTCGGAATACAATAATTAAGTAACCTGTTCCTTTTGTTGTAATAAAGTAAGCAGTAAATATTGTTCTATTACCTGACTCGGTTCATTTGAAATACAAGCTTTTCCTTTTGTTTTCCATCAGTTTCAACAATCCGGAGAAATAAACAAAAATACTGTATTGTGTCAATGGTGATGGAATTGTTTTGGTGTAGCTGACAAGGGTTTTTAAGAATATTGGTAGGTTAAGATATTCGCAATAGCTTTCTGGTTCCTCAGAAGAATATAATTTATTAATTTGTAAGAATATAAATGTACAACGTTGACAAATGTACCTCCATAAGTAAATAAAACATTTCGTCGTATTCTTAACTAGGTATTGCCTGCGACTTTATCCGTGTTGGAGTCAAAG
Source organism: Hoplodrina blanda (assembly GCA_949316365.1). Classification (NCBI taxonomy): domain Eukaryota; kingdom Metazoa; phylum Arthropoda; class Insecta; order Lepidoptera; family Noctuidae; genus Hoplodrina; species Hoplodrina blanda. The sequence goes on from OX438570.1 coordinate 10,538,609, forward strand.
AAGTGATGAAACATATCCTATAACACTTAGCAATGGAGAAGCTTTCTCTCAATGAAATACTCTTTGTAATCGGACTAATTCTTTTAGAGAATACCTCTTATAAACAACAGAACAAAAAAAAAAATTCTTACAGATCTGCCTGTAACATATTTTAATTATCATAAATAATTCGTAGAGTTTTGGCGAACTATTCATCAATTGTGTATACTAGGCAAAAGACAAAGGAACAGTCTCGCTTATACTGTGACCACACACAATTTGTTGCTGACTCACGTGCGACGAAGCAAATGTACTTCGTGGCGTACAGTCAGCGAATTTACAGTTTTTGTATAGCGACTGTACTTGCTTAATGTTGGCTACGCACCTGAATGGGAGCCTTTATGTCGTACCCTAATGTACCTATTTAAAAAGCAAATTATGTGTATTTTTCATCGGTTTACGGGTTAAGTTGGTTCGTAGTTAAACATCTCTCGTATAACTACGGGCTTCAAATAGCTCAAGTCGTGTAATCCAAGCTTATCCACACTTATACATATTATAAATGGGCAAATAACTTTATTTACATGTTTGTTACCCCATCAAGGCAAAACTCCTGAACCGATCGTAATTAAATTTAACAAAGAGGATTAGGATGTTGATAAGAAGATAGACTACTTTTTTGTTCGCGACTCCATCTGTGATCATTCACGCGAACGAAGTTGCAGGCAAAAACTATTCTGAACGAGCAACAACCATCACACTTGAGGCTTCTTCGTAATTATCCCTTTACCAACCTGGTCCTTTAATACGGAGTCCTTATGACCCTTAACCTCCGGGCCACGAAATCTTCAATTTGTAAAAAGCCACTACGTAGGTAGGTAAGTACTAACATTACACTCTTTTAGTCAGCAGAATGGTTCGCTGGAAAGATTCTAACGATAGTCATAATCGTAACAGTATCATTTAGGAAGAACTTTATATTTTATCTGAATATCATCGAGCTGAGTAGAAGTTTTGTAGTTATTTCGGAGGTTATGTTTGATGTACTATTTAATTGTTCTTTTACATGAAAAGGTAACAGGTTCTTTGTAACATTTTGACATGAAAACCGTCGTTACTACTTCGAAATAAGGACAGTTTTCGTAGTTTAAATGTTATTTGAGACTATACGACTAGGTATTTCTATCAAATATCGAATTCCACTTTTCACAAATAATAATACAATACTAAAGCGTAAATATACCTAAAAGTCTTTAACAATAATTTATTATACTAGAAGAATAAAATCATATTACAACAACAAAGTAATAAAATACAAGACACTATACACCTGTAATAAATATAACTTCAGAACGACTATCTCAGCACAGTAAATCCCTAATTTTAATAACGTGCAGGCGTAAAAGGATCGCTGGCCAGACAGTTTCATGAATACCTTATTACAAATATTGCAGTAACAGTAAAAGAATATTACAGACTTAGGTCACCCTTGGGTTTTGACCGTCTGTCTGTCATAAGGCTTTTTATAAAAATAAAATAAAATTGAAGTCTTGTCTGTGATTGTGAAATAAATGATCTTATGACTAAGCATTGTTCTTGTTATCTTTACAATGCGTCACCTCACAATGTGACTTGTACAATAAAATAAAATAAATACAACCCTATTATATTCCCACCGCACGGCATATGCCTCTTCTCATACAGAGAAGGCATTGCTCACGATGCTTACTCAAGGCGGATTTGAGACTTATATTTTATTATCACTACATAGTATAAAACAAAGTCGCTTTTTCTGTCTGTTTGTCCCTATATGTATATGCTTAGGTCTTTAAAACTACGCAACGGATTTTGATGTGGTTTTTTTTTAATAGATAGAATGATTCAAGAGGATGGTTTATACGTATAATACATGCACCCGTGCGAAGCCGGGGCGGGTCGCTAGTAAATTATATTATGTTTTCCTTTACCCATGTCAGTGACGTCTAAGGATAAACTTAGAAAATACATTTGAATTGAAAATGTCAGTATGTAAAGCATTGTGAAAAAAACATTGTAGAGGAACCTAAGTGAGCTTGAGGTTAGCTGTCAATCCCTAGAGTCGTGTGATGACAATTCACCTCACTCAAGCTTAATTTGCATAAATTCAACGAGCGAGATTTTTATAGCAAAGCACTGCTGGACTTAAGCCGTGTTATCGCCAATGCACAGACGCAATGACCAGTGCCAATCTCTGTTTGAGAAAACACTTTCGCTCTGCAGTAGGAGAGAAATAATAAAAGTCTGGCATTATTATAACATTACGTATAACGTTATTTACACACTTATTACATTATTGCGTGACAGAGCTTGGTATCGTTCGTTTAAATACATTTTCTTCGTATTATTTTCTCGGCTCATTGCTTGGGGTCGCTTTTATAAGAAAAACTGGTCCTTTAGTTAATACGACCGTTTTCTTCAACAATAATAACGTAATTCTCCGTATGTATGTTTAATGTTAAGCTTCAATACACTTAAGGCTTAAGAGGTGGGCAGTTACATTATTATTTATTTACGATTCATCAAAATATGTCGGTATTCTTCAGAAAATCTTGAATTATTAATAGGTTCTTTATGATAGAATGTCAAAACATTGTTTGAGTTTTATTGTAATTAGTAATTACCGCTACAATACCCTTATTTAATTGAATAGCACCTGGTCAATCCCACGGTAACTGCTTTTGAAATAACTTGTGATTACTGAGTTAAGGTACTAAATAAAATGTGAAATATGGAATGAAATAAGGGTATATATACCTACTAGCTGTCCGCCGCGGTTACACCCGCGTCTTTGGTTACTGCTCCGCTCCCGTAGGTCGTAGCGTGATGGTATATAGCCTATAGCCTTCCTCGATAACTAATCTATCTAACACTGAAAGAATTTTTCAAATCGGACCAGTAGTTCCAGAGATTAGCGCGTTCAAACAAACAAACAAACAAACAAACAAACGCTGCAGCTTTATAATATTAGTATAGACTAGACATTTAGAGAAATATAAGATGAAGAAGTAGGACTTATCATGAAACCAGTAAAAAAAAAAAATGCAGTTATCGTTATTATAAGAATGCTGTGATTGCTAAGCTTCATTTAATTTAAATTGCTCGTCAGACCAAATATTCAGAGCCATTTTTAAAAATAATTGCTTAGATAGCCTGTCTAAAATAAATATGATGTAAAATACTTTTTACATCCAATTTATTACAATCTATCCATGATTTCGTGGAGCTAAACCGTGACCCGAAAATAAGCGACTCTTCAAGCATGGAATATGAAAATGACCTCATTTAACGCCTCATACTGAAGAGTACGTAATACAATAATAAAGCCTAATGTTTTGGAAAAAAACATCGCTTTTGAAACGCCCTAGTGGTAGTATTTAAAAGGATTCAAGGAAAAAATGTAAATACAAAACATGACAAAGTTTTCCTACATAACATCGCTGAAGAACGCACATTGAAAACGCTTGTACAAAAGAAGCGATTCAAGAAAAAATACTCCTTTTTTTCTTAAAAAACACGGTAATACGAGTGTTCTCACTTGTTTGCTTCCAAACGAGGCTCGGGGCAAAAAATATACGATGCCCTGTTTTTTTTCACGGCCCCGTTTGCTAAAGCACACTGTTAACAGTCATTTGTTTCGCTTAGAATTCGACGAGTGCCCTGAAGGATGCTCTGCCAAAAAAATCTTATTAAATGTACGTATATTTTTGTCCAAATAAGTTTGAGTTAGGAGCACTGTGCGCGTCGGAGCAAAGTGTAGTAGTTTTTTTGACTCGTTGACGAAGTTTCTGTAAGATCAAGTGAGGGTAAAACCTTATTTTATTTGGATTATAAAGTTTTATTTTCTCTCTGGTTTTGATTTTTTCTAAAAATATCACTGCTATGATGTTCTTTTATAATACTTTTAGATACTGCTACATAAATCATCTTCAAAAGTTTCTATCTATTACAATGCAAAAAATTGACAGTAATAAATGGAACTAAAACATTTGTACTTATATTGAAAAAGCAACAAGTAATATTCTCAGACATTATTCTCTTTTATTAAATAATTACTTCTTAGGTAATACTTTCGTTACTTAATTAAGAATACAACAGCTGGCTCCAACGAATGGTCTCAAACTAATTATCGAAGGTTTTCTGGATAAATGGACGCGTCTCTCTTACGATCAGCTTCTTTAATAAAATTTTTCTTTGAGATATCTTGAGGTACTTTTAATGATTGAAACTGTGAGTGGTACCAAAGTCTAGAATCCACTTATTGGTGCAGTTAGTGATTGGTAAGATGAATTGCGATAAAAAGTTTAAGATTCGACCCGAGTATAAAAGGGCAAATTTTTTTCTCTGTGATTTCAAGGTCAGAATTTTCGGTTCGAAAATGTCTACTGCTGAAAGTACTTTCTATTGGGATAACAATGACACCTTTCTACGTACCCTATATACGTCTTTCAGCGTCATATCCAAGTGTCATACTCTTTTTGATTCCCCAAAGTGGCTCAGATATCAGCCGTCTTATAAAAGCATCTATATTTCTCAATTCCCTGAGGATAAACAGCGATCTATATCTATGTACATAATAAAATCTAATGGCGTTATATTGATCGTATATAAGGTGTTTGAAGCGATTTTCCTCCAGTTTACTGGAAGACAATGGTAGAACCTGCTATTTCAAATGGAGCGTGGTTATTGCAAGTCTGTTGTGCCATAACAGCTTGAAGGCGCATTTTCTAAACATTGTTCAAACCTTATCTTAGAACGGTATGCCTTAATGGCTGAATGTAAATGTATTTACCTATGCGAAATAAGGTTTTCTTGTGTAGTAAATGAACATTTTAGCCAATAAACATACTCATACAATTCATGACTGTAAGGACCAAATTTTGTTAAGCCTAGCCAATGGCTCAGGCTGACCTCACCCACTTAAGTGCCAATTAATTTTGCTGACTAACAGAACTGTGACAAATTGTGTTTATTTCACGAAAATAAAATACAAACTCCTATTTATTCAAGAGCCGCGAACTGGCACACAAAACCGCAACCCTAAGGGCCACAAAATTCCAACAGAATCTCCCTTCAAGGCCGCCGCCATTGCCCTTCATATCTTCAACTCTTCCACGTCGGAAGGGCCATTACCATCTCGCAACAGCCCTTTACAAGCGCAAATATTATTTTTATTTTCATTTAATTGTGGGCCTTGCCCCGTTGTTGCCAAAAGTTTTCGTAACGACTGAACTTGCAAACGGTCTCCCGACACTTAAGTTGATTTAAGTAATTTCGCAGTCGCCTTGTGAATTTAGAATGCGACGGACGTCGGTATGGTGATAAAAGTGGCTTGGAACACCTTATTACTTTGAGTGTTATTTGTATTGTCGTTGCGATAGTGCTTTTATTCAGTTAAGTTGCCGATTACGCGTCATGAGTGTCCTATGAATCTTATTTCCATAATTTTGGGGTAGTTCTGACAAAACGAACTTCAATCTTTGATTTTTAACGCTGATTAAATTTAAACATATTCTAAGCTATAATTTTGGATGTGTTTGACCTGTTTGGTAATGTAACTCATGTGGCATATTCAATTACTTCCCTTATTGAGAGATTATGGGATCGCTCGTTTTAGCAGAAGTAAGCTCGGTTAATAGATTTATTTGAGTAGGCATCTTTTTATATTTTCAGGCCTTTTTAAATCCAAGTACAAAATTATAACAATCACCAGTTCGCTCCACACATAGTTACTAGGCACGTATACATATTTAATTGCCAAAGGTACAAGGACCACTTATAGAGTCTATGAAACTCCGAACTCTGATTGTCCTAAACTGTCCCGAAGCACCGATTGCGTCCGCCCGATTCGGATCCAAACACCAAATTAGTGATACAAGAATTGAACTCCGAATTGCTTGTAACTTGTATTTCAACTCACCCCGCGAGGGCAACACTTTAATTGAGGTCAAACCTCCGTGGTCCCTTTTAAACTAAGTTTAGACATGTCACTAAATAATCCAGGGAAAATATATAATTTAACGCTCCGAATAAGCGTGTAATTAAAGTTTATTTGCAATAGCGAAATAAGATGTTCTTCTGAAATGAACTTTATTCTCTTGTCTCTAGGGTGGCTGCGAGTTTATCTTGAATTGTTTATGAGTTTGGACTTAGATGTTTTGGGTTACCGCCGTGTGGGGTGACCACGGCGTCATAAAAGAGTTTAGAAACTCTTTCAGACGAGTTACATTCTTGGCAAGGTTGTTATTTTGTTCAATCCTTTTATTTCTGACCTACACTGTCCCACTGCTGGGGAAGGTGTTCCCTCAAGTCCTCGAACCAGTCCTTGTGATATGCGTCTAGGTCATATCGCCACTTCTCTTTAGAATGGATGAAATAAACTCAGTCAACGAAAGTCAAAGGACCAATTGCAAGCCATTTGGTCCTTTGTCTCCTGCAACTAGTAACCCTGCTACATATTCCAGGGTGTAGTTCCTTCAAGTTCGAATAAACCAAAGATACGTGCTTACTTACGAAGGAATTTCGACTTGCAAAGTATTAATCTTTATCAAATACGCCATTGGCGCTGTGCCATTTAGATATACACTTTAAGTGTACACTTATTTTGCAAATCCTAATACAGACAGACCAGCGGCCGTTCTATTGACTGCACTGTATAGGGAACGGAACTCTAATTTTGCGAGGCTGATTTCCTTTTAGCCATTTTTTTTTGTTACAATTTTTATTGCCAGCCAGTGGGACATTAATTTGAATAACACAGGATTGATTAATCAAAATCTTGTTGCAATAAAGGGGACAGCCCATACCATTAATTCAGAATCGAAATAAAACATCTCCCTATCGCACAAAAGTCGAATTAACATGGACATTAAAATTCAAATAATTGCGTGCCGTACTTTATCAAAACGAATGGATGCGGGGAGCTAATTTATATTTCATCCCTGTGGATGAAAAACACGTCGAATTTCCCGTTAAAAATATACATGTTACATGTTTAAGAATCATTTGTGAAGAGCTTCGTACATATTTGACTGGCTTTCCCTGAGGTAATCAATTTTTACCGACTGCGCTGAAAAAGGGTGGTACTGGGTTTTGAATTAGATATCTTGTTTATTGTTTTGTTCACATTTTCGTCGTGTCGTTTTCGAGGCGGCAATTCTACTAACTTTTAGGAATGACTGCATATTAATTTATCTTTGAAAAAAAAATAGCTCTAATTTACCTACGTTTTCTGACATTAACTTTGGAGCGTTTTCAATTAGTAGAATCGTTACGTATCAATGTTTTAGGCAGAACTGAAAAAATCGTTAGGAAAAACGGTAAACTACCAAAGTTTGTTAGTTTTTGATAAACTTATCTAAGTTATAAAGCGTTCTTAGTAGTACTAAGTTTGCCTTGCTTAAGTCTTTGTCTTATCGTTTTTCTTAGATGACCAAAACTTCAAGTACTACAAAAGGTACCAAATGCTACTAATTAAGCAATGAGAGCTGGTAACGGTAGCTTAACCTTCGAATGACTCGTGCGACTGACATTACTGAGCCCCTCGGCCAAAATCCTAAGGTATATAAACAAAGTGATCTCTCTCATTGTTTCCTGGCCAAATATTTTACCAATCAATGGCGTATCAATATTAATGCTTGATCAGCAGTCCAAACCAACCCTAAAAGGTATTAAGCCCACGATTGAAACAACAGCTTAAAGATATTCAAATAATCTTTGCCAATAACCGAATATTATTTACCTCAACCAATCTATCAGGGGCTCCACAAGAGAATCTTTTCTTAATAAATCTGAATCCCTTTTGTGTGCAAAACTTATTCGCCTTCGCTTGGTTTTTAATAAAATTCCCAAGACAAACTGGCTGTTATAATATTCCTGTAATATCTGAACGATAAACAGATGCTTATTGGTCGAGAAAAACTCGTAACTTCAAACTATGTACCGGTTTTGGGTCTTTTGAAAATGAAGTGTTTTTCGTTCGTGTATCGTTTTCTCTCGATGTTTTTCTTGTCTGTCTACAATTACAGAATACAGAGCCTGTATTTACTGTTTTCCTCGCACGGTTTTTTTCATGAGTTGTTTCCTTCGTACGTACATGAACTGTTATGAAATAATGAAGCCTTTTTATTTTTTTGAAAACGTTGCCGCGCTGTTTGTTTTTTTTGCATCGTGGGTGCGTTTGCAAATATTTAAGCTCAGATTCACAAACAGCCAGATCCGGAAAAACTATCTGTAGGCCACAAATATTTGGTTCAGCACGGTAGTCGATAACGTCAATCAGTCGTCGTCAGTCAATCGTTCAGCCACTGCACCAACCGCGGCGTCATAAGCTAGTAACCAAGAGGGATTGAATATCCTGGGCATATTTTTTTAAATGGTATCTCGCTCTTGAACCTTGAAAATTGTCGGCTGCTTAACCAGACTGTCCTATGGTGTATTAAAAATTGAGGCCTCCAGTCAGAGCGTAAAACTTATAAACTAAGCGACTACACGCTAAGGGCAAGGGCATCCCCTGTAGTATACCGTAGTAGGACCTCGACTTCAGGCGTTGATGGGGGAAGACAGCAAGGGGACAGGCTGTATGGGATTTTGATTATCTAGGGACGAATTTAAAGGCCGCCCGGGCTCGCGCAGAGGACGGGGTAAAAAGAAACGGGGGCCAAAAGAACTCATCAAAAGTCTACCATCACTTCCGACGCTGCTGTTCATCAATAATCAACCTCCTGAGGGATTATTTAGCACGACAAGTTCAAACAGCATTATCAGGCATATTATCTTTCAACTAATCTTGTCCATTGAACTCATCAAAGAGGGTCAAAAGTAGTAAAAGCACGGGACGCTGTAAAGATAAGGAGTCTTTTGTGCGAGGGCTGATAATACGCGCGCCGTTGACGCTATGACCCTCGGGCTAATTACAGACCTTGACACTGGGGCGCGTGGAGCTGGGGCTTTTAGACTAACTTTCAGTTTGTCTATGAATGTCTAATGCCTCTTCTCATATAGGCTTAAATCTGTCTCAAGGTCATGATAGTACTACAAACAAGCCAGTCAGGAGGGTTGGGGTTCCCTACGTGAAATCGAATGACGTAAGATCGAATAACACTTGCTCGAAAACGTAAGCTCGATGGTAAATAAAATCGAATAATTATGATCATGAATCAGTTCACTACCTCGATTCATCAAAATCTCGAATAACTATAATTAAGTTCGAATCATCGATAGCGCGAAAGCCCATTATTTTGAAACATTATTTTCGAACGACCATCTAATCGATTTACAGAATAGTTTTAAGGATGTTTATTTGAGTACAATATAATGAAACAAGAGGTAAATGCGTAGAAATATAAACCAACTATGAGTGTATGACCTTTGGCTTTTATACACTTAGAAGATTTTTCATTAAAAAGGAAAACATAGTTGATATTAATGCGTGTCCTCTTAAAGCTAGGCATTAGCAATGGTCGTTTACAGACTGATATTAACAAACACATAATAACATTATCTTGGTTAACTAAACTTCAAAAGGAGAGGACATCAACACAAACGGTCCATCCTAAACACTTATAGCCTTAAAACTAATTTAATTCACAACTGTATGTATAAGTTTATTTGACCATTAATATAATTAAGACCTTTAGCTTTGCAAGCTCTCCCCTTTAATTAAATGAACTCCTTTTAATGGTTTATTCAAACTAATATGATAAAGCTGAAGAGTAGTTCTGTTAGTTTAAATACACTAATCTCTGGTAGTAACAGTTGAATTAGAACAAATAATTTATTATAGTATAGGTATGATAATTAAAGTGCCCTATGAGGCCATCTACACGTACGAGAGAATCGCGGCGATATTATCGTCCTGCTACGTTACGTCTTTCCACTGGTCGCATCGCTGGTGATATCGCCGTGTGTAGTGTGTGTGTAGTGGCGTGCCGGGAACCCGACTCACTGTCTTATTAGCCATCTCCACGAGCGAGAAAATTGTGGCGATATTCTACACACGGCGATATCACCACGATTTTCTCGCTCGTGGAGATGGCTCCTAAGACAGAGAGTCGGGTTCGCGGCACACCTCAAAGAAGATGGCAGTACGAACTGGATGGAACTTCTAAAAGTGGAGGAATGAGGCACGGAAACGTGAAGGATGGAAAGAGTGGAGGGTGGCTTTTGCCCGAGGCGTGGAACCGAACAGGCTAAAAAATATGGTAGCAATATTCATGAGGAATACTCAAGTCCTCCACGTACAACCCCACGTACAACCCCCACGTACAACACTCCAGTACAACCCACGGGGGCGGAGCAATAACCAAAGACGTAAAGCAGGTTAAAAAATCATGTGGACGAAGTCGCGGCCATAGGCTAGTCAGTTATAACTAGGACTGTTTTAAGCTTCTTCTGGAAAGGAAATTACTCCTCATTAGACTTTGCACTAAGTAGGAATGGCTAGATATTGTTGAGGTTAAGATTAATCATTGTCGTAATTACCTACCTGTTTCACTTTTGGGTGTTTTTGTAGAGATTTGAGATAGCAGTAGAGAGCGTGGTGATTAATGCTCGTGGTTTTTCTGCATGAGAAGAGGCCTTTGCCCTTTATTTTTTTTAGGTGGTAAAAATCATCAAATGACTCCTTCCGCCCTGGGTGGGGCGGAAGGGACTGTCAGACTTTTACTGACTAAAAAACCACCCTGTTCCTTCTGTTGCCCTTTACGTTCCGGGGCCACGGTATCCTGTTAAGACGTCCCGCAACCCCGGCAACGTCACGCAATCCCGGCAAGGCCTTTGCCCTGCAGTGGGACAATGATGGTTTGGTACTGGTACATGACATTTCAAACGTCGATTCTATGATCTTTGCCGTTGTATGGGATCGACCACTATTTCTTTATTCTCTCATAAAGGTATTGTTATTCTACTGTGTATTGTATTAAAACAACTTTGCCATATGCTAGAACCTTTGTGGGAGTAAAAGGTTGAACTAGTTTCGTTACCTTTAAGACAGATCTCCAGACTTTCGGCCACCATACATTATGCAGACCTTTGAACAAGTTTGCCTTCCAGTCACGTAATATGAACCGGATCAGTCCAGTCACCCCACTACATTTGATCAATATCTTGACAGAGCAACGAGCTTAAATTACATTAACTAAGAGAGCGTGCACTTTGCTAGCATGTGCTTAACACCCCCCCCCCCTTCCCCCAATTAAGAGGTATTAAGGCACTTGCACATACTAAATTAATTTTAGCTTCAATTTACATAGAAGCGTCTGAGTTTTACTACGTTTGCATTTTAGATATTAAGTAATGTGTTCTTCAGTCTGGCTTTATGTCGGAGGATCAAACCGTTCTGTTGGCTTTAGAGAAAACTAGCTTCTGCCCGCGACTTCATCCTCGTTAAAGTTGATTTCTCCATACAAACTTTCGACCCCCGTTTCATTTTCTTAGGGGGTGAACTTTGTAAAATCCTTTCTTGGCGGACGTCTACTAACTATAAACTACCTCCCTGCCAAAATTTAATATTTCTGTGTCAATGTCGGTTTTTTATATTTCGTGGTGGGTGAGTAAGGGAGTGAGTGACCTTTCGCTTTTATATATTTGACTGTCAATAAATCAGCCTTAATTCACATTTAAGTTTCTGGCTACTGTTTTATAATTACTGGGCAAATGTTCATAAATTATGATTAAATTAGCTGTAATTAACGTTTTTGAGTATAGCCAGTCCGCGTTTGACAAAATAATGTGTTAGTTCTGAAATCAGTGATTATGTTAATACTATGTAAATGATAATAGTTTGATAGTTGCTTGTGTGGGCTGCGAATGCGGCGATTCTATTTTAATGTGTATTTTGTGCATTATATAAAGCAGTATAACTTAATTTAAAAAATGATATACGGTAACTTAAATATTTTACACTAATATTGTTAAATTAATAGTGTATGGCCCTAAAGGGTGAGAGTTTGAGTTTTAATAAAGAATATTTATAAATACTCTGACTTTAGTATTTTATATATCGAGTTTTATGATAGGTAAAATTTTGAAATTGAGTTATTTTTATTTGATTTATGACTAATTAATATCATGCGCCTTTTTCTCAGTATGTATAAAATTTCTTAGAGTTCAATTAACTATTGACTAAAATATAAATATTGTACATTTGTATGGAGCGCGCTGTCGTTACAGGGGGCCTACCACAACCTCTTAAAACAATATTACTTTAATATTACTTTGCGTTCCGCTCTGTTGGATTTTCAAAGCTCGGATCAGCGCCGAGAGTTGAAAATGCAATAACAGAAATTACATAGTAAGTAATATTAAAATAATATTGTTTTAAGAGGTTGTGGTAGGCCCCCAGTTCTCTTAATATAGTCTTTTTTTATCTAACTTTTGCCTGCCACTTTCTTTCTTGAGATTCAAGTTTATCCCATCCCAAATTTTACGAAAATTTCTTCAGTGTAATAAACATCCAAAGTTATTTTCGCATTTATATTATTAGTATGGATTATGTAAAGCTTAATAACGTAGAAAAGCATCACAAAAAACGTACGTCTATCTTTAGCTTCTCATTCAGGGTTCCAACACTAATCCAGTTAGAATTTTAAAGGAGAAAAATTCCGGAGATCTAAACAATTTTCTACTTATCATCGCGCAGGAGGCGTGACCCTACTTATAGGCTATCTTATCAAGAGTCTCTTTGCCAATAAAATTGCCTAAGCTTGTGAAAATCAATGAGTCCTTACGCTAGGGATGCTTGTTCAAAAAGCGGATATTTTTTTTCGGATATTACTTACGGTAAATACTTGGTTTAGCTTTTTTTTCCAACAATTAAGGCTAATTTCATTTAGTTAACCGTTGTATTTTTATCACCTTCGAAACTGCTCGTCGCCCTTAATTTTTAAAACACGTACGAGTCTCAATCTCCTTAGAATGATCAACAAAACCTGGTAAGTACGAACTTTATTTATCCACAATTCAAAGTCAAAAGTCAAAGTCGCGAAAGAGTCTCAATCTATCAAGAATGTTCTTATAGTTTAGTTTCTTTTTCTGACTTGTAGTTTTGCCGGAAATCGAGATTTACCGATTTTTATGCTTAAAACCCCTTACCCCTTCCCAACCTCAGATCGCCCGTTATTTATTTTTCCTTTCATTTTAGTAGTATTCCCTTCCTTTTCCAATAGGTTTCATTCTACTTTAATTTCTTTTCGTTTTTGTTTATTTTTGACGGCTTCGACACTGGTCTATCTACAAAACCTGGTAAGTCCTTCGGTCTGCGATCGTTATTTACCCGCAAGCTCCGCTCAAAATACTCTAATATTCTAGTATGAGAGCAGTTCTTCATAAAATTGTATAAAGTGTATAAGTGACAACGTATTAGTTTAAAATTGAGTCTCGTTCGTGAAATACATTTTGTATAAATGGTATCATATTTTGCGGTATAAACGTTTTAAGAATATTGCTATTTTAAATTATGCATGTATTTGAAATTTTCAGCTTTGAATATAAAAATATTTTTGCCTCAATTACCTGCGGTATGTTCAATTTGCTTTTTTAACCAACCGTACTAAATTGCCATTTATGATATAAAATGGGTACAAAATATTCAATTCAGAACGTTTTAAATGTAATAATAAGCTTGTTTTTATTATGAATCCTTGTAATATGAAACAGGACCAAATATCCGCACATAAATTTCGGATATTATTAAGGTTCTCATCCTTATTTTACTCGTCTCACCTCTAGTGTGTCCTTAAAGATATCTTCAAACACTCAAGCGTGGAGTCCTAACTGTCTTTTAAAAAAACAAAAGAAATAAAACCTTAACTCTAGCAGATACTGTTCAAAATCGATTGTGCTGAGCCATATTTTGAGGAAACATTCTTTGATTATTTTTGAAGTAAAACCTTTTATGAACGATCCTAGTTTAGCTTATTTATCTTTATTTACCAGATCAATGGTTATGGAAGGCTTGCTCTTTTATCTTTCGGACTAGTGGAGTCCGGGGACCATTTTTGAAGGGGGGATTTGAAAACTGCATTATAGTATCGGAAATGTTTGGGTTTCGTTCATAACGACAAGTGTGGGGTATAATGACATGGTTTCCGAAAAAAAGAAAATGCTATGCTCCAAGTAAAGATATATAAAAATCAACACCCTATACAGGCCGATGCAAAATGGCGACTTTCAACTCGAGGTAAGTCGCTGCGCAGTGACATATTCACGTGTCTGCGGGGGTGAGGGGCGGGGTACTATACTTCAGAGTCGAAGTCAAAGCATTTATTTCAATTATTAGACCATTTAAAGGCACTTTTGAAATGTCAGTTAGTCAGAAAGTTGAAGTTTATTGCTCGTTTCAAAACAAAAGAAGGCTCAAAGGAAAAGCTGTTAAAAAGTTTGACTGTTATTGTACCATTGTCATTTCACAACTGGCACCTTTAGTTTTTTTTCTTTAGCCTACACTGTCCCACTGCTGGGTAAAGGACTCTCCCAAATTCTTTAAAGCACTCTTTTCCCGCGCCACCTAGCACCAGTCTCCGTGGTACCCATCCAGGTCATCTCGTCTCCTCTTACTAGGCTTTTCTTGACGTTGTTACATCTTCAGGAACCCATAGCGCGGAGATACTTGCTCAGCGGTGCATGCGGCTGACATGACCCACACAATCTCATTACGTTGACACCCTGAATAATATCAAGCTAAAAAAAAATTGTAGAATCATCTAATTTCTATGCTCTAAGACTAGTGACACTATAATCTATACTAATATTATAAAGCTGCAGAGTTTGTTTGTTTGTTTGTTTGTTTGTTTGAACGCGCTAATCTCTGGAACTACTGGTCCGATTTGAAAAATTCTTTCAGTGTTAGATAGATTAGTTATCGAGGAAGGCTATATACCATCACGCTACGACCTACGGGAGCGGAGCAGTAACCAAAGACGCGGGTGTAACCGCGGCGGACAGCTAGTCCTAAAATAAAATAAAAAAAACTAGAAAAAAAAACGCAACTTAAAACTTATTTTAATATGTCTTAAAAAGAACCTATACCCCGTTGTATTACCCTTTCAACCCCCGATCATTGCAAAACAAGTAAATAAAGTCGTTTCTCGTCAAGTGGATGTGGGTTTACGTTCTCGTTTACGAGATAACTGCGAGAACGAGAAGGCGCGGGATGTGTTTTACGTGCGACCACGTTTAAATATATTTTTTTTTATGTTTCTGGGGTGTATTTATAGTGAGGCTGTAGGGCTGACGTTTAGATTTGTTGAAAGGGTTCGGGGTGTAAATGAGATGTCTCGATTGGTTATTGAAGTGTCTACCAATAATCGATGTTGTTGTTTGTAGTAGTTTGTTGTTTGCGCTGCTAAGCGAGAGTTTTGGGTTACCAATGTGTTGGAAAATTCTTGGACCCTGAATTTAGGTCCCGTTCACTGCTAAAGGCTTGTACTCTATGTTAAAAACCCTCTGCCTTGCTTTTAGCTAAAACCTACAAGAATAAGAATATTTATTGCACAAGAAAGTGGTTACATACAAAAAATTGTGTGAGGGCCCTGACTCCTGTGCTAGGTGATAGACTTGTGTTACAAGAGCCAGTGCCCTCTCCCAATATGAGATATTACAGAATCTTATGCAATAAGATTAATAAAAAATAAAATAACCTCCAAAATATGATGCTGCAGGTACATAGTTTACAGGTAAATAATAACATCACGTCTGTAATCCCCAAAGGGTTAGGCAGAGGTATACCCATTAGTACACCCACATTTCGCCAGTTGTTTAAGTCTCATGTAATAGGGGGCGAGCCATTGCCATCAACCGGGCACAAATCCAGATTCAGAGGTTGCTACTAAGAAATTCCTGATGGAAAAACCCAATAACAGTTTGCTGGATCTGGGAATCGATACCAAGACCTCATGCTCAGCAGTCACGCTTTGTGACCCCTAGACCAGCGAGGCAGTCAGTTTATAGGTAGGAGACGTAAGCTAAAAAGAATTATTTCAACAGGGTCGAATTAAGGGAGTCTGACTTCCACACAAAAAATCTAAACTGGGCAAAAGCTAATACACATTTATCTACGTACAATTTTGTGTAAATTCTACGTAATAATCTCCGTGGCAACCCTACAAAACCGCCCCGTATAGGTGTCGACGTCCATTTTGTTTTATTCACCGTTTTACGAGCGCTCCTGTGGTTTAACATTCAAAAATCTATAATTTATATCGAAGATGTTATCCTTATGTTTGCATTTTATCCTGCAATGATAAAATACATATATTAAAATTTGTGTTTGATATTTTTTAACAATGTACATGAGTAGTTTAGAGTGCTAGAAATGCTTATTAATTATTTCTGCTATTTATTTATTTATTTATTTAAACTTTATGCAACAAAAACATTACAAAGGCGGACTTAATGCCTTAGGCATTCTCTACCAGTCAACCAAAGGTGGTGAAGAGATAACATAGCAGGTGCAAAAAATTGTACATGAGAAATAATCAAATAAAATATTTAAAAATCATAAAAACAAAAATCTAAATAAATTGCTATCTTTGAGATGTCTTTCGAGTGGATAATTATAAATAAAACCGGCCAAGTGGGAGTCGGACTAGTACAGAAAGAGTTTCGTACCACCAATGTTAAACACTACGTAAAAAAAAAAAACTTGTACGGCTAGCGATAGCGGCCATAGTTATACACACTGTGAAAATTTCAAGTATCTACCTATTACGGTTCAAAAGATACAGCCATGTGACAGACGGACGGTCAGATAGACAGTGGACTCTCAGTAATAGGGTTCCGTTACACTCATTTAGTACAGTCTGTTGTCAACATTAGCTGACCCTTAACGTTACGTGTTAAAGATCAAAGTGGATCAGATAATGTTGCCAACAGACTGTACGAAGCCCCAAAAAAGTAATACAAAAAATCACTCGTCTCATCACAATGCCATATCCCACAAACTTCCTCACACACACACACACCCTACCGACACAATATCGGTCGCTGACGACCACATTACAGTTTTATTGGAAAACTTCCGTCCGTCCGCCCGACGTGGGGACACCCGCACTAGATAAAAATGCACGTAAAGTTATACCTACACCCTGTATATGAGATTGTTCGCCCCTGTTTTAGAGTCAAGTGTTTAAATTGCAGTGTAAGAGAGGGACGGAAAATATTCAACTACGAAGAATGCCAACTTTATTGCCACTAGCCTTGTACGTGTGGCAATATTTAAATGTGTGCTCTGCAAACTCTGAGCAGTTTACCCCAATTACGGCAAAAACTTTACTCTGGGTTAGTACGTTTTAAATGTATTGTTTTGCATATTTATATGAAAGAGCTGATATTTTTATATATTTTAGTGTACCTCCAGAAATATTGCCAATTAATTTAGAGTCCACTTGCACGATAATCTATACTCCATTTATTATTAGACTAGCTTCTGCCCGTGACTTCGTCTGCGTAAATTTCAGAATCCTAAATTATCCTACGGGAACAGAAAAACAAGAAAATTTCAAAAGGGTACCATATCCGTTTAGTCGTTCTAGCGAATTGAGCAACAAATATCCATCCATTCAAATGTTCACATTTATAATAGTAAGTAGTACCTAATATTTAAAAAATAACGGTCAAATGAAGGTCATTATTGTGTTATACAGTTAAAGTGTTAAAATTACTACATTTTATTTTGTAAATGACTAATATGAATAGTCTCTAGTCCTTTTGTATTTATCGTAAAATAACGTAGTTTTAAACGCTAACATTAAAATAACGTCGCATTGTAACGATATTTTTCCTAGTGTTATATTGAATGAAATACATTATTATGTGAAAGAGTAAAACTTGCCATGTTTTAAATCCGTTCTTCTATACAAAGACAATAAAAACAAAAGAGAGAGTTTATAACTCCCCGTCTCTGTATCCAGTCATCTTTACTCAGAGGTGCGCAATCTCCGCTTATTAGCATATGCCCGATAACACTGAGGTTGATCGAATATTTTAACTAAAGAGGAATTTTCTTTCGTTCACTGATGCTGGGGCTACACTAGCGTGTTAAAGCGGTGAGTGTGGCCGGTAGATCGTTGCAATGCGTAGTATTCAGGCAATGACGATGTACTATCAGGGCACACTTCTTTTATGGGGTACTGTATAAAATGCTATAATAAAATACCAATTCTCCAACTAAATAAGAGAAAAAACATGCATAAAACGCACATTATTTACTCAAGCATAATATATTAATCTTCATGGTTACCACATGTAGAAGCAACAAGAGTAATGAAACCAGGATTTTGTAAATACCTAATTGAAAATAGTGCCGTGGAGTTTCTTGCTCGTTCTTCTCCATAGAGGCCTACCTTTGTTTTGGAACGAGCAACTAGCTCCAACTTTCTGACTAACTGACCGACTCCTTGACAATTCAAAAGTGACTGTAAATGGTCTAATTGAAATAAATGTTTTGACTTTGACTTTAACTTTGACTGTCGGTAAACAGGCGCGCATCAAAGGGATTTGTCGCACATACTACAATATTCGCTTGGGCAGCACCTAAGTTATGCCGCACAACACAATCCGGCACGATGAATTCCCGCTCGCCTAATGTAAACAAGAACATCGCGTCACCTATACACGATGTATTAACGAATCTTCGCCCGCTAATGTAGCCCCAGCATTAGAATGAAGGTGGGATGGAGTCAGGATATTGGCTCGTGAATGTTCAGCGATAAAGCTCTCTAATTAATCGGCAGCATGGTGGAATTGCTATTTCAGCCTGTCTGTCTGACGGATTGACACGCAGTGTGGGTCGGAATACTGTTCAATATTTAACACTGTAGAATGGGTTTAAAAAGACAAATTCATACAAATACAAACATTCAGGTTCTTATTTTTCGAAACGAATAAACAACTTTTAATGAAACTTCTAACAAACAGGATACATAGGTCTAAAAAGTTAGAGAGGATTTTCGAAATGTCTTATTTAAAAATCTCTGTTTCTATGGAAAAATTAAACTTAAAATCGGTCTAATTCAGCTGTAACACAATTTGTTAACTGCCTCATTGGTCTAGTGGTCGCAAAGCGCGACTGCTGAGCATGAGGTCTTGGGTTCGATTCCCAGGTCGGGCAAACTTTTATTGGATATTTCAATCAGGAATTTCTCAGTAGCAGCCTCGGAGTCTGTATTTGTGTCCGGTTGACAGCTCTCACGGTTACGCTCTTATTACATGGTACTTAAAAAACTTAACAGGCGGAACGTGGGTGTACTAATGGGTACACCTCTGCCTAACCCTTCGGGGTTTACAGGCATAATATGATGTCTGTATTTGTTGTTACAACGGCCATAAAAACCAAAAGACAACTTAATTTCATCAACATTTCCACAATATAGTGTTATTTTCCCTAATTCTTTGCTCCTCCACCGAGCTTGCCAAAACATTACATTTGTTTGTAACTCAATATGTCGGCGGCACGTACCACACGGCACGTATGCGAGGTGTCATGTGTTCACGCGTGGTGTTGCCGGCACCAGCGGGTTGAGAGGTCCCCGGGGATCGACGTGTGGCAGATACCTGGGGTTACGCGGCAATGGATCGGTAGGTTTATTTTAAATAATAGTATTATTATTGTAAATTCAAAGTCACTCATAAAATCTTGATAATCTATTTATACACCGTGAATTTTAATTCGTTGTAAATCTTTCAGCTGTTTTTTTTTTTTCACATTTCGTACTATGTCCCTTAATAAAAGTTGTTCATATTCATGAGTACATTCACCCCCTGAAAGATTTACAACGAATTAAAATTCAGGTTGTATATAAACTAGCTTCTGTTCGAGACAAAGTTGATATATAATCTCAAGGGAACCGTACATTTTTCCGGGATAAAAGCCTATGTGCTAGTCCAAACTATAATCTATCTCTGTGTTAAATGTCATCCAGATCCGTTCAGCTGTTCTGGCGTGATTGAGTAACAAACATCCATCCATCCAAACTTTCGCATTTGTGATAGTTAGAATAAGACAATAATAAAAATAATATCAACCTTTATCAGGGCTTACAGTAAAAGCATAAGCATTGATTACCACGCTTGCGCCAGGATTGGCGATTTCAGACTCTTACCAAGTTAATAAATTGAAAATGTCACATTGGTACTCGCCCGAATTACGAACCTACAATCTCATGCATGGGATGTTGGAAGTTAGAATTTTAACCACTGGGCCATCACGACAATTGTCATTGGTTTGATTGAAAAAAGTTCTATTTAAAAAAATATATTTTAAAACGAGCTTCTGATTTACATTGCTATGCAAATTGCAGATTTACACAAAATTTCAGCTCAATCGAACACCGGGAAGTGGGTCAAATTTAACGTGTAAGATTTGATTAGCCACAGACACCGGGACAGGTGAAGGTAAATAAAAGCTTGTAATAAATGCTTTGCGTCTCCTTTACAGGCGCTTATTCAGTTGTGATAGTTTAAGAGACATTATGAATAGGGGCTTGATTGTCCCTTAAGATAATGTCTGATTCATGTATCACAATACAAACGTCCATTTTGACAATATAAAGTTATGTTCATTTGTTTTCCATTATACTTAATCCTTGTCCAGTTCCGTGGTCATAGATTCGTGGCGATTGTTAGTCAGTTACGAGTAAGTTTGCTTTGTAAAGAGATTTACTAAGTAGAAATCCATTCACATAAATAAAATTGAAGTATCTGTTTGTTATAGGTACAATTAAATTGATAACCTCAAACTACTACATTCAATGAATAACAGTGACAGTAATAACAGTTCAATGAACATTCAAAACACTTAAGCTTAGGACAGCTTTAAAATGAAATAGCATAAAATATCCAAACTTATAACAATAATTATTACGTAAGTATTATATTCAAAAATTAATAAAATAAAATAATTATTTACTGTTAAAAAAGTTTTTTTTAAAAGAACAAGCTTTTATTAAAAATTATTACAATTTTGAGTATTGGACATTGTATTGTCATCAGAACTAAAGGTGTGTGCAAAATTTTAGCTCAATCGGATAACAACAAATGGTCGAAAAATGGTTTGCAAATTTTGAAAGGACAACTTATTTACATACATACATACTTACTTACATACGAACAGTGCAAGCTAAATAAAAGCTCGTAAAAACAGCTGTTCGCTACAAAAATACTATACAGTAACACGATCGTAATGTATGGAACAGCTGATATTTTTTCATGATTTCAGGGTTCGTCCCATAGTAAAAGTTGTTCATAATGATGAGTACAATGAGCCCTTTTCAGGTTTCAGATAAATATTCAATGACCCTGTATAATAAAATACAAAATATTACAGAAATACAAACACGAATTTGTTCATTTTGCCTAAACTATTAAGGGCACTAATTACAGGTTCCTTACAATAAAAAACCATTCTCAAACCAAAAAAAAATCTTACCATTCCCTAAGACTTAGCGGCGACATTCTTAATTATACCAATTACACAGAGTTTAGATTCAAACCGTAATCATTAATTATGTTAACGGCACCGCCGGACACATTTACGACACGATCCGATTCCGACAATACTTCGGGAAGCCATTCCGATTGTTAAGTAGTTATTGGCCGCTTTTTTTACCGGATTAATAGGAAAAATATTTAAGCGTAAAACGTTAGGAATTTGTGGGGTATGGGAATGAAATAACACTACCGCATTTTGTAGTTAGAGTTACCTTTAGGATTTTGTTAACAATATGATATCCTATTGTAATTGCTTGCAAATTTTGTTAATGGCAACACTTGATAGGATATAAAATATTTCAAATAATTATAAGACAAATTAATAAAGCACTCTTCCTCTCTACTCTCCTTATTTGATAATTGCAGTGCCTGACAGGGTCCATGATTGTTTCTTTTATATCTAACTAGCTTTTGCCCGCGACTTCGTCCGCGTATATGTCGGTTATCGCGGACGCAGACGAAGTCGAAGTCGAATAAAAAGTAGTCTATGTCCTTTGTTGGGGTTCACACTTACCCTGTACCTCACACAAATCGGTTCAGTAGTTTAGGCGTGAAGAAAAGACAGACAGACAGACAGACAGAGTTACTTTCGCATTTATAATATTAGTTAGGATTTTTATTAACCACCTGTGTGTTTACATCATGGATTGCAATTAATGATTTCAGATATTAAATCACACACACATCCAAACAAACCAATTATAACTATACATAACGCCAATCCGCCTTGAGCAAGCGTGGTGGTTCTCGTGCCTTCTATGTATGAGAAGAAGCCTTTGCCTTACCGTGTGACAAAAATAGGCTGGTAATTTGTTTGGTATATGTTTTTTATTTATTTATTTAAGTAATATGGAAGACCTACAGCTAAAAAAACATACTAAACGGTCTAACAGTCTATGTTGTAATAAATAAAATTAAATGAACATTGGTACAAGCTAGCTAATCCCATCTTCCTGCATTTCGAACCGAAACAGCTTCTAAGGAAGCCAAGCGCTTGCTTTCAAGAAATAAAATACCAATTTCTCCAGCCATTTTATTTGACAACCAGTAAACTCTTCACCTTTCAATTGTGAGAGTATTGACATAAATGTGGCAACATTTTTCAGCGACGCTAGTTTAGTGGTAGTGCTCAATATATCCTTACAGAACAATTGGTTCCGCACAATATAAATAACAGGCCATCGCTCAAAGTGGTTGCGAGCTAGCGTTCTGGAGATGTGGGTGGGGTCCCAGTGACAGAGACCAGCGGGTTATTCAAAAAGACAAAGACAAAAGTTCTGTATTCATGTCTAAAATAAGTGGTTTGACTTAAGAATCGAACTGCTCATTACCACTTTCAATAATATTGTAAAGCTGAAAAATTATTTGTTTGTTTAAACGCGATTATCTCCGGAACAACCAGTCAGATTGGAGACTTTGTATATGATTGCCAGATTCATGAGGAAAGGCTATAATATACAAAGTTGATACGACAGATGGGCTTTCCTTTAAACTGCCTATACTAGGTACCATTTTCAAGCTCTGTACCAAAAATCAATTAAATAGGAGTAGTAGTTTAGTCGCAAATGATTTTTTAAGTTTTTGGCCGACCGCTTTAATACGAGAGAATACACGCGCGCCGCGCGCGTGCGACGTTGCCGCTTTAAATACCTAGGTATCTACGGTCAGTTAAATTGATTTACAAGGGGTGTTTGCGTTTTACTCTGATTTGTAAGCTATTTAGTTTGTTTGAAAAATAAAAAAAAATAAAAAAATATATATTTATATTTTATTTTAAACCGTGTCAAATTAATACTAAACACGTATAGTATACGTAGTTTAATTTAATGCCCCTCTGTCATATCAACTCTGTATAGGTATAGATCATAAAATATCACGCTACGGCCCAAGGGAACAGAACAGCAATCAAAGACGTAACGTAAAGCTATTTAAAAAAGTCGCGGGCAGGAGCTAGTGATAACTGCGATCAATGTTTTGTGGTACTTTTTAAGCCAGGGGAGATTTTTACTGTTAAACAAATGGAAGTTGGTTATGCATGAAATGTTTGCGGCAGGCAGATTAATACATTCATACTATCTACTTTTGAGCTTCAAGTTCCTCCATCTTTTTCAATCATCATGCTATCCCCTCGACACTAGATTGCGAGGTTCCTCTTAACCTCATTAAATCCGCCGCCCGCTCTCCGCCGCCACTAGGCCACACCCGACACTTTTATTGCAAAAGTTTGTACACTCTGACTGCCGGAATTCGCCCAGTAACTGCCAACTTTAGCCATTTGTAGGATACAAATTCAAACTGTATGAATTGAAAAAAAAAACGGTTTTCTGACTCTTGATAATTGTGTGGCGCTCATCGTTTTCTTGTTTCTACCAATTTATGGAACAACTTTGATGTGCTGTTGTTTTATTAGAATAGCTTTTGTTGAGTTGCATGTTTTGGATTCTTTTCCGTCTTTTGTTTTCTTGTTGCTTGTGTTTCGTTGGTTCCCAGGTTTCAGAATCGTTGTCGAAAAATGTGTTAAAACGGGGTGAATAGAAAGGCAGGGGTGAATCGAAACGAAACTTTAAAAGGATTTTAACGTCACATCATCAAAGTTTAGTTAAGTTTATATAACAAACTCGTCTGCCGTCCGTGATAATGAAGTAGATTAATTTATGGCTTACCTAAGGAGTTCAATTTTATCTCTTCACAGCGCAAAATATATGAGAACAGCTCACAGTATGGCGGAACTATTAGCCAGTCAGCTAGGTGGTATACGACCCCGGGTGCGGCGAACGTTAAGTTTAAGTAGGTATTGCTACTCGTGGAGATCCTCGGTAGTTTGGTTCCATTTTCACGATAACGACCCGGTAGCATGAAACTACACATTACGATATGGAAAGTTAAAAATTCTTGACCTGTTTACGGGTGGGACAAGGCCATTTTTACTAGGGTTCCGTACCTGACGGGTGCTGACAAGCGTCAGTAATGGGGAGCTTGCGCAGGTATGGATGTACGAAATAGTTAACCATAATTTGTGTATTTATTCAGGGATATAAAGATGACGTTTCGATTAAAATTCTTAACAATATTATAATAGAAGGTTCCCTCTCGCTCCGGAGCATGGCCTGAACGCCATGTCGCCGCCGCCTATCGCCTCCGTGAGGACACGGCGGTGCTCTGCCCAAGCGGGGCAGACCTGCACCGTATGCCCCACCGTGTCCTCCGGGCGGTCCACACAGTGGTTACACCCGGGCGTTTCCTCCCGCTGAATCCCACACAGGAACCTCCCGTGAACCGTGTCCGGTGAGGACCTGCGTCAGGCCGAAGGTGAGGACGCTGTAGCGCCTCTCCAGCCACTCCCCAAAGAGAGGTCTTACCGCCGCGATTGCGGCGTGCCCGTTTCTATAAGATATGGGGTGTAAAAAGTCACATCGCATAGCTAACAACGCATTCTTTCATCAAACAAAGCAACATTGAGCAACAATTATTGCTGGGAAATGACTCTTATCACTATTTATGGTTGCTCGCAATGTAACGCGCGTAAAACATGGGCATCAGCAGACTGCTGGGCATGAGGTTTTGGGTTGGATTCCCAGGTCGGGCAAAGTGTTATAGGGTTTTCCATCACGAATTTCTCAGTAGCAGCGTCGGAGCCTGGAATTGTTACGTTGATGGCAATAGGCTCGCCTCCTATTACATAGGACTTTAACAGAACTGGCGAAATGTGGGGATTACAGGCGTCATGCTATGTTATCTCCGTAACCAGAAGATTCCCAGGTAAGGTTCAGAACAAAAATTGCTCGCAATGGTAGGAAGAACATGTCTTGTAACTTTTGGCTTTGTTTTTAAGTGTCATTTTACATTAAAAGGCGTGAAATGATTCCGAATTCTCTATTGTTTAACCTTTTTCTACGGTAAAGTGTTGAACTATCGCTATTTATAACTCGCTTTCCATGTGACCTCGATACAGATCGATCGCGGTGGCCGTATGCCCTAATAATAGAAGAACTTGGAAGGGAAACACGAAAAATTTAATGATGGGGTAGGTAAAACATGTGTGTTACCTATATGTTTGTAATACGTGTGTGAGAATCTGTGGAACACAAACATACATAACATCACGCCTGGTAATTCCCGAAGGGTTAGGCAGAGGTGTACGCCTTAGTACCTACATCCACATTTCTCCAGTTATGTTTAAGTACCATGTTATAGGGGCGAGCCTATTGCCTATACCTTTAATCTGTGAAACGAGTGAGTAATAAAAAATTTTGTCTAAAAAAGGCCATAGGTGTAGTTTTTTTTTTAATACGTTGCCCAAACAAGCAATTTCTTCTGTATCGTAAGTGCGCTTACTTTATATTTGGTTGGCTAAGTAGCCTAGCGTTTGGCTGCTGCGCTGCGTGTGACGGGTTCGAAACCCGCACCGAGAAATTCTTAGTGTGGTTCAACTTTTTAAAGAAAGAAAATACTTATAGTGAAAGAGAAGATCGGTACCTACTCGGAAAATTGGGAAAATATTGGAAAAATCTGCACAAACAGAATATTTTCGGGTGTAGACAAGACCGATTATCCTAATTATTACCTAACCCATGATTTTAGTCGTGTTTTTAGCACAAACAACACACAGTTTTAAGGCATTTTTTCGTTACCCAACACATCTTTGCTTATGAATACGTTATGCCCAGTAAAGCTAAACCACGTAAACATGGAGCTATAAAATTTAATGGAGGCGATAACTTTTTGTGCGGCGAGTGTTAAGCATTAGGACTTTGATGGCAATTTATTATAATATGGCTTGGTTTTTGTAAATCTATGTTGAAGTTGAAACTACCATTATATAAACATAGACACATAAATTCGGTCTAGTGGTAGCAAAACGCGACTCTCTCTTGGGTTCGATTCTCAGGTCGGGCGAAAAGTTATTTGGGTTTTTCCATTAGGAATTTCTCAATAGCAGCCTCGGAGTCTGGATTTGTGTCCCGTGTAGCAATAGGTTCGCCCACTATTACATGGGACTTAACCATAACTGGCGAAATGTGGGAGTAATAATGGCTACACCTCTGCCTAACCCTTTGGGGAATATAGGCGTGTTATGTTTTAAAAGTCACATCACATAGCCAATAATTTCGCATACTGCTCATCAAAGTAAGTAACATTTGAGGTGATCTTTTGACCCATATAAGTAATTAGGTATAATAACATCTTCTTTGATAAAATATTAGGTTTTTTTCGTTTAGTGTAGGAATCGAGTCAAAAATATTTGTTCAGTCACAAATATACACACATAGCTGCAAACTAAACCGATGTTTCCAAATCGAATGAAAGTTAAATTAAATGTATGTGTAAGCCTTAACTGAGCAAACGCAACTCGGCTTAATTAAGTCTAGCGACAAATCCTCGCATCTTACCCACAAAAAGTTACTTTTAAACAATTAATTCGTGTAAATATAATTAGCGCGGGTATCAGACTACAAACTATGTTCAACAAATAGACGGGAGTTCTAATTTATATGGAGTCAACTACTGTTAACCAAATAAGCTGGAGGCATTTGAACTGAGCGGTTATGCGGAGAGTTGAGCCAACTTGGCAATTAACTCGGTGAGATACGGACAAGGAGGATGGGAAGCGGAATGTTGGGACAAGATGTTGGTGACAAGAAAGACTGTAGTGGAATGTTTAGTTGAAAAAATAGAGCCCAGCTAAAGTTTTACTGTTACATGGCAAAGAGATAAAATAAAGTAGTTTTTGTGTACTGTACTTCTGTTACATATTGAGTGGAAATTGCAAATTATCGTTACATCAGTTTAGATTTGTATGTTACTCACATACATACAAACAGAGCCTGACAGATTCGAACTCTTCTATTAAGACTTTCTCATATTTGGATAAAATTAAAATCAATTTACCATTACACAAATAACACATCTCAATTTTAGAGTTCCATACCCAAAGGGTGCTATCGAGAAACTATTAATAAGCCTCCGCTGTCCGTCAGTCCGTCCGTACATCTGTCAGCGGGCTGTATCTCATAAACCGTAATAGCTCGAGAGTTGTTTGTATGTCTTGTGTCTCTATTGCCGCTTTATATACCAACAATTAATCAAAATAAATAAAAGTTAAAAATGAAGGAGGTCCTATACAAGAGACCTGATTTTGTTTGTGTCTTTAGTTGTGTGCGAGTCCGACGCGACTTGACCGGTATGTTATATTATTTTCCCACGGTCGCATAAAAAAAAAACAATTCACTTTTACACAACTCCCAAAAGAAACTTAACTAACATGTACTTAAAACAAACGACTTCAATAATCTTAAAACGAGACCTTCAAAATACCAGAACGACACTAAAACCTCACTCCTAACATCGCAATGAATATTTAAATCGCCAAACTTACTTTAATATTAACGCCATAGTAATATTAAAACAGTTGGTCAAACTTTGCGGCTGTGTGTCCGGGCGGATGAAACTTTTTCCATTTTGCAGTACTAGTGTTTATAAGGATAACTGTCGTCTTGCAGACTCTATGGCGATTAAATTTTTATTTTATGCTTGCCAAGCTGCTTTTTGTGTAGTTTTAAAGATGGGTAAGTTTTTCAGTCCGTTTGAATTGAGAGTGAGGGCTTTTATTTTTATCACTGGAATTAAATGGAATACTGGAATTTTGATATTGGAATGAAAGTACCTGTTTTATTAGGTTGGTTTTTCGATCACTAATAAAAGTGGTCAGGTCTATTATATTCATATTATAAACGCAAAACTTTTTGTGGACGGGGATGTATGTGTGTCTGTTACTCTTTCACGGTTAAACGGCTGAGCTGAATTAGCTAGGCACACATATAGGTACAGATCTAGCCTGATGCAAAGGAAACTTATTACCCCGTTTTTGTGTTACCGTAAGATAATTTAGAACTTTGTTTCCACAAGAACTCTCGGACTGAAGCAAATGGTTTGCGTAGATGTCAGAGATTACTGTGAGGTTGTGTTTACTTTGAGGATTTTCTTGCATATCCATTAAGATGATTACTGAGCATGATACTCTCAACAGTCCATGATCCATGATTTTTATCGTTTTCTGAAAGAGTCTTACAAATACAACTGGGAAATATTTCTAGAATTACTGGAATTAAGAGAACCGAAATCTACACTCCCAGCAAAATAGCTTTATGATAAATGGTTACTGCACTCAAAGTCCAAGTCAAATCATTTATTTCAATTAGACCATTAAACGGCACTTTAATGCCTCATATTATACAAGAAAAACAAAATCGAGTCTAGTTGCATTCTCTTGAAATAAGATCTTAATTCTAATAGTTCTAAAAACCATTCTTGAAAGATGGACAGTTTCTTAACCAAAAGCTACATTAGATTAGTGTCCTAACTTCAGTGATTATGACCCGCCCTTCAGTTTCCGGTAGACAAATGTCCATTGGTCGTAAACTGGTGATTATCATGACGATATGAGAACGACCACAAACTAGGGTCAACCTTACAAATTGCCCTGACGGATGGCTTGACCCGTATGCTTGGAGCCTAATGGCTGGCAACCTTCATCAGTTATGTGTCCAGTTCTCGAGATAATAATACAATGTTTGCATACAGAGCTGGGTAGATTTTAAACGATCTTAATCTATACTTATGTAATATTATAAAGCTGCAGTGTTTGTTTGTTTGTTTGTTTGTTTGAACGCGCTAATCTTTGGAACTACTGGTCCGATTTGAAAAATTCTTTCAGTGTTAGATAGATCAGTTATCGAGGAAGGCTATAGGCTATATACCATCACGCTACGACCTACGGGAGCGGAGCAGTAACCAAAGACGCGGGTGTAACCGCGGCGAACAGCTAGTTATAAATATGCATATTTATAAAGTTAATTTTTTCGCTAAGGAAGTTCCTAGGTTTTGGCTGCTACTGAGAAATTCCTGATGGAAAAATCTTATAACACTTCTGCACTGCATGACAATAAAAGCATTCTTTTTAAAAAAATATTTTAAATAGAGCTTTTTAAGATTTATATGCTTTAATTAGCCGTGGTGACAAGACAAGCCAGTCAACAAGACATGTTTTACAACTAAACAAACAGCATGGGGTGCGCCAGACATACCCAAATAAAAATATAAAAGTATAGACGCATTATGCGACCAATAAACACGAAAGTTAATAAAACCAAAGAAAAGTGTCAGGTTTCCACAAAAATTGAACAACGTTTTTCTTTAAATCAGCATACGAATATAGATGGATGATGTACATAATCATCAAATACATGAGTAAGACAAGAATAGCTGGTCTCGTCTACATATAAAACGGTTCACTAATCGTCATGTTTTATGCATGTAGGTTGTATATTAGCATAATACTTCTTTTCTAGTTTATTATAATTGCTTCGCGTTGGCATAGAGTGTAGAGCTGGGAGAATAGACACTACATAACAATTTTATGTGCTTTTGTCCGCATAATTGTTGGGATTCAAACTTACCTTGTACCAAATTTCATCAAAATCGGTTCAGTGGTTTTAGTCGCGAAAGCGTATCAGACAGACATAGTTCTTTTCGCATTTATAATAATAGTAAGGATATATCTATCTTGTTTCTTTTTGCCTATTTGGGGGTTAATGACACCACGGTTGGTGCAGTGGCTCAGCGATAGGCTGGGATAAAATTTGTATTGGCTTATACATAGCATATTTTAAATATGTACCTAATTGTAATGTTGCGGTGCCCTAGCAGGGTTCATGTTCGAAACTTAAACTATGTAAAAACACCTTGCACACGACATGAATGCAATAAAGGAATAAATAAATAAATAAATAAATAGCTGTTCCGGATCTGGCTGTTTGTGTATGTAAAAAGAATGGAACCTAGAAATGTTTGTAGGTATTTACCTACAAACATTTCTAGGTTCCATTCTTTTTAGTTAGGTAAATATTATACTAAATTGTCCATAAATTATAAAGCTGAAGAGAGAGAGAGAGAGTATGGTTATTTACATCCGTTATTATTATTTATGTTAGATTTTAAGCGATAAGAAGTACAAACGTTTTCCCGTTTTGAGTCAAAGTAACCCCGCATTTACGTTATACATACAACTTTTCATTACATTACATCAAAAAACACAAACCAGCTCAATACCACCGACGAACCCAAATATTCAAAGGCCTCATTTTTATATGTAAATCCAGGGAAAATACTATGAATCACCCCTAATCCCCGCCAGTAATGAAGGCAAGCCATGGGGATGGGCGGCCGCGCCACAATTATGACTAATGATATCAATGACTTGTGCCAAACTAATGGCGGTCTTAAACGGGACATATTTTCTTTGCTGCAATATAATATAGTGCCAGCAATGTTTTGACAATGAGAACGTTTTGATGTTGTGACTGGTTCGTTGGTTTAGTGGTCGTAAAGCGCGACTGCTGAGGTCTTGGGTTCCCAGGTCAGGCAAAGTGTTATTGGGTTTTTCCATCAGTAATTTCTCTGTAGCAGTCTCGGAGTCTGGATTTGTGTCCGGTTCATGGCAATTGGCTCGCCCCCTATTACTTGGAACATAACTGGCGAATTGTGGGTGTACTAATGGGTAAAAAAATTGTATCTTCGTGGGGGTCTTGAATCATGTAACGAATCTATGGGATCCTGCTAGAGCTGCAGATTTTGAAAGAGTTACCGAGGCCCTGGAACGCAAAAGGCATTAGAAAGAACTTCACACGGATGGGTTTTACTCAGTAAGAGTCTGACACTCCCTTACGCTCCTCCCTGAGCGGAAGAAGTAATTTCATGATTACTATCATAAAAAAAATAGGGACAATTTTCTTTACGATTCCTTTTACTTGTTATTTTAAGTAATTTTCCGGTAAATAATACTGTAACACTTCTTAACCGACTTCAAAATATGAGGAGGTTCAATTCTCTTATGTATGTTTTTTTTATGAGCACTCCACTCCCCCTTTTTTTCAGTCATACTTTCCCGGCAATGCATTGCTAGCAATGTTTCCAGTATTGCTGAACCGGGCTACATGTTGCAGTGAAATTATTGCCCGTTTATGAGCACCTTAAGACTGGAATGACAAGCAAACAGGGGTGCCTCTTTCATTCGAGTAATCTTTTATCATTCTTGGGTTCTTAGGAAGAGCGGCAACGCGGTGGAATACGCTTATATTATGTATACTGCAGGGAGCAGCCCTGCGACTTCGTCTGGTTTTTTTCATCCGTGTTACGTCTTTGGTTACTGCTCCGCCCCTGTGTGTCATAGCGTGATGTTACATAACGAAACTGGCGAGTTTCGCGAGTTGATTGTAAGAAATATATGCATCTTTGGACACTTTTGTGATAGCTTATAAATAATTTGGTTTACAGCGTTTTTGTAATTCAGTTTAGTTGGTTTAGTTTAGTATAGTGTAGATTCTCGGCAAAGTGCTGTAACTCAAAATCAGCCCAGTTTCAACACATAGTTTTCGGGCTCTTATTTATCCCCTTTCAAATACCCTATTAGAAACCAGAAATACGTTTCACACATGACTCTTGACTCTCGCAATATCAAGAATGCCCCATAAAAAATGTTTGACAATTCAAATTAAAATATTATACTTTAAAATCAAAATATTATCTACATACGTGGGCTATAAACTGTGTCTGTACGTTTATGACAGCTTAACCTTACAAATATATAGCTTGAATAGAGTTGTACAAGTAACACCAGTAGTGCGAGCTTGTCAAGTTGCTACGACGGCTTATGTGGAAAGCAATGTTTATTGGCATGTTGGTAACACATTCATAATTATAAATTAAGATTTCAATACTCGACGAAGTAGTGAAGGCGATGGTTTTTACTGTCTACTCACTTGGTCGCAAGTACAACAGTAACTGGCGAACGTCATCGCCTGTGTTTTAGTCCTAGGTCAGGAAAATAGTTACTGGGTGTTACAACATACAACAACACATAACATTCTTTGCTTTGCTCATTCATTTTGTTTCATTGTTTTAGTAGTTTATATTAGTAGTTCCCTTAATTAACTGTGTGTTCAGTAACTGCAGACGTCTACTGGCCAATTTAATTCAATTCATTTTTCTTGTAAATAGCGTTCAAAAGTGCTTTTCAACTGTCTAATTGAAATTAATGATTTGACTTGACTTTGACATCCTATTTATAAAATTTCCTTCTTACTTGGCTTGGCTGCATTCAGACTAGCCACCCTAACCGTTATAGAAGATAAGAAGTGAGAATATTAATAGAGACAAAAGCCATAGAAACCATCAATTTTTATGATCTGTCAAAACGCTATTCCTTCATAGATTTCGTATGATAATAATAAAATGCGACGTCACTTATTTGTCAGCTCAACTGTCACACTATTTATTGATTTTAAATCGACAACATTTTTATTTTGTAGTTATTTAAAAATTCATCGGCTTAACAGGGTTAAAATAAACTATTCTTTTAGAGAAGTTATATCTTGGAATTGTCGGTTAATGGGGTCAAATATCCAATAGTCGTTTCACCTGCACCCTTGACGACCTGTACCACACCTCTGACGCAGCAATAAACGTGGCCACCTACTGCGCCCAAATAATATAAAATATTCTAGATATTATATCATCGATACGAAAAGAAGAACAGCTTATTAGAACAGTCTATATAAAGCCAATAATTACATTGACTCGGTATGTAAATGACAAAAGAAAAACTGGCCAAGTGCGAGATGGAATCACATACGACGGGTTCCGTACCAGCATATAAAATTTAATGCTACAAACAATAGAAATACATGCTTTGTGATTTCAACTCACTACCTGTTACGGTTCATGAGATACAGTCCGCTTACGAGCAGACATCGGATGCTTAGTAATAAGGTCCCTTTGGTACAGAACCTTAATCAACGATTGGTGAGACAATGTGGTGATGACCCAGTGGTTAAAGCCCCCGCCTTACATGCACGAGGTTGTGGGTTCGCAACCGGGCGCGGGCAAGCACTAATGCGTTTTTTTCCATTTCATATGTACTTTCTATATTTATTTTGGGCATCACGGACATCAAACATCGTGAGGGCACCTTTTTTATGGTGGTAAAAATCATCAAATGAGTCCTTTCGCCCTGGGTGGGGCGGAAGGGACTGTCAGACTTTTACTGACTAAAAAACCACCCTTTTCCTTCTGTTGCCCTTTACGTTCCGGGGCCACGGTATCCTGTTAAGACGTCCTGCAACCCCGGCAGGCGTTTGGCCCTGTTGGGGCCTCGTCCCTGTGCTGACAGCTCATTTATCAGTCCGAAATCGCCAATCCACTTTGAGCAAGCGTGGTGATTAATGCTCGTGCCTTCTCTGTATGAGTAGAGACCTGCAGTGGGACAAAATAGGCTTGTATTATTATTATTTCATAAGACAATTCAGATATTGTCAAAACATCTATCTAACAATGATGTGACATATGTAGGCGCAGTCAATTATTCAGATCAAATAGAAATAACTTAACCATCCGATTAGAAATCGACTAAATTAAAAATAAATAAAAATATCGATAAATCTTGTTCTTTGTCAATAGCCACAATTCGTCGTACAGCGCTCGGATTGTTTAGAATTCATAATAACTTCACGAAACGTTCCTCTATGCTAAGTAGTCGATTTAAATTCGATATGAAATCGATTCCATTGAACGATAGTCGAGTGATCTTGTGGCGTTAGTTAATTAAAGTACGATTATTATAATTTGATTGGGTAGTTTAGTTGATTTATTGTGTTTTTTTGTTGTTGCGCTGTCAAGTTTGATTTCAATTACAATTACTTGGCCGACAACATTTTTTGTTGTTGTTGTGTACTTGTAAAAACTTGGGAATTTTAAGTGTACTATTATTTTGGATAGTCATATATCTTTCGTATATTAGGGTTCCGCACTAGAAGGATGCTAACGGGACCCTATTTCTAAGCGTCCGCTGTCCGTCCGTCTGTCAGCGGGCTGTAGCTCATGAACTGTAATAGCTAGAAGCTAAAAGATTACGTATGGAGTTTCTTGCCCATTCTTCTCCATACAAAACTACCTTTTGGAAGGGGCAACTAGATTCAATTCTATTTTTTTTTCTTCTAATGATGTTTAAAAGTGCCCTATAATGGCCTAATTGACTTTGACTAGAGAATTTAAATTTTCATAGAACGTTAATTTCAATTGCCGATATACCAAAAAATAAATATTTAAAGAAAAATGAAAGAGGGTCCCCATACAAGAAACCTGTTTTTTGGCATGTCGTATTAAATATTGTATGTTGGTACGGAACTCTACATGTGCGAGTCCGACTCGCACTTGGCAGGTTTTTATATCTACTCATCTGATATAGTGAAACGGTTCTCGTTGGCTCCAACGAATGGTGCGATACTAACCGAATAATCAGAACATTTGAAATCCGGATTGGTAATCGTAATATTATTAGTATATCTGATAAAATTCCTGAGCCGTCTCGTACGGTATTGATGGAAAGTGAATGGGAGTGTAACTTAGAGACGTGTTTACCCATATCGGAAAGTGTATGATCGTATCTTTTATCTGAGACTAGCACTGTTCCCGCAACTTTGTTCGCGTGATTTATCTTACGGATTCCTTATTTTTTAACCGACTTCAAAAAAGAAGGAGGTTCTCAATTCGGCCGGTTTTTTTTATGTATGTACACCGATTACTCCGAGGTTTCTAGTCCGATTACTGTGATTCTTTTTATTATTCTCTTGATGCAGTATACTTGCCATTTAGTCCCATAAAAATGTCATCCAATTTGGTTTAGTGCTTTTTATTTTGTGAGCATTTTTCTAAATTAAATATATCGTGTGAGGTATTGTTCGAATCGGACCCAAAACTAGCGTTGAAAAAAGCAGGAAAAATTCCCGTTTTTTTCCAAGTACGTTGTTTTTTTCAATGTTTCATTCGAAAGTTTCAAGAAATTTTGCCAATATAAATTTCATGTTTTTTTCCAATAAAACCGAAAAAAACCGAAAAATACGAATAAAACAGGAAAAATTTCGTGTTTTTTTTAAAATACTGTTTGTTCTGGTGGAATCTTGCGATTGGGCTAAAATTTTGCATGCATACGTATACCGGAGACCAATTCAATATTATTATGACATGGAGCTGATCTGATGATGGAGCTGGAAGATGGTCATAGGAACTCCGTGATAGAATGACACAACCCCGTCGAGTTTGGGCTCGTTTGGTTTGTCATAACGAGTACTTTGATCCTAGATGGTAACCAGGGTCTGATGATGGAGCTGGATGGTGGCCATAGGAACTGCGTAATAGAACGACACAACCCCGTCGAATTTGAGCTCGTTTGATTCGACTTGACGAGTACTTTGATCCTAGATGGTAACCAGGGTCTGATGATGGAGCTGGAAGGTGGCCATAGGAACTGCGTAATAGAACGACACTACCCCGTCGAGTTTGAGCTCGTTAGTTATAGCGGCAGCAGGAATACATCATCTGTGAAAGTTTGAACTGTCTAGGACAGCGGAGGCTTCTATGTATTTTTTCTCGAAAACGGTGCGTCTTAGGCGAAAAATAACCAAAATTTCACTCCCCCCTAGAACCCCCCATGAGAGCAACACCACTATTAAAATTTTGGGTTTGGGGGGGGAGAGAGGGGGATTGTTTTTATTTTAATTTTTCTCGAAAACGATGCGTGTTAGGCGAAAAATAACCGAAATTTCACTCCCCCCTAGAATCCCCCGTGACAGCAGCACCACTATTTAATTTTTGGGTTTTGCGGGGGGGGAGAGGGGAGGGCTTGTTTTTAGTATGATGTAGGGATGTATTATTTGTGATGTAAGGAAATCGAAACATTACCAAAAAAAAAACATTAAAATAAAAACAATCCCCCCCTCTCCCCCCAAACCCAAAATTTTAATAGTGGTGCTGCTGTCACGGGGGATTCTAGGGGGGAGTGAAATTTCGGTTATTTTTCGCCTAACACGCATCGTTTTCGAGAAAAATTAAAATAAAAACAATCCCCCCCTCTCCCCCCCCAAACCCAAAATTTTAATAGTGGTGTTGCTCTCATGGGAGGTTCTAGGGGGGAGTGAAATTTTGGTTATTTTTCGCCTAAGACGCACCGTTTTCGAGAAAAAATACATAGAAGCCTCCGCTGTCCTAGACAGTTCAAACTTTCACAGATGATGTATTCCTGCTGCCGCTATAACTAACGAGCTCAAACTCGACGGGGTAGTGTCGTTCTATTACGCAGTTCCTATGGCCACCTTCCAGCTCCATCATCAGACCCTGGTTACCATCTAGGATCAAAGTACTCGTCAAGTCGAATCAAACGAGCTCAAATTCGACGGGGTTGTGTCGTTCTATTACGCAGTTCCTATGGCCACCATCCAGCTCCATCATCAGACCCTGGTTACCATCTAGGATCAAAGTACTCGTTATGACGAACCAAACGAGCCCAAACTCGACGGGGTTGTGTCATTCTATCACGGAGTTCCTATGACCATCTTCCAGCTCCATCATCAGATCAGCTCCATGTCATAATAATATTGAGTTGGTCTCCGGTATACGTATGCATGCAAAATTTTAGCCCAATCGCAAGATTCCACCAGAACAAACAGTATTTAAAAAAAAACACGAAATTTTTCCTGTTTTATTCGTATTTTTCGGTTTTTTTCGGTTTTATTGGAAAAAAACATGAAATTTATATTGGCAAAATTTCTTGAAACTTTCGAATGAAACATTGAAAAAAACGGAAAAAAACCACAAATTGGTTTTTTTCGTGAAAGAAACAAATTGTTTTTTTCGGCATTTTCAACGCTACCCAAAACCTTATACTCAGCAGTCCAAACGCGATAATTAATGCAAAAAGATTTTTCAAATCGGACTAGTAGTTCCTGAGATCGCTAATCTCAGAAACTACTAGCCAGATTTGAGTAAACAAACAAAATCTTCAGCTTTATAATTATTATGATGAGAGTTGATATTATGTAAAGGCATACCCAGCGACTACCTGCTAGTATACGTAGGAGTTAATTACTTCCAAAATTAAGGTCTAATTTTGAAGTTGCTTTAACTGTAATAGTTAAAATTAGCGCTGGCTGCTGCAGCGGTTTCATATTCAAAGCTTTATCAACAATTTTACATGCACCTTTTTGCTCATGCACTCTTGTTACTTCTCACTTCAGTTTTGCAACAAAGTTGTGTTTATTCTCTGTTATAACAGTTATTAAAGGTAGTGTTTTGTTACAGCACACCTTATTATATGTAGACTAGTTTTTACCCGCGACTTCGTTCGCGTAGAAGTCGAAAATGGTTCCAAAAGGTTTTTTAATTGTTTTTTTACGCCTTTTTCACCCCCTAAAGATCATGTTACACACAAAGTATTTAGCACAATTTTAGCCTCTTTTCCACTTTTACTCTTCCTTTGCTAAACTCAACAGAAAATACTCAAAAACCAGTCAAGTGCGAGTCGGATTCGTTCACGAAGGGTTCCGTATTACCATACAATATTTAACACAACACCCAAAAAATTATAATTGCAAAAAAGTTATTATTTTGTGATGTAACTACAAAACAGTTTTCGGATTTATTCCTTTGCTTGTGCTACATGGCATTGCTTCTTGCTAAATTTCATGATTCTACGTCAACAGGAAGACCCCTATAGATTTAGATTCCCTAGCGAGTGTCATAATATGTGCCATAAACTTTTGATTGCGTTGACTTAGAAGTTTAATTTTTTCACTGCTCCAAGGGGTAGAAAACCTGAGTATTTGACATTAATTTCAGCATGATACCTCCACGGGTTCCTGAGGAAAAGGCACACGGACAGACGGAGAGACGGACAACAAAGTGATCCTGCAGTATTTATTCAAAGTCATAACATTTATTTCTATTACACCATTTACAGGCACTTTTGAATTGTCAAGGAGTCGGTCAGTTAGTCCAAAACTTGAAGCATCTATGGAGAAGCACGAGAAAGAAACTCCACGGCACGCTTTTCAATGAGGTTTTTACAAAATCCCGGTTACATAATTCTTGTTGATTCTACATGTGTAAGGGTAAGTAGTGTACCTATAAGGGTTTTGTTTTTGCCCACTGACGTAAGGAACCCTAAAAACATTTAAGTGACCACTCACAAACAGTTTGCCAACACTCGTTCTCAACTCGACACAATTACATTAATATGCTCATTTTGGCCATACCGTACACGCGTAGCTATCCCAGGGTATACCGGGGCCCTTTCTGTTTACAAGACAATTTGGGACAAAGAATATTATTATAATGTCTCGTGCAAAATGTTTGCAACTCGTTTTGTTAGGGGTTGACATTATTTTTTTGGGTGGTTTTTGTGTAGAGGTGCGGAAATTTTTGTTGAAACATTTTTTGCTCCTGGTGTTGGTAATTTGGAGGTTAGGGGTATACCGTGGCCCCGGAACGTAAAGGGCAACAGAAGGAGCAGGGTGTATCTTGGACATCACTGACATCGTGAGAAAACCTGTACGTATCTTTACTATCTAATATTGCACTGCTGAAGAAACTCGTGTGTGTTTTTTTGAAAGCGCTAATATCAGAAAGCACTGAGCCGATTTAAATAAACTCATTTCGTATTATATAGCCCGTTTATCGAGAAACACTTTAGGCTATATAAAATCACGCTACGACTACTTAATGCGGGTGAGACCACAGATGTAATTAAGTAATTAATATAAATCTGAAATTGCCAATTCGCCTCCAGCTGCTGTTATAAGTATGAGAAGAGGATTTTTCCTTTTTTTGAAGTGAAAACTTCTTTAGCGGCGTTGAGCACTTTTTCTGTAATGGGTATAAAATCTTAAACTCGCGTCAGGACACGTGCGCGTCAGGACACGTGACCTGCTCGAAAAAGCGTAAGACGGATGGAGAGTAGACAGCTATCCCCTCTCTACGGCGCGGCGAAAATGTATGCCTGGGCCTACTGTTTCGTTTAGACAGCGCAGGGCGCTTGCGCGAATGTTCGTGTATGTTAAACGTAAACGTTAATAATCAAGTTTTCTTAAGGTTGGGAAATCATCAAATGACTCGCTCTGGGTGGAGCGGAAGGGAGTGTCAGACTTTTACTGACTTAAAACCCATCCGTGTTCCTTCTAGTGCCATTAATTTGCGTTCCAGGGCCGCGGCACCTCTTTTGAACAAATTCCGCAACCTTGGAGGATTTTGCCCTGAGCTGGTATTATTATTGGAATAAAACTAGAAACCATTACCCTAGAAACCAATCACTGAACCACTTATCTTCAACACGCCTAAGACTAAAACCAATAATTCAAATTCCAGGTCATTCTCATGTCATTTGCCAGTCCTTCAGCCCCAGGGCCTTCAATTAGTACCGAAGTACAGCTATTACCAGCAAGTTTTCGATGAATGCCTTCCAACTCCGTTGAAGGATCGTTCAGAATATCTATTCTTGATATAATTGCTCACAAGATGTTTGTATTATTGATCTTAGTGTCTGTTGTTTCTCACAAACTTGGAAGCAATAGGTTTATGACTTAATGGTTAAATTGATCGATTTGCTGTTATGTCTTTGGGTTGTTCGGAGATATTATATATTATGCCGATGACTCTGTTATAGTTGCCCTACTTGTCATAGGTTAATAAGATACTATGCTGGCAGCATACGCTGATCAAGAGACTCTTAATGACTATTCCAATGGTTTTAACTGAAATCGACTGAATCGTACTGGATCCTTAGACAAAGTAACATCGCTTTGTAGCGATACGATATCTAAATTCGTCATCGTCTCTGACTTGCTTGTCTTGTCATGTCTTGCTTCATGTCCACGTGACTTAACGCGGCTTATGTCAATCCCATACATTTTAGTCTTTTCTAACTTCGTTATCGTTTTGAAATTGTTACTTTGTCTAAGCCCCCTGAATCGTAATCGTTGCATATTGGGTCAAGAAAGAAATAATTCAGAATTTCTGTAGATTGCTGATGATGACTTTAATATTGTATCTGACCCAAGGGCTAGCTTCGACCTTGGCCAGAGGCCGAGAATGCTAATATGGCCAACCGACGCGACGTGGCAATGATACCAGTCTTTTGGACTCTTTATAAGTTGATAGCGATGCGGAGGCGTTTTTTGATGCTTCTTTGTTTTAGTTATATGTTGTTTTTTGTGTGTAGATATAGTAATATCTTTGTAAATACTGTTTATATCAATAACTACAATAGATTATTAATTACTACTGTAACTGATTTATTACAAATTGCATTATTGAAAGGTCCATCTTCAAAATTATATCAATATATACGGAAGCGTCTCAGCGCTTTACTCAAGTTTGCTCTATAAATGTTTTAAGTAGATCTAAAGTTTCTCAACATTCTACAATTTCAAGTAGTCCATAGGAACCAATTCCTATAATATCTTAAGCCGATTATAGTTGGACGGAGCTAGTTTTTAATAACATTGCAACTTCCTCAGCTATTTAAAGACATTCTCACACAAACCTTCAAGAATATTTCATATTTCTATTTAATATCAAACTGGTTAACGGTATCGTAAACAAAATATTTTTTATTAAATACTGACCAGTTTAAAAAGTCTTTTGTATCTAAATAGTTTGTAGTATCACGGGTGTCAATGTGTTTTGGTGATTTGTGTTAAAAATGCAAGTTTGAACGAAATCTATTAGGCGAATTTTGTGTAGAAAGTTTAGAAAAATTAATGATATTAAGGTTATAGGTTGCGATACATTATCCAGTATCTGTGTTTGTATGCAGTAATGTTTGTTTTTCTCTTGAATATTTGATTAAATTGATAAGTTCGGACGCGCCTGTTGAGGCTATGCATAATTATTGAGGCATGGAGACAAGCGGTTTGAGATCTTTGTCGGAATTTATTGCTTGTTGCAACATGTTTCTAGAGCTTTGTTGCCTAGGTAATAAATTAATGGAATAGATGTGTGTAACTTATGAGAAATATAAAAAAAATCCTATTACATTTTAAAACCTAATCTGTATATTCCTGTATTTAAAGTTTCTTGTCCATTCTACTACCTTTTGGAACAACTAAATTCGTTTTTTCTTGTATAGGACAAGAGTTTAAATTGCCTTTGAATGATGTAGGTAATTGAAATAATAGTATGACTTTATTTTTGAATTTAGCTTCTTTTATTTCAGTGAAATCAGAATCCTTACCTGCTTTTCGTTAGCCCTCAATTTTTTTATCCATAAAAAAATAAAAAGGGCTAGGTTGAATACCTACCTACTACAATTACGTACTTATTTGAATTCGCTGCCATCTAATCGTAATCCTTCAAAGCCACTCTCATTAACGTAGTTACTGTAGCAAAAACATCGCTGAATTCATGACGTTTCTAATCTACAGAAAAGCGCCCTAAAGTGCTGCGCAGACTGTGTGACTGCGGCATTTTGCTTTAACGAGATTTTTGGACTGGTTATTTTTTCATTTATGAAAGAGATGACAAAACAGTTGCTCTCCATCAACATTGAATGTTTTCAGGATTCCGTACATAAAAGGGCGCCAACTGGATACTTTTACTAAGGCTTCGCTGTCCGTCCGTCCGTATCAGGGTTGGATCTTAAGAACTGTAATAGGTAGACACTTGAAATTTTTAGAGTGCCTTATCTATACTAATATTATAAAGAGGTAAAGTTTGTGAGGTTGAAGGAGTTGTATCTCTGGACCTACTGAACCGATTTTGATTTTTTTTCCGCAAATTGGAAGTTACGTTATCCCTGAGTACTATAGGCTATATTTTACTATCAAAAATTAGGGATCCGTAAGAAAAATCACGCGAACAAAGTCCCGGGGAGAGTGCTAGTAAAAATATAAATAAGGGGATCCCCATAAAATACACCAGTTTTTTGTATGTAGTGTAAAATATTGTACAGTGGTACGGAACTCTCCTCGAGCGAGTCCGACAGAGTTTATTTTAATGTTCGTCTTGCTCATCAGTTCCTCAATTCTGACTTGTCTCCATTCAGTTCAGTCTACGGTGAAGTGACGGCTTACTATCGCTATTTTGTCGCTCCATCCTATTAAGTTGCTTGAGTCTAGTTCCCCCGC
This sequence comes from Hoplodrina blanda, assembly GCA_949316365.1. Lineage (NCBI taxonomy): Eukaryota > Metazoa > Arthropoda > Insecta > Lepidoptera > Noctuidae > Hoplodrina > Hoplodrina blanda. The sequence continues at coordinate 10,581,118 of OX438570.1, forward strand.
TACCATTTTGGTGGTGCATTGAATATTTTGAAACGAAAAATGTTTGATAGTTTCTTGTTTCCCTATTGGATTGAAATCTGATATGCTGTGACTGTCTGATATTTTCTGGTTGTGTTCATTATTTCTTGGACAAGGTATGAAAGAAATACGTAACATCCCGCCTGTAATCCCCGAAGGGTTAGGCAGAGGTGTACCCATAAGTACACCCACATTTCGCCAGTTATGTTGAAGTCCCATTTAACAGGAGGCGAGCCTATTGTCATCATGCATCATTTTCATTAAAAGTTTATGAAAGAAAATTTTAAGAAAAGTCGGTGCACCCGTGCTTTACAAACTTAAATATAGGTATACTTGACTAGATCTAGATGTTCAAGATGACTAACAACAGCATTTTACTTTACCCTTGCTAATTTGGCCACTTAAACAGCAACAAATGGTGATTATGCTAACAAAATCGTAGTCTAAAAAGTGTCACATGTAGAAGCGCCTTAAAGCGCTTTATTAAACGTGAACTCTTCCATTAAAGTAATTGGGCTCACACGGTGTGTTGAGCAAATGAAAAAATTTGCTAACTCGCTTACACTAACAGTTGTGAGCTCTCTGTCACTCTGTGAAATAGCTGTTAGAACAGTTTTTGTGCTAACAAGCTGACTAGGGTTTAAGGTTGCCAGATTTGGACAGAAAATCCTAGTGTGGATTGTCTTTGTGTGTTTTTCATTGTATTTGTATTCTTTTGTCGCTTTTTAGTATTTAATAACCAAAGCCTACCTCAAATCTATACTTGCACTAAGCTTACCCAGCGAATTTGACGAACTTCGTACCGCCATTTTTTTTGGTATGAATAATAATACCTAGATGTTGGCCTTTTTCAGGCCTACCCGACATGCATACAAAATGTCATAAAAATCGGTCCAGCCGTTTTGGAGTATTTTGGTAACAAACACTGCGACACGCGAATTTTATATTTTCGATCATAAAAAGGTAAAGTTTGTTAGTTTGCGAGATTGTAGGGAGGAGGGGGTAATCTCTGAACCTATACTAACAGATTTTGAAAATTGGAAGCTACGTTATCACTAAGTGCTATAGGCTATATTTTATAATCAAAAAATTAGGGATCCGTAAGAAAAAATATGTAAAGGAAGTCGCGGGGAGAGTGCTAGTACTGTATATTTTCTGTACACTTGTACGAATATAATACCAATATCGAAGGAGACAGTGGTTAGGGATCTAGAGTAACCTATAATTATTATAACAAGACAAAAGAAGAGACATCTACACTATGGTAGGTGACGCGAGCAATGTCACCTACCCAAGACTGTGACCATTAGCTAAGCCTCGCACCAGGTGACCTACTGCATTATGGTAATGAGCAAACTGCCCACTTACCATCCAATATTTGATTTGTGATTCAACCATAAAAAAATCTTTAGTTTTACGCCCACTGACCAATCACAGTTAAGATTGAGCTATCAAAGGTTATTTATATCACTATAAGTAATAGGAGACCAATAAAATATGCATTTTACGATGTATGTTACAAATCTCTGTTTTGTTAAATTTATAGAAAACTACTGAATCGTTTTTGATGTGGTCTTTATTTATGGATTGCGTCATTGTAATCTTAATTGATAACTGCGTATAAGTGAGTGGTAGTGGCACATCTGGTTACAAGTTAGTGATTTGTGTGAGATCGAATATTGAAGTGTTAAGTTTGATTCCGGATTGGGAATTTAATTCAATGCATAAATATTGCTTTTTAATGAAATGAAATGAAATGATGATTTATTCAGTAAATTGGTTATAAATAACACTTTTACACGTAACATTTGTTTTTTTTAACTAGATGAGTCCAGTGTTTCCTAGCCGACTGCTCTGAGAAGAAACACCGAAACAAACTCAGAGGTCAAAGTCTCTTTTAAAGTCCATACAATTACTTGTAATGGTCAAATCATATGCGAACCAAGTTGTGTCATTCATAATATGTAAACCAATGTTTAATCCAACACTTTTACTTATGATTACCATATCTTACTTCAAAGTCACCACGGGAATTCAAATAATTTATTTTAAACAAGCTTCTGCTCGAGACTTTGTCCGCGAAAATGTCGGTTATTGGCTATCTAATCTGGTTTTTCCATACAAACTTTGGACCACCGTTTCATCCCCTTAGGGGGTAAATTTTGGAAAATCCTTTCTTAGCGGACATCTACTAACTATAAACTACCTCCTTACCAAATTTCATCTTTATATGTCTAGCGGTTTTCGATATTTCGTAATGAGTGAGTGACCTTTCGCTTTTTATATACCTACCAATTTGTGACACACAAACAGACAAATGACTTCCACACATGAAATATGATTTGTTTACATAAATCAAGCAAAACCAGGTGAAATTCTTACCATACCATATCTAACGCAATCAGACAGATGTTTGTATGGTGTCCGCTTTCATGCCATACATCATCATACATAATGTATGGCAACATTAATATTTTAATGTTATAATTATTAACTAGTTATCTCGACTCACTTATTTATGATATTTATGAACTTGTTTGATATCATTTAAAATATTATACTAAGATACTGGCCGCGTCTTCATCTCCATATTTTTTTCTATACAAACAGCATCAAATATGTATGAAAGATTTATTAAAAAAAAAAAAAAAATTGCACTCCGGGAGTGCCGGCAGAAGTGAAAACTTGATTATTAACGTTTACGTTTACGTTTACGTTTAACATACACGAACATTCGCGCAAGCGCCCTGCGCTGTCTAAACGAAACAGTAGGCCCAGGCATACATTTTCGCCGCGCCGTAGAGAGGGGATAGCTGTCTACTCTCCATCCGTCTTACGCTTTTTCGATCAGGTCACGTGTCCTGACGCGCACGTGTCCTGACGCGAGTTTAAGATTTTATACCCATTACAGAAAAAGTGCTCAACGCCGCTAAAGAAGTTTTCACTTCAAAAAATATCTATACCTTTCCTCAGGGTTGAACCTATCTCTTTACCAATATTCATCAAAATCAAATCAGCAGTTTAGCAGTGAAAACGTAACAAACAAACAGATAAACTTTCACACTAATCATAATTTAGCTAGCTAGCTAGCTTCCGCCCGCGACTTCGTTTGCGCCAACGGGAAGCGTACATTTTGCCGCAATAAAAAGTAGCCTATGTGTCATGCTATAATCTATGACAGTGTTAAATTTCACCCAGATCCGTTCAGCCGTTCTGGCGTGATTGAGTAACAAACATCCATACATCCAAACTTTCGCATTTCTAATAGTAGTATAAATTATGGTAAAAAAAACTTTTTATAAACAAGCTTTTTTGTGATGTTACTAACTTTATCGTTTTCTACTCTTCAAGCCCTTTAATTTGATACTCATATCAAGGGGATTGAGAAAAAATATGTTATCCGCCATCTTGGAACGGCGCCATATTGGAATTATTCCAATATTGAGTATTGGACATTGTATTGTCATCAGAACTAAAGATGTATGCAAAATTTCAGCTCAATCGGATACCCGCAAATGGTCGAAAAATGGTTTGCAAATTTTGAAAGGACAACTTATTTACATACATACTTACATACGAACAGTGCAAGCTACATAAAAGCTTGTAATAAAAGCTTGTAAAAATGGATATTAATATGAACTGGTTTGGTAGTATATCATGTACGTAATTTTACGTGTTTGTTCGACTACTGTGGTGTCAAACATACATAATACATCGTAGGTAATTATAGTTTAGAAATTGTTATGATTAGGTGCTGACTACTGTTTATAATTTGGGCAAGTTTTTTTGCATAATTATTTTGCTATCTGGTTTTGGACCACCCCTGTTTGTTTGTAGTAAACTAGCACTCTCCCCGCGACTTCGTTCGCGTGATTTTTCTTACAGATCCCTAATTTTTTGATAATAAAATATAGCCTATAGCACTCAGTGATAACGTAGCTTCCAATTTGTGAAAGAATATTCAAAATCAGTTCATTACTTCCGGAGATTACTCCCTACATACAAACTTACAAACAAATGTTACCTGTTTATAATATTAGTATAGATGAACACGATGGCCCAGAGTTATAAGCACTTGCGTCGTCGTACATGTGATTTTTTCAATTCATATGATGTGCATTTTCTAAGTTTATCTTGGAAATATCACTGATATTGGTGAAGAAAATATCGTGAGGAAACCTGGACTTATAAATACAATAAATGTGAATCGCCAACCCGCCTTGAACAAGCGTGGTGATCAATGCAGTGCCTTCTCTGTATGCTTCAATCAATCTGCGTAGCCTTTTCCCAACTATGTTGAGGTCGGCTTCCAGTCTAACCGGATGCAGCTGAATACCAGCCTCTTCCCCGGCCAGACACACCACCAGGCAGGCCAGGCATACCTCTGTATGCTTCGATGCCCATATATAGATAAATTTTAATATTTTTTTTATTTTTGAAGTGAAAACTTCTTTAGCGGCGTTGAGCACTTTTTCTGTAATGGGTATAAAATCTTAAACTCGCGTCAGGGGACACGTGACCACGCGCGTCAGGACACGTGACCTGATCGAAAAAGCGTAAACAGCTATCCCCTCTCTACGGCGCGGCGAAAATTATGCCTGGGCCTACTGTTTCGTTTAGACAGCGCAGGTCGCTTGCGCAAATGATAATTGTAATAGTTTTAAAGTTAAATTTTTAATGTAATATAAATTGTCATGTTTGTGTACGATAGCGCAATAAATGAATATTGTATTCTACCACATAAATGATAGTACTTTTATACTGATAAAGCGATTGGTGCAAAATTATTCCCTAACCATTCCAAAATATCAAACATGCTCAACGTTAATAATCAAGTTTTCACTTCTGCCGGCACTCCCGGAGTGCAAATTTTTTTTAACACATTTTTGTCTTCCACCGTAGCTGAAATATCTAGAAATGTTCAATCTACTCCACGCTGCTTCATATAAAGAATACCACACACGATAGCGAATGAAGTTTGAAAAATTTCCCATCGTTTGTAAACCCCATATGCACATATTAACTTAACATCAATTGAGTATACACACAAATACATTCAAATTATATATATTTATTCATGTAATCCGCTAAGGCGATTAATAAGCCAAAAATATTGCTTAACACGAACGAAATTAAAAAAGAAACTAGGCCGTGGTGGCTATAACTTAATCGATTAATTTACGATTACATAAATAATCGATTAGAACAAAATCGAGAGGTTTTGTGTGTGAGCGCAGTAGGGGGGCGATGACAGTATTGCGTACCTGTGGTGATGTACCTTAGGGTCTGTACAGACGGTATTGGCACTGCGGAGTGGACTGTTGAAACACCTTTACATTTTCTTTTTCTTTGCTTGTATAATACCGCATGTCACTCACGCAGGAGATGTTATAGTTTAAGTGTGTAGGCAAACACAGGAGAATTCCCTCTTCCTTCGATCTGATGGGACGGCAATCCGATACCGGAACAAAGGCTTTACGTGTTTGCTTTTCGAGGCACATCACCAGTTTTCAAACTAGGCTGCTTCTGAGAAATTCACTATAGTAATATCCAACACTTTTGCCGAACTAGAAATCGAACCCGATTCCTATGCTCAGCAGTCACGCTTGTGACCTCTAGACTACAGTACCCGGCGATATATTGCACATCGACCTTTGGAAAGAGACAATCGGCTAATTTCGGCTTCGTAGAGCGTTATCTCTGTCGCACGAAATACAAACAGTCCGGTTAGGAGCTGTTAAAACAATTATGATTTGCTTCTTTTGTGATAATTATTTTTATTCTTTTTACAAGCCTTTATTTAGCTTGCACTGTTCGTATGTAAGTATGTAAATAAGTTGTCCTTTCAAAATTTGTAAACCATTTTTCGACCATTTGTTGTTATCCGATTGAGCTGAAATTTTGCATACACCTTTAGTTCTGATGACAATACAATGTCCAATACTCAATATTGAAACAATTTAAAAAAAAAGCTTGTTTTTAAAAATATTTTTATATAATTATTATAAAATACGAAATACGATAAAGGTCGATGTGCAATGTTTATCCCCGGGTACTGTAATTGAGTAACCCGTTTATGAATAGCTCATCAATATTATTGGGACTAAACCCTTGCTTCTTTAATGTTTGCTGGTCTTTCCCGTAGTTCCTAAGATCTTTCATCTATCTGTCTGTTGGTCTACTAAACGTCTTCTTCCATCTCTTGCCAACCATTTAGTTAGGGCTCCATCTACTAAGTATCCTGTCCACCTCCATTTCAAAGCCGTAGTAAAAATATAACCCAGTCAGCAAGGTGGAAGGGGAACTAACCATCGAACATCATATTCTCCCTAAAGTTTACCAATTCCGAAGGTGATTTTAAATAGCTATTTTACGTAAAATCGCCGCAAAATTCCATTGTAAAATTAGATACTTTCATTGTTCCGCATATTACCGCAAACCGCAGCGGGTGGTATGCAAACGGCGTTGGATCGCGCAAATTTAGAAATACAAATTAATTTTGAGTAGCGTGAGCAGATCGAGTAATTATCAATTAGGATTGGATACATTTTCAATGTTCGTTAAATTATATTTGCCGGTCGTTTTAACGATTTGGTCTGATCAAATAACGTCTATTATTACCTATTAATTAAGTCAAGTGGTCTCACTAATGCTCGGCGTAGGTCTTGGTTCGGTCTTGTGTCTAGAAAAGTGCCATTGGGGATTGGAAGTGCCAATAGGAAATTCTCATTATCAGCAGATAGGCTGGAATAGATCCCAGACATAATACTGGTATTTTTTTATGATAAACCTGAAAAAGAAAAATGTAATCATATTCATCTCTGACTGCCCCGGTTAATATATATGTATATAAAAATCAGCTTCCGTATTTTTATTCCCGAAAACTCGGATAGTAGTCGATGAATTGACATGAAATTTTTACACAAATTGAAGTGTTTTTTTTTGTATCAGAACGAGCCACAGCAAAGAGTGGCCGGGTTAAGCTAGTCATAAATAAGAAATTAACTCTGTTAGTCTGTTTGTTAACTCATCACGCCAAATCTACTGAACCGATCGTAATAGACAAAGAGGTGGCTTAGAATCTAGCTAAGGACATTGACTACTTTTTAATCCGTAACTTCAACTCTGGTAACAGACATTGACGCAGCCAAAGGTAAGATTACTTTAACACATAAAGTAACGTGAAGGCCGAAATCTATCTCTTCTAAGTCACCTTTGATCTCAGTGACAATCCAAAATTCAATTGTACCGCGGATAGTTTTGGCAGCTCGCTCAAGTGGGTAGGTACTATCCAAGCTGTCATTCCAACTAGCTGGGACACGTCCCGAGTCACGCGCTATGCAGTTCACAGGCTTCACTTTGTCGACTAACATGGTTGAACGTACGTACGCCTTTGAGGTAGAAAGCTATTCGCAAGGAGCAAGGATATAGGAATTTGTTACAGATGGTGTATTCTGTAAAAGTCTTCCTTTGGTGAATTTAGGTGAAGCTAGTTTGAGGTGACCTGTCATTAGCTTAGGATTAATGACTCAAGTTCACTTCACATAGATTTAAGTAGGAAGACTTTTTACAGCATATACCTACTGGTAGTAATGTAATTCTATTTAACATGCATTGCTAATAATAGAGATGTATGTTTTTGCGTAGAAAAGTTTTTATTTTTTTCAGTTTATTATTGTCGTATCAAGTTATCTTTTATTTCTTGCAATTATCTGAATTTGGCGTTTGAAAAATCCTGACCTTGATCTAATATGGTACTCTAAAACCAGTACTCCACAACAATCTGCTGCAACAATGCAGTAGTTACAACATTTCATAATATTAGACTAGACACTATATCAAACGTTATACGGACTATGTCGCAGCGACATTAAACCGTGTGTAAGGTCGCTTAGATTGGACAGGGCCGCCCCGCAGCGCGCGCACAAATTATATTTTTATGTGTTTTCTGACAAATTGGGTATTTTACGATGCCACGTCCACAGCGGCAGTGTTACCGTGTTGACATCTGACAGATGTCATTATGTTTGAAATGATTAAAAACTACTGTGTGGAAAAAACGTGGAATTTAACATGGAGAAAATATGCATAAAATTACACTTAAGAAGACGGGTTTGTCAATTATAATTAATTACAAGATCTAGATTGAATCAGGTTTTCGCCAAATTAATATTGATCATAGATAATAAACAGTAATAGATTAATTACTACAGGATGGGATACACCTACAAACTTGTATTTTTTTTTGTGTAAGCTGTTAAAAATTTGGATCGTTAGATATATGCGTCAAAAGATTAGTCACATTCTGTTTCATATGTTTAATTTTTTTGTCATAAAAACGACAATTTTATTTGAACGCAAGATGTGTGAACTCGCTGTTAGTAGCATTGCCATTTTTTGCTTAAAATAGATACATTGTACAGTGAGGAGCACATCTATGTTTTGAATCTTTGTATGTTATGTTATGATGGGGCGTTAACAGCCTTAATTATTAGGAATGTAATAAATTAATTAACCCTTAATTAATATTTTGTTTTTTCTCTTTTCAGGTAAGTATTCTGATATAATACTATCTGGCGTTCTAATGAGCAGGGATGCAGTAAGTCTTTATTGTACGTCATTCTATGTAGTCTCCTTCAGCCTATCAATGGCAGTCTGCATATAGAGTTAGCCCTGAATTTGGCTGCGAGTTCGGCACTATCAGTAGCGTCTATCAATTCCTAACAAGTGTGCAGGCATCAGGGCATGCAGGTCAGGATAGAAGGTGTTTAAATGTTGTTTGAGGTACAGCACCACATTCGCACTCGAAGTTAGAATGGTTATAAATAGGAAAATACGTTTACGTTTAAGCCTTTGTATATTTCTTCTAAGTCTGTGCATATGACTAGCCAGACTGAATTTGGTACTAAGAACCCAGTCATAACTAATGCACCTAGAGTGGCGCTGCAGATTTGAAAGTATGGGTGAATAAGAAAAGGAAAGACTCTTAATATTTATCTTTTGAACTTAAACATTTCTTAATAGTCCATTCACATGTTTTATACTTGCCTACTTAGACAAGGAAACCTATTATTAGCCATACAATATATGGCAATACTCTATTCTTAAGTAAATTATATGCATCGCAGTTGGTACCTTCATAAATAAATCGCTAACTGAACAAGTTGTCCTTACCTCGACCAGTCATGCATGCGTTGCATTATAGTGTCTGCAAATACCTACCTCATATGTCCGCAAACGCCTTTGTGAAAGCGATACATATAATAAAATGTCGCGACACAAAATATGCATAAAACTGTGTCCACACTCGAGCGGTATTATATTTTTCATATTATATGAAATCATCAGTTTCATGTCATTCTTGTCTATAATAGACAAGAATGGACATGAAACTGATGAGTTTAATGCCATGCTGCGACACATTACAAACATGCATCAAACAAAGATGAAGATGGAAATGTACAGTAGCGGTCATAAGTGGAGTAGCAATCGAAATAAAACTTTGGTTAAACTTACGTCTTTTTTTTTGGGTGGTAAAAATCATCAAATGGATCCTTCCGCCCTGGGTGGGGCGGAAGGGACTATCAGATATTGACTAAAAAACCATCCTGTTCCTTCTGTTTCTCTTTACGTTCCGAGGCCACGGTATCATGTTAAGACGTCCCGCGACCCCGGCAAACTTACGCCCTTTTAACCCCGTGTGCGAATTTTCAGGTGTACGTAGGTACTGTGTTAATACATCACTTATACATACGGTATGTAAGGATCGTAGCAGGTGGCGTTCTGTGGTTTCTGCCTACCCCCATGGGAAAAAGGCGTGAGTTTATGTATGTGTATGTTATACATACAGATGTAGGTACGGCCTGTACCACGTGATCACAGCAATTCAAACCTTAGCATGCTACTGCACTGATGACCGCTACTGTACACGCGTGGACACAGCTTAACACGTTCGCCTGGAATCTAGTCTTATCGCATACCGGATTCCAAGCGTTTAAAACGAACGACAACCACCTCTCATTATCACTATAAAATGTTAATTTTATTCGTATAATTAACGGAAATTTTAATATAAATCGTGACAAATTAATTATTGTATGATTTGATTGGCACCGTATTAAAATAATCATCGCTCTGCTATATTAGATAAATTCATGGACGATATTTATAATGCAATATGCATATTATGAATGTTAATTTTGATGGGAAAACTGTTTTTGATTTGTAGTATTAAATTCTGTGTCATTGATGTGTATATTCACTCTTGTTATGGTGTAATATACTTGTAGTAGATAACATAACATCACGCCTGTAATTTCGGAAGGGTTAGGCAGAGTTTAAATAAATCACATTTAAAATAACACTTCACCAGCTACGTTTAAGTTCCATGTAATAGCGGGGCGAGCCTATTGCAATCAATCGGGCACAAATCCAGACTCCGAAGCTACTACTGAGAAGTTCCTGATGGAAAAAACCAATAACATTTTGCCCGACCTGGGAATCAAACCCAAGACATGCTCAGCAGCCGTGTTTTGCGACCACTATTTTTTTTTAGAATATTAGGATTCAAATTTTACAAAAACGCCTGAACATAATTATTTCACAAATTAATGGTCATCTTCAATAACGGTGGACTCCCATACAAACTTTAACCCCTTTAAGCCTTATTTTGCGACAAAAGTTAGCCTATGTCCTTCTCTAAAGTCTAATCCATCTTTGTACCTTTCATCTAAATCGGTTCAGTGGTTTAGGCGTGAAATCGTAACAGACAGACTGACAGAGTAATTTTTGCATTAATAATATTTGTAGGGAGAAGTCTAGTTATACCAAAAGGTGCCCGTTCACCAGACAGCGATATAATAAGTGGTTACTATCGTCGGAATATCCTGGCCAATCATTAGGTCTTACAATAGCTGTCTAGACGTTATACTGAAAATATCTGGTAACATCTTAAATTCTAATCTTAAATTATCTGGTAACAAAATTAAAACAACTTGGAATATTATTAATTCAGAAACGGGAAGAACTACAGTACGCAACCGTGATTTCCATTTGAAAATCAATAATGAAGATTTTAAAGCGGACATGGACGTGGCAACAGAGTTTGAAAATTTCTTCACTAATATTCCAATTTTAACAACCAGGACTCTGTCGTCGTCGTCCACTACTGCTTACTCTATACTAAAAGAATGTGTACCAGAATGCGACAAACATTTTGAATTTATTGTTGTGACTGCTAAAGATATTGTTGTTTCCTTTAGGGATCTAGATGTAAAAAAAACTACCGACCTTTGGGGATTATCGGTACATATCATGTCTGAAATAATTGATGTTATTTCTCCTTTTTTAGCAATTGTTTTTAACTCTTGCATTGCATCTGGTGTATTTCCTGACCTGATGAAACTTAGTAAAGTGATTCCACTGTTCAAATCTGGTAGTACAACTGACCCCACGAATTTTCGGCCCATCTCCATATTACCCACATTAAGTAAAATCTTTGAAAAATTAATTTTGAATCAAATGATAAGGCATTTTAATAAATATAATTTACTCCATCTGAGACAGTACGGTTTCACAAAGGGTCGTTCAACTACAGACGCGGGCGTGGAGTTACTGAAAAACATATTTGAGGCCTGGGAGGAATCGCGGGATGCTCTTGGCATTTTCTGCGACTTATCCAAGGCCTTTGATTGCGTACACCATAATACACTCATCAGGAAATTGCACCACTATGGTATAAGGAACAGAGCTCTCGACCTTCTGACTTCTTATCTGAACAACAGAATTCAGAGGGTTGATGTTAATGGCAAAATGTCTGCAGGATCTGCGGTCACCATGGGCGTTCCGCAGGGTTCAATTCTAGGACCTTTCCTGTTTTTGATTTATATTAATGACTTACCTTATCACGTAAGGGATAATCACAAGATTGTATTGTTCGCGGATGACACTTCACTAATTTTTAAAATCAAGCGACAGCTAGAAAATTTTGACGAAGTTAACAATGCACTCTGTAAAGTTGTCCATTGGTTTAATATAAATAATCTTCTGTTAAACGAAAAAAAAACAAATCTCATTAAATTTTCAACGCCAAATGTCAGGCAGCTAAGCACCAATGTTCAGCTTAATGGAATAGAGTTGAATCCTGTTGAGTCAACGGTGTTTCTTGGAATTACCATTGACGCCAAATTACAATGGGGCCCGCACATAGAAAAATTGTCAGGCAGGCTCAGTTCGGCCGCCTATGCTGTTAAAAAGATTCGACAGATAACTGATGTGGATACAGCCAGAGTTGTTTATTTCAGTTATTTTCATAGTCTCATGTCGTATGGGATTCTTCTCTGGGGAACCTGTGCGGACATTAATACTATCTTTGTTCTACAAAAAAGGGCTGTTCGAGCCATTTACAACTTAGGTCCACGGGATTCCCTTCGAGAGAAATTCAAAGACATCAACATTCTGACTGTAGCCTCACAATACATATTTGAAAACCTTATGTATGTACACAAGAATATTTCAAATTTTAAGAAAGTGTCCGATGTTCATGGATTTAATACTAGAAATAAGCACAATCTTGTGGTACATCACACTCGTCTCCACAGAGTAGGCAACTCGTTCATGGGTCAATGTATACGTTTTTACAATAAACTTCCCATTGATGTTCGAAACTTACCGATTAAAAAATTTAAAAGTTGTATTAAAACCAAACTATACAAAAAGGGCTACTATAAAATTTCGGATTATTTAGATGATAAAAAAGCTTGGGATTGAACTGCTCGCTCTGCTAAGCCCTTTGCAAATTGCAAATTACATTTTTCATTTTTCTTTTTGACACATTTTACTAAACATGACATCTGTTAATTTTACGTTAACATACTTTGAAAAGTATTTTTTTTTTTTAATATATTACCTATACTGTAAATATGTGGACTATGTGGGTTGTTGCATTTTTTGTGATTAGATTTCATGGTTGTCTGACAGTTTGAGTACTTGATGCGGCCTACCCAAATGTCCCTTCTTTGGTATTGTTCGTCGTGTCGTTGAGCTCCTTAAGTTCTGAGTCGAGCTTGACGATTTCTGACAAATGCATGCACTGACTGGACAGGCCGACTCAAATTCGTGTGCCTCTCTCCTCAAGAGACCACTTCGGACATTAACCTACTTGGTTCGCATATGATTTGACCATTACAAGTAATTGTATGGACTTTAAAAGAGACTTTGACCTCTGAGTTTGTTTCGGTGTTTCTTCTCAGAGCAGTCGGCTAGGAAACACTGGACTCATCTAGTTAAAAAAAAAAACAAATGTGACGTGTAAAAGTGTTATTTATAACCAATTTGCTGAATAAACATCATTTCATTACATTTCATTTCATTTCATTTCATTTCATACAAAAATATGTTACCTGTGGGAGTCAGACCATGTGATACGCCTGTTATCAAAGCTTGCTAGACGCTCGTTATTTTTAACCGACTTCTAAAAAAGGAGGAGGTTCTCAATTCGGATGTTTGTATTTTTTTTTGTTTTTTTTTTTTATTTTTTTTTTAGGTTTGTTCGCGCTTAACTCCGTCGCTTGCCAACCGATTTCAAAAATTCTTTTTTGTTGGAAAGGTTATACTTCCCAAATGGTCCCATGAAAATTTTATCGAAATCGGACAAAAATATGTCACTAAAAATTAACAAATAAAAAAATTTTTTGCAAAAAAAAAACCGACTTCCAAAAAAAGCACTAAAAAGTTAAAAATAATACTATAACCTACCTATATTAATAAACCTAACCCAACCTACGATTAACCTATACTAAAATTTAACAATTTTTTGGAGTCGGTGCCATACGGTTGCATATAATATTCTCGGTCTTGGCACCGACTCCAAAAATTTGTTAAATTCGAGTATAGGTTAATCGTAGGTTGGGTTAGGTTTATTAATATAGGTAGGTTATAGTATTATTTTTAACTTTTTAGTGCTTTTTTTGGAAGTAGGTTTTTTTTTTGCAAAAAAAATTTTTTTCTGGCTATCAACAAAGATTTATAACTACTTTTGCCCGCGACTTCGTCGGCGCGTGGCCGCAGTGGCTAAATAATTGGCTAGTGTGCTGCGTATCGCGTGTTCCATTCCCGTTCGGGACAAATATTTGTATGACCTACAGACCGGGTCTGGCTGTTCGTGTATAGATTTTAAATGCACACACGATGCAAGAGAAATTGAAATGTGCGGCATTTGAATTAAAAATTTTGGGAAGGAAAGAAAGAAACAATATTTATTGTAAATATGTAAATTTAAAAAATAATCTTAGCTTGGCTTAGTTAATAAACTTAGATTTATGGGTACAGGGTTGAAATTAGTTGTCAGATGCACGTCGTAATTGTTTCAGCATGCTACCACTCAACATAATAAAAAAGAAAGAAAAACTGTATATAAAACTGTAAATAGGGGACCACAGCACAGCGCTATGTCTACTACATCTATCTATCCACATAAACCGTTGATTGGCTACTGAATTCCACCCCGACAGATCACCATCACTTAATCCCATCCCGATTCCCACACTATTTCCAATTTTACGTCAAATTCAATTGACGCACAACAAAAAGGTTGCGACGTTTAGTAGAGGATGAAACGGACGGAGGAGAATGAAGGGGGGGTGAAGGGGGGATGAAATACTCTGTGTTGTACAATAAATCGTTGTGGACGGGATGATTTGTGGACGATGTGGACGACATAATAAACAGTTTGGGGACAAATCGATTGGGGGATGAGAATTTTTGCTGAGTTCCGTAGAATGTCCGTTGTAAAGAAAGTGTTTCCGGATTATTGGATACATTTATGATGACATCTTAAGACCGGGAGGGGGGGCAATACTAATAACTTTTGGGAACGATCGCAATCCAATCTCAGTCTCAATTTGTTAATAATTCCTCGATTTTATTTTACCAATTTTTTTTTACATTTTCGCTGAGATGAGACTGCGACTCTAGATTTTTAGCATCTTTAATTAGTAGAATTAACCTTGAGTCATCAAAACATCAAGCCTGTAATCCCCGAAGGGTAAGGCAGAGGTGTATCCATTAGTACACCCACATTTCGCCAGTTATCTATACTATATATTATTTGAAAGCTGCAGTGTTTGTTTGTTTGTTTGTTTGTTTGAACGCGCTAGTCTCTGGAACTGCTGGTCCGATTTGAAAAATTCTTTCAGTGTTAGATAGATTAGTTATCGAGAAAGGCTATAGGCTATATACCATCACGCTACGACCTACAGGAGCGGAGCAGTAACCAAAGACGCGGGTGTAACCGCGGCGGGCAGCTAGTATTTACTATGTATTAAGGGGCGAGCCTATTGCCATCAACCGGGCACAAATCCAGACTCCGAGGCTGCTACGGAGAAATTCCTGATGGAAAGATCCAACAACACTTTGCCCGACCGTGGAATCGAACCCAACACCTCATATTCAGCAGTCGCGCTTTGCGACCACTAGACTAACGAGGCAGGTACACTAAAATATTTAAATTCACAATCAATATTTTGTATTTTTGGACCACGAAAAGACCACGAATAACTATTGCAAAACAATCTTTGGTAACTAAACTTGACAATATTGACAACATAAAACCAAAATTAATATTAACCACCAACCAACTTCATCCATAAACATTCCCGTCAAGCCAAACTGACAGTCCGTAAGTCCAATCACACACATAACTTCGCCCACGGCACTGTACTAGCGCGATACACTTCAAACAGATCATGGGCTGTTGATTAAAATATCAAGTTTCCCCACGTTAGGGAGGATTAGTATTCGATCAACGAATTACCATAGATCTTGAGATAGGGAGCTTAGGTGTACGAGTAGTGTTGGGACGTGTGTAAGTCGATAGAATTGGGAATAGATTTCGTGTCAGTCATGGACAAAGTTGATTGAATAACAACTTTATTTGCAAGAACATAGGATACAGAAACCTACATTAGGTGGTATACAATTTGTTTGTTACACTTTATTCAACTTTTGGGTCGTGCAAATGTTAAATCGATATTAAAAAAATAACAATACATGCAATTTAAAACTTAATAAACTTGTCAATAGCTCAATACTATTAGAATCATTTGGGGTCACGGAATAATAGAAATATCGAGTCTGCATACAAGACAAAGTCAATTTTTTTTTTGTTTAATTGTTGAAGGTAACCTATTTCTATTTGATATCACTGTGGCTTTTCTTGATAAAGATACTTTAGTTTTAAGGTACCTTTATCACGGCTTATTTTTGTATACCTACACTTTTTTAAAATATTTTAATAAAAAAAGAAAGATCATCATTTGAAAACGGCTCGATCGATTTGGAAGTTTTTGTTTGTTGTGTTTATTGTTGTCAGGACAAGGTTTGTATAAAAGTAGTATTTTGTATATAAATCTCGCCCTTGCAAAGCCGGGCGTTAGCTAGTATCTAAAAGCGAAAGGTCACTCATTCACTCACTAACTAAATACGTAATCTCGTAAACTTCATGACCTTTGAAGCTGAAATTTGGTAAGTAAGTAGAGTATAAATAGAAGATGTCAGCGGCTTTTGCAACAGGGCTGGGTTAAAGGGTCTTAGGGTAGTCAATAGATAAAGTTGTTGAGTAGCATATTATATACTGGCTATCCTATTTACTGGAAATAAATATCTGTGGGATCACAGATTTTAAATAAATCGCAAAAATATACTTCGTGGTGACGATTAATTTATCGTTGGGCGACTGTCGTCTCTAGCTGTTCCCACATATGACAAAAAGTTGTCGCGGCAAAGAAAAAAATCGCGGTCGACAATAATCGTGTCGTTCTATCTGTGAACACCTCCATTTAAATACACAAGCCACGACACTATAAACGACACAATAATCTGTCGCGACCATGTTATCTCTTTGTTTGACCATTAGAGAATGCCTAAGGCATTAAGTCCATCTCTGTACTCTTTGTTGCATAAAGTTTAAGAAATAAATACGTTTTATTCTATTAATAATAACTCATTCACTCCACATATCGACACTTACCAAACCTTCTCATCACTAAAGTTAAGCGCCATGTCAAAACATATAAATAATACCATCTTGATCCATTTTGTCAAACGGTTACGTAATAGTATTAGCGTCGTAAAATCCTTAATTACGCTATAAATATCGATTAAGTGAATGTATAAGTAATTGAAATGTTTCCATACAAAACCGTGAATTCTATTTCGATGGTGTTAGCTTTAAAGTGTTAAGTTCATTGGCTTTAAGTGAAAGTGAAGTAGGTATTAAGTTTAACATAACTTAGTTGAAAATTCAATTTAAGAACGTCTTTCATATTATGTGGCATCCATTAAATACGTGAGGCGATTTTTGAGATTTTTTACTCCCCCTCTCCCCTTGATGAGATGTTTTGAGGTTTTGTTCGACCCCCACACTCTTAATCACACTTGAGATTTTACAAAATATGTATTTTTATGTAAATAAGTTAATTTGTGCTTATAGCGTCTGATTTATTAAAAAAAAAAACAATTTGCTTGATTATTTTTATTTAAGACTTCTAAGAACGTAGTCTAGCAACACAGTGAGAAAATCAAACAATAAAAAAATTACTTATATTTGCCGAGATCCCCCTCATCCAACGTGTGGTTGGGTGAGATTTGGCTCGACCCCCCCTTCACCCCCAAAACGCCTCACGTAAGTAATGGACGCCCCTTATCGACAGACTTTTAAAGGCGATTTACCTAGATGTAGTTTTAAAGGTCGATAACCTTGTCACTCTAAAAGTTTGAGTACATAGGCCAAAACAAAATCGTTAAGCTTTAAGTACGAGTAGATTGACATGGCCCAGTGGTTAATGTACCCCCCTTTTATGACTTTTGCAATTCATGTGTACATTTTAAGTTTATCTTGGACATCTGTCAGAGATGTCCAAGATAAACTTATCGGTGAAGGAAAACAAATACAAATTCTTTTAAAAAAAAAA